>OX493411.1:11167841-12457841 GCA_950371165.1 Lacanobia oleracea | reverse complement strand
GCAGGTGTGCTGCTGTCTCATTCTCCTCCATGCAGGCTCTGCATAGCGGGCTGTCAGTGACTCCTATAGCATAGAGGTGTTTATTAAAAGACCCGTGGCCAGTTGTTACGGCTGTGACTGAACGCAACTGTTGTTTAGTCAGTCTTAGGGCTGGTTTTGTGAATCGGCCATCTATAGAGGGAAGTGCCTCTTTAGCCTGCCTACACTCACTATGGTCAACCCATAGCTTGTGATGTTTATCTCCGGTGCGTTTCCTTACCAGATTGCGTAAGTACCCGAAAGGCAGCGGCACGATGGGTTCAGGTCCCATCGCTGACAAACTCGACCATCGACTCGACTCTTCGGGCGAGTTCATCCGCAGCGTCGTTGCCTCGAGATTCACTGTGTTTTTAGGTACGTATTATAAACTAGCTGACCGGACAAACGTTTTTTTGCCATATATATTTTTTTTTTAATTTTGTATGGCAAAACAAACGCCTCCGACTTATTCTTCGACCTACCAAATATACACAAAAAATGTCATAAAAATCGGTCTAGCCGTTTCGGAGGAATTCGATACCAAACACCGCGACACTAGATTTTTATATATTTAATTAGCTTTTGCCAGCGACTTCGTACGCGCATATAACGTTTTTTCCCGTTCCTGTAGGAATTTCGGAAAATTCTACCAGTAGTTTTGGCGTTGCGTTGTCTGGCAATCACTCGGTAAAGGAGAAAATATCCTCTCTTAGTGCTCCCCCGTATTTTATGTATTAGGTTTACAGTTTTACCGGTTTCATAGAATCTATTTACTGTGTAAGAATAATCGATTTTTTAAGTATCTAGACATTTAGTAGGTACTGAATGAGGAGACTGATTGAATGAGGAGCTCGTACCTAAGTAATAACAGTAGCACGGGTCGATCGACCAGAATGTATGTTAACATGTTCAACCATCCCCAGACCGACCTCGCCAAGTATTGCTTAACCTTAAAGATCGACCCGCGCGGCGTGATGTTATGTTATGAACTTGTGTAAACAAGCAATCAATAGACAAGCGATTTCAGAAATCCCGATCCATTTGCTTGAAGTATCATTGGTTGAAGAATTTCGTTGCCTACCTCTGAAGTTCTTCATCAGATCTTTACCAAATTAAAATGGGACCAGTCCGGGAAAATAATCTTTCAAACAAAATAAAGAATCGGTTAAAAATTGGCGAAAATATTGCTAAACAAACATTTTTCATGGGATCCCATCATCAGATCCTGACTTATACCTTCCATCATCATCTCAACAACATGAGATGATGATTATCAGGCACAAACATCTGAATTACGTAAGAAATAAAAACATTAAACACATACAATGTTTTTCATTAAAAACTTTAATGAAAAACATTGTATGTGCCTATACAATTTTAGGTTTTCCCTCGATTTTCATAGGATCCCATCATCAGATTCTGACTTGGTGACAATTGAACCACCACAGGAGTATAGGCTTTCGAATAAAAAAAGAATTTCTTAAATCGGTTTACAATTGGCGGAGAAATCGGTGAACATACCTACATAAAAAAAAGAATACATACAGCCGAACATAGAACCTCCTCCTATTTGAAGAACTCGGTTTAAAATAATCGTCATGCTAATCTTTTTCGCTAAACGTTCAATATAGGCTGGGTTCATATTCCTGCGAGAATCTTAACACCGCCATTCAGAAAAACACATCATGAGTATTACGACATCTATCGGCAATGTAGTTAAACTGTCAAATATAAGATCGAATTCAGAAGCTCACAATTGTTACGATAAATAATGATTAAATAGGTACTAAAATGTTCGCTTTTCTTTTACTACATATTAAAAGTATAACAAATAACTCAACAATATGTTTTGTGTTCTTTTCACACATTTGTTACTACTATTTTTCTCAATAGATGGCATTGCAAGTCTCTGGAGTCTCAATGAAAACTACCTATTTTAGCGCTCGATGAAGTTTCTTCCTAAACTTAAAAATTCAATATCTTTTGATTTTGTGGATCGATTTTGATGAAGTAAACGCTAAATGTTACTCGGGATAATGTTTAATTTTTTTAAGTACCTAGATTTTGAATCCAATCAGCGGTTTATTACGCTCGATGATTGATTGCGTACTTTAAATAAAGACTATATTTTTCACGATTTAATCACAAATGTATAGTTTTTAGACTTTTCCCTATACCTGCACTATAAGACGGTATTACTTGCCAAATTTCATAGTTCTAGGACAACGGGAAATACCCTATGAATTTTGATTCCCTTGAGAGTGTCGAAATATTCGTTTTGTGCGGCATAAACGGCCGTATCTTTTTTTACGTTAACTTATAACTGTGATTTTTTCACAGCTTCAAGGGACTGCAGACCTGAGTATATGGTTTAAATTTCACCTCGATACCTCCACGCGCTCCCAAGATAAACAAAGTGATCCTACAAGGGTTCCATTTTGTCCTTTTGAGGCACGGAACCCTAAAAACAACTGGTTGCACTCCGGAAGTACCGGGGGAAGAAAAAACTTGCATACGTGCTTCTCTCCCTCCGTCTTACGAATTTTCGATCAGGTCACGTGTCCTGACGCGAGTTTAACATTTTTTACCCATCACAAAAAAAGAGCACAAAGCCGCTAAAGAAGTTTTCACTTCAAAAAAAGCTAGTAAAGAATAATAAAAAAAGAAAGGTATCTTTGCAATAACAGTCGAATGAGACCTTTTAGAGGTCTTTGAACGAGGTATTTGAACTTGTGACCCCATGTTTTGGACGGCCTTAGCGTTTTCCTTATCTGAGAGATAAATTGTTCGGATTTTGGAAACAGAAAAAAACCATTGATTTTTATCCTCAATACCAGAATGGTATAATTTCAAGGAAAGAATGCTAACAAATCACCATATTTTTGTTTTAGCGAATATAGCAATGTGAGCATTTTAAGTGTTTTTAGTGCCGGATTAACCAGGTAGCAAGAGTAACAAATGCTACGGGCCCCGCGCGTTGGGGAGCCCCACACTTGGACTTACAAAAACATGTCGCTGGGCCGAATGCATGGGCATTATCTTAGCGGTCTATGCCATAGAAGCCAGGAGAGTCACTGATACCAACATTCGCATACTCTCCGACAGCGCCTCAGTCCCTCAATCCCTAGGAAAATATTACACTGCCTCGAAGCTCATACAAGAATGCCACAATGCATTAAAACGCATCACGGTGACTAACCGCAACACTGTGACGCTGAAGTGGATAAAAGAAGACAGCGGATCACTAGGAAATGATGCAGCCGATGTGCTGGCCAGGAGAGGTTCAGGTGCTGTGGCGGTTGGACTCGAACCCATAATACCACTCCCCTTCGTCCAGCTGCGCACATGGCTACAAGAACACACACGCTGGTGGGCCTTGGCACCAGGCTGCAGGCAGTCCAGGGAAGCTATGCCATCCCTAAACAGGAAACTGACGTTTGGGGGAGGCCCAAACGACAATCATAGATCCGTTTTCTGTTTAAACAGACAATCCTTCTATGTGTGAACAAGAGCGTTCGGCCGCCATCTTTTGTTTAAAGTTTTAAACAGACGGCCCGTCTATGTGTGAACAGGCAGACTAGCTGACCCGCGCAACTATGACGCATATCTTCCCAATTTTTTTAATTTAGTTTTATTTAATTTCTATTTTTTTTTTTGGTATGCGGCATGCTTGGCGCAAATACACGCTTTTTCTTTCTTTCTTTTTCTTTCAACTTCGTATGCGTCACAATTTTCATTACTGCTCCGCTCCTATTGGTCTTAGCGTGATGATATATGGCAATGCCGCCAGTCTTTTGGGCTCACTTCCAGTCGACAACAATGCTGACGAATTTTTTGACGCCATTTTTTTTTCTACTATTTTACTCGCGCAACTTCGTCTGCTCCGCTCCTATTAGTCTTAGCCTGATATATAACCTTCCTCGATAAATGGGCTATCTAACACTGAAATAATTTTTCAAATCGGACCAGCAGTTCGTGAGATTAGCGCGTTCAAGTAAACAAACAAACTCTTCAGCTTAAATATTAGTGTAGATTAGTATTAGTATAGAGTATAGATATAGATAACAGAGCGGAGCTACAAAAAGTATCATTGCCACTGTTGGACATTGCAGGCCTTAATCAGTTCCGACCGATTAAGGCCTGCAATGTCGCTACGAGTTCATTGACTCGCAGATATGTGCCGGTGAGCTGAACGGGAAGAAAGGACACGTGCCAGGTAACACGACGTCATATGGATTGTTTATTGAGCTCCAAACTTGCAGAAGTTGAATACTTTCCAATTTGCGCCTCTAGATGGCACTGTCCGCGGCGCACGTAGACGTACTGCTACGCACGTAGACGTACTGCTACGCACGTAGACGCACTGCTACGCATGTAGCCCCACTGCTACGCTCGTAACCGCACTGCTACGCTTGTAGCCCGGATCAGTTTTTTTTTCTCGGATCCGTTTAAATGTGAACAGTGTTATATATAAATTGTACTGGCATATACATCTCTTTAGACGGACCCGGTAAACAGACCGCCCGTCTGATTAGAAACGAGCACTAAGTTGCTTAAAAGCTTATTTATCATTTTTAGAAAAATAAAGCCTAAAGGGCTAGAGCTTAAAGCTTTTAATCTTAAATAATTATCTGTAATCATTATTAAAACTGATTGTAGTTAGTATTTTTTATTAAATAAGCCAGTTTATCATTAACTGAATCCAATATGTCTTTCCAGTGTGATTCCGGCGCTCCCATCCAAGTGGTCTCGCTCGAGAATTCCTGTATCTTCCACATCGTCGGCGTCACTTCCTGTGGAAAGAACTGCGGTGACGTAGGCAGACCCGCGGTATACACCAGGGTCTCTAGCTACCTAGATTGGATCGAGGGTATTGTTTGGCCCGGACAGTGATAGAAATTAATAGTTAGGTATGTATGTAAGTTTTAAATAAATCATATTAAACATGTGGGGCGTTGTTTTATGTTATTAACGTCCTGGCGAAAATATTCGCGTCACCAAAGTAAATTAAGGTACCACAGATTCGTCAGCATACGACACTCCCGAGACCAGAGAAACTCACGTGATCACATATACTCTCGTGACCCTAGACACGAGACCACAGACACACACGTGACTATATAGACATTCTCATGACTACACAATCATGACCACAAACACAAGACTACGCTCACGTGACCACAGACACTCGCGAAACTCACGTGATCACATATACTCTCGTGACCCTAGACACGAGACCACAGACACACACGTGACTATATAGACATTCTCATGACTACACAATCATTACCACAAACACAAGACCACGCTCACGTGACCACAGATACTCGCGTTACTAATGTGAGCACAGACAGACACTCACGTAACCACAGACATTCTCGTGGCCACCGACTCCCACGTGACCAGGGCCCCAAGTCTGATATTTTTTATTAATTTGTCATTTTGCTAAAAGTTCGTAATCTGCTAATTCATAATGGTCGAGCACTGGTCTGTCAATGGTCTCGTAATAGAATCGTGATATAAAGACATTTTCGTATTGCCATTATTATAAAACTCATTAGTAGACATGATTTTCGAAAAATTACTACTAAATTTGAAGATTAAGTTATGCCAGATTTCTTTTATATATATTTTTACATATTATTTATTCATTTGTCATTATGTACGAGATTACCATTCTATGCCATTTCTTTCAATGGAGTGTCAGTGGTTGACCATTGGAAAGTCATAATGACGCTTTTATATTAGTACATTACCAAACTTGTCAAAATCAACAATTATGAAATCAGTGATAGACCATTCTGACACCATTGTAATAGCAGACTTGAGACCCAGGACCACTGACACTCACGTGACCACAGACACTCACGTAACCACAGACGCTCTCGTGACCAAATATACTCATGTGAAACTCATGATAAGTAACGTGTTCTGGGATCGGACTTTCTATTTAAATAAAACATCTTAAGTTATTAACAGTATTTATCTAAATAGGGAATAAAAAATATCACTATGATTATGGATACATTGACAAACTTGTGAAAAAATAATTAAATTGAATTAGTTAGTAAAATGAGAATCGAAATTTTCTCGAAATCATATTTTGAGATCATTTCAAGTCTTCGCCGCGCAAAAAATACGTGTCGAACATATATTTTTCGATAATCAAGTGACGGACTAAATAGAATCATGTTTTTTTAAATCAGGAATCATCCCTATTTGTTCTTTATAATTACAATATTATGTACAAAAATATTACATTCGTTGCTCATTCTCTACTGATTACAAGTCAGCATAGCACCATTCTTGTAACGAACAAAGCGTTAGTAGAAAATGGAGTGCACACATGGACCAGAAAAAGTTGATGCTTCGGAAGTCTTCGTGTTTCCGAATAACCACGAAAGACGCGGTACAGAGGTAATTTCATTTCCTTGAAGTTTTCTCTCTAATAAGCTACCTACTTCGGTGGCATTTCTCACTCACAAGTACCTAAGGATTCCTTAGTATTATTTCAGCTTTTATTTTGTACCTAATGTAATGGTTATACAAAATAAGCAAGTACTACATAGTTGTAATAGTAATGAATCTCATAATCGCGCGTTCGTATTTCCGAAAATGAACGATAATTGCCGAAGTGTAACTTCTCTTAATTATTTGTGTCTGGAATCCTATTAATTAAATTAAAAAGTCTTTAATTAAATTAAAGAAAAATGTACCTTAAAGCGATGTAATTAAAGTACATTTTTAATAAAAGAAACCTAACACAAAAAAAAAACCTAACCTTTCAATATTCTTCAATATTTAAGTGTAGTTATGCATAAGAAAATTAAGGAAAAGGCTTCTAAAAATCTCCTCTCCTTTAGAAGGGTTTTCAGGACAAAATTAAAACTTATTTCAATTTATTGGTGAACTCCATTTCCTACTTGCTCTTTGATTCTAGGCCATAATCTTTACATATTACATACACATACAATGTCATAATATACATACATACATAGTTACATGAATATCAGCTTATAACATTCCCACTACTGGTACTCAGGCCTCCAGTCTGTGAGTTCCCACTCACAGAGAGGAGGCCTGAGTCCCAGTACCAGATCCCGTGGGCTGTGATCCACAAACGACAGCAATAAACGGGTGGCCATAGTCGCCACGCTTGGCAGGCGGGTTGGCGATCGCAGTGTATGGTGTTGCATTTTACAGAGAACGCTGCTGCCCATTCTTTGGTGAGTCACTTAGGCTCAAGTCACACCGAGATGGCAGCGAAGCGGCGAGCAGTTTCAGTGTCATATAATTTTAAACTTAATACTCTTTACAGTAACACATAGTATCGCTTGATAGCTTGAGAAACTTGAAAAGGTCGCGCGGCCGCCCGCGGCGCCGCGAGCACTACGACAACTCCCGCGATAATATGTGTTATAGTAATGAAGATAAAGTTTAAAATTATATGACACTAAAACTGCTCGCCGTTTCGCTGCCATCTCGGTGTGACTTGACCCTTAGTCGCCTCCTACGACACCCACGGGAAGTGATGGGATGGTATTATTCTTTTACGGCACCATACGGCACCGGCCGACACCATACGCCACTGCTCTCAACCCATACAAATGGATTGACAGTTCACAACATGCTCAATGCTCATTCCACCAAGTTTACTCGGTAAGACGTTGATAGAAATAGACTATTGGAGTCATGGCTTTAGTATTGGCGGATCCAGTGGTAGGCTAAGGGGCTCAAGCCTCCCAAAGACCGAGATATCTTTGGTAGTCTACCTCCTAACGAAGTCATTGAGGATTGTGAAAAGTTCACTTTAGTAGAATCAGAAAGCTAATCACGTAATCACGTCACACGTCACCCGTCACTGTCAAATTTTCCCAATGAACGTTGAACCTAATTCATTAGTGATAAAGTTGAAAATTAAATTTGACTGATTGTTGGGTGATTCTAATATGATTTTCCTAAAGTGGTCGTTTTAGCTCCCCTGTTATGCGTAAAACTAAATAATTTGAGTTTGTCCTATTTTCATCATCTGCCTAGCCTTTTCCCAACTATATTGGGGTCGGCTTCCAGTCAAACCGGATTCAGCTAAATACCAGTATTTTACGAGGAGCGGCTGCCTACCAGACCTCCACAACCCATTAACTGGGTAACACGGTACTTCTTGGCAAGACTGGAGTCAGATTTACTGGCTTCGACTATCCGTAACGACTGTCAAAGATCTACAAGTGACAGCCGGGACCAACGGCTTAACGTGCTTTCCGAGGCACGAAGGAAACTCGGTATGTTAAGATAGTCACCCATCCACAGACCAACCTTGGCAAGCGTTGCTTAACCTTGAAGATCGACCTGTGCGGCTGTTATTATCTAAACTAAAAAATTGTGTTTGTTCTATTATAGCGTTACTAAAACCTACCGGGTCAAGCACCTCCGAAACGACCATAAAGGGCGGAAAATCTCGACATACTTACCGATCGCCTAGCGACCGAATTCGTTAAAGTCCCCCGTACACAGTCAATCTCGAACGCATTTTACGTTCAAAATCAATGTTATGATCCGGGGATCGAGTGAGACGATAAAATTTGGTCACTACGCGATCGTTATGTATGTTGAGACTAGAAGTCGAGGATTTGACGAGCGCTTGCCCCGGACTAAAGCTACAAACCGCGTTTCCCGAGATTTATAGTGATTGTAGCGCTGAATACAACAATTGCTTAAAAATATGAGCTTACTTTTAAATAGACCAATATTTTTTTTCATGCATTATAATATAACAATACCTCCTTAAGGTGAATGCTCCAGGGTAGCCCGCGAAATTCAAATATTTTTATGTTTTTTGCAATTTGCCGGTCAGTGTGAAGCTGTATGTGGACTTAAGTTCATGTAGTTCGAAAGAATGAATTCATTCTTTCGAACTACATGAACTTAGAGGGCTATATTGATGATTAAAATGGTTATAATTCTTTAGATAAATACGCGTTACGGTCGCGGATCGCATTTGGTCCACATACAGCTTCACACTGACCGGCAAATTGCAAAAAACATAAAAATATTTGAATTTCGCGGGCTACCCTGGAGCATCCACCTTAATTATTAAATAATTTTTATTTGAATTTGGATTATACTTTCATAGATAAAAATTATAGTTTCGTACGGAAAATTGACAAAAATTCTCAATTTTACAGAATTACTTTTGGTGTATTAGTGCATGAATCGTAATAAATTGATTTGATCATTCCAAAGTAGAAGGTACAGTAATTGTATCATGAGCATTTTTAAAAATGATTAAATTATTATATCTTCGGTGTACTAAAGCATCAAAAGATTCCCAAAAGCGTAATTTTATAAAACACCCTTTGCGGAGACAAAGAATTTACTGATGTACGTGAACAAATTGATATATTTATTTAGAACACTCCCAAGATCAACTATCAAACTTTCTTAGACGTATTTTTGTTTTTTTTTTGTGTTATATCTAAAGCATAATCAGATATCAAAACTCGAATCAAACGCTCAAATTCAAGAAAAATTGTGACAGCGCTCTTAAATATTTTACAATGCCATACAATTCTGTCTCTTTTTTAGTATCAAAGTTCTGTCAACAAAACAATTGAGTTTGAGGCAACAACTAAACTGACCCACGGAACTTCGTCTGCGTCTAATTTTTCATTAATGCACCGTTCCTATTGGTCGTAGCGTGAAGTTATATAGCCTTCAGCATTCCTCGATAAATGGGCTATCTAACACAAGTTTTTTTTTTTTAATTCGTACCAGCCGTTCCTGAGATTAGTGCGTTTAACCAAAACAAACAAACTCTACAAAAACTTTTGTTAGATTTATTAACTGAAAATATTTCTGTCTTTTCTTAGTTACTTAGGTACATATTAGGTAAGTGTGTGGTTCTTCCTGCCGGTATTTCAAATTCTTTTGTTGACTGTACCTACATTTTTAAATAAATAGTTAAACAAATGCTCGTAACTCAGGAATGTGCTTAAAATTGATTCCTCCTCCTTTTTTTGAAGTCGTTTAAAAGTTACCTAATCACAAACAGGATTTGATCAATCATTATTTATGTAAAATAATGTTAAGTAAGTATACATTTATAATATTGGTAACAATGTGGCAACAAAGTTTGAATAACAATTTATCATATTAATAAAAATAGTTGTAATCCAATTGAATAACAATTTATAATTAACAACCTAATAATAAAAATAGTTGTAATCCAATTGAATAACAATTTATCATTAACAACCTAATAATAAAAATTGTTGTAATCCAATTGAATAATAATAATTTATCATTAACAACCTTATAATAAAAATAGTTGTAATCCAATTTTAAACAACTACCACAACAAGTTGGTTGATTAATTTTGCTTAAAAATATGGTTTGAGTTAATATACCGTATTTGGTTTGTTTAATACTTTTTTCTGCAGGTACACAAGAGGTAAAGAATCTACTTATACAGTGCACTTAGCTATTGTCACTAGAAAGGAAAAAGTACTAAACTGCAAAAGGGCATTTTACAAGAGAGTGATTTAAAAACAGAAATGTCACTGCTAAAGCGCCAGTAACTTCTTAAGTATTGCTCCAATTGCTAGGAGACCAAGACCAACGTGTAGAGAAAAAAAAACCGAATCCAAACGTTTATAAAACTCATTTTAGCTAAAATGGCGCTTTAGTACTTTTGCCTTTTCGGTGACGATATATATACAGGGTTATTTGTAAAACACCAGAAACCTCTTAGGCAGTGAAAGTACACATGATTATAAGCAACTTTTACTTTGGGAAAACTCCGAAATCTCGAAAAAAATATCAACTGTTTCATACAAAATGCAATATTTAGCCAATGAAAATGTATGAAACAGCTGATATTTTTCTCGAGCTTTCGGAGTTTTCCCAAAGTAAAAGTCGCTTATAATCATGGGTACTTTCACTGCCTAAGAGGTTTCTGGTGTTTTACAAATAACCCTGTATATTGGTTAGCAGTACACTGGCGGTTCTAACATCAGTATGGCTGGAGTACCTATTTGTTAAAATATCTTTGTATGGGTGTAGGTACACAGATTTTCATGAGAGTAAAGGTACCAAATAACTGCAATAAATTTAGGCAAATCTGAAAAGTACATCCGCCATTCTGATAAACCTACTTTTTGTTTTATGAATGTGTAGTAGTTATTGGATAGATGAAATGGGCTGCCGTTGTAAGATGACTAAAATGGTACAAATAAATTCCATCAAAATAACCAGTGGTTCAATTTACTAAAATTACAATCTTATTGTTAAGCAAGATATCAAACCCAGAATCTGTATGCATGTTTAACGTAAAAAAAAACAATACACATATGCAAAATTCCTTTTCAAACAAGCATACTATAATCCGCTACAAAATTCTTAGTAAAACTACCTTTACCCATATGATACACACAAGCTATTAAATGTGGCAACACCGCTAAAAGAAAAAGATACAAATTCTTGTCTATGGGCGGTGTACTGCCAAACGGATAGAACCATAGACCTCTCCTGTTCCCATCTCTGAGGTGGTGACTAGAGTAGGCAAGAATAAGCATGAACATCAAAAGATATAGGTTTAGTTTTTTTTCTAAATAGCTGTACAATAGTATCATAGATGTTATTAGCAGCCAGAATGTGGTACAGTGGAAGATTCCTCTGCTTTTGAGGTTTGTCATGTCCTGTAACAAAAGAAAAAAAAGTGGTTAAGCGATTGGCTGTTGCGTGGTGTGTCGCAGGTTTGATTCCCACACGGATCATATATTTGTATGGCCTACAAATACTAGTTACGGGTCTGGCTGTTTTTGTATGTGAGATTACATGTTTATAAACGCGCCCACAATATAGGAGAAATTTGTGGTATTGGGCAAAGTTTTACAAAAAAATTAAAATGAATAGGGCTAATAATTATGGCACTAACTAATAAAACACGAGATTTAAAATATACAACAAATAACAGATAGACAACAAACTCCTCATCTACAACTCGGTTCTCAAGCCCATATGGACATACGGGATCCAATTATGGGGCATTGCCAGCAAAACCAACATACTCTGTCTGCAAAGAGTTCAAAATGGTATCCTAAGATCAATTGCTAATGCTCCTTGTTTTGCTAAGAATGACGAAATCCACGAGTATCTACAAATGCCATCAGTAAACTCTGAAATCAAGCGATTCAAAAGGCAACACAAGGCACGCCTAGCCTTGCATCCAAACCCACTAGTTAAGGAACTGTTAAACCCAACAGTGGTGGTAAAAAGGCTTAAGAGGAACCACCTTTTATACGTGGAAGGCGCAGCACTGGCTGCTCCACCACAACGCCATTTGTTATGGAACAAATTGGCTTATGGTCCGAGGACCGATTGCAAATTTTCTTTTTTTTGTTTTATAATAAATAATAATGTTTCATTGACATAAAGGTTACAAAAGGTTACACATTTTCGTTTGCGACCCTGACTCTTGAGCAAGGTGAGACCTGTGTTACAGTAGTCAGTGTCTTCATCTGTTCTATAGAATTAACAATTTATGCAATAAATCGAACAAGAATGAAAGAAAAACAAATTATAAATTAAAATATGTTCAATGAATAGAAAGATACATCAACAGCATATTAAGTACTCATTACTTCACAAAACATGAGCTAAATACTGCTGAATGGATTATTTGCTCTCCGATTGACGATTTTGACATGCTCGGTGTTGGACCTTTAACAAATATTTATGCCTAGCTATTGCAGGTGTACACTGAATAATGCATCGCTGCCTACCGTTTTAGAGAATGCCAGCGTGATGTCATACTCTAGTTTCTACTCTATTAGCTTAAATGAATAATACTAAAATAATTACATTCCAACTATGACTAACAATTTTAAACCATGTCATGCCAAGATCGCTGGATGACCTACGCGTGCAGTATAATAACATTTTTAGGATGCTGTTGGGACTGCCACAATGGTACAGCACTTCTGATATGTTTGCACAAAAACGAACCGACGGCTTCCACGCCGTCATTCGCAACAAAAACGCGTCGCTGTTGTCAAGGTTGCAGGCAAGTGGCAACAGCATACTAAAAACTGTGGCGGAGAGTACCGACTCTCCGATTATTAAGTTTTGTGAGAAGGACAATCACTCAACATTAGTTTAGGAATGTCCTTTTCACATTACTATTTATTCTATTCTGTCTTCTTGTCTGTTTTATTTTAGCTACTAACACTAGTAATAAGTTATTGTTTACTAACACGCTGGATCATTGTTGTCTGAAAATTATTATTATAATGGACTCACCTTCAAATAAATTGACTTAGCAACGAAAACATGGTCAATATCAATGAGAGATGACACGATAGTACAGTACGTCACGTTTATTGCACTTATTTGTAAGTTTAAATTATTGTCGTGGCTGAAAAATATCAACGATGATAAAAATCCGAGGCTAGCATGCACCAAACTGTCTGCAATGGCACGAAATGTTAAAGAGCTCGAATATTTTGATCGAAATACAATAATATCACCGATGTAAGCTGTAAAGATTATCGCCAAAGTCAGTAAAACTTTTATAAGTCTCATGTTTATGTTTTGTTCACCATTTTTTGAGTCGTTTTAGTCATTTTACGGTTTATTTTTGCAGGTGGTTTTGTTTTATATGTAATTAGTTTTGCTGATTACATAGTTTGTTAGTGATTAAGGCTTTGTTTTAAATAAATTATGGCTCATTTGCGATAACAATACACTTGACTGACATTGCAATGTTTTGGTAACGTTCGAAAACAACGTTTTGGAAAACGCAGAATATGCGTCTAAGATTATATAATTGTCTAAGATTTGAAAAAAGGGATTTAAACGAAAAAAAATTATGATTAAAAAAAAAATTATAACTTGCCCTGAAAATAAATACATAACAATTTTAGGTAAATAATTGCACTCAATTAGGTTTTTGAACGTACACTACACACACCTGTTTTCAAAATGACATTGACATTAGATTGGCAGTGTTGTTTTATTATCATGTTTCTAATCCTCGACACAGACAATTATATGAACAGCCATCACTTAGTCGGTTTCAACCTCCATGCAAGTTTTTTTCTCTAATTGAGATGGTTTATCCTAAGGACATGACAAGAGTTAAGGAATAACTGTCGTTCAGCAACTGAACCCAGTTTTCACGAATTGGTTACTATCAAAATCTAATGACTTGTTGCACAAAGGGTACTATACAATTGTTCCGTTGTAATAATAACTAAATAGAGCCTTCATGGCTACTGCTCTGCGGGAGTTGTATATAGAGTATAGATACAGCCCTTAGCACTGTTGCTAGATGGCCTTAGTCACATCAAGACCACCACGTTTCGTAGAGTTAGAGGACCCTAAGATTCAGGCAGCACAAAAAGTTAACAACTGAAAAAAAATACTTTCATAATCGAAATACTACTACAAAATAATTAACTGTCTGCATCTGTCTGTCTGTTTCTCCACTTTCAAAACTACGCAACGGATTTTGGTTCAGAAAAAACGAAGAATCGGCATTTTCAAACAACAGTTCAACTGTTTAATCTCAAAATGTATAAGAAATCAGTATTTATACAAAGCCACACCTTAATTCCGATTGAAATGTTGACTCAGGAAACAACGAACTTCCATTTTTAGTAGAACCCTTCAAACATACATATTCTTCGAAAATATAGACCTGAGATTTTGGTTAATTACACTAGTGTCAGATAAACTCTATTTTCATGGATTTTCTTTGAACAGAGGGGTCTAAGTCACTGGGTATGATTGTAATACCTGAAACCTTATCATTTATCACTATCAGTCGTTGCATTAGTTATCAGTTGGGGTTGCTAACTCTTAGAACTAAATCTACTTCCACTGTCTACTGTCCTGTTTACCTCTTCTTTACACGACAAAAAAAAACGCCTTTTATTTTGTCCTCGGGCACAAAAACCAAACCCATAAAAAGAAAGATTGAACGAACGTTTCATCTATCACGTCGTATAAATAAATGCCTTGCTTTACTTCGAAACATGTATAACAGAATGATTAAGTTTAAAGAATTGGAAAACCGACAGTATGTAGACCACGTTCTCGGTACTTATAATATAATTATTTTAGTCGCCTTTGTCTCGGCGTTTAAAAAAAAAACAATTAAGTTTTGCTAAAAACGCTACAACAGCAAAGAAATACGATTACTCTAATTATCTTTACTAAACTACGGAATAGACGTTTGTGTAACGGCGAACTCCTTTTTTAAACACAAAATACACTAAAAATTAACTAAAAACTTACGCCGCTAGTCGATTTTAAACTTTGTAACATTAAATTTACACCTGGCTACTAAATGTCTCCCAAAATTTGTGTAAGTTTCATACGCGGCAACACCGTTTACTCACAATCAACACTACTGGGAACTGTGCGATATGAGATAAAAAGTTTGTTAAATCACTTCGTATTTGTTCAACGTGCGGTTTCGAACCTATTATACCAAAAGGTTCATAAAACCGGATTAAAAGTTTATCAAAATGCGTGAAATAGTGCATGTACAGGCTGGACAATGTGGAAATCAAATCGGATCCAAGGTCAGTAATTTTATCCAGTATATTTTCTATAGCAAATTGGATATCAGGCAGCGCTATCTGTCGTAGGAGACAAGAAATGTCTAACCCTAATAACGTTCGAAATTCAATTTGCATAAAGAAAACTAATGAATAATGTCGAAGAAAATATGACTGCGCCTAAGATGGGCCATCGTGTGCTCTCGTGGCCCATAACTGGTCAGAATTTGACATTGGAAATACCCTTTTCTGCCTAACGACATTTTAAAGGGTTTAGTTGATATCAATTACGGGGCGTGGATGTAAATTTAATATCAAGGCCATTTTTATTAGTATCTACCTACACAAATACTGATAAATTATGAAATAATCCATGCCGGGTAATCCGATAAAGATGTATTTTTAACAAAATATCTTTAAGGTTATCTGCCGGTTAACATGGCAGATGCAATGCAATGCCCCCAAAATTATTGAGACTTGACCTACTTTCCAAGAACTTGCATGAATCGAAACGTATTTTTTTGTCGCATTACGAGGCAATTCGATTTAGCGCCATCTATTATCGGGTAGTCGAACTAACTTGCATAACGTCTAGAAGGTTATGAAAATAAATAAAATAAAACTATTTTTTTGTTTTTTGTTAGATAAAATCGTTAAGCCCTTTTGTATATAAACGTTTAGTTAGTTAATCGTAGTAATAAATTCATCTTCAAATTCTTTTTCTTCACTTTGATGACGACAACCATCAGCAATGCAACAAACAATCCAAATTATTTGTTGAAACTAGCTGTGTCCCATGGTTTCTCTCGCCACTTAATTATTAGGAAATTGTTTTCTTTGTGTTCGGCGCCTAAGAGTTGTAGCGTGATGTTAAAAAGCCTGTAACATCTCAAGAAATTGCTCTATTCAGGTTATTACAGAGAAGAGAACGCATTCAAACAAAAAAAAAAAAACGAATCTCCATATTAAGTACTTGCCTACAGATATTTAGTTTGCATTTGTGTAACATTTGCTTAGATAAGTACTTAAACGTTCCTACAATAATGATCATACGTACCGGTACAGGACATAAACGAATCTATTGCGTCACACGCCCCAGGCGACAGTAGTCTCAGATTTTAAAATGAAAAACAAAAACTGCCGACTTAACAACAAGGGATACGCCACAGCCGGGAGTTTTTGTTTTTAATTTTTTAGCGAAACCCAAGGAGGTACAGACGCTAGCATAATATAATACTACAGCGATCTGTCAAATTTCTTTAATAGATTTTCAACTTAATCACCTAAGTGATTAGGTTCAAGGTTGATTTGTGACAATTTGACAGTTTCGGATAACTTGATATGCTGGCGTATGTACATTTTTTTTTTATGGAAGTAAGTACTAAATAGAACATTTTGGGGACTATATCCTCGCGGAATTTCTACAAAATCGGACACTAGCTGGGACGTGTGACGCAATCAAACATCAAAATAAAAACACTATCAAGTCATTGAGGGGTCATTCTCATTTCTTTATATCAATGCAACCGATACAAATATGGAAGAATAGATTAATGTTCTGCCGTGGTATTACCAAAATGCCGTAATCCGACATCTGGTCGATTCTTAACTTTTGGTGATATATTAATGAGCAAACATGTCTATCGATCAGTGTTTGCGAATTTCCAAAGCTACTTATTCAAGGTATTGAAAATTCGCAAACACAGATCTATAGTTTGACTCAAAAGTTAAAAATCGAACAGAAGTCGGATAACAGAATTTTAGTAGAGCACGGCAGCGTTTATTGTAAGTATCCTGTATTACAAGCTAGAACTATAATACCGGAACAAAAGGTTCAAGCTTAACTTGGCTTCGCTTCCCTAGAGGGTTGTTAAGAGGAAATGCTGGCGGCGAAAAAAAAAAAAAAAAAAAAAAAGTCATAATTCGAGGTTAGACTCTCGACTTTTTTCTCCTCCAATATTGGACCGATATAAGAGATATTTCACAAACTGAATAAGTAGGATATGTATACTGTGTTCCTTTCCTTTTTGATGATTTATTAACCGTTTAAGCACTAGAAATCTTACAAAATGCTCAAAATTGTCCGATAAATCGCTGTCAAGAGAGCCCTTTTTTTTTTTAAGGATGGGAAATCGTCAAATGACTCCTCCCGCTCTGGGTGAAGCAAGAGGAAGTGTCAGACTCTTACTGACTAAAACCCATCCGTGTTCCTCCTGGTGCCCTTTGCGTTCCAAGGCTACGGCACCTCTTTTAAACAGATTCCGCAGCCCCAGCAGGCACCTGCCCTAGCTGGCCCCGTCTTCCACGTTGACATCTCTTTGAGGCGCGCTGGGATCGCAGCGCGCCGCCGTACCGTCCGCACGCCCTCGCCTACGGCGGCCGGGAATCGTCCTACGACTCCCGACGCCTGGGGCGTCTTCTTCTGTTGCGGCTGGGACGTGAGGTTGTCAACAGAGCCCTAGTGTACAAATTTAGCAACTTTTAATCAAAAAAGGAAAACAGAGACACAGTAAACACACTACTTATTCAGTTTGTGAAATATCTCTTATATCGCTCCAATATTGGAGGAGAAAACAGTCGAGAACCAAACCTCGAATTATTATGACTTTTTGCATACAAAGTCTCGCCGCCAGCATTTCCTCTTTAGCGTTGGTTTTCAGCATAAACCGTTGACTCCTGTTTACAAAACAGTACTACATTTAGCAACAACGGATATAAAATGACCTTCAATTCTGTCCTACAGTTCTGGGAGATCATTTCGGACGAACACGGCGTAGATCCCAACGGTTACTACAAGGGCGAAAGTGACTTGCAACTGGAGCGTATTAGCGTATACTACAATGAAGCGTCCACAGGTGAGTGATTCATTCATTGACTTGCTATGGTGAGAACAGGGTTGACTGCATGTTTTTTTGATGCCGTGAATTGGCCCGTTTCGACCCAAACGGTCGGCAATCTTCGGGAGCGAAGCAAAAGCGGTCATTACAAAACTGGCCAAGTGCGAGTGGGACTCGCGTGCATAGGTTTCCGAATGAGTTTGTTTTTTTTAACATGCTATTTTTAACTAAATTAATCAGAAAAGTACAGCGGAGGAGCAGGAAAAAAAATATATGTGTAGGTTTTCCTGTAATCTTTAAGTCAGTATGTAACTATTATGGAATTCCCTGCCGGAGTCTGTGTTTCCTGATAGCTACAACCTGGGAGTCTTTAAATCAAGAGTGAATTTGTGAAAGAAAATTCTAGGCAAGCGTGCTCCATCTTCGACCACATCATCGCTTACCATCAGGTAAGATAGTGGTCAAACGCGTGCCTATAAATAGTAAAAAAAAAGAGAGATGACAGAGACAAAGTCTACGATGGAGCGAGCCTACCCAGAAGGAGCCTGTTCACTCTAACTTTTTTTATTTTCTGTAAAGCACTCACAAAACATACCGTTAAACAGTAAAACACTACATTTTCTCGACAATAGTTTATACATACAAGTATGTGTCTTATAAATCCACGAAAGGGTGCATTTATAAAGAAAACCGGTAGCGAGACCCGGTTTTTTACGACTCTTGGCGTGTCTTGGCCTAACAAATTATGGGAACAATAGGGAACGTCCACGGCGTTGACTACGCCATCTAGTGTCGCATATTCGAAACTTTAAGGATCACAATATTTGACATTGACGCTTCTGTGCTGCCACCTATATTGTCTGCACTTTACCTATTCTACAAACGTTTGTATTCGAGGAGCTCGTGGCTAAATAATAACAGCCGCAAGGGTCGATCTTGAAGGTTAAGCAACGCTTGCCAAGGTTGGTCTGTGGATGAGTGACCATCAGTTTCCTCCGTGCCTCGGAAAGCACGTTAAGCCGTTGGTCCTGGCTGTCATTTGTAGATCTTAGGCAGTTGTTACGGATTGTCAGAAGCCAGTAAATCTGACTCCACTCTTGCCAAGATGTACCGTGTTACCCAGTTAATGGGTTGTGGAGGTCTGGTAGGCAGCCGCTCCACGTTAAACACTGGTATTCAGCTGAATCCGGTTTGACTGGAAGCCGACCCCAATGTAGTTGGGAAAAGGCTAGGCAGATGATGATGACAAACGTTTGTATTCGCATCTAAGTCTCCATCTATTAGTCGAAACCCCATATGAACGTATTTATTTATATAGACTTAAGTAACAGCCACACTGATGAAACAATCTACAAGGTTACGCTGCGGTTGTCGCGGTCATTATACGAATGGGTGACCGTTTTGACAAATTGAGAGTACTTTAAATCGTCAAACGAGGCTGTTATAGTAGAAGTGTTATAGTGTAAGTAGGTGTAGTGCCTGTATAACATTTTTACACGTCAATCTGTAATGGTCATTATTTGCTAGATGAGGCCGGTGTTTCCTTGTTGACTACCCTGAGAAGAAACACCTAAACAAACTCAGAGGTCAAAGTCTCTTTAAAGTCCATACAATTGTACTGGTTAAATAATTAAATCATATGAGAACCATATAGGTAGAAAAATATTATTTAAATAACAAACTATGCACTTAAAATATAAAATGAAACTGGCGTCAAAGAACTTTTTTTTAATAAAAAACTTTTTACAAAAAATACAACCGACTTCCAAAAAAAAAACACTACAATGTACAAAATAACTTCGGAAGAAAAAAGAACTTTAATTTCGGAAGTCGGTGTTTTTTATTTTGTACCTTGTAGTGTTTTGTTTTTGGAAATCGGTTGTATTTTTTGTAAAAAGGTTTTTTATTTTTCACTTTTTAGTGGTAACCCATTAACAGCATACCGGCGCAATGTTATGTTAAGAAGTGGTGTCAACACTAAAAAAACATGCAATTTCAGCAATCCCGATCCCTCTGCTATCATTTATTGAAGAGTTCCGTTGCCTACCTCCGAAATTCTTCGACAGATCTTCACCAAATTAAAACGGGACCAGTCCAGGAAAATACTCTTTCAAACAAAAAAAGAATCATCCAAATCGGCTGACAATTGGCTAAAGTATCGCTGAACAAACATTTTTCATGGGATCTCATCATCAGATCCTAATTTATACCTTTCATCATCAGCTCAGCAACATGAGATGATGATTACCAGGCACAAACATCTACATTGCGTTAGAAAGTTCATGAAAAACGTTGTATGTCCCTATAAAATTTGAGGGTTGCCCTCGATTTTCGTGGGATCCCATCATCAGATTCTGACATGGTGACAATGGGACCAATCGAGAAGTATACCCTTTCAGATGAAACAAAAAAATTTCAAATTAGTTCATAAATCATAAATGAATAAATAAATAAAAAAAAAAACAACCGAATTGAGAACCTCCTCTTTTTTTTGAAGTCGGTTAAAAAGGGAACCGCCTTCAAAAAGCCAATCCACTGAAAAGCACAAAAAGTTTTGCAACTGTATCAACTAAACCGGTCGAGTTAAACTAATATATCGCTTAATAACGGATTTAATAACACGGGGTATCGATTTTTTGTATACTAAAACCTTCTCCAGAATGTAGTCAACACATTGCTGAAAACCGCATCAAAATCGGTTCAGTCAAACTCAAGATAATCGCGGACAAACATACATACATACATTCAAACATACGGGTTGAACTGAGAACCTCCTTTTTTATTGAAGTCGGTAAAAAAATACGTCCGCATCGCTGTCGACTGGGAATGAGCCCAAAAGACTGGCGGCATTGCCAGGTTGTACGGCAATGCTTATCCTCTTTCCGAGGTAGAAGCCAGCAGATCTTTAAATAACACGTGAGCACACGGACCAAGAGAAGAGGAGCTCGTGGCTAGATAATAACAGCCGCACGGGTCGATCTTCAAGGTTAAGCAACGCTTGCCAAGGTTGGTCTGTGGATGGGTGACCATCATAACATAACGAGTTTCCTCCGTGCCTCGGAAAGCACGTTAAGCCGTTGGTACCGGCTGTCATTTGTAGATCTTTGGCAGTCGTTACGGATTGTCAGAAGCCAGTAAATCTGACTCCAGTCTTGCCAAGATGTACCGTGTTACCCAGTTAATGGGTTGTGGAGGTCTGGTAGGCAGCTGATCCCAATATAGTTGGGAAAAGGCTAGGCAGATGATGATGATGACTCGGACCAAGAGAAGACTAGAGTAGTAGGTACCATGTAGGTTGAAGTCTGACGTGGTCTTCTTCGAGGAAAGAGCCACACAAATTTGAGTGGACCTGTCCAGACAGTGCAAGCATTTGTCAGTAGTCGTGTACTTTAAGGGGCTCAACAATTTGATGAACAAAACCTAAGTAAGGACATTTAGGTAGGCCGCATAAATAAGTCAAACTGCCACACTGACATGAAATGAAACCCTGATATAAAAGATTAATTCTGTTTTGTCATTAAGTGACCGTTTGACCAAAACAGTAAGTGAATGAATGGAAAGACCTCTCCATCGATTCAAATACTCTTTAGGTTGTGGAACGATATGAAAAACAAAATAAAGACCGCGAGGAGACGATTCTAAAACTGTAACTCGCCAAAATGAAGAAATAAAACCATCCATGTGCGTGTCAGACTCACACGAAGGCACTTGTCCGCCGCTTTCTCGGACCAGTGCTTATTATTATTTTAAGCCGAAAAAAACATGTTTCTTGTATGGGCCTTTAAATTTTGTTTTACTTTTGCTAGTACTTTGCCCGCGACTTCGGCCGCGCTGCAATTTTCTTAAGGATCCCTAATATTTTTTCTAGACAAATTAAATACTTAAGCCTTCCTCTAGAACCACTCTATCCATTGGTGAAAACAGCATGAAAATCGGTGCAGTTGTTTTTGAGGACTATGTAAAAAGAAAAAAAAAACACAAGAAAGACACAATCTTTAAAAGTTCAAATATACTTAACTACCTATTACGGTTCTTGAGATACAGCCCGCTGACAGACAGACAGACGGGCGGACAGCGGAGGCTTAGTAATAAGGCTCCGTTGGTTACCCTTTGAATACCGAAACCTAAAAAGGACTTGTGACAAAGAACCGGACTGCAAAACGAATAAAAAGTTCCAAACAAGCCACTTTTGTAGCAGTCTGATGCAGTGGGTGGAATTTGTTGAGTCACAGATTGGATGTAACCAACCTTGGTCCTTTGCGTACCGCAGCGCAGTCGGGTAAAAAGAAAGTATGTTAGCGGGACAGGATGGAATGGAAAAAGAAATTGTGTTGCGACAATCCCAAATAGCACAAGATGGCAAGTAGATGGTAGGATATTTTGTGAAAACATTTCAAATCTGTTGTCAGTCAGTAGTCTGACTGACAGACAACGCGCAGCCGAAACTGCAGGATGTAGAAAGCTGAAATTCGGCATGAAGCTTTCCTGCACTCCGTAGGGGAGCAGTAAGAGAAGGATTTCCCGAAATTCCTACGGGAACGGGAAAAAAACGATATGCGCGTACAAAGTCGCAGGCTAAAAAAAAAGATAAAAAGCTAGTCCTTAAATATATGTATAAAACTAGTTGACCGACGCAACTTCGTCTGCGTCACAATTTTCATTACTGCTCCGCTCCTATTGTTCTTAGCGTGATGATATGTATAGCCTATAGCCTTCCTCGATAAAAAAACCTAGTTGCAGAAAGCTGAAATTTGACATGTAACTTCCTTGTGGAGTGTAGGGGAGCACTAAGAGAGGATTTCTCGAAATTCCTACGGGAACGGCAAAAAACGAGATAGGCGCGTATACAGTCGCGGGCAAAAGTTTAAAAATAGTAGCCCACCGGTATCAGGGAAAAAACCAATTTACCAGCGGTCTAGAGAAAGGAACCTTCTAACAATTCGAGCCGTGTCCAGTACCACTTTTTGAATAAAGCCCTTTACCCAGTTGCCTATCGTTACGAGAGCCACCTAAGGTGTTGGTCGAGATTCGTGGCTATTAAGCCAGGGTGACACGACTGTAGGTGCAATGATCTCTGTGTCCCCATCCCACATGTTGACAACCTCACGAGCCAAATCTTGGATACTTGAATTCCTTATAGTATGTTTAGTTCATAATTTATTTTATTGTTGGTCCGGTGCAAGTCCCAAATATATTTTTATTTCTTTCTTATTTGCCCAGACCTGCCAAGTTTAATTAATTTCCATTACATTTTCTAAGTTAAAATACCTTATAAGTAGTTAGTAGTACACAAACAAGGATAAAACAAACAATGAAATGAAGTAGGTGTCTGGGAGCGGGAGGAAACATTTCATGATTTCTCAGCCTTAAAAAAAGATGTCTGAAGCAGGATGTGCAGAGAACGATAAAGCAAGGTATAAGCTACCTGACCATTCTCTTCACACAGTGCCTCAGAATAGGGGAATAAGGACCACTGTTTTCAGGGTACTATTGTCACAGACCCGCGTTCTACGCGTCAGTGATGCGACTTTTTTTGCGAAATACTGCATGGAAGCCGTCAGTTCGGTTATATAAAAAGAAAGAAGAGTTATTTTGCTCCAATGATGACGCATACCATAAAAAAACGAATACAAAAATTGATCAGGTTATGCAAGTTTGGAAGATATGCGGCACATCCGCGCAAAACGACTGAGCAAACATATCCGATGCACTACAGAGACGAGGCAATTTCAACAGTAGCCTAAAATATAGGAGCACAAGAAATCTAGCGGTCTTGTAGTGTATCTTTTGTGTAACTGCCCTGGAAACGTTTTGGGAACCCATTCATTGTGCGTGCAGCTAAGGAGTGGAATTCCCTGCCAGAGTCTGTGTTTCCTGATAGCTACAACCTGGAAGTCTTTAAGTCATGAGTGAATAGGTTACTTCTAGGCAAGCGTGCTCCATTTTCGACCACATCGTCGGTTATCATCAGCTGAGACAGTGGTCAAACGCGTGCCTATCGTTGTAAAAAGAACAACGAAAGTATAATAGTCAAAAAACCTTAGAACATCACCTACTACGCCGTAATTGGGTCACAAAGGTCCGGTCAACCGCGTTAGTAAGAGTTAATTGGATGACGAATGACGAGCACGCGGTATCAACCTTGAGACTACACACTACTATTCGGTAACGTATGTAAATTGATAAATTGGTATAGACTATACCTAAAAGGACCATTGTTGGGAGTTAAGTCGCGTTAACATCATCTGCCTAGCCTTTTCTCAACTACATTGGGGTCGGCTTCCAGTCAAACCGGATTCAGCTGAATACCAGTTTTTTACGTGGAGCGGCTACCTACCAGACCTCCGCAACCCATTAACTGGGTAACACGTAACACGGTACTTCTTGGCAAGACTAGAGTCAGATTTACTGGCTTCTGACTATCCGTAATGACTGCCAAAGATCTACAAATAACAACCGGGACCAACGGCTTAACGTGCTTTCCGAGGCACGGAGGAAACTCGGTATATTAAGATGGTCACCCATCCACAGACCTACCTTGGCAAGCGTTGCTTAACCTTAAAGATCGACCCGTGCGGCTGTTATTATCTAGCCACGAGCTCCTCATAAGTTTATAGTTAAGTCGCGTTAACGGCTGAGAAAAAATCAGGATACCTATAAGAGATTCTAGACTGATATTCAAGCATAGGTTTTGACTTGAGCTTCGGCGTAGATTCAAAAGCCTTGGATAGATCGAGTGTTATGTCGAGTCGTTTGTGTTTTTCTCAGTGTTTCAGCTATAATAAAACCTGAAACCCTGAGAAAGGACAAGCTTCGAGCGACAGTAACAACACAGTATAAATTACCGTGGTAACAATAAATTATTATTGTCAACTGCCTCCGTGGTCGTAGGTTCGATTCCCACGGGAAGCATACTTTGTAAAGTCTTTTCCAGTTTGGCTAGGACATTGCAGGCTTGAATCACATGATTGTCTGCTAAAAAGATGATTCCGTGCTTCGGAAGGCACGTATAAGCCGGTGGTCCCGGCCGCGAAATGGCGGTTGTCAAATAAACCATGTCAGAGGCCCTGGAGGCGGTTTAGAAGCTCTGACACTGGGGTGTGTGGGGTTGTTAGACCTTACTGGCCCACACGAAGAAGGCCTTCAAGAAGAAGAATAAATTATTTCTCTAAGTCTGCTCAATGGCACAAGTGGAAACTCATAAAATAATCAAGTAAGTACAGCATAATGATAGTCAGTTGTCGTCGGCACACGTGTGTCATTGGGAGTCAACGGAAACGGACGCTTAATGGCATCCCACATGCCATACCAAATCACGAAGTTGAAACTTCTATTTTAAAAAAAAACGCTGTTTAATATCCTATGGCCCCCGATCGACCAAACATCATGGCGGCTGCCGATTTTTTTTACAATAAACTATTCAATTGTTTGGCGTCGCAACGGCTATTGCGTCCAGATGGTCACAGGTTCACTTATAATATTAGTTTAAAGAATGACGGGAAACGGGTTGGAAAACTGTTATTGGTAACCTATACCTCGCCGCATGGTTCTAGATCAAATGTTCCTATACAAAATAATAAATACTCAAATAGATTGTCCGCGGTTACTGAGTCAGGTAAATGTACATGTGCCATACAAACTTGCTCGTAAGTCTAGATATCGGTTGTTTAGTGCTAAGAGCTTTAAAACCAATCTTGGTCATTTTTCCACCATAAACAGAATGCAGGCTCAATTTAGCCGCTTGTTATGCTCACCTAGTGTAGATATAGATATTATGTCTTACCCTTTACATAAAGTTAAGTCTATGTTGCATAAGGCACTATCAAAAAATTGAAACTTTAATTTGCATTTTTCCATTGCGCTAAGTTTAAGATAATGTTTGCAACTTTACTTTTTTCTTTTCTTTGCAAGTCGGCTGGCGTAGGCACAACCTCAAAATAACATATTGTATTTGTATTGTATAACTGTACCGACACTAGTAAGTTTTCCCTTGTATTTTTTGCAACAGTTAACCAAAAATGTAGAACTGCATTTCCTATAGCTATAGTTATGTAATGCATGCCGTGGCAGCCTTTAATTAAGGCTACACTATAACATGTGTTAAATCAGGTGTTCCGAAATTATGTTTTTTTTGGTGTATGCTTTGTTGCCCTTAAATAAATAAATAAATAAA
The DNA here is from genome assembly GCA_950371165.1 of Lacanobia oleracea. Taxonomy (NCBI): domain Eukaryota; kingdom Metazoa; phylum Arthropoda; class Insecta; order Lepidoptera; family Noctuidae; genus Lacanobia; species Lacanobia oleracea. The sequence continues at coordinate 12,431,253 of OX493411.1, read as the reverse complement.
TAAATAAACCTAACACCTCAGAAAAGGGTCTATTCTATGATAGACCCTTAATAGACCCTTTGAAGAAAATTGGGGCTGTGATTTGCCCCAATTTTACACCTGTCCCTTTGAGTACAAAAGAATCAAAGTTACCGGCCCCATAAACGGCTCATTTTTATAATAATCACAATAGTAATGTCTGTCCTTGTATTGCATCACAAAACCCCACTTACATATGCCAGTCATACAAACCTGAAATGACGCAACTCTTCAAATTTTTATTATTTCGATCACTGATGATTCATATTTCATACTCGACGTAGCGAATGTCACGTGAATCGTGTTTTTCTATGAGATATGTATATGAATGGGAATGTTATAGATATATACATATAACGAGAGGTAGGTTCAGCAACGCTTGTCAAGGTTGGTCAGTGGATGAGTGACCATCTTAACATACCGAATTTCCTCCGTGTCTCGGAAAACACGTTAAGCCATTGGTCACGGCTGTTATTTGTAGATCTTTGGCAGTCGTTACGGATAGTCAGAAGCCAGTAAATCTGACTCTGGTCCTAACAAGAAGTACTGTTATCCAGTTAATGGGTTATGAAGGTCTGGTAGGCAGCGCTCCACGTAAAATACTGGTATTCAGCTGAATCCGGTTTGCCTGGAAGCCTACTCCATAATAGTTGGGAAAAGGTAGAACGGGATGTTCATATTTCATTGTGAAGCCCTGGTTTCGATCCTCAGGTTTTGTTTTACGGATGGTAAATCGTCAAATGACTCCGCTATGGGCGGAGGGGGGAGGAAGAGTCAGACTCTTACTGACTAAAACCCTCCCGTGTTTCTTCAAATGCCCTTTGTGTTCCAGGGCCGTTGTGACACTTAAGTACCAACAATTCCGCAAGCCTGGCGGGAGTTCGAACACTGGGTTGGTCAGTCTCTTCATTTTCCACTGAAATACCGGGGTCTTTAAATATTATATCACCGAACGAATATAGTATTCAAATATTTGACATTCTCGTATCAAGTCACCGAAAATGGATCAATACCAAAATAACCTTGATCTTTTAACATTGTGGTTGTGGAAGGTTATGAAGAAAAGGCTGCCAGTCTTGTTTACTGAACTCGGCCTGTTTGTTTTAGCTGTAAGTCTTCCATGACGCTTACTTAAATAAATAAAAAGAGATCTTTGAATAGTTTTTAGGGTTCCGTACCAAGACGACAACCAGCGAAACCCTATTATTAAGCCTCCGCTGTCTATCCGTCTGTCTGTCAGCGGGCTCCCAACTAACATTTTGGTGTCAGTTACAGGCTTTTTTATGACTTTAAGTAATATAACAGGGTTATAATTATCTCAGTTATTACTAAAGACGATATAGAGGAGTTAACAAACAAGTTTTAGCCCCAATCGCAGCACTATAGCGTTAATGGATGATGTAATACAGCTTTGAGAGTTATAATGGCGCTAGTAGCAGCAAGTATACTTAATACGTTATAGCTTTAACCTTTTTGTGACACCCAAGTCTTTATAAAAGTGTTCGCTGACACCTCTTAACACTTATTGTTGTATAGTTACTGCAATGAACTCTTTTATACCACTTAAGGTGCTATATTGACTATTATTGCAGTCATAAGCTATAAAATAGAGTTTATCGAGAGTTTAGTAACACGAAAAACTAAAGGTGTCAAACAACTCCTCTATCTAGGTTTAACCTGTAATAAAGGGTTTAACTAAAGCTTATTGTGTTAGGCAGTCCTCTTTTACAGACGTTCTAAAGGTATTGGTGTCAAACAACGCAAGTATGGGTCGTTATTAACACTAACCTCACTTTTGTAAAGTTCGCCATTGTTTTGGTAACCTAACAATTAATATTATTTCGAGTTATTCAACATTTGACTACAATAAACAAAATATCTTACATTATTTGAAGCATTCCATGAATGCCACTTAATTTTACATACCACTGCTCAAGAAGCAGGAATGAATAGTAATGTTTAGCTTGAGGTACCTATTTTGTTATCATAATTTTTCTTTTAAATCTTTAATAAATCCTAGGCGCGTTAAAATTGAGATGAGAAACATGGTATACATTTACTGTGAAATCATAAGGGCAGTCATTTTTCACTTTACATACTTAAATAACATAATATTCCATAATATTATTCTGCTGTGTTGAATAATGGATGACATAACACTTCAATTACGAACAGATTTAATTTTAGTAAGGTTACAGGCTTTTTTATCTTGACGTGCGCTTTTTACCACCTGTAGTGCTCACTATCGCGGTAATACCGGTTAAAGTAGTAGCTGACGATGAATAAGCGCTCTTGTGGAGCTTTAAGATCTTTTTAACACCTTACTATAGGATTTATAGCACCTGTAGCGTTTACCAACTCTATTTTACAACGGTAATACAGATTAAAGTAGTAGCTGACGATGAATAAGCGCTCTTGTGCAGCTTTAATATCTTTGTGACACCGTACTATAGGCTTTCTATAACTTTTACCTGTAAAACTGTGGGCCTCTTTCGTGGTTATAAGTGAGTTAGAGCATGCTCTAACTCAGTTGCACAGGTATGCGTTAACACTTTTATACTCAAATGGAACTGATATACGAGTCTTATATAGGTTTTTTAAACGCTTTGGTGCTAGTTGGGCTGTATCTCAAGAACCGTAATAGGTAGACAGTTGAAATTTTCACACGGTGTGTATTTCTATTTCCGCTAACAACAAATAATAAAGTTAGACTAAGTTTAAAATTAAAAGGGACTCCCATACAAGAACCGTGTTTTATTCAGTTCATGATACGGAGCCCTTCGTGTGAGAGTACGACTCGCACTTGGCGGTTTTTTAATCATTCACGATTTAACGAAAACGGCTAATTCATGAGGGCTTAGTGTAAGTTTTATTACGCACTCGATCGCGTTGACGTAATCGTTCGCTTATGTCAAATTGTATAAAAAAAAAAAAGGTTTTCCGAGAGTGTCACCAGACGGCGCTTATCCAGTTTCAATACAAATTGACGTTTACGCTCACGCGATCGAGAACGTTAAAAAACTCGCACTAAGGCCACTGTACCCCTATACTGTAACAACATTTTCGTACTTATCTCGAGAGCGAAATCCGATGTGAGTATCAAATTATGTCAAACGTAAGACCTTAAGTTGTGTGTAATAAAGCTCACTTTGTGAAGTTTGTCACTCAGGTGAAGCTCGATATCGAAATGGTTATTTACAGAATAGACTTGCAGGTCTGGATTAGAACATAGGATACCTACTTTCATCCATGTAGAACATACTGTCGGATACGTGTGATAAACTTTGAAGCCATTGGCACAAGCTAGAATCAATAAATGTCCCTAGCCTTCTTCCAACTATGTCGGAGTTGGCTACGTGTCATCATCTGTCTAGCCTTTTCCCATATTGGGGTCGGCTTCCAGTCAAACCGAATTTAGCTGAATACCAGTGTTTTACGTGGAGTGGCTGCCTACCAGACCTCCACAACCCATTAACTGGGTAACACGGTACTTCATGGCAAGACTGGAGTCAGATTTACTGGCTTCTGACTATCCGTAACGACTGCCAAAGATCTACAAATGACAGCTGGGATCAACAGCTTAACGTGCTTTCCGAGGCACGGAGGAAACTCGGTATGTTAAGATGGTCACCCATCCACAGACCAACCTTGGCAAGCGTTGCTTAACCTTGAAGATCGACCTGAGCGGCTGTTATTATCGAGCCACGAGCTCCTCGGAGTTGGCTACGTATAGCTGAATATAATAACCGGCACGAGTAGCGAACACACTCCATTGGTCGGTTTGCCGACGTCAGCTCTGACGCTTCACGTTATTGGTTCGTCAGTCAATGCTCATAGACTATGGGGAACGTGCAGGAACAGGTGTCAGCACAGAAGTATTATTGTCAAGTATATTTTACCTCGTAAGTATCGAAATTGCCAGGTTTCAAACCTTATTTAAAGATCTTTCTAAACGCTTAGTTGACACTTCGCGTTGCCCAAGGGCTGGCTTTTACCTCGGACAGAGGATAAGCATTGCCATACAACGTGGCAATGCCGCCAGTCTTTTGGGCTCACTTCCAGTGGACAGCGATGCGGACGAATTTCTTATTTTAAGTGTAGGTATATATTTTGTTTATAAATGTTATTCTTAACGTTAAAGTTTCGAATATTCAACACTTAATGGCATAGTCAACGCCTTGCACGTTTCCCTATTGCAAGTTTCGTTCGCCCACCGTATATTGGCGAGATCACCCCGCTGCACATCTGTGCTCACGACTCGTGCCGGCTATTAAACACCAGCATTTTAGCATTAAGTCCACAACCCAGTACTGGAATAAAAGCTAAAACATATAAATTAAAAAAAAACATACCTGTTCCTTTTTCAAACTCAAATCTCACATCTAAACACAGACTTGTACTAGTTGCATTGCGCGTGGCGTCACCGTTTTGTAAACAAAGTCTGTTGCTAGGCAACGCGATGATGTAACCAACGGCTCTGACGCATATTTAAGTTACTCTAGACGATATTGATATGCATGAGTAACTTTGTAGAATGTTAGTATCAAGAACTGCAATGTATTATTTTATACCTACTCTGTGGTATTTGCAGGAGGTTTCGATTGCGTTAAGTTTGGTTTTCTTATATAAAAAAACAGGCCAAGTGTGAATCGGATTCTCACACGAAGGGTTCTGTACCATAAACCGAAAAAAAATAGGTTTCTTGTATGGAAGCCACCTGCAATTTTTAATATAATTTAATTTTTATTATTTATTGTTATAGCAGCAATAGAAATCACTCTGTGAAAATTTCAACTGTCTACCTATTACGTTTCTTGAGATACAGCCCGCTGGCAGACAGACAGACGGACGGATGGACGGACGGACAGTGGAGGCTTAGTAATAGGGTTCCGTTGGTTACCCTTTGGGTGCGAGACCCTAATAAAGTAATATGTAACCGTCTTCAGAGTTCTCTATACTCTGTAATATTTAGCGAAATGGGTACAGCGATTTGGGCGTGAAAGCGTAACCAACAAACAAAGTTACTCGCAAATATAATATCTACTTTTGTCCGCGACTTGTATTCAAACATGATCCGCTTTTTCCCGTTCCCGTAGGAATTTTGGGAAATCATCTCTTAGTGCAAACCTACCCTACATGCCAAATTTCAGCATTCTGCGAAGTTCTAAATACTTGTATGTTGTCTGTCAGTCACTTAGTAACGGACGAATTTAATATACATACTAGCACTTCGCCCGCGACTTCGTTCGCGCGGGTTTAGTTAGTACTCCACAAACTTTTTCTGCTCGTGTAAATTACAATATTGACTAAACGTTCGACGACGGCAGTTCGCGCAAACTGAAAGAAAGAAAAGAACAATCACTACAACAACAACAACAACAACACCACAACAACACAACAACAACAACTGCAACATTTTTCTTACTTAGAGTATTTTCATACCCATCATAACTTTTAAACGAAAGAACCGATTTGAATAATTTAGATTGTAATTTACTTGTACATAACCAACCTTAATTATTAAACAATTTAAATAGATAAGGATTAATATCATGATACTAAAATCACCACTATTCAATTTCACCCGGTTTTTTTATTAAATAATTTGAACAAAAAGCGGTAATTGTGACTTAATCATAATTGTTAGATATATACCCTCGCAGACATTTTTGTAGATGTTGATGTCCTCTATAAAACTGTAGTACATTACTTTGCTCTATTGTCAATAGTTTCCACAGCGTACGCGATATAAGGATCTTGTTTAGTATTTGTCTACACCTTGGGTTACATTATCGAAGTTTTCATACGGATTCCTAAGTTTTTGAATATATTCTGTAGCCTATGTTCATCAGGGATAATGTAGGATTCTAATGGTGAAAGAATTTTTTAAATCGGTCGAGTAGTTTCGGAACCTATTCAATTCAAACAAACAAACAAACAAATCTTTGGTCTTTAAAAGATTAGGATTGATAGTGAATTAGTGATATAGGTGTCCTATTTTCCAATGAAATCCAACTGTCTGTATATGCTGCATAATGCAATTCCAACTTTCACTTCAACAAAAAGCAAGGCAAAAACTTTTAAACAATTTGCAGAATGATGTCACAATTCAGATTAGTCACAAGTACGTGACATGATCTACAATCCTATCGCGACTTATGTAAAACAATATTTTTTCTTCTTTTAGGCAAATATGTTCCCCGAGCAGTGCTGGTTGACTTGGAACCTGGTACCATGGACTCCGTCAGATCGGGACCGTATGGACAGCTCTTCCGACCAGACAACTTCGTTTTCGGTCAAAGTGGCGCCGGTGAGTAACGCCATCTAGCGGCGAGTAGCGGAACTAATGTGTTGAAATGTGTGATTATGTCTTTATTGTATTGTAACTTGTGATGTCATTTCATGTGTCATATTGATATTAGCTTTGATGCAGTCATATTTTATATTTCTAGGTCAGCTTTTATTACTGACCAGATGCAAGTTAAAAACATCTAATGATAAAATTTTAGATGAGCGAACCTTAAAACTATTGCAATGGATCACAATTTCTGTAGAAAAAGTTATAAAAGAATATCATAATATTTTGCTGAGTAAGACAAGACTTAGACTAAGAATCAATTAGAAAAATCATTACCCTTCTTGAGCAGTCGTGTAGAAAGCGGGTAATAAAATTCCATGTAGTACCGATAAGTAACGCCATCTAGCGGCGAGTAGCTGAACTAACAAGTGATGTGTCATTAGTGAGTTCTATTAATTTTGATGCAGTCATGATTGGTATCTTTTTAGGCCAGCTTACATCACTGATTAAATGCAATTTGAGGTCGTATTAACATTTTGTTTATGTGTTATTAAAGAGATTAATGAAAATGTAATTAAAGTGGTATTTTAGCGCTAAATGGATTTAGCGATTCGTCATATAAATGCTACATTATAGGTAAATGTACTCCAAAGAAATACAAATTACTGAAAGACGAGTCAAGAATGAAATTGCTATTACACAGCTCATTGTACTGATAGGTGTAATAAGTACAGTCGCAACTTTGCAAGTGCAATTGTCGAGCTCAAAATCCTGGACTCCCGGGTCAGTCCACGAGATTTTCGCCAGAAAAATCGTCCAAAATTTGGATGGTTAGGGACCTTTTATATCTATTATTAGGTTTTCCCAATCCATTGAGAAATACAGATCAGCTTTTATTTAAAAAAAAAAACATCTTCACAAAAAAGGAGGTTTTCATTTATCTATATCATTTATTTATATCGCCAACGAAGGTTACGTACTTATACTTAATTTTGCACTTTCAGTTATTAAGTCTAAAGTTCTATTCTCCTCTATCAGGTAACAACTGGGCTAAGGGACACTACACAGAGGGCGCTGAGCTCGTCGACTCCGTTATGGACGTCATCAGGAAGGAGGCGGAAGGCTGCGACTGCTTACAAGGTAATTAATAACCTCCCTTAGCTGCCTCCGTCATGCTGCGTCAATGGCAGTGGGCAGACCACATAATAAGAGACCTTGGGTCAATACAAAAAGAAAGCGAGGAAGACCGCTCGAGAGGTGATCAGATGACATACGAAGGGTGGCTGGAGCGCTCTGGGTCAGGGTGGCCAGAAACCGAGCAGATTGGAAGGAGCTGGAAGAAGCCTATGTGTCGGTAGGACACGCTGATGAGATACGGAAATGACGTGCCAAACCATATTGTAAACAAACATCAGCAAAAAGGCTTTTGAAGTTAAGCTGCCTCCGTATTCGAGTGGTTTGTTTGCCTTGTGATCCGGGATCATACTTAGTAAAGTGGTTTTCCAGTTCGGCTAGGACATTGCAGGCGTGAATCACCTGGTTGTCTGATGAGAAAGATGATTCCGTGCTTCTGAAGGCATGTATAAGCCGGTGGTCCCGGCCGCCAAATGGCGGTCGTCAAATAAACCATGTCAGAGGCTCTTGAGGCGGTTTAGAAACTCTGACAATAGGGTGTGTGGGGTCGTTATTCAGCCTGTGTTATTCCAGACAATAAACTTCACGTGAAAGAGCAACAACGTCCATCCACAAATCTTCAAACACTTTCACATTAATTTATAATATTAGCAATATGCATGCGATTTTTTTATTTGCATAATGAAATACTTATTAGCTCTAGTAAACAATCATGAAATTATTTTTTAAATACCTTCATCAGCGATGAAGTTATAAAGCTTCAAAGATTACAATTAGAAAGAGAAGTCCGATGTAAACTTTGACGTCATCATCTATGACGCCTATACAGCTGCCATAGGAAACAGCGTTTTCGCGAGAGGGACAGATATATTAGTTTAAAATAATTATATCTCCTTCGTTTTTCTAGTAATTTTGATTCTATTTTCACTGTTTGTATTATATTTTTGTATATTTTTAGATAAACTGTATAAATGATAAATATGTTTTTCATGCATATTCCCATAGTCAGTTCACGATGTCTTAAAACTGAACTTTGATATGACCTGGCACATCATTATTCTTAAAGCTGTATGTGTTTGAGAATCCACCCAACACATTTATTTATTCCCGTGTCTTCCACCCAGGTTTCCAGCTGACGCACTCTTTGGGCGGCGGCACAGGCTCCGGAATGGGCACACTGCTGCTCAGCAAGATACGGGAGGAGTTCCCCGACAGGATCATGAACACATTCAGCGTGGTGCCTTCCCCTAAGGTGAGAGATACAAACCGTCTGCCTTCAAAGCAATAGTGAATCTTCGGTACGCTCGCTCCATCATAGACCTCATTCTTCGCTTTCCATAAGGCGTGATTGTGGTCAAGTTCAATAATAAAAAATAAACAAACTTATACTAGATACTAGCTGAGCCGCGCAACTTCGTCTGCGTCACAATTTTCATTACTGCTCCGCTCCTATTGGCCTTAGCGTGATGATATATAGCCTATTATAGCCTTCCTCGATAAATGGGCTATCTAACACTAAAATAATTTTTCAATTTGAACCAGTAGTTTCTGAGATTAGCGCGTTTAAGTAAACAAACAAACTGTTCATCGGTTTTATAAAATTATATAGTACTAGCTTTCGCCCTTTTCGCGACTTTATACGCGCATATTCCGTTTCCTTCCCGGTCCCGTTGGAATTTCGGGAAATCCTTTCTTAGTGCTTCCCTACAGTCCCCAAGGAACCTACATGCTAAATTTCACCTTTCGGGTCAATTCATACCGAAATGGCAGCGAAGCGGCGAGCAGTTATCGTGTCATATAATTTTAAACTTTATCTTCATTACTATAACACATATTATCGCAGGCGGCCGCACGACCTCTTCAAGTTTCTCAAGCGATCAAGCGATACTATGTGTTACTGTGATGAGGATTAAGTTTAAAATTATATGACACTGAACCTGCTCGCCGCTTCGCTACCATTTCGGTATGAATTGACCCTTCTACGGCTAATAGTTTCGTCTGTGCGTTGTCTGTCAGTCAGTAACGTAAGAATTGTATTCAGGGTTATTTGTAAAACACCAACAACCTCTAAGGCAGTGAAAGTACACGTGATTATTAACGACTTTTACTTGGTCTTAGCGTCATGATATAGATCCTATAGCCTTCCTCGATAAATGGACTATCTAACACTGAAAGAATTTTTCAAATCGGACCAGTAGTTCCCGATATTAGCGCGTTCAAGTAAACAAACAAACAAACTCTTCAGCTTTATATATTAGTATAGATATAGATAGCATAAAACTAAGTCGCTTTTTTTTCCGTTTGTACATTTATATCTTTTAAACTACGCAACGGATTTTAATGCGCTAGACAGAGTTATTCAAGAGGAAGTTTTATCATTGTGTATAATTCGTCCAGAAATTCCTACGGTAACGGGAAAATAATAAGGTTGTGCCCGTCACTTCGTATAGTATAAATGAAAGTTGCCAAAAGCCACAGGCGAGTATAACGACACAATGCGACGGCGTGCAAAGATGGTCCGCTCTTCTGTACATGGTGCGAGCGGGTTTTTAAAAACAAGTTCTTCAGAGATCTCACGATAGCAAGGCAACATTATCTAGGTCAATATCACCGGATACGGAGAAGACCATACATAAATATAAGGTTATTTGTAAAACACCAACAACCTTCTTGGGAGTGAAAGTACACAAGATTATTAACAACTTTTAAGTAATTTGTGGCCAAAACAGAAATCAGGAAAAAAATATGATACATTTATGTGTCATATGGACACATAAGGTATCCAATTTTTTTTTTTTTTTTTTAGGTAAAATGTACTAAACAGCTGACTATTTATCTGGATTGCTTAAGTTTTCAAGATTGGTCTCTTATAATAAAAGTTATTTATAACCTGCCTTGAGGAGCTCGTGGCTTAATACTAACAGCCGCACGGGTCGATCTTTAAGGTTAAGCAACGCTTGCCAAGGTTGGTCTGTGGATGGGTGACCATCTTAATATACCGAGTTTCCTCCGTGCCTCGGAAAGCACGTTAAGCCGTTAGTCCCGGCTGTCATTTGTAGATCTTTGGCAGTCGTTACGGATAGTCAGAAGCCAGTAAATCTGACTCCAGTCTTGCCAAGAAGTACCGTGTTACCCAGTTAATGGGTTGTGGAGGTCTGGTAGGCAGCCGCTCCAGGTAAAACACTGGTATTCAGCTGAATCCGGTTTGACTGGAAAGCCGACCCCAATATAGTTGGGAAAAGGCTAGGCAGATGATGATTTATAACCATGTGACATGTGGTTATAATCATAGGAGGAGCTCGTGACTCGATAATAACAGCCGCACGGGCCGATATTCAAGGTTAAGCTACGCTTGCCAAGGTTGGTCTGTGGATGGGTGACTATCTTAACATACCGAGTTTCCTCCGTGCCTCGGAAAACACGTTAAGCCGTTGGTCCCGGCTGTCATTTGTAGATCTTTGGCAGTCGTTACGGATAGTCAGAAGCCAGTAAATCTGACTCCAGTCTTGCCAAGAAGTACCGTGTTACCCAGTTAATGGGTTGTGGAGGTCTGGTAGGCTGCCGCTCCTCGTAAAATACTGGTATTCAGCTAAATCCGGCTTGACTGGTAGCTGTGAAAAGGCTAGGCAGATGACATTGTTATAAACATGGCCCGTTCAAGTATTACGTACCTAAGCAGAATTTTAGTCATTTTAACCCCTCCCCCCAACACTTGTCAGCTATAAAAATCAAAGCTCTTACCCCTCCCTCCTGTGCATACGTAAGCACTCCATTTTATCACTAGAGGTTTTAATCGATTTTCCAAAATTATTATTGTTTCAACATACCGGACTTTGCAAGTGGTGGATATGTGCCACCGGCTTATACGTACCTTCCGAAGCTCAGATTCATCTTTTTATCAGACAATCAGGTGATTCAAGCCTGCAATGTCCTAGCCAAACAGGAAAACAACTTTACAAAGTATGCTTCCCGTGGGAATCGAACCCACGAACACCGGATCACAAGTGAAACGTCTAAACCACTCGACCACGGGGGCAAGAGTACGGAGTAAGCACTGGTATAGTTTTTACTCGCGCGGGACCTTTTCCCCCCACTTCTGTTATTTCTTAGTCGACTATAAAACATCGCGTGAGAATAAAAAATCTTCTTAACTGGATATAATTATATCAAAATCTACTAAGTGTTGCTGACGTAATCACTACTTAAACCCCCCGTCCCCCATGTCATCAAAACTAAGAAGATTAAAGACCCCCCCACACCCCCATTGGTGCTTACGTCATACTTGAACGGGCCCTGCACTCCCTAAAAGGTGGTTAGTGTTTTACAAATAAAATAACTGAGGAAAAACAAATTTAAGTTAATGGCGGACGACTTGCGAATATTTCGTCTTGTTAATGCTCCGCTCCTATTGGTCGTATCGCGATGTTATATCGCCTATAGCCTTCCTCGATAAATGGGCTATCTGACACTAAAAGGTTTTTAGGGTTCCGAACAAAAAACGAAACCCTTATAGGATCACTCGGGTGTCTGTCTGTCTGTCCGTCTGTCACAGCACAGCCAGTTTTCTTCGGATCCACTGGGTCAATTCTGTAGAAATTTGTTATACATATGAACTTTTGTGACGCAAACACGGACGTGTTACGTAAATTATAAAAAAAAATTGTATGGGAGGGAGTCACTTTTGCGGTCAAACAAGAAAATAAAATTAAAAAATTTAAACTTTAATGTGTGACATAACAAAGGAAAGAACTTAGTGTGGGGGTTTTAATTATATATATTTTTTTATAATATTAAAATTTTTGAAGTTATTAAAGAAATTAGCCGAAAAATTACCATTCTTATCTCTTAAACTACAAAGCCTAAAATTTATAAAAAAAAATAGAAATAATTTCTACCTTCAGGCAGGAAAATCTATAAGACATCAAATCTATAAGGATGTTGCTTTTTTTTAATCTATAAGAAGTCTATAGTGTTAAAATAACATAAAAATAAAATAAAATTCGTTCGGAATCCTTTGCACTCGAGTCCGACTCGCTCTTGACCGGATTTTTTAAGTGTGCCTTCAGGGCCAAATCCGAAACTATAAGGAATATCGAAAAACACTAAAAGTAGGCTCGAGCCCGATTTTGATAAAAATAAAACGGCAACATTGGATTTTTGAAAGATCATTCCTACCCAGGAATCGAAACGATAGATTAAAAAAAAACAACACCCTGTATTATTCCACCATCCGAAAGTGTAGTCACAATTTTGTTTTTCAATTCGAATCAAGAGTTCCTGAGATTAGCGTTCAACCAAACAAACAAACCCTTAGGTTTATAATATTATCTATACTAATATAAAGCTGAAGAGTTTGTTTGTTTGTTTATTTGTTTGTTTGTTTACTTGAACGCGCTAATCTCAGGAACTACTGGTCCGATTTGAAAAATTCTTTCAGTGTTAGATAGTCCATTTATCGAGGAAGGCTATAGGCTATATGTCATCACGCTAAGACCAAGAGGAGCGGAGCAGTAATGAAAATTGTGACGCACACGAAGTTGCGCGGGTCAACTAGTTACAGATATTTTGCATTACACATTTAATTTCTCAAAACGGTGAAGGAAAACATCGTGAGGAAACCGGCATGTCCTAGAACCAAAAATTCGAAGACATGTCACATCTACCAACTCGCACTGGGCCCGCGTGGTGGATTACGGCCCACTTCCTCTCACCGAGAGGAGGCCTGTGTCCCAGCAGTGGGAACATTATAGGCTGATTATGCTTATCATCATCTGCTTAGACTTTTCCCAACTATATTGGGGCCGTATTTTACGTGGAGCGGCTGCCTACCAGACCTCCACAACCCATTAACTGGGTAACACGGTACTTCATGGCAAGACTGGAGTCAGATTTACTGGCTTCTGACAATCCGTAACGACTGCCAAAGATCTACAAATGACAGCCGGGACCAACGGAGGAAACTCGGTATGTTAAGATGGTCACCCATCCACAGACCAACCGTGGCAAGCGTTGCTTAACTTGACTGATTATGCTTATGCTTATTTAAATTTGATGTTTTTTTTTCTCCCAGGTGTCTGAGGTAGTACTGGAGCCCTACAACGCGACCCTGTCCATGCACCAACTGGTCGAGAACACCGACATGTCGTTCTGCATCGACAACGAGGCGCTGTACAACATCTGCTTCAGAACACTCCGCCTGACCAGCCCCAGCTATGGCGACCTGAACCACTTGATATCCGTGAGTTTAATAACTAGCTTTTAATTTAATTTAATCCTTTATTTCAGGCATCTAGGGTCCATAACACAATAAACAAAATAATATCTATAAATAAATTAATATATTACAATTGATTAAAACTACAAACTACTGCACACGAAATGACGGCGTCGTGTTTCGCTGACTGTGGACACGTCGACACCGACACCCTTCGGCCAAAACTCTGCTTTGAGGAAGGGAATATGCATGCGATTTCTTTATTTGCAAAATGAAATACTTATTAGCTCTAGTAAACAATCATGAAATTATTTTTTAAATACCTTCATCAGCGATGAAGTTATAAAGCTTCAAAGATTACAATTAGAAAGAGAAGTCCGATGAAAACTTTGACGTCATCGTCTATGACGCCTATACAGCTGCCATAGAAAACAGCGTTTTCGCGAGAGGGACAGATATATTTGTTTAAAATAATTATATCTCCTTCGTTTTTCGAGTTATTTTAATTGTATTTTCTCTGTTAGTATTATATTTTCGTATATTTTTAGATAAACTGTATAGATGACAAATATGTTTTTCATGCATATTCCCTACGACTTGAAGTTTGTGTTGTGGCGCGACTCCAACATTTCGACTCTCTAAGTCCAGTCGGTCTTATCTCATGTACTCCACAAGGTCCTCAACCTTCATGGAGTGATGAATGCCTCCTCTCGCTCCGGGCGGAGCAGAAGAGAGTGTCAGACTCTTACTTACTAAAACCCATCCGTGTTCCTCCTAGTGCCCTTTGCGTGGCAGGACTGTGATGATAAAGAGTTGAACAGTGTTTGTTGTTTTTTTGGAACGAAGTTCCTTATCGCGCGTTGTGAAAGGGGGCTAGACGGAAAAAAATCTTACGAAAAGTTGTCACGACACTTTTTGCTATAGTAAGCTATTGTAAGCTGTGCGAATGGAATGGAATGGAATGGAATGGAATGGAATGGAGTGGAGTGGAATGGAATGGAATTTCTCATCTCAATAGGGACTGATTGAGATGAGAAACAGTGGGTCATTAGTTGCCAATGATACGATACCATCTTAGGGAAAAGGATAAAGTCGTAAAACACAGTTATGTTTCTAGTTTTATTACAATTCGCGCGTTGAGAAAGGGGGCTAGACGGAAAAAATTAAGACCAAAAGTTGTAACGACACATTAAGACCAAAAGTTGTAACGACACTTTTTGCTATAGTTGTAAGCCATGCGGCGTAGGAACTTCGTTCCATCCGGGTGTCCCTTGACACCTCTCAAGTTTTTTTTTATTTGTAATGTGTTTGCTCTTGACTCTAGTCTATGTCAGAGATGACAGAGATAAAGTCTACGAAGAAGCGAGCTTACCCAGAAGGAGCCTGTTCACTCTAACTTTGAAGAGATCAGGTTTGATTTACCTTGGTAACGTTAACTAACTACTCTATTCCCAGCTCACAATGTCCGGAGTGACCACCTGCCTGCGTTTCCCGGGACAACTGAATGCTGACTTAAGGAAGCTCGCAGTCAACATGGTGCCCTTCCCTCGGCTTCACTTCTTCATGCCAGGTACGTCTCCCTTCCGTGTATGGAGTTCGACTGTCATGGTATAAATCTATACTCATACTAGTTGACCGGCGCAACTTCGTCTGCGTCACAATTTTCATTACTGCTCCGCTCCTCTTGGTCTTAGCGTTATGATAATAATATATAGCCTATAGCTTGCCGATAAATGGGCTATCTAACACTGAAATATTTTTTCTAATCGGTCCAGTAGTTCCTGAGATTAGCGCGTTCAAACAAAGAAACTCTTCAGCTTTATATTTATTATAATGTTTGTGAGTTAGTAGGGGGTAATCTCTGGGTATACTGTACCGATTTTGATCATTTTACCAATAGAAAGCAACGTTATTTGTGAGTGTCATAGGCTATATATTGACCAGAAAATACCACCCAACGAAGTGGACACGGGTCAGCTAGTATTATATATATATTCAACAAAGAACAAGAAGTTTCTGTCAGAAATGGTGTCTGATAGAAACTTAGAATCAGTTTGCATCAATGACATTTTTAATTTTTTTAAGATTTGGGTTTTTATATCTGGACATGCACTTATAGGCTAGCCATCAAAATGAGACTCAAAACCAGTCTATAGTCATTTATTCAAATTAGGCTGACAGCCAGAACATTTTGAACGCGTCAACGTTTATATAAAGACATTCCTCCAAAACTCCCGCCTGTCACCAGTTCCTAGTACTGTAGCTGGGAAAAAGAAGTGTCGCAACCAACTTACCAGAAACACATCTGTCTTTTGAGTTAGAAGAACTCGCATTATTCAATAGTATGCAAAGTATCATTACAAAGAAAATAATATAACATAGATAACACGTAAAACCTAAAACTAAGACCCGTATTACAGAACCTTACTCAAGTACTACTTAAACGGCGTTCAACCGATTACTGCTTGAGCGAAGAATCTCGACTTAAGCATTCAGTTGATTTTAGAACTGTCCTCAAACTCAAATCAAACGAAACTACGCTTGAGTAGAGATCTTGATCTCTGATTACGTGAGTAAGCAATTATTATGGTAACCCTGAACAATAGTTTGTTTTCTATTGCAATTCTTTTTTTTCGTACGATTAAACTGGATCAAAACCGGATGACGAGATGGACGACACGACGTTTTTGTCACGCTGCGCAGCGTATAGCTAAACTGAGTTTTTTTGGTGGGATTATTTCGAGTGAAGTTCAGTGGCTGTTTTAATTGATTCCTAGTGGATATTATGAAGTAAAATGCTGCTAAATATTGCATAAAAAATTTGACTGTGTTGCACCCCATTCAAATGAAACTCAAAAAAGATATAAATGAAAATAAAGACTTGACTTAAAACCAAAAAAAAAACTGTGAAACTTCATCTTCATTGTCAAATTACTCAAGAGTCAAGCTCTTCAGAAATACAATAAAATATTGTTTACAATAATTATTGTGGTTCCGTGTGGTTCATATTTGGGTTAGGAACTTAACAAAAAAGAATTTTACGCTTTTGGAAAGAAATTTATTAAGTACAAATATTAAAATCATTTAAAATGTTATAAAAAATAAAAAATCTACTTCTGCAAATATATCCGTTTTGATTAGGTAGGTACTCGATTTACACCAAATTCACAACAATTTTCATGAATATCTATGCTCAAGCGTGGTCTAGACTACACTTTTTTTTTTTTTTTTTACTATTGATAGGCACGCGTTTGACCACTATCTCACCTGATGGTAAGCGAGGATGTGGTCGAAGATGGAGCACGCTTGCCTAGAAATAACCTATTCACTCTTGATTTAAAGACTCCCAGGTTGTAGCTATCAGGAAACACAGACTCCGGCAGGGAATTCCACTCCTTAGCTGTACGCACTATGAATGCACACTTGCGAAAACAAAGATGAAATCTCGCCTCAAACAGTGATTCTGAGCTGATTGTAATTTTAAAATAAGGACACATTGAGTGGAGCTCAGTCAAGCAAGCCTCAAGCACTGTTCTATAATACGTAAAAAATGTCATTTTAAAGTGACATTGCTCAGGTGATTGTTGATTTTAGTTTCTCTGCTCAAGTCAAGTTCTAAAATTAAAACTCCAACTGAGACTAGTTTTAAGTAATGCTTGAGTCTTGATTGTAGTTCTGTAATACGGGCCTTAGACTGGATATACTCAGCATATAGCTAAAAAGCGGTCAAGAGCGAGTCGGACTCGCATACAAGGGGCTCCGTACCATAAAGCTTATTTGTTGTAATAGCGTCAATAGAAATGCACAATCTGTCAAAATTTCAACTGTCTACCCAATACGGTTCTGGAGATACAGCCCGCTGACAGACAGACAGACAGGCGGACGGAAAGCGGAGGTTTAGTAATAGGGTTCCGTTACGGGTACGGAACGCTAAAAAGCAGATACTTTTCTTTATCCTACAAAAATCAACCAAAATCATTTGAAGTATAATCTAATTAATAAAATATGTTTCAAAATATTACAGGATTCGCACCACTAACAGCGAGGAACGCTCTCACATTCCGTGCACAAACAGTACCCGAACTGATGAGTCAAGTAAGTACTAAATAAATCTAATATAATAACGTTAGTTCCGTCTACTCGATAACAGATGTCGCTATGTGCTATTAATGAGTCGAATACACGGTAACTATCCGGCTTTCGTCGGATATAAAGTAAATTACGAAAATTTTAAATGTTACTTTATTTTGCACATTCATGAAACCATTTACATTTTATGTGAGTAGTCATAGTTTTACTTGTTGGACATGAACGAGCATGGTGGTTGAGAGCATGTCATGCTCACTCAAATGTCTCGCTGATGGCGGCGCGTGGGTTTGATCATTCGGTTCCCTTCGAAATGGTTGAGCTGAAGGGTGCCGATACACGCGTCTTGTTCGTGAACAGGCGCCGTCGGTTGAGACTGGTCATCTCTTAACTGCCATTGGCTTATTTTAATCTTTATATTTAAAATTCTTATAATAAGGCCTTTTTTTTTCCTTTGCATTGTCCTCACATGCAGAAGCAACAAGTATATGTAACTTGGAATTTTGTAAAACAGAACATGATTTAAAAGAGTGTCCGTAGAGTTTCTTGCACGTTCTTCTCCATAGAGATCTACGCTTTGACTTTTTACTGACCGACCTTGACGTTTCAAAAGTGCCTGTGAATGGTTTATTTGAAATAAAATGCTTTGAATTTGAATGAGATTAATTAGAAATTAAAGACAAAAATCCATAGACAAAGTTATCTTTTTTTTTCTTGCAATATTTTTAATCAAAGGTATTTTGTTAAATTTTAGTACGGTTATATGCTCCTCCTTTTTCATCAAGAATCTATATTTATGCATGAGAAGTCTCTATTCCAAATTAAATGTTTTTCCTCCAGATGTTCAACTCGGGTAACATGATGACGGCCGCGGACCCGCGGCACGGCCGCTACCTGACCGTGGCGACCATCTTCAGAGGACGCATGTCTATGAAGGAGGTGGACGAACAGATCCTGGCCATACAGAATAAGAACTCGAGGTGAGTGGCGACAGGAATTCTGTGGAACGTGAAATTTGATTTATTTGTTTAAATCTTCACATTTTTCATTAATGCTTCGCTCTTATTGGTCGTAGCGTGATGTTACATACCTTATAGCGGATAAAAGAATAGCTATCAAACACTAAAAGAATTTTTCAATTCGAACTTATATTTCTTGAGATTAGCGCGGTCAACCAAACATAAAAACCTCTTCAGCTTTATAATAATAGTATAGTAGAAGTATAAATTTATAAGTATTCTAGTACTGCATTTTTAAGGTTAAACGGAACCCTTAAAGGATCACTTTGTTGCCCATCCGTTTGTCTGTCAAGACCCTTGGGACCGCGTGGAGGTCTCAAGTGGAAATTAAAAAAATGTGCTCAGTTCTACGGTCCCTTGAATCTGTGAAAAAATCAAGCTTCTGTGTTAACGTAAAAAAAAAGATACGGCCGTTTATGCCGCAAAAAAACGTATATTTCGACACTGAAGGAAATCAAAATGTATAGAGTATATTCCGTTGACCTAGAACTATGAAATTTAGCAAATAATACCGTCTTATATATACTTCAGGTATAGGGAAAAGTCTGAAAACTATACATATGTAATTAAATCATAAAAAATATAGTCTTTATCTAAAGTGTTATATGTACCGACAAATTTCTACGGAACCCTCGGTGTGCGAGTCCGACTTGCACTTGGCCGGTTTTTTTTTTATACGGATAGCAAAACGACCTTGACTCAGCTGACAATAGTGTTAAACTGTTACGCGATCTATATCAGTACCACTTTTCCTCCAGACAACATTTGTCGGCATTGCATAAAATCTGTGCCATAGTTTTAATATTATCTGAAGAGATTTCGATCGAAATGTAAATTAAGATTTTATGAAAAGATACTTGATTTCTTTATCTTTCTTGATTTTTTTTCTTTCCGGTCTTCTTATCTTATCGTTAATTTTCATAGTCATTTCTGAATTGTGTGACTAGCTTCTGCCCGCGGCTTCGCTAGCGTGAAAATTATTTTATTGTCCCAAGGGAACTTGCTGTAGCTTAAGTATGCTGAATACTAATATATAAAGCTGCAGAGTTTGTTTGTTTGTTTGTTGACTTGAACGCGCTAATCTCAGGAACTACTGGTCCGATTTGAAAAATTCTTTCAGTGTTAGATAGCCCATTTATCGAGGTAGGCTATATATCATCACGCTAAGACCAATAGGAGCGGATCAGTAATGAAAATTGTGCCGCAGACGAAGTTGCGCCGGTCAACTAGTGTTGGTATATGGAGATATCTATTTATTTTCGTCCTAAATTATGCTACCCGCCCTACCTTAGCATACGAAGAAAATTAAAACCGCTAATAACTGACAGATGCCACAGATAATCCGTGCCCCACAAATATATAGTTAAGTACAAGCAGAGGCGGCGCAAGGCGAGGGCAACGTGGGCCACCGCCTACGGCCTCGCGGTCCGAAGGGCCTCGCAGCTCCAACTTTTCCAACTCAGAAAAATCGTAGCAAAGCCAACTTGTGTCTATTTTCAAAAAAAAATGAGCTTTGCTTGCTCTTGGAATTCTATTTATTGTTAAGGTTTACTTCAGTAACTTATGTCAACATAATATTAGCCGGCGGCAGGATATGCACTATGACTTACTCGTACAAGCTCACTACGCTCGCTCTTACATCATAACTTCTTTTAGTTTAGTTCTTTCTTGAATTCACCCACATTCGCCCAATATTAACTATTTTTGCACAAAAATACAAAAGAAAATCAATAATACTTGTGGCGGGGTACAATTGAGTTCGCCGCATCTCACCCTCAATCGTAGAATCCAACCTCTGAAAACCTAAAAAAAATCACTATATTCTTAGGTAGGACCTAAAGGGCCTCGCAACATGCCATCTTGCCCACATCAAATTTTAGTCTTGCTCCGCCACTGAGTACAAGTGCTTCGAATTAGATTTCACGGCATTCAGAGGGCCTAGCACGAATATTTTAGCTTATAATAACGTTAACGTAAGTGAATTTTGAATATGAAAAACTACACCCAATACTATGGGACATACACAATTTATATCATTCAAAAATATGAATATATGTAGTATCTAATTCAAATAAATATTGTGTGCGAAACGAGTATTGTAGCTATGGTAAAAGTTTTACGTTACGTTACTAAACGTCAAAAATATTCCTGCTATTTGCCCTCAGTACGTCTACCATGAGTTATATAATATCAATATACTATATACTCGCTAGCGACTGTGGCTGAGAAGAGCTCGTGGCTAAATAATAACAGCCGCACGGGTCGATCTTTAAGGTTAAGCAACGCTTGCCAAGGTTGGTCTGTGGATGGGTGACCATCTTAACATACCGAGTTTCCTCCGTGCCTCGGAAAGCACGTTAAGCCGTTGGTCCCGGCTGTCATTTGTAGATCTTTGGCAGTCGTTACGGATTGTCAGAAGCCAGTAAATCTGACTCCAGTCTTGCCAAGAAGTACCGTGTTATCCAGTTAATGAGTTGTGGAGGTCTGGTAGGCAGCCGCTCCACGTAAAACACTGGTATTTAGCTGAATCCGGTTTGACTGGAAGCCGACCCCAATATAGTTGGGAAAAGGCTAGGCAGATGATGACTCGCTAGCGACTGTAGTTAAAAAAAAATGTATGTAAACTTGCAAAAAACAAGTTTCTAATTTAGTTTTTTAAGCTGTTAACTAACAAGCAATCTATTTGCAAGTAAAACTTTAGTTAACAACCAAAAAAATAAATTAGAAGCTTGTATTTTACAAGTTTTCATAAAAAAAAAACTAACTACAGTCAAGTATAGATTGATTAAACTCATGGTAGACGTACTGAGCTGCCTTTTCTGAGTGAAGCCCGGACCAAAAATAGTAATCTTATGGGCTTTTGGACCTCCCCATGTGAAATTTATTGTATAGCCCGTGGAACTAATGATATTCCTTCCTCCCCCAGCTACTTCGTGGAATGGATTCCCAACAACCTGAAGGTGGCGGTGTGCGACATCCCCCCGCGCGGCCTCAAGATGTCGGCTACGTTCATCGGCAACAGCACCGCCATACAGGAGATCTTCAAGCGCATCTCCGAACAGTTCACGGCTATGTTCAGGAGAAAGGTAAGCTTGCTGATAGTTTTCTCCCGTCTCATTACGAACTACATGTAGACAGCCCTATAAGAGCGTGCAGAAACTATAGGTGGCACCACAGAAATGTCACTGTCAAGTATGTTTCAAATATAAAGTTCGAAAAAGCTACGCTAGATGGCACAGTTTTCTTCGCACACGTTCCCCTAAACTGAGCGCACAGGAGCCACAGGTGGCAGCACAGGAGCGTCAATGTCAAGTATTCTGACCCTTAAAACTTCTAATATGCGTCACTTGATGGCGTAGTCAACGCCGTACACGGTCCCTATGAGGCTGCCTGTCCATTTTAGCGGAGCGAGGCAACGGACCGGAGAAACGGAGAAAAATAACCAATGTAATTGCACAAAATGTCAGTGATTTACGTGGTGTGAAGAATTTGTGCAATTCCATTGGCTAAAATTTTGTCCGTTTCTCCGCTCCGCTGAAATGGATAGGCAAGAGCAGCATAGAGTAAGCGGACTAATTGTTATCATAACACATTCAACTAGGCACTCCAAATATATGCTTGTATGAAGATTTTTATTTTACAACTTTAGAAAGACCTATGTTATTATATGAGGAGTTCGTGGCTAGATATTAACAGCCGCACGGGTCTATCTTCAAGGTTAAGCAATGCTTGCCAAGGTTGGTCTGTGGATGGGTGACCATCTTAACATAGCGAGTTTCCTCCGTGCCTCGGAAAGCACGTTAAGCCGTTAGTCCCGGCTGTCATTTGTAGATCTTTGGCAGTCGTTACGGATAGTCAGAAGCCAGTAAATCTGACTCCAGTCTTGCCATGAAGTACCGTGTTACCCAGTAAATGGGTTGTGGAGGTCTGGTAGGCAGCCGCTCCACGTAAAATACTGGCATTCAGCTAAATCCGGCTTGACTGGAAGCTGACCCAATATAGTTGGGAAGAGGCTAGGCAGATGATGATGATGATGATGATGAGAAAAGACCTATGTCTCCCGCATATGGGTTTCTTTAACCTTTTGACCGCCAGAGCTTAAACGCTTCGGCGTCCCTCCCACGCCAAGTATAAATTCAGCGCAAATTATCATCTGCCTAGCCTTTTCCCAACTACATTGGGGTCGGCCTCCAGTCAAACCGGATTCAGCTGAATAGCAAATTCAGCGCAAATATCTAAACAAAAAAATACGGCTTCTAACATCTTGAACACCAATCAATAATTGCATTTCGTTCCATATTTCTTAAATAAAATATTAAGTACACAGAAATATTATAAATATTTATACTTAAAAGTGTTGTTTGCACGTTTCATCATAGTGTTCTTTTTTTTACTATTGATAGGCACGCGTTTGACCACTATCTCACCTGATGGTAAGCGATGATGTGGTCGAAGATGGAGCACGCTTGCCTAGAAGTAACCTATTCACTTAACCGTGCATGTTTATTCCAGGCTTTCCTTCACTGGTACACCGGCGAGGGTATGGATGAAATGGAGTTCACTGAGGCTGCTAGCAACATGGCCGATCTGATCTCCGAGTACCAGCAGTATCAGGTACAGTCATTTCGTTAAACTTTGATCGTTAGAACTTAATTTTAAAAATTAGGTACTCAAAATGTATACTAATATATAAACAGAATTAATCTATCTATCTATACTAATACTACTTGACCCGGGCAACTTCGTCTGCGTCACAATTTTCATTACTGCTCCGCTCCTATTGGTCTTAGCGTGATGATATATAGCCTAGCCTTCCTTGATAAATGGGCTATCTAATACTGAAAAAAAAAATTCAAATACGACAGTTTAGTTCCTGAGATTAGCGCGTTTAAGTAAACAAACAAACTCCTCAGCTTTATATATTATACAAGATATAAAGCTGAACTACTGGTCCGATTTGAAAAATTCTTTCAGTATTAGATAGCCCATTTATCGAGGAAGGCTATAGGCTATATATCATCAGGCTAAGACCAATAGGAGCGGAGCAGTAGTAGTAAATTTTTGACGCAGACGAAGTTGCGCGGGTCAACTAGTGTAAAAATAAAATGTGTAACAGAAAATATACTAATTTGACTTCATAATATAAGTATCTTAATATTTTAAAAAGAAACTAATGAAATACTCTTCTTTGATTTTCACGATATTGAACTACGAGTAAGTATTTCCCAAATTTTTTGATTTTGTAACTTCTTATAAATCGATGAACGCCGACTGCGCGCACGAAAGTGTCACGTTCCGCAAGCGAGAGCGCGATACAAGATCGACCTAAGCGTTCGGCATGTTTGTTAAGAATTCAATTGTTTTCGTATGACGTTTTCACGTCAAATTATCGTACGTAACCCGACTTTACAGACAACCAATTTTTTTTTTCCGAAATAATTTTAAAAGTTCGGCATCGTAGTCCGGATATTTTTTTTTTTTCTTTTATTCTTATTGCGCCTTTATTATGCCCTTGGCAGAGGCCCTAAGTCCTTGCGTAGACTATTCTCACACTGGCCGCCTTGAAAGATTCCTTTTATGAATGATTTTTTAATTCACATTTTCAGGAGGCAAACGTTGACGATGACGAAGTGTTTGACGAAGAAGAAGAAGCCCAGGAGGAATACGCCGGCGGCACAAACACGATGGAAATGATTTAATTTGATTAATACGAAAAACGACACGTTTTCATCAACATATAATATTTTAATTATGTCATTATTATTATTTAAGATTTAACAATACAATTAAAATCGATAATTTTCTGTCCGGTTTTTAAAAGTTTTAAAAACCTATCGTTAAAACCGGTTGTAGTTTGTAGATGTGTCTACGTTAATACTGAAGTGTAGTTTTCATAGCCCTTTGATCTTAAAAGGTTTAAAAAGCAAATCTACCTTCAAAATCTTTTTTATAACGAGTGAGCTTGCAGGGCATGCATGCTCACTCACTTGTTTTGAGCAAGAACTATAGGTTGCAGCACAAGAAGCGTCAATACCAAGTATTACGGAAAAGTTCCGAATTTACCCACTAGATGGCACAGTCTTCGCCAAACACGTTCCCTAAACTTTTAAATTACAATTATTGGTGACTAAACGATTCGTTTTTAAACTTTAAGGAGCTGGACATATCAATAACAATTAATAATTTATATCAGTGTGTCAATTATTGCCAGTTTGTGAGCAGATTGAATGATTCTTATATAAAAAAGTCGCTTTTAGATCACTTTTGAGATATACCTAGGGCTTTTCGAGTTAAAAGTTTGTAACGGGACAAGCTTTTTAGTACGAACTTTAGAATAGCTCGTGGCGTAATAACTACTAGCCAGGAGCTACGTAGTAGAGGTACTGTCTCCTGTCTTCAAGGAAATTTCTTCCACTCCACTGTTGTTGGTCGCTATGACAACGAAAAATAACATCAAATTAATGTCAACATAAAATAAGCTGTAACTGTCAATTTAATTGAGGGTGGCTGGATCGAGGTTAAGTCGAGTAGAAGAAATATCTTAGAATTTAAGGAGAGGGCCTTGCGTATATGTCTCGACGTAAAACATAATCAACGCACTTTAGTAGTGACTTCTAGAGCGAGGGCTTTTTCTAACAGCAGCTTAATTTAATTAACGTTTTATTTTAAAAGACCCGTTTTTTTTACCAAAAAAAAACCATCGCTTTTTAAAATAAAACTCCTTTTTTAAAAACCGTTTCATTTAGGTATTTTAAAACCGCGTTTTTTAAAAACCGTTTTTAGCCATTATAAATTATAATCTTAATGTTAAGCTATTGTTTGTTGAGCTGTGTTGAGCATTTAGATGACGGCAGAGTGTTATCTTTTATTATTTTTTAAATAAATGAAAAATTTGTGTAATGCTGTGGTATTATTTTTTAAATCCCTTTATACCTACTGAGTTCGACGTTTCCATACTTCTCAAGCAAATAACAAACAACAAAATATAAAATATTGAACGAATACCGTAATTTTTGCAGTTCATTGAAAAACAAAGGAATTCGAACTTTTCTATGTGCTGGCATTGCTTTTTTTTTTCAAAGTTGCGGCGCACTATCTAACATCCATAAATGGGTACTCTACATTCAACTAACAAAATATGTTGCAACATGGTGCCCTAAAGTGTCACGTTGCCGATATTTTAGTTAATTGTAGTAAAAAGTAGTACACGCAAGAGTTCTGAAAATGCCAATAAAGCTTCTGTTTTCAATCTATCTAGCCCGATGACAGATTGACTCCATTCGAAGCATCTCAACAATGCAGACACGACATTTTTGATATAAGGAGCGTGCAGGAGCTTTGTTTCGAAATTACAACGCTAAATGGCACAGTTACTTCGTGCACGTTCCTCTAAACGGAGCGTACAGGAACTATGGGTGGCAGCGCAGAAGTAACGTTGTCAAGTATATTTTAGCTATAAAATTCGAAATTACAACGCTAAATGGCACAGTTACTTCGTGCACGTTCCTCTAAACGGAGCGTACAGGAACTATAGGTGGCAGCACAGAAGTGCCGTTGTCAAGTATATTTTAGCTATAAAATTCGAAATTACAACGCTAAATGGCACAGTTACTTCGTGCACGTTCCTCTAAACGGAGCGTACAGGAACTATAGGTGGCAGCACAGAAGTGACATTGTCAAGTATATTTTAGCTATAAAATTCGAAATTGTTACGTTAGATGGCACAGTTACTTCGTGCACGTTCCTCTTAACGGAGCGTACAGGAACTATAAGGTCACACAAGCGTCAATGTAAAGTAGGAATGTTTCGAAAATGAAACACTAGTTAGCATAGTCAACGCCGTGGACGTTTCCTTTTAGTCCCTTAAACAAGAAACCTGTTAGGTTTTAAATTGGGACACGCCCGCCACACATTCCCAACCACTGCAAGTCCTGAAAGCCAGAATCAACAGTGGCGCCCACCAAAAAAAACGCAGAGCCAATGCAGCTCGACGAGTCCCGGAGAAACGATTCAAATGTCTTGGATACCGCAACGAAATTAATCAGAAAAGTACAGCGGAGGAGTAGGAAAAAATAAAAATAAATACACCCGAACCTGTTAGGGTTCCGAACATCCGTAAAAAACGGATACCTTAGGTGTAGGATCATTCGGTGTCTGTCTATCTGTCCGCCTGTCACAGCCAGTTTCCTCCGGATCTACTGGACTGATTCTGTTGAAATTTGGTACACCTATGGAACTTTGAAACCCAAACAGGGTCGCCTTACTTAAATAAATGCATTTTGAGTATGGGGGTCAAAAAAGAAAATATAAAAAAAAAAGTTTTTTAAACTGTTTGACGTGACGTATCAAATGAAAGGACTTATTGTGAGGGTTTTATTATTTTTTTATATACTTTTAAAATAAGTATTTTAGACAAGAAATAAGACTAAAAATGACCATTCCGTCTGAAACTACTGAGCTTAAAATTTTTTTTTTTTAAAGATTACTGAAAAACCTATAATAAGTCTCTAGTGTTAGAATAACATGTTAAAAAAATGAAATTAGTTCGGAACATTTTGCACGCGAGTCCGACTCGCACTTGGCCAGTTTTTATTTCAACAACATCCCATCTCAGTTTAGGTAACCAAAACTTGTAATAATAAGTAGGGACATAATCATCAAAATATTTATTTCCCAATATCATCATAATAAGACCATGCGATGTTGTGCCCGTTAGTTTGTTTCGTTGCCTGCTTGGATTCCATTTGAGGCTTCTTAGCGAAAAGGTTCTGTAGTACTCTTAGCATCTCTGACAGGAATGCTTCTGCGCTCTTAACCTGAAAAAAAACAAAAAAAAATTACCACAGCGTTTTTCTTTTAACCCAAAGGTTGACTGGTAGAGAATGCCTCGTTGCATTAAGTCCGCCTATCTACCACTATGTTATATGAAGTTAAATAAATTAATAAATATATTTATTTATTTAACTTTAAAAGGTACCTTATATCTTTTCTTGTAAGGACGGGCAAGTGAAAAAATACATCGATATTTATCGTATCGATATTTTTAATAAATACCTATAATTATCGAGTGAAAAAATATCGATAAATCGTCAGTTTTCGTATGATTCATGTTTCCAAAACAATCAAAATTCGTAAAAAGTAATACACATGAAGAATTTAGTATTTTTCAATGATGCTACTTTGTGGTTAACCCGAAGCCGGCACCACTTAAACTAGGTAGTAACGTTAAATACGAAACCAGACTTTCATTAAAAATATAAAATATCGAATTTGATATTTTAAAATCAATATCGTATATCGCGATTAAAACTATCTACGATAAATTCGATAATTTTATGGAAAAATATCGATATTTCTTGCCCAAGCCTAATGTACAGTGTTGGCGTTCTCTGCGATAGTTCCGAGTCCCACTACATCGAGTCTTAAAGGCAATTGCTCTGCAAGAATACTGATGTTAACGCTTTCTGTCATTCCCTTTACATCGAGTTTGGAAAAGAACAGTCAAAACAACACTGAAGACCATACAATTTTACGAAAACAAAAACCTTATTCCACAGAGCAAGATGAGAGGGAATATATTATATTTAAATACCTGACTCTTTCAAACTCAAACTCAAAAGTATTTATTTCACATAAACCGTTTACAGGCCGTTTACCTTGGAATTGTCAAAGTTCGTCGGTAAAAAAAAATATGAAGCTAAATGCACGTTCCAAAGTGTAGGTCTCTATGGAATAGACCGTGCAAGAAACTCCACAAAATACATTCCATAAAGAACAAAATACATCGAGGAGCTCGTGGCTAGATAATAACAGCCGCACGTGTCGATCTTCAAGGTTAAGCAACGCTTGCCAAGGTTGGTCTGTGGATGGGTGACCATCTTAACATACCGAGTTTTCTCCGTGCCTCGGAAAGCACGTTAAGCCGTAGGTCCCGGCTGTCATTTGTAGATCTTTGGCAGTCGTTACGGATAATCAGAAGTCAGTAAATCTGACTCCAGTATTGCTGTGAAGTACCGTGTTACCCAGTTAATGGGTTGTGGAGGTCTGGCAGTAAGCCGCTCCTCGTAAAATACTGGTATTCAGCTAAATCTGGCTTGACTGGAAGCCGACCCCAATATAGTTGGGAAAAGGCTAGGCAGATGATGAATGAACAAAATACATAATACTGATATAATGAATTATGCTACAGTGTCGTCTAGCTGGTACTAGTAATATTTCGTACTTTGAATAAATCATTAACAGTTTTGCTATTTATTTCTGACTGTACTTGCGGCACTTGACGTAAAGCGAGGGTAAAATCATATGCTCGACGTAGAGGGAATAAAAGCGAGTTGACCCTAAGGCTGCGGACACGAAGTCTGCGGGCGAGGGGCAGCGGCGGCGACGGCGCTGGGAGCGAAGCGTTCGAATGCATAAGGCGTACGAGCAACTAGCTGGCGCCTAACCGTGCCCGCGCCGCGTCTGTACTGACCTAGTATTGTGCATTTTACCTATGTTTTGCTTTTTAACGACCGACGTTACGAAATGCGTCTCTGAAATTGTCACAAAAAGATTTTTACGTCGCTGTTTATACATTTTGTTCGCGAACAAGACACTAATTTCTCTTAACACAAAACTACGCCGCTATAGCGCCGTGCGATCTGTCCGCTGGCTTCGTGACTCGGTCGCGCCGCAGCCGCCCCGCTGAGTTCGTGTCCGTGGCCTTAACGATAACGACGAAGAAATACTGTACCAATCATTGACATAAATTTTTTTTAAGACCGTACCTACATGGGTAACCCTTGGTTCTGGAAATATTAACATAAACCTTACCAAAGTTTGCTTAGGAAGTTACTTTTATACTTAAATGCTAAAAATAGAGATAAAAGAAGAGGGTGTAAAATTGAAGGGCGAGCCAGCAAGCCCAAATATTCCACAGCCACATCGAATAAGTTTTTTTTTTTATATTTGGATTTGGCGTCCCTTGAAGTTGCCGCACGGGGCACGTTTATTTTTTATTTATTTTTTACTCTTGTTAAGCACGCGTTTGACCCACTATCTCACCTGTTGGTAAGTGATGATGTGGTCGAAGATGTAGCACGCTTGCTCCCAGGTTGTAGCTATCAGGAAACATAGACTCCGGCAGTGCCCCGATTTGTCCCCCCCCCCCCCCTAGATCCGAGGCTACCAGTATTGAACGTGAATCCTGGCCTATCTGTACTCATAATCCGCACTACTGCGAAATACACTTCATTTCATGTCTAAAAACTTTGGGGTATGTTAGTAGCTGGCACGAGTCGTGAGCACAGATGTATGCCGCAGGGTGATCTCGCCAATGTGCGGTGGGCGGACGAAACTTGCAAGCGCAATAATCGAGCAATGACTGATGAACCAATGACATTGAAGCGTCAGAGCTGTCATCCTCAAACCGACCAATGGAGAGTGTGCTCACGACGAATGCCGGTTATTTTATGACCCAATTTTCCAGTAAGTGCGTAAAAGCCTTTATGGGTTGCAACGTAATGTGACACTATTTTAAGTGACTGTACCTTCTTTCGTTTTTTTTCAATATCTTCCCTTTTCGGGGGTTTGATTTCGGCTTCAGAAATTTCCTGTTAAAGATTAGAAACATATACATCGGTACTTACAATCACAAACATATTTAATGCTATGTATTTATTATTTAGGTTGTAATTTGTTGAAGTAATTTGTGATGTAGGTAGGTATGTTTTATATGAATAGTCTAGTTTCCACCAACAATAAATTGAAAATCTATAGACACGTATTTTTTATTTTTTTTTGTTTATCAATGAATAAAGATAAAACGCATCAAAACTTGGGAGAGGGGGCTCGTAACGTCAGAACGCACAAAAAAAATAGTCCTGTTTCGCCAGTCGGACATTGAAATCAGTGTCTTGCTATTGCGTACGGCTTTCGCTTGCGCTCACACACACGCATAAAATACCAAAACCAAAAGCTCGGTGCGCTCTTACGCCTTTATGTTATGCTGTCTTTACATAAAACTATAAAAAAATACATACGTTAAAGAGATACCATAACTACTGTTAGACACGCAGTCTCTATCTCCCTTTGTTCCATCTCTCTTTGTCATAATTACTCGTATTTTTTTAAATGGCAAGTTGAGTTTTTAAAATGTATGTTATTTTTGTGCCTTTGAAAGCACCGGAGAATAATAGAATGGTAAGCCAAAAATCATTTAGAAGAATTCATTGCAAATTTTATATCTGGCACGATAATTGGCTCAATGTTCTTTATTCGGCTGTAGGTATAGATAATTCCGGCGGGATATTTGACGATTGCTGAATATTCGTCAAACAATAAAAAAGTCTACGTCTACCTCGTCCTCGTCCCGCTTTACATCCGTAAGAAAATTCAAGCTCTTTAAGAGCACGTGCACGAACCATAAATGGAAGCACAGAAATGTCAATGTCAAGTATTTATAACGTCAAAGTTTCGGATTTGCAACACTAGATGGCACCGTGCACGTCCTCTATAATACAAATTATGTTCGTGACAATCTAAGAAGTCGGATTTGACAGCTGAAAAGAGAGGGATAGAAGATCGCTTTACCACTAAGTGCGAAAGAGATTTACTTTCAATTACATAAACAAAAACGTACAAAGCAATGTTGTATCCTGCTGTCAAACGATAGAAAGACTTCATAGATTATCACGAATATAACTTCAATTCAAACAGCGTCAAGCGCAACATTTTTTCACCTACTTCTTTTTTTGTGTTGGAGAACAAAGTTAACAATTTATCCTTATCTTGCTCGTCTAATTTTTCTGTCATCGAAATCGTCCGGTCAGCGAGTTTTGAAGATTTGTACGGAATTATTTCCAAAGATTCGGAAGAGCTCGGTATTTGAGGATTGCTCATCCAGTGTCTGTTGCGAGAGGATAGTAACACTGGTGTGTTTGCCAACAGGCAGAGAGTATCTGAAAATAATGATGTTAATGGTATAGTCCAGAAGTATCGACATGTAGGTACAGCTTAGCTACATCATCATCTTCCTGCCCTTATCCCACGGAACAGAAAAAACAGGTGGAAATGCTATGCGACGAAATTTGTATCGGAACCTGTGTCGCCACACTCACAGAACTATACCGATAATCATGTAATTCACCACAAATCA
This sequence comes from Lacanobia oleracea, assembly GCA_950371165.1. Taxonomy (NCBI): domain Eukaryota; kingdom Metazoa; phylum Arthropoda; class Insecta; order Lepidoptera; family Noctuidae; genus Lacanobia; species Lacanobia oleracea. Next base: position 12,399,349 of record OX493411.1, on the reverse strand, counting down.
AGGATACGATTGATTGGTCGTTTAAATTTTGGTCAAAACAAGAATAAGTCAAAGAACCTACATTTGAAAATATACCTTCGGCTTTACACGTAGGATTTATTTTGCTTTAAGGCAAAAAGTACTCACGGCGTTTCGTTTTCTGAATTCATTCTAAGTTGAATTTACGAGTAAACTTCGCTATTCGACCATAGATGGCGGTATTTTCAATGATTGCAATTATAAACTTAAACTACTTAGCAATAAGGTTCATTACTCTATGTTTGGATAGTAACAGTTGCCACTCGATCACGGCTGTGACACGTGAACTTTGACTGACATTGTCGATATCGATATGTAAGATAACTTTCTTCGAAATTAATTCCAAAAAATGTTGCACGCGTGTGGTGTTGGAGTTTTGTATGGGAGCCATTCATGAAACTTGTTGTTGGAATCGTTGTGAAATAAGCTATCACATTTAAAATGGATAAGTTCGGGTTTGCTTTGAAATCATTGTTAGTAAAGTTCTACTTTCAAAATAGCGTAAGCGAAATATTCCCAGTTTATTGTATAAAAGTAGATAGAAACAAAAAAAAACCTTATTTCAAAGGTTTTTATTTTATTTATGTAAATATACCTTATTATACATTAATCAACAAAAATAACACACATCATACATTTTTTAGTGTTCCGAACATCCGTAAGAAACGGAACCCTTACAAAAATGAAATTAGTTCGGAACCCTTTGAACGCGAGTCCGACTCGCACTTGGTCAGATTTTTTTTCATACCACAAGCCTTATAAAATCATGCCTCGTGTATCTTACTCGACTGACGACAAAAAAAGGGGTGTTGTTTACACTTCAGTTCCGTGAACTCTTTATGCCAAGTGGCTTATGTTAGAATCTTATTACCTAGTTTGGCAAGTACAGAATCTTAACGCAGACAAAGTTTTTTAAATAAAAAAATCGCTTTCTAAAAAATGCTCGGAGCATATCGTGCTTGTTTTGCTTGGCATCCAGTCAGCTCTACCCGTGCACATATCCATTTTTCTTTGACGATAGCGTCTTTGGGAAACCTAAAAATATTTTTAATGTTATGTTTAGTGATTTCAATAAAATTTCTAGACGTACTACAAAAAAATGTTTTTATCGATATCTATCCATCCATCCAGTATCCGACTCGACTACATCACTATTTGAATAGCGAAGAACTTTCGAGAATGAAACAGTAACTGAATCGATGTAAAATAAACTCTATGCTAATGGGATAAGGTGGATTTTAACTAGACTTGAACTTAAGTTTTTGGAAAAATGAAATTTGCTAAGATTTTATTAGAAAACACATAAAATCGTACTTACCGATGGTATGTAACACCTCCATTTTAAAGATTTATTCTCCTACTATCATTTTTGCACTCCAAAATGGAACTATACGGCATGGATCAGAAAATATAAATTTATATCGAGAGTGAGCGAGACGATCGGTTCTTCGTGATGTTAGAACACGACTGGGTTGAGGTAAGCGTAACTCCGCGTAATACCGGCGCATGCCACGCCTACATTGCACTTCTACTGTTTTTTCTGTTCTGTGCCTTATCCGATGTTACTATGGGTTGGTATTATGCGAAAGAGATTTATTTTCATGTCTTTCATACTTACCTACTAATAAAGCAATGTTGTATCCTGCCGGTCGATTCTGTAAACATGTCGGAGAGAAGGCTTGGGTGGAGTGATCACGAACATGAAGTGTGCTGTCATTTCAGCTTGATTGACATTGACAGCCTTCACTTTGACATGTTTACAGAATCGAACTACAAGTTGTCACTTGTGAAACATTTTTGTAAAAATACCAACTCAAACTCTTGTGTGCCGTAGAAGAAATCTTCTTGACAATGTTTGAAATTAGTTGCAAGACTTGCCAGCTAGCAACAAACGGGGTGTCCAATTACTAACAGTACAAATGGTTAATTTTACGAACTTCACTAAGCTTCTGCTTTGTTGGCCCTTTTGAAATTAACGGGGCACAATTCTAGCCTTTTTTAAGGATGGGAAATCATCAAATGGCTTCTTCCGCTGTGGGCGGAGCGGAAGGGTGTCAGACACTGTAAAACCCGTCCGTATTCCTCTTTCCCTTTGCGTTCTAGGGCCGCGGTGACTCTTTCGCACAAATTTCACGACACAATTCTAGCCTAAGGCACTTGTTTCACCGCCGACGAGGAAGCGATCAGCTATCGACTATTGTCTCACTGAGGAAACGGACAAAAGATAGAGATCCTGTGTGAGTAAAAGAGACACATGCATACATTTATAGTTGATAGTTGGCTGTTCACACTGCCAATGCCGTCGAGAACTCTCTTTCCACTATTTCGTCGCAGCGACAATAAGAGCTATCAAACATAGTACCTACTCGTTCAGCGACACTCGCAGAACTCACGCCGAGAGACCAACCTGCGGTCATTTCTACCTATTGTGCGGGTGGAGCGAGTAGTGCAAGTAATTGCCCGTCGCACAAGAGCATTCGCTAACAGCCGAGCGTCAAAACTCGAAATTACACACTCGCTACTCGCTACTCGCTAACTCCTTTCGAGTTTCAAGCTTTACTTGCTTCTCGCTGATCATCGGCGGTGAGACAAGTGCCTTAGGGTAAATACGTACCTACTAGCGCTGACTCGAAGCGCATCGAAGCGTGAAACAGCAAATTCACCCTTATCCCCACAAAGTACCTAATGCACATATTTCTTCCGCTCAGACGCGCGAATTCCGTGGAAAGCGCGCGAATTTGCGCGTCTTATTTTTAACTCATTCGTCTTCTTCACTTGCCCATGCCAAACTCCAATCTGTGCCCATATGCCCTTCTCAATCTCAAAGAAAGGGTAACTTTTATCACCACAGGAGGAACATTATAGGCTGATTATGCCCAAAGAAACCGCGTTTTTATAATATTTAAATAGCACATTCTGCAGCGGCCAGCAAAAGAGGCATTGATGGATGAACGTGTAAATGTGGGCCGAGGCGTAGCTGAGGCACACATACGTAGGTAAGTCCATCAATCCTAGTTGTGGCCAAGCCTTGTATAGACTTTTCTCAAGAAGTTATAATACTAATTTTCAAAATCAATGACGAACAACTTCTTCTTCTTCTTCTACCTGGCGTTAATCCCGGCTATTGCCAGGGTCCGCCTTCCTACTTAGCTTCCTCCACTTTGCCCGATCTTGAACATCCTTCTCAGTTAGGCCATTGGCTCTCATGTCGGACGGCGCATGATGTGGCCATACCATCGCAGACGACACTCTTGCAGTTTTTCCCCCACGTCACGGACACCAAGACTACCTCTGATGAAAGAGTTGCGTATGCGATCGGATCGCGTTACGCCACTCATCCACCTCAGCATCTTCATCTCCGTGACGCGAAGCTCCTGGGTGTGTCTGCTTAGTGCTGGCCAACATTCACCGCCGTACAGTAGGACAGGCCGTATGATGCATTTATATATCTGCCCCTTGAGCTTCGGAGGCATTTTGCGGTCGCATACAACGCCCGTTACCTCGCGCCACTTCGCCCAAGCCGCGCCTATACGTGCTTGGACATCGTCGTCCACGTTGCCAGACTCGTGCAGCACGGATCCAAGGTACCTGAACGTATCGGACTTTCTGATCAGGTCCGAACCTATTCGGATGAACCTATTTGAATCCGTGCCGCCACAGGACATGTACTCAGTCTTCGCCACATTTAGTCTCAGACCACCGTTTTCAAGCGTGTCCTTCCAAATGTTGACTTTGCGCTCAAGATGGGCGTTCTGATTAACGAGGGCGATGTCATCGGCATACATCATTAGCCATGGGGGCTTATCTTGGATGTTTGCCGTAACTACATCGAGCACTACGTTAAACAAGAACGGGCTAAGAGCCGAGCCTTGGTGAACGCCAATAGATATTGGGAAGCCATTCGATTCGCCAACAGCGGTCTGGACAGAGGACATGGAATCGCGGTACATGTCTCTGATAATGTCAATATAGGCCTCGGGAACGCCTTTGAAGCGCAGTGCCCACCAGATGGACTGCCGAGGTATACAGTCAAAGGCCTTCTGCAGGTCTAAAAAGTCCATATGCAAAGCTCTCCTTCTCTCTCTGTAAGCCTCAGCCAGATTCCGTAAGGCGAATACTGCGTCCATGGTGCTGTTACCCGCCCGGAAGCCATATTGACACTCAGAGACAGCACACTCGCTACGGAGCCGTGTGTCAATGATGCACTCGAAGAGCTTCATGGTGTGGCACATGATCTTGATACCGCGGTAGCTACTACAATCCTGTACGCTACCTTTGCCTTTGTATACAGGGATAAAATCAATGACGAACAACGATCCACAATAATTTTTCCCGCGTCAAACATATGAACACATGTTTTTCAATAAACAGCTTTCTATTTGCAAGCCAGTTCGAAATTTAAATAAAACTTTTGGTAAGTTACCACCTTGGCTGCCATGTCTCGGAGTAAAAGATCGTTTCATTTTTAAAATACACGACAGATATGAGTTTATATGTAATTTATTTGACCGCTAAACACGACAGATACGGATTGTCATGCAACTTTTGCCGGCCGCTGCTCGCATGTATTTGGCCGGTACAGCAATCTCGATTTATCTCGAAGAAGGTTGTCAAAATAATGCTCAAAATTCCAAGCATGTTTGAGAAAATAATACTTACATAACCATAAATTGGTCGACATGTTGCTTTATGTGGCGATATGAAAGCAAATACCAAAATGCTTATTAACCTAACCGTATATTGATTGATTAAAATCAACATTCACAATGTATTTGATAAATTAAATTGAACATGAAATAAATTAAAATTCGTTGCTACGTTGTTTTTGTAGAAAGTTATTAAGATAGAACCGACTTCCAAAAATAAAACACTGCAAAGTATAAAATAACTTTAATTTCGGAAGTCGGTGTTTCTGGTATTTTTTGGGTTTTTGACACCGACTTCCGAAATAAAAGTTATTTTATACTTTGTAGTGTTTTGTTTTTGGAAGTCGGTTTTATTTTTTTGTATAAATGTTTTTTATCTTTCACATTTTAGCTAGGTACTTACCACTAAAATGTGAAAGACAGCGTAGCGGGCGTGATGTTATGAACTGGTGTAAACATAGATATAAATAAACAATCAACCGACATGTGGTTTTAGAAATCCCAATCCATTTGCTATCATTGATTGAAGAGATCCATTGCCTACCTCCGAAGTTCTTCATCAGATCTTCAGAAATTAAAATGGGACCAGTCCGTATCGCTTAGCAACATGAGGTGATGATTATCTGGCACAAATATCTGAATTGCGTTAGAAATTTCATGAAAAACATTGTATGTGCCTATTAAATTTGAGGGTTTCCCTCAATTTTCATGGTATCCTATCATCAGATTCTAACTTGGTGACAATGGGACCACCTCAGGAGTATAGGCTTTCGAAAAAAGAAGAATTTTTAAAATCGGTCCACAATTGGCGGAGAAATCGGTGAACATACATACAGCCGAACTTAGAGAACCTCCTTCTTTTTGAAGAAGCCAGTTAAAAAAGATTCTAATTACAATTATTTTACGCTACCCACAGAATTTAAATTATTTGATTTCCTATGGTACTAGCGTCATCAAAAGTATTTGAAAGTGTAAGTACCGTTTTTTTTTCACAATAATCTATATCTATATACTAATATATAAAGCTAAAGAATTTGTTTGTTTACTTGAACGCGCTAATCTCAGGAACTACTGGTCCGATTTGAAAAATTCTTTCAGTGTTAGATAGTCCATTTATCGAGGAAGGCTATAGGCTATATATTATCTCATCGCTCAGATCATTAATAAAAAAAGACGCGTTAGAGCGGAGCATTAATTAAAAATGTAACGCAGACGAAGTTGCGCGGGTCAACTAGTAGAATATAAAATGACTTTTATATTCCCTGAAGGACATCCTGTGTCTAATTCCTATTAGACATCCCTGCTTTCAGCTACCTACCTAGGCATACCTACCTGTATTTCGCCAATAGGGAATGTGCATAAAAAAACATATTTATCATCTATTAAGTTTATCTAAAAATATACAAAAATTTAATACTAACAGTAAAAATACAATCAAAATTACTCAAAAATCGAAGGAGATATAATTATTTTAAACAAATATATCTGTCCCTCTCGCGAAAACGCTGTTTCCTATGGCAGCTGTATAGGCGTCATGGACGATGACGTCAAATTTTACATCGGACTTCTCTTTCTAATTGTAATCTTTGAAGCTTTATAACTTCATCGCTGATGAAGGTATTTAAAAAATAATTTCATGATTGTTTACTAGAGCTAATAAATATTTCATATTGCAAATAAAAAAATGCATGCATATTCCCTATTATTTGTGCCATATGAAGCTAAATATACGTTAGGCCTGTGCCTCGAGTTTTGCGGGCAGCGGGGAGGCGGCGGCGCGGGAGCGGGTCGGGCAACGTAGACCCGTTTTCGAATCCAGCGGGCAGATCGCGCGGCACTATAGCGGCGTAGTGTTGTGTTCATGGTTGTGTCGTCGAGATATTTGTTTTTATTCGCGAACGAAATGTCTGAATAACGGCGACAACCTTTTTTTTATTAAAATTTATTCTTAACGCTCGATTTATTGTGGGCAAAAGAAGAGAATAAATTGCACAACACTGTAATGCAGACGCGCGGGCGGTCACCGCTCGACTGGCGCGTACCGCTCGTTGCCCGCCCTCGCGCCGGTCTTTTCGAGGGTCGGTCCAATTGATTTTACACAATAGATCCTGCCGCTCCCGCGCCGCCGCCCGCAAATCTCGAGGCAGAGGCCTTAGAGGCAGTCTCAGGTCGAGCGGCTGCCTCGACCCAGCTGCGTGACCTTGCAAATGTGATGCGATTTAGGACGACGAAAGTATTACATTAGGCAAAAAGGAACATGCACCACCTTTGCATGACCTTTCGTCTCCGTCACTAATGTCTTCCACGTCGGCAGAAGGTTCTAGTATCCTGGCATCCTATTCCAGGACATGTCCTACCCATGAACCAAGGTAACAGGCAGATAGACAGACGACAGTTACTTTTGCGTTTATATATTAAGTATACATCATCTGCCTAGCCTTTTCCCAACTATATTGGGCTCGGCTTCCAGTTAAACCGGATTTGGCTAAATACCAGTGTTTTACGTGGAGCGGCTGCCTACCAGACCTCCACAACCCATTAACTGGGTAACACGGTACTACTTGGCAAGACTGGAGTCAGATTTACTGGCTTCTGAAAATCCGTAACGACTGCCAAAGATCTACAAATGACAGCCAGGACCAACGGCTTAACGTGCTTTCCGAGGCACGGAGGAAACTCGGTATGTTCAGATGGTCACCCATCGACAGACCAACCTTGGCAAGCGTTGCTTAACTTTAAAGATCGACCCGTGCGGCTGTTATTATTTAGCCACAAGCTCCTCATTACATTATTTTTAATTAACGATTTGACACAGTGACTGTAGCTATGCAATTTCTTTTTTGTTAGATATGGTAAATTAAAATATCTAATTGACTAATTAAGTACTTATGCTGACGTAGCAACGAATAGGTGGCGTAGAAAATGTGACGATTTATCAGCCAATTGTCAAAAGTCGAAAATGTTTGGGATGGAGAATTTGATATTTCGGTAGGACTTGTCGTTCTCATATTAAAGTCTTAGCACACATTATCAACTCAGAAAGGTATCGACACCGTATCGCCTTTCACCTCGCCGAGAGTACACCGCACCTATAGTGCGGGCCGGAGCGAGTATTGCGAGTAAAAGCACGAAAGTACTCGCTGATAGCAGAGCGTAAAACTATCGAAACTTTTCACTCGCTACTCGCCAGTTTCGAGTTTGAAGCTTCGCTCGCTACTATCGCTGATCTCCGGCAATGAGACCAGTGCCTTACGTGCTTTCTATGGTACGTAGGAGTCTCGGTATAGATGGTGACCCAACCACAGACCGACCTCGGCAAAACTTTGCTTATTTTGCTGGACCTCGCTGATCTTCCCGTTTAGCTGCGAAGAATAATAACAGCGGCATTTCGTTTATTCCCTTAAATAAAACAACAAAATTGATTATACGCGTTTATTAAATAAATTATTCACTTGGATATTAAAATATTTTCTAGAAATGCATTTTTATTCACATTACGATTTATACACACATTTATTTACAAGAAAATAATTTTACCTCTACTACTAACGCATAGCCGCCATATTGTTTTAAGAATCTTACTCCCAGCGCCTCTAGCGGTCGGAAGCGGAACTAACGTAAGAGTTGTCAAATTAAATTTAATGAAAATAGAACCATGGAGTTTGACCTGAAACTAGGATTTGCAAACACCGTAAAATTGTAATAAATCTAGATCCGAATTTAAAAAAATAAATTTTTATTTGATCAAATTATATTCTTTAGTTCACAATATATTAGTACGTTTGTGTGTTTTTTTATACGTTTTATAATAAATGTGATTAATCTATATAATAATGTATAAAGCTGAAGATTTTGTTTGTTTGCTTGAACGCGCTAATCTCAGGAACTACTGGTCGAATATGAAAAATTATTTCAGTGTATCATCAGCTATATATCACGCTAAGACCAATAGAAGCGGAGCAGACGAAGTTGCGCGGGTCAACTAGTATTTACGATATTTTGTTAATATTCTAATTGCGCTGATGTGAAAAGCTGCTAATTCGAAATTTCATGTATAAGTAAAAATAAAGATAAGTACCTGATTTTTCTTAATTCAAAATATATAAAAAAAACTTTTAATAAAATTAATATTATGGCATCGATATTCTTAAAAAAAAAAATTACATTGCAAAACAAAAGTGCGTTAAAAATACGGAATATTGACTTTTTTGTATGTAAAAAAGACTTTAAATTTTTCACAATTAATTTAATTTATACTAACAATCACGTTCAAAATCAATTATAAGAAAAAAAAATCACACAGTTCTCAAGATCTATTTTCCACACTTAAATTTATTATGCTAAATTATTATTTCATCTATAAAAGTAACTTTACATAATTTATCTATTTGTGGTCTACCTTGCTTTTAAAAGACTATGAGAAAAAGATAGAATGGAATAGAATACTCTTTATTATGTACACCATATAAGTTACAGAAAATATATATACATGAGGAAAATATTACATAGGGTGACACAATAGGCCTCTGCCTCGAGTTTTGCGGGCAGCGGGGCGGCGGCGGCGGCGATGCGGGAGCGACAGGATCTACTTAGGGCCCTCGCCCACGGGCGACTTTTTGTAGCGATGCAGTCGCGATGCTCTCGCGGGTAGCATCGATACAGACGCGAAGCAGTCGCTAGCTGTGTGCCCGCGCCCACGGGACCAGATTCAGTCGCGATGCAAACGCGATTCGGTCGCGATGCAAACGCGATTCGGTCGCGATGCAGTTACGATACAAAAATACCTTGGATCAGTACAGTTGCAAGATGGACTCCGTTGAGGCAACATTAGTCACGTTTTCTTTGGTGCTGCTTTAGGCCGCTTTTGCCGAAGCGTAGGCAACGGAAGCAGCGTCAATATTGGATGCATCCATTTAATACCCATGCGTCCGACGCGGTCGCGCGTTTGTATCAATACAATCGCGATGCAGTAGCGCAACGCGGTCGCGCGTTTGTATCGATACAATCGCGATGCAGTAGCGCGTTGCAAATGCGACTAACACGCGTTAGAAGTGATGCTGTCGCGCGTTTGCTAAACGCGCGACTGCATCGCTACAAAAAGTCGCCGTGGGCGAGGGGCCTTAATGTGTAAAATCAAATAGACCGACCCTCGGAAAGAGCGGCGCGAGGGCGGGACACGAGCGGTGCGCGCCAGTCGAGCGGTGACCGCCATTGCAGTGTTGTGCAATTTAATTTCTTCTTTTGCCCACAATAAATCGAGCGTTAAGAATAAATATGAATCAAAAAAATATTGTCACCGTTGTTCACACATTTCGTTCGCGAATGAAAACAAATATCTCGACGACACAACCACGAACACAACACTACGCCGCTATAGCGCCGCGCGATCTGCTCGCTGGTTTCGAAAACGGGTCTACGTTGCCCGCTCCGCTGCCCGCAAACCTCGAGGCACAGGCCTAAAGCGATTTTTTCAAGACAACCTTTGGATGCGTTGTAAAGAGCAAAAGGAAAGACAGTACTATAGGTATTTTAACGTGTACTATTTACGATACAGTGTATCTGAGAGGCTGGATAAGCCTCGTTGGTCACTTACATACACTACCTGCCGCCCGCGGCTCCCCCTATAATTTATAAAAGGGGGAAGTACTAATTAAACGCGATCAATACTACTCCAGACATATCTATATAATATTATAAAGCTGAAAAGTTTGTTTGTTTGTTTGGGTGTACGCGCTAATCACACAAACAACTGCTAGTCTATTCTGTAAGTAACCATTTCGATATCGAGCTTCACCTGAGTGACCTCACAAAGTGAGCTTTTACACACAACATAAAGGTCTTACGTTTATACAAATTTGAGACTCGCCTCGGATTCCGCTGTCGAGACACGAAAATGTTGTTACAGAATAGCACTACTGGTTCTTAGATAGCCCAATCATCGAGGAAGGCTATAGGCTATACATCATCACGCTAAGATCAATGTGAGCGGAGAATTTATAAAAAAAAGTGACGCAGACGAAGATGCGCGGGTCAGTTCCTGAGATAGCGCGTTCAAACAAACAAACTCGTGAGTTTTATTATATTAGTATAGATAAGTTGCAAAAATCTAATAAGTGCATCAGTTAGTTTATCAAAAAATACTTGACACGTTTTTTTAAGCTATTGCATAGCTTCTATCGCGGGCCTTGAGCGTGGAGACCGAATCCAGAAATTCCGTAACGAAAAAAACCTAACACCCCCCACTCCGACCGGCACAGCGGTGATACTTTTTAGTTTTACTTTTTACTTTTTTTTAGCTCAAAGTGTAACTTGAATTAATATCAAAGAAAAAAAAAAAGAAAGAAAAAAAAAATACTGCATAAATAAAATAAATATATAATTATAATTGCATAAGTTGATAAAAAATGCTATGCAATAGCTTTACCGCGGCAGTCTCCGAGTGCCACACGTCTTTTTTTCTTTTGTTACGTGAACTAAGATCTCTTTAATACTAGTGTGTATAAATTTAAGAAGATTCTTTGCAACCACTTGTTCGATAGCATAAAATAGACTGGCTTTTTAATAATATGCTTGCACTGTATAGTAATTACTAATCATGCAAAAACCGCGAATGTAACGCTGTCTACTACCCAAGTTTCATAAGTTCTTATTTATGTACATGTTAACTGTGAAAACTTGTAATTGGCCATCATCATGTTAGTATCTTTTATATTGTGTCTGCCTAGCTGTAAGTTTTCCGAAAACTTAAAATAAAATAAAATAATTGACGAATATACGACGCTTTATAATTCAATACGTCTGTTTTTTAGTGCGTTCTGACGTCACGATTTCCCACTCCCGAGTTTTGATGCGTTTAATCTTTGTCAATATTCCATGATTTACACACAAAAAATACGTGTCCATTATTTTTCAATACTCTAACTGACGGATTATATAGGGAGCGTGCACGGCGTTGACTATGCCATCTAGTGTCGTATATTCGAAACTTTAAGGGTCAGAATACTAGAAATTGACGCTTCTGTGCTGCCACCTGTGGTTCCTGCACGCTCAGTTTAGGTGAACGAGCGCGAAGTAGTCGCAGTGCCGGATTAACCCATAAGCAAGTTAAGCTATTGCTTAGGGCATCTCGTCTGGGGGGGGGGGGGGGGGCATCATAAACAGATAAACTACAGGAATTGGAGATCGTAGGTACATCTTATACCGGTCAAGTGGGACGAAATATCGCAAACGTTCCGAAAAGTCAGCAAGGTGTTAGTTACAAGACCCAAAAGTCACTCTTATAGACGAGCAGTTACAAAAACTGCCCAAGTGCGAGTCGTACCTTTTCTGTACTTAATGGATAGGGGGCACCACAAGCGTGAATTGCTTAGGACATCAAGAAGTCTTAATAACTGAGTAGACAGTGCCATCTAGCGTAGCTATTTCGAATTTTTTACTTGAAACACACTTGACAGTGACATTTCTGTGCTGCCACCTATAGTTTCTGCACGCTCCCTATAGATTTGCAATTTATTGATAGTGGAAACGAGCCTATACAATGTTCTTTTAACAATACAAAAAACAGTACTTCTAGCAAACTAAACCAATATTTACATGTCAGATCTGTTTTTGTTTCACTACAACACACAGCTTCAGGTATTATAACTTATATAGAGAAGAGCAATTTGTTCAAGTTCCGTACCCGAGGGGTAACCAACGGAACCCTCTTGAAAAAACCAGCTAAATGCGGATCGGACTCGCACACGAAAGGTTCCGTTGCATAAAATTATTATAATTCAACCACAAGTACCCTACAGGTTTTTGCGAATATCGTAAAATGTGGTATTACGAACCCTTAGTGCGCGAGTACGACTCGCACTTGACCAGTTTTTAACATGGATTATGGACTCAAACGTTTTCCTTTTTACTGCAATTTCCACTATAGTAGATTTATTTTTATTACTCACTAGCGACCCGCCCCGGCTTCGCACGGGTGCAAATTATATACTAAAACCTTCCTCGAGAACCAATCTATCAATAAAAAAAGCCGCATCAAAATCCGTTGCGTAGTTTCAAAGATCTAAGCATACATAGGGACAGACAGACAACGTAAGCGACTTTGTTTTATACTATGTAGTGATGCGTTTCATAATATAACAAAAATATCTATCGGGAAAATATAAATAAATATCTAACTTCATTAAACTTTATCTCAAGTATTTTTGTATTCAGATACTGTTTTAAATTCTCTGTAATTTTATTGACATACATCCTTATATTATTTAGACCTTCTTTATTTTCTTAAATATACCATCTTACTCAATTTCACAGCTATTTATTATAATCTCGACTTTCAATTAGATCTTCAAGTTGTAGTAAACTGGTTTATCTTCTATCATGGGGCCCATTTCCCCCATCTTGGGGTCGCAAGGGGGCCACATGGGGGCTTGGATGTCCATGTCCTGATCTTGGGGAACTAACTGGCCCTAAAGAGAAAAGATAAAAGATTAAATAACTCGTAATACCACAATGATGAGTGGTGGCGCGTTTACATTGAGTCGTTCACCGAATACGGCGACCGTATTCGTTTATGTTTTCAGTTTATCGGATTCGGCGACCGCATTCAGTCGAACAATGAGTGGCACGTTTCAACAAATCAGCCATGTTCAGTTGTAGCGGCATAAAAATCAACTGAGCGAATCTACATCACAACAAAAAGAACCGCGACGCCATCTATCCATCTAGCAGCGAACTACTTCGTCGAAATCCTGCTTCGCGCAAGCAGAGTTTACCGTGCGATTTGAACATATACATCAGCTCGAATATCAACTGTCGGGCAGTTGCCCGCCGGACACAACAACCGTCCTGTCGGAGGATCCTGCCTTTGCAATGGAGGTGTGCGGGACTTTACTCTCTGTATTGCATACCCTCTAAAGACTTATAAAAAGTAGAACATTTTATTGTTATTTTTAATGAAAAAGTTATTAAGCATTAGAAATATTTTTTTACAGTTGAAAAAATATATAAAAATTGCATTTAAAACTAAATTCTAATTAGTAGCCATAAGGTTACATTTCCCTTACCTGTCTTGTCTCCGGTCTCCGCTTCCCCCTCGCGCGCTTCGGCCACGGTTTCTTCAGATGCACGTAGGTAATGTGTGCCCGCTTCTCACTGGCGTGCTTGAAGCCTTTGCCGCACATCTCGCATTTGAACGGCTTTAGACCGGTGTGGATCTGGGAAAGATGAAAAATAACATTCATTCTGTAAACTAGCTTCTGTCCTAAACTTTTTAAAACACAAAAGTATCCGAAGTTATTCAGTAATAATCAGTTATCTGATAATCATACTTCTGTGGTGCCACCTATAGTCCTACATGCTCTCATTAGAGGAACGTGCCGGGATAGACAGTGGCCAGATACTCAGCTAACTAGCTTATATTATGGTCGAATATTCAGCAAACTAGCTTATAGAATGGTCGAAAATTCAGCTAACTAGCTTATGGGATGGTCGAATACTCAGCTAACTAACTTATATGATGGCCGGATATTCAGCTACCCAGCGTATAGAATGGTCGAATATTCAGCTAAATAGGTTATGGGATGGTCGGATACTCAGCTTAACAGCTTATATTACGGTCGGATACTCAGCTAACCAACTAATAGGATGGCCGGATACTCAGCTAACCAGCTTATAGGATGGCCGGATATTCAGCTACCCAGCTTATGGGATGGTCGGATACTCAGTTACTACAAACAACACATACAATGCCAATGAATTTTGGAGATTAGCCGCCGGAACAAAAACACGCACACAGACAAAATCAAAAATCGGTCAAGTGCGTGTCGAGCCACGCGCTGTATTACGTAGTTGCATGTCACAATTACCGGTGGAACAATGGAATTTCTAGGAAATTTGCCTTCTCTAAGTAAAACCGACCAAGTGCGAGTCTGACTCGCAGAAGCAGGGTTCCGTACCATGAAATTATTATTTGTAAGCCTACTTAGCAGTGATAGTTTTCCTTTTAAATTCGTTATATAATATGCTACTAGCAGGATTGTTTCACATCTCCATAAACAACCGTTTAGCTGGCAGAGGGACACTTGATCTCACAACAAATATCACTTTCATTTTTGTTAGAGTCAAGTGAAAGATAAAGAAAGATTTAACATGCTTTCCGAGGCAAGGAGGAGCTTCGGAATGCAAAAGATGGTCACACATGCACGGACCTCGGACAACTTTGAAGGTTGACCTGTATTATTTCAAAACTATTTATTTATTTAGCTATGCCCTGAGGTCACCCGCCGTTATCGGATTTTTCTTTTTGCTCGGCTCATTAAAGTCATAGTGTAATCAGGGTTCCGCACCAAAATGGTAAAAAGGAACCCTTATGGTGCGAATCAGTCTGTCTGTTCATTTGTCATTGATGAATATTTCAAGAACTACTAATGCTATCAACTTGAAATTTGAAATAATTTTATATGACGTTTGCCTAACTATTTTGCAAATGAGGATGTTTTTTTTTTGCACCAGGTATTCATTACCAAAAAACATCGTTAAAGGGTCTTAAAAATTCAAAGTGGAGCTACTATGAACTAAATCTTTATCTTAGAATATAATAAACAATCATCTGCCTAGTCTTTTCCCAACTACATTGGGGTCGGCTTCCAGTCAAACCGGATTCAGCTGAATACCAGTGTGTCACGTGGAGCGGCTGCCTACCAGACCTCCACAACCCATGAAATGGGTAACACGGTATTTCTTGGCAAGACTGGAGTCAGATTTACTGGCTTCTGACTATCCGTAACGACTGCCAAAGATCTACAAATGACAGCCGGGACCAACAGTTTAACGTGCTTTCCGAGGCACGGAGGAAAATCGGTATGTTAAGATGGTCACCCATCCACAGACCAACCTTGGCAAGCGTTGCTTAACCTTGAAGATCGATTTGTGCGGCTCTTATTGTTTAGCCACGAGCTCCAGAATATAATGAACAATATGAATCTAAAATTAATAATGTAAGATGCCTGTACTAGGATACTCCTGTATCAAGGATGGGAAATCAACTCCTTCCACTCTGGGCGGAGCGAAAGGGAGTGTCAGACTCTTACTAACTAAAACCCATCCGTGTTCCCAGGCACTGCCCCTAGCGGGCCCCGTCTCCCATGCTGACAGCTCCTTGAGGCGCGCGTGGAACACAGCGCGCCGCCCTTTGTATCATAGGCCTGCAGTAGCTCCTACAATATACTATGTGTAGGACAGTATATTTATTTGTTTAATATCGAACATTACATAATGAAGTGGGGCTACTATTAATATACAAGACTAACGGCGATGCGCCACCGGTACATGGTGGACATCCCACCCACACGCACAAAACGTTTTGGGAACACATTCACAGTGCGTACAGCTAAGGAGTGGAATTCCCTGCCGGAGTCTATGTTTCCTGATAGCTAAAACCTGGGAGTCTTTAAGTCAAGAGTGAATAGGTTACTTCATGGCAAGCGTGCTCCATCTTCGACCACATCATCGCTTACCATCAGGTGAGATAGCGGTCAAACGCGTGCCTATCAATAGGTTAAAAAATACTATTTTACAGTTTTTTTTTATATACTCACAAACATATGCCGCTGTCGGTTGCTATGCGTCGAGAAGTGCTTCCCGCACAGCGCACACACGTAACTCGCTCGCACTTGACTGTGGACGCGTCTGTGAGCCACCAGCCGCTGTTTCATCCTGAACGATTTGCCGCACGAGTCGCATTTGAACGGACGCTCGCCTGTGTGGACCCATGTGTGGTCTTTTAGGAGGGCGTAGCTCTGAAAAGAACAAAAATATAGTTAGTACAACTGTATCAATACTAATATATATAGCTGAAGAGTTAGTTGGTTTGTTTGTTTACTTGAACGCGCTAATCTACTAGGAACTACTGGTCCGATTTGAAAAAAATCTTTCAGTGTTAGATAGCTCATTTATCGAGGAAGGCTATAGGCTATATATCATCACGCTCAGACCAATAGGAGCGAAGCAGTGATGAAAATTGTGACGCAGACGAAGTTGCGCGGGTCAACTATTAATTTCATAAAACTGTTACCTCTGGTAGCAGTTTTCTCCTGGTTAAGTTTTTCCTGATAGCATCAGTCTATAGAATAATCGAATATTTAACTGACCCACATACAGTTTGGTAGGATACTCAAAAAACGAGTTTATAGGTTTTCCTGTTAACAAGTTTATAATATGGACAGATATTCAGCAGGATATTTAGCTAACCAGGTTATAGGATGGCCGGATATTCAGATAACCAATTTATAAATAGAATGGTTCCGCACATTCTATTTAACCATCTTATATGATGGCCGGATATTCAGCTAAGTAGCGTATAGAATGGCAGGATACTCAGCTAACCTTTTAGGATGGCCGGATATTTAGCCAACCAGCTTATAAATAACCGCCGGCAGATAGCCGGTTTGTATGAGGGCCAGATATTAAATGGACCTGCTTATAAATAACCGGCCGCGCTGGTACATAACCTCATTTTTTTAAAGCCAAATATTAAATTAACCAGCTTATAAAATATCCGGATTTACACAACCAATTTGAATGATGGGCGGATATTCAGTAACCAGTTTGAATGACCGGATATTCAGCTAACGAGCTCATAGACTGGACGGATATTCAGCTACAACAGCACTGTAGATAAGAACTTACTTGGAACATCCTGCCACAAACTTCACACATACATGGCGACTTCATGGAGGGGTAGTTTGTCCGGTTCTTGTCGGGGTGCATCCGTCTGAAGTGACCGTGGTACGCCCGGGAATCTTCTAGTTGGAGGCCACACTGAAACAAACAAGTTATTTTAATTTTTCATCTTTTAAATGCCCTAGAGAGTGACTTTTTAGGCGTACTTTCGAAATTAAAATCGTCGTTAATTCATGTAAAATTCGAGTATTCAGCATCCGATTAGGTAGGAAGCCTATACTATATAACATTACGCTACAACCAATAGGAGCGGTGCATTCGTGAAAAATGTGACGCAGACGAAATTGCGCGGGTCAACTAGTTCACAACTTGTGTTACTACATTACAGTACTGTTCACTAAGTATAAATTGAAATTGAAAATATTTATTTCAGAAAGCACATAGTAGTTAATACGTATTGGTCCTTCCACCTTCGGCATGTGACTGGGGTATATCCGTCTCATTTTATCAATATCGGAGCCTTTTTACGTATACTATTCGTGTTTAGTATTAATTCGATACAGTACAAAAAAAAACTTGAGAGGTGTCAAGGGACACCCGGATGGAACGAAGTTCCTACGCCGCATGGCTTACAACTATAGCAAAAAGTGTCGTTACAACTTTTGGTCTTAATTTTTTCCGTCTAGCCCCCTTTCTCAACGCGCGAATTGTAATAAAACTAGGAACATAACTGTGTTTTACGACTTTATCCTTTTCCCTAAGATGGTATCGTATCGTTGGCAACTAATGACCCACTGTTTCTCATCTCAATGAGTCCCTATTGAGATGAGAAATTCTATTCCATTCCATTCCACTCCACCCCACTCCACTCCACTACACTCCACTCCACTCCACTACACTCCACTCCACTCCACTCCACTCCACTCCATTCCATTCCACTCCATTTCATTCCACTCCATTTCATTCCATTCCATTCCATGCCATTCCACTCCATTCCATTCCATTCCATTCCATTCCATTCCATTCGCACAGCTTACAATAGCTTACTATAGCAAAAAGTGTCGTGACAACTTTTCGTAAGAATTTTTTCCGTCTAGCCCCCTTTCACAACGCGCGATAAGGAACTTCGTTCCAATAATAAGCGCCTGAAATGAGAAAATATTTTTTTCAAACAAACTAAATAGCTGTCTATTTTAAGATTCCTTCTTTGTCTCTTTACACACTGTGTCTACGTATCTTATCCCACTCTCCTGTCGCAGGTCTGCTGGAAGAAATTTCATATGAAATAAGCAGTACCTTTGTGCTTTTCTCACTGTATAAAATTTTCGTTTTTTAAGTATATTGTGTGTACATAAATAGCTTACAAATCAGAATAAAACGCAAACACCCTTTGTAAATAAATTAGACTGACTGTAACACAGTGGCAATGTCGCGCACGCGCCGGAGCGCGGTGTGCGGTATCTCGTGTGCTCGGCGGGGGCCGGGGCGGGGGGGCGGCTGGCGACTTAGGCCTCCGCTCGCACTGGCTTTTATGTTTGGTAAGGTTTTGAAGTACGCGAACAAAAACAAACACTAAATTTTTAAATTCTCCATTCACATTAATGCACAAATTATACTGACGGAGAATATTGTTATTTATTTTTCTAATTAAATCACTGTCCGTCGCCAAGCACTGAGCAATTGCGGCTGTCACCATACCTTTCTCTGCACGTTCGCAAAAGCTAAAGCTGCCTTTCCACGGCATTCTGACGCCGTGTAAGTTACACGAGGGATTGTTTAACACTTTAATTACACACACACAACCAAAGTTTAATTACGTGTCCTACCACCATAAAAACAGTCAATCACAAAAAAAAACACTAATAATAAATAATTATAATCCCAAGTTACGTGTCCTGTCACAATAAAAATAAGAAATACTGTCTTAAACTTATTTAGTGTCCTATCACAATAACAAAACAAAATCACAATTATTGTTAGAGCGCGAATTTGACAAATCGTACGTTCCGAAAGGACAGCGTCGGCGCACTGAAAAAACAAGTTTTTTAGAGGCCCCACTTACCGATCGCAAAAAACTAGGATGCAACAAACTGACCTATTTCTGTTTCTTTTGCTCGCGCTATGTTGGTCGCTTTCGTAGTGAAAGTGCAAGTGTGTGTGTATTAATTGCTTCCTTGTTTGCATTGCCAATTTTTAGTGTGTGTGATTTATCGTTGTAAGGTGCATGACCTATGCTTAGACATAATCAGCTGTTAGAAAAGATATATCGTGTTCAAAAGGTGCAAAAACTTTAAAAATCATTTGCGCCTAAACTACTGCACCTATTCAATTGATTTTTGGTACAGAGCTTGAAAATGGTACCTAGTAAGCCCCTCTGTCGAATCAACTTTGTATAACTGCTTAGGGTTGCATGTTTAACTGCCTCCGTGGTCGAGTGGTTTAGGCGTTTGCCTTGTGACTCGGTGGTCGTGGGTTCGATTCCCGCGGGAATCATACTTTGTAAAGTTGTTTCCAGTTTGCCTAGGACATTGCAGACTTGAATCACTATTGTCTGATAAAAAGATGATTCCGTGCTTCGGAAGGCACGTATAAGCCGGTGGTCCCGGCCGCCAAATGGCGGTCGTCAAATAAACCAGAGACCGTTGAGGCGGTGTAGAAACTCTGACGCTAGGGTGTGTGGGGTCGTTAGACCTTACTGCCCATAAGATCAGAAGACTGCTTAGGGTTGATCAGCAAAGCCTCAGAGAACTTATCCCAACTATATAGAGGTCGGCTACCAGTCAAACCGGATTCAGCTGAATACCAGTATTTTACGTGGAGCGGCTGCCTACCAGACCTCCACAACCCATTAACTGGGTAACACGGTACTTCATGGCGAGACTGGAGTCAGATTTCCTGGCTTCTGACAATCCGTAACGACTGCCAAAGATCTACAAATGATAGCCGGGACTAACGGCTCAACGTGCTGTCCGATGCACGGAGGAGTCTCGGTATGTTAAGATGGTCACCCATCCACAGACCAACCTCAGCAAGCGTTGTTTAACCTTGAAGATCGACCTGTGCGGCTGTTATTAATTTTTAGCCAAGATATGGTGTACCTCATATCTTGTAATTAGAATATAGCTTACCTGTTCACAAGGTATAGGTCCCTCCGCCTTCCGCATCTGACTGGGATATATTCGTCTCTTTTCATCGCTATCTGCGTCCTTCTCTCGTGCCCGACGCTCCAGCTCCTTGCACTCTTTAGATTTCCTGCTCTTCTTCGGTTTGTTTGATTCTCTTGAGTCTTTGTCGGTACCTGTTGGTTATACTTCATGTTAACTTGGGGTCTAATAAGAGAGCGGACTGTACTAAAGGCCTAGACAAAGGGCATAGAGCCATTGTGGCACGGCCCCCTCGCTACCATGTTGATTTTTAGGGTTCCGAACAAAAAACGGAACCCTTATAGGATCACTCGGGTGTCTGTCTGTCCGTTTGTCACAGCCAGTTTTCTCCGAATCCACTGGACCAATTCTGTTGAATTTTGTTACACATGTGGGTTTCTGTGACCCAAACACGGAAGCGTTACGTAAGTTATATTTTTTTTAATATGGGTGACCCCATATTAAAAATTTATCAAACAAAAAATGTTAGCAACATGGTGCCTTAAAGTGTCACGTTGCCGAGATATTTGAAGGTAAAGTCGCCATAATGAATAAAAGCTGGCCAAGTGCGAGTCGGACTTGTGTGTAAAGGGTTCCGAACGAATTTTTGTTTCTTAACATGTTATTTTTACACTTTAGACTTCTTATAGATTTTCCTGTAATCTTTAGGTAAAGATCTAATATCTCCATTTTTTTTTTCAAAATTTTAGGCTCAGAAGTTTCGGAGATAAGGGGGTCATTTCTCGCCTAATTTCTTGAATAATTTCAAAAAATATATGTTATAATAATTATGAAAATAATATAATTATATTTTTAAACCCTCTCAATAAGCTCTTTCATTTGATATGTTACACGATATTGTTTAAAATGCTTTCTTTTTTTTTCTAGTTTGACCCCCAAAAGTGACGCCCATACTAAAAATTTAATAATTTACGTAACACGTTTGGATATACAAAAATCCATATTTGTACATTTCAACAGAATCGGTCCAGTGGATCTGAAGAAAACTGGCTGTGACAGGCGGACAGACAGACAGACAGACACCTGAGTGATCCTATAAGGTTTCCGTTTTTTGTTCGGAACATTAAAAAACAGAATTCCGGGTCTATGCCAGTTCCCATAGACAAAAAATTCAAACCCCTTTAACAAAGCGGGTATGCCCTAAGACAAGAGATCATATTTTTTTGTAATTTCGGCATAGGGAACATGCAATATTTCCATTTTTGCTTTAATTTTAAAGAACTCCATCTAGAATAGACCACCACATAAATAAGAAATGAAAACGCTTTAATTTATTGCCGAAATTGCGTTTTGAAACCGACAGTTTAAAGGTTCGCTCGAAAACGGACGATGACGTCACTCGTGTCTATCTCTGGTCAAGAACTGTCCTAACTCAAAGACATAAGGTTGCCTTTTCGTTGGCATAACAGCAGATACGTCACCAAACGCTGATTGTTGTTTTTAAATACGTTCCGTTTCACGTTACTTTAATTCATTATTTTTGTTAAAAATCGATATTAACCAAAATAAAACGTTGCAATGGTCTTTATTTTATACTTTTTTATCTTTGTATTGACAAAAGTCTCATAAATTCTGTATTTGCATCTTCCCTATTCTCGATGTGGAATTTTGGAACAAGCCACAACGCGTTTATAGTATTTTTTTTACTCAATGAGAGGTTTCGGTCTTTTGGGCGTAACATTAATATACTATACTAGTTTATGCTCGCGAGGAGCTCGTGGCTAGATAATAACAGCCGCACGGGTCGATCTTCAAGGTTAAGCAACGCTTGCCAAGGTTGGTCTGTGGATGGGTGACCATCTTAACATACCGAGTTTCCTCCGTGTCTCGGAAAGCACGTTAAGCCGTTGGTCTCGACTGTCATTTGTAGATCTTTGGCAGTCGTTACGGATTGTCAGAAGCCAGTAAATCTGACTCCAGTCTTGCCAAGAAATACCGTGTTACCCATTTAATGGGTTGTGGAGGTCTGGTAGGCAGCCGCTCCGCGTAAAATACTGGTATTCAGCTAAATCCGGTTTGACTGGAAGCCGACCCCAATATAGTTGAAAAAAGGCTAGGCAGATGATGAGATGATGACTAGTTTTTGCCGGCGACTTCGTACGCGCATACTCGTTATTTCCCGTAGGAATTTCGTGAAATCCTCTCTTAGGGCTCCCCTACACTCCCCAAGGGACCTACATGCCAAATTTTAGCTTTCTGCGACCATATTTTAGGATTAATATGTTTACCTGTGTTATGTCTTGCTGAAACACTGAGATGCCGTTTATGAGCCTCCGATGATATGAACCGAACGTTACATAGCTCGCATAAAGGACCGTCTTCAGGTATCTGAAACAAAAAACAAATAAAATTACAACTCTTAATGGGCACTTTTCATCTAGAGGTATTTTCTTAAATAATTTTAATAAGTTTTTCATTAATATTTTTTAGAAAAACACGAGGATTCCAAGGGGGTATTTTATCATTTGTTGTTTTAGCGGCAATAGAAATACACACTCAGTGAAAATTTCAACTGTCTACCTAATACGGTTCTCGAGATACAGCCCGCTGACAGACAGACAGACGGACGTACCGGACAGCGCACAGCGGAGGCTTAGTACGTTAACAGAAAAAAACCGGTAAGTGCGAGTCAGACTCGCACTCGAAGGGTTTCGTACCATAAACCTTATTTTTTATGATTTGTTGTTATAGCGGCAATAGAAATATACAATCTGTGAAAATTTCAACTGTCTACCTATTACGGTTCTTGAGATACAGCCCTCTGACAGACAGACGGACGGACGGACAGACAGCGGAAGCTTAGTAATAGGGTTCCGTTGACTACCCTTTGGGTATGGAATCCTAAAGTAGTTACCCTAGTTTGTAATTTACAGTTTTAATCAATTGCAATATTTATCAATTAATTTATAATTACTGTTTTATGATTATCTATTTTATTTTATGGATCTAGCTAGATGCCTGAAATAAAGGATTAAATTAATTCTTCTTCTTACCGTGCGGGCAGTAAGGTCTAACGACCCCACTCACCCCAGTGCCAAAGTTTCTAAACCGCCTCAAGGGCCTCTGACATGGTTTATTTAACGACCACCATTTAGCGGCTTATACGTGCCTTCCGAAGCACGAAATCATCTTTTTATCAGACAATCAGGTGATTCAAGTCTGCAATGTCCTAGCCAAACTGGAAACAACTTTACAAAGTATAACTCAAATTAAATAGAGCTATATAGCAATTATTATAAGCCACATACCTGTACATTTTCCAGGCGGTGTTTGAGCTTCTTATGCAGCTCTATGCCCTTAGCACTGACGAAGGAGTACCCACACAGTTCGCACACGAAGTCCGAAGGATGCTTGATACGAATGTGACCCATGTAGGTTGTGAACTTACTGTAAATAATATACGTACAATGTACAAATACATAAAGACGAGTTGCTGGCTTGTCGGTTTCCTATCGGTTGCATTTTGGGGAGTATGCGACGAAATAGGGAACATGCAATATTTCCATATTTGCTTTAATTTTAAAGAACTCCATTTAAAATAGACCACCACAAAAATAAAAAAATTCAAAAATTGCATCTTCCCTATTGGATAGTATAAAGCATAAAATAAAGGCAAGGTTAGGACTGTTCTTGACCAGTGATAGACACGATCGAGTGACGTCATCGTCCGTTTTCGCGCGAACCTTTAAACTGTCGGTTTAAAACCGCAATTTCGGCAATCAATTTAAGAGTTTTCATTTCATATCCCGTTAGTCTCACCGTTCCGTTGTCATTTGTAGATCTTTGGCAGTCGTTACGGATTTTCAGAAGCCAGTAAATCTGACTCCAGTCTTGCCAAGAAATACCGTGTTACCCAATTAATGGGTTGCGGAGGTCTGGTAGGCAGCCGCTCCTCGTAAAACACCGGTATTCAGCTGAATCCGGTTTGACTGGAAGCCGACCCCAATATAGTTGGGAAAAGGCTAGGCAGATGATGAATGACTAAACGAGTCAAGTCGCTACAGCTATTCTATTTTATTAACCTCCACAGCCCAGTTAGGTAACACGATACTTCTTCGCTAAAAACTAAGGAAATAAAATAATTACTCACACAAACTCATCCTGACAATGCGGACACCTGTACTTGGTCCCCTTATGCCATCGCTCGTGTAGTCTCGCCGTTTGTCTATGCGTCGTGACATAAGTACATTGTTTACAGCTGAACCTTTGAGTGTGGTGCGCTGTGATGTGTTTCCGCAGTGCGTGCGGGTGTTTGAAATGCGTCTTGCATATCTCGCATTCGTGTTCTCCACATTGCTAAAAGCAAAGTTAAGGTTACAAGAAAAGTGTAACAATTTATTTATTTAATAATGCCAAAGTAACGCTGACTCATTTTCCGTTATGTGGCACAAATTCGCAGTACATTTTAACAAAATAAAAAGCTTAGCACAAAAAAATGAAAAATTACTTTAATTTTGACACGGACTTCCGAAGTTTAAGTTATTTCAACTGTTATTTAATTTTCACAGAATGTGTTTGTCTTAAGGTTCCTGATATACAGCCCGCTGACAGACAAATCAACGGACGGCGGAGTCTTAGTAAAAAAATAGAAAGAACCCATCGACCCATTTTTTTTAAATTTGTAATGGGTTTGCTCTTGACTCTAGTCTATGTCAGAGATGACAGAGACAAAGTCTACGATGGAGCGAGCCTAACCAGAAGGAGCCAAAAAGTAATACTCACATTAGTATGCCTCGACATATGACTATTATAAGCATCCTCATCTAAAAATCCCTTAAAGCACGCGGTACACTTATAAACAGCATTCTTGTAATTAGAACTCTCTTGTCTCTTCACTATCTCAGCTATTTGTTCTTCAAACGTCAAATCTGTTATTGTAAAAAGAGTTTCGTTAAGATCATCATTTAAAAACGGTTTTCTTCTTCGATCAATCTTTGGCTCAGCCGGATCTTTTATCTTTTTTGCTTTCTTAGCAGCTTTAACTGGTTTTTCTTCCTTTTCTTTCCTTTTCCGCGTCTTTTTGGTCTTACATTTCTCTAAAGGAAGACTGTCATCTGACGAGTAATTATCTTTATCAGATAACACGTACTCTTTCTCTGAAACATCATCCTTTTCATTTAACACATCCGTATCTGCAATTACGTCGTCGTCAAATCCGGGATCGTCAAATCCGGGGTCGTTAACTCCGGGCTCATTAAGTCCGTCATTCTTATCCGGGATTTCGTCTGTGAGAAATATTTCGTTTTCTACTTTGATTTCAACATTACAAGTTGGAGAATTGTCTTGAACTAGTATAGGTTGGTCTTCTTCATATTCATAGTACGTATCGTAGTGGTTCACTTGAAAATGTTTAGGTGATAAACTTGAAGTTAGCTGGTTATTCAACCGGTTTATTGTCTTAATGTTTTGGACGGTTAACTGAAACAAGAGAGGGTACCTGTCATGATCCGTAAGGACCGATTGGGGTCAAATCGCCCCAACCGTCAGAATCAGTTAGGCCCTATTGGGGCCGAGCCGACTCGCGCGGTGTAAACGTTACTTGTATGGATTAATTTCGTTTACTTAGATTTTTTATTATTTCCCCAGTTAGTAAACTAAACAAAGGAGCTCGTGGTTAGATAATAACAGCCGAACGGGCCGATCTATAAGGTTAAGCAAAGCTTGTCAAGGTTGGTCTGTGGATGGGTGATCATCTTACATACCGAGTTTCCTCCGGTAAAGCACGTTAAGCCGTTGGTCCCGGCTGTCATTTGTAGATCTTTGTCAGTCGTTACGGATAGTCAGAAGCCAGTTAATCTGACTCCAGTCTTGCCATACAGTACCATGTTACCCAGTTAATGAGTTGTGGAGGTCTGGTACGCAGCCGCTCCACGTAAAACACTATTATTCAGCTGAATCCGGTTTGACTGAAAGCCGACCCCAATATAGTTGGGAAAAGGCAGGCAGATGATGAGTAAACTAAACAAAGGTCCTTCAGAGGATAAAGAGGTTCAAACCTTTTTTATATGGGAGCTGGCGAACTGACATACCGCACCGCCATTTTCATTTTTTTTTCAAAGCTGCGACCACAATCTAACATGCATATAATGGGTATAGGACACTTAAACATTTTTGAACTGTTTACCTATTATGGTTCTAGACATACAGCCTTCTGCCAGACCGACGGACAGACGGACGGAGGGACGGACCGAGGAGGCTTAGTAATAGGGTTCCGTCGGTTACCCTTTGGGTATGGAACCCTAAAAATCAGTTGTCAGATTTCTGACTTCTGACTATCCGTAACGACTGCCAAAGATCACCAAATAACAACCGGGACCAACAGCTTAACGTGCTTTCCGAGGCACGGAGGAGTCTCTGTATGTGGTGGATGGCTGCCCATCCACGGACTGACCTCGGCACGGGTCGCTTAGCCTAGAAGAAAATAATGACTGAAATACTCACACAATCCTGTTTCTTGATAACTTCTAGCATGAGTGAGTTGGCTCTCAAACTCTTGAGCCTGAATCGACTGCAGTTAAGCAACCGTTGAACACATTCCGTGCACAGCTTCTGTGGTAGTTTGTCTTCTTCAGATAGCTGAAATAATTATAAAAAATCACAGCTTAAGATCCTGTCATCATCATCATCATATCTCATATCAGCGGAAAGACGTTCACTGGACCTTGGCCTCCCCCAAAGGGGGGGTTTGCCATAATCGCCACGCTTGGCAGGCGGGTCGGCGGTCGCAGTGTATGGCGTTACGTTTAACAGAGAACGCTGCTGCCCATTCTCTGGTGAGTCCGTTAGTCGCCTCTTACGACACCCACGGGAAGTGATGGGATGGTATTATTCTTTTACGGCACCGTATGGCACCAGCCGTCAGCATACGGCTAAGATCCTGTTTTATATAATTGGCGTAAACGCTTTTTCTTTCTTTCTTCTATAAGATACGCTTTTTCTTTCTTTATTTCTTGTATGCGTTAGACTGCGCAAATTCGACAGGACGTCGTCATTCATTTTACAATTTTTCCAGAGTCAAAACGAAATCATTAATAATAATTCCATAATTAAGTCGGTATAATCCTAAAATGTCAAGATTTCATGAAATAGTCATTCTTTCGGGTTACCTGGCCCTATGGAGGTTTATTGCTGACTTAAATGGTTATAATTCTAAAAATACATAATTCTTACGCCCGCGAATCACACTTTAATCAACATAAAACCTAATACTGACCTGCAAATTGCAAAAAACGTAAGAATATTTGAATTTCGCGGGCTACCCTGGCGCAACCACCTTTAGTGTGCCGGCCGTAAATTATGAGAGAACAGATGAACATACATACATACCAGTCAAGAGACTAGAGTATGTTGGAACTGTTATTTATTACAATATCGACATCATATTTTTTATAACCCACATTCATCGCAAAATAAATTATTTTTGAACTCAGACTTCACTCCTTTTGCTTCGCCATAGGCGGGTAAAAATGTGTTCGGAATGAAAACCAAAGCTAGCGCTTATGAAAAACATCGTAAAAAAATATGTTTAATATTCATTGACAATTTACGGAAAACTTACTGATATTCCTGTGAGATTCTCATAAGCCTGCTCCAGGTTATAAATTCTTATCGATACCAACTTTGCGTCCATCACAAGGCAAATTCTGCAAGCCTGAAACAACATAGACATTACTAAGTATATTTTTGCTGAAACACAGAGTTACACATATTTTTGGACTTTTAAAAATCCAATGACAGAAAAGTCATTTTCATTTTTGCTGTCTTATTGTGAGTTCTGACTCACTGCTGATCAAAGCCCTTTCTTCCAACTAGGGACTTTTGAAAACTTAGTAACAGAATTATTCAGGAGGAGCTCATGGCTAAATAATAACAGCCGCACGGGCCAATCTTCTAGGTAAAGCAACCCTTGTCATGATTGGCCTGTGGATGGGTGACCATTTTAACATACTGACTTTCCCTCGTGCCTCGGAAAGCACGTTAAGCTGTTAGTCCCAGCTGTCATTTGTAGATCTTTGGCAGTCGTTATGGACTGTCAAAATCCCATAAATCTGAGTCTAGTCTTGCCAAGAAGTACCGTGTTGGTGTTAACCAGTTAATGGGTTGTGAAGGTCTGGTAGGCAGCCACTACACACAAAATACTGGTATTCAGAGCTGAATCCAGTTTGACTGGAAGCCAACCCCAACATAGTTGAGAAAGGCAGATGATGAGTAACAGGATTATTCAAACCATTCACATGAATGCACATATATAATCTTTCTATTAGTAGAAACCATATTCAAATCCGTTGCATAGTTTAGGAGTAAGCAGAGAAACAAAGCAGAAAGGACTTCCTGTTTTAATACTATTAGAAAATATATATACCTTCAAACTAGCAGGTTCTCCATAGTCACAGTTCGAGGAATCCTGTAAATAAATGATAAATCATATTACGCACTTAACATCTTTTTTATTTAAAAGCTCAATTTAAAAATAGATGCAACTAAAAACCAATGTAAATACATATACAACAAAAATGATTGCAAAATCAACTGAACCAGTACTTCAAGCAGTAGTTTATTTGTTTAATATTGTGTTTGTGTAAAAAGTACAAATACAGTGAGACTTAGACTGACTAAACCTTGCTTTTTAATTTACCTGAACTATCAAAGGCACTGCTCCAGCCCTAACCCTCCGCAAACCACTCTTGGTCTCATACAAGTCTTCACATAGAAAATGTTCAGAGCAAACGGCACTTCGATCTTTGGGCTCCCAAGTTTCCTTTCCAAGAGCCTTGAGCCAGGCTTTGCGGAGTGATAACTCATTGGGAAAGCTGAAAACAAGGCGACATTTTTATTTATGATGTAATTGAAGCCAATTTGTCGCATTAAACAGCAAAATAAGTCGACAGTAAAATTCGACTGAGTAAAAAAAACCAGTTTTAAAGTTTTACTGGTATTGGACAGTCAAATAGTTGATTAAAATATCAATAGAGAACTGAATTAGTTGATGTGTCTCTAATATCAACGTTAAGTATCAATTTCTAAGATAAATATGCGGCGCGTAGGCGAAACAGGCGAAACGTATACCCTTAGAAATAAGTACAAAAAAATCTGTATAAACTTACACATGGAACGTGATTCCCTGTGATTTGGATATGTGTCTCGAATCATTCTTGCAAGTCGGCACACAGCACCTCATTTTCGATATATATTTATCACAATAAACACAAATAATAAGCGACTGAAATCACAACACTGAGACGCAAATAAAGACATTATTTATTCGGTAGTAAACACATTTCTTTAAAAGATTTTAGGAAGGTCATTTGTAGTTTGATATCAAGTATCACATCTAGCATGAGATTTTTGTTTATTTCAAGACGATTAGATAATATTTAGCAAAAATTCGTAAGTTAATTGACTGTCATACATCTAGCCGACAAATAGTACAAACACAAATAGAGATGTAAACGTCATTATTATTTTCCTTTTCATTGCACTGTTCCAACTTGCAAAAAGATTGCTATGGAAGAAAGAGAGAGAAAATATGAGTTGTCAGTGACTCCACTTCCGAACTTAGGAGTCTAACAATAACAATGTATGTAAACATAACTATACAGTGATGTTTGATCTCGCTCGCACATAAAAAAGCGACTATAAGAAAGGAAGAGATAGAATACACAAAGCTTTAGTAGCTTTATAGAGTTGGCCTTGTAAAATAATACTAAGCAACCTTCGGAATATAAAAGGAATATAAAACTAAATCCAACTCAAGTAATTACCTACGTTACTAATAATATGCTAATAATACAAAGGTAGTACTAATGAGGTGCCTGATGAGTAATGCTAGTGGAACAGTTCGTTGGTGTCCAGCCGATCTTCAAGAACAAAGGCGATGTGCTGGAGGCTGGAGTGCAACAACTATATTTACTATAGAGGAATAAAGCTTATGTCACATAGTATGAAAGCCTAGGCAAAACTTATTGAAAGGCGGCTGAGAGAAGAGAGTGTAATCTCACAGAACTAGGCTAAATGCTCTAAGGACAGAACCAGTTCGTTTTTACGCCTAATCGGGGTACAAAGGATGCCAATTTCGCTATCCACCAGCTGTGCGGGAAATATAGAGCTGCCGGGTGCCTCATGAGGTTTTGTGGTGGGCCCTTAAAGAGAAAGGTGTGCCTAGGAAGTATGTGTGTTTGATCCGAGCGATGTACAGTCGATGCAGTACTCATGTCCGACCTGTAGTGGGCACCACTGACACCTTCAATGTGGCAGTCGGTTTGCACCAGTGGTCGGCCCTCAGCCCTTATCTCTTCCTGATGATAAAATGGACGCTCTGACGGCGGACATCCAGAAAGAGGCTCCCTGGTGGATGCTGTTTGCTGATGACATTGTGCTGGTATGTATGCCGAAAGCGGTTTAGAGGTCCAGAGCATAATGGAGGCGTGGTGGCAAAGACTGGAGAGAGAGTGTTGGCCTGATATTAATAAGAACCAAAACAGAATACCTGTCCTGCGATTTCGGGGGTCTCTCCAGTCCTATATCTATAGCACTCACCGGAACGCTTATACCGATCTGCTCCGACTTTCGGAACCTCGGGTCGCTTCTCCAGGGGAATGGCCATATAGACCGAAACGTAAAGCACTGGATCGACTCAGGATGGATGAAATGGCGACAGGTCACTGGAACAACTTGCGACCCTCGGATCCCCCTCAATTTGAAAGGAAAATCTATAAGTCCGTGATAAGAGGATAGTACCTGTCGTAATGTATGGATCAGAATGATGGGCTGTGAAAAAGACGAATGAAAATAAATTGCATGTAGCGGAGATGAGAATGTTGACATGGATGCACACAATGACATCCATCTCAACATTCTCATCTCCACTACGTTATCCGTTCTCGAGAACGGATAAAGTGAGAAATGAATACATTAGAGGTAGTCTACAAGTAGTGCCAGTGACGGAAGAGTTAAAAGGGAATCGCTTGTCTTGGTATGGTCATGTGAAGAGGAGGGATGAAACGCATCTATCCACATTTATATTTGTAGCTGCAATACATCAGGACACATACATTCGCCGCCGAGCCCCTAGCAACACTAGGGCTCGCGCCGGCCCGCAATATTTATGTGCGGTGTAAATTCATCGTGCCTGCGTGACGTTCTGAGCCATCGACACGGTCTCCGCGACCGGCCAACCTGAGGACGGCGAGCTGCGCGCCCCCGCACGGATTTCTATAGGAACTACACTATATAACCGACTAGATTCCTATTGGTTGTTTGGCTTTGCAAACAGACCACCACTTGTAGCTTAAGTTTAGATTTAAGACACGTACAATTTTGTAAAGATTAATTCCCTTCGCAACCGTTCAATATACCACATCGTTACTATCCGGAGTATTATTTCCACACGCCACCTCAGCGCTACATATTCATACTCTTCTGAAGAAAGAGAGTCTCTTTTGGAGAGGGAATGGAAGGCCAAAGAAAAGGTGACGGATTGTGTGAGGCGCGACATGAACGAAAAGGGAGTTAGTGATAACGTGATAGGACAGTATTTAAGAAAAAAACGTGTTGCCGACCCCAAGTAACATGGGATAAGGGCAGGAAGAGAAGTACTAATGAGGTAACCCATCCCGTTAGGCTTCGTAAATTATAAGACAACCTAGCTTCTGCCAGCGGCTTTGCCCGCGTAGTCCCTAGGAAGCATACTCCCGGGATAAAAGTAGCCTATGTCCTTTCTCAGTCTCTCTCAAGAATATCTGTGTACCAAATTTAATTTAAATCAGCTAGTCTATTCTGAAAGTAACCATTTCGATATCGAGCTTCACCTGAGTGAGATAGCTCACAAAGTGAACTTTATTACACACAACATAAAGGTGTTACGTTTATACTCACCTCGGATTCCGCTGTCGAGACACGAAAATGTTGTTACAGAATAGCACTACTGTTCTGTAGTTTTGACGTGAAAGCGCCACATACAGACAGAGTTACTTTCGCATTTTAATAATATCAAGTAAGGATAGAAAGACAATTGCTACGCCCCACATGTGGGACGGCCGGAGATTGACGGTCATCTTTATAGGGAATGTGCACGGCCGCGTAATCTTGTTTTTTTTAGTCATTTTCTTAATAATAATAAGTTTATTTGTTAGAATATTGTTGTTACAAGGTGTTACTACAATTGTAAGTCCAAAATATTCTGCTGTTTCCAGCGTACAAATATTTTCAAAAATTTAAATGAAATCAAAATGAATTGGCAAACCTAGGTAAACATTATCTGATATTAAATACAATTTGAAGGGATTATTGCATACAATGACAACGCATACTAATAAGAGTTACTAAATACAATTTAACGGTATACTAAATATGTCAGGAATTATTAAATACAATGTCA
The DNA here is from genome assembly GCA_950371165.1 of Lacanobia oleracea. Classification (NCBI taxonomy): domain Eukaryota; kingdom Metazoa; phylum Arthropoda; class Insecta; order Lepidoptera; family Noctuidae; genus Lacanobia; species Lacanobia oleracea. The sequence goes on along the minus strand of OX493411.1, from coordinate 12,366,467 downwards.
AGGCAATCTAAATATAATGTCAAGGAATACTAAACATAATGTCAGAAATTAATCAAATACAGTGTTAAGAATTATTCAATACAATGTCATAGTTATCAAATTAAATTCAATCATTACGAATGTAAGGGCAATTCGTCGTCCAATTTAAATTTAGAGTCAAACTTTTCATTTAAAAACTCATCTGTTGAGTAATAACACTTAGATAATCTACATCCTACATCTTGTAACACAGATAGCCCTAATCTGTCCTCCTTTGTTCTCCTAGACACCTCTCAGGAGGAAGTTGAAAATATACTGATGTCCCTGGACTCTGGGAGTGCACCAGGGTGGGACGGAATTCCTACCCATTTCCTAAAACAAGCCAAGGACATCTTAGTCACGCTGATCTGTGACCTGGCCAACCTATGCTTTAACACAGGTATCTTCCCCTACCTTCTTAAGCGCTCCGTTGTTACCCCTGTGTATAAGAGTGGAGATAAAGACGACGTCAACAACTATCGGCCAATTTCTGTGTTGACCTCCATTTCTAAAATCATTGAGAAGCTCTTGAACTCTAGAATAGTTAATTACCTGACTAAGTATAATATCTTATCTTCCTCTCAATATGGTTTTAGAAGGGGAATATCGGCCCAGGATGCTACGGAGGAACTTGCTACTGTGATAACCAAGGAAGTAGACAAGGGGAACAAATGCCTAGTGGCCTTTCTTGACCTCAAGAAGGCCTTTGATACCGTCTCTATCTCTAAACTTATACACAGGCTGGAGAACTTAGGATTTCGAGGTTCTGCTCTCTCTCTTCTCAGCAGTTACCTTCAAAACAGAAAACAGGGGGTAAAAATTGAAAACCATGTCAGTGACGAAGAGAACGTGACGTTTGGCGTCCCGCAGGGCAGTGTCCTCGGCCCGACGCTCTTTTTAATTTATATTAATGAACTCTGTAAGCTTCTTATCAACGGTGCGAGGATACTGTCCTACGCGGATGACACCGCTATTATCTTTTCTGCTAATACCTGGGACAAAGTTAGACTGGAGGCTGAGAGGGGTCTGGCTAGAGTTAGTGATTGGCTATGTGAAAATCTACTGACGCTAAATATCCTAAAAACCAACTACGTCTGCTTCACTAGATACGCAAACTCTCAGCCTGCGTCTGACTTTAATATTAGAATACATTCTTGTCGTACCCCAGCCCAATCTACCTGTAGTTGCCCTGTTATTCATAAGGTTAATTCCGTCAAGTACCTTGGTATTTTAGTAGATCAAAGGTTAAGCTGGTACCCACACCTCGAACTAACTATAGGGAGGGTAAGAAAACTATTATGGGTTTTCAAATCTCTGAGACATGTTATGAATGCAGAACTACAGAATAAAATCTATATCGCACTGGCCCAATCCGTAATCATATATTGTATCTCGGTGTGGGGAGGAGCAGCTAAGTCGTATTTTATAGATCTAGAGAGGGCACAGAGATCCTTGATTAAGGTCATGTACTGTAAGCCCTACAGGTTCCCTACTGAAACTCTATACGCAAGCTCTAAGCTGCTCTCCGTTAGAAAACTCTACATACTACACATGGTGCTAAGATATCACAAAATTCTACCCTTTAGCCATGCCAAACTTAAAAAAAGACGGTGTGATATAGTAGCCCCTACATACTCAGCACGTTAAATTTTTGCCAGTCGCCAAAATGTAACTCAAGGTCCACGCGTTTATAATAGAGTAAATCGCATACTTAACATCTACCCTATGCAGCTGTATAGGTGTAAGAAGACATTGACGGAATGGCTCTTCACACTTGATTATGATGCCGTGGAGGACATTTTGGTGACTCTGGGTTGAACTTCATGCATACAAATACACATACACACACTCTCCAACACACACACACACACACACACACACACTTTCTAGCGCACCTCTACACTCATTCACACATACACACGCCCACTCACAAACACATACACTCATACACACAAAATATACATTCTCACACTGATAAACACACATTAATACAAACACACTCTAGTTTTTCACACACTGCCATAAACACGATTTTTACTTCTCTTTTATTGGTTTTATAAAAAAAAAAAAAATGTGTAACTTATACCAAATTAGCACAACGAATCAATTTGTAAATTAATCGAGGAAGAGCGAGGTTTATCCCATCACAAGTATCTTCGGATTACTTTCTGGGAAGCCCCGGCAACTGAATTGTATTGATTTAAGATAATAAACACATTTTATTTTTTTTATTTATTTTTTTATTTTATAATAGGAAGTCAAATAATTTCTTTTTAAAAGTCATGAAATTAAGATCTTTAAAAACATTAGGTAATTTATTATAAATACGAATTGCCATACAGTAAACATTATTGGAGAATAGTTTAATTCGTTGTTGAGGTACACATAATTTGTGGAGATCTCTGCTTTTTCTTACCACAACAATATCATTACGTAATTTAAATAAACCTATGTTTTTACGTACAAAGATACAAAGTTCGAATATATATAAAGATGGGAGTGGCAATATTTTTAAACTTTTGAAGAGTGGGACACAGCTATCTAATGGTTGGGCTTTGGTTATTGATCGAATACACTTTTTTTGGGCTCGAAATGCCGTAATAAAATCCACAGAATTGCCCCATATGATAATACCGTAGCGTAGAATTGATGCTACGTAACCATGATAAGCATAAAGTGCTGCATTGATACCAGCTACACGAGTTATTCTACCTAAAACAAATACAAATCTTTGCAGCCTAGTGCATCATTTTTCAATATGTTCTTTCCAGTTGCAAAATTTATCTAAAGTTATACCTAAAAAAGTAGCACTTTTAACCTCTTCTATAGTGTCACTTGCGTATCTTATTTTTAATCCGTGATGTTTGCTATTATAAGTTTGGAACTGTATAAGTTTAGTTTTACCGATATTGACATGTAAATTGTTGTCTTTTAACCAATCTATTATTTTGTTTAGTGTGTCATTTATCTCTTTTTCGTATTTGGTGATATTTTTATCAGTGAGTTCAATACTAAGAGTAGTATCGTCGGCGTACATAATGCATGAATATGGGGTCACGTTGGGCAAATCATTAATATATAGTAAAAACAAAAAGGGTCCTAATATACTGCCCTGGGGAACCCCACAGGAGTTTTGACGATAGTCAGATCTATATATATTTTTTTCTGATATATTACGTCTAGATATTTCTACACATTGCTGGCGATTATACAGATATGTTTTTATCCAGTTTAATGCATTGCCCCTAATACCATAGCGATTCAATTTGTAGAGAAGCAGTTTATGATCTACGAAGTCAAAAGCTTTTGACATATCAAGAAATATTGATGCTATTGACCTTTTTTCGTTAAGACTTGATGTAATCTTTTTCATGAGAGAAAAACATGCGAGAGTTGTTGATTTACCCTTCCTGAAACCAAATTGTTCCTCTTTTAAAATTGCGTGTTTTATTATAAAGGAGTGTAACCTATCGTACATAATTCTTTCAAAAATCTTAGAAATTACGGGTATTAGAGTAATAGGACGATAATTGTTCATATCATTTTTATCTCCTTTTTTATATAATGGTTTAACAATAGAAAACTTTAGTTTGGTGGGGAATAAACCTTGAAAAAATTATAAATTAATAATGTGGGCCAGCGGGCGAGATATATATTTAGAGCAACGCTTAAGAATCTTTGTATTAATGTTGTCATAGCCAGTTGAGTTAGTTGAATTTAAGGAATGAATAGCTTTATACACAGAATTTTCATCAGTTGGAGTCAAAAAGATGCTATCTGATATGTCAGTGATGGTATGTTTATAGTCAATTGGTGTTTCAGAATTATGGATTTTTGTTTTGTTTGTCATGTTGATAAAAAAGTCATTAAATTGGTTTGCTATTTTGTCGCCATCAGTGTGTGTGCACTGATCGATTGTAATGGAAGAAATTTCGGCGTTACTATCGGTATCTGAACTATTCTTTTTTATTATATCCCAGGCGGCTTTACATGTATTGTTCGATTGAAGTATATAGCGAGTGTTATCAATTTTCTGAGCATGTAATATACATCGTCTCAATATTCTAGTGTAATTTTGGTAGTGCTTTAGATGTAGGGTTTTGTTAGAATTTAATAGCCTATATTTTAAATACATACTTCTTTTCTTGACGCAACATCTTTTTATTCCTTTTGTTATCCATTTACTTTTTACTGGTTTGTTTGTAATTTTTATTCTTAGGATGGGAAAACAGAGATCGTAAAATAGAGATAGTGTATCATGAAAGTGATTGAATGCTAGATCAGTCGTCGTCGTCTTTCTTAGTTCTGTATGGAAAATCATGAAATGACTTCTCCCGCTCTTGGCGAAGCGGAAGGGAGTGACAGAATCTACTTATTAAAACCCACCCGTGTTCCGCCAATTGCCCTTAGCGTCCCGGCCCGCTTCATGGACGCTACTTTTAAGAGTTCGCCCACAACGTAGACTGCCATCTAGTAGCGAAAATTCGATACTTTTACACGATCACTTGTCACTCACATTTCTGTGCTTCCTTCAATTGCAAATTCCATATTTTAACCTTTTGTACGTGTGATGTCACTAAGCTCTTTAACAGTTGGTCTGATTTTGATGAAAGGGCATAGAACCATTGTGGCATAGCCCCCTACCCTCCATGGAGGTAAGAATAGTAGGTTACCTTATTCAGAGCTGCCCACCCACCTCCATCTTGTTTTTCTTTTAAGTTTCGGTGCACGATTTAATGTCCATATTTGGGTACAGGACAGTTTAAATAAACAATAAAAAAAGGTTCCGACGAATTGAGAGCCTCCTTTTTGAAGTCGTTTAAAAATGTTAGTAACATTTGAATTCAATCTAATGCATATAATAAGTCATTTTTAATCATCACATGGCGACTTTTTCTTCAAATATCTCGGCAACGTAACACTTTAAGGCACCATATTACAAAAATGGTTTTGTTTGTTTCAGTTCCCTTTATTCATATATGCATGTTAGACCGTGCGCCGCAACATTGAAAGAAAACAAAATAGCGGTGGGTCTATGCCAGCTCCCATAGAGAAAAGTTCGAATCTCTTTACTGTTTGTTTGAGAGGGTCTCTCGATGGTGTACATTGGACCCGGTACGTGGCGCTGCAGTAGGGAATATGCATGAAAAACATTTATCATCTATTCAATTTAGCTAAAAACATAAAAAAATATAATACTAACAGTGAAAATAGAATCAAAATTACTCGAAAAACTAAGGAGTTATAGTAGATTTTAAACAAATATATCTGTCCCTCACGCGGAAACGCTGTTTTCTATGGCAGCTGTACAGGCGTCATAGACGATGACGTCAAATTTTACATCGGACTTCTCTTTCTAATTGTAATCTTTGAAGCTTTATAACTTCATCCCTGCTGATAGTATTTAAAAAAATAATTTCATGATTGTTTACTAGAGCTAATAAGTTTTTCATTTTGGAAAAAAAAAATCGTATGCATATTCCCTATTGGGTACTTTTTTAAGCCTTTATTTCCTACGAAAAGCCAACGCCTATCGGGACCACTTGTTTTAATGTATGTACATAAATAATAAGAATTTGAAACATTTTAAAATAAAAGAAAACGTATTATTTGTAAAATTTTATTAATACATAGTTAAATTAAATTACATTATTATTTTATCAATTTATCATAATTTATCATATCTTTATAAATAATAATATTATTATACAAGAATTGCTTAGCCCTACGTATACTTGACGATACTAGAAGAGATTCAGATCAGGTTTACTTATTTTCGACTTTGTTGCAACATCTTCAAAGTTGAAATTTATTTGGCAATTAATAAAAAAGTGCTAGCTTCGCCAAACATATACTGGCCTTTACAGGTGAGATAGTGTTGAAACAAGAACGTATCTGATAATTCATTCAAATAATATCACTTCCATATTCTCCAATGGGTGGCAGAGTGTACCTATACTGCCGTCCGGTCCTAAGAAAAAAGGACGTATCTACACAATACGAAGTAGCCAATTTTCGACGTTTAGAAGATAACTTAAGGTCGGAAATCAATTACTTCGTTTTGTGTAGATACGTCCTATTTCTTATTTATTTATCTTCTCGACAGTATAGTAGGTACACCCTCTTTTACCAGTAATAAAAATTAATTAAAAGTAAATACATCTCATAAATTACTGTTTGTTACATAAATCTATGTATATTATATTACATTGTAAATAAATTAGATCATGATAATTTAGTTAAAACTTCTTTACATCTATACTAATATATAAAGCTGAAGAGTTTGTTTGCTTGAATGCGCAAATCTCAGGAACTACTGGTCCGATTTAAAAATTATTTTAGTGTTAGATAGCCCATTTATCAAAGGCTATATATATATATCATCACGCTAAGACCAATAGGAGCGAACAACTTTCACAAAGGGACCAACAGTGAAATCGCGAAAAAAAAACCGACTCCTCCATACATTTATGTTCCCATAACTCGAAAAAATGTACTGAACAGCTGATTCTTACAATGATACAATGACCCCTTAAGAGGTGTAGCGTTTATTCTCTTACACGTTGTATTCGTCAAAAATCAATTACTTTCTTTTAGAACTAAATAAAACTATCTTCGTCATACTCCTCAGTATTCTAGACTGGTCATTTCGCATTTCTTTGCCTTCCGTCTGACGCGTTTCGGTCGGGGCTTCTTCAAGTGTACATGGTCCACATGAGAGCGCAGCTCTCCAGATGTACGGAACGTTTTCTCACAGGCGTCACATTTGAAGGGGCGAAGGCCCGTGTGTAACTATGGAGAAAAAATAAAATGTTAATACACAGGGTGTTTCAGAAGTGTGTGTTCATATTTAGGTGACTCGCGAAGTTACATCATACCCTAGATGTACTCACAAACTTGCCTCGTGAGGTCGAGCTGAACGTGAATTACTTCCCACAAACACACGACAGTCGTACGACCATCGTATGTGTCCTGCGAAGTTACTTCACACTTTTATACACTAGACTAGATGTACTCACAAACACAAGCCTCGTGAGGTTGTAGTTGAACGTGAAGTACTTCCCACACACACGACAGTCGTACGACCATCGTATGTGTCCCGCGACGTTACTTCACACTTTTATACACTAGACTAAATATACTCACAAACATGCCTGGTGAGGTTGAAGCTGAACGTAAAGTACTTCTCGTACACACGATAGTCGTACGACCGTCGTATGTGACCCGTGAGGTCGACACACTGTTATTAATCAGATGTACTCACAAACATATGTCAAAGCTGAACGTGAAGTTCTTCCCGCACTCACGATCGTCGTATCTGAGCCACGAGGGTACTCCGCACTATTATACACTAGATATACTCACAAACATATGCCTGGTGAGGTTGTAGCTGAACGTGAAGTGTTTCCCGCACACACGACAGTCGTACGTCCGTCGTACGGGCTCGTGTTGCTGCATGTGACCCGCGAGGTTCGCCTTCATAGTGAACGACTTGTGGCAGTGGTCGCATTGGAACCGCTTCTGACCTGTATGGACCCACATGTGGCAGGAAAGGGTTGTTGTATTCTGTGAGAAGAAAGTAGGTTTTTAATAATGATTTGACATTTCGCATTGTTAATAATTTAGCTCCTGAAATGTTTATATAGTATAAAACAAAGTCGCTTTTTTCATTGTGTGTTTATATCTTTTAAAATGCGCAACGGATTTTAATGGAATTTTCATCAAGACAGAGTGATTCAAGATGATGGTTAAGGGTGAGGCCAAACGAACGTAATTTTGTGAGTTGTGAGTCGCGTAAAATGAGTCGGCGGAATTTACGCTGCATTCGGTTTCATACTAAAGCCCTGTTTGTGCCACACGGCGACGCAAAATGAGTTGGACCTTAGTATGAAACCGAATTACGCTGACTCATTTTACGCGTCTCACAACTCACAAAATTACGTTCGTTTGTCCTTACCCTTATATGTATAATTCGTCCCTGAATTCTTTCAGGAACGGGAAAAATGGGTAATTCGCGTACGAAGTTGCGGGCAAAAGCTACTTCAAAATAAACAAAAGTGAGCGCCGGAGATATGACGCCAGCGCTCCGTGTTCCGCGCGCCTTCCTATAGAGGAATTTCTGAATAAAATCTGGCCGCAGAGCAGACAGCATTTTTTTTTTTAGGGACGGGAAATCATCAAATGACTCTTCCCGCTCTGGGTGAAGCAAGAGGGAGTGTCAGACTCTTACTGACTAAAACCCATCCGTGTTCCTCCTGGTGCCCTTTGCGTTCCAAGGCTACGGTACCTCTTTCGAACAGATTCCGCAGCCCCAGCAGGCACCTGGGAGCAGACAGCCTACGGTGTCCTTATCAATATGCGGGCCTATACCTACCCGAGGGAGCGATGAAATGCGCAATCACTCCAGCGCTCTGGCCAAAGGCGGCTGCAGAAAACCTGATGATATTCCGTAAGAGTCTTACAGCCTTGGCCCTAAGCTGGGCGGAGCAGAATGTTACATCAACATACAAGAGGATTTTCACACGATAAAAACAGGGTTCCAGAACTCACCAAGAAGAACTTGCCGCAATGCTCGCACATGTAAGGGGTGGTGGTGTGCGCGAACTGCGTACGATTGGTGCCGGGGTGCGAGTATTTGAAGTGGGCAGAGTAGGCGCGGAGATTTTCTACGACCACGCCACACTGTAACAAGTTATAATAATATAGCAAACGGAAGTATCCAAACGGATAAAATATAGATCTAATTAGTCCGTTTGATAGATTTTCAAAAAATATTCGACACATATTTTTTTCTTTTTTCACATAAACAAATAATAAAAAGGATACAGCGAGTAGAAGATACGCGTGACGTCGTATGGCTTGGTAAAAATTTACCAAATTTACCAAGCCAGATGACGTCACGCGTCTTTAACTTGCTGTATCTCCTTATTTTTTATTTAAAAAATACGTGACGAATATTTTTTGAAAATCTATCAGACGGACTAATTAGATTTTTTTAAGTAAAATACTCTATTGCAATAATGATGAATGTCCAAGCTTTATTTAGGGTAGCCCGCGAAACTCAATTTTTCTTACGTTTTTTGAAATTTGCAAGTTAGTATTAGGTTATAATTATGTTGTTTAAAGTATGTTTTGCGGGCGTAAGAATTATTTATTTTCAGAGTTATAACCATTAAAATCTGTAAAATAACTCCATAAGTCGGTATAATCCTAAAATGTCAAGATTTCATGAAATAGTCATTCTTTCGGGTTATCTGGCCCTATGGAGGTTTATTGCTGACTTAAATCGTTATAATTCTGAAAATACATAAGTCTTACGCCCACGAATCTTACTTTAATCAACATAAAACATAGTATTGACTTGCGAATTGCAAAAACGTAAGAAAATTTGAATTTCGCGGGCTACCCTGTGCATCCACCTTAAAGCTACTGCCCGCGACTTTTTTCCCATACCCGGAGGGAAGGGGGAATGTCAGAAAATCCTCTCTTACACTCCCCAAGGAAGCTACATGCCAAATTTCAGCTTTCTACGAGCAGGAGTTTCGGCTGTACGTTGTCTGTCTGTCACTCAGTAATGGAAGAATTTTATTCGTTACGATATTGATTACGTAAGTACGTTATTCGGCCACTGGATTATGCAGTTGACTATTCCTTTGTATTTAATTATACAAATATAAAAATAAGTCGTGTTTTCCTTCCTGACGCTAAGTAGGTAGGGTAGGTAGGATAGGTAGGGTAGGTAGGTATAGTAGCCAGTTGACGGGAGCGAAGCCGCGTGGGTCAGCTAGTTATACAAATAAAGAATAGACAAATTAGTTCCGGCTGTCATTTTTTAAACGTTTTTTTCTCCTTCGTTTCCTCTTTCTTTCTTCCTCTGTAGAGCAAGAATGGCTTCCGTCGTACGGTGTCGGCCGGTGCCGTAAAAGAATAATACCATCCCATCACTTCCCGTGGGTGTCGTAAGAGGCGACTAAGGGATTCACCAGAGAATGGGCAGCAGCATTCTCTGTAAACGCAATACCATACACTGCGATTGCCAACCCGCCTGCCAAGCGTGGCGATTATGACAACCCCCCCCCCCCAAATTTGGGGCAGGCCTATGTCCAGTAGTGGACGTTTTTCGGCTGTTATGAGTATGAGTGATACCTGTTCACAGGTAACGGGACCGTTGGCAGCGGGCACGCTGTTGGCGTCCTTGCGATGTATGACGGGGCGGCGGGAACGGCGATCGTTGACCCACGAGGAGCCCAGACGACGCTGCTTAATAGACGGGTCGTTACTCATACGGTTGCTGGAACAAAACACATGCATACATTTATTTATTTTTATTTATTTATTTATCACAACACTTCTACCATTACAGGACATCCCAAAGCGATAGGGTGGTCTTTAACTACTTTACAAATCTATATCTATACTAATATATAAAGCTGAAGAGTTTGTTTGTTTGATTGTTTGTTTGTTTACTTGAACGCGCTAATCTCAGGAACTACTGGACCGATTTGAAAAATTCTTCCAGTGTTAGATAGCCCATTTATCGAGGAAGGCTATAGGCTATATATCATCACGCTAAGACCAATAGGAGCGGAGCAGTAATGAAAATTGTGACACAGACGAAGTTGCGCGGGAAAGCTAGTTGTAACATAAATGGTATGCAGTCATTCTTGCGAATACATTCAATGAACAGTAAAAAATGTCAATCCTTTCGGCGACTTCATTGCGTATACGTAAGGCGCGAGTAACTGGCGCTTTTTGAAGCAAGGTAGTCCTGCCGCGCGGCACCGCCCGCAGCTGCGGCCGTCTCCGCCTCAGCACGTAGTTATCGGGCACGCATAAATTCACCTCCTTTAAAACCCCCTGATTTTTTATTTTACCGTTGATTAGTTTGAAAATATAAATGGTGAGAGCCATATCCCTTCTTAATCATCATCTATGGATATAATAAGGATATCTACTATATAAAAATAAGTCGGGTTTTCCTTCCTGACGCCATAACTCCAGAACGCACGAACCGATTTCCACGGTTTTGCATTCGTTGGAAAGGTCTCGGGCTCCGTGAGGTTTATAGCAAAGAGAATTCAGGAGTAGGGTAGGTAGGGTAGGTAGGTATAGTAGCCAGTTGACGGGAGCGAAGCCGCGTGGGTCAGCTAGTACTCAATAAAGTCTCATGTACAGATACCTAATGAATTTATTTTGAATGCGTTCCAACACATAACTTCACAACACACAGTTTGTGCAAGGAAACGAACCGCGTGAGGGAGAGGCAAACCTCACCCCCCCCCCCACAGCCGCCGCAACAGAAGAAGACACCTCGGGCGTCGGGATGAGAAGCCCAAAGGCCTAGGAGGCGGCAAAAGGACATAGATATTATCTACTAGCTTCGGACGGCGTCTTCGTCTTCGCAGAAATTGAAATAAGCAAAATGCTCATACAATAAAAACTGGTGAACCAAACTGAATCAATTTTTTTTCTTTTTTACTATTTATAGGCACGCGCTTGACCGCGATGGGCCCACATGGCGTGGACCTTCTGACGGATCTTTTTAACCGCATCCTGATCACCAAGGAAATGCCGAACCAGTGGCGATTTAGCCTGATTATCCCTGTATACAAAGGCAAAGGTAGCGTACAGGATTGTAGTAGCTACCGCGGTATCAAGATCATGTGCCACACCATGAAGCTCTTCGAGCGCATCATTGACACACGGCTCCGTAGCGAGTGTACTGTCTCTGAGTGTCAATATGGCTTCCGGGCGGGTAACTGCACCATGGACGCAGTATTCGCCTTACGGAATCTGGCTGAGGCTTACAGAGAGAGAAGGAGAGCTTTGCATATGGCCTTTTTAGACCTGCAGAAGGCCTTCGACTGTATACCTCGGCAGTCCATCTGGTGGGCACTGCGCTTCAAAGGCGTTCCCGAGGCCTATATTGACATTATCAGAGACATGTACCGCGATTCCGTGTCCTCTGTCCAGACCGCTGTTGGCGAATCGAATGGCTTCCCAATATCTGTTGGCGTTCACCAAGGCTCGGCTCTTAGCCCGTTCTTGTTTAACGTAGTGCTCGATGTAGTTACGGCAAACATCCAAGATAAGCCCCCATGGCTAATGATGTATGCCGATGACATCGCCCTCGTTAATCAGAACAAAGCCCATCTTGAGCGCAAAGTCAATATTTGGAAGGACACGCTTGAAAACGGTGGTCTGAGACTAAATGTGGCGAAGACTGAGTACATGTCCTGTGGCGGCACGGATTCAAATAGGTTCATCCGAATAGGTTCGGACCTGATCAGAAAGTCCGATACGTTCAGGTACCTTGGATCCGTGCTGCACGAGTCTGGCAACGTGGACGACGATGTCCAAGCACGTATAGGCGCAGCTTGGGCGAAGTGGCGCGAGGTAACGGGCGTTGTATGCGACCGCAAAATGCCTCCGAAGCTCAAGGGGCAGATATGTAAATGCATCATACGGCCTGTCCTACTGTACGGCGGTGAATGTTGGCCAGCACTAAGCAGACACACCCAGGAGCTTCGCGTCACGGAGATGAAGATGCTGAGGTGGATGAGTGGCGTAACGCGATCCGATCGCATACGCAACTCTTTCATCAGAGGTAGTCTTGGTGTCCGTGACGTGGGGGAAAAACTGCAAGAGTGTCGTCTGCGATGGTATGGCCACATCATGCGCCGCCCTATGGAGTACGTTGGTCGGGGATGCATGAATATGGCTGTTCTTGGGGCTAGGTCCCGTGGTCGCCCTCGCAAGCGCTGGTTGGACGTCGTTAAGTCCGACATGAGAGCCAATGGCCTAACTGAGAAGGATGTTCAAGATCGGGCAAAGTGGAGGAAGCTAAGTAGGAAGGCGGACCCTGGCAATAGCCGGGATTAACGCCAGGTAGAAGAAGAAGGCACGCGCTTGACCACCATCTCACCTGATGGTAAGCGATGATGTGGTCGAAGATGGAGCACGCTTGCCTAGTAGTAACCTATTCACTCTTGACTTAAAGACTGCTAGGTTGTAGCTATCAGGAAACACAGACTCCGGCAGGGAATTCCACTCCTTAGCTGTACGCATTATGAATGTGTTCCCAAAACGGTTGGTGCGCGTGGGTGGGATGTCCACCATGTACCGGTGGCGCATCGCCGTTCGTCTTGTGCTCCGATGATGGAACGGGCTTGGCGGAATTAAATTATACAATTCCGTCGCACATTCCCCAAAATGCAACCGGTAGAAAACCGACAGGCTAGCAACTCGTCGTCGACGCTCAAGACTTTGAATTTTTACGGGACCAAATGGCAAGTATGCCGCATCGAACTAAAAAAGAATCACAGAAATCGAATCAGAAACTTCGGAAAAATCGGTGTACATACATAAAAAATAACAACTGAATTGAGAACCTCCTCGTTTTTTTGAAATCGGTTAAAAATGTAAGATATTTGTTAAAGATGCTGTTAGTTGCTTGTATGTACGAGTATGTCATCATCTGCCTAGCCTTTTCCCAACTATATTGGGGTCGGCTTCCAGTCAAACCGGATTTAGCTGAATACCAGTATTTTACGTGGAGCGGCTGCCTACCAGACCTCCACAACCCATTAACTTGGTAATCCAGTACTTTATGGCAAGACTGGAGTCAGATTAACTGGCTTCTGACTATCCGTAATGACTGCCAAAGATCTACAAATGATAGCCGGGACCAACGGATTAACGTGCTTTCCGAGGCACGGAGGAAACTCGCTATGTTAAGATGGTCACCCATCCACAGACCAACCTTGGCTAGCGTTGCTTAACCTTGAAGATCGACCCGTGCGGCTGTTATTATCTAGCCACGAGCTCCTGTATGTACGAGTATGTATGTATGTAAATCGGGCTGGTTTCCGCAACTCCACGACTAAGCGCGTATTTTGCGTGTAGGTGGGACAAATGTGTCATTCGATCCACCTCAGCTCCCCAAGGAAAGCCAGCAACGCCTTGGTGTTACCAACTATCTCACAGAGGGTACCTGGGTTTGCGAAGTACTTTGCCCTGTAATCCGCGACTACTGGGCAGCTTAGAAGCAGGTGTGCTGCTGTCTCATTCTCCTCCATGCAGGTTCTGCATTAGATTTTAGTAAGTTACTTACGGATCATCCTCTTTAATATGTTTGGAAGACAACCGCAGATGTCTGTTGTACGCCTTTTGATTCAAGAACTTCACTTCGCATACATCACAGTACTGGCCCTTAAACTCTGTCTGTTAACAATAAAAAAAACTAAATTAAAAGAAAAACCTGACACCAAAAACCGACTAAGTGCGAGTCGGCCTCTCACACAAAGGGTTCCGTATCATATACCGAAAAACAATGGGTTGCACTCCGGGAATGCCGGCAGAAGTGAAAACTTGAATACGTGCTTCTTTCTCTCAGTCTTACGAATTTTCGATCAGGTCACGTGTCCTGACGTGAGTTTAACATTTTTTTACCCATCACAAAAAAGTGCTCAACGCCGCTAAAGTTTTCACTTAAAAAAAACATGTTTTTGTATGGGAGCCCGCTTTAATTTTTAATTTAATTTACTTTTTTATTATTTGTTGCTTTTTTTTGCTGACAGACAGACATACAGACGGACGTACGGAAAGACAGCGGAGGCTTAGTAATATGGTTCCGTTGGTTACCCTTTGGGTTCAGAAAGACAAAGGGAAGGAAGATTAAAAGGGCTTACTTACTTTTTTATCAAAAAGCTTATGTCTCATCCTCTTGTGTACGTCAACGCCGGTCTTACTGACAAACGTGTACCCGCATAGTTCACAAACACAAGCAGACATATGTTTTAATCGCAGATGATTTAATAACGTTGTTTTCTTCCTAAAAAAAATACATTTATTAGTTTACCATAGGGGACACGGTTCAAATATTATGAATTTCAGTAATTTTATCTCCCCCCCCTTCCCCTTGTCAACAATAGTAGTCAAAGCTCTTACCCCTCCCTCCAATGCTAACGTAAGCGTTGGTATAGTTTTTACTCGCGCAGGACCTATTTTTACCCGACTGCGCGACGCAAAAGAGTGGTAATGTGTTTTATTTCTAAAGATTACAAATCATTTGTACAGAAATAAATACTTAACTTATCTAGATTTCGGTATACATTTTTGTCCAGGACTATGGAGAGGTTTAGTGCTAACATTACGAATTTATGAAGGTAATTTCTATGAATTTTGTATCGACTACCGCCGTGCGACGTGTTGACGCGGTCGACGTGCGGTGTCTCGTTATCTTGTTTTTGTGTTTAAAATCTAAGGACTCGTTTACACTCATCATCTGCTTAGCCTTTTCCCAACTATATTGGGGTCGACTTCCAGCCAAACCGGATTCAGCTGAATACCAGTGTTTTACGTGGAGCGGCTGCCTACCAGACCTCCACAACCCTATAACTGGGTAACACGGTACTTCTTGGCAAGACTGGAGTCAGATTTACTGGCTTCTGAATATCCGTAACGACTGCCAAAGATCTACAAATGACAGCCGGGACCAACGGCTTAACGTGCTTTCCGAGGCACGGAGGAAACTCGGTATGTCGTTTACACTAGAGGCAAATAAATAAAGTTTATCAGCCTATCTATTAATGTTTGTATGTTCCTTTGTTGTATGTTTGTATGTTCCTTTGAAGCACTATACAGACCAAACGCCTGGGCCGATTGTTATGATCCACACGTCAATCGATTCCTCTTAGCCCGTGAGTGTCACTAAAGACATGACGTTAGTGAAAATTCAATATGGCGACTACTGGACGCCATATTGTGAAAACGAATTTTTTTTTTTTTTTTCAAAACCTAACGTGTATTAACATTTAAAAGGGCTCGAGAAGACGATTCTAAAATAATTACTCACAAAATGTAGGAAATAAAATTTGCTTTCAATCACTGATCTGATGCCACCAACTGCATCAGACTGCTTGAAAAGCGACTTGCATTGAACTTTTTAGTCGGTTTTAGCGCGCGGGTTTTATGACAAGGTCAGTTTTTTTTTATTTCCTTCATTTTTCCCCACTTTAGTTTCTTACTATGAATTATCGCGTTAGAGTAAAGCCTACAAAGATTTCAAACATATTAGTGTTTAAAGTTGCAATTAGTGTTTAATTAAAGTGAGGAGCTTGTGGCTAAAGAATAACAGACGCACAGGTCGATCTTCAAGGTTAAGCAACGCTTGCCAAGATTGGTCTGTGGATGGGTGACCATCTCAACATAACGAGTTTCCTCCGTGCCTCGGAAAGCATGTTAAGCCGTTGGTCCCGGCTGTCATTTGTAGATCTTTGGCAGTCGTTACGGATTGTCAGAAGCCAGTAAATCTGACTCCAGTCTTGCCAAGAAATACCGTATTAACCATTTAATGGGTTGTGGAGGTCTGGTAGGCAGCTGCTTCATGTAAAATACTGGTATTCAGCTGAATCCGAGCTTGTCTGGGAGCCGATCCCAATATAGTTGGAAAAAGGCTAGGCAGATGATGAGCGTTTAATTAAAGTGTCATTTTTGGTTATTTAATCGGCTGTTTTGTCACGAACCCCTAGCTCATAACAGTATGAATAGTATGGACGAAGAAAATACTTACTCGAACTCAACAAAACATTGCGGACATTCGTATTTGCTACCTTCGTGGTATTTCATATGTCCTAGGGCGACATTCCTGAAACAAAATAATACAATTTTAGTTAGCCATCTTGAATCATGTATCTTCAATGTCCTCCTGTATTTGTCTTAAGGGACATTTCAATTTTAATTGGCAAGTATTATCATGGGTTTTATTTATTGCACGGAACTCTAATATTTTTCTAAAATAAAAGCAGTAGACTAAGTTTTATATAAACTGCTATCTTCTAGTGAGACCTGTGGCTCGAAAAATGGATCCAGCCATTTCGTAGAGAAGCAGGAACAAACAGACGGACACGCAGACAAAAAAAAATGGAAATTGTTTTTGTTATAAGTACCGTTCGACTGTACACTGTCATATTATGCATTTAATAAAAATCGATTAATACTATAGACACTTAAATTTTATTTATTTGTACAAAGTTTAGACAAACATCATGTGTGTTAAAACAGCTCAGACGAATCTAATACATTAGGTATTTAGATGGCAGGCAGTGAGTAACGGCCAGTGCCTGTCGGGGTTGCGGAATTTGTTCGAAAGACCCACCGCGGCTCTGGAACGCGGCGGGCACTAGGAGGAACACGGATGGGTTTCAGTCAGTAAGAGTCTGACACTCCCTTCTGCTCCGCCCAGAGCGGTAGGAGTCATTTACCCTGTGGTTTGTCGTCGGCACACGCGTGTGCCATTGGGCGTCAACTGAAATGGACGCTTAATGGCATCCCACATGCCATACAAATCACGCGGTTTGAACTTCTTTTTTTTAAACGCAGTGTTTAATATCCTACGCCCAATCTTAAAACATGGCGGTCGCCGATTTTTTTTACAATAAATCTATTCAATAGGGAAGATGCAAATACAGAATTTATGAGAATGTTGTCAGTAAAATGATCAAAAAGTATATAAAGGCCAAAAAGGACAAAGTTTTTATTTTGGTTAATATCGATTTTTAACAAAAATAATGAATTAAAGTAACGTGAAACGGAACGTATTTAAAAACAACAATCCAGCGTTTAGTGACGTATCTGCTGTTATGCCAACGAAAAGGCAACCTTATGTCTTTGAGTTGGGACAGTTCTTGACCAGTGATAGACACGAGTGACGTCATCGTCCGTTTTCGCGCGAACCTTTAAACTGTCGGTCTAAAAACGCATTTTTGGCAATAAATTAAAGCGTTTTCATTTTTTATTTATGTGGTGGTCAATTCTAGATGGAGTTCTTTAAAACTAAAGCAAAAATGGAAATATTGCATGTTCCCTATTGTTGTGGCGTCGCAACGGCTATTGCGACCAGGTGATCATAGGTTTGATTTATTCTCACCTTTAAATATAAAGCAGTGAGTAACTAAACGAGTATAAGACTTACCGATTCCTTGTGACCAAAGGACACAGCTTACATATAAATTCGGAAGTGTGTTGTCTCTTCATATGCGCGCGCAGATCTCTACTTTTAGCCATACGCACATTACATATATTGCACTTTATCGCACCGCTTTGCTGAAATAAAATTAAAATGGTTAACACCGGTCCAGTGCGAGTCAGATTCACAAACGAAGGGTTCTGTACCATGAACCGAAAAAATCACGTTTACTTTAATAATTTTTTTTAAAGTAAACGTGAACGTGCGGGCAAAGTTCTTGCTGGTCATGTTATTTAACGGGTTCCGTAACAGAACCCTACTACTAAAACTAAATCTGTTAGTTAACTATATCACATGAAGAACAGTTAAAACACAGTTGAAAATTTGTCGGTGTGTATTTCTTTTGCAGTTATAAATAGAATAAAATTATTAAAGTCATCATCATATGCCTAGCCTTTTCCCAACTACATTGGGGTCGGCTTCCAGTCAAACCGGATTCAGCTGAATACCTGTGTTTTACATGGAGCGGCTGCCTACCAGACCTTCACAACCCATTAACTGGGTAACACGGTACATCTTGGCAAGACTGGAGTCAGATTAACTGGCTTCTGACAATCCGTAACGACTGCCAAATATCTACAAATGACAGCCGGGACCAACGGCTTAATGTGCTTTCCGAGGCACGGAGGAAACTCGGCATGTTGAGATATCACCCATCCACAGACCAACCTTGGCAAGCGTTGCTTAATCTTCAAGATCGACCCGTGCGGCTTTTATTATCTAGCCACGAGCTCGTCACCTACATAATAAATACATAATAATAAGACTTAATAAATCTAACAGGTCCTGCTGACGACAACAACATGCCTATCACAACGGAGCCGTATGTATGGGCAGTCCACCCGGATCATCGCCAGGATTGGTGCTTTTTTTTTAAGGATAGGAAATCTTCAAATGACTCCTCCCGCTTTGGGTGAAGCAGAAGGGAGTGTCAGACTCGTACTGACTAAAAACCATCCGTATTCCTCCTAGAGCCCTTTGCGTTGCACGGTGCCTCTTTCGAACAAAGTCCGCAGCCCACAGCATTGGTGCTGCCCCACACCCTACGCACCACGGCCGCGCCCTGCTTGCGCACAGTCGCGTAGAAGCAATCGGTGAGCGCCCCAGCGAACATAATGTAGCCGGCACAAGTCGTGGCATTGGTGAGATTACCCCGCTGCATTCATACAGATGAATGCAGCGGGGTAATCTCACCAATGTACGGTGGGCGAAAAGAAACTTGCAAGCCGATGAGCATTGAGTGACGTTTCAATAACGTGAAGCGTCAGAGCTGACGACCAATGGACAGTGTGCTCATGACTCGTGCTGGTGCATACCTGAGGCGCTGCAGTAGCGAGGCAGCCCCAATACAACCCTCGATTCTACCGATCAGTTACACACTTAAATATCTTCTAGCAGTTAATAACCATGGTACCCAAGAGTATAACTTAACTTATGTAGTTAACACCCATAATACACGATCTATGGCTGCTGGCAGATTCAGTGTGCCCAGAGTCACCAATTACTTTGGTGACAGAACTCTAAAAAAACGAATACCACACCTACTGAATAGTCTGCCGGCGGACATAAGGAGTAAAAAGAATAAAAATTGTTTAAAAAAAAAAAAAAAATATTATTTAGAAACGTGTTAAAGTGCTACATTGTATAATTAGTTATAAGAACAAATTAACGAATCAGTGTAAATGTCGAGACTCGCCGACCCCCACACTCAAACCAATACTACGGTTTTGTGGAGCTTACTTTATTAGATATGTTAGGAGCTCGTGGCTAAATAATAACAGCCGCATGGGTCGATCTTCAAGGTTAAGAAACGTTTACCTAGGTTGGTCTGTGGATGGGTGACTATCTTAACATACCGAGTTTCCTCCGTGTCTCGGAAAGCACGTTAAGCCGTTGGTCCCGGCTGTCATTTGTAGATCGTTGGCAGTCGTTACGGATACTCAGAAGCCAGTAAATCTGACTCCAGTCTTGCCCTGAAGTACCTACCGTGTTACCCAGTTAATGGGTTGTAGAGGTTTGATAAGCAGCCGCTCCTCGTAAAATACTGGTATTCAGCTAAAACCGGCTTGACTGGAAGCCGACCCCAATATAGTTGGGAAAAGGCTAGGCAGATGATGACTTTATTAGATATGTTAGCCATTTGTGAAGATATATAAATAATTAAATAAAATAAAAAATAACCCTAGCTCGCTGTAAATAATCTTATTTCATTTACCTACCTCGCTATGTTTAATCAAATGTCTAGCCTGCTTATCCATAGTCGGGAACCCTCGGAAGCACACATCACACTTGTACGGCGCCAATCTATATTGATCTCCATCCCTTCGGGCCAGTATCTCTTTCGTTAAGTCTTCGTGGTTTAAATTCTTGACGGTAAAGATATTCTCGTCAATCGGTATGCTAGGCTTTACATACGGCTGTTTCACCTTTGGTTTTTGTGCCTTTATATTCGTTTTTTTTGTCCTAAAAAAAAACGTATTTCTCTCAGTACAGGAACTAATAGGGAGCATAGAAGCGGCAGAGGTAAGTATACATTCAGTCAAAAAAGTATCGGGAATGGATGATTTGTTTATGGTTCCAAATTCAAATTTTTGTTTTTTTGTAGTTGTTAGATTGGCACAACTGTTTTCCATTTTGGCGCGGAGTTTGAGTTGCATCTGTTATTTATATTAAATACAGTGCTGGTTTTAGTAATATCATATATAGTGTGTATTGCGAATTTCATAATGAACAAAAATATCGAACAAAGAGTTTGTCTTAAATTTTGCATCGCCAATGGAATTTCCTGTTCGGAGTCACTGAAAATATTACAGAAGGCTTACGGTGAATCGACTTTATCAAAAACTCGTGCTTATGAGTGGTTCAAAGCGTTCAAAAGCGATCGAGATGTGATGGAAGATTTGCCTCGCTCTGGTAGGCCGTCAACGTCTGCAACTGAAGTTAACATCGCAAAAGTGAAGGAAATAGTGACTGAAAATCCCCATTCAACTCTGAGAGAGATAGCCGCCGAACTTTCTGTATCTCACGAGTCGATCCGTACCATTTTAACTAATCATTTGAGTATGAAACATGTTGCTGCTCGGCTAGTCCCAAAAGATCTGAATTTTCTCCAAAAACTCAATCGCATGAAAGTCGCTGAGGATATGCTAGAACGAGTCAGTTCGGACCCAACATTCATGAAACGCACTGTTACTGGTGACGAGACGTGGGTTTACGAGTTTGACATGCAAACTAGTCAACAAGCTTCGGAGTGGCGCCTTCCAACTGAACCGAAACCGAAAAAACCACGCCAAAGTCGATCAAAAGTCAAAGTCATGTTGACTGTTTTCTTTGACTATCGCGGTGTTGTGCACTCTGAATTCTTACCGGAAGGTCTAACGGTAAATAAAGAATATTATTTGAGCGTTATGCGGCGTTTAAGAGAGCAAATTCGACGAAAAAGGCCAGATTTGTGGAAAGAAAATTCTTGGATTTTGCACCACGACAATGCGCCTTCGCACAAGGCTATCATTGTGAACGAATTTTTAACCAAACACTCAACAAATACCATCCAGCAACCACCATATTCACTAGATATGGCTCCTGCTGACTTTTTTCTTTTTCCTAAACTCAAATTACCACTTCGTGGCACCCGTTTTCAATCGATAGAAGACATAAAGGAGAATTCGCGGCGAGAACTGAACTCAATTCCGGAAGCAGCGTTTAAAAAATGTTTTGATGAATGGATTATTCGTTGGCGCAAGTGTATCGTTTCTAAAGGAGCATACTTTGAAGATGATAAAATAAATTTGGATGAATAACAGACATTTTGTGTATTATTGATCTTTTCCCGGTATTTTCTTGACAGAGTAGTATATAACGTAACTAGTTGACCCGTGCAACTTCGTCCGCTCCGCTCCTATTGGTCTTAGCGTGATGATATAGCCTGCTTCCTCGATAAATGGGCTATCAAACACTGAAAGATTTTTTCACATCAGACCAGTAGTTCCCGAGGTTAGCGCGTTCAAGCAACCAAACACTCTTCAGCTTTATATATTAGTATAGATTATGACGTAAAAGTTCGAAAGCGTGCCACTTGGTGAAACTGTTCACATACGGCCCGTAACTTAAAGCGAGCGTGTATTTAATGTGCCACAGGAGCGGTCCCTGTGGAACACCGCACGACATGGGGCGCTGGTGTCTGCTATCACGCCCTAAATAGGTGACACATCTCTCCTCCAAATAAGCTCCAACGACGCGGCAGGAGTAGGGAGGCACTCGATGATAGCGCAGTGCCTCCTGAATACAACTCCAGCGCATGGTGTTGAAGGCGTTCGAGGTGTCCAAGGACACCGCCAACAACACCCCGCCCCGGGACACCGCTATCTCAGCCTTGACATTTACGACACCTAAATTTCTGCACGCTCCTTAATGATTCTCTATTACAATAGTTATTAGAACTATCTCGATTTTCTTACCTTCTCCCCTTAACCCATATAACAACATCGTCATCCGTCTTTCTCTTTTTAACAGTTGCTTTCTTCTTTTTAACTTCAATTGTTTTCTTTTTTGACACAACCTCGTTATTTGCAACCTTTGTACTATCATCATTATCATCAACATTACTGACAACATCATCATTTAAATCCATAAAATCATCATCATCACTACAGATATTTTTATCTGACTGTCCCAGAGTTATGTTACTAGTGACCAATTTCTCACTATGTTTTCCGTGACCCTCACTTTTAAACAAAACAATATTATCCAAACTAACTTTAGTTTCATTGATATACACGTTTTCTTTAACTACACAACAGTCATCATCATTAAATTCTTCAAAATCGCTTCCTTTATCATTAACATCAATTTCAGTAATCGGAATCAAATCGATTTCAGTTTTTAAATCACTGTTAGGACAGGTTACTTCAATAATTTCGTTTTGCCGTTCATCTTTTATAGTTATTGTCTCACTAACTAAATTTTGTACTTCAATCTCAATTTCTTCGTTATGCGGTATGCCTAATACTTCTGATTTTACTAACGTGTTTGGGGTGTGTTCATCAGCGTTGTGGCTGTTAAATTTAAATACTTCTTGCACCGCCATTGTTGGTTTTAGGTTAGTGTGTTGGCGGTGTAGGTTTTGTATATCGATGATGTTTAGCTGAAATAAAAACCATATTTTAGTGAGATGTTGCGAACGTACGTCAATCAATGCAATTTGTACCGTATTAGGCGATTAACACACGGCACCGCGAACCGCCGCGGTAGAAGGTGAAGCGGATCTCATGTGGCATTGGCTTCTAATAATCCGTTGGTGCCTAACACACGTAAACCGCTCCCCCGCGGGGTACCGCTACGAAATCCGTCCCGTGTGAAAATCGCATCAGGTTTTCCCTCTAGTCCGCTTCCGCAACCTTGCATTTTTCTTTTCTTTTCTATCCATGTGCCAAGTTTTTCAAATCTATGAAGTACCATCCAGTAATAAACCGACACAGTTACTTTCACATTTACATGACGAAAAACTATACTCTAACTATATATTTAGCCTGATGGCCTGATGGTAAGCTATGCATGAGGTCTTCGATGGAGCGAGCGAGCCCAGAAGATGCCAGTTCACCGTTGCTTTAAAGGCACACGGGTCATAGATAGTTAACACAGATACTGATGCTGGCACAGTTCCACACTTTAGCGGCACAAATATGTAAGAGCACCACAGCACTATTTGTATTTTTTTTTCGGCTTAGAGCGTTGCTGGGGAGAGATAGCTAGGGACGCACTGGATCGAACAAGGATTATTCTGGGAAGAATTTAAGAGGAAATGCGGGCGGATAGACTTTGAATGGAAGAAGTCATAATTCGAGATTTGGCTCTCGTTTGTTTCCTCCTCCAATATTGGACCGATTTAAAAGGTATTTCACAACTGAATAAGAAGGTCTACTGTGTCCCTATGTTTTTAACCGACTTCAAAAAAAGGAGAAGGTTCTCAATTCGGTTGGTATTTTTTTTTTTTTATGTTTGTTACCTCATAACTCCGAACCGATTTGAAAAAAAAATTGTTTTATCTGAAAGGGTATACTTCTCGATTGGTCCTATTGTCACCATGTCAGAATCTGATGATGGGATCCCACGAAAATCGAGGGCAACCTCCAAATTTTATAGGCACATACAATATTTTTCATGAACTTTCTAACGCGATTCAGATATTTGTGCCTGGTAATCATCATCTCATGTTGCTGAGCTGATGATGAAAGATATAAATTAGGATCTGATGACGAGATCCCATGAAAAATGTTTGTTCAGCGATACTTTAGCCAGGCAGAGTTAGACTCCTTTGCTGTGCACATTATAAAAGACGTTTGGAAACGCTTAGTGCGAATTGGTGGAATAGCCACAAGGTAGGGATGTTAAGATGCAGTACGTCTGGATGTCCGATGGTAGAAGGGGGCCGGTGGGATGAGGTCGTGGAGTTCTTGGGCACACTCTTTTACTTTCCCAACAGGTCTATTGGAGTAGGATGGTACCGTTTTTAGGTTTGACTAGTCAGTTTTTATAAAGCAAGAATTAATATACTCACATCAGCATTGTTCTTCAAATGATCCTGCAGCAGGGCATCGCTAAAAAGCGCTTTAGATCTGAATGAAGCGGCTGACTGGAGCCTTGCAGTACACTCCCAGCAGATGCCCATTGGAAGTCTGTCGTTTGCGTCCGTCCTTGGCTGAATTGGAAAAAAAATGGTTATTTCATCTTCATCATATTAGCCTGCCGTATCCACTGCTGGACATAAGCCTCCCCAAAGTGTAGCCAAAACAACAGGTCCTGTGCGTCTCGCATCCATCGGCTACCTGCAACCTTCACCAGGTCCTTGGTTATGGTTACTTAGATTTAAAAACCGGCACTTCGCCCGACACTTCGTCCGCACTGTAATTTCCCGGATCCATATTTTTTTCTAGTTGTCGATATAGCCTATGTTATTCAGGGATAATGGAGGGGTGAAATAATTTTTAAATCAGTGCAGCAGTTTTTGAGTTTACTCGTTACAAACAAACATACAAAATGGATATCACTCTATAATTCGTTATCTTAGAAACACGATCACTTGCCACTCTAAAAAACAAAATAAATACTTCACGGAAGGTAATCAGATTTTGAATTATTTTTTATTTATTTACTAGCTGACCCACGCGGCTTCGCTCCCGTCAACTGGCTACTACCCTACCTACCCTACCTACCCTACCTACCCTACCTACCCTACCTACCCTACCTACCCTACCTACCCTACCTACCCTACCTACCCTACCTACCCTACCTACCCTACCTACCCTACCTACCCTACCTACCCTACCTACCCTACCTACCCTACCTACCCTACCTACCCTACCTACCCTACCTACCCTACCTACCCTACCTACCCTACCTACCCTACCTACCCTACCTACCCTACCTACCCTACCTACCCTACCTACCCTACCTACCCTACCTACCCTACCTACCCTACCTACCCTACCTACCCTACCTACCCTACCTACCCTACCTACCCTACCTACCCTACCTACCCTACCTACCCTACCTACCCTACCTACCCTACCTACCCTACCTACCCTACCTACTATAATTTGAGATTTAAACTATCCTATCTCTCAAGTTGGATCGAACTGCACATGGTGTGCGAATTTTATTATAATCGGTTAAGTGGTTTAGGAGTCCATTGAGGACAAACATTGTGACACGAGATTTATATATATTAAGATTATGTCCGTTTCGACCGCGCGGCCATGACGTTTTTTTAAAAAAAAAATATGCCAAGATTTTGTAAAAATTTGTAAAAGTAGACTCCCAAAACCATAGGAGGGGTGAAATAATTTTTAAATCAGTGCAGCAGTTTTTGAGTTTACTCGTTACAAACAAACATACAAAATGGATATCACTCTATAATTCGTTATCTTAGAAACACGATCACTTGCCACTCTAAAAAACAAAATAAATACTTCACGGAAGGTAATCAGATTTTGAATTATTTTTTATTTATTTATTATGTCCGTTTCGACCGCGCGGCCATGACGTTTTTTTTAAAAAAAAAATATGCCAAGATTTTGTAAAAATTTGTAAAAGTAGACTCCCAAAACCATAAATTTGTCAAAGCTAAGGTTAAAAATTTATAAGGGTTTGAACGTGGCCGCGCCATTGAAACGCTCCGAACCGCGCGGCCACGGAGATCTTTAAAACTAAGCATTGCAGAGACCTGAAATTTTGATAAGTAACAGATTGAATTTGTAAAAAATTTGTAAAAATATAGAAAAAAATCCTGGGCTTATATTTTAGGAGCTGTAAGACTAATACGCCATGGCCGTGCCATTGAAACGGTGAAAAACACATTTTCGCCGATATTTCGCTGAAAAAGCAACGCAGACGTCTGAAGTTTTTATTTATTTGACTCAGACTTAAATTGTCCATAGTGTTAGTAA
The DNA here is from genome assembly GCA_950371165.1 of Lacanobia oleracea. NCBI lineage: Eukaryota > Metazoa > Arthropoda > Insecta > Lepidoptera > Noctuidae > Lacanobia > Lacanobia oleracea. The sequence continues at coordinate 12,339,977 of OX493411.1, read as the reverse complement.
CAACAAACTTAAAAAACTATGTTAGTACAAAACACGGCGATTACAACTTAAAAACTATTTCACATGGATGCGTATCCAATGCTCCCCATAGAGGACTATCAACATGATCAGCAACAACCCTCAGGCAGCTGTTGGAACTGTCCCTCACCCTGCGCATCAGCGATGCCACCCTTTTACGGATTATGACATGGAAGCCATCCACCTGCGCGTCTGCAAACATCGCTGAAGCACTACAATACCGAGGCAGACCCATCAGCAACCTGAAAGCGTTGTTGTATTGGACCCGCATGGCGCTGACAACTCGCTGCGTGTAATTGACCCACAGGCTACAGGTATAGTAGGACTGGCAGTAGGCCCTAGATAACGTCTTCTTAACCTCTTTAGAACACCTTGAAAACCTGCGTGTCAACATATTACACCGAATTGTCAGCGACCTGCGTTCCCGTTCCACGTCCGGATCATCACTCATGTCCTCGTTTACCACATGGCCAAGGTACACGAACTGACTTACTCTGTTAAGCGCCACCCCACTTAGTGTCACAGTCGGTAAATTATGACAATACATCATGTTTTCTATAACGTATGCATTTCATATTTTCAAAATGTGTATTTGTTTGAATAATACGAACGAAATAGATTCCTAAATTAGCCCGCGTTCCGTCCATTCTGGCTAGAGCGGCCTCGCTTCCCCCCTACACGCTTTAGTCCTGCTTCGTCCGTCGGACATTGAACTCTGTGTCTTGCGCTTACGTGCGGTTTTCGCTTGCGCTTACATACACGGACGACATAGAATACCTAAACCAAAAGCTTGGTGTGCTCTTAAGGGACTACTCACACTTGTTCAGCTCTATTCAGCTTATGCACATAGAAAACAATGATTTTGTATGGAGACGCGTACGCATCCGTTCAGCTTTCCGCGTCTATTCAGCTTTCGCGGCAAATAAGTATAAAATGAAGAATGTGTTATTACCATAGAGTCCTGCACTGTTCTGCCGCGTTCAGCGATGTTCCGCCGCATTCAGCGACGAACGCGGCGTACACGGATGGTTCTCGACTCCTTAAGTGACTGACACTGGCATGGCCACCATGAGGGATTTTAATTTAAATAACATAAAAAATCTGTTCTTCTGCTCGCGGCTTTTCTTATTCTTACGATGCTGCACGCGGCTGGTAGAAGCAGAACTGTATAAGTGTGACCAAGATCGTTCAGCGAAACGCGAAAGGAGCTGAATGAGTGTGAGTAGGCCCTTCGCACTGTAATACAAGTAAGAACTTACCGCTATTCCCATTATATCTTGATACATTTTAGCCAAACTGTTGTCTTTTAATTGGTACATCTTGCCGTCCAATGAGAGGCAAAGCTTGCAAACCTGGAACTCAAAGACAATTTTACTTTTTTTTTTTTTTGTTGGGTAGGGTAGGTAAGGTAGGGTAGGGTAGGTAGGGTAGGGTAGGTCGGGTAGGGTAGGTAGGGTAGGGTAGGTAGGGTAGGGTAGGTAGGGTAGGGTAGGTGGGGTAGGGTAGGTAGGGTAGGGTAGGTAGGGTAGGGTAGGTCGGGTAGGGTAGGTAGGGTAGGTAGGGTAGGTAGGGTAGGTAGGGTAGGTAGGGTAGGTAGGGTAGGTAGGGTAGGTAGGGTAGAAAGGATAGGGTAGGGTAGGTCGGGTAGGGTAGAAAGGATAGGGTAGGGTAGGTCGGGTAGGGTAGGTAGGGTAGGGTAGATCGGGTAGGGTAGTTAGGGTAGGGTAGGTCGGGTAGGGTAGCCAGTTGACGGGAGCGAAGCCGCGTGGGTCAGCTAGTAATTATATATTTATTGTTTTTCACTTTCTCGGGTCCCTAGAGACCCGGTCCTTTGGTAGGCGTACGAGGGGCCGAAGCCAACTCGCAGAAGCCCCTTTAAGACATTTCAAATGGAATGGGACACCAACCGACGATTATCCCCGTATGCATTGTGAAAGTATACCCAAGGACAATCCAAATATTTATTGATTTTATTATCATCTACAAGTGGAGCTTCAACTGCTAAGGTTGCGAAATTTGTTCGAAAGTGTGGCCCTGGAACGCAAAGGGCATTAGGAGGAACTCGGATGGGTTGTAAGTCAGTAAGAGTGTGGCTGGCAAATCATTGTTGATCCTATGGGGTCGTCCATTAATCACGTGATGTTTTTTAGCAAATTTTAACTCCATTCCCCCCTGGTCTGCACCATCCCCCTACCCATAATTACGTGTATTTTTTTTCAGAATAAATTAATTTTAAATTGGATGGAACAATTCGCGTTGAATGAAAAAATAAATACACGTGATATCTTACTACATCATCATCATCTGCCTAGCCTTTTCCCAACTATATTGGGGTCGGCCAGTCAAACCAGATTTAGCTGAATATCAGTATTTTACGCGGAGCGGCTGCTTACCAGACCTCCACAACCCATTAACTGGGTAACGGTACTTCATGGCAAGACTGGAGTCAGATTTACTGGCTTTTGACTATCCGTTACGACTGACAAAGATCTACAAATGACAGCCGGGACCAACGGCTTAACGTGCTTTCCGAGGCACGGAGGAAACTCGGTATGTTAAGATGGTCACCCATCCACAGACCAACCTTGGCAAGCATTGCTTAACCTTGAAGATCGACCCGTGCGGCTGTTATTATCTAGCCACGAGCTCCACGTGATATCTCACTACACCCTTGTGATATTTCGTAATTTTTTCTCAAACCCCCCCTTTCGAGCCTCACGGGATCAATGGACGATCCCTGTTGTAAATTTTTTCATAATGACTGTACTTTATTACCCTTTTCCACAAAGGGGTAATAAAGTACAGTATTGGGGTCTTACCCTTGTTGCCGCAGGGATGGAGTAGTGCCCCTGAAAATAAACATTGTTTTATTATAATTTTTACGTGTGTGATGTATATGTCACCTACCCTAAGGGCCTTTACACACGGCGTTTTTTTAATAGTCCAATCAACGAGGATATTAAAATTTGTTGTATGGAGACTTCCGAAAAATTCGGCATGTGATGAAATTAGGTAATACAGATTACAGATGAACAATAATCCAACAAATTTTGTTACGAGAAGTTAGGTATATTACCTAAACATGAAAATTGCTTAAGTCTCTGGAAAAAATTCCTCAGACTGAAATACTTTAGTTTCTGTATACGTACGAATGTATTACTTAGTCAGAGTAATTATGTAAAGGTATCCAACATTTTTTCGATTTTCGAGATAGTTACTTTAAATTTAACTTTTAACATTTTGCTCTATAACTACCGCTGAAAAATAGCTCTGCTAATTTTTATTTTTTAATATGTTTTTATATTAAAAAACCAAAAGCAAACCAATTACAAATAATAAAAAAAATATCCTTAAATGCATAACTTTTTGTTAAGGTGGATGCTCCAGGGTAGCCCGCGAAATTCAAATATTTTTATGTTTTTTGCAATTTGCCGGTCAGGGTGAAGCTGTATGTGGACCAAATACGATCCGCGACCGTAACGCGTATTTATCTAAAGAATTATAACCATTTCAATCATCAATATAGCCCTCTAAGATCATGTAGCTCGACAGAATGATTATTTCTGAAATATTCATTCTGTCGAGCTGGCTACCCTGGAGCATCCACCTTAACAACTTAAAAGAAAAAAAAAAACACTTTTCATACAGTCTGATGCAATCTGTGGCAACGAATCTGTGATTGAACAAAATAAACACCACTAACTGCTTCAGACAGCTTGAAATGGGATTTTTTTTACTTAACTTTTTATCATTTGTGTCAGACAGGATTTTTGAAAACAGTCAATATTTTATTATTGCTACCAAGTTACCTACTATACAGCAGATATAGAAAACCGCCCTTAAATACGACTATGCATTTATGGAACTCTCTGTATAATGTATATCAATGAAATCTTACCGCAAGAAACGGAACAACTCCATATTTAATCCTCCTCGTTCCTTGCTTGGTAACATAAAAATCATCCTCCTTAAAATGGTCTGAACATATCACGGTTCTGTTCAGTGGCATCCAGTTCGGTATGGACAGGGCTTGAAGCCATGATGCCCGCAGTTTAGCATCCTTTGGGATCCTGAAATCAAAGAGAAGAAATGGTAGGCGCCAGATAAACGTGCAATAACGGTCACTAACCTCCATACATACATATTGAATTTCTTAATATCAAACATATATATCTAATTATATACATATATGTATGTAAACAAAAATGTCATGTCACAATGTTTGTTCGAGATAAACTCTGAAACTACTAAACCGATTTTGATCAAACTTCGTAACTATTTGTTGTTTGATTTAGCTTAAAAGATAGGATAGTTTTATGGAATCGGTAAAAACATGATATGGGAAAAAACCGGATATGCACGTACAAAAAACATACAACTGTTCTATCGTGATCACACCTATACATTCTTGGGTAATGAAAAACAGTTAATAATTTATTGTTTGGGTATTTACGAAGGGATATTTCTGGGACTGGGAAACAAGAACTTTTTCAGGACAAATGTAGCCTGTGAAACTTATATAATTATACAGTGTTTTTCTAAATTATTTATCTATACTTATATATTATGGAGCAGAAGAGTTTGTTTGTTTGGTTCAACATGCTAATCTCAAGAAGTACTGGTTCAAATTGAAAAATTATTTAAGTTGGATAGCCGATTTATTGAGGAAGGCTTTAAGCTATATAACATCACACTACAACCAATAGGAATCATGCGCATACGAAGTCGCGGGCAAAACTAATATCAAGATAAATGTTTAGTAGAGTTCCTCAACACACTTAATTTAAATTATTAATTAAAACTTTAAATATTCTTCTTATCATGTTGGCAGTAAGGTGTAACAACCCCACACAATGTAGTGTCAGAGATTTTAAACCGCCTCAAAGGCCTCCGACATGATTTATTCAAAAACTTTATATACAAATTAGTGCTACATACGCAGATTTAATGCAACAAGGCATTTTCTACTAGTCCTTTGGTTTAAAAAGACCACACTACGCACAATTTATACGTATTGACAAGGAAGTAAGAATAGTTACTTACAAGTGAAAAGTGATCCATTCACTACTAGATAATTTCTTCACTTTACCGTTATTCCGACAATTTTGTATACAACACTTCATGATTTTGTTTTCATTGGATCGAACTTTTTAACCCTAATTATACACCTTCTAAACTAGTCAGTCCTTAATATTTATTTAAAAAGTTCAGCACATACGTTTTATACAATATTAAAATGAAAAAGGGATAAAGGATAAAATTCAAACCATGGAAATTATATTCATAAGTCGAATTTTAAGCGATGGTTTTTTTTCATCGATGAGAAATACATCTTCAACTCTCGGTTTGACATATTTTTTTGGAAAAATTCACCACCATCAGCGGCTTCATTCGACATACAACACGATTTTTGTTTTCATTTCCTTCAATCAACACAATATGAAGAAACTGATTGAAATGTCATTGTCAAACTCACAAGCCTTTATGTCAAAGAATTTAATCCTAAATATTCTAAATCTATGATAATAATAATATGGGAGCTCTATGTGGTCCTTGAAGTCTTGTACCGCATTTACACATTCGTGCGAATCACGAGGCGAATGGCGAGGCGAATAACGAACACGCATAATATGTAAACAGTCCACTCGCTATTCGCCTCGCGATTCAAGTGTTCGCGTTGGGAACGGTTTTTCGGACGCGAATCAAAGGGCACGAATGGCGAACACGAACTTCCTGTTTACACATTCGCCATTCGCCTGTATTCAGTTGATAGCTAGCGCCCAACCCAACAGGACGTGTAGACAAAATTAAAGGGTTTACTGTGAGGGTATAATATTAAAATTAATGGTTTTGAGGGTATTCAAGAAATTAGACGAAAAAAGACCACTCCATCTCTTAAAATTTTGAAAAAAAAATGGACAGGAAATCACATGTTAAAAAAATTTAATCGTTCGGAACCTTTTGCACGCGAGTCCGACTCGCACTTGGCCAGTTTTTTAACTTTTCTACGCAGGATATATAAATAACTAGCTTCTGCCAGCAGTTTTGCCCGCGTGGTGCTTAGGGAGCATACTCCCGGAATACAAATGCTTATGTCCTTTCTCAGGCTCTAGACTATCTTCTTCCACCTGGCGTTAATCCCGGCTATTGCCAGGGTCCGCCTTCCTACTTAGCTTCCTCCACTTTGCCCGTCCTTCTCAGTCAGGCCATTGGCTCTCATGTCGGAAATGATGACGTCCAGCCAGCGCTTGCGAGGGCGACCACGGGACCTAGCCCCAAGAACAGCCATATTCATGCATCTCCGACCAACGTACTCCATAGGGCGGCGCATGATGTGGCCATACCATCGCAGACGACACTCTTGCAGTTTTTCCCCCGCGTCACAGACACCAAGACTACCTCGGATGATAGAGTTGCGTATGCGATCGGATCGCGTTACGCCGCTCATCCACCTCAGCATCTTCACCCCCGTTGCGCGAAGCTCCTGGGTGTATCTGCTTAGTGCTGGCCAACACTCGCCGCCGTATAGTAGGACAGACCGTATGATGCATTTATATATCTGCCCCTTGAGCTTCGGAGGCATTTTGCGGTCACATACAACGCCCGTTACCTCGCGCCACTTCGCCCAAGCCGCGCCAATACGTGCTTGGACATCGTCGTCCACGTTGCCAGACTCGTGCAGCACGGATTCAAGGTACCTGAACGTATCGGACTTTTTGATCAGGTCCGAACCTATTCGGATGGTGTTTGAATCCGTGCTGACACAGGACATGTACTCAGTCTTCGCCACATTTAGTCTCAGACCACCGTTTTCAAGCGTGTCCTTCCAAATGTTGACTTTGCGCTCAAGATGGGCTTTGTTCTGATTAACGAGGGCGATGTCATCGGCATACTTCATTAGCCATGGAGGCTGATCTTGGATGTTTGCCGTAACTACATCGAGCACCACGTTTAACAAAAACGGGCTAAGAGCCGAGCCTTGGTGAACGCCAACAGATATTGGGAAGCCATTCGATTCGCCAACAGTGGTCTGGACAGAGGACACGGAATCACGGTACATGTCTCTGATAATGTCAATATGGGCCTCGGGAAAGCCCCTGAAGCGCAGTGCCCACCATATGGACTGCCGAGGTAAACAGTCAAAGGCCTCCTGCAGGTCTAAAAAGGCCATATGCAAAGCTCTCCTTCTCTCTCTGTAAGCCTCAGCCAGATTCCGTAAGGCGAACACTGCGTCCATGCAGGTGCTGTTACTCGCCCGGAAGCCATATTGACACTCAGAGACAGCACACTCGCTACGGAGCCGTGTGTCAATGATGCGCTCGAAGAGCTTCATGGTGTGGCACATGATCTTGATACCGCGGTAGCTACTACAATCCTGTACGCTACCTTTGCCTTTGTAAACAGGAATAATCAGGCTAAATCGCCACTGGTTCGGCATTTCCTTGGTGATCAGGATGCGGTTAAAAAGATCCGTCAGAAGGTCCACACCATGTGGGCCCATCGTCTTCCACACTTCAATTGGCACATTGTCAGGCCCGACCGCTTTCCGGTTCTTCATGTGGCGAAGAGCAATGCGGGTTTCGTCGGGGGAAATAGGGGAAATAAGTCCAAGGTTAGGAGGCGGTTCGGGAGGAAGGTTATGGGGATGCTGTTTGTTAGACAGCTCCGCGGAAGTATGTACACCATCTCTCCTTAACAGAGGGGGCATCGTAGAGCAGCTTACCCTGGGCGTCCCTTACACAAAGACATTTGCTAATGTCCCGTGTAGCTTTCTCCCGGGTACGCGCCAGCTTAAAAATAAGCATTTGCCCTTCCGCAGTTTCCAGCTTGTCGTATAACTGCCAGACTTTTGCTGCAGGCTCTGGCTACAGCCTTTTTGCAAGCGCGCTTAGCCGCTCCATATGCCTCCCTGTCATCTGGAGAGTTGGACCCTTGCCACTGTTTAAATAAAACCTTCTTCTTCCGAGTCGCCTCCTGCACCCCGTCATCCCACCACCACGTCTCCTTTTCTATGGTGCGGCCACCACGAGAAGTGCCAAGGACGCGCTTACCCGCATCGGTAATTGCTGAATGGATCCTGCTCCAGATCTATTTTTTTTTTTTTTACTATTGATAGGCACGCGCTTGACCACTATCTCACCTGATGGTAAGCGAGGATGTGGTCGAAGATGGAGCACGCTTGCCTAGAAATAACCTATTCACTCTTGATTTAAAGACTCCCAGGTTGTAGCTATCAGGAAACACAGACTCCGGCAGGGAATTCCACTCCTTAGCTGTACGCACTATGAATGTGTTCCCAAAACGTTTTGTGCGTATGGGTGGGATGTCCACCATGTACCGGTGGCGCATCGCCGTTCGTCTTGTGGTCCGATGATGGAACGGGCTTGGCGGAATTAAATTATGCAATTCCGTCGCACATTCCCCAAAATGCAACCGGTAAAAAACCGACAGGCTAGCAACTCTTCGTCGGTGTTCAAGACTTTGGAGCTTCGACGCGACGAGCCTCTCATTGCCGATGATCCTCTTGGCTCGTTTTTCAATTGACTCAAGGGCATCAAGCTGGTATCTGGCAGATCCGTCCCAAAGATGAGAGCAGTATTCCATACACGATCGAACTTGCGCTTGATAGAGTTGTGGGGATAGCTTGTCGTAGGTAAATGAAACTCGAATGCTGACAATGAATGATGGTCACATTTATTTTTGGCTCACTTATATAGTTTCATAGTAGGTAATTTGTACGCAGTGGTTATGGTCAACAAACATTATTACGACGAACCAATCAGGTTGCGCCAGGCGCAATGTATAGTAGGTACTACTAGTTCCAGTTGTCTTGACTGAAGGGAGCGCGCGGCGCTGTCGTCGTCTGTCGCATATAAGTATATGAACGGCCTGCGCGCGCGCTCAGTGACTAGCTTCATCCCGCGCAGGCATGTTGTCTCACGTCAGCCGATTTGTCAAGCGAGTCTCCGAGCCGGCGCAGGTGGCGTAAGACATCTGTGCGGGCCTCGGCGCTCGGCGCTTGCGGCCACGCTCTTCAGTACACGGCCGCGCGCCGCGGCGGTCGGACGTGTTGATGCGATATGTATGAGGTCACTACATTACTCCCCCCCAGCGAAGCGTACAGGTGGTTTTGATATTCTGCCTGTTCTTGTTACATAAGCGTAAGTATGTGTTGCTTCTTGCTCCGGATTAAGGTAATAGGCAGGCTTCAGTCTGTCAATCGATATGTTAGTGCTCCTGTTCTCCAGCTGAACTTCAAAATACTTGTCGTTGCGGGCGATGACTCGGTATGGTCCATTATAAGTCGGTGTTAATGGCTTGCGGACTGCATCGTTGCGAATATATACGTGCGTACATGTATACAGGTCGCCATGTACGAATGTTGCATGATTCCTGCTTATACTATCACGCTGTGCTTGTGCCTTCTTCAGTGCTTCGCTTAGGTGGCTCATAAAGTACGATGGATTGTGATGCGATGCTACAGCTTCGTCGTAGAATTCGCCTGGCAATCTTAGTGTCTGTCCGTATAACAACTCAGCTGCACTTGCTCCAATATCTGCTTTGTAAGCGGCGCGTAGGCCTAATAATACAGTTGGCAACTCGTGTGCCCAGTTTGCAGTGTTGAGTTTTGCGGCGAGTGACGTCTTCAGTGTGCGGTGCCAACGTTCTATCAAGCCATTGGACTGGGGATGGTATGCTGTTGTTCGTATGCGCTTGATACCCATGCGATGCATTAATTTGTTGAACAGTTCCGACTCGAATTGCCGGCCACGATCTGTTGTTATTGTTGCCGGGCACCCGTATCTTGCGATCCAAACTTCGTACAATGCGTTGGCTACCGTTTCCGCTGTTATTTCTTCGATTGCTTGTGCTTCTGGCCACTTTGTTGCTCTGTCTATCATTGTAAGTAAGTATCGACAGTTTTTCGATATCGGCAACGGGCCGACGATGTCGATGTTTAAGTGGGCTAGTCGGTCGGCGTTTTGAAAGCTTGCAATCGGTGAGACGGTGTGACGTTGCACTTTTACACGCTGACACTGGGCACAAGCTCTCGACCACTCGGTAACATCTTTCTTCATCGATGGCCAGAAAAATCGTGTCGTGACTAGTCGTCTCGTTGCTCTCACGCCGGGGTGATTCATGTCGTGCATGGCTTGATAAGCTTGTTTTCTGTATGGCTCGGGTAGGAACGGACGAGCAGCCCCTGTCGACATCTCGCAGTTTATTAATTTTGTCGATCCGTGTAATTTGGTTCGTGTGATTGAGTAACGTTCGTTATTGATCAACTGTTTGAGTTCTGCGTCTTTGCTCTGTGCTTCTGCTAACTCGTCGTAATCGATCGGCGACGGGCATGTTATTGCTTCTACTCTTGATAACGCGTCGGCGACGATGTTATCTTTGCCTGCTATGTGCTTGATGCCGTTGACGAATTGACCGATGTATTCTAAGTAGCGGTTGCGGCGTGGCGTTTCGTTCTTACTTATTGCCTTGAGTGCGTTGACAAGCGGCTTGTGGTCGGTGAATATGGTGACGTCACGGCCTTCAAAAATTCTTCGAAAGTGACGTACAGCCATATATATTGATAGCAGTTCTCTGTCGTAGGTGGAGTATTTCTTTTGAGCATCGTCGAGTTTTTTCGAGAAAAATCCGAGTGGTTTCCATCTCCCTGCGATTTGCTGTTGAAGAACTGCCCCGACGCTGGTTTCGCTGGCGTCGGTCATCAAGGCGAAGGGCTGGCTTGGTGATGGATACGATATTAATGTGGCGTTGCTAATGTCTTCTTTGCACTTTTCAAATGCTCTCCTTGCGGTGTCGCTCCATTGGATTTGAGTTTTATCGTTTTTCTTTGAGTCACGTAAATAAGCGTTAAGCTCCTTTTGATGGTCGGCGGCGTGCGGGACGTTTTCACGATAGAAATTTATCATTCCTAAGAAACGTCGTAGTTGTTGAACCGTCTGTGGTAATGGGTATGACGTAATTGCTTTGGTCTTTTCTTGCGTTGGCTTAATTCCTTCTGTGGATATTGTGTAGCCTAAGAAATCGAGGGTAGTTTGGCCGAACATACATTTTGCGACATTGAGTTGTAACCCGTTATCGTTGAGTCTCTTAAATACCTCTTCTAAGTCTCTTCTGTGTTCTTCTTCATTTTCCGATGCCACTAATATGTCATCGACGAAAGGGAAAACAGGTAGTCCTCGGAGTACGTTGTCGATGTGGCGCTGGAACGTTTGACCGCTGTTTCGTAAACCGAAACCCATTCTTGTGAACTCGTAGAGGCCGAATGGAGTGATGACTGCGGTTTTCATAATGTCTTCTTCACGATTTCGAACTTGATAATATGCTTTTCGAAGGTCGATAACGGAGAAAATTTTTTTTCCTAGTAGGTTGTAGGTGAAGTCGTGCAGTCTGGGTATAGGGTACCGGTCGGGTACTGTTATGGCGTTGAGACGGCGATAATCTCCGCAGGCTCGATACTTGCCGTCTTTCTTCAGTACTAGGTGGAGTGGACTCGCCCATGGACTGTTTGAAGGCCTGCAGATTCCTTGCTCCATCATTGCTTCAAATTCTTCCTTCGCTACCTTATACTTGTGTGGTGGTAGTGGTCTTGCCTTTGAATAAATGGGCGGACCCGTTGTTTCGATCTGGTGTTCTACTTCGCTGTGACAGAGCTTCAGGGATGGTCGAGTGATATCTGGATATTTTGCAAGTAGATCGTGGTATGGCTGCTGTCTGTTCACCGTGTTAACGCTGTGGTCCGATGACGTTGTTACGTAACCCTTGACGGATAGACTGGTTCGCTTGTCGATGAGTTTTTGTCCGTGAATATCCACTGTCAGCTGATGTTTGTGTAGGAAATCGGCACCAATTATGGGTCGTTTCACTTCAGCGACCACAAAACTCCATCTGTACGGTCGTCGCAGTCCGATGTTCAGCAAAATTGATTGTTCGCCATAAGAGGGTATTGACGAGCCGTTGGCGGCGTACAAGTAATTACTTGGGTTTTGTTTTCTTTTTCCCGTTCCTCGTACTGGTAACACTGATACGTTCGCACCAGTATCGATTAGAAAATGAAGTCCCGTTGATAATTCCTTGATAAATAGACGGCGGTTCGTAAGTTCGTCGACTTCGGCTCCCGTCGTAGCTGAAGTCTTTACTGGTTTTCCTGAGTCGATCTCGCCCTGTTATAGTTGCACGGGCTCCGACATTTGTATGCGTCCTTTCCAAACTTTTGGTGATAAAAGCATATATCCGTTGCTCACCTTGATGATCTTGAACGTGATCGCGCTCCGCGTCGATAATTTTGTGAACGACGGTAGTTGCTTCGATCTACTTTTAACTCGGCGATTTCTTTGGTGAGCGATGCGATCATTTCTAATATTTTTGTTTCTGACGTTGATGAAGTCGACGGACTTGTAGTATTTGCGCCGTGAGCACAGGAACAAATGGATGATATTTCCTTGGTTTGCTCTTCCATTTTATCTGCCATTGCTGCCAGTGCGTCCAATTTTGATTCTTCGCTCACTGATAGTACCGCTCGCGTAGTTGATGGCAAGTGGCTCATCCACAAAATTCGTAGCGTTTGGTCGGGAATTAAGTTTCGCGCCAGGTCTCGCATCCGCCGCAGCAGTTGTGACGGTCGTTGGTCGCCCAGTTCGATGTCGTTGAGCAGCTTTTGTAACTGTTTGCTCTCTGATTCCTCATAGACGGACAGCAATCTCTTCTTGAGTTCCTCATACCTGCCAGTGTTTGGTGGCGACAAGATGATATCCCTAACTTGTTGCACGTCCACTTTCTCAAGCTGTGCGCAAACGAGGCCGAACTTGTTCTCGTCGCTAGGTTTCTGACTGGCAACCATGGTCTCAAACTGCGCGAACCACAGCCTGGGTTGGTCACGCCAGAAAAGAGGTAGACGTGACTTCAAAGATATAGCTTCCACATCTTCTCTGTCGAGTACGAGTTTGTGGTCTTCGTTCGACATTTTCTTCTACGTCGGGGTCACCAATGTGGGGATAGCTTGTCGTAGGTAAATGAAACTCGAATGCTGACAATGAATGATGGTCACATTTATTTTTGGCTCACTTATATAGTTTCATAGTAGGTAATTTGTACGCAGTGGTTATGGTCAACAAACATTATTACGACGAACCAATCAGGTTGCGCCAGGCGCAATGTATAGTAGGTACTACTAGTTCCAGTTGTCTTGACTGAAGGGAGCGCGCGGCGCTGTCGTCGTCTGTCGCATATAAGTATATGAACGGCCTGCGCGCGCGCTCAGTGACTAGCTTCATCCCGCGCAGGCATGTTGTCTCACGTCAGCCGATTTGTCAAGCGAGTCTCCGAGCCGGCGCAGGTGGCGTAAGACATCTGTGCGGGCCTCGGCGCTCGGCGCTTGCGGCCACGCTCTTCAGTACACGGCCGCGCGCCGCGGCGGTCGGACGTGTTGATGCGATATGTATGAGGTCACTACAAGTTTGAGCAGCTGTTCCGGCGTGAAGTACCGTCTCACCTTAGCCAGAATCCCCAACTTCTTTGCAGCCACTTGAGCTTTTGCCTCTATGTAAGGGCCAAAATTGAGAGTAGATGTTAATGTAACCCCAAGAAGCTCAAGATGGTCGGTTATCGGCACGGTTTCACAGCGGAAAGATGGAGCTGGGCGGAATTGGCTCCTTTTGGCGGAAAATAGACACGCTTGGGTCTTAGCAGCATTGAACTTGACCAAATTGGCATCGCCCCAATCAGAGACCGCCTGTAGGGACACGTTCAAGCGCTCAACCATTGTCTCCCGGAGAGACCGGATCTGCGACCCACCAGCTCGTGCGTCGGACACGTATCTTCCAGCAACAGTGCTGTCGTCTGCATACCCAAAGGTACCGGGTTTAAGCAGATCATTAATATGCAGCAAGAACAGTGTTGCCGAAAGCACCGACCCCTGAGGAACCCCGGCATTAATATCCAGCAGTCCAGACGAGCAGCCATCTATGACCACTCGGATAGACCGATCCCTCAGGAAATCTGCGATCCAATCACACAAACCGGCGGGCAGACCGAAGGAAGGAAGCTTACTAATAAGGCCATCGTGCCAGACCCTGTCGAAGGCCTTCGAGATGTCAAGGGAGACCGCCAGTGCCTCCCCGTGCTTCTCTATGGCCTCACTCCAGATGTGAATGGCATACGCTAGAAGATCCCCAGTTGACCGATTTCGGCGAAACCCGTATTGCCGGTCACTAAGGATATCATTCGCTTCTAGGTACGCCAGGAGCTTATGATTCAGCACGCGTTCCATAGTCTTACAGAGTATGGACGTTACCGAGATGGGTCTATAATTCGACGGGTCAGCTCGACTACCCTTCTTGGGTACGGGCTGCACGTTAGCTTGCTTCCAAGCCTTCGGCACTTTTCCAGTCTCAAACGAAAGGCGAAATAGGCGTGTCAAGATCGGAGACAACTCAGGCGCACAAGTCTTCAGAACAATTGCCGGTATCCCGTCGGGACCACTAGCCTTGTTCACGTCTAGGTTACGCAGTACCCTACGGACGTCCTTCTGATGAATGCGAATGTTCGACATACTCGACTCGCATTCACCAGGAGAGGCGGAGGGCGTCGCGCCACCAGGATCCAGACGTGAAGATTCCGCAAACAAAGAAGCAAATAAGTTCGCTTTCTCCTCAGCGTCCCGTCGGGTCTCAGCAGTGGTGGTAGTGAGGGGCGGCAGAAGTTCGATTCGACCGACTTAGCCAGGGACCAAAAAGCCTTACTACCTGCTGGGTATGAAGCAAGTTTGTTCCCTATTCGGCTAATGTGGTCAAACCGAGCCCTCCGCAACACCTTCTTGCAGGACTTAGCAGCCCTGTTGAAGGCTCTCTTCTTCTGACTCACGTCATTTGCTTTGCGCGTACGAGCGTCGACCCATGCTAGGTACGCCGCGTGCTTAAGCGCATCGGCGCGATTGCACTCGGCACCAAACCAAGGACGAGCTTCGCCAGATATTGCTATGTTAGAGAACGGAATGTAGTGCTCCATTCCCCTCCGCAACACATCCGTCACGGCGTCCGCGCACGACGTAGCATCAGTGGAAGAAAAGCAAGTATGCTGCCAAGGATAACATGCGAAGAAAGATCGCATGCCATCCCAATCTGCTGACTTGTATCGCCATACCCGCCGGGTGCCTCTTGGGCTAGGATCGGGCGGAGAGTAGACAGACACAGACTTCACCAGACAGTGGTCGGAACTACCCAGTGGTGATGAAATCGACACCGAATAGCGGTCTGGATCTGTTGTCAGCAGAAGGTCCAAGCAATTGGCAGTGTGCGAATCAACATCCGGCACCCTCGTTGCCCCCTGGACCAGCTGGGTAAGACTTAACGCAAGCGCTAGCTTTCGCGTCTCTCGTCCAGCATGGTTTGTGCACTGGTATGGGAAGAGCCACTCCTGATGGTGGGAAGATCTCTTGAGCGGAGTCATGCGGGGCACTGATCTCGAGATGCTCGACCTCCGCGATGAAGTCCGACTGCCTAGGACCATCAAGCAACCACCACTTAGTGCGGGGTTTGCGTTTCTCGATCACTCTCTTCTTCGGTACAACCGCAAAGTCCAGGACAAGGAGGCGGTGTTGAGCCGTTAGGCTTTCGCCTGGGATGACTTTGCAGTTGGTAACCTTGCCAATGTGGCACCGTAGCACCAGCAGGTAATTTATTTGGGTTGAGTAGGCACCACTACGGTACGTAATAATATGCTGGGGCTTCTTTTGAAAGAATGTGTTCGCGATGGCTAGGTCAGACACAGCGCAGGTGCTGAGTATATTGACTCCCTCTGCATTTAGCTGGCTATAACCAAAACCACCGTGAACACGTCCGTACTCTCCAGCAAACTGACCTACGTTACCGTTGAGATCCCCCCCAACCAAAACACCTTCGGAATTCGGAATAGCGCGTAATACGTCCTCGAACTTATCCCAGATGGCCTCCTTTTCAGACTCACAGCAACCAGTTTGAGGAGCATAGGCGCTGATTAGGTTCGTTGCCAACCCTTCGATCAGCACCCTAACTCGCATCAACCGGTGGCTGCATCGGTCTACTTCAAGGAGTCCATCCTGGAGGTCCTTAGACAGCACCACGGCCACTCCGCCCCTGCCCGTTGGTGATCCGGTGTACACTTGCCGGTACCCCTGCCCGATGTCACGTGACTTATTTCCCTTCCAACGCGCCTCCTGAAGGAAGGCGCACTGGACCCGACGCTTCGCAAGTACGTCCGCGAGTTCTCGGCAACGTCCGGTTAGGGAGCCTATGTTCCAGGTGGAAAAGCGGAACTTCTTCTTGGGTTCTATCCTCTTTAGCCGTGCCCGTACTTGACACGGTAGCCCTAGCCCACTTATCGCAGGTTTAGGGCGATGTGCCTGCGCGTCGTTATGTGGCGACGCCCTAGACCGAGTACCCTTACCTAAGTTGTTCCTGTCCATATACATATATGACTGAAGTTGGTTTTACGTGGGGCGACCAGCCGTCTGACCCCCACAACCCTACGAGAGGGAAACCAGGTTCACCAGAGCCTCGTCCGTTGGACAGCAGGGTGCACCGCTAGCAGATGAGGTTGGCTTGGGTCTTTAAGATGGCAACGGACCCCATACACCCCCCAGACTATCTGTGTACCCATTTAATCGGTTCAGTGGCTTTGGCGTGAAAGCGCGACAGACAGACAGACAGAGTTACTTTCGCATTTATAATATTAGTAAGGATTGTATAAACTCATTAGATGTAGCGGGCATGCTGCAATTATTATCACGTCCTCCATGTTGTGAGCGAATGTCCAAATAAATCACCCCGCGAATGTGTGAACAGTAGTTCGCGAGGACACTCGTATGCGAATGTTTCGTAGAATGTCGAGGCGAATAGCCACGAATAGCGATTACGATTGTGTAAATGCGGTATCACAGTTCAAACCGTAGATTTGGAATCCCTAGATCATAGATATAGAATCTCTAGATAGACTGTACCGAAACTTGCGAGCACGTTTCGTCTCCTTTTCTTAAAAGCAAAGTGTCCTGTGCCTGAAAGAGAAAAATACAGTGTCCATAGTGCGTCTAAAATTATAGAATGTCGCCAGTTTGACTATACAATTCTACTTAATGATATATCAATACACAGTGATGTGTATTTTCTGTCAGTCTACTATCGAAAATATGCCAGTCGCTAAATTCTGAAATAATACTGTAATTCCATTATAATAAAGATTGGTAAAATCAAAATTTCTTGAAAGATATTATTTGTCTTCATTTGTTTTTATCGTCTTTATATCTTTGTTTGCTTGTAAAATTTCTTGTGTTTGTGTTGTAAACTAAATATGTATTATAGTTATTTATTTCTTTATATACGCTTTCTTCACTCTGGAGCCCTAACCGCCTAGCGTAGCTTGTCCCCTGTTCCCGATACCGGTGCGTTACTATTGTTAGGGCATTTCGACGCCAAAATCATTAAAATACTATTATATAAAATTATCATTTAGTGAAATAGGATATCAGTGTTTTGATGGTTTTGACAGTTACTAAAATGGTAACCCTTGATTCTTAGCGTTTTTATCTCTATGTATGTAGTCTGTGGCGTCATTGAAATTGCGGTTGGGTACTGGGTGGGTTGTCATTTTATCCGCCGCTCGCTGTTTGATAACAAAGTTTATAATTTGAAAATTTCGGTGTCTTTTTGATGTGTTATTGCGTTTTAACTCGGTTTTATCGTGGAAATCGTCAATTGCAAAATGCCCAATTGCAATGTAATCGGTTGCGGCGTTAAAAGAAGCCGAAATTGCCCGAACTTAACCTTGCACAAGTACGTACTTATATAATTTCAGATGAAATATCTTTGAATTTAGATAATAAACGAATTATTCCGCATTCGTTGAAGAGTTTTAACAGTAAAGCATTCACGCCCCTAAGACGACCCACTGACCCACTAATTCATTTTCTTGTTGTTGTTATTGCAGGAATAGACTAGTAAATGCACGACATTTTTATATTATTATCGATAATGCTATAGGTTCTTTATTGGTATTTTGTTTTATTTTCAAGGCTGCCTGTTGGTATAGGTAAAAGGAAAATTTGGCTGGAAACAATTGGTGTTGAAAATTTAAGGATGTCAACAAAAACAATACATATTTGTTCTCTTCATTTTGAAGAGTCTCATTTCAACCGGACACTGAATAAAGTCATATTGCGTGACGATGCTATACCTTCACGAACCTTACTGGTAAGTAACATTGCTTGTTATAAAGTAGAATGGTCATTTCAGACTCAGGTTCCCACAGAATTGAGACCTATCTGTAGTTTTTTTGTTATCTGGGAGTAGATCAAGGAAATGTATTTTTTTTTTCGATTTTGTTGACTAACGCATATGACCTTGAAAATGTCTTCAGACAAAGTCTCAAAAAGTGCTTTCACATCCATTCTCACAAATATGCTGATTGTGTTTGAGCTCATTTGAATTGTCCCAATGGGTATTACGTATAGTTGATAACAAAGGTTTGATGATGAAGAGCAGAAAGGTGGAAAATGGTAAAACGTGTTCTGGGCCATTTCAGACCCAGAGTCCGACAGAATTGAGACATATCGTATTTTTTTCGCCATTTGAAATATTAGAGCAAGAATAGGTTCTTTTTTTTATTTCGATGGCTAACACATATTTATTACTATATGAGCTGGAGTGTGTCTTTAGAGAAAGTATAGATAAGGAATCCTTTCTCAACTCTTACAAGTATGCCCGTGATGTTTGAGCTTGTTATATATTTAAATTTTTAGCACTTTATTTTTGTTTACCCACATTAATTATTAAGTAAATTTGAATTTTCTTGATACCGGAAGTTTTTTCGGTTGTGATTAAAATCATAAAATCATTGTTAAAACTACTTTTACACAATTTATTTATTATGATATTTATAATTATAGTAAGATTAGTAGGTATGGATCCTGTAATCCCACTTCTGATATTAGAAATTTTGGGGGTCAATACTATAAAAATAAGATTCAAGCAATATATGATAAGTATTTATTTTTAAATAAACCATTTCAAATAAAATAAAGATTAAATAATGGCAAGTATTTACTTTAGATAAACCAGTACAATTTAATTAACACATATAATGATATCAGAAGTATAACTGATATCATTATTCAATTATTTCACACATTATTTTTAGGATAAATACAACATAGTAATATTATATTTACAGTCATACATATATACATATACAACAATAAGCAACAGGAAGAAATACTTAACTGGTGATCTGCTCGGTCCGAAGGCTCGACAAAGAATGCCCCACAAGCGCTTGGGCTCGGGCTTTTATAGGCAGTGACAAACAAGTGGCGTCATCGAGCCTTCGGTACAAAGAACACGTGTTCAAAATTGATCATTTGGACTATTTTTTACTTAATTTACTTAACTAAAGCGATATAACTATACCAAAAACTATAATTATAAATATCATAATAAATAAATTGTGTAAAAGTAGTTTTAACAATGATTTTATGATTTTAATCACATCCGAAACAACTTCCGGTATCAAGAAAATTCAAATTTACTTAATAATTAATGTGGGTAAACAAAAATAAAGTGCTAAAAATTTAAATAATCGTACTGTTGAGTACCATTCACCGTAGTTGGTAACAAAGTCTGATGATGGAAACCATAAAGGTGAGTAGTGGCTCTCTTAGTTGATTACTACTATACCCATTGTGTTGGTTCTCATTTGAAGAAATCTTAAACTTAGCAATATTTATTGTTGTTTCGAACATGGATCTGATAATCACAACCATAAAGGTGAGTGGTGGCTCTCTTAGTTCATCATCATCATCTTCCTAGCCTTTTCCCAACTATATTGGGTTTGGCTTCTAGTCAAGCCGGATTTAGCTGAATACCAGTATTTTACGCGGAGTGGCTGCCTACCAGACCTTCGTAACCCATGAACTAGGTACTTCATGGCAAGACTGGAGTCAGAATAACTGGCTTCTGATTATCCGTAACGACTGCCAAAGATCTACAAATGACAGCCGGGACCAAAGGCTTAACTTGCATTCCGTTCTTCCACATTTGAATACTCCCAAGTATTCAACTGTGGAGGAAAATTAAGGGAAATCATTTACCTTACGCAATGACGAGACCCCAGCTGACTTCTGCAACAGAAGTACACGGCATACTGTAAATTAGTATTTTTAACCCCCGACCAAAAAGAGGGGTGTTATATGTTTGACCGCTATGTGTGTCTGTCTGTGGCTCCATAGCTCGTAAACGGGTGAACCGATTTGGATGCGGTTTTTTTTATTTGAAAGCAGGTTCTCTAGCGGTGGTTCTTAAACAACAACTTTTATCAAAATCGGTTCAGCCGTTTGAAGATCATCAGCTCTTTTCTACTTGATGATGGCATTTAATCAGCTTTTCCGGGTCTGATCGATGCGAAATTTGGTATTCTGTTACGTCAATGACATTGTCAAGAACATGGTTATATTGACCTGATGCTGTAGTGTAATCTGAGGTCTGCAGAATACCCTACTCCTCACTAAGTTATAGCAGAGGCATCGTGTTTGAACTGACAGATTATATTTAAAAATCTGCAGGATACCCAACTCCTCACTTACTTACAGTAGACCTTCCCTTTTCGTATTCATTTAAATGGTCGCAATAATAGGTTATAAATAGATTGTGATCAGGGTCTGGTGATGAAGCAGAAAAGAGAAATGAGTGAATACATTGGTGAGAGATGCTAAGCTACTTTCATTCGTTCTATCGATATGATATTGTATACCCATTGGTATACTATGTAGGATGTAGTGCCGTTTAGGTGTTGTAGATCATACGCCGCGCTTAATGTCCTATACCTTACTTGCTTATATAAATATCTATTAAATCGATGCTGGTGCAGATGAAGCAGTTTTTCGTCGACATTTCCTGAGAAATTACATCTGAAAAGAATAGATAGTAATCTACATGATATAGCACGTAACTTGGTTTAGCCAGAATTTATGTATTGGTATCGCATAATGGGAAAAAAAATCACCAAATCAACTCCAAATCGTTGAGATGAAACCATTTTACTCCTTCATTTTTTAACAAAAGACTACAAAAATAATATCTACTGCTGTGCAATATAAACGAAAATAACTTGGTTTTGTTACTTTTTTAAAATATGTATTTGTTTTATTATAAAAAAATAAAAACACGCGTAGCGGAGTGGCGCGTCGAGGTGTAGTTAGCTCCGTTTGCGTGCACAAGGTCATTGGGAAATATACAAGTCTTAATACTCCGCTCCTTTTGGCCGTAGCGTGATAATTATATAGCTTATAGTTTTCCTCGATAAATGGGATATCCATGTTATCATCTGCCTTTTCCCCTTTTCTGCCTTTTAGCCTTTTCCCAATCATATTGGGGTCGGCTTCCAGTCAAACCGGATTCAGCTGAGTACCAGTATTTTACGTAGAGCGGCTGCCTAACAGACCTCCACAACCCATTAACAGGGTAACACGGTACTTCTTGGCAAGACTGGAGTCAGATTTACTGGCTTTGACAATCCGTAACGACTGCCAAAGATCTTCAAATAACAGCCGAGACCAACGGCTTTACGTGCTTTCCGAGGCACGGAGTAGTCTCGGTATGTTAAGATGGGCTATCCATATAGATACTAAAATTCCAACACAAAAATATTTTTTCAATTCGACCGAGTAGTTCCTGAGATTAGTGCGTTCAACCGAACAAAAAAACTCTTCAGCTTTATAATATTAATAGATGATAAACTTTCTTTGCAGCCAACCATGCCATTTGTTCAAGTAAATGATATTAGAAAAACTGCAGTTGGTCCATCAAAGCCTGGCAAATGTAAGTACTGATTTTACATATTTACCTTGATATTAGCCTGTAAGCTTAATGATTTTGTTATTTTCATTAGTTATTAACTGTTTAATAGGGTTCTGTACCCGAAGGGTATCCAATGGAAACCTATTACTAAGCCTCCACTTTCCATCTGTCTCTCTGTCATCGGCTGTATCTCAAGAACTGTAAATGGTAGACAGTTAAAATGTTGTTTCACAGAGTGTTTCTTTTGCTGATATAAAAACAAATAATAAAAATTTAGGGGCTTATACAAGAAATGTGTTTTTTTTTTGGTTTATGGCACGGAACCCTTCGTGTGAGATTCCGACTCGCACTTGACTGGTTTTTGATTTTACTTCCTTAGTCCTGGTTGGTAATTTGTGACTTGAAGTTACAGCTTTGCCGGCCAGCTTCAGGTGCTGCGGCGAACGTTAAAACCACCTGCTTCTCACCCCTCCGCGCCTACGTGGGCTAATATTACACTCTAGGGGTAGGGCAGACAAGACTACGACAAGTCGGTTTTGCAGCGATTCGTTTCTGTCACTTTGTAGTATAACATATTGACTTTTTAAGACAATATATTAATTTTAAACTATAGACCTAATGATTTTCGATTATAAACTTTAATAATAAGTATTTTTAAAATCCCAGTGAATTCGAGATCTCAAGCGTACTATGAAAACATGTCGCAAGTAAAAATAGGCCTGCCAACTGTGATGACTGGTTATGTACTCTGATCACGGTATATACATAATACATATATTTTATTTATTCAATATTGTTTTATTAGATCCCAAGAATGAAAAGGCTACAGGAAAAGTGCAACATGGTGATCAACCTGGCTCCAATCACTCGGTTCTGTCAGACGCAGAAGATGATGCTGGATCAAGTGACGTTGACAATATTCCTGAGCCGCCCCCTCCTCCACAGCTAAACTTACATACTGCTCAAGTAAGTTCAAATCTAACAATAAGTTATTTTACTGAAAAAAATCTAAAATGTCCGTCCGTCAGATAGATTTCCAAAAAATATTGTACAACATTTTTTTCTTTTTTCACGGAAACAAAAAATGAAGACGATAATATGCATTGAAAACTCGCGTGACGTCACTACGATAGTACATTATTACCAGCGAGTGCCAGCGACGTGACGTCACCAGCCGTTGAGCCGCTGTTGAACTTACAGATTAAAATCAGTTATTAGTTTACAAGCAAAACAACCTATTATAAATTGGGTTCAATTTAAATGCTCACAATAGTTTTTAGACCTTAAGACTAAGTAATAAGTACCAAGTAAAATATTAATAACTTAAGGTGGAAGCGCCAGGGTAGCCCGCGAAATTCGAAATTTTTATGTTTTTTGCAATTGGCCGGTCAGTGTGAAGCTGTATGTTGAACAAAATACGATTCGCAGTCGTAACGCGTATTTATCTAAAGAATTATAACCATTCCAACCAATCATCAATATAACCCTCTTAAGTTCATTTAAACCTTACTAGCTCCCGTCATACCATTCCTGTTAGGTTCCTTTTAACTTTAAAGAAATAGGAGCCCCGCGCAACGGGGCCCCGTCGTCGAGGTTCCTATAAACCTAATAATTAAATCATTTAGGTCTGACTGCAATACTTGATGAAAGTGAAACACAATTTGTTGAGCAGGATTTATCCATTCTGGCAGGCATTTAGAAATTTTTGGTAGCAAAATTGATGCATTTCTGGTAGGCGTTTAAACACAACCTTACGAATTCTACGTATCATAGCAATGCTAAGGTACTAAATAGATATACATTATTTGCAGATGTGCAGGGTGTGTCTAGCTTTAGACGTGAAAATGTTTGATTTGAGGGACACTGAATTGAAATCAATGTTCCAGACGACCACTGGAATAACGGTAAGCCACGACCGATTTAAAAAATTCTTTCTTTATTCAAAAGCCTATACTCCTAAGGTGGTCCCATTGTCACCGAGTCAGAATCTGATGATTGGATCCCATGAAAATCGAGGGAAATCCTCAAATTTTGACAATGTTTTTCATGACATTTCTAACGCAATTCAGATATTTGTGCCTGGTAATCATCATCTCATGTTTCTGAGCTGATGATGGAAGGTATAAGTCAGGTTCTGATGATGGGATCTCATGAAAAATGTTTGTTCAGCGATATTTTCGCCACTAGGGAATATGAATGTAATTTTTTATTTGCAAAATGAAATATTTATTAGCTCTAGTAAACAATCATGAAATAATTTTTAAATACCTACATCAGCAATGAAGTTATAAAGCTTCAAAGATTACAATTAGAAAGAGAAGTCCAATGTAAACTTTGACGTCATCGTCCAAGACGTATATACAGCTGCCATAGAAAACAGCGTTTTCATGTCGGGCTCCTGTTGTCCGGGGGCTCTGAATCACTGAGACAGCGGTAGCGACGCCCTTGATGTAATGCCCTTATCATATGCTCACTAAGTTCTAGTCGCGGTTTCCAAAGGCCGCTTCTCGAAATACGATACACCTTACCTTTTGAAGAGACTGCTTGCCAAGACTCTTTAAGATTTTTATGAACGTCAATACGTCACACCGAGATGGCAGCGAAGCGGCGAGCAGTTTCAGTGTCATATAATTTTAAACTTTATCTTCATTACTATAACACATATTATCGCGGGAGTCGTCGGAATGCTCGCGGTGCCGCGGGCGGCCGCGCGACCTTTTCAAGTTTCTCAAGCGATACTATGTGTTACTGTGATAAGGATTAAGTTTAAAATTATATGACACTGAACCTGCTCGCCGCTTCGCTGCCATCTCGGTGTGACTTGAGCCTAACACAACAACTGATTTCACTTATTTCTACCCTCACCTAGTTTGAAGAAAATAAAGTTTCGAAACTTGGGACCTTAATATGCTGGGAGTGCGCTGCAAGGCTTCAAGCTGCCTCGAAGTTCAGAAGTAAAGCGCTGTTCAGCGAATCATTGCTGAAGGGATTAATAAAAAAGGGAAAACAAGTAAGTAATAGTAGTCTCACTGTCAGTGATTACGCTCGTCCGGAAATACTACCACCATACATAGTTGTGCCGCCAAGCGGCGTCGCTGTGTTCCGGAGTGAAGGGTATGTGTGCCGGTGTCGTTATCTAGTCAGTAAGTAGTCTCACTGTCAGTGACTACGCTCGTCCGGAAGTACTACCACCATACATAGTTGTTCCGGAGTGAAGGGTATGTGTGCCGGTGTCGTTATCTAGTCAGTAAGTAGTCTCACTGTCAGTGACTACGCTCGTCCGGAAGTACTACCACCATACATAGTCGTGCCGCCAAGCGGCGTCGCTGTGTTCCGGAGTGAAGGGTATGTGTGCCGGTGTCGTTATCTAGTCAGTAAGTAGTCTCACTGTCAGTGACTACGCTCGTCCGGAAGTACTACCAGCATACATAGTTGTTCCGGAGTGAAGGGTATGTGTGCCGGTGTCGTTATCTAGTCAGTAAGTAGTCTCACTGTCAGTGACTACGCTCGTCCGGAAGTACTACCAGCATACATAGTTGTTCCGGAGTGAAGGGTATGTGTGCCGGTGTCGTTATCTAGTCAGTAAGTAGTCTCACTGTCAGTGACTACGCTCGTCCGGAAGTACTACCAGCATACATAGTTGTTCCGGAGTGAAGGGTATGTGTGCCGGTGTCGTTATCAAGTCAGTAAGTAGTCTCACTGTCAGTGACTACGCTCGTCCGGAAGTACTACCACCATACATAGTTGTTCCGGAGTGAAGGGTATGTGTGCCAGTGTCGTTATCTAGTCAGTAAGTAGTCTCACTGTCAGTGACTACGCTCGTCCGGAAGTACTACCACCATACATAGTTGTGCCGCCAAGCGGCGTCGCTGTGTTCCGGAGTGAAGGGTATGTGTGCCGGTGTCGTTATCTAGTCAGTAAGTAGTCTCACTGTCAGTGACTACGCTCGTCCGGAAGTACTACCACCATACATAGTTGTGCCGCCAAGCGGCGTCGCTGTGTTCCGGAGTGAAGGGTATGTGTGCCGGTGTCGTTATCTAGTCAGTAAGTAGTCTCACTGTCAGTGACTACGCTCGTCCGGAAGTACTACCACCATACATAGTCGTGCCGCCAAGCGGCGTCGCTGTGTTCCGGAGTGAAGGGTATGTGTGCCGGTGTCGTTATCTAGTCAGTAAGTAGTCTCACTGTCAGTGACTACGCTCGTCCGGAAGTACTACCACCATACATAGTTGTGCCGCCAAGCGGCGTCGCTGTGTTCCGGAGTGAAGGGTATGTGTGCCGGTGTCGTTATCTAGTCAGTAAGTAGTCTCACTGTTGGTGACACACGTCACACGGTTGTTCAGCTTGTCTCTGGGATGGCAACGCATCCGAACTGATGCCTTTAATTTGAAAAAAAAAGTTGTAAAATAATTCATAGATCCATGATTATTATTTATGATCAAAATCAACATATTTTTCACAATATTTTTTTCTCATTACAGATACAAAAACAATATTTCGAAACGGTAAAAGAAGAAGCAGATAGTTTTATATCACCCAAGACTTTGACTGTTACAGAAATAATTCATATTGTAGAAATTGAAGACCAAAATAACATGACCCAACTTGTTCAGTCGGGTGATGACGATGAACCTTCACTATCAGAAAATTGTGAGACAGAAGAAATTATGATGGACGAAATTGAAAATTCTGAAATGGACGTTGAATTTGTTGCTATAGAAACTGACACTGATGGAGATCCCAGATGCCTCTATGCTGAACAACAAAATAAAAGAAAAATATTAAAAGTAAATCCTCTAGATAGTAGATCTTCAATTGAAGAAACAATCAACTCTGACTATATCCACCCACTGCGACGCACTTTGCTTCTAAGCAACTCGACTAGCTATCAAGAAGATGTTGAAGATCAAATAAATAAAACTTTTAAAATAGAAACTAACGCAAAAGTGTCTAAACAAAATACAAAACATAAAAACCCTATTAAAAGATTAGAAGTAGCTGTAAGCCATGATCATAAATATTATTTAAAAGGAGACAGTGAAGACGGAACTAAAAAGAAGAAAATAAAAAAATTACGAGGAACTAGTAAAAAGGTTTCAAGTCGAAAAGTGGCAAGAAAGAGACAAGTCTTCTGAGGCTGTGGATTTGCCGCAGCTACTGAAGAGGAAATATGACTATGAAGGAATATTTCCGGAGTCACTGTCAGTGACTATGCTCGTCCGGAAGTACTACCGCCGTACATATTGTGCCGCCAAGCAGCTGCACAAGCTATGGATCCAATAATACTTCATTATCGTGGGGGCTTGACGCATAACAGATTTGAGCAACTAATTCGAGAAACCCCTTTATTGGCATTACCAGTAAGACAGCCCAATATGGCACTTGCCATTTTCTTAATGAAGCTCCGAACGGGAGAGAGACAGTGTGCTGTAACGAGACTTTTAGCTTCGTCACAAGTTCTTTAGTTCTTAGTCGATTTTCGCACGTCACATCTCTAGTTTCGTTTTTAATCTGTGGTATGAGTGACGTTTTGAGGGCCACTTTACGACCCTACCTCCATAAAGTATAGTAACTAATAGGGAGCGTGCAGAAACCATAGGTGGCAGCACAGAAATTTCAGTGCCAAGTATGTTTCAAGTAAAAAATTCGAAACAGCTGCGCTAGGACAGTCTTCTTCGCGCACGATCTCCTAAACTGAGCGTGCAGGAACCACAGGTGGCAGCACAGAAGCGTCAATGTCAAGTATTTTAACCCATAAAACTTAGAATATGCGACACTAGATGGCGTAGTCAACGCCGTGCTCGCTCCTTATAAGGATGCCTACCTCAACGCAAAGACGTTAGTTTTCAATCGTCGCCAGGATTTTAACTGAATCTTCAGTAATCCTTAGTTTCTTTGGGATTTCGATGCCCTAAATGCTTTGAGGAGCTACTTACCTAGGATGACGTAATGGAGAGATTGCTGAAATTTTTGGTAAAAAAGAATTCTTCTAGACGAAATGTCTTTCTCGAACATAACGGGATTTTTTATCGAACAAATTGATTTTTTTCAGATATTTTTATTTCTTATACAACGAACACAACCCCTATATGGAGGTGCGTGGTGATTGCCTGATGATTTTGTAAAGAAACGGTAAGATTTTGTCCAAAAGGCGCACGTAGCCACGTGTTTGTATATTGGTGTTTTTTAGGGTACCGTACCCGAAGGGTAACCAACGGAACCCTATTACTAAGCCTCCGCTATCCGTCCGCCCGTCCGTCTGTCGGTCAGCGGGCTGTATCTCAAGAACCGTAATAGGTAGAGAGCTGAAATTTTCACAGATTGTGTATTTCTATTGCCGCTATAACAATAAATAATAAAATTAAGGTTTATGGTACGGAACCCTTGGTGTGTCAGTCCGACTCGCACTTGGCCGGATTTTTTTCCGTGAGATTAACCTAGTGAATTTTTTTTCAGCCAGCACATTAGTTTGGCGTTTCGGCTTTATTTTCCTCATGTTTTGGAATGATGACATGAACGAAATCTTATTATTGTCTTGCCAAGAGGAATCTATCCGGCGGTCGTCATTTCCTGTGGTTAACTTGATCATTTATTTTTAAAGCAGGCAATTTAAATCAAGCAAGAAATTTAAATCTGTTTTTAACACTTATGAAACAAAGGATATGTTTCAAAATGGGCCAGGTCTATGTACATTACCTCATAAAAAAGGGAAAAATCCGTATAATTCGGGAAAAATACATTTAATTCATTTAAATGTTTACTGTTGTGGTAGTTAATTGATGTTTATAAATTACTTTTATCGATTTTCAACATGGCGTCGCACCGATTCAAAGTGTGTTATGGGAGCCGAGTTGCGGTCATCACCATTTTCAATGCTTATTAAAAAAGATATTCTTAGGAAATAACGTTTAAAAAAATCCGGGGACTTTACCTATAGTAGTTTTTGAAAAATTAAAAAAATCGAGAAAAGTCCATAGAAACCTACTTCCATTCTATCTATTATTTTAGTATAAACTGATTAGCGGTATAATAAAACATGACGAAAGGAACAAATTAACGTATAAATAACTGATTAATCAAACTCGTGTAAGCAGTTTTTTATTTTTTATATCATTTCATAATCTTTTTTTTTTTCTGGCGAAACTTTGCATGGTCGTATTTTCTTTCAGTGTATTTTTATTGTATACATGTTTATGTAGATCCAAAAAAAAATCAGAGGCTACAAAGGCTGGGTACCAGAGATATCAATTTTTAAAGATTTTCTTAGGGTTGTCAACAAAGTAAGTGATTGTAACATTTTATGTTTTTTTTTTTTTTTTTTTCTTTTATGATGGGCATCGTGTGGTATTGGGAAGGGGTCCGCCCTCGTTAAGGTGGATGCTCCAGGGTAGCCCGCGAAATTCAAATATTTTTATGTTTTTTGCAATTTGCCGGTCAGTGTGAAGCTGTATGTGGACCAAATGCGATCTGCGACCGTAACGCGTATTTATCTAAAGAATTATAACCATTTTAATCATCAATATAGCCCTCTAAGTTCATGTAGTTCGAAAGAATGAATATTTCCGCAGAAAACTCAATTATTGTTTCAATGTCTATAGTCGGCAATGATTGTTTCTTTTTTTAAATTTCAGCAAAGAGGCGTTAATGTTTTCTGAATACGTATTTAAATTGGGTTATTAAATTTGTTAAGAAATACTTTTATGAGCAATTAACATTTGTATTCTAAATACAAAATTATTAAAATTTTATGTTTTTTTTATATTAGACTATTAGTGGCCTTTGCTTCTCTCAACCTAGCGAAAGCAAAGCGCGGATAAAAAGAAAATGTATGTCATATTTTGGCTAATAATTATGGCAAAACTATTTTTCATTCTATTATTTATAATTTTTGTTTTAAGTGTTCTCGGCTCCTTATCACCCTCGTCGCTGTACGACTCTGCGAGAATCTCGCCTCAAATGCAATAAAAAACGATACGATAAATGTACTAGGTATTTAATATAATGTCACAATTATTATTACGTACAACCCTATTTCCATAGAGATTCCTAAAATACATAGAAACGATTTATCTCCTTTGCCCCATGAGTTTAGTTTGTGAAATTTTAGAATATAATTACTAACAGTGGTGAGTATATCATGTGAAAAAATAAAATGCTACATCGCCATAGTTTTATAAAAAAATAAATATAGTTATGTGAAATTCAGAAAAAAATCCTTACTCTTCAATAATTTAACCTACAACCATCTAATTTAACATGTAGGCAGTTATATAAAATCCTACAACATCATTATTAATTAAAAAAACAACCAAATGTTTTATATTTTTTGAGTAATCTTGAAATTAAGATTTTCTTAAGGTCATTGACCTTTCACTAAAAAAATAATATCTAAATAACTAAGCAAAAAAATACTGTCGGTATTTTTATCTAGCCATGATATATCATGGCTAGATCTATCGAATGGACTCATAAAAGAGACATGACCGCAACTCAGGTTCTATAATACCCACTCAAGCGCCCGACCGCCGCGGCTTACTTTCGCCCGACCGCCAGCGTCCGCGCGGCTATGAACATGTTTTTTTGCCGCTTCCGACCTTGGCGATAAAAACATCTATAGATCGCAAACTGCAAGTGATACAGCAAAATAAAAATACAGTTATAAAGCTGAATAGTTAAGGAAACTACTTATCTAAAAATCAAGACCTATTGATTGAATTTTATACTAAAAACAAAGGTTAAACTTGAAAAATAGTGATGAAAATTGATATTTCTCTATAAAAATATTGATTGGTTGAAAAACCTTTAACTTAACATCCATTTTAGCAATTTCAGAAAAAACTACATTAAATTTCCTTTCCAATAATAGCAGAATGTACTAATTTATTATATGCCATCATGAAGAAAATATTAAAAGAATTTAGCTACTCCCCGCTGGTTTTAATGCGGCCTCGCGCGCTCGTTTATTGTTGATTTCGAGCCAAGATGGCCGCCGGATAAGGCTTCGTACAAACAGAGTTAGAAAATTAAACAAAATAATTTTACGATTTATTTTTAATGTCTACTTACAGTTTTTCTTATGTTAACTTATAATAAGATACTTTTATCTTTAATAACAATAATTAAAAACAAAATAACATGACGAGGTATTTTTTTTAACCGACTTCAAAATAAGGAGGTTCTCAATTCGGTTATTTTTAAGTTTTTTGTTTACTCAGCCGCCAAAGCCGATTTGGATAATTATTTTTGAAGTCGGTTTTTTGTATTACTTATTATTATAATTTGTAAAGTCAAAATCAAAATATTTGATTTCACATAAACCTCATGGGCACTTATGAAACGTCAGAACCTAGGTGCACGGTTCCAATTGGTCGTTTCCTATAGAGAAGAACCGGCAAGAAACTCCACGGTTACTCTTTTAAAAATAATTGTTTTTACAATGTATTCAAATTACAGTGTTAATAGGTATGGGAGGACAGTGTAGGCCTGTCAACAAGTACCAGGTACTTAACAAAATAGAAAACGGTCTACATATCTACAGTATATGAAGCCTACAGCGTTCTCACATTCACAAAATATAAAAGAATCTATCTAGGACAGAAATTAAATAATAGAAATAAAAACCTATTTAAACCAAATGTAAAAAATAAAATGAAAGTAAACATCGTAATTTGGGAGCAGTTAATAGACATTTACCTACATAGCGATGTTGTTAATGAGGTACCAGGGAAGCCACATGTGCAGAAGGAATTATCGCCAAACTTCCCTGTCTTCAACGTAGTCTTTAATCTTATAATATGCCTTTTTGATAAGGACACGTTTGATATGGGTTTTGAACTTTCCAAAGTTCTGTAACCGACTTTGGCAACTTGTTATAAAAACGTATACTGTTTATAAGAAATGACTTGCTTGTTTTAGTTAATCTAAATTTGGGTATCACAATTTCATGTTTACTACGTGTATTTATATTATGGAAATCGCTTGTTATTTTGAAAAGTCCCAAGTTTTTGCGAACATACAAAATACTTTCTAAGATATAAAGAGAAGGCAGAGTTAGTATATCAATTTCTTTGAATTTGTTTCTAAGGGTCTCACGAAGATGATGATGAGAAGATGTACAAGCATGTGCGATAGAGTGTGTGTGTTTGGAAATCAAAAATGTTTATAAAATAATAAGTGATATGTACCTTAGACCAAAATAACCAACATACACCGGTATGTTGGTTATTTTGGCCTAAGGTTTGTGGTAAGCACGGAAGCAACCTTCAATGTTGACCTGGCATTGTATGCATTTCCAAATTGTCCGGCTGTCGACCTTCTGCTGAGCGCACAACCAGCACCGGGTTTTCTTGGAACCAGTCCGCATCGGGAAATGGTCATCTTCCACAGTACATCTATTAGCACCGCTCCTTTTATTCATTTGCATCGGCATCGTCATCGAGGTCAAGTCAAGTTGTCTGTGTGCCTTTAACAAGTTTTCTGCCAACAATGTCCTGAAGCGTCTATGCGAAATATTCGCGTTTTTTGTGGCAAAAATCACAAAGCAATTAAAAATTGCGGCGTTGTATAAACGCCGAAACAATTTTTTATACCAAACGCGATTCCGGCTTCGTTCCATCGGGTGAGCAGACAGAAATTGGTCTTTTCTGTCTACTCCCCCCATGCTCTTGTTATACTCCAAGACAATGTTTGGTTTATAAGTGAGTCTGTTGTACTTATTTGTGGTTCCAACTCGTAGTAGATGGTATGTGGAAATCATACTAACTAAGTTAGAATCCTGCCATACCATCACTGACAAGTCGGAACAGTAGCTGACCACTACTTCACCTGTTCGCAAGTCTGTCTTCGTTAAAGTCTTTAGGGAGTCTGGAACAAACTCCCGGTTCAGTCGTAAAGTCCCGTAAACATCTGTCTTCTGTCTTTTAAGACATCGCGCTAATAACGGACTATTATAAAAGTTATCCATTATTAGCGTATGTCCTCGGTAAAGTAGGGGCTCAACAAGCTGGTACACAATAAGCGCAGTCGCGTTGCTAGGTCGTATTTCGCTATTGTCAGTCAAGTGTCCTGTAGCAACAAGTCTATCAGATGCCGATGCGTCGTCTTCAGGTCCTTCATTAGTCAGGTCAGTTGTGTCATCTGTCTGTTGGTCTGTCGTTGGAGTTGCGTTTCTTGTCGGTCGATCGGTCTCTTGGTCTTTTCCAGCGTATATTATAAATTTCCAGAGATAGCCGGTTGAAGACTCACACAGTTCGTACGTTTTGACGCCGGCCTTTGCAGCCTTTGTCGCAATCTTCTGAACCATGGATAGTCTCCCGTGCCACTTCAAAAGTGATTCGTCCACGACTATCTCTTTCGATGGATAATATAGACTGGAAAACTTTTTATTAAAGTACTCAGTCACTGGGTCTATTTTCCTAAGTCTGCTGTTTTTGTCTTTGCTTTTGGCGAAATGCATCATTGTCTTCAGTAAAAGAAATCGATTATATGTCATAATGCTACGAAAATATGGCATAGTGCCGAAACCATTAAATTTAAAATAAAGCTCTTCTTCGGGTAGTGGATAAAGACCTTGCAGAATTAATATTGCCAAGAAAGTTAACATTTCATCTCTGTCTGTCGGTGTCCACTTTTGCAGGCGGGAGTTCGGAGTCAGTTTATTTTGTGATTGTAATAAGTCAATCTTCTGTCTGGCATAGTGATTAGTCTCCGTACAGAGCATATCGATGAATTCAACATCAATCATTTTATAGAAGACGTCGAGTATTGAAGTCTGGTCTGTCATGTCCATAGTTGGTCCTGGTGTGCCAGTGAATGTCTCTTGTCGTCCTTGGAAAATTGCCTCTTCTTTACGCCAAGTAAAGTCGTATGCGTTATCGGGGGCAATACTTCGCAAGGCACTGTCGTTTATTGCGTCCTCGTTTTCTAAAATGTGTCGTTCTAAAGCCGTATAGTCAGTCGTAGATGCAGGTTCAGTTGACGCGGTACGTATTGTCTGGGGATGGTCAAGGTCTGTCTCGTCGTCAAAGCACGAGTCATCGTCACTTTCAATTTGCATCGAATCGTCTATAGTCTGTTCCAAATTTGTGTCATGTATTCCTGTAAAAATAAATAAACGTTTTATATATACATTAGGTATTTTTTAAATATTATGTGGTATAATATTTACCAATAATAGTGCGTCGTTTCTGAATTTCAGGTGTACTGTGTATCTCCACTTCAGCCGCAACCTCCATTCCTGTATTAGCATACATATGTATCTTACTATTTACCATGTGTGTGTGTACACACACAAATACATGGTTAAAAGTAATACTGGGTTGGCTGGTGGGACTGGGTTGTTAGGTGGTGGTGGGTAGTGTATTTTCTGGTGTACAAAAAAGGATTTACAAATAAATAAAAGTGTATGTTTAGAGGTGAGGAGGGTGTGTATGTGTGTGTGTGTGTCGTGTGTATTCATATATATGAAATCTCTCCAGGAATAGTTTACTCATCCTCTGAAGAGATTTCATTGATATAAAATCCCCTCTTACGCCGTTTCCTGGCTCGACATTGGGTCGCTGTCCAAGGAACTTGGTGAGTTGGGGATAGTATCAACAAATGGCGTACCCGTCCTGGGAGCACGATTATCTGGCTGGTATTCAGCATCATCATCATCAACTGAAACAAAAAACATTTGTTTTGAAGGATGCACCCTAGAAATAGCAGAAAAGGTTTATTTTGTAAGATTACCTACATAACTATAATAATCAGGTGTATTACAAAGCAATATTGATCTCAAAAATTCCCACTAGAACATAATTATTCGAAAATTCCTCCGTGATTTGATCAAATCCCTTAGGGATTTGGCCAAATCCCTGTTTTTATCATATCCCTGCGACATATACATACCAATAGGTAGCTGCATTAAAGGAGCAGATGGTGTTGCTTCAGGCTCCCAAGAATGTCCCGCTTCAGGCTCCCAAGAAGGTCCCGCTTCAGGGACTGGTGGCTCCGAAGAAGGGCCTGCTTCGGGTTCTGAACATGCCTCCGCTTCGGCCGCTGAAGACGGCCCAGCTCCAGGCACAAAACAGCAGAGCTCTCGCTCCGGAGATGGCTTTCTAAATAAAATTTGAATAAAACGTAAAACACATAGAACAAGTGAAAACATAAAAAAAATAGTATTAAAAAAAGTAACTGTTTGCGGCGTTTTCGAAGAGGAGCGTCAGGAAGGAGCACCCTGCTTATTTCCGCAGTCCTCTTCATGTCAAGCAGCTCCTTCTTGGCGGAAGACGACAAGCCTGTTCTTTCACCTGTAAATTTCATGCGGTGCTATATTTATATACTAGCAGCGTGCCGCAGTTTTTTTTTTTCCTCTTTATAATATTATTATTAGTTAGTATAGATTACTATAGATAGTATAGAATCTATACTTCTATAGTAATATATACTACACTAATAATAATATTATAAAGAGGAAAAAAAATCTATATTTTTACCTAGATATCTATAGGTATCTGATATAGATATCTAGGTACTAGGTAAATGACGTCGGTAAGGTGCCGAGAGGTACATCGACTGATAAGCAGCTCTAAGGGTGAACAAAAAAATGTATTTTAGTTATTCTCTTGGAAACATTGGTATTTTATGGTATAATACCGAGTAATTTTTTTCTTATACGTAATAGTAAATTTTAGTGTAAGCATTAATGTATATCGCAAACAAAACACGCCATAAAATTAAAATAATTATTTTTTACGTCGTCGTAGGCTCGTCCTTACAAACCCTTATTTACACTTGACAGAGAACAGCTGGCGGGTGCCATGGTACCCTGTATTGAACACCCGTTGAACACAATTGAAGGGTTAAGTGGACAAAGGTGTTATCTGACAAAATCAAAAAATCTGACTTTTTTGCATGAACATAGGTTTTAACTGATGGTAAATCAATCCATGGATTTAAAACACGTCAATTTTAATTCGTTACATAGTTACAGACACTAGCAAAGGTGTTAACTGTCAATCAAGTATATATTTCAGATTTGCAAATGTGCTAACAGCAGAAATATTACCAGAGAAATATTACCAGAGAAATAATATCATTGCTACTTTTGGAATAATATAAGGTGGTGATCAATCAATAAATCTTCTGCATCTTCGTAAGGATAACATGTTTTAATGTTACAAAAATAAACAAAGGTGTTAAATGCTATAAGTTACATTTGCTAATGTAAAATAAAATCATTTTTTATTTCAAATCCTTTTTACATTGGTGGTAATATCTGTTATCACCAGTGTTATAATGCGTTTTAATCGAATTAATGGTTTTGTTTTTATATTATAGCATTTTAAACACTTTACCATTTTTCGGAACGGACAATTTTTGACAGTGACATCTCGATCCCGCCAATGTTACGTCAATCAGAATCAAACGTCAGTTTTTCTTAACCGCGAGAGTACGACTTAGTTCAATTCAAACGGAATAATTTGTTCTTACGGTTTGAGCATATCTGATTAAAACAAAATGTCATCAGGTTCACGAGCACGGCAAATATTGAGCTTAGTGACGAAGGTATACATATCATTAATAGAGATGGGCATAGGTCTTATTTTTGCACTTGGACAGAAGACTGTGGTGGAAAGGGTAGTGTAGAAGTTCTTAGTTCCCTTTTTTACTGTTTAAATAATCTTATCAGTTTGAGAAGTTCTCAACACTTGTTACTATGGTCAGATTCTTGCAGTGGGCAAAATAAAAATCAATTTCTGATTGTTTTATATCAGTACATGTTTTCGAAAAAAATGTTTGCATCTATTGAACACAAATTTCCAGAAGTAGGTCACACATTTTTAGATTGTGACAGAGATTTTGGTCGCATAGAAAAACTTTTAAGAAGAAATGAAAAAATATTTACACCTAATAATTACAGAAATATAATTAGAATGGCATCAAAAAAAATTAGGTTATTGAAGACATGAATCACCACTTTTACGATTTTAACAAATTCAAAGATGATTTGGGGATAGTTATTCCTAACACTAATACATTAAAACAAAAAATCAACTTTAAAATTAATGTTAAGTGGCTTCGTATAGAAGACTTTGGAAGATATTTATATAAAACCAACTATGACCCGTACACTCCATTTCTAGAAGTCTGTCTAGTAACATCAATCACAAGGGTAAAATTTCAAAAGAAAAAATTGCTGATATCAAAACCCAATTAGAATATATTGAACAGGAGTCGCAATGGTTTTATATTAATATACTGAATAATTAATACATTAATAGTAAGTACATGTGCCATTTCTATTTTTTAATAATAAAACTGTTTCTTATAAATAATGCTGTTTTATTTTTTTACCACATAGAGCCTTTGTAAGTTTTTCTTAACTAAAATTAACATGGATCATAGTAAACAAAGGTGTTATGTTAATTTTTTATTAAAAAAAAAAAAATTGTATAGAATA
Source organism: Lacanobia oleracea (assembly GCA_950371165.1). Taxonomy (NCBI): domain Eukaryota; kingdom Metazoa; phylum Arthropoda; class Insecta; order Lepidoptera; family Noctuidae; genus Lacanobia; species Lacanobia oleracea. The sequence continues at coordinate 12,302,684 of OX493411.1, read as the reverse complement.
ACCATCTTTTTCACATAAAATATAAAATAGTCAATCTTGTCTAAATATTGGTACTTCTATTATATTTTAAAACTATAAGATTGAATTTCTAAGATGATTTTATTATTTAAAATTTTTGAACGTTCATTACTCATTTTAACTATTTGCTAGTTAACACCTTTGTCCACTTACCCCTTCAATTATTTAAGGTGGATGCTCCAGGGTAGCCCGCGAAATTCAAATATTTTTATGTTTTTTGCAATTTGCCGGTCAGTGTGAAGCTGTATGTGGACCAAATGCGATCTGCGACCGTAACGCGTATTTATCTAAAGAATTATAACCATTTTAATCATCAATATAGCCCTCTAAGTTCATGTAGTTCGAAAGAATGAATATTTCAGAAATAATCATTCCACCAATCGGTCCACATACAGCTTCACACTGACTGGCAAATTGCAAAAAACATAAAAATATTTGAATTTCGCGGGCTACCCTGGAGCATTCACCTTAAGTAACAGAATCTTTAAAAAACTACTTGTTTTTGAATAAATAATTATAACAATATACTAATTATGAACTATTCTTCCGTTTTCACACATTTTATAGTCAAATTAAACACATATTTCTTTGTATTTAGCTTTTCAAACGGCAGCCATTGTTCTCATCGTAAACAATAACTTTTTCTGAGGCGAAATATTGGTACTTTGAGAGTATTTAAAAACGACTTAACTTATACATAATATTGTGGCACAGTTCTTTACGATCAGTATGATGTATAATAGTATCAGATAATAACAATAATTTAAGAATACTTACGACATATTTCCGGCGCCGACACACACTTCATAATCGCAGTTTGTTTACAAAGTTTAACAATTTTTTTTTTTACGTTTTGCTTGTGTAGTACTGCCAACTTTGTTATTTCGTTGAAGAATTTCATAGAGAACAACTCTTTAAAACTATTTTCATAGACAACACGCGTTAGTCGATTTTATTGGGCATTTTTATACTGTTTCGTGCGGGGGGACCATAGTACCCAGTGGCGGACAACTCGTTTTTTTTTTCGGGTGCCATAGTACCCCACGGCGCTTGAGTGGTAAGTACTAAGGAGGCAGCGGCTTTGGAGTTACACTTCTTCCTCAGTCTCCATTATGCCATATCTTTTACCAGGATAAAAAGTAACTTATGTGTTATTCCAGGACATTTTTTTTTAAATTAGTGATGGCTCCAGTCTACAGTCTCTAGTCTACAGTCTCTAGTGATGACAGAGACAAAGTGTACGATGGAGCGAGCTTACCCAGAAGGAGCCTGTTCACTCTGACTTTGAAGACATTAGGGTAGTAAGCGTTTGGAAAAACAGACGCAGGCAAAGAGTTCCACTCCTTAGCTGTGCGCATTATAAAAGACGTTTGGTAACGCTTAGTGCGAATTGGTGGAATAGCAACAAGGTAGGGATGGTAAGATGCAGAGCAACGTCAAGTGCTGGTTGCATACATACCTACTTCTTCGTCATCAAATAATATATAAATATCATAATAAATTTGAATTATTTGATGATGAAGAAACTTTGCCGATAGGTATCTATACTAGAAATAGGTCACTAATCTTACTATTTTACAACTAATAAAATTTATGTAATGTACTTGAATGAAAATGGTTGTTACCGGATCCTCTCTGTCGGTATTTTTTTTGTATCTAGGATATAAAAATGATTTCTTGCCTGAATTATTTTTCTTTCAGAAATATTTCCATACATAAATATAAGAATGACTAAAAAGCAACACATACAAAATAATATTTTATAGGTTTATTATATTTATAGACTTTATAGTCAACAACTCTTGCACCTTGCTTCGCGAGTATACATCTTTTATTTTTAACACTTTTTTACACGCAACTTTTTCGACCCATGCTAGAAATAAACATAAAAATCAGTAAGTAAACATATATGTACGTATTAATAAAAAAAAAAAAAATTTTAAACAATAAACAAAGTAGCCCACTGGTATCTGGAACAGGGTCCAAGCTACGCTAGGCGGTCAGGGCTCCAGAGAGAGGAAAGCTTTTATAAAGAAATAAATAACCATCTGCCTACAATTTAATACTTTTAGTTAATAACACAAACACAAGAGATTTTACAAGCAAACAAAGATATAAAGACGGTAAAAACAAATAGAGACAAATAATGTCTTTCAAGAAATTTTGATATTACCAATCATTATTATAATGGAATTACAGTATTATTTCAAAATGAAATACCATTTTTTGGCGACTGGCATATTTTCGATAGTCGACCGAAAATACACATCACTATGCATTGATATATCAATAACTAGAATTGTATAGTCAAACTGGCGACATTCTATAGTTTTCGACGCACTATGGATACTATACTATTCTCTTTCAGGCACATGACACTTTGCTTTTGAGAATAGGAGACGCAACGTGCTCGCAAGTTTCGGTTTAAGGTTAATGCTCCAGGCTAGCCCGCGAAATTCAAATATTTTTATGTTTTTTGCAATTTGCCGGTCAGTGTGAAGCTGTATGTGGACCAAATGCGATCTGCGACCGTAACGCGTATTTATCTAAAGAATTATAACCATTTTAATCATCAATATAGCCCTCTAAGTTCATGTAGTTCGAAAGAATGAATATTTCAGAAATAATCATTATCTAGGGGATTCTATATCTATGCTGACAATAATGTAGAAGCAGTTGTGTCTTTAGGTTCATATAATGGAGATCTGATTTTATTGACTTTTCTGCTCAAAATGTGTTTTAACAATAAGTTATGATTGGATTTACTTACCGGTAAAACGATACTTTTGCAATATTTTCTTTAAAACACCATTTCTATTCGAACAACCGGGCACAGTATATGCCATTGTTCGTGGCAAAACGAAAACCGCACTCAAACCACAATATTTTTCACAATATGTCAATATTTTTGATAAAATTGATATACTAATGTGTTAACCAGCTGGTTAACAAAGAAAATGGCGATTCTCGGCTGGTGGCGCGCGGCATTTCAAGACGGTCGGGAATGTTATTGCTATCTCTTTTTGTCACATGAAATGTTTCCATTAAAATGTTGAGTGCAAGATAGGTTGCTATATACAACATAGAAGCTATCTAGGTATTCTATATCTATGGGCTGCACGAACTCAGTAAGTCAGTACAGCTAGGTAATAATTATGTGTTCTGTGGTACAGCGGGAGCGCTCGTTGAAGACGGACCTGAATTTTTTTCGTGTCTTACGATTGAGCGAATACCGTATAGTGCGACTACTTATTTTGATCGTATAGGTATTATTTGGAATTCTCAATATATTGTTTTAAACTCATTATCTGCAGGAAACCTGTAATAATAACAAAAAAATACATCATTAGTAATTTAGTAGTAATAAATAATAAAAGTAGTACTTAAGGTGAATGCTCCAAGGTAGCCCGCGAAATTAAAATATTTTTATGTTTTTTGCAATTTGCCGGTCAGTGTGAAGCTGTATGTGGACCAAATGCGATCTGCGACCGTAACGCGTATTTATCTAAAGAATTATAACCATTTTAATCATCAATATAGCCCTCTAAGTTCATGTAGTTCGAAAGAATGAATATTTCAGAAATAATCATTCTTTCGAACTACATGAACGTCACGGTCGCAGATCGCATTTGCTTCACACTGACACTGACATCCACCTTAAGTAAAAGGTTTTTGACAAATATAATGTAATATTGATTTGGGAAAAGTAGGAGTATAGAATTCCTTCCTTTGGCATGCTATAATATTCCGTAATCTTTTATCACTGAGACCAAAGCTGAGTCCAATTACTAGGTTCAGCATGGCGCAATCAGTACGAAAAATTCAGATTGAATTTCCAAAATCTGACCACTTACATTGTTTTTATTTCATTGTACGTATTAAAAACGAACAAGAATATGTATGTGATTATACTTTTACTCTATCGATAAAACATCCAAGAAGCCACATCCTTATGAAGTAAATGATATGACAAAACAGTTCAATATTTTTTTGTTTTTATTTATATTTCTAAATTGAAAACTGACTATGATGTAGAAGCAGTGGTGTTTTTATGTTCATAAAATGGAGATCTGATTTTATTGACTTTTCTGCTCAAAATGTGTTTTAACAAAAGTTATGATTGGATTTACTTACCGGTGAAACGATACTTTTGCAAAATTTTCTTTCAAAACACCATTTCTATTCGAATAACCGGGTACGGCGCATGCCATTGTTCATGGCAAAACGAAAAACACACTCAAACCACAATATTTTTACAATTTGACAATGTTTTCTATAAAATTGGTAGACTAATGTGTTAACCTGCTGGTTAACAAACAAAATGGCGATTCTCGGCTGGTGGCGCGCGGCATTTCAAGACCCGACCGTCTTGAAATGCTGTCTCTTTTTGTCACATGAAATGTTTCCATTAGAAATGTTGAGTACAAGATAGGTTACTATACCTATACAACTTAATAGAAGCTATCTAGGTATTCTATATCTATCATTGTCAGTATCCAATTTAGAAATATAAATTAAAACAAAAAAATATTGAACCGTTTTGACATATCATGTACTTCATAAGGATGTGACTTCTTGGATGTTTTATCGATAGAGTAAAATTATAATTGCCCATAACCTTTCACTTAAGTATTACTATTATTATTTAAACTACTAAATTATTAATGATGTATTCTTTGTTATTTTTACAGGTTAGGGTCAGATAATGAGTAAGTAAATGGATAAAAAATTGAGAAATGACGATAATTTGAGACCTACACAGTAACAAGGATATATGTTCTTAACACTTTAAAGAATCTTGCTTTCGTGATAATATGAACGTAGAGCATAAAATGCGCACGCAGTGCTAATAATATTTCCAAAACTGCCAGCATCTTGCCAACCAGTAAGTATATTAACCCAAAATCATCAATCAATCAAACTTTGCTTTTTTTAAATTTTTCGATGAAGATATTTTATAAATAGTAGTGGTAAAGGATACTTTTTATCTTTTTAAGTTAAGGAAATGCTAAAATTGTATAGGATCTTCATAAACCAACCTGACATCCATTTTGCTTCATTTCAGAAATTAGCGTTAAAGAGGAAGCTTATAAATGGAGAAGCTAAAATAGGACCCTGTCCCACACCTAGTTCTCATCGAGAATGATCTCAATATGATGAGGTTGAACTCTTGGTTCAATATAGTGCGCTGTTTGCAAAGTGAAAAACTTTTTTATTTGTCAAAAGTAAAATTCATTTACACCCTAAGAATTGTTTTATGGCAAATCATACTACACAAGATGTTGATTTGCATCCTAGTCAAATTCAAGGACGTAATTATGCTAATGATTCTCGACCCAAATCAACAATAAAATGGGTAGGTATTTTTTTTTCTTATTTACGGAAATCGGTAAGTGTGAGCCAGCTGTATTTAAAAGCAGCCCGTCTGTTACTAGCCCTGTAATCGCGCTTTCACACACAAACAAACGCAAACAACACATACGCAAACGATCATTCAGTAAATTGGTAGGTAATCAATTCCACCCCAACCAATCACAGTGCAGGTACACTCCCGCGCAAGCTCCTAGCCCCCCCGCCCCCGCAGCCTCGGAACTACTACCCGTGTGTTTGATGTCGCCGAAGTGCGCGTGCGGTGTGCGATTTCCACTCTCGGACGTAGGTACAAAGTGCAAGATTACGGACAATTATTCAAATGTCGAGTTGGTAGAGATGGTCCGCCATGTGATGCCATCAGTGGAGAGAGCCTACGTGGAGCCATCCGGATGTTCACGAAAATCTTTCCCGCTCGGGAACCCCATCACAGAGCGTCATGGTGGCTTTCGACACTTTAAAAACGTATGTGTCAGTGTTACGTAAGCTAAAGGAAAACCAGCTACGTTGTGCTCGATTGTGCGAAAAGTGTGATGTGATGGTGACAACTTTGAACAATAGCTCCGGGTAACTAAGACCCACTGACCAAGTAGGTAATTTATTTATTTGTACATTTTTTAAATAGCTGTTGGCTTAATCAATTTTAATAGTGTAAATAAGTTGATTGCAAATTTTTAACTACGTCAAAAATACCTAAGAGTCGAAAGTATCACCACATACTTACACTTAACTGACACGTCTTCCCATTCCCGTCAAATGTAGAAAACATTTTTAGACATAGTAGATCGGTACACCAACTAAGGTAGGTATTGTTGCCGGTCCGAAACCCGTTAAATAGTAAGGAAAATTTCAAATCAACCAATTTAATCCACAAATAAAACAAAATCACTACGAAAACTTTAGGTTGAAGGGTAAAGTAAAACTAACATTTTATTAATCATCTGAGACCAGTTCAGTGAACTCTTCTGTGGCGCACTAGTATTACTATCTTTAGTAAGATTTCCGTAATGCTCAAAAATGAGTTAATTATCAAGCGAAATTTGTGACAATAATGTAGGTGATTTTCGAAATAAAATTAGGTAAAATTATGTAGCGGTCAATGCCCGCGCACGCGCTAGCACTTCGTAGGTAAGACGTCGACACTCACGCACTCAGCTGCATTGTCGCTGTGTGCATAGTCGGCTGATTCTGCTTTCTTTGTATTGAATTAAGGGTTTAATTCTGAAATACTGTTAAATTTCAACAACAAATAAAAGCAGCGCTTATTAGTTATTGCCCAATATCGTACTTTCAATTGATTATTAATGTCTTTTATGACAACCTCCTGAAATTTGTATAACGAGCAAAACAACACCTTGTATAACGAGCGTATGTTTATGTGTTTGTATTGTTTAATATAACCGTAATTTTGTGTTTTATACTATCTAATCTGATTAAATACTAATTCTATAGTACTTTGAGTCTTTACTACGACTAAGTCCGCCATACATGTATACGACCCCCGCATTACGACCTGCCTTTTAAAAGGTTACCACAGGTTGATTCGGCAACGTAAAACAATCGAACAATCACATATTCCGAAATCCAAATCGCGTCTTTCATCTCGCATGAGATCGGTCGATTGTTCATTCTCTGCCTTGCTGAATTCACTTACGCAACAAGGATTATTTTTATAAAAAAAGTAATATTATTTTAAACACTGAACAATGTCAGATCCTGTAAAAATATAAAAATAGTAGCCTACCGGAATCGGGAACAGGGTCCAAGCTACGCGCAAGCTACGCTAGGCGGTCAGGGCTCCAGAGAGAGGAACGCTTTTATAAAAAAATAAATAACCATCTGCCTACAATCTAATATTTTTAGTTGATAACACAAACACAAGAGATTTTACAAGCAAACAAAGATAATAGGTCTTTACCTATGAAATTGCCGTTTTGTATGAAAAAATTTAACGAATTTTTTTCATGTCTTTTTTATTTGAATTAATCGAAGTAATCACCCATGCAATCAATGCATCTTTGCCAACGCAGTGGCAGTTTATTGATGCCCTTCTTAAAGAAATCAGCTGGACGGGAGGCAACAAATTCTTCAAAGGCATTTTGTACTGCCTCTCGGATATTGAATTTTTTTCCCGCCAAGAAGTTATCCAAATTCTGGAAAAAGTAGTAGTCTGTAGGTGCAAGGTCTGGTGAGTAGGGCGGATGACGGAGAGCTTCCAACCCCAGTTCTTTCTTGCAACTTGGAGACCGCCTGCTGTGCAGTATGAGGTCGCGCGTTGTCGTGCAGGAGCAGCGGAGACAAGCGATTGACCAATGCTGGTTGGAGATGTGCCAGCTTCTCCATCATTGTGTTCAGTTCTTCACAGTACACATTTGCAGTAATGCTCACCCCGTTTGGTAAGAAGCTGTGATGAATCACACCGGCGCTAGACCACCAAACAGTGACCATCACTTTTCTAGGGGTAAGTTTTCGTTTAGGGCATTGTTTAGGTGCTGAACCAGGATCCAACCAACTTGCTGAGCGCTTGCGGTTATCAAACAGAATCCATTTTTCATCGCAGGTAACAATGCGGTTCAAAATTCCTTCATTTGTGTGTCTGTTGAGCAGTGCAAGGCACGTCTCGACGCTTACTTCGCGCTGGCGATCATTGAGTTCGTGGGGCACCCATTTGTCAAGCTTTTTTACCTTGCCAATTTGACGCAAATGGACCAATATTGGTTTGACGCTAACGTCGAAAGCTGCTGCTAATTCAGCCGTAGATTGTGTGTCATCAGCTTCCACAATCGCCTTTAATTCGTCATTGTCGACCAAAGTCTTCGGACGACCGCGAGGTTCATTTTTCAGGTCGAAATTTCCAGAACGGAAGCGAGCAAACCATTAACAGGTGGTGTAGTGTTAGCTCCGTAAACGTCGTTGATGTTGCGTGCCGCTTGTGCCGCGTTGCTGCCACGACGGTATTCATATTCCATAATTACTCGATTTTTTAACGTATCCATGATGACGAAAAAGATTGAAATGCGATGAAAATGTAACACTAATTAATAAACAAATGACTACTTTTGGAAAAAAAAACATGTTTTTAAAATAAAATTAATTTGAAATTAGAATTCTTAGCCAAACAAAAATTATTTTGATTTGAAATGGCCAGTACTGCAGAACGGCAATTTCATAGGTAAAGACAAATGGAGACAAATAATATGTTTCAAGAAATTTTGATATTACCAATCATTATTATAATAAAATAACAGTATTATTTCAAACTGAAATACCATTTTTGGTGTTTAATGTGCCACTGCCGACTGGCATATTTTCGATAGTCGACAGAAAATACACATCACTATGCATTGATATATCAATAAGTAGAATTGTATAGTCGAACAGGCGGCATTCTATAATTTTCGATGCACTATGGACACTATACTTTCTCTTTCAGGCACATGACACTTTGCTTTTGAGAAAAGGAGACGCAACGTGCTCGCAAGTTTCGGTTTAATACAGTCTATCTAGGGGATTCTATATCTATGGTGCAGCTGACGCATTCCATTATATAGAAATTACGCAGTTGTAATTACACTTATTTTAAGATTAATTATTTAATAAATAATATTAAATTTTCATTACTTATGAACTTAGGTTTAATACCTTATTACATTACAATAGTAATGTTTACAGTTAATTTGGAGCGTTTTTCGTAGTTTTATGGATTTGAATGGGATTTTTTGTTTCGAATTTCAACTACTCATTTTAAACTTTTGAGGCCACTATGACGGTATTATATAAGGAATATTATGATATATTATTCAATTAATTTGGTTTGTACAGTAGTTCAATCCACGAGCTCGAAAATGTGTCGTCGCGCATTTTATGAGGAAGTTACTTCGGAATTTCGACTTTTTTTAAGTAGATAAGAGAAAAATACATAAAGTGAGTCCGTTAGGTTCAATACTAATAACTATTCTCATCTATCCAATAAGCCAAAGTTGTCTAAATATTTTAGTTTCTGAGAATGAGAAAGCCACTCCACCAATTCGCACTAGAAGCGTTTTCAAACGTCTTTTATAATGCGCACAGCAAAGGAGTGGAACTCTCTGCCTGCGTCTGTGTTTCCAAAAGCTTACAACCCTAATCTCTTCAAAGTTATAGTGAACAGGCTCCTTCTGGGTAGGCTCGCTCCATCGTAGACTTTGTCTCTGTCATCTCTGACATAGACTAGAGTCAAGAGCAAACCCATTACAAATAAAAAAAAAAGCTGGAGTTGGTCATTTTACGCAAAAAACACAGTCAGATTGTAATATGCCTCTTAATGGTCTAAGATCCGGTCTAAGAAATGTATAGGTACCCTCAATGATATTATAAGTAAAAAGGTGTAGATAGGTTACCTATACAACATTCGATCTTCAAAAACGGCACTCTAACGCACACATAAATAACTAAATATTGCAGGTAGCTTTGGGTCTTTTACTTTGAATGCACTCAGAACCTACGTGACGTGCGTCTGTTGACGGCGCAACGCGACACTGAGGTCAAGTGTGGCTAGTTAGCCACATTTTAACGTGCCGCTTGCTGAGCGCTTATAACCTATCTACACCTTTTTACTTATAATATCATTGGGTACCCTCACATGTTATTTAATTCTAATATAGAATAAATGCTAGATAATGTTTAGATTGATACGTTGGAAGTGGGTTGCCTAGCTAAATCATGTGCCAACAATAACTGCTGGTGAGTAGCTAAACAGAAAATAAAACAATTGAAACTGTTTTGTCTTTTTAAATTTAAATGCCAGTACCTATAAATTACAGAGCTATAAACAGTAAGTTTATAACTATTTTAACAGTGTAAAATTTATGAAAGGAGATGTTCCACAATGTATGGACCCTGGGCCACCATACTTAAAAATAGAGAAATATATTTAAAACAGTTCTCAACTGTCCAATTTCTTTAAAATGGCTTTGTTTGCTGGTAAAACAAAATAAATCTGATGCGCATAAAGCTGGTTAACAATCAAAATGGCGATTCTCGGCTGGTGGCGCGCGGCATTTCAAGACAGTCGGCAATTTTATTGCTATCTCTTTTTAACCGACTTCAAAAAAGGAGGAGGTTCTCAATTCGGTTGTATTTTTTTTATTTTTTTTTTTATGTTTGTTACCTCATAACTCCGTCATTTATGAACCGATTTGAAAAAAATTAGTTTCATCTGAAAGGGTATACTTTTCGATTGGTCCCATTGTCACCATGTCAGAATCTGATGATGGGATCCCACAAAAATCAAGGGCAACCCTCAAATTTTATAGGCACATACAATGTTTTTATAAAGTTTCTAATGCAATTCAGATATTTGTGCCTGGTAATCATCATCTCATGTTGCTGAGCTGATGATGAAAGGTATAAATTAGGATCTGATGATGAGATCCCATGAAAAATGTTTGTTCAGCGATACTTTAGCCAATTGTCAGCCGATTTGGATGATTCTTTTTTGTTTGAAAGAATAATAATACTAATTAATACTTTAATTTAATGCCCCTCTGTCGTATCAACTCTGTATATATTATATTTTTAAATATTTGAATAAAATAAATAAAAAAACATTTAAAAATATAAAAATAGTAGCCCACCGATATCGGGAACAGGGTCCAAGCTACCGGTGGTCAGGGCTCCAGAGAAAGGAACCTCCTGACAATGCGAGCCGTGTCCAGAAGTACCGCTTTCTGAATCAAGCCCTTGATCCAGCTGCCCAACGAGAGCCTCCTAAGGTGTTGGTCGAGGCTCGTGGCTATTAAGCCATTGGCCGACACGACTATCGGTACAATGATTGCAGAGTCCACTTCCCACATGTCGACAACCTCGCGAGCCAAGTCAATATACTAGATTTGTTTGTCTTTCTCGGCTTTCACGAGGTTCTCGTCATGCGGGACGATTATATCTACAATCATTGCACGCCTCACAATTTGGTCCACCACCACTATATCAGGTTTATTGGCAACAATAGTCCTGTCAGTGATGATGGACCGATCCCAGTACAATGTGATATTGCCATTATCGAGAACTGGGTCGGGCGCATACCTATAGTATGGCACCTCACCTCCGACTCCACAAGAGAGTATTTCAGAGCAATTTGCTGATGGATAATCCTGGCTACAAGGTTGTGCCTATGCAAGAATTCTCCGTTAGCTAGACGAGAACAACCAGAGATAATGTGGCGAATTGATTCTCCCGGACGGTGACATGCCCGACATATGTCGACCGTGCCGTCTTTCACAATAAATCTCCGGTAGTTATTCGTCATGATCGTCCATAATTGCACAAATAAAACCTTCGATTTCTCCAAAGAGGTCACCGAAATGCAGCCAGGCTACGGACGCTAGTTGGTCTACGTCGGGCCCATGTAGGGTCCGGAAAAAGCGTCCGTAAAGCTCCTTACTCTGCCATACCGCCCTGCGATCGTTAGTGTCAAGCACCGCAGGTTTGCGCCAGTTTTCATTTGCCAAGGAGAGCGGGGTGAGTCCCTTGTCCACCGCCACTACATCTCGATGCATACCCACGTCGACAGCTAGGAATTATTCCCTAAGACTGCATATCTCACGATTGTGGAGAGTCTTAGCATTTAAAAAGCCTCGACCTCCACACTTTCGCGGGATATACAGTCTCACTACCGACGATCGTGGGTGATGCATTCGATATGCAGTAAGCAGTGTACGGACCGCCTATCCAGGGCGTCAAGTTCCGTTTGAGTCCATTTGAGTACGCCGTAAGAATACATCAATACTGGCATGACCCAACCGTTGAAGGCGCGCACCTTATTGCTATTAAATACCTTCAGGTGGCCAAAGAAGCGCTCCTTCAACGATTGCTTCATGTCAGTAACATTGATACCTAACGCTTCCGACATACCCAAATACTTGTAAGTTTCAGTTGGAGAGAGGGATCTCAGGCTTATGGAATCCGAGAGTTGAGTTCCCACGGATTCCATAATCTCTCCACGCTTTACATGCATGACCGCACATTTGTCCACACCAAACTCCATCCTGATGGCGTTACTGAATGTTTCAGTTACCTTCAGTAGCTCCATAAGTTGCAGATTAGTAGGGGCAAAGAGTTTCAGATCATCCATGTAAAGGAGGTGAGATATAACCTGACCACCTCTCTTCAACCGATAGCCTAGCCCTGAATTCTCCAGCAGTGTGCTAAGCGGATTCAAGGCTAGACAAAACCAAAGTGGACTCAAACTATCACCCTGAAATATACCCCGCTCGATCCTTACCGGTTCGCTATTCCTCTGGATATTTCGACATCCTGGATAGCGAAGGACTGTCCTCCATTGCCCCATACATGACATCAGGAAGGTGCGTAGCGTTGCATCAACTTTATACAATTCTAGCACCCTCATGAGCCATGTATGAGGCACCGAGTCATAGGCCTTCTTATAGTCTATCCAGCATGTCGACAGATCCTTTCGGGAACGCCGAACCTGTTGGCTAATGGCCATATCAATAAGGAGTAGCTCCTTAGTACCGCGGGACCCATTCCTACATCCATTTTGAGAGACAGACATGATGTTGTTGTTGTTAATATGACTATTAATGTTTGCCCTCTTATTATTATTATTTGTGTTTTTGACATTCTCGGGTCCCTAGAGACCCGGTCCTTTGGTAGGCGTACGAGGGGCCGATGCCAACTCGCAGAGGCCTTTTTAGACATTTCAAATGGAATGGGACACCAACCGACGATTATCCCTGTATGCACTGCGAAAGTATACCCAAGGACAATCCCCGGTTGGAGCAAAACTATTGCAAAATATGGAAACAAAAGATGAAATGCTATGGGTTTGGCTGGTTTAGTGGACTAATAACTACTACTATGGAAGAACTATTGGCCCCTGCCTGACCATTGACAATTAAAACGGCTTTAAAATAGCAGGGGGTGACTTGCACACTCAATAAATGGGCCCCCCGAAAAGGGTCGCTAGCACAAAGTGACGTAGCGCCAAGGGGGCAACATATCCTGAGGTGCTAGAGGAGTGGTATAGGTATACCACGGCTATCAGGACAATCCCGGAAGTACGGTCAAGATCCCTACCAGCACCTTACTGGATTATACGTCCTTCTCCCGAGCACGTTTGCTCTTGCGAATCTCCACTCAGACCGGCCGATTAAGGTTAGAAAGAGGTGGGAGCTCTGTTCCTCGTCAGTGTTCACTCCGGCCAGCCAATAAAGGCAAGCCAGAAATGAGGAACAAGAATTCTCCCTGGAGATCAGGTCCGTGGGGTTGCTAGTGCCCAACAGTTCGCCACAAAACTGCCTTGCGGATTTATTATTATTATTTCCTTTATTCAATAAATTAACCTACAAATTTCATTTTTAAATATTTGAAAAAAAATAATTATAAAAACATTTAAAAATATAATAAATAGTAGCCTACCGGTATCGGGAACAGGGTCCAAGCTACCGGCGGTCAGGGCTCTAGAGAGAGGAACCTCCTAACAATACGAGCCGTGTCCAGAAGTACCGCTTTCTGAATCAAGCCCTTGATCCAGCAGCCTAACGAAAGCCTCTTGAGGTGTAAGTCGAGGCTCGTGGCTATTAAGCCATTGGCTGATACGACTATCGGTACAATGATTGCGGAATCCACATCCCACATGTCGACAACCTCGCGAGCCAAGTCAATATACTTGATTTGTTTATCTTTCTCGGCTTTCACGAGGTTCTCGTCATGTAGGACGGTTATGTCTACAATCATTGCACGCCTCTCGATTCGGTCCAACACCACCATATCAGGCTTATTGGCAACAATAGTCCTGTCAGTGATGATGGACCGATCCCAGTACAATGTGATATTGCCATTATCGAGAAATGGGTCGGGCGCATACCTGTAGTACGGCACCTCCGACTCCACAAGAGAGTATTTCAGAGCAAGTTGCTGATGCATAATCCTGGCTACAAGTTTGTGCCTATGCAAGTATTCTCCGTTAGCTAGACGAGAACAACCAGAGATAATGTGGCGAATTGATTCTCCCAGACAGTGACATGCACGACATTATGTCAACCGTGCCGTCCTTCACAATAAATTTCCGGTAGTTCCTTGTCATGATAACTTCGTCCATAATTGCACAGACAAAACCTTCGGTTTCTCCAAAAAGATCACCGAAACGCAGCCAGGCTACGGACGCTAGTTGATCTACGTCAGGCCCATGTAGGGCCCGGAAAAAGCGTCCGCGAAGCTCCTTGCTCTGCCATACCGCCCTGCAATCATTGGTGTCAAGTACTGCAGGTTTGCGCCAGTTCTCATTTGCTAAGGAGAGCGGGGTGAGTCCCTTGTCCACCGTCACTACATCTCGATGCATACCCACGTCGACAGCTAGGAAGCATTCCCTGAGACTGCATATCTCGCGATTGTAGAGAGTCTTAGCATTTAAAAAGCCTCGACCTCCACACTTTCGCGGCATATACAGTCTCATTACCGACGAGTCGAAGACCGTGGGTGATGCATTCGATACGCAGTAAGCAGTGTACGGACCCGCCTATCCAGGGCGTCATGTTCCGTTTGAGTCCATTTGAGTACGCCGAAAGAGTACATCAATACCGGCATGACCCAACCGTTGAAGGCGCGCACCTTGTTTCCGCCCGATAGAAATCTATTGAATACCTTCTTCAGGCGGCCAAAGAAGCGCTCTTTCAACGATTGCTTCATGTCAGTAATATTGATACCTAAAGTTCCGACATACCCAAATACTTGTAAGTTTCAGTTGGAGAGAGGGATCTCAGGTTTATAGAATCCGAGAGTTGAGTTCCCACGGATTCCATAATCTCTCCACGCTTTACATGCATGACAGCACATTTGTCCACACCAAACTCTATCCTGATGGCGCTACTGAAAGTTTCAGTTACCTTCAGTAGCTCCATCAGTTGCAGATTAGTGGGGGCAAAGAGTTTCAGATCATTCATGTAAAGGAGGTGAGATATAACCTGACCACCTCTCTTCAACCGATATCCTAGCCCTGAATTCTCCAGCAGTGTGCTTAGAGGATTCAAGGCTAGACAAAACCAAAGCGGACTCAAACTATCACCCTGAAATATTCCCCGCTCGATCCTTATCGGTTCGCTAGTTGTCTGAATATTTCGACATCCTGGATAGCGAAGGACTGTCCTCCATTGCCTCATACACGACATCAGGAAAGTGCGTAGCGTTGTATCAATTTTATACAATTCTAGCACCCTCATGAGCCATGTATGAGGCACCGAGTCATAGGCCTTCTTAAAGTCTATCAAGCATGTCGACAGATCCTTTCGGGAACGTCGAACCTGTTGGCTAATGGCCATATCTATGAGGAGCAGCTCCTTAGTAAGCGGGACCCATTACTACATCCGTTCTGAGAGGCAGACATAATCGAATTGCTGTCTATATGAGTGTTAATTTTAGCTCTTAAAATGGATGTAAGAACCTTATAGACCGTCGGTAGGCACGAGATCGGTCTATAATTTTTGGGTTCCGCGGTGCTACCAGATTTGTGAAGCAGGTGGGTAACTCCTGTTGTAAGAAACTCGGGTAGTGAGCCGGTATCCAAGGCAGTCTGGTACTGAAATGCCAACCGAACGTGCGACTTTTGTAGCCACTTAATCCAAAAATTGTGCAGTCCGTCCGGTCCTGGAGATTTCCAATTAGGCAACGGACGTACTGCACGAGCTACATCTTGGGGGCTGATTGTGATTGCCCCCATTTCTGGTATTGAATCGCACACTCGTTCGACCTCTCTAGTCCAACCACCTTCGGTGTGACTGACAGGCACCGACCAGATGCTGCGCCAGAACGAACACATGGCATCAGCATCCGGCAAGCGCGTGTCAGTCACACCTTGGTCCGGTCGCTCCCAAGCTCTGTATACCTTTAATTACTCTGGAATGTGCGATTCTGGGTGTATATCTCTACGCGCCGCTTATGCCTCCGAATACGGTTTGCCCATGCATATACCTTCTGCTTCAGGAAGTCGATGCGCTCTGTGACCCGGGACAAATACTCTCGGGGACTAATATCAGTCCCCGAAAACGCCCGTCTCACAAAGCGCATCACGCGTGGTCGTGTGTTACCCTCCCTGAAGCAGTATAGTTTGCCGATGAGTGCCCTAGCCTCATCGATCCGCCGCTCGGTCCTGCACTGCCAGGCTGGTACAGCAGGTTTTGGTCGAATAGCTTCATCACTAGTATTAAACTTAATATTTGCTAAACGACATGCTGCAACAGCCCCGCAATACAGGATTGAGTGCGTATCAAGGAGGCTCTCGCTGCTTTCAAAGATGTTCTGCAGCAGCGAGTCCAGGGCACACACCAGCGCCCTATTTTTTTTGTGCATTGGTAACCGTGGTAAACGGGGCCTAATTTTGGTCGGAATTGATCTATACTCGCGAAGCGCATCCTCCAGTGCGCTCCTCAGTCTATCGTTGCACTGGCTACTTACCGTGACAACCCACCCTATCATCTACCTCATCACTGACGTTGTTGGGCCGCGGTGTGATTGCGCCACTAGCTGGCGCCTGAATCGGAGTTGAGATGATAAAGTTGCTCAGTACCTCTGAGCGCAGCCTATCAAGTGCAGCATCGTCCAACCTGTGATTACGTTGGATAACCCGCACCTGATCCGACAATCGTTGGGCCGAGACGTTCACGATTGGTTCCAGGTCCTGAAACAAAGACAGCATCCTGACACGGTTATTATTATTATTATTAGTTATTTTTATTAGTTATTTTGATATAAATTTTCCTGGTAAAAGGTATGGCATAATGGAGACGGAGGAAGAAGTGTAACTCTAAAGCCGCTGCCTCCTTAGTACTTTAGATTCACAAGTACCAGGTGAGCAGAAACATGTCAAAGTATTTTAGGGCTGAATTTGTGAGCGCTAAAAATTCGCAAGTTGTACCAGGAGAGCAGAAAAATTTCAAAATATTTTTGGGCTGGGCTTTTTTTTCCCTTGAGAACAAAAACATATCGAAGTTATTACCAACGTTATAGATTCACAAGTACCAGGAGACCAAAAAACATGTCGAAGTAATTCCGAGGCTGAAAGTACGTAGGTACCTACAGCGAAGATGCACAAACTATCAGGATACCAGAATCATGAAGATAAAAGACATGACCAGATTCTACCCTTAATCAATCCAGAATACATAAATGTACAGCAATTATTAATATGTGAAAAGTATTTATAAAATAAACAAAAATAAGTAGTCCGAGATTCTGTTTGTTGTTTGCCGACGACCTCAAATTATCCCTTGCAGTAAGAAACGGTGATGATTGTGCATGCTCCTGCAGTTCAATAGCTCGAAGTGTGTGACAATAACTTTTTCTCGTGCGCACAATCCTATGGTACGGGTCACAGAAGTCAAAGACTTGGGGGGTAAGTTTTAACATCACCTTGACTTTTCGTGATCACGTCATGAGTTGCTGCAGAAAGACTTTCAGAAATTTGGGTTTTATGCTTCGTACGGTCCAAGGGTTCACGAACGTGAAAGCTATAATTGCGTTATATGACGCACTGGTTAGGAGCCAGCTAGAATGTAACGCAGTCATCTGGTCTCCGCATAAAGCTAAATATAGTCTCATGCTGGAGAGAGTACAAAATAAATTTATTAGATATTTATATTTGAGGTATTATGGTTTCTATACATTTTATCCTTTGATGTATCCCACCTTATTTATTTTAGGTATGGTGGGCTACAATGAGTTAAGGGTTAGGAGGGATTTGGCACTCACTTCACATATATTTAAAATATTGAGAGGGAAGTTGCACAATCCCATTATTTTAGGGCAGGTGAGCCTGTGTGTGCCCGATAGGTACGTGTGGCGACGACGTCGACCGCGCCTGCTGGTGGAGCCGCGAGTTCGGACCAACCTAAGAGAGGCGCCGCTGACGCGTGCACTTCGCACGCTCAACCTGATTGCTGATTGCTAATGAGACGGACCTATTTATTTGTACTCTGGGTAGTTCACAAAGAATGCATTATTTATAATTAGTTATAGATGTTAGTATAAGTTAGGATAAGCGCATTTATCGCATTGGGTTAAGCCTGTAATGATAGATGTAAGAAGAAATAAATAAATAAAATAAAAAATAAATCGCAACAATAACATTTCTCTAAAACAAAAAAAATAGCCTGAAGTACATTGAGATCTGGTATCGTAGGTATCTACTGAACCGCCTCACTCACTTAAAAAGTACCTAAGTACCTAGCTAACTTTAATTTCTGAAGTTGGTGTTTTTGTTTTTATTTTCGTTTTTTGACATCGACTTCCGAAATTAAAGTTCTTTCTTTCTTCGGAAGTTATTTTGTACCTTGTAGTGTTTTGTTTTTGGAAGTCGGTTGTGTTTTTTGTTAAAAAGTATTTTATTTTTCACTTTTTAGTGGTACCTAGGTACCTGCGTACCCATTAACAGCGTACCGGCGCAATGTTATGTTAAGAACTGGTGTAAACACTAAAAAAACATGCGATTTCAGCAATCCCGATCCCTTTGCTATCATTTATTGAAGAGTTCCGTTGCCTACCTCCGAAGTTTTTCGTCAGATCTTCACCAAATTGAAACGGGACCAGTCCAGGAAAATATTCTTTCAAACAAAAAGAATCATCCAAATCGGCTGACAATTGGCTAAAGTATCGCTGAACAAACATTTATCATGGAACCTCATCATCACATCCTAATTTATACCTTTCATCATCAGCTCAGCAACATGAGATGATGATTACTAGGCACAAATATCTGAATTGCGTTAGAAAGTTCATGAAAAACATTGTATGTGCCTATAAAATTTGAGGGTTGTCCTCGATTTTCGTGGGATCCCATCATCAGATTCTGACATGGTGACAATGGGACCAATCGAGAAGTATACCCTTTCAGATGAAACAAAAATTTTTCAAATCGGTTCATAAATGACGGAGTTATGAGGTAACAAACATAAAAAAAAAAATACAACCGAATTGAGAACCTCCTCCTTTTTTTGAAGTCGGTTAAAAATAAATCGCAACAATTACATTTCTCTAAAACAGGCGACAAAAAATAACAAAAAAAATATGTGTGATTATAATACCTATAATATGTTGATTTTGTGTAGTTTTTGATTTCGACCACAGATATATAGTAGCAGACCAAACATAAATACGTAGGTATATTTATTTATATGGTATGATTCTTCTCGTTCTGTCACGTGTTGTCACACTGACTCACATATAGACAAAAGACGCGTAGCTTGTCTAACCCGCGCCGCCATATTGATAAGCAACATACTTTCTGTTTCAATAGTGTTAAAATTAAAAAAATATTACTTGTTTGGGACATAATACACACGAAGACAATAAAATAAAATGGTGAAGTGCTGTGCGTATCGCTGTGACAATGCTAGCTACCACAAAACACCTGGATTGACCTTTCATCGGTATGTTTTGGGAAATCTAAGTGCTTTTTTACTGAATTCAAATGTTTCGATACTGTTTATTCGTATTTTACATAGAGTTTTTAACAAAGATGCGATTTGTCTGTAGGTACCGTTAACCTAAAGCTAAAGAAACAAATCATAACAAGGACAAAATAGTCAGAAAGTGGCATCAAGTGACAGCTCAAGTACCTGTTCATTAGCCAGGGACGAATTAGGCAACAAAGACAATTAATTTAGATAATTATTGTATTTGTTGTATGTAAAATATTTATTTCCATTGAATGATCAAATAAAGCCTCAGTTTAATGTATGATTTTTAATTCTTTTTTGGTGATATAAATTCAAAATAGGTACCTGTAGTAGTTTCAGTGTATGTACACATCTTATGCTATTATAAATACTTAAATCAATAGTATTTTACCCAGTGTCTGTGTTATGGAGAACATGAACATAGGCATATTAATGTATAAATACAGTGTAGGCTACTCACATAACTATGAATTTTCAATCAGCAGGCAATAATTTAGCATACTAATATTTTTCCAGGTTTCCAAAGGATGACAGTTTACGGAACGCATGGATTAAAAACATGAAACTCCAGGATTGGCAACCAAGACCTTCGAGTGTACTTTGTTCAAAGCATTTCGAGAATCAATTGATCGATCCCAGTGCTTTTCGAACAACATTACGTCCCGGAGCAATTCCTACACTGTTTAACGAATTGCCTGTGGCTCCATATGTAAGCATTATAGATATTACTAGCTGACCCGCGCGGCTTCGCTCCCGTCAACTGGATACCTACTCTACCTACCCTGCCTACCCTACCTACCCTGCCTACCCTACCTACCCTACCTACCCTACGTACTCTACCTGCCCTACCCTACCCTAGTATGAAAAATAGATAGTAGCTGATTCTCAGACCTACCCGATATGCACACAAAATTTCATAAGAATTGGTCAATCCATTTCGGAGGAGTACGGTAACTAACATAGCGACATGGAAATTTTATATATAAGATAATGTATGTTATAACAATCACATCATCATCATCATCTGCCTAGCCTTTTCCCAACTATATTGGGGTCGGCTTCCAGTCAAATTGGATTCAGCTACTATTTATATGGCTGTGATTTCGACATAATTCTGTGCATTGCAATACAACTGCCTCTCTGTTTGGATACATGCATATGACAAACACTATCTGTAGCAAGCCTGAAGATCAGACTATAATAAAAAATACCCGCGACTGCCAGAATCATCAGATCTATAAAAGTCAACAGTCACTATTATCGCAGACACCATTTTTCTAGCTGCATGCCGCATGTCATGATGCCGATCACGTTACGCATTATACATTGATAATATATTCAAGGGTGTGTATCCGAACATTCCGAACGTCATAGTTATGTTGACATTTCTGCGCCGAGCGCACTGCACTTGCGTTGATCTTGTTACGTAGGTATTATTCTGTTGTCTTTTCGTTTTACTCTGCTGGCTTGGGTATTTCTATTTTTATTTGACCCCACGCTATCGTTCATCGGACTTTCGTTTACTGTGTATATTGTACTTGTTTGTTTGTTATTTGGATTCAGACGTTCACGATGTCAAGATGCTTTGATGCAGATTGTAGTGTGGCCACTAATCGAATGCGAAGGCATATTGTAACAATTTTAACACCGCAGTTACAAAATATATTGACTGAATGTTTATCTAGACAAGAGGTACGTACCTAAGTTGTAATTATTTTCATACTGCTAATATATAAAATAAATTGTAATCGAAGTTGGTAAACTTCACCTACCATTTTAAGCAGTTGAGTTCCTAATTCGGAAAGAATGTTAGCATAATATACTAATCACGTATGTGTTTTATGTTTTTCAGCTTCCCACAGATGGGCTGATTTGCATTTTACGTATTGTTAAACCAACACTCAGAAAAAGGTACACATAGCAGAGTACTGGGCTACCCAATGGTGTGTATTGGTTGTGGATGTTCTGTTATGAGGAGGCGCTACCCAATGCGATACCACACCCTTGAAGAAAACCATTCCATTAATTGATATTTTCGTCTGATGGAATACCCACAATCCGGTTAGTGTGTGCTTTTGAACTTATATATTTAGCCTTGCTTTGCCCTGGCTGCTGTTCTCCTAATGAAGCCTATGATGAAGCAAATCCTTATAATTAATGAGTAAGGGTGCAGTCTCACTAGGCACAGTCTACCAACTATTTACCCTTCCATTACTATTTCAATGGTGCGGTAATTCTGCAAACGGTGTACTGTATGCATAGTATGGGCATTCTATTGAATATAATATTGGGCGCTAACTCAGGCTATCAGTCAACTGTAAACTGTATGCCAACTGAGACTGCACCCTAATAATTACCAGTTATTATTTATACTAACGACATTTATTACACTGGCCGTAACAGTTCTACTATTTCCTTTAAAAAGTAAAGGTGAAGATTTCATAGGTATAATGTCAAACATTGTTACAGGATCGGAGGGCAAATCTCTGTCATCCCTGTTAGATGCAAGCTTATCGGCACTTAGTACTGAATATACATAAGACAGGTTGAAGAACTGGAGGAAAATGAACCTGGATTGCAAAAACTACCTCCACTTCCACCAGATCTAATCCTATTGTCGCTCATGAACCACCACCACCACCTCCACCAGCTGTTAATCCTGCTGAAGCATGAAGAATTTACCAAATGAATTATCTGCCTAGTTACTAACATGCTCCGAATACTACTACTTTTGATTTTAATCATGTGGATCAAATGCTGCATCACATTTGTTACTATTGGACAGGACTTACAGTGTCAGAGTTCTTATCACTATAGGTATATTGAAATTCCTTTGGAAAATGCCCTTAGCCCTAATCTTTTGAGGGGGCGAATAAAGTCATGGCACATAAGCTGTAAATAATATTTTTCATATATTTTGTTTGTTAGTGAGCCATCCAGCCCCAATCCCTTATATGCCATTTTAGGCTATTGTTGTAGCTGCCTAGTTGGAAATCAAACAGTTGGGTGTTGTTGCCATGTCATGACGTTGTTATGTTATTTGGGCTGGGCCAGGCACCAAGCAAATATAACGGCACCAGCCTCATTCCTCGAAAACATTTTATTGATCTTTGAAGATGAATAGGGTTCTAAGTGGATGAAAACATTGAATGTGTCTCTGAGTGATTGCAATGATGTTTTTCTTAAAATTTCTGTAAAAGAAGTAGGTAGAAGTAAATATATTTAATAAGCAAATGTATATCCTATGTACCTAATTAATTATATACTTAAATAAAAATTCAAGTGCTATTTTAGTGTTTTAATGCCTATCCAATTGTATTTTTTTTTGCAAAGTCTCTACGAGCAAGTTATAATGTCCAAATTTATCTACAGACGACGAACTTTTCTTTGCTATCGCGGCCTTTCTATTACGAGAGGCTGATTTGATGAGAGACTAATCTATCTATAATATAAAAAGCTGAAGAGTTTGTTTGTTTGTTTGTTTACTTACTTGAACGCGCTGATCTCAGGAACTACTGGTCGGATTTGAAAAATTATTTCAGTGTTAGATAGCCCATTTATCGAGGAAGACTATAGGCTATTTTTATATATCATCACGATAAGATCAATAGGAGCGGAGCAGTAATGGTATTTTGATTTTTGGCTCTTCACTCGTAATTCTGTGAAAATGTATGGAACACTGACATGAGAGTGTTCCATACATTTTCATAGAATTAGACGTTCCCTGATATCGATGTAAATGAATGTCGTATCTGGTTAGTGAAGAAACTGTCTTTATATCCATTGTTAACAGTAATTCTTGCATTGTTTCGTCTACAAAACTCCAAATATTGCATCCTATTTATCGCGTCTCTCGCTTCTTCTCTAATCATAAAACTTAAATTATTGCAAAGACATACATGTAAGCTTTAATATGACGTAGGTATCAATGTACATGAATATTTTTTTTTGGGCACGGCTCTATACTAATTCCGGCCATGTCCTTTCCGAGGATGAGATTTTTAGACAAAGAAGTTGCGCACCAGCTCTAAAGTCTACGCAGACAAAGTCGCGGGCAGAAGCTAGTAGTTAATAATTGACAATGACATGATAAATATCATGTACATCATATTTGTTTTATTAAATTGCTTCTGACATAAAAAGCTTTCTACTTATTTCTCACAAAAAAAAACATCAACACATTAAATAAACATAAACGAAGTTGCAAAACATTTGGTTGCTAAATAAATACACTACTAACACAGTCTACGCGAAAGACGCGGACTAAAAGCTGGTCGACAACAGTATTCTCCTAAACACTGTAATTAGGAAAAACGTATCATAACGAAGCTAATTCTCTTTAGCCCAAATAACTCCATTAGTCGGTATAATCCTAAAATGTCAAGATTTCGTGAAACAGACATTCTTTCGGGTTACCTGGCCCTATGGAGTTTTATTGCTGACTTTAATGGTTAAAATTCTGAAAATACACAATTCTTACGCCCGCGAATCATACTTCAATCAACATAAAACCTAAAACTGACTTGCAAATTGCAAAAACGTAAGAATATTTGAATTTCGCGGGCTACTCCGGCGCAACCACCGGATAAATATAAAACTAATGAATTTTATTGGATTTCCCTATATTATTGATTTACATACTAATGAATTGAATTGGATCTACCCTGCTAAAGAAAAATGCTAACTGGTGACTAGGCAGCATGGTCTCAGACCTTAGCCTGTTCCGTCAGGAACGAATAATTATAAAAAAAAAGCTAATTAATGACACATCAATGACAGAACACTACCAAGTTTGCTAAACAAAGTTTGACAGCTGACGCGCAGCTAGCGTTTTTAGGTGTTTTATGATATTCATGTTATACTTTATTTTGAACAATTTAGACTTACTATTTCAACCATTTTTTCTTTAAATATGCGGTGTAGCGTTAAAGGGTGTAAATGTGATAGCGAAACGAAAATGCCAGGATTATCTTTTCATTCGTAAGTATTTCACTTTTTATCAGTTCTAGGCATTTAGTAACATTTTTGATGTTCATGTATTGTGAGTAATGTTCGCTAAATCGCTAGACGTAAATACATCGTAAAAGGCACAAAAATAACAAATATAAATTCCAGCCTAAACGTTGCTGTTGCCAACTTTTCTATAAATTATTACCCATTATTATTGCTAAAAATAATCCGGCTTAACTGGAAGCCGACCCCAATGTAGTTGGGAAAAGGCTAGGCTGGCAGATGATTATGGGAAAAAGTAATGTGAGTTCTGCAGTTTGTGTACTAATTAAATATCTGAAATATTTAACGACTTTTTGCAGTTTTCCTGAACCTGACAATTTACGACGGAATTGGATTTTAGCTACAGGACGAACAGATTGGACACCAAAACCGTCATCAAAAATTTGCAGCAGACATTTTGAGAATAAAATGTTAATCAAAAAGAAAAAACTCACACTGCTCTACCCTAATTCTGTACCTGTTCTGGTAATAACATAATTATTAGCTAATAACATAATAATAAGCTTCAATCCACAATTTAAAAGATTTATAAATGTTTACGGTTTTTAAAACTATTTAGTATAACAATACCGGTTGCAATAAAAATAAACTGAATTTTTTACCTGTATACAAACTTAGCCAAGATCACCTGGAGTGCTTCCTCAGTTCGATTCCATCTAAAGGTGGTAACAATAATACAACATCTTTTCAATTTCAAAGTGCCTACAAAATACTAGTGATACACGGGGAAATAAAAGGTATTGAGTCAGGAAACTGTATACCTCTAGAAGGTACAAATATTTTATCACACAGAAGTGCGATATAAAAATAAAATTCATACTGTGCTCAAGATGTCGAAGACTCAACTATAGATTTCCCACTTAATAATAATTTCTTTGTCAATGATGATGACCATGAGTATATATTTGACAACTTATACTGAGGAAGTTATTTTATACATCGGTGGGTTTGTTGTAAGGAAATTAAGAAAAGCAATAAAATGCGAAGATTGTCTACTAGCTCTTGTCAGCGACAAATATTTAGGTCTAATATTTAAAAAAGATAAGTATGGCCTTATTCTTTACGCGATGTTATAAAACATGTACGTTGGCAGAAATAATATTTAGGATTCATTTAAACATGCTTTACCGAAAAAAATCTTTTGCCGAAAGTCCGAAACTTATTTTAACGACTCAAACGATGCCAGGATGTATTTATTTAAAACTAATCATTTTGAAAGTCAACCTTTTATTGGCAACCACAAAGTTTTACTTATTAAGGCGATTGCCATGCATTATTTTGAACTGCGTATACATCACGCAACAAAAGGATTTGAACCCCCAAGCAAACAATTTGAAGCCTTCATACGAAGCTTGTTTTATTTAAAGGTCAATAGTGTGTAAAATCAATAGAAGCTAATTAAAAATAAACATATTCTATTATTTAGCCACAAAGCCAGATCCTACTATCACATCAGAAATGGCAGTTATTTATAGTACCACATCATCATCATCCATTGTCACTCTCCTGCCCTCATCGTAATTAATTTGGGTTCTGCTGCATGTTTTCTCCGCATCGCATGCCTTTGTAAACCCCTACCGATGATAAAAGATTTGTCAGTAGCATTTTTCAGGTTTTCTCTTACATACTAATTTCCAATTCTCACAAATTGTGTGGCAAATTTTTCCATACCTGGTAACCCCAATATAGTGACGTATTCTTTTTTAGGTCTCCTTTTGCGACACGCTTTGCAGGTGTCTAATTGTCTATCTATAGCATTATCTGTGTACGAAACAAGCCCTAGGCCCGTAGACAGAGAATAGAAATAGACATGCTCTTAAAATAAAAATAATTGTTAAAGTAAGACGACGCATATGCAATATGTCTATGTGTGAGCAAGATGTAGCATAGTTTTTCTATCTCTATTGCGTATCGGTTTTTTGGTTTTTTGTTGTCTGCCTGCCATCACCCATCAGTAGTCATTGGTGGCAATCGAGTTGTGGTGTCAGAGTATTTTCGTTGATAGAAGCTTATCCTAAGACGACCCACTGATCGATTTGCTGCTTTAGTGATATTCCAGAAAGTATTTTAAGTGTGTAGTGATGGTGAATTGCAGTATTTACGGCTGTAAAAGCCGTAGTGAACGAAATCAACCAAACATAACCTTTCATCGGTAAGTAGCATTTTTTTATCTATTACAGCAAGTAAATCAAGGATTATTGTACTCAAGACTATTTTCTGTCAATAACAAGCAATGTTTATTGATATTTAACATCTAAAAAGACGATAAAATCTTAACTTGATTTTCATATTAGCCGACCAAAGTGTGAGGCAATTTATGTTAGGTTGTTATCTATGTCACTTCATGTCATTTGTAAATAGTCGGATAATAACTTGACGGGGATACCAGCTCTTGATTATTTTTACCCCTAAACGTATTTTTCTTTTTAGGTTTCCGAATGATCCATTTTTTAAAAATAAGTGGATTGACTGTACGGTCCGTGTTAACTGGCATCCAAGTCGTCACTCCCGTATTTGCTCACGACATTTCGAAGATAGTTGCTTTCGACATAACTTAAATCGTACCTACTTAAATCCACGTGCGATACCCACACTTTTCATCCAGGTAAAGTAAATATATTACTTAATTGGTTCCAGGCGTTTAGTCAACTTTGATACGTTTGAGCCAAAGGAGGGTTTAATAGCAACCCCTCTGCTAGACAATTAAAGACAGCATTTAAAAAAATGTTAGTTCATGGTGAAATGAAACACATAACTTCAGGAAATTGTATTCCGTTACAACATATCAATATTTTAACATTGACTAAACCAGAAATAGCAATTAACAAAACATCTGACAAAAATAGACTGATTGATAATGAAACAGAAAAAAGTAATTCAGAATATTTAAATGAAATTTTAATGAAGAATCACGATTACTTAACTGATCCAAGTATGTTAACGATTTTTCTAAACATATAATAATATACATAGCTGGATTTGTTGTAAGCAAGCTAAAAAAAGAGCTTCAGTGCGAGGAATGTGTGTCTGCTATTATATCTGATACTAAATACGCCAGTCTGCAGTTACAGAAAGACAAAGGTGGTCCATGTTACCCGTCAAAAGATGTGGTAAAAAATTGTGAGAAAATATTTCGTAAAAATCGAGGTCTTAATAAAAAAAATATTCTTCTTGTGCTCATGCAGGAAAGTCTTAAACAATGTTTGGGTTTAACATTATTTTATCACTTTTTTCATTTTAACAGCCAATCTTTCTTCTACTGTCATTATTCGCTCTTAATTAAGGCTATAGGTAAGTTTGAAATATCTCAAAGTAGGAATACATTATGCAACTAAAAAGTTTTCAGAAAAAACTGATAAGGTCAGAACTTTTATAATAAATTAGTTTTATTTAAAGGTCAGTAGTAGCCAATTAACCTTTTTAACAAATAATGACACTCGTTTGATTTTAACCCCCGGCAAAAAAGAGGTGTGTTATAAGTTTAGGGTGTGTCTGTCTGTGGCTACAGGATATGCAGACGATGCAATTTCATGTATCCGCCGGAAAATATTGGTTGATCGATTAGAAGTTTGAAAAGCTAGAAATAAAAATTTCATTAAGAATTAAAAAAAAAACCCGGCAGTAAGATATCTAAGAAAAAGTATATATATAAAGTATATATATATATATCTAAAGTAAAAAATAATATTTAGATCCAAACGTCGGTGCGTCGGAAAATCGCTACTAAAATAATATAAAATTCAACTAACAAACATGAAAATGTGTATAACGGATACCTGCTGTTAAAACTTTCAATTGCATAAACGGTCCTCTGGCGCGCCGACGTGTGGATCAAAATATTTTGTTTTAACTTTTTAAAGATATCTTATTGTCGGGGGTTTCTTTATTCAGTACATCGATCAAAGGCATGATTAGTTTACCCTGTAGTCCTTAGTACAATTTTACTATGTATAATTTTGACAGGTTTTAATTAAACTATACCTAATCAACATGGTTGTTTTATTGCATCTATAAAAATAGTATGTACATGCGAGAAGTGAATGCATTCGGGGCTATGAGTTAGTTATGATTTTTCTAATTATACTGTTTACATGTTGAGGTGAAAATAATCACTCGGAAGCCCGCGAGCTTACTAAGCGCGGTCCTGACTGACGCAAAATACAACTCATTTGTTTTCGCGCTTTACGTTCATCCCGGAGGCATTCAGTTCGCGCGCGAACACAATCAAATAGCAATAAATACATACGTCACCCCTTAAAAAAAGTTAAAAGAAAAACAAGTAATGTTATTAATTGATACGAATTACATTACTCGTAGTAGACGTACAACCAAAATAATAAGAACGAGATTACCCACAATGCAGGTAAAAGTCTAAGTATGGCAATATTAAATGCACGAAGTTGTACTTATGTCGAAAGTAATACGCTGAGGACTTGTTTATACCTATTCTCTGTGTACGTAGTTATTAAACTCTTTGGTTGCAGCAAAATTTCAGATTCTTCATTGCATTCTGTTTGTGTTTTTAATATTATTTTCAAACATTTATGATCCCCGCTTACTTATGTGCAGTGGTACCCTGCTTTAAATACTAGACTGAATAGCACTGAATGACACTGAATGCATTTCGGATTAGTTTCTTGGATCAATATGAGGTGTATCAACTGCTGAATAGTCATTCCCAAGAAGCAGAGACCACTGAATTCATTTATTTGTCATCCGTGTCTCTTATTATTAAAATAGTTGATCCGCGCAACTTCGTCTGCTCCGCTCCTATAGGTCTTAGCGTGATGATATATAGCCTATAGACTTCCACAATAAATGGGCTATCTAACACTTAAGATTTTTTTAAATTGGACCAGTCGTTCCTGAGAGTAGCGCGTTCAAGCAAACAAACTCTTCAGCTTCGAATATTTATACTAGTTGACCCGCGCAACTTCGTCTGCGTCACAATTTTCATAACTGCTCCGCTCTATTGGTCTTAGCGTGATGATATATAGCCTATAGCCTTCCTTGTTAAATGGGCTATCTAACACTGAAATAATTTTTCGAATTGGACCAGTAGTTCCTGAGATTAGCGCGTTCAAGTAAACAAACAAACTCTTCAGCTTTATATATTAGTATAGATAATATTCATATTAGTCAATTGTTATGTATTTTCCATCTTTAACATATACTTGCCTAAAGCGCATGTTGGTTGTAACAGAGCAGAGCAATACTAATGCTCATTTTACAATAACATAAAACTTGAAAAAAGTGCACACTGCCGCTAAAAAACTGGACAATTGCAGACTCCGTAAGATTGACATAATTCTTTATTACACTATGATTTCTCGATATAAAATGAAATCATTTCGTATAAAATATAAACCCCACCCAAGTTCAATAGTTTTGAATATGTCCGTGGCTTAAAAAGAATATATTTTACATTTTCACTCAATATTTTACAATTCCATGTGCAATATTCCGGTGACATATACAAGTCCAAATTAAGAAAAAATATTAAACAATATTTATATGTTCCTGTGACTTATACAAAAGACACTCTAGTTACTAAAAATGATACAAACATAAGCTTAAATCTGTGTTTATTCTAACTGTGGTTTGTTTGCAGCCTTCATGTCATATGCAGGAGTTGGCTTCAGGCAGCAATGCAGCAGCCCCTGATGTTGAGTCACCACCGCTACCGCCTGTTCAAAATGGGCCACCTCGAAGGAAAGGTAATACTACAACTTTACCGAATTCGTTAGCATGGTTGTCGCAGTTGTTGAGCGGTTGACCGCTGCGCGTCATGGGTTTGGTTCCCGCACGGCTTGTATGGCTTACAAATGGCCAGTCAGGCTCCACAAAATTATAAAACAATAGATAGTTGTCCTAAAAGGAACTTACGGAGACTGACCGGATAGTTGTTCCAGGTATGGCGGTTTGTGTATGTTTGTGTTTGTAAAAGCACCCACGATATTTGTGAAATTCCTAGTGTGGGGCAATGCTAATTTAAAAAAATATATAAGCGAGCTTTGATCGGATCTGTTCATTGTATATTTCAACAAATCAGAAACAGAATGTTACATGTGGTCCGGCAAGTCCTTGAAATACTACTATTGCAAGAGCATAGTTTCTATGTCTATGGCTCTTTAACTATATCATTATCTGGCTAGCTTTTTCTCAACTATATCGGGAGTAGTAGTGTTCAAAGTTTCTATATGGCAATCACTTGCTTAATGCTCTACGCTTTATATTTTAAGCAAGCTATTGTATATGCTTTATTATAAGCGCGTGAATAAAGCAAGCGCGGTGACTGACCTGACAGCATGCTAACATGATTTATAAGAATATTACATCGCGTTTAAGAATTTATTACAATAAAACGGAACAGTTAAAAAAACAATAAACTTTCTTTCATGCTTTCCACGCATATGACTGTCTATAATTGATTTAGTTATTTGTTATGAAATAAAATATGTTAGTATTTAAAGCAATTATAGGCCACTAAGGTATATTTTGTGATACTGTACCGATAACGTGAGCCGCCCGAGATCGCGAATTCGCATGCGGTGCGTAAAACGTAGCACGCGACCTAACGCAATCACTAGCATGCGACAACTGGCGGCGCCGTGGCCCCGCCCCGCCGCGTCGACGCCTGCTTTCTTGCGAGTTTGTTAAATTGCTACTTGCGCTTGCGATATTGCGATGCGCGACGGACAGAGACAGAGAGTGCGATGTAAAATATCGCACATAGCAACAAGTGAGAGCCACGATGTTTGCTTTATGATATGTGTGATAAACACGGCGCTTTATTTTGCTATGTGAAATATTAACCACCACTAATCGGGAGACATGAATATTGACATAAAAGCCAACGGCTGCGACCATAGAGCTGGGGACCATTTAAATCTGTTAGCGTCTCACGGTCTCTTGCCAACACACCTATATCCATCAAGAGGTGATAACTGTTTGGGTCACCGTTTGTTGAAGTCTCAGCTTGATTCTGACACATTTTTCCTTGAGTTGTTTTTATTACTGACCACTGTCCAAAACTTTATACAATATCGTTAAAGAAAAAGCAATTCGCAATAGAATTAACTACAGTGCACAGCGCAGTGTGCCGTGTACAGCGGGTTAGTCCTAGTAGATTTTACGCCTGCGTTAAATTCATCTGACGCAAACGTTGCTGCAAGTATTTTTGTTAGTTTAGTATCGGAAATAACTAAAAACAACACTAGTAGTTATAAAGTACCGCGAAATAAACAAAAACATCAAACCGTGGATCACGTCGGGTCTGATAAGCTGTATTCGAAATCGAGATAGAATGCAAAAATCACTATATAGGGACATTGTTACACCAAAACTATCATACATTAGATATATAAATTTCATTAATAAACTACTTAAAAAACTCAAAAGACAATTTCAGAAAAACTTACTTCTAGTCGCATAAAATAATTCAAGGGCTACTTGGGACGGCGGCGGCGACCTCTCGCTGCCGGCCCTGGTTCAATCTATGGCCCGGAGCGAGGAGGCATGGGAAGCGGTGACTTCCTTCTGCGAAGCAGTAATGCTAACGAAGGAGGATGCCGAACGTGTAAGAGAGAGGGAAACCTCACGACCCAGCCGCCGCAACAGAAGAAGACGTCCCGGGCATCGGGGGTCGCAGGGCGATTTCCGGCCACCGTAGGCGCGGGCCTGCGGACGGCGAGCTTTGGGTGGCCCGCCGTCCGAACAGAACCAGGCCCGGGTTGGCGGCGCGCTGTGTTCCACGCGCGCCTCAAGGAGCTGTCAGCAAGGGAGACGGGGCCCGCTAGGGCCAGTGCCTGCCGGGGTGCGGAATCCGTTCGAAAGAGACGCCTCGTCCCTGGAACGCAAAGGGCACTGGGAGGAACACGGATGGGTTTTAGTCAGTAAGAGTCTGACACTCCCTTCCGCTCCGCCCAGAGCGGAAGGAGTCCATTTGATGATTTCCCATCCTTTAAAAAAAAAAGGCTACTTGGGACACTATTAAAACTATAACAAAAAAATCTTCATCTGTAGTTTCGCTTCTTAATATTATGGAAAACCCGACATTATTAGTAAATGCGGTAAACCGGACCTAGCTACTCAAATTCAGCGGAAAGCATCATCTTCCATGTCATCTTCCAATGACTTGCCAGTCGCTTCTCAGTGTGACTCTATGGCTCTGATCCAAACCGACGACGCCGAAGAAGTAGAGCTTCTCATAAAAAGTCTACGTAGGGATTGTGCTGTTGGTTTTGACAATATTTCAACATTTCGCTGCCCTAGTGCTTGAATGGCCAAACGACCAACTTTACCAAAATAGAC
This sequence comes from Lacanobia oleracea, assembly GCA_950371165.1. Taxonomy (NCBI): domain Eukaryota; kingdom Metazoa; phylum Arthropoda; class Insecta; order Lepidoptera; family Noctuidae; genus Lacanobia; species Lacanobia oleracea. Next base: position 12,269,523 of record OX493411.1, on the reverse strand, counting down.
TTTTTTATATCAAACTATAGCAACCCTTATTACACGCTTTTTAAAGTATATATTTTTTAATTTTGTTGGATGTAATTTGCACTATTAGCAAAAATAAAATATCCAAACTCCCTTATAAAAACTGTTTTAAGTGCTTGAATAGTCAAACTCCAAATTATGCTCAAATGAACGCATTCAAATATCAGTCTCCGTTCTTGTTTGTCCAACCTCCGTCGACCGACCAATCACGGTCAAGCATTCCGACGCCATGCAACGCCAAATTGTTTTGGCTATTATTTGTTTCGTTATCGAGATAGCGTGGTTTCTAAGACAAAATTCTGAATTATATTGTTTTTATGCAGTTGTAGTAGTTTAAAATGTCAGTAACAACGAAGAAAAAGGATTGTAAATTGAGGGTTTCGGATTTGGAAAGGTACGTTGGAATTTTATTGACTTTCTTTTATTTTAGTGTTTGAAGTTACTTGTATGTTATATACAGGTTGATTGTTACCTTTTCGCATGTAAGACGTGATCAGGTTGTAGAAGTTGTGATAAATGTTTTCCATGCGGGCAAAGTCACGGTAAAAGTTTGCTTACAAAAATAATAACTAATAACTACCTATTTTTATTTAACCGACTTAAAGAAGAAGGAGTTATCATTGCGGTCCGTATGTGTTGTCTGTAATATTATGTTAGTATAAATGGGTTACTAAACACCTGTTTCAATTTCCATTAATGTATGTATGTCTGTCCACAAATTTCCCAAGCCAAATCTTGTATTCGCATGTTACAGAAAATCTTGTATAAAAATTGAACATACTGTATACTGTTGGCGACATTTTGGCCAACCTCCAACAATAAAATTAAAAATAATCAGTATTACAATTATTATTTTTAATTACTATTTCAATAATATAAAAAATACTTGTCAGGTTTCTAATTCATAAAAGATTTTGGTAAACTTTTCATTATATCCATACGTAACTTTAAAAAAATGTCTCCTGTAAAATTTGATCAATGGTTGTTTGGCCATTCAAGCACTAAGGCGACGATTTATGTCTTACAGTCTTCACTTGTTATATTTGTCCCGGTTTTGAAGCACATTTGTCAGCTATCTCTTTCTCCTGGAGTCTTTCCTGATGTCTTTAAGAGAGCTATTGTACACCCCATCCATAAGAATGGTGATGCGAGTTGTTGTCAACAATTATAGGCCTTTACCGGTATTGCCAGCTATGGCCAAAGTCAAAAAAAAAAAGCAAAGGGTGACTAACAACAAATCGACAGAAGATGCTGTTTTATCATTGGTTAGCAGAATAGTCGACGTTCTGGACAAAAAGTAAAAGTGCCTGGGATTGTTTTTGGACCTCGCAAAGGCGTTCGATACCGTCTCCATCCAGATTCTTATCTCTAAGCTGGAGAGAATTAGCGTTAAAGGAATGGCTCTCAAATCATTTAAGGACTGTCTTACTATCACAAGACAAGCAGTTAAGATTGCAGTTCATTGCAATTCATCAGTAGGGACGAGGAATTGTTTTTTGGAGTTCCTCAGGGGAGCATTTTGAGGCCTCCGTTGTTCAAAATTTATATAAATAAATAACCTCTGTGAGCTAAAATCTCCCAATTGCCAAGTATTTGCGTACGCAGATGATACTGTACTTTTAATCCACGGCTCCACATGGACTGATGTGAAAGCTGATGCAGAATCTGCTTTGAGTAAAGTCATGTGTTGTTTATCACGTAACCTACTAACGTTGAACATTAGCAAAACCAACTACATAACTTTCGCATTAAACACCTCTGCTCTCCCACCTCTAAATGATTTCTTTATAAAATTTCATACTTGCCAAGAGCCGTCTTCTAACTGTGATTGTGTAACAATTTTCCAAGCCTTGGAATCAATATTGATCAATTTTTTAAATGGCAATGTCATATTGATGCCCTAACCTCACGTGTTAGAAAGCTGATATACGTGTTCAAATTGTTCCGAAATGCTGCTGATTTGGGAACCCTATTGACCTACCTTGCGCTATGTCTATCAATACTATCTTACTGCAGCACGATATGGGGTGGGGCAGCAAAGACTATACTCTTGCCTCTAGAAAGGGCACAAAGAGTTGTTCTCAAGGCTATAACTAAAAAGAACTTTAGATATCAAACCGCAGACGATAATTAGAAAACACGCAACGCTAACTTTTGACCCTTTTTTTAAGGATGGGAAATCATCAAATGACTCCTGCCGCTCTGGGTGAAGCTGAAGAGAGTGTCGAGACTCTTACTGATTAAAACCTATCCGTGTTCCTCCTAATGCCCTTTGCGTTCCAGGGCCGCGGTGGCTCATCCAAACAAATTCTGCAACCCCGAAAGACACTGGCCCTAGCTGGCCCAGTCTTCAGTTGTCAGCTCTTTGAGGCGCGCGTGACACACAGCGCGCCGTCGACCAGGGCCTGCTTCTGATCAGACGACGCGCCACCCAATGCTCGCCGTCCGCAGGCCCGCGCCTATGGTGGCCGGGAATCGCCCTGCCATTCTCAACGCTTAACTTGAGACATGAGAGATCAACCGACAACTATCCCTAAATGCACTATGAAAGTATACCCAAGGACAATCCCCGGTCGGAGCAGGACTGCTCCAACCGGAGCTCCCTGCCTGACCACTGACAATTAAAACGGCTTTGAAATGCCAGGGGATGACTTGTACACTCAATAATGGGTCTCCCGAAAACGATCGCTAGCACAAAGTGACGTAGCGCCAAGAGGGTAACATACCCTGTGATGTGCTAGAGGAGTGGAGAGGTGTACCACGGCTATTAGGACAATCCTGGAAGTACGGTCAAGATAGAGGTGAGAGCTGTGTTCCTCGTCAGTGTTCAGCCAATAAAGGCAAGTAGGACATGAGGAACAAGACTTCTCTCGGGAGATCAGGTCCGTGCGGTCGCTACTGCCTAACAGTTCGCCACAAAACTGCCTTGCGAATTGTATCTCTCTTTGTCTGGCCCTTATTCCTATGTATGACCTAAGGTTGACTGGAGCGCGCAAGCCCAACCACGACATGAACGTAGACAAACGGCGGTTATTATTATTATGCTCGTATTTTATTAATTACTAGCACTTCGCCCGCGACTTCGTTCGCGCGGGTTTAGTAGGTACTCCATGCACTTCATCTCCATAAGTCCTCCCTCTATAAAGGGTAACGTGTAGATTACTTATTAATAGACACTTCTTCTTATCGTGTGGGCAGTAAGGTCTAACGACCACACCCTAGTGTCAGAGTTTCAAAACCGCCTCAACCGTGTATATTTATACCAGCTGTAACTTTTAAACTAAAGGTCCGATTTGCATAATTTAAGTTGTAATTTACGTATACATAACCAACCTAAATTACCAAACCATTCAAATGGATAAGGATTAATATCATGATACCAAAATCATAAATCATCACAATACCACTATCTCACCTGATGGTAAGCTATGATGTTGCTCTATTGTCAATAGTTTCCGCAGCGTACGTAAAATAAGATTTTTTTTTGGTAATTTTTTGAAAATATTCTATAGCCTATGTTCATCACTTCATCAGGTATAATGTAGGATTCTAATGGTGAAAGAATTTTTCAAATCGGTTCTGTACTTTCGGAGCCTATTCAATTCAAACAAAAAATAAAAGCTTTTAAAAACAAACAAACAAATAAATCTTTATAATATTAGTGTAGACATGTTCCTTTTTAGATTTCAAGAATGAAAATAATTATATTTCCAATCTTACTACAGGAGAAGAGAACAGGCTCATGAGAAAGCAGAAGAGGCAACATGATGATCAGCCTGGCTCCAATCACCCTGCTCTGTCAGAGGATACTGACGATGCTGGATCAAGTGACGATGACAATGTTCAAGAGCTGCCTCCTCCTTCACAACTAAACTTACACTCTGCTGAAGTAAGTTCAAATCAACAATTATAACAGCAGCTGATTCAAGATTGTCGTTTGGGGGGGAGGCTTGACCCCGTTGTGTGTAGGATAAAGGATGTTCCCTTGTTTCGCAGACATTTCCGCAACCTTTGCCCTCTTCCGGCCCCCCTAACAAAAAAAAAATAAAAAAATGGGTCTGCCCCATGTTACTTGGGGGTCGGCGCAACACTTTTTCTCCCTCCATTCGACCTGTCAGCCGTCACGGCACTTTTATTTATTTATTTATATATGCTTTATTGTACACCAAAAAAAAAACAAAGAATATCTTAAACTAAAACAATATACAATCGACGGCGTTATCGCGTCTCTTCTCTCTAGATCTGAGATCTCTTCCAGGCAACCTGGAATGGAAAGAGACAGCCTGGACATGACATGGGGCTACAATTGGTGTAAACATAATAAACAATTTTAACAGAGAAATATACGTAGGTAATAAATATGAACTGAAACATTATAAAAATCATACAATACACAAAAATATATACACAAACACACACAATATATACACACAATACACATACAATATATATGTTACGGCTAAAGATGGGTGTGAACATAAACTTAAGATTAACCGGCTAAACTTAAGTTTATCTTCAAGAAGCAGCTAAAGTTCGATATCATGTTAGTTTGTGTCGTGATATTCCATCTTTAGCCGGCTAATGTGCACATTAACCGAAACGCAACGGCTAAAAATGTATTCCAAGGACGCGCCGGGCCGGCGCGGAGGGCTTGAGGGGTGGTGGGGATGTCATTTCGCAATAATTCTGCATATTTCAGCTCCTGTTATGAACAAATTAATGATTTGGTAGATATTGTTTTAAGTAACTAATATTTTGTAATTGTAATTTTGAATACCTACATAGGTACATAAAAGTATATGTAATGAGGGTGAATATTTTGTTATAAAAGTTTTCGTGTCAAAATAGTAAACATTATTATTTACACTTTTTCATGTCCTTCTACATTTTTAGCCAAGGGCCTGCGGTTACACTTAAGTTTAGCCGGCTAAAGATAGAAGAAACTAACATTAACACCTCCTCGAAGATAAACCTAAGTTTAGCCGGCTAATCTTAAGTTTATGTTCACACCCATCTTTAGCCGTAACATATACATACAATGTATACACTTTTGTTTCAAATCACGCCTCACGCAGTCCATGTATAATTTCTTTGGCCTCGCTCACCCCCTCCATGAATCCATATGTATACCTATTCATATCTCTTAGTAATGCCAAATTACTAAATAGATATACATTATTTGCAGATGTGCAGGGTGTGTCTAGCTTTAGACGTGAAAATGTTTGATTTGAGGGACACTGAATTGAAATCAATGTTCCAGTTAACCACTGGAATAACGGTAAGCCACCTTCTGTTTACGAACGTCGTCTGCCTTAAATATATATTGATCGGCTTCCAGTCACCCGGAGACAATAGAATACAAGTATTATTCTGTCAGTAACTACCTATCCGACCTCCACGACCCAGTTGACCGAAAACCACTGACTGGTGACTTGTTAGGAAGTTTTTTATTGATGGGAAACAAAGAATGGTCGAAATATACGATAGTATATTTCCCATCCATAAAAAACTTCCCCTTGAAAATACTGCTTGAGACTCGGAAGATTCTTTATGACCTTTAATATAGCATTTAACATGACTAATAATTACATTATTTCCTCCCATCGCCAGCTTGAAAAAAATAAAGGTTCTAAACTTGGGAGCTTAATATGCTGGGAGTGCGCTGCAAGGCTTAAAGCTGCCTCGAAGTTCAGAAGCAAAGCGCTGTTCAGCGAATCATTGCTGAAGAGATTAATGAACAAAGGAGAACAAGTAAGTTATATTAGTCTCACTGTTAGCGACTAAGCTCGTCAGAAAGTACTACCACCATACATAGTTGTGCCGCCAAGCGGAGTCGCTGTGTTCCGGAGTGAAGGCTATGTGTGCCGGTGTCGCTATCTAGTGGGTGACACACGTTACACAGTTCAGCTTGTATCTGGGGTGGCAACGCATCCGAGTTGATGCCTTTTAGTTGGCAAAAAAACCAGTTCTATAATGATGATATTTTTTTCAAATTACAGATACAAAAACAATATTTCGAAGCAGCAAAAGAAGCAGAAAGTCTTATATCACCCACGACTTTGACTTTTTCAGGAACGGTACATATTGTAGAAATTGAAGGCCAAAATATCATGACCCAACTTGTTCAGTCGGGTGATGACGATGAACCTTCACTATCAGAAAATAATGAGACAGAAATTAAAGATGAAATAAATGACGAACATTCTGAAATGGACCTTGAAGGAGACTTCAATGTTGCTATGAAAACTGAGATTGAAGATGATCTTACATGCTCCTTTACTGATGAACAAAATATAACAAACATACTAAAAGAATATCCTCTAGATAGTACATCTTCGATTGAAGAAACAATCACCTCTGGCCATAGCCGCCCTCTGCTGCCGCACACTTCACTATCAGAAAATAATGAGACAGAAATTAAATATGAAATAAATGACCAACATTCTGAAATGGACCTTGAAGGAGACTTCAATGTCGCTTTTAAAACTGAGATTGAAGATGATCTTACATGCTCCTTTACTGATGAACAAAATAGAACAAACATACTAAAAGAATATCCTCTAGATAGTACATCTTCAATTGAAGAAACAATCACCTCTGGCCATAGCCGCCCTCTGCTGCCGCACACTTCGCTTGGAAGCGACCTGACTATCCCTCTAGAAGATTATGATGATCAAATAAGTAAACATCTTATAACAACTATCCCAATTAAAATCAGTAGCACTGTTATAAAAACTAACCCAAATCAAATGAGTAAAACCTGTTTAAAAACTATCCCAAATCAGATGAGTAAAACCTGTACAAAAACTACCACAAAATCGAAAATAGTGCGTAATCAAAATATAGAACTTAAAAGATCAAAAGTAGGTGTAAGCCATGATCATACATATTATTCAAAAGGAAACAGTGTAGACGGAAAAATAAAGAAGAAAAAGAAAATAAAAAGAGTCTTACTAGCAAAAAGTTTTCGTAAAAAGGTTTCAAGTCAAAAAGTGCTCAAGTCTTCTCTAGCTATAGATTAACTTCCTAAGAGGAAATATAACTTGAAAACTAAGAAGAGATATATCCTATTTCACCCGAATGGAACGGAGAGTGGTCTAGAATGCTTAATAACAAATGGATCTACAAATTTTGTGGTTTAGCCCTATTCCACGTTTTAAGTCTCGTTTAGTTGCAATTGTTTGCATCCCTGCAAACGTACCGGTGACACATTCTTATTTTAAAAAACGGAAAGAAAGACAAGCCTGTCCTGAATTGACGTCTATCGTGTTCGTTTACTTTTTTTAAGGCTTTTTGCCAGTCTCTGTACACCTACACCCTGTGGGTTCTATATATGCAAAGGGCATACAACGCCCTAGAGTTTAGTACAATAATGCCTTCAGGGGCTCCCACGTTACTGTAGTGCATCAGGAATGTTTTCGGAAGCACGCACTGATGGCTTCACCACCATCCTTTGGAAAAGGACGGCATCCATGATGCGCAAGGTGCGTGGGAGCGTCAATGACATACTGAAGATAAGCCGTGTTGCGCTATCATGGCGCATTGGGTACATACACAATTACACATGTGCCGGGCGCGTAGGTGAGCGCAACAAATATATATGAATTAAAATCACTTTTGTATTGTGTCTGTTACTAACATAGCTTTTAAGTAGTGTGTATTACTAACAACATGTGGATCAAGGTCTGAAATAAAATTATTATTTTTTTAAATTATTTGACTTTTTCTAGTTATGAAAAAATATCATAATTTGGGTTTTTGGTTTTTCGGGTTTGGTTTTTTTGACTTGATATCGTCTTATAAATCGATGAAAACCAGTTGCACGCACGAAAAAGTGTCACGGTCACGTTTTGCAAGCAAATAAGCGCGGAACAAGCGATAGAGAGGCACGATCAGCCCAAGCGTTCGGCTTGTTTGTTAAGAATTCAGTTGTTTTCTTATGACTTTACCACGTCAAATTATCGTACGTAAACCGACTTTACCGAAACCAATTTTTTTTTGTACTTGATTTGGGTTACTTATAACCGGAAAACAAATTATGATTAGCTAATTTATCTGGCGCGTTCTATAGCGACGAGATTAGGTATATTTTTAATTCGAGACTAACCTTTCGCACGCGACTTTGTTCGCACGGATTTAGTAGGTACCTACTCCACGAACTTCATCTCATAAACCCCTCTTTATAGGGTAATGTGTAAATTACATAATATTAGACTCGACGTAGGGCAGTTCGCTCTAACCTCAACATTTTTCTCACTTAGAGCATTTTATACCCGCTGCGACTTTTAAACGAAATGTCAGATTTGAATAATTTAAAGTGTAATTGACATGTAGAGGTACACATATAAATAAAGTTTACGATCACTACCATAAGCTGTTATATTTTGCCAAATTTAACTTTATCAAGAAAAAATCTTTGTTGCGTGTTTTATTTAAATAAAAATAACCATGTTTGAAATTGAAATATAAAACTATTTTTTATTAACAAAATTGAGTAATTAATCAGAATGTAATTGTAACAGGAATTTGATAGAAAGAAAAGACTTTTAAGGCGTTTAAGTTTGGTTAAACCCAAACTTATACGCCTATTTCTAAATAAAAGGTTTATATTCAATATAACATAACGCCTCCCCTGGCTCGAACACATGTGGAGATCCTCCTGGGTATGCTGAGGATCAAATTATCCAGCATTTCTTGGGGTAACCTGTCCCATTCTTGAATAGCGGTGTCCCTAAGCTCTCAGGTATGCATTTTGCATACCTAGTGAGATAAAAGGCTATTCATTATTCTGCACAAAATTTTAAATAAAATGTTAATTTTCATGGTCTTCCTTTTATTTTAGATACTACGTTATTTAGAAGAAATAAATGTAGGTATATTGAGCTTTTAAACCGGTACACTAAAATTAGTACACCAATTTGTAGTCCTCAAAAGGCATAGTTTTTTTTATCCTTTTCAACGCCAGAGAGGTACTTACATGAAAAAAATTAAAATAAATGGAAATGATCACTCACGGAACAGAAAAAACAGGTGGAAATGCTATGCGACGAAATTTGTATTGGAACCTGTGGCGCCACACTCACACAACTATACCGTTAAGGTGGAAGCGCCAGGGTAGCCCGCGAAATTCAAATATTTTATGTTTTTTTGCAATTTGCCGGTCTGTGTAAAGTGTTTGTTGAACAAAATACGATTCGCGACCGTAACGCGTATTTGTCTAAAGAATTATAACCATTTTAATCATCAATATAGCCCTCTAAGTTCATGAAGCCCTATTGAATGACTTTTTCATGAATTAACCATGAAACAAACACTTCACACTGACCGGCAAATTGCAAAAAAACATAAAATATTTGAATTTCGCGGGCTACCCTGGCGCTTCCACCTTAATCATATAATTCACCACAAACCAAGGATACAATTGATTGGTTGTTTCAATTTTGGTCAAAATAAGAATAAGTCAAAGAACCTACATTTGAAAATATACCTTCGGCCTTACACGTAGGATTTATTTTACTTTTAGGCAAAAAGTACTCCCGGCGTTTCGTTTTCTGAATTCATTCTAAGTTGAATTTACGAGTAAATTCCGCTATTCGACCATAGATGGCGGTATTTTCAATGGTTGTAATTATAAACTTAAACTACTTTGCAATAAGGTTCATTACTCTATGTTGGGATAGTAACAGTTGCCACACGATCACGGCTGAGCCACATGAACTTTTACTTACATTGTCGATATCGATAAATAGGATAACTTTTTTCGATATTAATTCCAAAAAATGTCACTCGCTTGGTGTTGGAGTTTTTTATGGGAGCCATACATGACACTTGTAGTTGGAATCGTTATGAAATAAGCTATCACAGTTAAAATGGATAAGTTCTGGTTTGCTTTGTAATACATTGTTAATAAAGTTCTACTTCCAAAATAGCGTAAGCGGAGTACTCCCAGTTTATTGTATAAAAGTAGATAGAAACAAAAAAAAAACATTATTTCAAAGGTTTTTATTTTGTTTATGTAAATATATAATTATGCAAAGAAGTTGGGGATTCTGGCAAAGGTGAGACGATACTTCACGCCGGAACACTTTATCAAGCGCAAGTTCGATCGTGTATGGAGTACTGCTCTCATCTTTGGGATGGATCTGCCAGATACCAACTTGATGCCCTTGAGTCAATTGAGAAACGAGCCAAGAGGATCATCGGCAATGAGAGGCTTGTCGCGACGAAACTCCAAAGTCTTGAACATCGACGACGAGTTGCGAGCCTGTCGGTTTTTCACCGGTTGCATTTTGGGGAATGTGCGACGGAATTGCATAATTTAATTCCGCCAAGCCCGTTCCATCATCGGATCACAAGACGAACGGCGATGCGCCACCGGTACACGGTGGATATCCCACCTATACGCACAAAACGTTTTGGTAACACATTCATAATGCGTACCTTTAACTTACCTAACCTAGCATTTGCACGCTCATACACATACGCACACACATATACACACGCACTCGCATACACACACACATGCATACACATTACATACTCACAAGACTATCAACAATTATTTAACTATTTAATTTTATTCTTTGTTATCATTTTCTGATAATTGTTTAATTGTGGATGGATAGATCGACAGTGTCCTCACTTATTAAATATGTAATATAAGAACTTAGCCTTTTGGCCGTCAACTGTCTCTTAAGATACAGGTATACCCTAGTTTAAGAGACAGGGAAACGTATATTGTCAACAGATGTACCACGTACTAAATTTTGTTCTATCATATAATATAGTTCATAAACATGTAAAACTATCTTGCTGTTACTAGTTTAAGTTCTTTTTCGCACCATCTGTACCTTCTTGATCAATAAACAATTATTATTATTATTATTTTCGGTTATATGTTTTTTTCTCAGCTCTTTGGCTGGTTTCGGCCACATTTACGGGACAAGCCAAGTAAATGTAGCTTGTAGTCTCTAATTTGCTGTGTGATGAGGTCCTACTTCGTTTTCGTCTATCTGCATGAATTTCCTGACAATCCTACATGTATTTAGAATCGCAGCCTTTTGTAGTGTTATGTAGAGAGTTTCTTTCAGGTTTAATAACGTTAAACTATGGAGAAGATGATTTGGAATAATGCCTGTGGTGGAAAGTACTATTGGAACTACATATACCTTTTCTTGTCGCCAGATTCTCATAACTTCATCTTTGAGTTCTGCGTATTTACTTTTTTTTCAGTGATAGTCTTCTGTATGTTGTGTGTATTGGGGATTGCGATGTCTATCAAGTAAGTAATCTTATTTATTTTATCCTGCAATGTAATATCTGGTCTATTATAGTGTATGGTTCTGTCGGTGAGAATGGCGCGATCGTAGTAGAGCTTATGTGTAGTATTTTCTAGAATGGTTTGTGGTGTATAGTTGTAGTAAGGCGTCTTAGTGTTTTGTATGAGAGCGTGCTTGAGAGCTAATTTTTGATGGATGACGTTTGCTACCTGGTTATGCCTATGAGTGTAGTCGGTCTGCGTGAGTGTTGTGCAGGCGCCAGTTATATGCTGAATGGTTTCAGGTTGAATCCGACACTTGCGACATTTATCGTTTGTTACTGTAGGGTCTTTAATTATATATTTTCTGTAATTTTTTGTGTTAATGATCTGATCTTGAATAGCTATTATAAATCCTTCAGTTTCTGGAAATAAATTACCTATTTTTAGCCACTTATTGGACGCTAATTTATGAATATGGGATAGTTCTAGGTCATGAGGATGCCGCCCGTGAAGCACTTTCTTCTTCCACTCTTCAATTTTTTGTATCTGCGGGTCATCACTAGTAGTGCTTCCTGATTCTATTTGACTGTGTAAATGAAGTGGAGTGTAGTTGACATCGTTTATTACTATGGCTTTATGTATGGTACTCGTGCGAGATTTTGAGTAAAAGAATGTTTTTAATCTACTAACTTGTTTCCGCCAAAGGTGCTGGATGTCTGTAAGGCCTCTCCCTCCGTGTTGTCGTTTGATGGTTAATCTTTCTATGGCTGATTTAGGATGCAAGTTATTATGTTTTGTAAGGGTTGTTCGAGTAGTTCTTTCTAATTGTTCGGTGTCTGTTTTGGTCCATTTTATAACTCCGAATGAGTATGTTAATACAGGGATGGCAAAGGTGTTAATAGCTTTAATAAGATGTTTACTAGAGAGCTGGGTTTTGCAGATGGCATTAAGTCTTCTCTTGTATTCTGTGGTTAGTGTATTTTTAATTCTTATATGATCCAGTCCTTTAAATTGCGCGTACCCTAAGTATTTATATAAATCAGTTGATTTCATTGCTGCTATAGTGTCGTTGTTGTTCACTACATAGTCTCCGGGCCGTACCTTACCCCTTACAATGTGAAGTGTTTTGCATTTATCTAAACCAAACCGCATATTAATATCCTTACTGAACTCTGCTGTAATGTCTACTAATTTCTTCATATCTTTTTCTGTGTTTGCATACAATTTTATGTCGTCCATGTATATAAGATGTGATATTGTTGTTTCCTCTGTAGTGTGTTTTAGACAATATCCGGCCCTACATCTCTGAAGTAAATGGGACAAAGGATTTAGGGCGCGACAGAACCACATAGGGCTCAGAGAATCACCTTGGTAGATACCTTTTTTAATGGATATCGGTCGCGTTGTTATGATGTGGTGGTTGTTATTTATCTGTAATGTAGTTTTCCACTGTAGCATAATACGGCGCAGGAAATCAATTATTTTTGGGTCTATTCTATAAATCTCTAATATTCTTATCAACCAGGAATGAGGAACACTGTCGAAAGCTTTTTTGTAATCAATATAGGTGCAATGGAGGTTTCTGTTTTTTGTGGTGGCGTTTTTATGTACAGTGGAGTCGATAATTAGCTGTTCTTTGCATCCCATGTGGCCCTGTCTGCATCCTTTCTGTTCCTCTGCTGTTATATTATTGTGTATAATGTGTGAATTAATCTTTCTAGTTATTGCTTAAGTTAATATTTTGTATATTGTAGGTATCTGTATTGAGAAGGATCAGGTGAATTTTTAGTTTTAGGTAGCATGTAGGTAATTCCTGTTGCAATAAAGTCAGGTGCGTGTTGATGTCCTACTATGATATCCGTTAAATTTTTTGCTAAATATTTATGTAATAAAGTTAACTTTTTATACCAAAAATTATGTATTTTATCTATACCAGGTGATTTCCAATTATGTAGTCTAGCTGTTATGTCTGCAATATCTGTCTCGGTTACCTCTACAAACTTCATTTCGTCAATACCTCTCCATTTTACATCTTCGTCTGTTATTGCTTTGTCATTGTGTTGTATTTGCTCTTCCCAAATACTTGACCAATATGTTTCTAGTTGCTCTTTGGTGGGTAGGTTAGGTGTGTAAGAATTGTTCTCGTTATTTGTATCGGTGTGTTGTTTGTTAAGGTTTCTATGGAGTCTGTGTTTCCTGATAGCTACAACCTGGGAGTCTTTAAAGTCAAGAGTGAATAGGTTATTTCTAGGCAAGCGTGCTCCATCTTCGACCACATCCTCGCTTACCATCAGGTGAGATAGTGGTCAAACGCGTGCCTATCTATAGTAAAAAAAAAATACCTTACACATTAATCAATAAAAATAAAACAAATCATAATTTTTTTAGGGGACATCCGTAAGAAACGGAACCCTTACAAAAATGAAATTAGTTCGGAACCCAGTCCGACTCGCACTTGCCAGATTTTTGTTCATACCACAAGCCTTACAAAATCATGCCTTGGGAATCTTACTCGACTGCCGACAAAGAAAGGGGTGCTGTTTACACTTCAGTTCCTTCAGTTCCGTCAACTCTTTATGCCAAGTGGCTTACGATAGTATCTTATTACATAGTTTGGTACAGAATCTTAACGCAGACAAAGTTTTCGTGTATCTATATCCGTTTTTTGAAATAAAAAAATTGCTTTCTAAAAAATGCTTGGAGCATATCGTGCTTGTTTTGCTTGGCATCCGCTCTACCCGTGCATCTATCCATTTTTCTTTGACGATAGCGTCTTTGGGAAACCTAAAAATATTTTTTAAGTTATGTTTAGTGATTTCAATAAAATTTCTAGACGAACTACAAAAAAATGTTTTTATCGATATCTAGCCATCCAGTATCCGACCCGACTTAAGGCCCGTATTACAGAACTACAATCAATACTCAAGCATTACTTAAAACTAGTCTCAGTTGGAGTTTTAATTTTAGAACTTGACTTGAGCAGAGAAACTACAATCAGTAATCACCTGAGCAATGTCACTTTCAAATGACATTTTTTACGTATTATAGAACAGTGCTTGAGGCTTAACTGAGCTCTACTCAATGTGTCCTTATTTTAAAAACACAATCAGCTCAGAATCACTGCTTGAGGCGAGATTTGATCTTTGTTTTCGCAAGTGTAGTCGAGACCACGCTTGAGCATAGATTCTGATGAAAATTGTTATGGATTTGGAGTAAACCTAATCAAAATGGATATATTTGCAGAAGTAGATTATTATAATAATTTATTTAATAATGAGATAAATCGAATGTTTAACTTAAATGTTCCTCTGAGATATTTAAGAGATACGCAGGACCCTTATAATTGTGAAAACTTTTTTTCACAAGATGTCGTGAAAAATTTAATTTTACCGATGATTGACCAAGATTTAAGAAAACCACACGACCGTGGGCATCCGATAGCCCCAGAATTGCAAATTCTTGTGTGTTTACGTTTTTATGCGACAGCTTCATTTCAGGTAAGTGCATTAAAATGTTATAAAACGGTTTGTAATTTCCAATATTACCCAACTATAAAATATAGCAGTACCTAATCAATTAATTTATTTTTATCTTTTCTAGATAGTGTGTGGTGATCTTTTAAATGTTTCCCAACCAGCAGCTTCGAATATAGTTGCAACTATTTCTCGCCTTATAGCTGCACAACACAGGCAATATATAAAATACCCACAAGATATGACTTCACAAAGAGAGCAGTTCCAACAGCTGGGTCAGTACCAAAGATATCATGGGTTTAGGAATGTGGATGGTGCAATTGACTGTACACACATCAGAATTGTTAATACTCCAGGCGTGGAACACCATGAAGTATTTAGAAATAGAAAATCTTATTTTTCTATTAATGTCCAGGTTAGTTAAATAATAATTAATAATATGACCTAGGTACCTACTTAAACAAATTTAGTTTTACCAAAAACACAATTAATATTTTTTTTTTTCAGGCAGTTGTTGGTCCATTTGGTAATTTTATGGATATTGTAGCACGATGGGCAGGCAGCACACATGATAGCAGAATATTTCAAATGTGTGCCTTGCGAAACAAATATCTTCAGCAACAACACAATAGCTACCTTGTTGGTGACAGTGGCTATCCATGCCTCAGGTTTCTCTTAACCCCAATAGGTACCCCTACTAGTAACCCAGAAATAATTTACAACAGAGTTCATGTCAAAACAAGAAATGTGGTTGAAAGAACATTTGGAAGGTGGAAACGAAGATTTCCATGTCTAAGTAGAGGGTTGGGCAATAAACTCGTTACAGTGTGTAACATAATTGTTTCTTGTGCTGTGCTTTTTAATATATCTATAACATCGAATGATGCAATGCCTATCAACAATGAACTCAGTGATACCAATGATGATGATAGGAATGAAAATGATACTGACATAAATCATCATGACAGTCAAGGTACTGTTGATGGGTTTGCTTTGAGAAGTACCATAGTAAATAATTATCTGTAATTAACAGTTATTTATAAATAAAACAATTTGTAAAATAATCTACTTTTTATTTAACAATATAATAATCATAAATCATTCAACTTTTTATAAGTAATAATATCTCTTTTTTTAGTCTGAATCATAGTTACTTCTTCATCTGCTACATATTTCTGAATAATATTTTGCAGATAAAATAAACAAAATGTTCTTCAGATCATAAAGCTTATTACATATTTAATTTAAATTGGTCATTATCAAAAGTTGCTATGATGAAAGATGTTTATTTTATCATAGCACCTTTTTTGTTTTAAATTCAAGTAAATCAATAATCAGCTGGTTAGTAATATAAATATGTAAACAGTAAAGATCATTAAGGACTATCTATTTTTGTACTGGTTATAAACCAGGTTATAAATAGTTTAGTACAGAATTACTAGAGGCACCACATATTAATATTACAAACCTGTTATCTAAAACAAAAAAATAACATTTGGATGAAAATACAGAAAAACAGCTTCTTCATGAAGTAACCGTATCTAGACTGGCCGAAACTGTGCCAAGATCTTGTTCAGCTTTATTGGCTTTGGCTCTAGCTTCCCGAAGATTCTCTCTTAATATTTTTAGCTCTAGTTGGTGTTTTTCTAACTGCAGTTTTTTTGCTATGTCATGTAGCTCCTCTGCCCGACGTTCTCTCTTTAGATGTTCTCTTCTTAAAATTTGAGTGCGTAATCGCTTCTCATTTGTAGAGAACAGCGGTTCATCATCTGCCTCTTGGTGGGTTAAAGGGACCAGTACTTCAGACTCTTCTTCTAATGGTAAGAGTGATGTTGTAGCTCCAGCTATTGTATAATCATGTGTTGAAGGCCCAATAGTGCTATCGTCAGGAGCTGAAGGTCCAGTGGTAGAAGTAAATAATGTTGAAGATTCTTCTACTGTAATAAAATTGGAAGCTGAAGGACCCACAGGAGTCACTAAAACAATAAAAATAAATAATTTTTAATATAACAATTTAGTTATTGTGATTTTTAACTTTTAACCTTTTGTTGATGGTGCTAATTTTAAGAGTTTTTTTTTTGTGCCGGGCGCTGGGGGCACGACAACTGATATGAAGTTGGGCGGTTAAAAGGTTAAGGTATTGTAAATAATAACTTTAATATATTAGTATTGATTACCATGTGTGTCAGAATCTATAGCTTCTGGTATTTCTACAAGGAGTGCTGGTGCTATATCAGTGATGTGTGGGTTTATGTCTGCATCAGGGCAAGGTCCTCCACCGCCAGTAGCCATGCGGTGCTGTCTCTCCCGGGTAAGTGCATCCCGCTGCCTTGTTTTTAGGTTTTGCCACAAACGGCGCAGCTGGTCGCCTGATGCCTAAATTTTCAAAAGAATAAATATAATGGGTATGTGTATACATAGTTTTTCAAAAGTGAAACATATATATTGTGTACTCACAGATTCGTTCACTACATATGAAGAATTGAATTTTTCTGCTATTTTCATCTACGCTGTTTTTTTTGCTGCAGTACTGACGGCGTCTGTTTTTTTATTTTCAATGACATTCTTGTATGATTTTAGTATTTCTAGTAATACATTTCTTTCCAAAATAGTAATATTCTTTTTTTTTGTAGACATTTCCTAACCCAATTATATGAACCACAATAATAAAACTATTGTAAACAATTTAATGTATTATTCAAGAGTCGAGATTTGACAATGAATGATGAAGATGAAGTTTCAGTTTTTTT
The DNA here is from genome assembly GCA_950371165.1 of Lacanobia oleracea. Taxonomy (NCBI): domain Eukaryota; kingdom Metazoa; phylum Arthropoda; class Insecta; order Lepidoptera; family Noctuidae; genus Lacanobia; species Lacanobia oleracea. The sequence continues at coordinate 12,252,022 of OX493411.1, read as the reverse complement.
TTTTTTTTGACTTGGTTACTGAGACCTTTAAATAAGCTCCGTTTTACAGTTTTGCTGTCCACAGAACATAATGCACCTACTCTGAAGGGTTAAGGGTGGCTATCAGTATCAATAACGTCGTGTCGTCCGCCTCATCCGGTTTTGATCGTGCAAAAAAAAAAAGAATTGCAATAGAAAACAAACTATTTTTCAGGGTTACCATAATGATTGCTTACTCACGTAATCAAAGATCAAAATCTCTACTCAAGCATAGTTTCGTTTGATTTGAGTTTGAGGATAGTTCTAAAATAAACTGAATGCTTGAGGCGAGATTCTTTGCTCAAGCAGTAATCGGTTGAACGCAGTTTAAGTAGTACTTGAGTAACGTTCTGTAATACGGGCCTAAATCACTATTTGAATAGCGAAGAACTTTCGAGAACGAAACAGTAACTGAATCGATGTAAAATAAATTCTATGAAAATGGGATAAGGTGGATTTTAACTAGACTTGAACTTCAGTTTTTGGGAAAATGTTTTTTTTTTGATTTTATTAGAAAACAAATAAAATCGTACTGACCGATGGTATAAAACACCTCCATTTTTAAGATTTATTCTCCTACTATCATTTTTACACTACAAAATGGAACAATACGGCATGGTTCAGAAATTATAAATTTATATCGAGCGAGTGAGCGAGACGATCAGTTCGTCGTGATGTTAGAACACGACTGGGTTGAGGTACGCGTAATACTGGCACGCGTGCCACGCCTACTTTGCACTTCTGTTAACACTAATCTCGTTCGTGACGGTATGCGCTGCCGGGAAGAGCTGACTCTGGCGTGGCTGAGTGTTTATAGGCTGGCACGACTTTTGAAAACTTCTTCGCATGCGAATAGGGATGTGACATTGTAGGGCAGAAAAATTTGATTATAGATCGTCAGAAACTATTTCCTTTTATTTGTGCAAACCCAAACCTAGCTGCATCACATGACCAATAATGTTAGAAAATGCGAATTTGATTTTATTAACCAAACAAAACAGACTGCCTGACACAAACGAACAAAAGTAACAAGGGTTGTTTTAGTGGTGGTGCCATCTGAGATCAGCTTTCACTTGCTAACCCCGTTGATTTCAAAGTAGGTTTGTCAACTTCCGCCGTAATGTAATGGTCCATGGAGTAAGATAGTAAAAGAAAACAGTAGGAGTATTACCCGGAGTTACGCATACTTCAACCCAGTCGTGTTCTAACATCGCGACGAACCGGTAGTCTCGCTGATTCAAGATAAAAAAAGAATAATTTCTGAACCATGCCGTATTGTACCATTTTGGAGTGCAAAAATGGTAGTAGGAGAATGAATTTTAAAAATGGAGGTGTTTCATACCATCGTTTAGTGCGATTTTATTGGTTTTCTAATAAAATTTCAAAAAAATTGCAAATTTCATTTTATCAAAATAATAAATTATAGTTTAAGTAAAGTCAACCTTTTCCATTAGGATAAAGTTTATTTTAAATCGATTCAGTCACTGTTTCGTTCTTGGAAGTTCTTCGCTACTCAAATAGTGATGTAGTCGGGTCGGATACTGTCGATGGATAGATATCTATATAATCATTTTTTTGTAGTTTGTCTAGAAATTTCATTGAAATCACTAAACACTACTTATAAAAATATTTTTAGGTTGGTTCCCAAAGACACTATCGCCAAAGAGAAATGGATAGATACAACGGGTAGAGCTAATGGGAAATATTTCACTCACGCTGATTTCAAAATAGAATCAACAATATAATTACAAGGCAAAACTGGATTAATCTTATACTAATAATAGGTTTTTACATATGAAATTGCCGTTTTGTATGAAAAATTTGAAACGAATTTTTTTCATGTATTTTTTATTTGTATTAATCGAAGTAATCACCCATGCAATCAATGCATCTTTGCCAACGCAGTGGCAGTTTATTGATGCCCTTCTTAAAGAAATCAGCTGGACGGGAGGCAACAAATTCTTCAAAGGCATTTTGTACTGCCTCTCGGGTATTGAATTTTTTTCCCGCCAAGAAGTTATCCAAATTCTGGAAAAAGTAGTAGTCTGTAGGCGCAAGGTCTGGTGAGTAGGGCGGATGACGGAGAGCTTCCAACCCCAGTTCTTGCAACTTGGAGACCGTCTGCTGTGCAGTATGAGGTCGCGCGTTGTCGTGCAGGAGCAGCGGAGACGAGCGATTGACCAATTCTGGTTGGAGATGTGCCAGCTTCTCCATCATTGTGTTCAGTTCTTCACAGTACACATCTGCAGTAATGCTCACCCCGTTTGGTAAGAAGCTGTGATAAATCCACACCGGCGCTAGACCACCAAACAGTGACCATCACTTTTCTAGGGGTAAGTTTTCGTTTAGGACATTGTTTAGTGCTGAACCGGGATCCAACCAACTTGCTGAGCGCTTGCGGTTATCAAACAGAACCCGTTTTTCATCGAAGGTAACAATGCGGTTCAAAATTCCTTCATTTGTGTGTCTGTTGAGCAGTGCAAGGCACGTCTCGACGCGTAGGTACTTCGCGCTGGCGATCATTGAGTTCGTGGGGCACCCATTTGTCAAGCTTTTTTACCTTGCCAATTTGACGCAAATGGACGGAGATTGTTTTGACGCTAACGTCGAAAGCTGCTGCTAATTCAGCCGTAGATTGTGTATCATCAGCGTCCACAATCGCCTTTAATTCGTCATTGTCGACCAAAGTCTTCGGACGACCGCGAGGTTCATTTTTCAGGTCGAAATTTCCAGAACGGAAGCGAGCAAACCAATAACAGGTGGTGCGTTGGTTTGTAGTGTTAGCTCCGTAAACGTCGTTGATGTTGCGTGCCGCTTGTGCCGCGTTGCTGCCACGACGGTATTCATATTCCATAATTACTCGAATTTTTAACGTATCCATGATGACGAAAAAGTTTGAAATGCGATGAAAATGTAACACTAATCAATAAACAAATGACTACTTTTGGAAAATAAAAACCATGTTTTTAAAATAAAATTAATTTGAAATTAGAATTCTTAGCCAAACAAAATTTATTTTGATTTAAAATGGCCAGTACTGCAGAACGGCAATTTCATAGGTAAAGACCTAATATGTATAAAGCTGAAGAGTTTGTTTGTTTACTTGAACGCGCTAATCTCAGGAACTCTCTGGTCCGATATGAAAAATTCTTTCAGTGTTAGATAGCCCATTTATCAAGGAAGGCTACAGGCTATATATTATCACGCTAAGACCAATAGGAGCGGAGCAGTAATGAAAATTGTGACGCAGACGAAGTTGCGCGGGTCAACTAGTACTAATATATAAAGCTGAAGAGTTTTTTTTGTTCCTTAACGCGCTAATCTCAGGAACTCTCTGGTCCGATTTTTAAAATTCTTTCAGTGTTAGATAGCCCATTTATCGAGGAAGGCTATAGGCTATATATCATCACGCTAAGACCAATAAGAGCGGAGCAGTAATGAAAATTGTGACGCAGACGAAGTTGCGCGGGTCGACTAGTTTAAAAACTTGTAAGAAAGTAAAGATAAGGACTAGCTTTTACCAGCGACTTCGTACGCGCGTATCCCGTTTTTTACCTTTCCCGCAGGAATTTTGGGAAATTCTGCCTTAGTGCTCTTCTGCATTCCCCAAGGAACCTACGTATATAACAAATTTTAGCTTTCTACAACCAGTGGTTTCGGGTGTGCGTTGTCTATCAGTCACTCAGTAACTGATGAATTTTATACTTCAGTCAAAAAAGTATCGGGAATGGATGATTTGTTTATGGTTCCAAATTCAAATTTTTGTTTTTTTGTAGTTGTTAGATTGGCACAACTGTTTTCCATTTTGGCGCGGAGTTTGAGTTGCATCTGTTATTTATATTAAATACAGTGCTGGTTTTAGTAATATCATATATAGTGTGTATTGCGAATTTCATAATGGACAAAAATATCGAACAAAGAGTTTGTCTTAAATTTTGCATCGCCAATGGAATTTCGTGTTCGGAGTCACTGAAAATATTACAGAAGGCTTACGGTGAATCGACTTTATCAAAAACTCGTGCTTATGAGTGGTTCAAAGCGTTCAAAAGCGGTCGAGATGTGATGGAAGATTTGCCTCGCTCTGGTAGGCCGTCAACGTCTGCAACTGAAGTTAACATCGCAAAAGTGAAGGAAATAGTGACTGAAAATCCCCATTCAACTCTGAGAGAGATAGCCGCCGAACTTTCTGTATCTCACGAGTCGATCCGTACCATTTTAACTAATCATTTGGGTATGAAACATATTGCTGCTCGGCTAGTCCCAAAAGATCTGAATTTCCTCCAAAAACTCAATCGCATGAAAGTCGCTGAGGACATGCTAGAACGAGTCAGTTCGGACCCAACATTCATGAAACGCATTGTTACTGGTGACGAGACGTGGGTTTACGAGTTTGACATGCAAACTAGTCAACAAGCTTCGGAGTGGCGCCTTCCAACTGAACCGAAACCGAAAAAACCACGCCAAAGTCGATCAAAAGTCAAAGTCGCGGTGTTGTGCACTCTGAATTCTTACCGGAAGGTCTAACGGTAAATAAATAATATTATTTGAGCGTTATGCGGCGTTTAAGAGAGCAAATTCGACGAAAAAGACCAGATTTGTGGAAAGAAAATTCTTGGATTTTGCACCACGACAATGCGCCTTCGCACAAGGCTATCATTGTGAACGAATTTTTAACCAAACACTCAACAAATACCATCCAGCAACCACCATATTCACCAGATATGGCTCCTGCTGACTTTTTTCTTTTTCCTAAACTCAAATTACCACTTCGTGGCACCCGTTTTCAATCGATAGAAGACATAAAGGAGAATTCGCGGCGAGAACTGAACTCAATTCCGGAAGCAGCGTTTAAAAAATGTTTTGATGAAGGGATTATTCGTTGGCGCAAGTGTATCGTTTCTAAAGGAGCATACTTTGAAGGTGATAAAATAAATTTGGATGAATAACAGACATTTTGTGTATTATTAAATAAATAAATATTTTTTATTTCAGACATTCTTGGTCCATAATATTGTTAGTAGACAAAGACTTAAAACTATGTTAGGTACATTTAAAAAAACTAAATTAATTTAAGTATTTGCCGCCCTCAGGGGCCCCGGGCACACGCACTTGTGCTTGAACCCAGTGCCCCAGAAGGGGGCTGTCCAGCTTGTGGCTGAGCACGTTCAGGATAGTGTTGGCGCTCCCACGCGTGCGGAACATCAGCGAAGCGATACGGCGCCGCAGCACATTGTGAAACCCGTCTGTGTGCGCGTGCGCAAACATCGCAGACGCACTACAATAGCGTGGGAGCCCCACCAGCACCCTGAACGCGTTATTATATTGTATTCGGAGAGCGTTGATGGCACGCTAAGTATAGCTGACCTACAGATTGCAGGTGTAGAGAGTTTGGCAAAATGCTTTAAAAAGAGTAATTTTTACCTCTAAACTACACCTCGCAAATCTGCGTGCCAACATGTTACAGCGGACCGCCATCGCTCTCCTCTCCCTTTCAATATCTCCATCGTCTTTTAAATCCTCGGTAACTACATGGCCGAGGTATTTAAACTCTCTCACTCTTCGAAGAGTGACAGCGTTAAGCAGCACAGGTGCCACATCCCCCAGTTTACGTCCCCTGGCTTGAAATACCAAAAGCTCGCTTTTCTGAACATTGTACAGGAGACCGTGTACCCTCGCATACTCCTCACACACGCCTATCAGCTTTCTGAGCGCGGCCACTGATGGGCTGAGCAACACCATATCATCTGCATAACTGATACTGTTGATACAGTGACTATCGATCGAGCATCCTACTTCGGTATCGATCAGCTCAACAATCAGCCCGTTCACGTACAGGTTGAAGAGTGAAGGAGGCGTCAACCCCCCCTGTCTCACTCCACACTCCAACCTGTACTCGTCAGAAAGTTCGCCACGCCATTTGACCTGGTTTGTTTGGTGGTCATACCAATATTTAAAAATATTAATTAATTCACCCGACACACCAGTATCCTTCAATTTTCGCCAGAGAATATCATACCTAACCAGGTCAAATGCCCTGGAGAGATCAAGAAAGGTTGCATACACAGGCGTGTTCCTATCTGTGTAATACCTGACAGTCTGCTTGAGAGACATAACCGCACATTCTGTCGATAGTCCCGGCCTAAAACCGAACTGTGCATCATTTAAATTTAAGTGTTCTTTAAGCTGTCTCTCAAGCAGGCCATCAAGCACCTTAGCTATGGTTGTAGCCAATGATATCGGGCGGTAGTTGCTCTTGTCGGAATTATCTCCAGTCTTATTGATCTTTTCCCGGTACTTTCTTGACAGAGTAGTATTTGTCAAAAACCTTTTACTTAAGTACTACTATTATTATTTATTACTACTAAATTATTAATGATGTATTTTTTTGTTATTTTTACAGGTTTCCTGCAGATAATGAGTTTAAAAGTAAATGGATAAAAATTTGAGAAAAGACGATAATTTGAGACCTACACAGTTAACAAGGATATGTTCTGAACACTTTGAAGAATCTTGCTTTCGTGACAATATGAACGTAGAGTATAAAATTCGCACGCAGTGCTAATAATATTTCCAAAACAGCCAGCATCTTCATAAACCAACCTGACATCCATTTTGCTTTATTTCAGAAATTACCGTTAAAGAGGAATCTTATAAATGGAGAAAAGCAGTTTCGCAGATCATTGGCGAAGAGTTTGCTCGAAACCTACAAAAAGAGCGATAAAAAAGGACCCTGTCCCACACCTAGGTCTCATCGACAATCATCTCGATATGATGAGGTTGACCTCTTGGTTCAATCAAGAATTCAAGTGCACTATGCGCTGTTTGCAAAGTGAAAAACTTTTTTATTTGTCAAAAGTAAAATACATTTACACCCTGAGAACTGGCAAATCATACTATATAACGAGCGTATGTTTATGTGTTTGTATTGTTTAATATAACCGTAATTATGTGTTTTATACTATCTAATCTGATTAAATACTAATTTTATAGTACTTTGTGTCTAACTACGTCTAAGTCCACCATACATGTATACGAGCCCCACGTTACGACCGGCCTTTTAAAAGGTTACCACAGGTGGATTCGGCAAGGTAAAATGCAAAGAGTATGAACAATCGAACAATCACATATGTATTCGGAAATCCAAATTGCGTCTTTCATCTCGCATGAGATTGGTCGATTGTTCATACTCTGCCTTGCTGAATTCACTTACGCAACCAGGATTTAAAAAAAAAAAAAATATTATTTTAAACAATAAACAATGTCAGATTCTGTAAAAATATAAAAATAGTAGCCCACCGGTATCTGGAACAGGGTCCAAGCTACGCTAGGCGGTCAGGGCTCCAGAGAGAGGAAAGCTTTTATAAAGAAATAAATAACCATCTGCCTACAATTTAATATTTTTAGTTAATAACATAAGCACAAGAGATTTTACAAGCAAACAAATATATAAAGACGGTAAAAACAAATGGAGACCAATAATGTCTTTCAAGAAATTTAGATATTACCTACCAATCATTATTATAATGGAATAACAGTATTATTTCAAAATGAAATACCATTTTTTGGTGTTTAATTTGGCGACTGGCATATTTTCGATAGTCGACTGAAAATACACATCACTATGCATTGATATATCAATAACTAGAATTGTATATTCAAACTGGCGACATTCTATAATAAATAATAAAAAATAAATCGCAACAATTACATTTCTCTAAAACAAAAAAAAAATAGCCTGAAGTACATTGAGATCTGGTATCGTAGGTATCTACTGAACCGCCTCACTCACTTAGAAAGTACCTAGCTAACTTTAATTTCTGAAGTCGGTGTTTTTGTTTTTATTTTCGTTTTTTGACATCGGTTTCCGAAATTAAAGTTCTTTCTTTTTTCCGAAGTTATTTTGTACCTTGTAGTGTTTTGTTTTTGGAAGTCGGTTGTATCTTTTGTTAAAAAGTTTTTTATTTTTCACTTTTTGGTGGTACCTAGGTACCTGCGTACCCATTAACAGCGTACCGGCGCAATGTTATGTTAAGAACTGGTGTAAACACTAAAAAAACATGCGATTTCAGCAGTCCCGATCCCTTTGCTATCATTTATTGAAGAGTTCCGTTGCCTACCTCCGAAGTTCTTCGTCAGATCTTCACCAAATTGAAACGGGACCAGTCCAGGAAAATATTCTTTCAAACAAAAAGAATCATCCAAATCGGCTGACAATTGGCTAAAGTATCGCTGAACAAGCATTTATCATGGAACCTCATCATCACATCCTAATTTATACCTTTCATCATCAGCTCAGCAACATGAGATGATGATTACTAGGCACAAATATCTGAATTGCGTTAGAAAGTTCATGAAAAACATTGTATGTGCCTATAAAATTTGAGGGTTGTCCTCGATTTTCGTGGGATCCCATCATCAGATTCTGACATGGTGACAATGGGACCAATCGAGAAGTATACCCTTTCAGATGAAACAAAATTTTTAAAAATCGGTTCATAAATGACGGAGTTATGAGGTAACAATCAAAAAAAAAAATACAACCGAATTGAGAACCTCCTCCTTTTTTTTAAGTCGGTTAAAAATAAATCGCAACAATTACATTTCTCTAAAACAGGCGACAAAAAATGACAAAAAAATATGTGTGATTATAATACCTATAATATGTTGATTTTGTGTAGTTTTTGATTTCGACCAAAGACATATAGTAGCAGACCAAACATAAATACGTAGGTATATTTATTTATATGGTATGATTCTTCTCGTTCTGTCACGTGTTGTCACACTGACTCACCTATAGACAAAATTTGACGCGTAGCTTGTCTAACCCGCGCCGCCATATTGATAAGCAACATACGTTCTGTTTGAATAGTGTTAAAATTAAAAAAATATTACTTGTTTGGGACATAATACACACGAAGACAATAAAATAAAATGGTGAAGTGCTGTGCGTATCGCTGTGACAATGCTAGCTACCACAAAACACCTGGATTGACCTTTCATCGGTATGTTTTGGGAAATCTAAGTGCTTTTTTTACTGAATTCAAATGTTTCGATACTGTTTATTCGTATTTTACATAGAGTTTTTAACAAAGATGCGATTTGTCTGTAGGTACCGTTAACCTAAAACTAAAGAAACAAGGACAAAATAGTCAGAAAGTGGCATCGAGTGACAGCTCAAGTACCTGTTCATTAGCCAGGGACGAATTAGGCAACAAAGACAATTAATTTAGATAATTATTGTAAATATTTGTTGTATGTAAAATATTTATTTCCATTGAATGATCAAATAAAGCCTCAGTTTAATGTATGAGTTTTAATTCTTTTTTGGTGATATAAATTCAAAATAGGTACCTGTAGTAGTTTCAGTGTATGTACACATCTTATGCTATTATAAATACTTAAATCAATAGTATTTTACCCAGTGTCTGTGTTATGGAGAACATGAACATAGGCATATTAATGTATAAATACAGTGTAGGCTACTCACATAACTATGAATTTTCATTCAGCAGGCAATAATTTAGCATACTAATATTTTTCCAGGTTTCCAAAGGATGACAGTTTACGGAATGCATGGATTAAAAACATGAAACTCCAGGATTGGCAACCAAGACCTTCGAGTGTACTTTGTTCAAAGCATTTCGAGAATCAATTGATCGATCCCAGTGCTTTTCGAACAACATTACGTCCCGGAGCAATTCCTACACTGTTTAACGAATTGCCTGTGGCTCCATATGTAAGCATTATAGATATTACTAGCTGACCCGCGCGGCTTCGCTCCCGTCAACTGGATACCTACTCTACCTACCCTGCCTACCCTACCTACCCTGCCTACCCTACCTACCCTGCCCACCCTACCTACCCTGCCTACCCTACCTACCCTACCTACCCTACGTACTCTACCTGCCTACCCTACCCTAGTATGAAAAATAGATAGTAGCTGATTCTCAGACCTACCCGATATGCACACAAAATTCCATAAGAATTGGTCAACCCGTTTCGGAGGAGTACAGTAACTAACATAGCGACATGGAAATTTTATAATATAAGATAATGTATGTTATAACAATCACATCATCATCTGCCTAGCCTTTTCCCAACTATATTGGGGTCGGCTTCCAGTCAAATTGGATTCAGCTACTATTTATAAGGCTGTGATTTCGACATAATTCTGTGCATTGCAATACAACTGCCTCTCTGTTTGGATACACGCATATGACAAACACTATCTGTAGCAAGCCTGAAGATCAGACTATAATAAAAAATACCCGCGACTGCCAGAATCATCAGATCTATAAAAGTCAACAGTCACTATTATCGCAGACACCATTTTTCTAGCTGCATGCCGCATGTCATGATGCCGATCACGTTACGCATTATACATTGATAATATATTCAAGGGTGTGTATCCGAACATTCCGAACGTCATAGTTATGTTGACATTTCTGCGCCGAGCGCACTGCACTTGCGTTGATCTTGTTACGTATTATTCTGTTGTCTTTTCGTTTTACTCTGCTGGCTTGGGTATTTCTATTTTTATTATCCCCACGCTATCGTTCATCGGACTTTCGTTTACTGTGTATATTGTACTTGTTTGTTTGTTATTTGGATTCTGACGTTCACGATGTCAAGATGCTTTGATGCAGATTGTAGTGTGGTCACTAATCGAATGCGAAGGCATATTGTAACAATTTTAACACCGCAGTTACAAAATGTATTGACTGAATGGTTATCTAGACAAGAAGTACGTACCTAAGTTGTAATTATTTTCATACTGCTAATATATAAAATAAATTGTAATCGAAGTTGGTAAACTTCACCTACCATTTTAAGCAGTTGAGTTCCTAATTCGGAAAGAATGTTAGCATAATATACTAATCACGTATGTGTTTTATGTTTTTCAGCTTCCCACAGATGGGCTGATTTGCATTTTACGTATTGTTAAACCAACACTCAGAAAAAGGTACACATAGCAGAGTACTGGGCTACCCAATGGTGTGTATTGGTTGTGGATGTTCTGTTATGAGGAGGCGCTACCGGAGGCGCTACCCAATGCGATACCACACCCTTGAAGAAAACCATTCCATTAATTGATATTTTCGTCTGATGGAATACCCACAATCCGGTTAGTGTGTGCTTTTGAACTTATATATTTAGCCTTGCTTTGCCCTGGCTGCTGTAAATTCCTATGATGAAGCAAATCCTTATAATTAATAAGTAAGGGTGCAGTCTCACTAGGCATAGTCTACCAACTGTTACTCATCCATTACTATTTCAATGGTGCGGTAATTCTGTAAACGGTGTACTGTATGCATAGTATGGGCATTCTATTGAATATAATATTGGGCGCTAACTCAGGCTATCAGTCAACTGTAAACTGTATGCCAACTGAGACTGCACCCTAATAATTACCAGTTATTATTTATACTAACCACATTTATTACACTGGCCGTAACAGTTCTACTATTTCCTTTAAAAAGTAAAGGTGAAGATTTCATAGGTATAATGTCAAACATTGTTACAGGATCGGAGGGCAAATCTACAAGCTTGTCATCCCTGTTAGATGCAAGCTTATCGGCACTTAGTACTGAATATACATAAGACAGGTTGAAGAACTGGAGGAAAATGAACCTGGATTGCAAAAACCACCTCCACTTCCACCAGATCTAATCCTATTGTCACACATGAACCACCACCACCACCTCCACCAGCTGTTAATCCTGCTGAAGCATGAAGAATTTACCAAATGAATTATCTGCTTAGTAACTAACATGCTCCGAATACTACTACTTTTGATTTTAATCATGTGGATCAAATGCTGCATCACATTTGTTACTATTGGACAGGACTTACAGTGTCAGAGTTCTTATCACTATAGGTATATTGAAATTCCTTTGGAAAATGCCCTTAGCCCTAATCTTTTGAGGGGGCGAATAAAGTCATGGCACATAAGCTGTAAATAATATTTTTCATATATTTTGTTTGTTAGTGAGCCATCCAGCCCCAATCCCTTATATGCCATTTTAGGCTATTGTTGTAGCTGCCTAGTTGGAAATCAAACAGTTGGGTGTTGTTGCCATGTCATGACGTTGTTATGGTATTTGGGCTGGGCTAGGCACCAAGCAAATATAACGGCACCAGCCTCATTCCTCGAAAACATTTTATTGATCTTTGAAGATGAATAGGGTTCTAAGTGGATGAAAACATTGAATGTGTCTCTGAGTGATTGCAATGATGTTTTTCTTGAAATTTCTGTAAAAGAAGTAGGTAGAAGTAAATATATTTAATAAGCAAATGTATATCCTATGTACCTAATTAATTATATTTTTAAATCAAAATTCAAGTGCTATTTTAGTGTTTTAATGCCTATCCAATTGTATTTTTTTTTTGCAAAGTCTCTACGAGCAAGTTATAATGTCCAAATTTATCTACAGATGACGAACTTTTCTTTGCTATCGCGGCCTTTCTATTACGAGAGGCTGATTTGATGAGAGACTAATCTATCTATAATATAAAAAGCTGAAGAGTATGTTTGTTTGTTTGTTTACTTACTTGAACGCGCTGATCTCAGGAACTACTGGTCGGATTTGAAAAATTATTTCAGTGTTAGATAGCCCATTTATCGAGGAAGACTATAGGCTATTTTTATATATCATCACGATAAGATCAATAGGAGCGGAGCAGTAATGGTATTTTGATTTTTGGCTCTTCACTCGTAATTCTGTGAAAATGTATGGAACACTGACATGAGAGTGTTCCATACATTTTCATAGAATTAGACGTTCCCTGATATCGATGTAAATGAATGTCGTATCGGGTTAGTGAAGAAACTGTCTTTATATCCATTGTTAACAGTAATTCTTGCATTGTTTCGTCTACAAAACTCCAAATATTGCATCCTAATATTTTTTTTTGGGCACGGCTCTATACTAATTCCGGCCATGTCCTTTCCGAGGATGAGATTTTTAGACAAAGAAGTTGCGCACCAGCTCTAAAGTCTACGCAGACAAAGTCGCGGGCAGAAGCTGGTAGTTAATAATTGACAATGACATGATAAATATCATGTACATCATATTTGTTTTGTTAAATTGCTTCTGACATAAAAAGCTTTCTACCTACTTATTTCTCACAAAAAAAAAAACATCAACACATTAAATAAACATAAACGAAGTTGCAAAACATTTGGTTTCTAAATAAATACACTACTAACACAGTCTACGCGAAAGACGCGGACTAAAAGCTGGTCGACAACAGTATTCTCCTAAACACTGTAATTAGGAAAAACGTATCATAACGAAGCTAATTCTCTTTTGCCCAAATAACTCCATAAGTCGGTATAATCCTAAAATGTCAAGATTTCGTGAAACAGACATTCTTTCGGGTTACCTGGCCCTATGGAGTTTTATTGAATTTCGCGGGCTACTCCGGCGCAACCACCGGATAAATATAAAACTAATGAATTTTATTGGATTTCCCTATATTATTGATTTACATACTAATGAATTGAATTGGATCTACCCTGCTAAAGAAAAATGCTAACTGGTGACTAGGCAGCATGGTCTCAGACCTTAGCCTGTTCCGTCAGGAACGAATAATTATAAAAAAAAAGCTAATTAATGACACATCAATGACAGAACACTACCAAGTTTGCTAAACAAAGTTTGACAGCTGACGCGCAGCTAGCGTTTTTAGGTGTTTTATGATATTCATGTTATACTTTATTTTGAACAATTTAGACTTACTATTTCAACCATTTTTTCTTTAAATATGCGGTGTAGCGTTAAAGGGTGTAAATGTGATAGCGAAACGAAAATGCCAGGATTATCTTTTCATTCGTAAGTATTTCACTTTTTATCAGTTCTAGGCATTTAGTAACATTTTTGATGTTCATGTATTGTGAGTAATGTTCGCTAGACGTAAATACATCGTAAAAGGCACAAAAATAACAAATATAAATTCCAGCCTAAACGTTGCTGTTGCCAACTTTTCTATAAATTATTACACATTATTATTGCTAAAAATAATCCGGCTTAACTGGAAGCCGACCCCAATGTAGTTGGGAAAAGGCTAGGCAGGCAGATGATTATGGGAAAAAGTAATGTGAGTTCTGCAGTTTGTGTACTAATTAAATATCTGAAATATTTAACGACTTTTTGCAGTTTTCCTGAACCTGACAATTTACGACGGAATTGGATTTTAGCTACAGGACGAACAGATTGGACACCAAAACCGTCATCAAAAATTTGCAGCAGACATTTTGAGAATAAAATGTTAATCAAAAAGAAAAAACTCACACTGCTCTACCCTAATTCTGTAGGTACCTGTTCTGGTAATAACATAATTATTAGCTAATAACATAATAATAAGCTTCAATCCACATTTTATAAGATTTATAAATGTTAACGGTTTTTAAAACTATTTAGTATAACAATACCGGTTGCAATAAAAATAAACTGAATTTTTTACCTGTATACAAACTTAGCCAAGATCACCTGGAGTGCTTCCTCAGTTCGATTCCATCTAAAGGTGGTAACAATAATACAACATCTTTTCAATTTCAAATTGCCTACAAAATACTAGTGATACACTGGGAAATAAAAGGTATTGAGTCAGGAAACTGTATACCTCTAGAAGGTACAAAAATATTATCACACAGAAGTGCGATATAAAAATAAAATTCATACTGTGCTCAAGATGTCGAAGACTCAACTATAGATTTCCCACTTAATAATAATTTCTTTGTCAATGATGATGACCATGAGCATATATTTGACAACTTATGCTGAGGAAGTTATTTTATACATCGGTGGGTTTGTTGTAAGGAAATTAAGAAAAGCAATAAAATGCGAAGATTGTCTACTAGCTCTTGTCAGCGACAAATATTTAGGTCTAATATTTAAAAAAGATAAGTATGGCCTTATTCTTTACGCGATGTTATAAAACATGTACGTTGGCAGAAATAATATTTAGGATTCATTTAAACATGCTTTACCGAAAAAAATCTTTTGCCGAAAGTCCGAAACTTATTTTAACGACTCAAACGATGCCAGGATGTATTTATTTAAAACTAATCATTTTGAAAGTCAACCTTTTATTGGCAACCACAAAGTTTTACTTATTAAGGCGATTGCCATGCATTATTTTGAACTGCGTATACATCACGCAACAAAAGGATTTGAACCCCCAAGCAAACAATTTGAAGCCTTCATACGAAGCTTGTTTTATTTAAAGGTCAATAGTGTGTAAAATCAATAGAAGCTAATTAAAAATAAACATATTCTATTATTTAGCCACAGAGCCAGAACCTACTATCACATCAGAAATGGCAGTTATTTATAGTACCACATCATCATCATCCATCGTCACTCTCCTGCCCTCATCGTAATTAATTTGGGTTCTGCTGCATGTTTTCTCCGCATCGCATGCCTTTGTAAACCCCTACCGATGATAAAAGATTTGTCAGTAGCATTTTTCAGGTTTTCTCTTACATACTAATTTCCAATTCTCACAAATTGTGTGGCAAATTTTTCCATACCTGGTAACCCCAATATAGTGACGTATTCTTTTTTAGGTCTGCTTTTGCGACACGCTTTGCAGGTGTCTATCTATAGCATTATCTGTGTACGAAACAAGCCCTAGTCCCGTAGACAGAGAATAGAAATAGAAATTGTTAAAGTAAGACGACGCATATGCAATATGTCTATGTGTGAGCAAGATGTAGCATAGTTTTTCTATCTCTATTGCGTATCGGTTTTTTGGTTTTTTGTTGTCTGCCTGCCATCACCCATCAGTAGTCATTGGTGGCAATCGAGTTGTGGTGTCAGAGTATTTTAGTTGATAGAAGCTTATCCTAAGACGACCCACTGATCGATTTGCTGCTTTAGTGATATTCCAGAAAGTATTTTAAGTGTGTAGTGATGGTGAATTGCAGTATTTACGGCTGTAAAAGCCGTAGTGAACGAAATCAACCAAACATAACCTTTCATCGGTAAGTAGCATTTTTTTATCTATTACAGCAAGTAAATCAAGGATTATTGTACTCAAGACTATTTTCTGTCAATAACAAGCAATGTTTATTGATAATTAACATCTAAAAAGACGATAAAATCCTAACTTGTTTTTCATATTAGCCGACCAAAGTGTCAGGCAATTTATGTTAGGTTGTTATCTATGTCACTTCATGTCATTTGTAAATAGTCGAATAATAACTTGACGGGGATACCAGCACTTGATTATTTTTACCCCTAAACGTATTTTTCTTTTTTAGGTTTCCGAATGATCGATTTTTTAAAAATAAGTGGATTGACTGTACGGTCCGTGTTAACTGGCATCCAAGTCGTCACTCCCGTATTTGCTCACGACATTTCGAAGATAGTTGCTTTCGACATAACTTAAATCGTACCTACTTAAATCCACGTGCGATACCCACACTTTTCATCCAGGTAAAGTAAATATATTACTTAATTTGTTCTAGGCGTTTAGTCAACTTTGATTCGTTTGAGCCAAAGGAGGGTTTAACAGCAACCCCTCTGCTAGACAATTAAAGTCAGCATTTAAAAAAATGTTAGTTCATGGTGAAATGAAACACATAACTTCAGGAAATTGTATTCCGTTACAACATATCAATATTTTAACATTGACCAAACCAGAAATAGCAATTAACAAAACATCTGACAAAAATAGACTGATTGATAATGAAACCGAAAGTAGTAATTCAGAATTTTTAAATGAAATTTTAATGAAGGATCACGATTACTTAACTGATCCAAGTATGTTAACCGATTTTTCTAAACATAAAATAATATACATAGCTGGATTTGTTGTAATCAAACTGAAAAAAGAGCTTGTGTGTCTGCTATTATATCTGATACTAAATACGCCAGTCTGCAGTTACAGAAAGATAAAGGTGGTCCATGTTACCCGTCAAAAGATGTGGTAAAAAATTGTGAGAAAATATTTCGTAAAAATCCGAGGTCTTAATAAAAAAAATATTCTTCTTGTGCTCATGCAGTTAAGTCTTAAACAATGTTTGGGCTTAACATTATTTTATCACTTATTACATTTTAACAGCCAATCTTTCTTCGATTGTCATTATTCGCTCTTTATTAAGGCTATAAGTTTGAAATATCTCAAAGTACGAATACATTATGCAACTAAAAAGTTCTCAGAAAAAACTGATAAGGTCAGAAATTTTTATAATAAATTAGTTTTATTTAAAGGTCAGTTGTAGCCAATTACCCTTTTTAACAAATAATGGCACTCGTTTGATTTTAACCCCCAAATAAAAGAGGTGTGTTGTAAGTTTAGGGTGTGTCTGTCTGTGGCAACAGGATATGCAGACGTTGCAATTTCATGTATCCGCCGGAAAATATTAGTTGATCGATTAGAAGTTTGAAAAGCTAGAAATAAAAATTTAATTATGAATTTAAAAAAAAACCCCGACAGTAAGATATCTTTAAAAAGTAAAAATTAATATTTGGATCCAAACGTCGGTGCGTCGGAAAACCGCTACTAAAATAATATAAAATATAACTAACAAAAATGAAAAAGTGTATAAGACCCGGCGCCCATTATCGGCATCGGTACGACTGAGGATTTTAGGTGGCAAATAGTAATATACTATAACATAATGGCAATAAAGTAGAAATTTCCGTGATATGTGGTCGTAATAACAAAAATACCGCTTCGGTATGCTTGAGGCTGGTGTATCGGCAGCCTTGAGAATGCTTCGGCATCCTTCGGCAACCTTCGGTACGCCGCCGGCGCCGAGGCAACACTCGGGGGATAGTTTGCCCTGCGGGGCGAGGGGAGGCATCCGCCATTTGCATCATTTGACTCACACAACACAATCGAGGTAATCGCTGTGTGTACCGGTTGTTTGCTGTCACATCGAATGTCATGGCGGAAGAAAAGCTTATTAATTTAGTTCGTCTACATGAGTGTTTATACAATATAAAATCGAAATACGATATTGAGACGCTTCGGCAAGCTACAGGACGGTGCGGCATCCTTAAGGACGCCTCGTCATCCCTAAGAACGTTGCAGCATGCGAAAGCATAATTGCCAATAGTGTGTGCTTGCATGTAGGATGCCGAAGGATCCTTTTCCTTGCCGATGCCGATAATGGGCGCCGGGCCTAACGGATACCAGCTAGTCTATTCTGTAAGTAACCATTTCGATATCGAGCTTCACCTGAATGAGATAGCTCACAAAGTGAACTTTATTGCACACAGCATAGAGGTCTTATAATTATACTCACCTCGGATTCCGCTGTCGAGACACGTAAATGTTGTTACAGAATAGGGATACTGCTGTTAAAACTTTCAATTTCATAAACGGTCCTCTGGCGCGCCGACGCGCGACGTGTGGATCAAAATATTTTGTTTTTACTTTTTAAAGATATCTTATTGTCGGGGTTTTCTTTATTCAGTACACCGATCAAAGGCATGATTAGTTTACCCTGTAGTCCTTAGTACAATTTTATTATGTATAATTTTGACATTCAAGGTTTTAATTAAACTATACCTAATCAACATGGTTGTTTTATTGCATCTATAAAAATAGTATGTATATGCGAGAAGTGAATGCATTCGGGGCTATGAGTTAGTTATGATTTATCTAATTATACTATTCACATGTTGAGGTGAAAATAATCACTCGAAAGCCCGCGAGCTTACTAAGCGCGGTCCTGACTGACGCAAAATACAACTCATTTGTTTTCGCGCTTTACGTTCATCCCGGAGGCATTCAGTTCGCGCGCGAACACAATCAAATAGTAATAAATACATACGTCACCCCTTAAAAAAAGTTAAAAGAAAAACAAGTAATGTTATTAATTGATACGAATTACATTACTCGTAGTAGACGTACAACCAAAATAATAAGAACGAGATTACCCATAATGCGGGTAAAAGTCTAAGTATGGCAATATTAAATGCACGAAGTTGTACTTATGTCGAACGTAATACGCTGAGGACTTGTTTATACCACTAACTCTTTGGTTGCAGCAAAATTTCAGATTCTTCATTGCATTCTGTTTGTGTTTTTAATATTATTTTCAAATATTTATGATCCTCGCTTACTTATGTGCAGTGGTACCCTGCTTTAAATACTAGACTGAATAGCACTGAATGACACTGAATGCATTTCGGATTAGTTTCTTGGATCAATATGAGGTGTATCAACTGCTGAATAGTCATTCCCAAGAAGCAGAGACCACTGAATTCATTTATTTGTCATCCGTGTCTCTTGTTATTAAAATAGTTGATCCGCGCAACTTCGTCTGCTCCGCTCCTATAGGTCTCAGCGTGATGATATATAGCCTATAGACTTCCACAATAAATGGGCCATCTAACACTTAAGAATTTTTTATATTGGACCTGTCGTTCCTGAGATTAGCGCGTTCAAGCAAACAAACTCTTCAGCTTCGAATATTTATACTAGTTGACCCGCGCAACTTCGTCTGCGTCACAATTTTCATTACTGCTCCGCTCTATTGGTCTTAGCGTGATGATATATAGCCTTCCTCGATAAATGGGCTATCAAACACTAAAATAATTTTTCAAATCGGATCAGAAGTTACTGAGATTAGAGCGTTCAAGCAAACAAACTTTTCAGCTTTGTATATTCGTTTATAAAAAACTAGTTGACCCACGCAACTTCGTCTGCGTGGCAATTTTCATTACTGCTCCGCTCCTATTGATCTTAGCGTGATGATATATGTATAGCCTATAGCCTTCCTTGTTAAATGGGCTATCTAACACTGAAATTATTTTTCGAATTGGACCAGTAGTTCCTGAGATTAGCGCGTTCAAGTAAACAAACAAACTCTTCAGCTTTATATATTAGTATAGATAATATTCATATTAGTCAATTGTTATGTATTTTCCATCTTTAACATATACTTGCCTAAAGCGCATGTTGGTTGTAACAGAGCAGAGCAATACTAATGCTCATTTTACAATAACATAAAACTTGAAAAAAAGTGCAAACTGCCGCTAAAGAAAGCTTTTTTTTTTTTTCACTTCAAAAAAAAAAAAAAAGTCAAATGCCACTGGACAATTGCAGACTCCGTAAGATTGTCATAATTCTTTATTAGAATATGATTTCTCGATATAAAATGAAATCTATCGTATAAAATATAAACCCCACACAAATTCAATAGTTTTGAATATGTCCGTGGCTTAAAAAGAATATATTTTACATTTTCACTCAATATTTTACAATTCCATGTGCAATATTCCGGTGACATATACAAGTCCAAATTAAGAAAAAATATTAAAAAATATATATATTTTCCTGTGACTTATACAAAAGACACTCTAGTTACTAAAAATGATACAAACATAAGCTTAAATCTGTGTTTATTCTAACTGTGGTTTGTTTGCAGCCTTCATGTCATATGCAGGAGTTGGCTTCAGGCAGCAATGCAGCAGCCCCTGATGTTGAGTCACCACCGCTACCGCCTGTTCAAAATGGGCCACCTCGAAGGAAAGGTAATACTACAACTTTACCGAATTCGTTAGCATGGTTGTCGCAGTTGTTGAACGGTTGACCGCTGCGCGTCATAGGTTCGGTTCCCGCACGGCTTGTATGGCTTACAAATGGCCAGTCAGGCTCCACAAAATTATAAAACAATAGATAGTTGTCCTAAAAGGAACTTACGGAGACTGACCGGGTAGTTGTTCCAGGTATGGCGGTTTGTGTATGTTTGTGTTTGTAAAAGCACCCACGATATTTGTGAAATTCCTAGTGTGGGGCAATGCTAATTTAAAAAAAATATAAGCGAGCTTTGATCGGATCTGTTCATTGTATATTTCAACAAAACAGAAACAGAATGTTACATGTGGTCCGGCAAGTCCTTGAAATACTACTATTGCAAGAGCATAGTTTCTATGTCTATGGCTCTTTAACTATGTCATTATCTGGCTAGCTTTTTCTCAACTATATCGGGAGTAGTAGTGTTCAAAGTTGCTATATGGCAATCACTTGCTTAATGCTCTACGCTTTATATTTTAAGCAAGCTATTGTATATGCTTTATTATAAGCATGTCGTTTTATAAGCGCGTGAATAAAGCAAGCGCGGTGACTGACCTGACAGCATGCTAACATGCTTTATAAGAATATTACATCGCGTTTAAGAATTTATTACAATAAAACGGAACAGTTAAAAAAACAAAAAACTTTCTTTCAATATTTCCACGCATATGAATGTCTATAATTGATTTAGTTATTTGTTATGAAATAAAATATGTTAGTATTTAAAGCAATTATAGGCCACTAAGGTATATTTTGTGATACTGTACCGATAACGTGAGCCGCCCGAAATCGCGAATTCGCATGCGGTGCGTAAAACGTAGCACGCGACCTAACGCAATCACTATCATGCGACAACTGGCGGCACCGTAGCCCCGCCCCGCCGCGTCGACGCCTGCTTTCTTGCGAGTTTGTTAAATTGCTACTTGCTCTTGCGATATTGCGATGCGCGTCGGACAGAGACAGAGAGTGCGATGTAAAATATCGCACATAGCAACAAGTGAGAGCCACGATGTTTGCTTTATGATATGTATGATAAACACGGCGCTTTATTTTGCTATGTGAAATATTAACCACCACTAATCGGGAAACATGAATATTGACATAAAAGCCAACGGCTGCGACCATAGAGCTGGGGACCATTTAAATCTGTTAGCGTCTCACGGTCTCTTGCCAACAAACCTATATCCATTAAGAGGTGATAACCGTGTCTCAGCTTGATTCTGACACATTTTTCCTTGAGTTGTTTTTATTACTGACCACTGTCCAAAACTTTATATAATATCGTTAAAGAAAAAGCAATTCGCAATAGAATTAACTACAGTGCACAGCGCAGTGTGCCGTGTACAGCGGGTTAGTCCTAGTAGATTTTACGCCTGCGTTAAATTCATCTGATGCAAACGTTGCTGCAAGTATTTTTGTTAGTTTAGTATCGGAAATAACTAAAAACAACACTAGTAGTTATAAAGTACCGCGAAATAAACAAAAACATCAAACCGTGGATCACGCCGGGTCTGATAAGCTGTATTCGAAATCGAGATAGAATGCACAAATCACTATATAGGGACATTGTTACACCAAAACTATCATACATTAGATATATAAATTTCATTAATAAACTACTTAAAAAACTCAAAAGACAATTTCAGAAAAACTTACTTCTAGACGCATAAAATAATTCAAGGGCTACTTGGGACGGCGCGGCGGCGGCGACCTCTCGCTGCCGGCCCTGGTTCAATCTATGGCCCGGAGTGAGGAGGCATGGGAAGCGGTGACTTACTTCTGCGAAGCAGTAATGCTAACGAAGGAGGATGCCGAACGTGTAAGAGAGAGGGAAACCTCACGACCCAGCCGCCGCAACAGAAGAAGACGTCCCGGGCATCGGGAGTCGCAGGGCGATTTCCGGCCACCGTAGGCGCGGGCCTGCGGACGGCGAGCTTTGGGTGGCCCGCCGTCCGAACAGAACCAGGCCCGGGTTGGCGGCGCGCTGTGTTCCACGCGCGCCTCAAGGAGCTGTCAGCAAGGGAGACGGAGCCCGCTAGGGCCAGTGCCTGCCGGGGTGCGGAATCCGTTCGAAAGAGACGCCGCGTCCCTGGAACGCAAAGGGCACTGGGAGGAACACGGATGGGTTTTAGTCAGTAAGAGTCTGACACTCCCTTCCGCTCCGCCCAGAGCGGAAGGAGTCCATTTGATGATTTCCCATCCTTTAAAAAAAAAAGGCTACTTGGGACACTATTAAAACTATAACAAAAAAATCTTCATCTGTTGTTTCGCTTCTTAATATTATGGAAAACCCGACATTATCAGTAAATGCGGTAAACCATTTCTTCACTAACATGGCAGGGACCTAGCTACTCAAATTCAGCGGAAAGCATCATCTTCCATGTCATCTTCCAATGACTTGCCAGTCGCTTCTCAGTGTGACTCTATGGCTCTGATCCAAACCGACGACGCCAAAGAAGTAGAGCTTCTCATAAAAAGTCTACGTAGGGATTGTGTTGTGCTGTTGGTTTTGACAATATTTCATTATTTATGTCTTACAGTCTTCACTTGTTATATTTGTCCCGGTTTTGACGCACATTTGCCAGCTATCTCTTTCTCCTGGAGTCTTTCCTGATGTCTTTAAGAGAGCTATTGTACACCCCATCCATAAGAATGGTGATGCGAGTTGTTGTCAACAATTATAGGCCTTTACCGGTATTGCCAGCTATGGCCAAAGTCGGAAAGTCCTTGAAAAATTGCTAAATAATCGAATGACGAACTATCTTGAAGCAAAGGGTGACTAACAACAAATCGACAGAAGATGCTGTTTTATCATTGGTTAGCAGAATAGTCTACATTCTGGACAAAAAGTAAAAGTGCCTGGGATTGTTTTTGGACCTCGCAAAGGCGTTCGATCCCGTCTCCATCCAGATTCTTATCTCTAAGCTGGAGAGAATTGGCGTTAGAGGAATGGCTCTCAAATCATTTAAGGACTGTCTTACTATCAGAAGACAAGCAGTTAAGATTGCAGTTCATTGCAATTCATCAGTAGGGACGAGGAATTGTTTTTTGGAGTTCCTCAGGGGAGCATTTTGAGGCCTCCGTTGTTCACAATTTATATAAATAAATAACCTCTGTGAGCTAAAATCTCCCAATTGCCAAGTATTTGCGTACGCAGATGATACTGTACTTTTAATCCACGGCTCCACATGGACTGATGTGAAAGCTGATGCAGAATCTGCTTTGAGTAAAGTCATGTGTTGTTTATCACGTAACCTACTAACGTTGAACATTAGCAAAACCAACTACATAACTTTCGCATTAAACACCTCTGCTCTCCCACCTCTAAATGATTTCTTTATAAAATTTCATACTTGCCAAGAGCCGTCTTCTAACTGTGATTGTGTAACAATTTTCCAAGCCTTGGAATCAATATTGATCAATTTTTTAAATGGCAATGTCATATTGATGCCCTAACCTCACGTGTAAGAAAGCTGATATACGTGTTCAAATTGTTCCGAAATGCTGCTGATTTGGGAACCCTATTGACCTACCTTGCGCTATGTCTATCAATACTATCTTACTGCAGCACGATATGGGGTGGGGCAGCAAAGACTATACTCTTGCCTCTAGAAAGGGCACAAAGAGTTGTTCTCAAGGCTATAACTAAAAAGAACTTTAGATATCAAGCCGCAGACGATAATTAGAAAACACGCAACGCTAACTTTTGACCCTTTTTTTAAGGATGGGAAATCATCAAATGACTCCTGCCGCTCTGGGTGAAGCTGAAGAGAGTGTCGAGACTCTTACTGATTAAAACCCATCCGTGTTCCTCCTAATGCCCTTTGCGTTCCAGGGCCGCGGTGGCTCATCCAAACAAATTCTGCAACCCCGAAAGACACTGGCCCTAGCTGGCCCAGTCTTCTATGCTGACAGCTCTTTGAGGCGCGCGTGACACACAGCGCGCCGTCGACCAGGGCCTGCTTCTGATCAGACGACGCGCCACCCAATGCTCGCCGTCCGCAGGCCCGCGCCTATGGTGGCCGGGAATCGCCCTGCGATTCTCAACGCTTAACTTGAGACATGAGAGATCAACCGACGATTATCCCTAAATGCACTATGAAAGTATACCCAAGGACAATCCCCGGTCGGAGCAGGACTGCTCCAACCGGAGCTCCCTGCCTGACCACTGACAATTAAAACGGCTTTGAAATGCCAGGGGATGACTTGTACACTCAATAATGGGTCTCCCGAAAACGATCGCTAGCACAAAGTGACGTAGCGCCAAGAGGGTAACATACCCTGATGTGCTAGAGGAGTGGAGAGGTGTACCACGGCTATTAGGACAATCCTGAAAGTACGGTCAAGATAGAGGTGAGAGCTGTGTTCCTCGTCAGTGTTCAGCCAATAAAGGCAAGTAGGACATGAGGAACAAGACTTCTCTCGGGAGATTAGGTCCGTGCGGTCGCTACTGCCTAACAGTTCGCCACAAAACTGCCTTGCGAATGTATCTCTTTGTCTGGCCCTTATTCCTAGGTATGACCTAAGGTTGACTGGAGCGCGCAAGCCCAACCACGACATGAACGTAGACAAACGGCGGTTATTATTATTATGCTCGTATTTTATTAATTATTAGCACTTCGCCCGCGACTTCGTTCGCGCGGGTTTAGTAGGTACTCCATGCACTTCATCTCCATAAGTCCTCCCTCTATAAAGGGTAACGTGTAGATTACCTATTAATAGACTATTCTTCTTATCGTGTGGGCAGTAAGATCTAACGACCACACCCTAGTGTCAGAGTTTCTAAACCGCCTCAACCGTGTATATTTATACCAGCTGTAACTTTTAAAGTAAAGGTCCGATTTGCATAATTTAAGTTGTAATTTACGTATACATAACCAACCTAAATTACCAAACCATTCAAATGGATAAGGATTAATATCATGATACCAAAATCATAAATAATCACAATACCACTATCTCACCTGATGGTAAGCTATGATGTTGCTCTATTGTCAATAGTTTCCGCAGCGTACGTAAAATAAGTTTTTTTTTTTGTTAATTTTTTGAAAATATTCTATAGCCTATGTTCATCAGGTATAATGTAGGATTCTAATGGTGAAAGAATTTTTCAAATCGGTTCTGTACTTTCGGAGCCTATTCAATTCAAACAAAAAATAAAAGCTTTTAAAAACAAACAAACAAATAAATCTTTATAATATTAGTGTAGACATGTTCCTTTTTAGATTTCAAGAATGAAAATAATTATATTTCCAATCTTACTACAGGAGAAGAGAACAGGCTCATGAGAAGGCAGAAGAGGCAACATGATGATCAGCCTGGCTCCAATCACCCTGCTCTGTCAGAGGATACTGACGATGCTGGATCAAGTGACGATGACAATGTTCAAGAGCTGCCCCCTCCTCCACAACTAAACTTACACTCTGCTGAAGTAAGTTCAAATTCAACAATTATAACAGCAGCTGATTCAAGATTGTCGTTTGGGGGGGAGGCTTGACCCCGTTGTGTGTAGGATAAAGGATGTTCCCTTGTTTCGCAGACATTTCCGCAACCTTTGCCCTCTTCCCGCCCCCCTAACAAAAAAAATAATAAAAAAATGGGTCTGCCCCATGTTACTTGGGGTCGGCGCAACACTTTTTCTCCCTCCATTCGACCTGTCAGCCGTCACGGCACTTTTATTTATTTATTTATATATGCTTTATTGTACACCAAAAAAAAAACAAAGAATATCTTAAACTAAAACAATATACAATCGGCGGCCTTATCGCGTTCCGCGATCGCTTCCAGGCAACCTGGAATGGAAAGAGACAGCCTGGACATGACATGGGGCTACAATAAATTGGTGTAAACATAATAAGCAATTTTAACAGAGAAATATACGTAGGTAATAAATATGAACTGAAACATTATAAAAATCATACAATACACAAAAATATATACACAAACACACACAATATATACACACAATACACATACAATATATATGTTACGGCTAAAGATGGGTGTGAACATAAACTTAAGATTAACCGGCTAAACTTAAGTTTATCTTCAAGAAGCAGCTAAAGTTCGATATCATGTTAGTTTGTGTCGTGATATTCCATCTTTAGCCGGCTAATGTGCACATTAACCGAAACGCAACGGCTAAAAATGTATTCCAAGGACGCGCCGGGCCGGCGCGGAGGGCTTGAGGGGTGGTGGGGATGTCATTTCGCAATAATTCTGCATATTTCTGCTCCTGTTATGAACAAATTAATGATTTGGTAGATATTGTTTTAAGTAACTAATATTTTGAAATTGTAATTTTGAATACCTACATAGGTACATAAAAGTATATGTAATGAGGGTGAATATTTTGTTATAAAAGTTTTCGTGTCAAAATAGTAAACATTATTACTTACACTTTTTCATTTCCTTCTACATTTTTAGCCAAGGGCCTGCGGTTACACTTAAGTTTAGCCGGCTAAAGATAGAAGAAACTAACATTAACACCTCCTCGAAGATAAACCTAAGTTTAGCCGGCTAATCTTAAGTTTATGTTCACACCCATCTTTAGCCGTAACATATACATACAATGTATACACTTTTGTTTCAAATCACGCCTCACGCAGTCCATGTATAATTTCTTTGGCCTCGCTCTCCCCCTCCATGAATCCATATGTATACCTATTCATATCTCTAAGTAATGCCAAATTACTAAATAGATATACATTATTTGCAGATGTGCAGGGTGTGTCTAGCTTTAGACGTGAAAATGTTTGATTTGAGGGACACTGAATTGAAATCAATGTTCCAGTTAACCACTGGAATAACGGTAAGCCACCTTCTGTTTACGAACGTCGTCTGCCTTAAATATATATTGATCGGCTTCCAGTCACCCGGAGACAATAGAATACAAGTATTATTCTGTCAGTAACTACCTATCCGACCTCCACGACCCAGTTGACCGAAAACCACTGACTGGTGACTTGTTAGGAAGTTTTTTATGGATGGGAAACAAAGAATGGTCGAAATATACGATAGTATATTTCCCATCCATAAAAAACTTCCCCTTGAAAATACTGCTTGAGACTCGGAAGATTCTTTATGACCTTTAATATAGCATTTAACATGACTAATAATTACATTATTTCCTCCCATCGCCAGCTTGAAAAAAATAAAGGTTCTAAACTTGGGAGCTTAATATGCTGGGAGTGCGCTGCAAGGCTTAAAGCTGCCTCGAAGTTCAGAAGCAAAGCGCTGTTCAGCGAATCATTGCTGAAGAGATTAATGAACAAAGGAGAACAAGTAAGTTATATTAGTCTCACTGTTAGCGACTACGCTCGTCAGAAAGTACTACCACCATACATAGTTGTGCCGCCAAGCGGAGTCGCTGTGTTCCGGAGTGAAGGCTATGTGTGCCGGTGTCGCTATCTAGTGGGTGACACACGTTACACAGTTCTGCTTGTATCTGGGGTGGCAACGCATCCGAGTTGATGCCTTTTAGTTGGCAAAAAAACCAGTTCTATAATGATGATATTTTTTTCAAATTACAGATACAAAAGCAATATTTCGAAGCAGCAAAAGAAGCAGAAAGTCTTATATCACCCACGACTTTGACTTTTTCAGGAACGGTACATATTGTAGAAATTGAAGGCCAAAATATCATGACCCAACTTGTTCAGTCGGGTGATGACGATGAACCTTCACTATCAGAAAATAATGAGACAGAAATTAAAGATGAAATAAATGACGAACATTCTGAAATGGACCTTGAAGGAGACTTCAATGTTGCTATTAAAACTGAGATTGAAGATGATCTTACATGCTCCTTTACTGATGAACAAAATAGAACAAACATACTAAAAGAATATCCTCTAGATAGTACATCTTCGATTGAAGAAACAATCACCTCTGGCCATAGCCGCCCTCTGCTGCCGCACACTTCACTATCAGAAAATAATGAGACAGAAATTAAATATGAAATAAATGACCAACATTCTGAAATGGACCTTGAAGGAGACTTCAATGTCGCTTTTAAAACTGAGATTGAAGATGATATTACATGCTCCTTTACTGATGAACAAAATAGAACAAACATACTAAAAGAATATCCTCTAGATAGTACATCTTCAATTGAAGAAACAATCATCTCTGGCCATAACCGCCCTCTGCTGCCGCACACTTCGCTTGGAAGCGACCTGACTATCCCTCTAGAAGATTATGATGATCAAATAAGTAAACATCTTATAACAACTATCCCAATTAAAATCAGTAGCACTGTTATAAAAACTAACCCAAATCAAATGAGTAAAACCGGTAAAAAAACTACCACAAAATCGAAAATAGTGCGTAATCAAAATATAGAACGTAAACATAAAAGCCTTACTAAAAGATCAAAAGTAGGTGTAAGCCATGATCATACATATTATTCAAAAGGAAACAGTGTAGACGGAAAAATAAAGAAGACAAAGAAAATAAAAAGAGTGTTACTTGCAAAAAGTTTTCGTAAAAAGGTTTCAAGTCAAAAAGTGCACAAGTCTTCTCTAGCTATAGATTAACTTCTTAAGAGGAAATGTAACTTGAAAACTAAGAAGAGATACCTATATCCTATTTCACCCGAATGGAACGGAGAGTGGTCTAGAATGCTTAATAACAAATGGATCTACAAATTTTGTGGTTTAGCCCTATTCCCTCCGTGTGCATCCCTGCAAACGTACCGGTGACACATTCTTATTTTAAAAAAACGGAAAGAAAGACAAACCAGTCCTGAATTGACGTCTATCGTGTTCGTTTACTTTTTTTAAGGCTTTTTGCCAGTCTCTGTACACCTACACC
This sequence comes from Lacanobia oleracea, assembly GCA_950371165.1. Classification (NCBI taxonomy): domain Eukaryota; kingdom Metazoa; phylum Arthropoda; class Insecta; order Lepidoptera; family Noctuidae; genus Lacanobia; species Lacanobia oleracea. The sequence continues at coordinate 12,222,652 of OX493411.1, read as the reverse complement.
CTGTGGGTTCTATATATGCAAAGGGCATACAACGCCCTAAGAGTTTAGTACAATAATGCCTTCAGGGGCTCCCACGTTACTGTAGTGCATCAGGAATGTTTTCGGAAGCACGCACTGATGGCTTCACCACCATCCTTTGGATAAGGACGGCATCCATGATGCGCAAGGTGCGTGGGAGCGTCAATGACATACTGAAGATAAGCCGTGTTGCGCTATCATGGCGCATTGGGTACATACACAATTATACATGTGCCGGGCGCGTAGGTGAGCGCAACAAATATATATGAATTAAAATCACTTTTGTATTGTGTCTGTTACTAACATAGCTTTTAAGTAGTGTGTATTACTAACAACATGTGGATCAAGGTCTGAAATAAAATTATTTTTTTTTTAAATTATTTGACTTTTTCTAGTTATGAAAAAATAATCATAATTTGGGTTTTTGGTTTTTCGGGTTTGGTTTTTTTGACTTGATATCGTCTTATAAATCAATGAACACCAGTTGCACACACGAAAAAGTGTCACGGTCACGTTTTGCAAGCAAATAAGCGCGGAACAAGCGATAGAGAGGCACGATCAGCCCAAGCGTTCGGCTTGTTTGTTAAGAATTCAGTTGTTTTCTTATGACTTTACCACGTCAAATTATCGTACGTAAACCGACTTTACCGAAACCAATTTTTTTTTGTACTTAATTTGGGTTACTTATAACCGGAAAACAAATTGTGATTAGCTAATTTATCTGGCGCGTTCTATAGCGACGAGATTAGGTATATTTTTAATTCGAGAGTAACCTTTCGCACGCGACTTCGTTCGCACGGATTTAGTAGGTACCTACTCCACGAACTTCATCTCATAAACCCCTCTTTATAGGGTAATGTGTAAATTACATAATATTAGACTCAACGTAGGGCAGTTCGCTCTAACCTCAACATTTTTCTTACTTAGAGCATTTTATACCCGCTGCAACTTTTAAACGAAATGTCAGATTTGAATAATTTAAAGTGTAATTTACATGTAGAGGTACACATATAAATAAAGTTTGAGTTCACTACCATAATCTGTTATATTTTTTCAAATTTAACTTTATCAAGAAAAAATCTTTGTTGCGTGTTTTATTTAAATAAAAATAACCATGTTTGAAATTAAAATATAAAACTATTTTTTATTAACAAAATTGAGTAATTAATCAGAATGTAATTGTAACAGGAATTTGATAGAAAGAAAAGACTGTTTAACCAAACTTAAACGCCTATTTCTAAATAAAAGGTTTATATTCAATATAACATAACGCCTCCACTGGCTCGAACACATCTGGAGATCCTCCTGGGTATGCTGAGGATCAAATTATCCAGCATTTCTTGGGGTAACCTGTCCCATTCTTGAATAGCGGTGTCCCTAAGCTCTCAGGTATGCATTTTGCATACCTAGTGAGATAAAAGGCTATTCATTATTCTGCACAAAATTTTAAATTTAATGTTAATTTTCATGGTCTTCCTTTTATTTTAGATACTACGTTATGTAGAAGAAATAAATGTAGGTATATTGAGCTTTTAAACCGGTACACTAAAATAGTACACCAATTTGTAGTCCTCAAAAGGCATAGTTTTTTTATCCTTTTCAACGCCAGAGAGGTAGGTACTTACATGAAAAAAATTATAATAAATGGAAATGATTATTATTATCGCTCACGGAACAGAAAAAACAGGTGGAAATGCTATGCGACGAAATTTGTATCGGAACCTGTGTCGCCACACTCACACAACTATACCGTTAAGGTGGAAGCGCCAGGGTAGCCCGTGAAATTCAAATATTTTATGTTTTTTTGCAATTTGCCGATCAGTGTGAAGTGTTTGTTGAACAAAATACGATTCGCGACCGTAACGCGTATTTGTCTAAAGAATTATAACCATTTTAATCATCAATATAGCCCTCTAAGTTCATGAAGCCCTATTGAATGACTTTTTCATGAATTAACCATGAAACAACAAACAACCTTAATTTGATTGGTTGTTTCAATTTTGATCAAAATAAGAATAAGTCAAAGAACCTACATTTGAAAATATACCTTCGGCCTTACACGTAGGATTTATTTTACTTTTAGGCAAAACGTACTCCCGGCGTTTCGTTTTCTGAATTCATTCTAAGTTGAATTGACGAGTAAATTCCGCTATTCGACCATAGATGGCGGTATTTTCAATGGTTGCAATTATAAACTTAAACTACTTTGCATTAAGGTTCATTACTCTATGTTGGGATAGTAACAGTTGCCACTCGATCACGGCTGTGACACATGAACTTTTACTTAGATTGTCGATATCGATAAATAGGATAACTTTTTTCGATATTAATTAATTCTCGATAAATAGGATAACTTTTTTCGACATTTATTCCAAAAAATGTCACTAGCTTGGTGTTGGAGTTTTGTATGGGAGCCCTACATGAAACTTGTAGTTGGAATCGTTATGAAATAAGCTATCACAGTTAAAATGGATAAGTTCGGGTTTGCTTTGTAATACATTGTTAATAAAGTTCTACTTCCAAAATAGCGTAAGCGGAGTACTCCCAGTTTATTGTATAAAAGAAGATAGAAACAAAAAAAAAAACATTATTTCAAAGATTTTTATTTTGTTTATGTAAATATATAATTATGCAAAGAAGTTGGGGATTCTGGCAAAGGTGAGACGATACTTCACGCCGGAACAGCTGCTTAAACTTTATCAAGCGCAAGTTCGATCGTGTATGGAGTACTGCTCTCATCTTTGGGATGGATCTGCCAGATACCAACTTGATGCCCTTGAGTCAATTGAGAAACGAGCCAAGAGGATCATCGGCAATGAGAGGCTTGTCGCGACGAAGCGCCAAAGTCTTGAACATCGACGACGAGTTGCGAGCCTGTCGGTTTTTTACCGGTTGCATTTTTGGGAATGTGCGACGGAATTGCATAATTTAATTCCGCCAAGCCCGTTCCATCATCGGACCACAAGACGAACGGCGATGCGCCACCGGTACACGGTGGATATCCCACCTATACGCACAAAACGTTTTGGTAACACATTCATAATGCGTACAGCTAAGGAGTGGAATTCCCTGCCGGAGTCTGTGTTTCCTGATAGCTACCTACAACCCGGGTGTCTTTAAAGTCAAGAGTGAATAGGTTATTTCTAGGCAAGCGTGCTCCATCTTCGACCATATCCTCGCTTACCATCAGGTGAGATAGTGGTCAAACGCGTGCCTATCTATAGTAAAAAAAAAATACCTTAATACACATTAATCAATAAAAATAAAACAAATCATAATTGTTTTAGGGGACATCCGTAAGAAACGGAACCCTTACAAAAATGAAATTAGTTCGGAACCCAGTCCGACACGCACTTGGCCAGATTTTTTTTCATACCACAAGCCTTACAAAATCATGCCTTGGGAATCTTACTCGACTGCCGACAAAGAAAGGGGTGCTGTTTACACTTCAGTTCCGTCAACTTTTTATGCCAAGTGGCTTACGATAGTATCTTATTACATAGTTTGGTACAGAGTCTTAACGCAGACAAAGTTTTCGTGTATCTATATCCGTTTTTTGAAATAAAAAAATTGCTTTCTAAAAAATGCTTGGAGCATATCGTGCTTATTTTGCTTGGCATCCGCTCTACCCGTGCATCTATCCATTTTTCTTTGACGATAGCGTCTTTGGGAAACCTAAAAATATTTTTTAAGTTATGTTTAGTGATTTCAATAAAATTTCTAGACAAACTACAAAAATTTTTTTGTATCGTTATCTAGCCATCCAGTATCCGACCCGACTAAATCACTATTTGAATAGCGAAGAACTTTCGAGAACGAAACAGTAACTGTATCGATGTAAAATAAATTCTATAAAAATGGGATAAGGTGGATTTTAACTAGACCTGAACTTAAGTTTTTGGGAAAATGAAATTTGCTAAGATTTTATTAGAAAACAAATAAAATCGTACTGACCGATGGTATAAAACACCTCCATTTTTAAGATTTATTCTCCTACTATCATTTTTACACTACAAAATGGAACAATACGGCATGGTTCAGAAATTATAAATTTATATCGAGCGAGTGAGCGAGACGATCAGTTCGTCGTGATGTTAGAACACGACTGGGTTGAGGTACGCGTAACTACGCGTAATACTTGTACGCGTGCCACGCCTACTTTGCACTTCTATTATCACTAATCTCGTTCGTGACGGTATGCGCTGTCGGGAAGAGCTGACTCTGGCGTGGCTGAGTGTTTATAGGCTGGCACGACTTTTGAAAACTTCTTCGCATGCGAATAGGGATGTGACATTGTAGGACAGAAAAATTTGATTATAGATCGTCAGAAACTATTTCCTTTTATTTGTGCAAACCCAAACCTAGCTGCATCACATGACCAATAATGTTAGAAAATGCGAATTTGATTTTATTAACCAAACAAAACAGACTGCCTGACACAAACGAACAAAAGTAACAAGGGTTGTTTTAGTGGTGGTGCCATCTGAGATCAGCTTTCACTTGCTAACCCCGTTGATTTCAAAGTAGGTTTGTCAACTTCCGCCGTAATGTAATGGCCCATGGAGTAAGATAGTAAAAGAAAACAGTAGGAGTATTACACGGAGTTACGCATACTTCAACCCAGTCGTGTTCTAACATCGCGACGAACCGGTAGTCTCGCTGATTCAAGATAAAAAAATAATAATTTCTGAACCATGCCGTATTGTACCATTTTGGAGTGCAAAAATGGCAGTAGGAGAATGAATTTTAAAAATGGAGGTGTTTCATACCATCGTTTAGTGCGATTTTATTGGTTTTCTAATAAAATCTTAGCAAATTTCATTTTATCAAAATAATAAATTATAGTTTAAGTAAAGTCAACCTTTTCCATTAGGATAAAGTTTATTTTAAATCGATTCAGTTACTGTTTCGTTCTTGGAAGTTCTTCGCTACTCAAATAGTGATGTAGTCGGGTCGGATACTGTCGATGGATAGATATCTATATAATCATTTTTTTGTAGTTTGTCTAGAAATTTCATTGAAATCACTAAACACTACTTATAAAAATATTTTTAGGTTGGTTCCCAAAGACACTATCGCCAAAGAGAAATGGATAGATACAACGGGTAGAGCTAATGGGAAATATTTCGCTCACGCTGATTTCAAAATAGAATCAACAATATAATTACAAGGCAAAACTGGATTAATCTTATACTAATAATAGGTCTTTACCTATGAAATTGCCGTTTTGTATGAAACATTTTAAACGAATTTTTTTCATGTATTTTTATTTGTATTAATCGAAGTAATCACCCATGCAATCAATGCATCTTTGCCAACGCAGTGGCAGTTTATTGATGCCCTTCTTAAAGAAATCAGCTGGACGGGAGGCAACAAATTCTTTAAAGGCATTTTGTACTGCCTCTCGGGTATTGAATTTTTTTCCCGCCAAGAAGTTATCCAAATTCTGGAAAAAGTAGTAGTCTGTAGGCGCAAGGTCTGGTGAGTAGGGCGGATGACGGAGAGCTTCCAACCCCAGTTCTTGCAACTTGGAGACCGTCTGCTGTGCAGTATGAGGTCGCGCGTTGTCGTGCAGGAGCAGCGGAGACGAGCGATTGACCAATTCTGGTTGGAGATGTGCCAGCTTCTCCATCATTGTGTTCAGTTCTTCACAGTACACATCTGCAGTAATGCTCACCCCGTTTGGTAAGAAGCTGTGATGAATCACACCGGCGCTAGACCACCAAACAGTGACCATCACTTTTCTAGGGGTAAGTTTTCGTTTAGGGCATTGTTTAGTGCTGAACGAACCAACGAACTTGCTGAGCGCTTGCGGTTATCAAACAGAATCCATTTTTCATCGCAGGTAACAATGCGGTTCAAAATTCCTTCATTTGTGTGTCTGTTGAGCAGGCAAGGCACGTCTCGACGCTTACTTCGCGCTGGCGATCATTGAGTTCGTGGGGCACCCATTTGTCAAGCTTTTTTACCTTGCCAATTTGACGCAAATGGACCAATATTGTTTTGACGCTAACGTCGAAAGCTGCTGCTAATTCAGCCGTAGATTGTGTATCATCAGCTTCCACAATCGCCTTTAATTCGTCATTGTCGACCAAAGCCGTCGGACGACCGCGAGGTTCATTTTTCAGGTCGAAATTTCCAGAACGGAAGCGAGCAAACCATTAACAGGTGGTGTAGTGTTAGCTCCGTAAACGTCGTTGATGTTGCGTGCCGCTTGTGCCGCGTTGCTGCCACGACGGTATTCATATTCCATAATTACTCGATTTTTTAACGTATCCATGATGACGAAAAAGATTGAAATGATGAAAATGTAACACTAATCAATAAACAAATGACTACTTTTGGAAAAAAAAAACATGTTTTTAAAATAAAATTAATTTGAAATTAGAATTCTTAGCCAAACAAAAATTATTTTGATTTGAAATGGCCAGTACTGCAGAACGGCAATTTCATAGGTAAAGACCTAATATGTATAAAGCTGAAGAGTTTGTTTGTTTACTTGAACGCGCTAATCTCAGGAACTCTCTGGTCCGATTTGAAAAATTCTTTTAGTGTTAGATAGCCCATTTATCAAGGAAGGCTACAGGCTATATATTATCACGCTAAGACCAATAGGAGCGGAGCAGTAATGAAAATTGTGACGCAGACGAAGTTGCGCGGGTCAACTAGTACTAATATATAAAGCTGAAGAGTTTGTTTGTTTACTTGAACGCGCTAATCTCAGGAACTCTCTGGTCCGATTTGAAAATTCTTTCAGTGTTAGATAGCCCATTTATGGAGGAAGGCTATAGGCTATATATCATCACGCTAAGACCAATAAGAGCGGAGCAGTAATGAAAATTGTGACGCAGACGAAGTTGCGCGGGTCGACTAGTTTAAAAACTTGTAAGAAAGTAAAGATAAGGACTAGCTTTTACCAGCGACTTCGTACGCGCGTATCCCTTTTTTTACCAGGAATTTCGGGAAATCCTACCTTAGTGCTCCTCTGCATTCCCCAAGGAACCTATATAACAAATTTTAGCTTTCTACAACCAGTGGTTTCGGGTGTGCGTTGTCTATCAGTCACTCAGGAACTGATGAATTTTATACATTCAGTCAAAAAAGTATCGGGAATGGATGATTTGTTTATGGTTCCAAATTCAAATTTTTGTTTTTTTGTAGTTGTTAGATTGGCACAACTGTTTTCCATTTTGGCGCGGAGTTTGAGTTGCATCTGTTATTTATATTAAATACAGTGCTGGTTTTAGAATATCATATATAGTGTGTATTGCGAATTTCATAATGGACAAAAATATCGAACAAAGAGTTTGTCTTAAATTTTGCATCGCCAATGGAATTTCGTGTTCGGAGTCACTGAAAATGTTACAGAAGGCTTACGGTGAATCGACTTTATCAAAAACTCGTGCTTATGAGTGGTTCAAAGCGTTCAAAAGCGGTCGAGATGTGATGGAAGATTTGCCTCGCTCTGGTAGGCCGTCAACGTATGCAACTGAAGTTAACATCGCAAAAGTGAAGGAAATAGTGACTGAAAATCCCCATTCAACTCTGAGAGAGATAGCCGCCGAACTTTCTGTATCTCACGAGTCGATCCGTACCATTTTAACTAATCATTTGGGTATGAAACATGTTGCTGCTCGGCTAGTCCCAAAAGATCTGAATTTTCTCCAAAAACTCAATCGCATGAAAGTCGCTGAGGACATGCTAGAACGAGTCAGTTCGGACCCAACATTCATGAAACGCATTGTTACTGGCGACGAGACGTTGGGTTTACGAGTTTGACATGCAAACTAGTCAACAAGCTTCGGAGTGGCGCCTTCCAACTGAACCGAAACCGAAAAAACCACGCCAAAGTCGATCAAAAGTCAAAGTCGCGGTGTTGTGCACTCTGAATTCTTACCGGAAGGTCTAACGGTAAATAAAGAATATTATATGAGCGTTATGCGGCGTTTAAGAGAGCAAATTCGACGAAAAAGACCAGATTTGTGGAAAGAAAATTCTTGGATTTTGCACCACGACAATGCGCCTTCGCACAAGGCTATCATTGTGAACGAATTTTTAACCAAACACTCAACAAATACCATCCAGCAACCACCATATTCACCAGATATGGCTCCTGCTGACTTTTTTCTTTTTCCTAAACTCAAATTACCACTTCGTGGCACCCGTTTTCAGTCGATAGAAGACATACAGGAGAATTCGCGGCGAGAACTGAACTCAATTCCGGAAGCAGCGTTTAAAAAATGTTTTGATGAATGGATTATTCGTTGGCGCAAGTGTATCGTTTCTAAAGGAGCATACTTTGAAGGTGATAAAATAAATTTGGATGAATAACAGACATTTTGTGTATTATTGATCTTTTCCCGGTACTTTCTTGACAGAGTAGTATTTGTCAAAAACCTTTTACTTAAGTACTACTATTATTATTTATTACTACTAAATTATTAATGATGTATTTTTTTGTTATTTTTACAGGTTTCCTGCAGATAATGAGTTTAAAAGTGGATAAAAATTTGAGAAAAGACGATAATTTGAGACCTACACAATTAACAAGGATATGTTCTGAACACTTTGAAGAATCTTGCTTTCGTGACAATATGAACGTAGAGTATAAAATTCGCACGCAGTGCTAATAATATTTCCAAAACAGCCAGCATCTTCATAAACCAACCTGACATCCATTTTGCTTTATTTCAGAAATTACCGTTAAAGAGGAAGCTTATAAATGGAGAAAAGCAGTTTCGCAGATCATTGGCGAAGAGTTTGCTCGAAACCTACAAAAAGAGCGATAAAAAAGGACCCTGTCCCACACCTAGGTCTCATCGACAATCATCTCGATATGATGAGGTTGACCTCTTGGTTCAATCAAGAATTCAAGTGCACTATGCGCTATTTGCAAAGTGAAAAACTTTTTTATTTGTCAAAAGTAAAATCTATTTACACCCTGAGAACTGGCAAATCATACTATATAACGAGCGTATGTTTATGTGTTTGTATTGTTTAATATAACCGTAATTATGTGTTTTATACTATCTAATCTGATTAAATACTAATTTTATAGTACTTTGTGTCTAACTACGTCTAAGTCCACCATACATGTATACGAGCCCCACGTTACGACCGGCCTTTTAAAAGGTTACCACCATAGAGCAACACAGGCCACCGGCGAACCGGTACCCATTAACAGCGTACCGGCGCAATGTTATGTTAAGAACTGGTGTAAACACTAAAAAAACATGCGATTTCAGCAATCCCGATCTCTTTGCTATCATTTATTGAAGAGTTCCGTTGCCTACCTCCGAAGTTCTTCGTCAGATCTTCACCAAATTGAAACGGGACCAGTCCAGGAAAATATTCTTTCAAACAAAAAGAATCATCCAAATCGGCTGACAATTGGCTAAAGTATCGCTGAACAAACATTTATCATGGAACCTCATCATCACATCCTAATTTATACCTTTCATCATCAGCTCAGCAACATGAGATGATGATTACTAGGCACAAATATCTGAATTGCGTTAGAAAGTTCATGAAAAACACTGTATGTGCCTATAAAATTTGAGGGTTGTCCTCGATTTTCGTGGGATCCCATCATCAGATTCTGACATGGTGACAATGGGACCAATCGAGAAGTATACCCTTTCAGATGAAACAAAAATTTTTAAAATCGGTTCATAAATGACGGAGTTAATGAGGTAACAAACATAAAAAAAAATAAAAATACAACCGAATTGAGAACCTCCTCCTTTTTTTGAAGTCGGTTAAAATAAATCGCAACAATTACATTTCTCTAAAACAGGCGACAAAAAATGACAAAAAAAATATGTGTGATTGATTTTATTACCTATAATATGTTGATTTTGTGTAGTTTTTGATTTCGACCAAAGACATATAGTAGCAGACTAAACATAAATACGTAGGTATATTTATTTATATGGTATGATTCTTCTCGTTCTGTCACGTGTTGTCACACTGACTCACTTATAGATAGACGAAAGACGCGTAGCTTGTCTAACCCGCGCCGCCATATTGATAAGCAACATACGTTCTGTTTCAATAGTGTTAAAATTAAAAAAATATTACTTGTTTGGGACATAATACACACGAAGACAATAAAATAAAATGGTGAAGTGCTGTGCGTATCGCTGTAACAATGCTAGCTACCACAAAACACCTGGATTGACCTTTCATCGGTATGTTTTGGGAAATCTAAGTGCTTTTTTTACTGAATTCAAATGTTTCGATACTGTTTATTCGTATTTTACATAGAGTTTTTAACAAAGATGCGATTTGTCTGTAGGTACCGTTAACCTAAAACTAAAGAAACAAATCATAACAAGGACAAAATAGTCAGAAAGTGGCATCAAGTGACAGCTCAAGTACCTGTTCATTAGCCAGGGACGAATTAGGCAACAAAGACAATTAATTTAGATAATTGTATTTGTTGTATGTAAAATATTTATTTCCATTGAATGATCAAATAAAGCCTCAGTTTAATGTATGATTTTTAATTCTTTTTTGGTGATATAAATTCAAAATAGGTACCTGTAGTAGTTTCAGTGTATGTACACATCTTATGCTATTATAAATACATAAATCAATAGTATGTGACCCAGTGTCTGTGTTATGGAGAACATGAACATAGGCATATTAATGTATAAATACAGTGTAGGCTACTCACATAACAGAACTATGAATTTTCATTCAGCAGGCAATAATTTAGCATACTAATATTTTTCCAGGTTTCCAAAGGATGACAGTTTACGGAATGCATGGATTAAAAACATGAAACTCCAGGATTGGCAACCAAGACCTTCGAGTGTACTTTGTTCAAAGCATTTCGAGAATCAATTGATCGATCCCAGTGCTTTTCGAACAACATTACGTCCCGGAGCAATTCCTACACTGTTTAACGAATTGCCTGTGGCTCCATATGTAAGCATTATAGATATTACTAGCTGACCCGCGCGGCTTCGCTCCCGTCAACTGGATACCTACTCTACCTACCCTGCCTACCCTACCTACCCTGCCTACCCTACCTACCCTACCTACCCTACCTACCCTACGTACTCTACCTGCCCTACCCTACCCTAGTATGAGAAATAGATAGTAGCTGATTCTCAGACCTACCCGATATGCACACAAAATTTCATAAGAATTGGTCAATCCGTTTCGGAGGAGTACAGTAACTAACATAGCGACATGGTAATTTTATATATAAGATAATGTATGTTATAACAATCACATCATCATCTGCCTAGCCTTTTCCCAACTATATTGGGGTCGGCTTCCAGTCAAATTGGATTCAGCTACTATTTATATGGCTGTGATTTCGACATAATTCTGTGCATTGCAATACAACTGCCTCTCTGCTTGGATACACGCATATGACAAACACTATCTGTAGCAAGCCTGAAGATCAGACTATAATAAAAAATACCCGCGACTGCCAGAATCATCAGATCTATAAAAGTCAACAGTCACTATTATCGCAGACACCATTTTTCTAGCTGCATGCCGCATGTCATGATGCCGATCACGTTACGCATTATACATTGATAATATATTCAAGGGTGTGTATCCGAACATTCCGAACGTCATAGTTATGTTGACATTTCTGCGCCGAGCGCACTCACGCACTGCACTTGCGTTGATCTTGTTATCTACAGCTAGTATTGTGTTGTCTTTTCGTTTTACTCTGTTGGGTATTTTTACTTGACCCCACGCTATCGTTCATCGGACTTTCGTTTACTGTGTATATTGTACTTGTTTGTTTGTTATTTGGATTCTGACGTTCACGATGTCAAGATGCTTTGATGCAGATTGTAGTGTGGCCACTAATCGAATGCGAAGGCATATTGTAACAATTTTAACACCGCAGTTACAAAATGTATTGACTGAATGGTTATCTAGACAAGAAGTACGTACCTAAGTTGTAATTATTTTCATACTGCTAATATATAAAACTAGTTGACTCGCGCAACTTCGTTTGCGTCACAATTTTCATTACTGCTCCGCTCCTATTGATCTTAGCGTGATGATATATAGCCTATAGCCTTACTCAATAAATGAGCTATCTAACACTGAAAGAATTTTTCAAATCGGACCTGTAGTTCCTGAGATTAGCGCGTTCAAGTAAACAAACAAACAAACATACAAACAAACAAACTCTTCAGCTTTAAATATTAGTATAGATAAATTGTAATTGAAGTTGGTAAACTTCACCTACCATTTTAAGCAGTTGAGTTCCTAATTCGGAAAGAATGTTAGCATAATAAACTAATCACGTATGTGTTTTATGTTTTTCAGCTTCCTACAGATGGGCTGATTTGCATGTTACGTATTGTTAAACCAACACTCAGAAAAAGGTACACATAGCAGAGTACTGGGCTACCCAATGGTGTGTATTGGTTGTGGATGTTCTGTTATGAGGAGGCGCTACCCAATGCGATACCACACCCTTGAAGAAAACCATTCCATTAATTGATATTTTCGTCTGATGGAATACCCACAATCCGGTTAGTGTGTGCTTTTGAACTTATACTTGCACGTTCTTCTCCATAGAGATCTACGCTTTGGAACGTGCAAATAGCTTCCATGTTTTTGACTGACCGACCTTGACGTTTCAAAAGTGCCTGTGAATGGTTTATTTGAAATAAAATGCTTTGAACATGAATTTGAAAATTTGAATTTGAATATATATTTAGCCTTGCTTTGCCCTGGCTGCTGTAAATTCCGATGATGAAGCAAATCCTTATAATTAATGAGTAAGGGTGCAGTCTCACTAGGCATAGTCTACCAACTATTTACCCATCCATTACTATTTCAATGGTGCGGTAATTCTGCAAACGGTGTACTGTATGCATAGTATGGGCATTCTATTGAATATAATATTGGGCGCTAACTCAGGCTATCAGTCAACTGTAAACTGTATGCCAACTGAGACTGCACCCTAATAATTAACAGTTTTTATTTATACTAACCACATTTATTACACTGGCCGTAACAGTTCTACTATTTCCTTTAAAAAGTAAAGGTGAAGATTTCATAGGTATAATGTCAAACATTGTTACAGGATCGGAGGGCAAATCTACAAGCTTGTCATCCCTGTTAGATGCAAGCTTATCGGCACTTAGTACTGAATATACATAAGACAGGTTGAAGAACTGGAGGAAAATGAACCTGTATTGCAAAAACCACCTCCACTTCCACCAGATCTAATCCTATTGTCGCACATGAACCACCACCACCACCTCCACCAGCTGTTAATCCTGCTGAAGCATGAAGAATTTACCAAATGAATTATCTGCCTAGTTACTAACATGCTCCGAATACTACTACTTTTGATTTTAATCATGTGGATCAAATGCCGCATCACATTTGTCACTATTGGACAGGACTTACAGTGTCAGAGTTCTTATCACTATTAGGTATATTGAAATTCCTTTGGAAAATGCCCTTAGCCCTAATCTTTTGAAGGGGCGAATAAAGTCATGGCACATAAGTTGTAAATAATATTTTTCATATATTTTGTTTGTTAGTGAGCCATCCAGCCCCAATCCCTTATATGCCATTTTAGGCTATTGTTGTAGCTGCCTAGTTGGAAATCAAACAGTTGGGCGTTGTTGCCATGTCATGACGTTGTTATGGTATTTGGGCTGGGCCAGGCACCAAGCAAATATAACGGCACCAGCCTCATTCCTCGAAAACATTTTATTGATCTTTGAAGATGAATAGGGTTCTAAGTGGATGAAAACATTGAATGTGTCTCTGAGCGATTGCAATGATGTTTTTCTTAAAATGTCTGTAAAAGAAGTATGTAGAAGTAAATATATTTAATAAGCAAATGTATATCCTATGTACCTAATTAATTATATACTTAAATAAAAATTCAAGTGCTATTTTAGTGTTTTAATGCCTATCCAATTGTATTTTTTTTTTGCAAAGTCACTACGAGCAAGTTATAATGTCCAAATTTATCTATAGACGACGAACTTTTCTTTGGTATCGCGGCCTTTCTATTACGAGAGGCTGATTTGATGAGAGACTAATCTATCTATAATATAAAAAGCTGAAGAGTTTGTTTATTTGTTGACTTACTTGAACGCGCTAATCTCAGGAACTACTGGTCGGATTTGAAAAAATATTTCAGTGTTAGATAGCCCATTTATCGAGGAAGACTATAGGCTATTTTTATATATCATCACGATAAGATCAATAGGAGCGGAGCAGTAATGGTATTTTGATTTTTGGCTCTTCACTCGTAATTCTGTGAAAATGTATGGAACACTGACATGAGAGTGTTCCATACATTTTCATAGAATTAGACGTTCCCTGATATCGATGTAAATGAATGTCGTATCGGGTTAGTGAAGAAACTGTCTTTATATCCATTGTTAACAGTAATTCTTGCATTGTTTCGTCTACAAAACTCCAAATATTGCATCCTATTTATCGCGTCTCTCGCTTCTTCTCTAATCATAAAACTTAAATTACCTATTGCAAAGACATACATGTAAGCTTTAATATGACGTATCAATGTACATGAATATTTTTTTTTGGGCACGGCTCTATACTAATTCCGGCCATGTCCTTTCCGAGGATGAGATTATTAGACAAAGAAGTTGCGCACCAGCTCTAAAGTCTACGCAGACAAATTCGCGGGCAGAAGCTAGTAGTTAATAATTGACAATGACATGATAAATATCATGTACTTACATCATATTTGTTTTATTAAATTGCTTCTGACATAAAAAGCTTTCTACTTATTTCTCACAAAAAAAACATCAGCACATTAAATAAACATAAACGAAGTTGCAAAACATTTGGTTTCTAAATAAATACACTACTAACACAGTCTACGCGAAAGACGCGGACTAAAAGCTGGTCGACAACAGTATTCTCCTAAACACTGTAATTAGGAAAAACGTATCATAACGAAGCTAATTCTCTTTAGCCCAAATAACTCCATAAGTCGGTATAATCCTAAAATGTCAAGATTTCGTGAAACAGACATTCTTTCGGGTTACCTGGCCCTATGGAGTTTTATTGCTGACTAAAATGGTTAAAATTCTGAAAATACACAATTCGTAAGGTTTGTTGTAAGGAAATTAAGAAAAGCAATAAAATGCGAAGATTGTCTACTAGCTCTTGTCAGCAACAAATATTTAGGTCTAATATTTAAAAAAGATAAGGATGGCCTTATTCTTTACGCGATGTTATAAAACATGTACGTTGGCAGAAATAATATTTAGGATTCATTACATGCTTTACCGAAAAAAATCTTTTGCCGAAAGTCCGAAACTTATTTTAACGACTCAAACGATGCCAGGATGTATTTATTTAAAACTAATCATTTTGAAAGTCAACCTTTTATTGGCAACCACAAAGTTTTACTTATTAAGGCGATTGCCATGCATTATTTTGAACTGCGTATACATCACGCAACAAAAGGATTTGAACCCCCAAGCAAACAATTTGAAGCCTTCATACGAAGCTTGTTTTATTTAAAGGTCAATAGTGTGTAAAATCAATAGAAGCTAATTAAAAATAAACATATTCTATTATTTAGCTACAAAGCCAGAACCTACTATCACATCAGAAATAGCAGTTATTTATAGTACCACATCATCATCATCCATCGTCACTCTCCTGCCCTCATCGTAATTAATTTGGGTTCTGCTGCATGTTTTCTCCGCATCGCATGCCTTTGTAAACCCCTACCGATGATAAAAGATTTGTCAGTAGCATTTTTCAGGTTTTCTCTTACATACTAATTTCCAATTCTCACAAATTGTGTGGCAAATTTTTCCATACCTGGTAACCCCAATATAGTGACGTATTCTTTTTTAGGTCTCCTTTTGCGACACGCTTTGCAGGTGTCTATCTATAGCATTATCTGTGTACGAAACAAGCCCTAGGCCAGTAGACAGAGAATAGAAATAGACACGCTCTTAAAATAAAAATAATTGTTAAAGTAAGACGACGCATATGCAAAATGTCTATGTGTGAGCAAGATGTAGCATAGTTTTTCTATCTCTATTGCGCATCGGTTTTTTGGTTTTTTGTTGTCTGCCTGCCATCACCCATCAGTAGTCATTGGTGGCAATCGAGTTGTGGTGTCAGAGTATTTTCGTTGATAGAAGCTTATCCTAAGACGACCCACTGATCGATTTGCTGCTTTAGTGATATTCCAGAAAGTATTTTAAAGTGTGTAGTGATGGTGAATTGCAGTATTTACGGCTGTAAAAGCCGTAGTGAACGAAATCAACCAAACATAACCTTTCATCGGTAAGTAGCATTTTTTTATCTATTACAGCAAGTAAATCAAGGATTATTATTGTACTCAAGACTATTTTCTGTCAATAACAAGCAATGTTTATTGATAATTAACATCTAAAAAGACGATAAAATCCTAACTTGTTTTTCATATTAGCCGACCAAAGTGTGAGGCAATTTATATTAGGTTGTTATCTATGTCACTTCATGTCATTTGTAAATAGTCGGATAATAACTTGACGGGGATACCAGCACTTGATTATTTTTACCCCTAAACGTATTTTTCTTTTTTAGGTTTCCGAATGATCCATTTTTTAAAAATAAGTGGATTGACTGTACGGTCCGTGTTAACTGGCATCCAAGTCGTCACTCCCGTATTTGCTCACGACATTTCGAAGATAGTTGCTTTCGACATAACTTAAATCGTACCTACTTAAATCCACGTGCGATACCCACACTTTTCATCCAGGTAAAGTAAATATATTACTTAATTTGTTCTAGGCGTTTAGTCAACTTTGATACGTTTGAGCCAAAGGAGGGTTTAACAGCAACCCCTCTGCTAGACAATTAAAGTCAGCATTTAAAAAAATGTTAGTTCATGGTGAAATGAAACACATAACTTCAGGAAATTGTATTCCGTTACAACATATCAATATTTTAACATTGACCAAACCAGAAATAGCAATTAACAAAACATCTGACAAAAATAGACTGATTGATAATGAAACCGAAAGTAGTAATTCAGAATTTTTAAATGAAATTTTTATGAAGGATCACGATTACTTAACTGATCCAAGTATGTTAACCGATTTTTCTAAACATAAAATAATATACATAGCTGGATTTGTTGTAATCAAACTGAAAAAAGAGCTTGTGTGTCTGCTATTATATCTGATACTAAATACGCCAGTCTGCAGTTACAGAAAGATAAAGGTGGTCCATGTTACCCGTCAAAAGATGTGGTAAAAATTTGTGAGAAAATATTTCGTAAAAATCGAGGTCTTAATAAAAAAAATATTCTTCTTGTGCTCATGCAGTTAAGTCTTAAACAATGTTTGGGCTTAACATTATTTTATCACTTATTACATTTTAACAGCCAATCTTTCTTCGATTGTCATTATTCGCTCTTTATTAAGGCTATAAGTTTGAAATATCTCAAAGTACGAATACATTATGCAACTAAAAAGTTCTCAGAAAAACTGATAAGGTCAGAAATTTTTATAATAAATTAGTTTTATTTAAAGGTCAGTAGTAGCCAATTACCCTTTTTAACAAATAATGGCACTCGTTTGATTTTAACCCCCGACATAAAAGAGGTGTGTTGTAAGTTTAGGGTGTGTCTGTCTGTGGCAACAGGATATACAGACGTTGCAATTTCATGTATCCGCCGGAAAATATTAGTTGATCGATTAGAAGTTTGAAAAGCTAGAAATAAAAATTTAATTATGAATTTAAAAAAAACCCCGACGGTAAGATATCTTTAAAAAGTAAAAATTAATATTTGGATCCAAACGTCGGTGCGTCGGAAAACCGCTACTAAAATAATATAAAATACAACTAACAAAAATGAAAAAGTGTATAAGACCCGGCGCCCATTATCGGCATCGGTACGACTGAGGACTTTAGGTGGCAAATAGCAATATACTATAACATAATGGCAATAAAGTAGAAATTTCCGTGATATGTGGTCGTAATAACAAAAATACCGCTTCGGTATGCTTGAAGCTGGTGTATCGGCAGCCTTGAGAATGCTTCGGGATGCTTCGGCATCCTTCGGCAACCTTCGGTACGCCGCCGGCGCCGAGGCAACACTCGGGGATAGTTTGCCCTGCGGGGCGAGGGGAGGCATCCGCCATTTGCATCATTTGACTCACACAACACAATCGAGGTAATCGCTGTGTGTACCGGTTGTTTGCTGTCACATCGAATGTCATGGCGGAAGAAAAGCTTATTAATTTAGTTCGTCTACATGAGTGTTTATACAATATAAAATCGAAATACGATATTGAGACGCTTCGGCAAGCTACAGGACGGTGCGGCATCCTTAAGGACGCCTCGTCATCCCTAAGAACGTTGCAGCATGCCAAAGCATAATTGCCGATAGTGTGCGCTTGCATGTGGGATGCCGAAGGATCCTTTTCCTTGCCGATGCCGATAATGGGCGCCGGGCCTAACGGATACCAGCTAGTCTAATCTGTAAGTAACCATTTCGATATCGAGCTTCACCTGAGTGAGATAGCTCACAAAGTGAACTTTATTGCACACAGCATAGAGGTCTTATAATTATACTCACCTCGGATTCCGCTGTCGAGACACGTAAATGTTGTTACAGAATAGGGGTACTGCTGTTAAAACTTTCAATTTCATAAACGGTCCTCTGGTGCGCCGACGCGCGACGTGTGGATCAAAATATTTTGTCCTTAGTACAATTTTATTATGTATAATTTTGACATTCAAGGTTTTAATTAAACTATACCTAATCAACATGGTTGTTTTATTGCATCTATAAAAATAGTATGTATATGCGAGAAGTGAATGCATTCGGGGCTATGAGTTAGTTATGATTTATCTAATTATACTATTCACATGTTGAGGTGAAAATAATCACTCGGAAGCCCGCGAGCTTACTAAGCGCGGTCCTGACTGACGCAAAATACAACTCATTTGTTTTCGCGCTTTACGTTCATCCCGGAGGCATTCAGTTCGCGCGCGAACACAATCAAATAGTAATAAATACATACGTCACCCCTTAAAAAAAGTTAAAAGAAAAACAAGTAATGTTATTAATTGATACGAATTACATTACTCATAGTAGACGTACAACCAAAATAATAAGAACGAGATTACCCATAATGCGGGTAAAAGTCTAAGTATGGCAATATTAAATGCACGAAGTTGTACTTATGTCGAATGTAATACGCTGAGGACTTGTTTATACCTATTCTCTGTCTACGTAGTTATTAAACTCTTTGGTTGCAGCAAAATTTCAGATTCTTCATTGCATTCTGTTTGTGTTTTTAATATTATTTTCAAATATTTATGATCCCCGCTTACTTATGTGCAGTGGTTATAGATGGGCAGTCCACCCACCCGGGTTTAAACCCACCTGGGTTTAAACCGGGTGTTTTGGGTGTTTTGCGATAAACACCCGATTTCCACCCAAATTTCGGGTGTAAATGATTTTTATACATAAATGACATTTAGTTTTTAATTATTGTTCTTTTATTGAATTATACATAATTAGGGAAATAAAATAATGCAAGAATTTTTTTTTTCTGGTACTAATCAAAAACAAATGACCTACTTAACATTCAATCACTATCGGATTCTTCATTATCATTGTTACAAACGACAAAATGTAAAGGCTGTCTGGCTTCCCCTGACGTTGAAGGTGTAGGTTCGTTGTAGTCCTCCAATATTATCGGGTCTATAGAACTCTACATTCCGGTTTCATTTTCATCATAGCTCTCTTTAAGTTGGTCTATAAAACTCTCTATTATGTTTTCGTTTTCATTTTCTTCATCTAACTGAATGTTCTCATTATTAAGTTTATGTTTAAGATTCCAGTTGTAACAAATATATGAAATTTTTGCGGCTCTTTCCGTTGAAAGTCGATTTCTTTTCTTATTATGTATATATCCTTGAATACTGAAGGAACGCTCGGTTGCTGCTGATGTACACGGAGCTGACAGGATGCGTACCGCTACTTTGCTAAGCTCAGTCGAACTACAAATTCCTTTCCACCACACAATGGGCTCAATGCTACGCACTGAATTCCATATAAATTGTCTAGCCCAAAAGTTTTCTTTAGCTTTGTAACAAGCCAGTTCGGCCATTATATTATGTAAACTTAGTTGCTGCCTTAAATCGTGGATAAACTCCATAGTCTGAAGTTCTTCATCTTGAGTAAGTTCAACACCCTGAGCTGAAGGATCCAGCATATACGCTGCCAAATGAATTGGTCTAATGGACATTTTGCGCCTATCAGCGACTGATGTCAGAATTTGCTGTTTACCTTCTTCGTTCAACATTGAAGTATGAGGCAATGCGAAACGTATTTTAGCCACTATATCTTTGAACGTAATGTATATTTTGTGGATACCAAACTGATCTCCCTCCAAGTTAAATATGCTTTCAGTAATAGGTTCTAGAATACTTATACATTCATCGGTCTTCCTCCAGAAATCGTCATTTAAAATTAGATTTTTAATATCCGTTGCAATCAGCACATCTTCACTAACAGCCATTCTTTGCAAGGCTACCTTGTTTGTTTTTAAACATTTTAACGAAATAACGTGACTTGCCCATCTAGTAACACAAGGTAGTTTTAATGTTCGTGCAGAATCCTGGTTTTGACTCAATTTTGTCAGTAGCGAATTTAGTCGTTGGCTCTTTTTAACAGTTTTTATTAGCTTTAAGGCTTCCATTACAAGAATTTTAATGTCTTTTACCTTTAAAACATATTTTTTAACATAACTATTTTTTTTTTTTTTTACTATTGATAGGCACGCGTTTGACCACTGTCTTACCTGATGGTAAGCGAGGATGTGGTCGAAGATGGAGCACGAAATAACCTATTCACTCTTGATTTAAAGACTCCCAGGTTGTAGCTATCAGGAAACACAGACTCCGGCAGGGAATTCCACTCCTTAGCTGTACGCACTATGAATGTGTTCCCAAAACGTTTTGTGCGTATGGGTGGGATGTCCACCATGTACCGGTGGCGCATCGCCGTTCGTCTTGTGGTCCGATGATGGAACGGGCTTGGCGGAATTAAATTATGCAATTCCGTCGCACATTCCCCAAACTGCAACCGGTAAAAAACCGACAGGCTAGCAACTCGTCGTCGATGTTCAAGACTTTGGAGCTTCGACGCGACGAGCCTCTCATTGCCGATGATCCTCTTGGCTCGTTTCTCAATTGACTCAAGGGCATCAAGTTGGTATCTGGCAGATCCATCCCAAAGATGAGAGCAGTATCCCATACACGATCGAACTTGCGCTTGATAGAGTTTGAGCAGCTGTTCCGGTGTAAAGTACCGTCTCACCTTAGCCAGAATCCCCAACTTCTTTGCTTTTGCCTCTATGTAAGGGCCAAAATTGAGAGTAGATGTTAATGTAACCCCAAGAAGTTCAAGATGGTCGGTTATCGGCACGGTTTCACCGCGGAAAGATGGAGCTGGGCGGAATTGGCTCCTTTTGGCGAAAAATAGACACGCTTGGGTCTTAGCAGCATTGAACTTGACCAGATTGGCATCGCCCCATTCAGAGACCGCCTGTAAGAACACGTTCAAGCGCACAACCATTGCCTCCCGGAGAGACCGGATCTGCGACCCACCAGCTCGTGCGTCGGACACGTATCTCTCAGCAACAGTGCTGTCGTCTGCATACCCAAAGGTACCGGGTTTAAGCAGATCATTAATATGCAGCAAGAACAGTGTTGCCGAAAGCACCGACCTCTGAGGAACCCCGGCATTAATATCCAGCAGTCCAGACGAGCAGCCATCTATGACCACTCGGATAGACCGATTCCTCAGGAAATCTGCGATCCAATCACACAAACCGGCGGGCAGACCGAAGGAAGGAAGCTTACTAATAAGGCTATCGTGCCAGACCCTGTCGAAGGCCTTCGAGATGTCAAGGGAGACCGCCAGTGCCTCCCCGTGCTTCTCTATGGCCTCACTCCCGATGTGAATGGCATACGCTAGAAGATCCCCAGTTGACCGATTTCGACGAAACCCGTATTGCCGGTCACTAAGGATATCATTCGCTTCTAGGTACGCCAGGAGCTTATGATTCAGCACGCGTTCCATAGTCTTACAGAGTATGGACGTTACCGAGATGGGTCTATAATTCGACGGGTCAGCTCGACTACCCTTCTTGGGCACGGGCTGCACGTTAGCTTGCTTCCAAGCCTTCGGCACTTTTCCAGTCTCGAACGAAAGGCGAAATAGGCGTGTCAAGATCGGAGACAGCTCAGGCGCACAAGTCTTCAGAACAATTGCCGTTATCCCGTCGGGACCACTAGCCTTGTTCACGTCTAGGTTACGAAGTACCCTACGGACGTCCTTCTGATGAATGCGAATGTTCGACATACTCGACTCGCATTCACCAGGAGAGGCGGAGGGCGTCACGCCACCAGGATCCAGACGTGAAGATTCCGCAAACAAAGAAGCAAACAAGTTCGCTTTCTCCTCAGCGGAGTGGGCCAGCGTCCCGTCGGGTCTCAGCAGTGGTGGTAGTGAGGGGCGGCAGAAGTTCGATTCGACCGACTTAGCCAGGGACCAAAAAGCCTTACTACATGCTGGGTATGAAGCAAGTTTGTTCCCTATTCGGCTAATGTGGTCAAACCGAGCCCTCCGCAACACCTTCTTGCAGGACTTAGCAGCCCTGTTGAAGCCTCTCTTCTTCTTCTAATTTAATTTCATCAAATCAAATAAACACCCAATTTTCTGGGTGTTTATGGGTGCTTGCGGGTGTTTATCGGGTTTTTATCAAAGCACCGGGTTTAAACCCGGTGGATTGCCCATCTATAGCAGTGGTGGGTACCGCTTTAAATACTAGACTGAATAGCACTGAATGACACTGAATGCATTTCGGATTAGTTTCTTGGATCAATATGAGGTGTATCAACTGCTGAATAGTCATTCCCAAGAAGCAGAGACCACTGAATTCATTTATTGGTCATCCGTGTCTCTTATTATTAAAATAGTTGATCCGCGCAACTTCGTCTGCTCCGCTCCTATAGGTCTTAGCGTGATGATATATAGCCTATAGACTTCCACAATAAATGGGCTATCTAACACTTAAGAATTTTTTAATTTGGACCAGTCGTTCCTGAGATTAGCGCGTTCAAGCAAACAAACTCTTCAGCTTCGAATATTTATACTAGTTGACCCGCCCAACTTCGTCTGCGTCACAATTTTCATTACTGCTCCGCTCTATTGGTCTTAGCGTGATGATATATAGCCTATAGCCTTCCTCGATAAATGGGCTATCAAACACTAAAATAATTTTTCAAATCGGATCAGTAGTTACTGAGATTAGAGCGTTCAAGCAAACAAACTTTTCAGCTTTGTATATTCGTTTATAAAAAACTAGTTGACCCACGCAACTTCGTCTGCGTGGCAATTTTCATTACTGCTCCGCTCCTATTGATCTTAGCGTGATGATATATGTATAGCCTATAGCCTTCCTTGTTAAATGGGCTATCTAACACTTAAATAATTTTTCGAATTGGACCAGTAGTTCCTGAGATTAGCGCGTTCAAGTAAACAAACAAACTCTTCAGCTTTATATATTAGTATAGATAATATTCATATTAGTCAATTGTTATGTATTTTCCATCTTTAACATATACTTGCCTAAAGCGCATGTTGGTTGTAACAGAGCAGAGCAATACTAATGCTCATTTTACAATAACATAAAACTTGAAAAAAAGTGCACACTGCCGCTAAAGAACTGGACAATTGCAGACTCCGTAAGATTGTCATAATTCTTTATTACACTATGATTTCTCGATATAAAATGAAATCATTTCGTATAAAATATAAACCCCACCCAAATTCAATAGTTTTGAATATGTCCGTGGCTTAAAAAGAATATATTTTACATTTTCACTCAATATTTTACAATTCTATGTGCAATATTGGTGACATATACTATACAAGCCCAAATTAAGAAAAAATATTAAAAAATATATATATTTTCCTGTGACTTATACAAAAGACACTCTAGTTATTAAAAATGATACAAACATAAGCTTAAATCTGTGTTTATTGTAACTGTGGTTTGTTTGCAGCCTTCATGTCATATGCAGGAGTTGGCTTCAGGCAGCAATGCAGCAGCCCCTGATGTTGAGTCACCACCGCTACCGCCTGTTCAAAATGGGCCACCTCGAAGGAAAGGTAATACTACAACTTTACCGAATTCGTTAGCATGGTTGTCGCAGTTGTTGAGCGGTTGACCGCTGCGCGTCATGGGTTCGGTTCCCGCACGGCTTGTATGGCTTACAAATGGCCAGTCAGGCTCCACAAAATTATAAAACAATAGATAGTTGTCCTAAAAGGAACTTACGGAGACTGACCGGATAGTTGTTCCAGGTATGGCGGTTTGTGTATGTTTGTGTTTGTAAAAGCACCCACGATATTTGTGAAATTCCTAGTGTGGGGCAATGCTAATTTAAAAAAATATATAAGCGAGCTTTGATCGGATCTGTTCATTGTATATTTCAACAAATCAGAAACAGAATGTTACATGTGGTCCGGCAAGTCCTTGAAATACTACTATTGCAAGAGCATAGTTTCTATGTCTATGGCTCTTTAACTATATCATTATCTGGCTAGCTTTTTCTCAACTATATCGGGAGTAGTAGTGTTCAAAGTTTCTATATGGCAATCACTTGCTTAATGCTCTACGCTTTATATTTTAAGCAAGCTATTGTATATGCTTTATTATAAGCGCGTGAATAAAGCAAGCGCGGTGACTGACCTGACAGCATGCTAACATCCCAAGTAGCATTTTGTTCTCTTTAATAGTTCACATTCAGTTCACTAGTGGTTTCTAAGTATTAACAATGGCCACACGTGGTTCATTGGTTGTATTAAAGTGAACAATTCTACTTATACCTGTATAAGGCATGTTTAAGAGTGTAAAATTGGTCTATTAAGTAACTATTGGTGTTTTAATAGGATAATATTACTCTTCTAGTCAGCGTTTATTTTAAGAGGGGAAAAATACGGCATTGGTTATTTAAAGGTCCACTCGTATGGTGTTATATTTCTGGCATTTTAGTACAACACATGTGAACATTAATGCAACCAAAAGCTGTTGTATAGCACCTTTTGTGGACTGTTATTCAAATTGTTGCCGTAAGTGGGTGTAGGCTGTGATACATTAATCAGCCTTTACATTATTATATAAAAGATCCTTTAATGAGTTCACGTGTACGTTTAAAGTATATTACATGAACCACTATTGATATCTAGTAACACTGACAGCTGTTTATTTGTTCACGAGTACCACATTATTATCCTCTAAGCTAATAATTAAGTGAACGTGGTTTTCTTTAACACTTGGACGACGACATTGGAAGCAGAGAGTGAGGACCGGTGGAACCAGAAGGAAAATCTTAAAAGAATATTTGCAGACAGTAAGAACAAAAAATCAATCTAATCAACTCATTGAACAGCAACTTGTTACGTCTACGACGACATGTTACGTCTACGATGACACGATTTCAAGTGCGACTTCAAATTTTATTAATGACGGTTCCGTACCTACGTAATACAGAGAAAAAATTGGCTGAAGCTGAGGCAAGCAATACGATTTCAAGCGTGTGTTCAAACATAATGTATGACGGTTCCGTACAGAGCTTAGAAGAAACTGAGTGTGGTGGTTTCAGTTTTAGTAAAAGTGAATATGAATACGATTATGAAAAACATGTACCTAACTTTTCGTGAAAAATTATATTTATTAAGTGTAAATTAGTGTGTGTTGAATATAAAGAATTTCAATACTTTATACCTTTGTTGCATACATTATAAAGAATAATACTACTTTAATTTTATTTTTAAATCACATGAACTTATTCACAATTCCCATAAGAATCTTTTTGATAAAGGTTCAAAAGTCTCAAAAATAGGAAGGTTTTTACAATACTTTGTATTTTGAATGTTCTTTGTTTTTCAGGTAATGTATAATCATCGCCATCTTTTTCAAAAAGATCATTATATTTAAGAAATAAACTTATTATTATAATTTCAAATCAGTCAGTAAGTTTAAGGTTATTTAAAAAAACTTTTCGGTCTGTCCCATGGTAAATGTAGGATCCCATGAACGTATCATGTTACAAAAGAATGTAATAAAGTTTTTAAAATCTATGAATAATTTCCACGACTTGCTCCAGACCAAGAACATTTACACATAAAATCGCGTGTAATCAATGAGTCGAGCAATTTGTAGGCAAATGTTAAGCCATTGCCTTCACAGGGCTGAAACAAAAATGATAACTGTTTTTGTAACTTTGCTCTCTCAGCTTTATCCTTTAAAGTATTTTCTAGACTATCAAGCTGTTGTTTATCGTCAATCTTTTCAAGACGGAACGCCTCATTTTCTTCTGGGTTAGCGTCTTTTAATAAAGTAACGGCCATTGGTTGATAACTTTTTTCCGTAATTGTTGTTATGCCTTCGTTAATTTGTACAGACAACAACGCTACCTTCTGGGTGAGTTTTTGCATATGTTCAACAATATCGTGGAGTATTTTGTCCTAGTTATTAATTTTTTGTAATAATAAGTTTTGATTACCAATAGGTTGATCGCCATATAGCGTAGGTAACAAATTCAAAGGTTCATCCGTTATTATTTGATTATTGGCTTCAAAAGATGGACCATCACCCTTATTATTGTCATTAGGCGTCTGAAAAACAAAAAAATGGTTTAATGGTGATTAAAACGTATTCAGTCAATCATACCACCTACTGCATTTACTATCGAAGACTGTACATTAGCTTACTTGTGGTATTCGATGAAAATTAACATTTTCAATGCGGATCTCTAAAATTTAGTATTTGCTAAAAAATATCTAACAGGTAAAACGTGAACTAAGTATATAAGAACTGCATACCCGCCCAGGGCTGCTGGGCAGGTACACATGTAAATCTTTCTAGGACTCATGACATTATAATGGTACACATGTGAAACTTCAAAGAGTTCACAGCATTCATTTGGAGCTACAATGGTTCACTGTAGCTGAAGAAAATGTTCACCATTTTGTTTACTCATAACCTATAATATTTCTAAATTAATTATGATTTTATCACATACTACGCAGTTTTCTTGATTAATTTTGTAGTAAGTGTTTAAATACAAAGCCATAGACTGACTTAGATGCCATAAAAACACAAATATGAAAAATTGCTTTGTTCGTCCCTTCTTATTTAGATTTATTTTTATGATAAAAACGCATTATTCCTGAGTCGCGTGAAAATTTTAACTCTAAATATGTATATACTTTACAATAAATTTACAATACCCATAATATTAACACAATAGAATATAATAAACACAAGTACTTACCAGTAAAATAAAATCACATTAAATTGATATGGACATCACTCGCACGACCACTATGTTGCGCGTATTATATTAAAAATAAATATTTACAAAATATGATACTCAAGTAATAATTTAGAGAAAAAGTGGCCTACTCGAAGTTTTTAGGGTAAACTTGTGAGCGTTAATTACTATAGAGGCTATATAATTGTTCACTCGTTACTTCTTTCAACTCTCTTGTCTGTATGAAGAACAACACGGAATCCTATATTAGTGTCGATGATCAGCTTTAAGACCACTGTTCTCTCTTCAACTGCTATTAAAGTGCTACTATTCTGCTACTGTATACCTTTAGTGAACTTTAGGCTGAATAATTTGTGCCCAAACCGGTGGTATAAGGGCTGTATAGAGTGCTATAAAGCTCTTATACAACTTACTAAGACAGCTTAAAGAAAAAATGTGTACCATTAGCCAACCGCTATAGAACCCCCAATGCTACTTGGGATGCTTTATAAGAATATTACATCGCGTTTAAGAATTTATTACAATAAAACGGAACAGTTAAAAAAACAATAAACTTTCTTTCATGCTTTCCACGCATATGACTGTCTATAATTGATTTAGTTATTTGTTATGAAATAAAATATGTTAGTATTTAAAGCAATTATAGGCCACTAAGGTATATTTTGTGATACTGTACCGATAACGTGAGCCGCCCGAGATCGCTAATTCGCATGCGGTGCGTAAAACGTAGCACGCGACCTAACGCAATCGCTAGCATGCGACAACTGGCGGCGCCGTGGCCCCGCCCCGCCGCGTCGACGCCTGCTTTCTTGCGAGTTTGTTAAATTGCTACTTGCGCTTTCGATATTGCGATGCGCGACGGACAGAGACAGAGAGTGCGATGTAAAATATCGCACATAGCAACAAGTGAGAGCCACGATTTTTGCTTTATGATATGTATGATAAACACGGCGCTTTATTTTGCTATGTGAAATATTAACCACCACTAATCGGGAGACATGAATATTGACATAAAAGCCAACGGCTGCGACCATAGAGCTGAGGACCATTTAAATCTGTTAGCGTCTCACGGTCTCTTGCCAACAAACCTATATCCATCAAGAGGTGATAACTGTTTGGGTCACCGTTTGTTGAAGTCTCAGCTTGATTCTGACACATTTTTCCTTGAGTTGTTTTTATTACTGACCCCTGTCCAAAACTTTATACAATATCGTTAAAGAAAAAGCAATTCGCAATAGAATTAACTACAGTGCACAGCGCAGTGTGCCGTGTACAGCGGGTTAGTCGTAGTAGATTTTACGCCTGCGTTAAATTCATCTGACGCAAACGTTGCTGCAAGTATTTTTGTTAGTTTAGTATCGGAAATAACTAAAAACAACACTAGTAGTTATAAAGTACCGCGAAATAAACAAAAACATCAAACCGTGGATCACGCCGGGTCTGATTAGCTGTATTCGAAATCGAGATAGAATGCACAAATCATTATATAGGGACATTGTTACACCAAAACTATCATACATTAGATATATAAACGTCATTAATAAACTACTTAAAAAACTCAAAAGACAATTTCAGAAAAACATACTTCTAGACGCATAAAATAATTCAAGGGCTACTTGGGACGGCGGCGGCGACCTCTCGCTGCCGGCCCTGGTTCAATCTATGGCCCGGAGTGAGGAGGCATGGGAAGCGGTGACTTCCTTCTGCGAAGCAGTAATGCTAACGAAGGAGGATGCCGAACGTGTAAGAGAGAGGGAAACCTCACGACCCAGCCGCCGCAACAGAAGAAGACGTCCCGGGCATCGGGGGTCGCAGGGCGATTTCCGGCCACCGTAGGCGCGGGCCTGCGGACGGCGAGCTTTGGGTGGCCCGCCGTCCGAACAGAACCAGGCCCGGGTTGGCGGCGCGCTGTGTTCCACGCGCGCCTCAAGGAGCTGTCAGCAAGGGAGACGGGGCCCGCTAGGGCCAGTGCCTGCCGGGGTGCGGAATCCGTTCGAAAGAGACGCCGCGTCCCTGGAACGCAAAGGGCACTGGGAGGAACACGGATGGGTTTTAGTCAGTAAGAGTCTGACACTCCCTTCCGCTCCGCCCAGAGCGGAAGGAGTCCATTTGATGATTTCCCATCCTTTAAAAAAAAGGCTACTTGGGACACTATAAAAACTATAACAAAAAAATCTTCATCTGTTGTTTCGCTTCTTAATATTATGGAAAACCCGACATTATCAGTAAATGCGGTAAACCATTTCTTCACTAACATGGCAGGGACCTAGCTACTCAAATTCAGCGGAAAGCATCATCTTCCATGTCATCTTCCAATGACTTGCCAGTCGCTTCTCAGTGTGACTCTATGGCTCTGATCCAAACCGACGACGCCAAAGAAGTAGAGCTTCTCATAAAAAGTCTACGTAGGGATTGTGTTGTGCTGTTGGTTTTGACAATATTTCAACATTTATGTCTTACAGTCTTCACTTGTTATATTTGTCCCGGTTTTGACGCACATTTCCCAGCTATCTCTTTCTCCTGGAGTCTTTCCTGATGTCTTTAAGAGAGCTATTGTACACCCCATCCATAAGAATGGTGATGCGAGTTGTTGTCAACAATTATAGGCCTTTACCGGTATTGCCAGCTATGGCCAAAGTCGGAAAGTCCTTGAAAAATTGCTAAATAATCGAATGACGAACTATCTTGAAGCAAAGGGTGACTAACAACAAATCGACAGAAGATGCTGTTTTATCATTGGTTAGCAGAATAGTCTACATTCTGGACAAAAAGTAAAAGTGCCTGGGATTGTTTTTGGACCTCGCAAAGGCGTTCGATACCGTCTCCATCCAGATTCTTATCTCTAAGCTGGAGAGAATTGGCGTTAGAGGAATGGCTCTCAAATCATTTAAGGACTGTCTTACTATCAGAAGACAAGCAGTTAAGATTGCAGTTCATTGCAATTCAACAGTAGGGACGAGGAATTGTTTTTTGGAGTTCGTCAGGGGAGCATTTTGAGGCCTCCGTTGTTCACAATTTATATAAATAAATAACCTCTGTGAGCTAAAATCTCCCAATTGCCAAGTATTTGCGTACGCAGATGATACTGTACTTTTAATCCACGGCTCCACATGGACTGATGTGAAAGCTGATGCAGAATCTGCTTTGAGTAAAGTCATGTGTTGTTTATCACGTAACCTACTAACGTTGAACATTAGCAAAACCAACTACATAACTTTCGCATTAAACACCTCTGCTCTCCCACCTCTAAATGATTTCTTTATAAAATTTCATACTTGCCAAGAGCCGTCTTCTAACTGTGATTGTGTAAAAATTTTCCAAGCCTTGGAATCAATATTGATCAATTTTTTAAATGGCAATGTCATATTGATGCCCTAACCTCACGTGTAAGAAAGCTGATATACGTGTTCAAATTGTTCCGAAATGCTGCTGATTTGGGAACCCTATTGACCTACCTTGCGCTATATCTATCAATACTATCTTACTGCAGCACGATATGGGGTGGGGCAGCAAAGACTATACTCTTGCCTCTAGAAAGGGCACAAAGAGTTGTTATCAAGGCTATAACTAAAAAGAACTTTAGATATCAAACCGCAGACGATAATTAGAAAACACGCAACGCTAACTTTTGACGCTTTTTTTAAGGATGGGAAATCATCAAATGACTCCTGCCGCTCTGGGTGAAGCTGAAGAGAGTGTCGAGACTCTTACTGATTAAAACCTATCCGTGTTCCTCCTAATGCCCTTTGCGTTCCAGGGCCGCGGTGGCTCATCCAAACAAATTCTGCGACCCCGAAAGACACTGGCCCTAGCTGGCCCAGTCTTCTATGCTGACAGCTCTTTGAGGCGCGCGTGACACACAGCGCGCCGTCGACCAGGGCCTGCTTCTGATCAGACGACGCGCCACCCAATGCTCGCCGTCCGCAGGCCCGCGCCTATGGTGGCCGGGAATCGCCCTGCGATTCTCAACGCTTAACTTGAGACATGAGAGATCAACCGACGATTATCCCTAAATGCACTATGAAAGTATATCTACCCAAGGACAATCCCCGGTCGGAGCAGGACTGCTCCAACCGGAGCTCCCTGCCTGACCACTGACAATTAAAACGGCTTTGAAATGCCAGGGGATGACTTGTACACTCAATAATGGGTCTCCCGAAAACGATCGCTAGCACAAAGTGACGTCGCGCCAAGAGGGTAACATACCCTGAGGTGCAAGATGAGAGGAGTGGAGAGGTGTACCACGGCTATTAGGACAATCC
This sequence comes from Lacanobia oleracea, assembly GCA_950371165.1. Lineage (NCBI taxonomy): Eukaryota > Metazoa > Arthropoda > Insecta > Lepidoptera > Noctuidae > Lacanobia > Lacanobia oleracea. The sequence goes on along the minus strand of OX493411.1, from coordinate 12,191,021 downwards.
TGAAAGTACGGTCAAGATAGAGGTGAGAGCTGTGTTCCTCGTCAGTGTTCAGCCAATAAAGGCAAGTAGGACATGAGGAACAAGACTTCTCTCGGGAGATCAGGTCCGTGCGGTCGCTACTGCCTAACAGTTCGCCACAAAACTGCCTTGCGAATGTATCTCTCTTTGTCTGGCCCTTATTCCTAGGTATGACCTAAGGTTGACTGGAGCGCGCAAGCCCAACCACGACATGAACGTAGACAAACGGCGGTTATTATTATTATGCTCGTATTTTATTAATTATTAGCACTTCGCCCGCGACTTCGTTCGCGCGGGTTTAGTAGGTACTCCATGCACTTCATCTCCATAAGTCCTCCCTCTATAAAGGGTAACGTGTAGATTACTTATTAATAGACTATTCTTCTTATCGTGTGGGCAGTAAGATCTAACGACCACACCCTAGTGTCAGAGTTTCTAAACCGCCTCAACCGTGTATATTTATACCAGCTGTAACTTTTAAAGTAAAGGTCCGATTTGCATAATTTAAGTTGTAATTTACGTATACATAACCAACCTAAATTACCAAACCATTCAAATGGATAAGGATTAATATCATGATACCAAAATCATAAATCATCACAATACCACTATCTCACCTGATGGTAAGCTATGATGTTGCTCTATTGTCAATAGTTTCCGCAGCGTACGTAAAATAAGTTTTTTTTTTTGTTAATTTTTTGAAAATATTCTATAGCCTATGTTCATCAGGTATAATGTAGGATTCTAATGGTGAAAGAATTTTTCAAATCGGTTCTGTACTTTCGGAGCCTATTCAATTCAAACAAAAAATAAAAGCTTTTAAAAACAAACAAACAAATAATTCTTTATAATATTAGTGTAGACATGTTACTTTTTAGATTTCAAGAATGAAAATAATTATATTTCCAATCTTACTACAGGAGAAGAGAACAGGCTCATGAGAAGGCAGAAGAGGCAACATGATGATCAGCCTGGCTCCAATCACCCTGCTCTGTCAGAGGATACTGACGATGCTGGATCAAGTGACGATGACAATGTTCAAGAGCTGCCCCCTCCTCCACAACTAAACTTACACTCTGCTGAAGTAAGTTCAAATTCAACAATTATAACAGCAGCTGATTCAAGATTGTCGTTTGGGGGGGAGGCTTGACCCCGTTGTGTGTAGGATAAAGGATGTTCCCTTGTTTCGCAGACATTTCCGCAACCTTTGCCCTCTTCCGGCCCCCCTAACAAAAAAAATAATAAAAAAATGGGTCTGCCCCATGTTACTTGGGGTCGGCGCAACACTTTTTCTCCCTCCATTCGACCTGTCAGCCGTCACGGCACTTTTATTTATTTATTTATATATGCTTTATTGTACACCAAAAAAAAAACAAAGAATATCTTAAACTGAAACAATATACAATCGGCGGCCTTATCGCGTTCCGCGATCGCTTCCAGGCAACCTGGAATGGAAAGAGACAGCCTGGACATGACATGGGGCTACAATTGGTGTAAACATAATAAACAATTTTAACAGAGAAATATACGTAGGTAATAAATATGAACTGAAACATTATAAAAATCATACAATACACAAAAATATATACACAAACACACACAATATATACATACAATATATATGTTACGGCTAAAGATGGGTGTGAACATAAACTTAAGATTAACCGGCTAAACTTAAGTTTATCTTCAAGAAGCAGCTAAAGTTCGATATCATGTTAGTTTGTGTCGTGATATTCCATCTTTAGCCGGCTACTGTGCACATTAACCGAAACGCAACGGCTAAAAATGTATTCCAAGGATGCGCCGGGCCGGCGCGGAGGGCTTGAGGGGTGGTGGGGATGTCATTTCGCAATAATTCTGCATATTTCTGCTCCTGTTATGAACAAATTAATGATTTGGTAGATATTGTTTTAAGTAACTAATATTTTGTAATTGTAATTTTGAATACCTACATAGGTACATAAAAGTATATGTAATGAGGGTGAATATTTTGTTATAAAAGTTTTCGTGTCAAAATAGTAAACATTATTACTTACAATTTTTCATTTCCTTCTACATTTTTAGCCAAGGGCCTGCGGTTACACTTAAGTTTAGCCGGCTAAAGATAGAAGAAACTAACATTAACACCTCCTCGAAGATAAACCTAAGTTTAGCCGGCTAATCTTAAGTTTATGTTCACATCCATCTTTAGCCGTAACATATACATACAATGTATACACTTTTGTTTCAAATCACGCCTCACGCAGTCCATGTATAATTTCTTTGGCCTCGCTCTCGCCCTCCATGAATCCATATGTATACCTATTCATATCTCTTAGTAATGCCAAATTACTAAATAGATATACATTATTTGCAGATGTGCAGGGTGTGTCTAGCTTTAGACGTGAAAATGTTTGATTTGAGGGACACTGAATTGAAATCAATGTTCCAGTTAACCACTGGAATAACGGTAAGCCACCTTCTGTTTACGAACGTCGTCTGCCTTAAATATATATTGATCGGCTTCCAGTCACCCGGAGACAATAGAATACAAGTATTATTCTGTCAGTAACTACCTATCCGACCTCCACGACCCAGTTGACCGAAAACCACTGACTGGTGACTTGTTAGGAAGTTTTTTATGGATGGGAAACAAAGAATGGTCGAAATATACGATAGTATATTTCCCATCCATAAAAAACTTCCCCTTGAAAATACTGCTTGAGACTCGGAAGATTCTTTATGACCTTTAATATAGCATTTAACATGACTAATAATTACATTATTTCCTCCCATCGCCAGCTTGAAAAAAATAAAGGTTCTAAACTTGGGAGCTTAATATGCTGGGAGTGCGCTGCAAGGCTTAAAGCTGCCTCGAAGTTCAGAAGCAAAGCGCTGTTCAGCGAATCATTGCTGAAGAGATTAATGAACAAAGGAGAACAAGTAAGTTATATTAGTCTCACTGTTAGCGACTACGCTCGTCAGAAAGTACTACCACCATACATAGTTGTGCCGCCAAGCGGAGTCGCTGTGTTCCGGAGTGAAGGCTATGTGTGCCGGTGTCGCTATCTAGTGGGTGACACACGTTACACAGTTCAGCTTGTATCTGAGGTGGCAACGCATCCGAGTTGATGCCTTTTAGTTGGCAAAAAAACCAGTTCTATAATGATGATATTTTTTTCAAATTACAGATACAAAAGCAATATTTCGAAGCAGCAAAAGAAGCAGAAAGTCTTATATCACCCACGACTTTGACTTTTTCAGGAACGGTACATATTGTAGAAATTGAAGGCCAAAATATCATGACCCAACTTGTTCAGTCGGGTGATGACGATGAACCTTCACTATCAGAAAATAATGAGACAGAAATTAAAGATGAAATAAATGACGAACATTCTGAAATGGACCTTGAAGGAGACTTCAATGTTGCTATTAAAACTGAGATTGAAGATGATCTTACATGCTCCTTTACTGATGAACAAAATAGAACAAACATACTAAAAGAATATCCTCTAGATAGTACATCTTCGATTGAAGAAACAATCACCTCTGGCCATAGCCGCCCTCTGCTGCCGCACACTTCACTATCAGAAAATAATGAGACAGAAATTAAATATGAAATAAATGACCAACATTCTGAAATGGACCTTGAAGGAGACTTCAATGTTGCTATTAAAACTGAGATTGAAGATGATCTTACATGCTCCTTTACTGATGAACAAAATAGAACAAACATACTAAAAGAATATCCTCTAGATAGTACATCTTCAATTGAAGAAACAATCACCTCTGGCCATAGCCGCCCTCTGCTGCCGCACACTTCGCTTGGAAGCGACCTGACTATCCCTCTAGAAGATTATGATGATCAAATAAGTAAACATCTTATAACAACTATCCCAATTAAAATCAGTAGCACTGTTATAAAAACTAACCCAAATCAATTGAGTAAAACCGGTAAAAAAACTACCACAAAATCGAAAATAGTGCGTAATCAAAATATAGAACGTAAACATAAAAGCCTTATTAAAAGATCAAAAGTAGGTGTAAGCCATGATCATACATATTATTCAAAAGGAAACAGTGTAGACGGAAAAATAAAGAAGAAAAAGAAAATAAAAAGAGTGTTACTAGCAAAAAGTTTTCGTAAAAAGGTTTCAAGTCAAAAAGTGCACAAGTCTTCTCTAGCTATAGATTCTTAAGAGGAAATGTGACTTGAAAACTAAGAAGAGATATATCCTATTTCACCCGAATGGAACGGAGAGTGGTCTAGAATGCTTAATAACAAATGGATCTACAAATTTTGTGGTTTAGCCCTATTCCACGTTTTAAGTCTCGTTTAGTTGCAATTGTGTGCATCCCTGCAAACGTACCGGTGACACATTCTTATTTAAAAAAAACGGAAAGAAAGACAAACCTGTCCTGAATTGACGTCTATCGTGTTCGTTTACTTTTTTAAGGCTTTTTGCCAGTCTCTGTACACCTACACCCTGTGGGTTCTATATATGCAAAGGGCATACAACGCCCTAAGAGTTTAGTACAATAATGCCTTCAGGGGCTCCCACGTTACTGTAGTGCATCAGGAATGTTTTCGGAAGCACGCACTGATGGCTTCACCACCATCCTTTGGAAAAGGACGGCATCCATGATGCGCAAGGTGCGTGGGAGCGTCAATGACATACTGAAGATAAGCCGTGTTGCGCTATCATGGCGCATTGGGTACATACACAATTATACATGTGCCGGGCGCGTAGGTGAGCGCAACAAATATATATGAATTAAAATCACTTTTGTATTGTGTCTGTTACTAACATAGCTTTTAAGTAGTGTGTATTACTAACAACATGTGGATCAAGGTCTGAAATAAAATTATTTTTTTTTTTAATTATTTGACTTTTTCTAGTTATGAAAAAATAATCATAATTTGGGTTTTTTGGTTTTTCGGTTTTGGTTTTTTTGACTTGATATCGTCTTATAAATCGATGAACACCAGTTGCACACACGAAAAAGTGTCACGGTCACGTTTTGCAAGCAAATAAGCGCGGAACAAGCGATAGAGAGGCACGATCAGCCCAAGCGTTCGGCTTGTTTGTTAAGAATTCAGTTGTTTTCTTATGACTTTACCACGTCAAATTATCGTACGTAAACCGACTTTACCGAAACCAATTATTTTGTACTTAATTTGGGTTACTTATAACAGTTATAACCGGAAAACAAATTATGATTAGCTAATTTATCTGGCGCGTTCTATAGCGACGAGATTAGGTATATTTTTAATTCGAGACTAACCTTTCGCACGCGACTTCGTTCGCACGGATTTAGTAGGTACCTACTCCACGAACTTCATCTCATAAACCCCTCTTTATAGGGTAATGTGTAAATTACATAATATTAGACTCGACGTAGGGCAGTTCGCTCTAACCTCAACATTTTTCTCACTTAGAGCATTTTATACCCGCTGCAACTTTTAAACGAAATGTCAGATTTGAATAATTTAAAGTGTAATTTACATGTAGAGGTACACATATAAATAAAGTTTGCGATCACTACCATAATCTGTTATATTTTTTCAAATTTAACTTTATCAAGAAAAAATCTTTGTTGCGTGTTTTATTTAAATAAAAATAACCATGTTTGAAATTAAAATATAAAACTATTTTTTATTAACAAAATTGAGTAATTAATCAGAATGTAATTGTAACAGGAATTTGATAGAAAGAAAAGACTGTTTAACCAAACTTAAACGCCTATTTCTAAATAAAAGGTTTATATTCAATATAACATAACGCCTCCCCTGGCTCGAACACATGTGGAGATCCTCCTGGGTATGCTGAGGATCAAATTATCCAGCATTTCTTGGGGTAACCTGTCCCATTCTTGAATAGCGGTGTCCCTAAGCTCTCAGGTATGCATTTTGCATACCTAGTGAGATAAAAGGCTATTCATTATTCTGCACAAAATTTTAAATAAAATGTTAATTTTCATGGTCTTCCTTTTATTTCAGATACTACGTTATTTAGAAGAAATAAATGTAGGTATATTGAGCTTTTAAACCGGTACACTAAAATTAGTACACCAATTTGTAGTCCTCAAAAGGCATAGTTTTTTTTATCCTTTTCAACGCCAGAGAGGTACTTACATGAAAAAAATGAAAATAAATGGAAATGATTATTATTATCACTCACGGAACAGAAAAAACAGGTGGAAATGCTATGCGACGAAATTTGTATCGGAACCTGTGTCGCCACACTCACACAACTATACCGTTAAGGTGGAAGCGCCAGGGTAGCCCGCGAAATTCAAATATTTCATGTTTTTTTGCAATTTGCCGGTCTGTGTAAAGTGTTTGTTAAACAAAATACGATTCGCGACCGTAACGCGTATTTGTCTAAAGAATTATAACCATTTTAATCATCAATATAGCCCTCTAAGTTCATGAAGCCCTATTGAATGACTTTTTCATGAATTAACCATGAAACAAACACTTCACACTGACCGGCAAATTGCAAAAAAACATTAAATATATGAATTTCGCGGGCTATCCTGGCGCTTCCACCTTAATCATATAATTCACCACAAACCAAGGATACAATTGATTGGTTGTTTAAATTTTGGTCAAAATAAGAATAAGTCAAAGTACCTACATTTGAAAATATACCTTCGGCCTTACACGTAGGATTTATTTTACTTTTAGGCAAAAAGTACTCCCGGCGTTTCGTTTTCTGAATTCATTCTAAGTTGAATTTACGAGTTAATTCCGCTATTCGACCATAGATGGCGGTATTTTCAATGGTTGCAATTATAAACTTGAACTACTTTGCAATAAGGTTCATTACTCTATGTTGGGATAGTAACAGTTGCCACTCGATCACGGCTGAGCCACATGAACTTTTACTTACATTGTCGATATCGATAAATAGGATAACTTTTCATATTAATTCTCGATAAATAGGACAACTTTTTTCGACATTAATTCCAAAAAATGACACTCGCTTGGTGTTGGAGTTTTGTATGGGAGCCATACATGAAACTAGTAGTTGGAATCGTTATAAAATAAGCTATCACAGTTAAAATGGATAAGTTCTGGTTTGCTTTGTAATACATTGTTAATAAAGTTCTACTTCCAAAATAGCGTAAGCGGAGTACTCCCAGTTTATTGTATAAAAGTAGATAGAAACAAAAAAAAAAACATTATTTCAAAGGTTTTTATTTTGTTTATGTAAATATATAATTATGCAAAGAAGTTGGGGATTCTGGCAAAGGTGAGACGATACTTCACGCCGGAACAGCTGCTTAAACTTTATCAAGCGCAAGTTCGATCGTGTATGGAGTACAGCTCTCATCTTTGGGATGGATCTGCCAGATACCAACTTGATGCCCTTGAGTCAATTGAGAAACGAGCCTAGAGGATCATCGGCAATGAGAGGCTTGTCGCGACGAAGCTCCAAAGTCTTGAACATCGACGACGAGTTGCGAGCCTGTTGGTTTTTTACCGGTTGCATTTTGGGGAATGTGCGACGGAATTGCATAATTTAATTCCGCCAAGCCCGTTCCATCATCGGTAGATATCCCACCTATACGCAGAAAACGTTTTGGTAACACATTCATAATGCATACCTTTAACTTACCTAACCTAGCATTTGCACGCTCATACACATACGCGCACACATATACACACGCACTCACATACACACACACATGCATACACATTACACACTCACAAGACTATCAACAATTATTTAACTATTTAATTTTATTCTTTGTTATCATTTTCTGATAATTGTGGATGGATAGATCGACAGTGTCCTCACTTATTAAATATGTAATATAAGAACTTAGCCTTTTGGCCGTCAACTGTCTCTTAAGATACAGGTATACCCTAGTTTAAGAGACAGGGAAACGTATATTGTCAACAGATGTACCACGTACTAAATTTTGTTCTATCATATAATATAGTTCATAAACATGTAAAACTATCTTGCTGTTACTAGTTTAAGTTCTTTTTCGCACCATCTGTACCTTCTTGATCAATAAACAATTATTATTATTATTATTTTCGGTTATATGTTTTTTTTCTCAGCTCTTTGGCTGGTTTCGGCCACATTTACGGGACAAGCCAAGTAAATGTAGCTTGTAGTCTCTAATTTGCTGTGTGATGAGGTCCTACTTCGTTTTCGTCTATCTGCATGAATTTCCTGACAATCCTACATGTATTAAGAATCGCAGCCTTTTGTAGTGTTATGTAGAGAGTTTCTTTCAGGTTTAATAACGTTAAACTATGGAGAAGATGATTTGGAATAATGCCTGTGGTGGAAAGTACTATTGGAACTACATATACCTTTTCTTGTCGCCAGATTCTCATAACTTCATCTTTGAGTTCTGCGTATTTACTTATTTTTTCAGTGATAGTCTTCTGTATGTTGTGTGTATTGGGGATTGCGATGTCTATCAAGTAAGTAATCTTATTTATTTTATCCTGCAATGTAATATCTGGTCTATTATAGTGTATGGTTCTGTCGGTGAGAATGGCGCGATCGTAGTAGAGCTTATGTGTAGTATTTTCTAGAATGGTTTGTGGTGTATAGTTGTAGTAAGGCGTCTTAGTGTTTTGTATGAGAGCGTGCTTGAGAGCTAATTTTTGATGGATGACGTTTGCTACCTGGTTATGCCTATGAGTGTAGTCGGTCTGCGTGAGTGTCGTGCAGGCGCCAGTTACATGCTGAATGGTTTCAGGTTGAATCCGACACTTGCGACATTTATCGTTTGTTACTGTAGGGTCTTTAAATATATATTTTCTGTAATTTTTTGTGTTAATAATCTGATCTTGAATAGCTATTATAAATCCTTCAGTTTCTGGAAATAAATTACCTATTTTTAGCCACTTATTGGACGCTAATTTATGAATATGGGATAGTTCTAGGTCATGAGGATGCCGCCCGTGAAGCACTTTCTTCTTCCACTCTTCAATTTTTTGTATCTGCGGGTCATCACTAGTAGTGCTTCCTGATTCTATTTGACTGTGTAAATTAAGTGGAGTGTAGTTGACATCGTTTATTACTATGGCTTTATGTATGGTACTCGTGCGAGATTTTGAGTAAAAGAATGTTTTTAATCTACTAACTTGTTTCCGCCAAAGGTGCTGGATGTCTGTAAGGCCTCTCCCTCCGTGTTGCCGTTTGATGGTTAATCTTTCTATGGCTGATTTAGGATGCAAGTTATTATGTTTTGTAAGGGTTGTTCGAGTAGTTCTTTCTAATTGTTCGGTGTCTGTTTTGGTCCATTTTATAACTCCGAATGAGTATGTTAATACAGGGATGGCAAAGGTGTTAATAGCTTTAATAAGATGTTTACTAGAGAGCTGGGTTTTGCAGATGGCATTAAGTCTTCTCTTGGGGTGCATGGGGTCTGTTAACATCTTAAGACCCAAGCCAACCTCACCTGCTATTGTGCACCCTGCTGTCCAACGGACGAGGCTCTGGCGAACCTGGTTTCCCTCTCGTAGGGTTGTGGGGGTCAGACGGCTGGTCGCCCCACGTAAAACCAACTTCAGCCAAATATTAAAATGGACAAGAAGTTGAAAACGGGTACTCGGGCTAGGGCGTCGCCGCATAACGACGCGCAGGCACATCGCCCTAAACCTGCGATAAGTGGGCTAGGGCTGCCGTGTCGAGTACGGGCACGGCTAAAGAGGATAGTACCCAAGAAGAAGTTCCGCTTTGAGACCTGGAACATTGGCTCCCTAACCGGACGTTGCCGAGAACTCGCGGACGTACTTGCGAAGCGTCGGGTCCAGTGCGCCTTCCTTCAGGAGACGCGCTGGAAGGGAAATAAGTCACGTGACATCGGGCAGGGGTACCGGCTAGTGTACACCGGATCACGAACGGGCAGGGGCGGAGTGGCCGTGGTGCTGTCTAAGGACCTTCAGGATGGACTCCTTGAAGTAGACCAATGCAGCGACCGGTTGATGCGAGTTAGGGTGCTGATCGAAGGGTCGGTAACGAACCTAATCAGCGCCTATGCTCCTCAAACTGGTTGCTGTGAGTCTGAAAAGGAGGCCTTCTGGGATGAGTTCGAGGACGTACTACGCGCTATTCCGAATTCCGAAGGTGTTTTGGTTGGGGGGGATCTCAACGGTCACGTAGGTCAGTTTGCTGGAGAGTACGGACGTGTTCACGGTGGTTTTGGATATGGCCAGCTAAATGCAGAGGGAGTCAGTATACTCAGCACCTGCGCTTTGTCTGACCTAGCCATCGCGAACACGTTCTTTCAGAAGAAGCCCCAGCATCTTATTACGTACCGTAGTGCTGCCTACTCAACCCAAATAGATTACCTGCTGGTGCGACGGTGCCACATTGGCAAGGTTACCAACTGCAAAGTCATCCCAGGTGAAAGCCTAACGGCTCAACACCGCCTCCTTGTCCTGGACTTTGCGGTTGTACCGAAAAAGAAAGTGACCGAAAAACGCAAACCCCGCACAAAGTGGTGGTTGCTTGATGGTCCTAGGCAGTCGGACTTCATCGCGGAGGTCGAGCATCTCGAGATCAGTGCTCCGCATGAGTCCGCTCAAGAGATCTGGAGTAGGATCCATTCAGCAATCACCGATGCGGGTAAGCGCGTCCTTGGCACTTCTCGTGGTGGCCGCACCATAGAAAAGGAGACGTGGTGGTGGGATGACGGGGTGCACGAGGCGACTCGGAAGAAGAAGGTTTTATTTAAACAGTGGCAACTCTCCGGATGACAGAGAGGCATATGGAGCGGCTAAGCGCGCTTGCAAAAAAGCTGTAGCCAGAGCCCGCAGCAAAAGTCTGGCGCCCTTGTACGACAAGCTGGAAACTGCGGAGGGGCAAAAGCTTATTTTTAAGCTGGCGCGTGCCCGGGAGAAAGCTACACGGGACATTAGCAAATGTCTCTGTGTAAGGGACGCCCAGGGTAAGCTGCTCTACGATGCCCCCTCTGTTAAGGAGAGATGGTGTACATACTTCGCGGAGCTGTCTAACAAACAGCATCCCCATAACCTTCCTCCGGAACCGCCTCCTAACCTTGGGCTTATTTCCCCTATTTCCCCCGACGAAACCCGCATTGCTCTTCGCCACATGAAGAACCGGAAAGCGGTCGGGCCTGACAATGTGCCAATTGAAGTGTGGAAGGCGATGGGCCCACATGGTGTGGACCTTCTGACGGATCTTTTTAACCGCATCCTGATCACCAAGGAAATGCCGAACCAGTGGCGATTTAGCCTGATTATCCCTGTTTACAAAGGCAAAGGTAGCGTACAGGATTGTGGTAGCTACCGCGGTATCAAGATCATGTGCCACACCATGAAGCTCTTCGAGCGCATCATTGACACACGGCTCCGTAGCGAGTGTGCTGTCTCTGAGTGTCAATATGGCTTCCGGGCGGGTAACAGCACCATGGACGCAGTGTTCGCCTTACGGAATCTGGCTGAGGCTTACAGAGAGAGAAGGAGAGCTTTGCATATGGCCTTTTTAGACCTGCAGAAGGCCTTCGACTGTATACCTCGGCAGTCCATCTGGTGGGCACTGCGCTTCAAGGGCGTTCCCGAGGCCTATATTGACATTATCAGAGACATGTACCGCGATTCCGTGTCCTCTGTCCAGACCGCTGTTGGCGAATCGAATGGCTTCCCAATATCTGTTGGCGTTCACCAAGGCTCGGCTCTTAGCCCGTTCTTGTTTAACGTAGTGCTCGATGTAGTTACGGCAAACATCCAAGATCAGCCTCCATGGCTAATGATGTATGCCGATGACATCGCCCTCGTTAATCAGAACAAAGCCCATCTTGAGCGCAAAGTCAACATTTGGAAGGACACGCTTGAAAACGGTGGTCTGAGACTAAATGTGGCGAAGACTGAGTACATGTCCTGTGGCAGCACGGATACAAACACCATCCGAATAGGTTCGGACCTGATCAGAAAGTCCGATACGTTCAGGTACCTTGGATCCGTGCTGCACGAGTCTGGCAACGTGGACGACGATGTCCAAGCACGTATTGGCGCGGCTTGGGCGAAGTGGCGCGAGGTGACGGGCGTTGTATGCGACCGCAAAATGCCTCCGAAGCTCAAGGGGCAGATATATAAATGCATCATTCGGCCTGTCCTACTGTACGGGGGCGAGTGTTGGCCAGCACTAAGCAGACACACCCAGGAGCTTCGCGTCACGGAGATGAAGATGCTGAGGTGGATGAGTGGCGTAACGCGATCCGATCGCATGCGCAACTCTTACATCCGAGGTAGTCTTGGTGTCCGTGACGTGGGGGAAAAACTGCAAGAGTGTCGTCTGCGATGGTATGGCCACATCATGCGCCGCCCTATGGAGTACGTTGGTCGGAGATGCATGAATATGGCTGTTCTTGGGGCTAGGCCCCGTGGTCGCCCTCGCAAGCGCTGGCTGGACGTCGTCAAGTCCGACATGAGAGCCAATGGCCTGACTGAGAAGGATGTTGAAGACCGGGCAAAGTGGAGGAAGCTAAGTAGGAAGGCGGACCCTGGCAATAGCCGGGATAAACGCCAGGTGGAAGAAGAAGAGAAGTTAATAACATAAGCACAAGAGATTTTACAAGCAAACAAATATATAAAGACGGTAAAAACAAATGGAGACCAATAATGTCTTTCAAGAAATTTAGATATTACCTACCAATCATTATTATAATGGAATTACAGTATTATTTCAAAATGAAATACCATTTTTTGGTGTTTAATTTGGCGACTGGCATATTTTCGATAGTCGACTGAAAATACACAACAATAACTAGAATTGTATATTCAAACTGGCGACATTCTATAATAAATAATAAAAAAATAAATCGCAACAATTACATTTCTCTAAAACAAAAAAAAATTAGCCTGAAGTACCTACATTGAGATCTGGTATCGTAGGTATCTACTGAACCGCCTCACTCACTTAGAAAGTACCTAAGTACCTAGCTAACTTTAATTTCTGAAGTCGATGTTTTTGTTTTTATTTTCGTTTTTTGACATCGGTTTCCGAAATTAAAGTTCTTTCTTTTTTCCGAAGTTATTTTGTACCTTGTAGTGTTTTGTTTTTGGAAGTCGGTTGTATCTTTTGTTAAAAAGTTTTTTATTTTTCACTTTTTGGTGGTACCTAGGTACCTGCGTACCCATTAACAGCGTACCGGCGCAATGTTATAATAAGAACTGGTGTAAACACTAAAAAAACATGCGATTTCAGCAATCCCGATCCCTTTGCTATCATTTATTGAAGAGTTCCGTTGCCTACCTCCGAAGTTCTTCGTCAGATCTTCACCAAATTGAAACGGGACCAGTCCAAGAAAATATTCTTTCAAACAAAAAGAATCATCCAAATCGGCTGACAATTGGCTAAAGTATCGCTGAACAAACATTTATCATGGAACCTCATCATCACATCCTAATTTATACCTTTCATCATCAGCTCAGCAACATGAGATGATGATTACTAGGCACAAATATCTGAATTGCGTTAGAAAGTTCATGAAAAACATTGTATGTGCCTATAAAATTTGAGGGTTGTCCTCGATTTTCGTGGGATCCCATCATCAGATTCTGACATGGTGACAATGGGACCAATCGTGAAGTATACCCTTTCAGATGAAACAAAATTTTTTAAAATCGGTTCATAAATGACGAAGTTATGAGGTAACAATCATAAAAAAAAAAATACAACCGAATTGAGAACCTCCTCCTTTTTTTGAAGTCGGTTAAAAATAAATCGCAACAATTACATTTCTCTAAAACAGGCGACAAAAAATGACAAAAAATATGTGTGATTATAATACCTATAATATGTTGATTTTGTGTAGTTTTTGATTTCGACCACAGACATATAGTAGCAGACCAAACATAAATACGTAGGTATATTTATTTATATGGTATGATTCTTCTCGTTCTGTCACGTGTTGTCACACTGACTCACATATAGACAAAATTTGACGCGTAGCTTGTCTAACCCGCGCCGCCATATTGATAAGCGACATACGTTCTGTTTCAATAGTGTTAAAATTAAAAAAATATTACTTGTTTGGGACATAATACACACGAAGACAATAAAATAAAATGGTGAAGTGCTGTGACAATGCTAGCTACCACAAAACACCTGGATTGACCTTTCATCGGTATGTTTTGGGAAATCGTAAGTGCTTTTTTTACTGAATTCAAATGTTTCGATACTGTTTATTCGTATTTTACATAGAGTTTTTAACAAAGATGCGATTTGTCTGTAGGTACCGTTAACCTAAAACTAAAGAAACAAATCATAACAAGGACAAAATAGTCAGAATGTGGCATCGAGTGACAGCTCAAGTACCTGTTCATTAGCCAGGGACGAATTAGGCAACAAAGACAATTAATTTAGATAATTGTAAATATTTGTTGTATGTAAAATATTTATTTCCATTGAATGATCAAATAAAGCCTCAGTTTAATGTATGAGTTTTAATTCTTTTTTGGTGATATAAATTCAAAATAGGTAGGCCTGTAGTAGTTTCAGTGTATGTACACATCTTATGCTATTATAAATACTTAAATCAATAGTATTTTACCCAGTGTCTGTGTTATGGAGAACATGAACATAGGCATATTAATGTATAAATACAGTGTAGGCTACTCACATAACTATGAATTTTCATTCAGCAGGCAATAATTTAGCATACTAATATTTTTCCAGGTTTCCAAAGGATGACAGTTTACGGAATGCATGGATTAAAACATGAAACTCCAGGATTGGCAACCAAGACCTTCGAGTGTACTTTGTTCAAAGCATTTCGAGAATCAATTGATCAATCCCAGTGCTTTTTGAACAACATTACGTCCCGGAGCAATTCCTACACTGTTTAACGAATTGCCTGTGGCTCCATATGTAAGCATTATAGATATTACTAGCTGACCCGCGCGGCTTCGCTCCCGTCAACTGGATACCTACTCTACCTACCCTGCCTACCCTACCTACCCTGCCTACCCTACCTACCCTGCCTACCCTACCTACCCTGCCTACCCTACCTACCCTACCTACCCTACGTACTCTACCTGCCTACCCTACCCTAGTATGAAAAATAGATAGTAGCTGATTCTCAGACCTACCCGATATGCACACAAAATTTCATAAGAATTGGTCAATCTGTTTCGGAGGAGTACGGTAACTAACATAGCGACATGGAAATTTTATATATAAGATAATGTATGTTATAACAATCACATCATCATCATCATCTGCCTAGCCTTTTCCCAACTATATTGGGGTCGGCTTCCAGTCAAATTGGATTCAGCTACTATTTATATGGCTGTGATTTCGACATAATTCTGTGCATTGCAATACAACTGCCTCTCTGTTTGGATACACGCATATGACAAACACTATCTGTAGCAAGCCTGAAGATCAGACTATAATAAAAAATACCCGCGACTGCCAGAATCATCAGATCTATAAAAGTCAACAGTCACTATTATCGCAGACACCATTTTTCTAGCTGCATGCCGCATGTCATGATGCCGATCACGTTACGCATTATACATTGATAATATATTCAAGGGTGTGTATCCGAACATTCCGAACGTCATAGTTATGTTGACATTTCTGCGCCGAGCGCACTGCACTTGCGTTGATCTTGTTACGTATTATTCTGTTGTCTTTTCGTTTTACTCTGCTGGCTTGGGTATTTCTATTTTTATTTGACCCCACGCTATCGTTCATCGGACTTTCGTTTACTGTGTATATTGTACTTGTTTGTTTGTTATTTGGATTCTGACGTTCACGATGTCAAGATGCTTTGATGCAGATTGTAGTGTGGCCACTAATCGAATGCGAACATATTGTATCAATTTTAACACCGCAGTTACAAAATGTATTGACTGAATGGTTATCTAGACAAGAAGTACGTACCTAAGTTGTAATTATTTTCATACTGCTAATATATAAAATAAATTGTAATCGAAGTTGGTAAACTTCACCTACCATTTTAAGCAGTTGAGTTCCTAATTCGGAAAGAATGTTAGCATAATATACTAATCACGTATGTGTTTTATGTTTTTCAGCTTCCCACAGATGGGCTGATTTGCATTTTACGTATTGTTAAACCAACACTCAGAAAAAGGTACACATAGCAGAGTACTGGGCTACCCAATGGTGTGTATTGGTTGTGGATGTTCTGTTATGAGGAGGCGCTACCGGAGGCGCTACCGGAGGCGCTACCCAATGCGATACCACACCCTTGATGAAAACCATTCCATTAATTGATATTTTCGTCTGATGGAATACCCACAATCCGGTTAGTGTGTGCTTTTGAACTTATATATTTAGCCTTGCTTTGCCCTGGCTGCTGTAAATTCCTATGATGAAGCAAATCCTTATAATTAATGAGTAAGGGTGCAGTCTCACTAGGCATAGTCTACCAACTATTACCCATCCATTACTATTTCAATGGTGCGGTAATTCTGTAAACGGTGTACTGTATGCATAGTATGGGCATTCTATTGAATATAATATTGGGCGCTAACTCAGGCTATCAGTCAACTGTAAACTGTATGCCAAATGAGACTGCACCCTAATAATAACCAGTTATTATTTATACTTACCACATTTATTACACTGGCCGTAACAGTTCTACTATTTCCTTTAAAAAGTAAAGGTGAAGATTTCATAGGTATAATGTCAAACATTGTTACAGGATCGGAGGGCAAATCTACAAGCTTGTCATCCCTGTTAGATGCAAGCTTATCGGCACTTAGTACTGAATATACATAAGACAGGTTGAAGAACTGGAGGAAAATGAACCTAGATTGCAAAAACCACCTCCACTTCCACCAGATCTAATCCTATTGTCGCACATGAACCACCACCACCACCACCTCCACCAGCTGTTAACCCTGCTGAAGCATGAAGAATTTACCAAATGAATTATCTGCCTAGTTACTAACATGCTCCGAATACTACTACTTTTGATTTTAATCATGTGGATCAAATGCCGCATCACATTTGTCACTATTGGACAGGACTTACAGTGTCAGAGTTCTTATCACTATAGGTATATTGAAATTCCTTTGGAAAATGCCCTTAGCCCTAATCTTTTGAGGGGGCGAATAAAGTCATGGCACATAAGCTGTAAATAATATTTTTCATATATTTTGTTTGTTAGTGAGCCATCCACCCCAATCCCTTATATGCCATTTTAGGCTATTGTTGTAGCTGCCTAGTTGGAAATCAAACAGTTGGGTGTTGTTGCCATGTCATGACGTTGTTATGGTATTTGGGCTGGGCTAGGCACCAAGCAAATATAACGGCACCAGCCTCATTCCTCGAAAACATTTTATTGATCTTTGAAGATGAATAGGGTTCTAAGTGGATGAAAACATTGAATGTGTCTCTGAGTGATTGCAATGATGTTTTTCTTAAAATGTCTGTAAAAGAAGTAGGTAGAAGTAAATATATTTAATAAGCAAATGTATATCCTATGTACCTAATTAATTATATACTTAAATAAAAATTCAAGTGCTATTTTAGTGTTTTAATGCCTATCCAATTGTATTATTTTTTTGCAAAGTCTCTACGAGCAAGTTATAATGTCCAAATTTATCTACAGACGACGAACTTTTCTTTGCTATCGCGGCCTTTCTATTACGAGAGGCTGATTTGATGAGAGACTAATCTATCTATAATATAAAAAGCTGAAGAGTTTGTTTGTTTACTTACTTGAACGCGCTGATCTCAGGAACTACTGGTCGGATTTGAAAAATTATTTCAGTGTTAGATAGCCCATTTATCGAGGAAGACTATAGGCTATTTTTATATATCATCACGATAAGATCAATAGGAGCGGAGCAGTAATGGTATTTTGATTTTTGGCTCTTCACTCGTAATTCTGTGAAAACGTATGGAACACTGACATGAGAGTGTTCCATACATTTTCATAGAATTAGACGTTCCCTGATATCGATGTAAATGAATGTTGTATCGGGTTAGTGAAGAAACTGTCTTTATATCCATTGTTAACAGTAATTCTTGCATTGTTTCGTCTACAAAACTCCAAATATTGCATCCTATTTATCGCGTCTCTCGCTTCTTCTCTAATCATAAAACTTAAATTATTGCAAAGACATACATGTAAGCTTTAATATGACGTATTGTATATCAATGTACATGAATTTTTTTTTTTGGGCACGGCTCTATACTAATTCCGGCCATGTCCTTTCCGAGGATGAGATTTTTAGACAAAGAAGTTGCGCACCAGCTCTAAAGTCTACGCAGACAAAGTCGCGGGCAGAAGCTAGTAGTTAATAATTGACAATGACATGATAAATATCATGTACATCATATTTGTTTTATTAAATTGCTTCTGACATAAAAAGCTTTCTACTTATTTCTCACAAAAAAAAAACATCAACACATTAAATAAACATAAACGAAGTTGCAAAACATTTGGTTTCTAAATAAATACACTACTAACACAGTCTACGCGAAAGACGCGGACTAAAAGCTGGTCGACAACAGTATTCTCCTAAACACTGTAATTAGGAAAAACGTATCATAACGAAGCTAATTCTCTTTAGCCCAAATAACTCCATAAGTCGGTATAATCCTAAAATGTCAAGATTTCGTGAAACAGACATTCTTTCGGGTTACCTGGCCCTATGGAGTTTTATTGAATTTCGCGGGCTACTCCGGCGCAACCACCGGATAAATATAAAACTAATGAATTTTATTGGATTTCCCTATATTATTGATTTACATACTAATGAATTGAATTGGATCTACCCTGCTAAAGAAAAATGCTAACTGGTGACTAGGCAGCATGGTCTCAGACCTTAGCCTGTTCCGTCAGGAACGAATAATTATAAAAATCAATGACAGAACACTACCAAGTTTGCTAAACAAAGTTTGACAGCTGACGCGCAGCTAGCGTTTTTAGGTGTTTTATGATATTCATGTTATACTTTATTTTGAACAATTTAGACTTACTATTTCAACCATTTTTTCTTTAAATATGCGGTGTAGCGTTAAAGGGTGTAAATGTGATAGCGAAACGAAAATGCCAGGATTATCTTTTCATTCGTAAGTATTTCACTTTTTATCAGTTCTAGGCATTTAGTAACATTTCTGATGTTCATGTATTGTGAGTAATGTTCGCTAGACGTAAATACATCGTAAAAGGCACAAAAATAACAAATATAAATTCCAGCCTAAACGTTGCTGTTGCCAACTTTTCTATAAATTATTACCCATTGTTATTGCTAAAAATAATCCGGCTTAACTGGAAGCCGACCCCAATGTAGTTGGGAAAAGGCTAGGCAGGCAGATGATTATGGGATGTATACAAACTTAGCCAAGATCACCTGGAGTGCTTCCTCAGTTCGATTTCATCTAAAGGTGGTAACAATAATACAACATCTTTTCAATTTCAAAGTGCCGACAAAATACTAGTGATACACGGGGAAATAAAAGGTATTGAGTCAGGAAACTGTATACCTCTAGAAGGTACAAAAATTTTATCACACAGAAGTGCGATATAAAAATAAAATTCATATGTACTGTGCTCAAGATGTCGAAGACTCAACTATAGATTTCCCACTTAATAATAATTTCTTTGTCAATGATGATGACCATGAGTATATATTTGACAACTTATACTGAGGAAGTTATTTTATACATCGGTGGGTTTGTTGTAAGGTAATTAAGAAAAGCAATAAAATGCGAAGATTTTCTACTAGCTCTTGTCAGCGACAAATATTTAGGTCAAATAAAAATAAAATTTAGGTCATAATATTTAAAAAAGATAAGGATGGCCTTATTCTTTACGCGATGTTATAAAACATGTACGTTGGCAGAAATAATATTTAGGATTCATTTAAACATGCTTTACCGAAAAAAATCTTTTGCCGAAAGTCCGAAACTTATTTTAACGACTCAAACGATGCCAGGATGTATTTATTTAAAACTAATCATTTTGAAAGTCAACCTTTTATTGGCAACCACAAAGTTTTACTTAAGGCGATTGCCATGCATTATTTTGAACTGCGTATACATCACGCAACAAAAGGATTTGAACCCCCAAGCAAACAATTTGAAGCCTTCATACGAAGCTTGTTTTATTTAAAGGTCAATAGTGTGTAAAATCAATAGAAGCTAATTAAAAATAAACACATTCTATTATTTAGCTACAAAGCCAGAACCTACTATCACATCAGAAATGGCTATTATTTATAGTACCACATCATCATCATCCATCGTCACTCTCCTGCCCTCATCGTAATTAATTTGGGTTCTGCTGCATGTTTTCTCCGCATCGCATGCCTTTGTAAACCCCTACCGATGATAAAAGATTTGTCAGTAGCATTTTTCAGGTTTTCTCTTACATACTAATTTCCAATTCTCACAAATTGTGTGGCAAATTTTTCCATACCTGGTAACCCCAATATAGTGACGTATTCTTTTTTAGGTCTGCTTTTGCGACACGCTTTGCAGGTGTCTATCTATAGCATTATCTGTGTACGAAACAAGCCCTAGGCCCGTAGACAGAGAATAGAAATAGACATGCTCTTAAAATAAAAATAATTGTTAAAGTAAGACGACGCATATACAAAATGTCTATGTGTGAGCAAGATGTAGCATAGTTTTTCTATCTCTATTGCGTATCGGTTTTTTGGTTTTTTGTTGTCTGCCTGCCATCACCCATCAGTAGTCATTGGTGGCAATCGAGTTGTGGTGTCAGAGTATTTTCGTTGATAGAAGCTTATCCTAAGACGACCCACTGATCGATTTGCTGCTTTAGTGATATTCCAGAAAGTATTTTAAGTGTGTAGTGATGGTGAATTGCAGTATTTACGGCTGTAAAAGCCGTAGTGAACGAAATCAACCAAACATAACCTTTCATCGGTAAGTAGCATTTTTTTATCTATTACAGCAAGTAAATCAAGGATTATTGTACTCAAGACTATTTTCTGTCAATAACAAGCAATGTTTATTGATAATTAACATCTAAAAAGACGATAAAATCCTAACTTGTTTTTCATATTAGCCGACCAAAGTGTGAGGCAATTTATGTTAGGTTGTTATCTATGTCACTTCATGTCATTTGTAAATAGTCGGATAATAACTTGACGGGGATACCAGCACTTGATTATTTTTACCCCTAAACGTATTTTTCTTTTTTAGGTTTCCGAATGATCCATTTTTTAAAAATAAGTGGATTGACTGTACGGTCCGTGTTAACTGGCATCCAAGTCGTCACTCCCGTATTTGCTCACGACATTTCGAAGATAGTTGCTTTCGACATAACTTAAATCGTACCTACTTAAATCCACGTGCGATACCCACACTTTTCATCCAGGTAAAGTAAATATATTACTTAATTTGTTCTAGGCGTTTAGTCAACTTTGATACGTTTGAGCCAAAGGAGGGTTTAACAGCAACCCCTCTGCTAGACAATTAAAGTCAGCATTTAAAAAAATGTTAGTTCATGGTGAAATGAAACACATAACTTCAGGAAATTGTATTCCGTTACAACATATCAATATTTTAACATTGACCAAACCAGAAATAGCAATTAACAAAACATCTGACAAAAATAGACTGATTGATAATGAAACCGAAAGTAGTAATTCAGAATTTTTAAATGAAATTTTAATGAAGGATCACGATTACTTAACTGATCCAAGTATGTTAACCGATTTTTCTAAACATAAAATAATATACATAGCTGGATTTGTTGTAATCAAACTGAAAAAAGAGCTTGTGTGTCTGCTATTATATCTGATACTAAATACGCCAGTCTGCAGTTACAGAAAGATAAAGGTGGTCCATGTTACCCGTCAAAAGCTGTGGTAAAAATTTGTGAGAAAATATTTCGTAAAAATCGAGGTCTTAATAAAAAAAATGTTCTTCTTGTGCTCATGCAGGTAAGTCTTAAACAATGTTTGGGCTTAACATTATTTTATCACTTATTACATTTTAACAGCCAATCTTTCTTCGATTGTCATTATTCGCTCTTTATTAAGGCTATAAGTTTGAAATATCTCAAAGTACGAATACATTATGCAACTTAAAAAGTATGGCAATATTAAATGCACGAAGTTGTACTTTATGTCGAACGTAATACGCTGAGGACTTGTTTATACCATAGAGCAACACAGGCCACCGGCGAACCGGAGGGGAGCAGCCATATGCAGGCGTTCCCCTCTGTCAAAGTATAAGTCCACATGGTCCTACGCCTACAATAAAACTAGTTGCAACCGCACAGGTCACTAGACTAAATCTAGTTGCGTAACGGAATCGACGTCGTAAAAAAATGCCGAATTGTTCTGTATTTTGCTGCAAAAAGAGATCTGCCACGTCAAGTCTACAAAAAGATGGCATTACCTTTCATATGTAAGTAATTTTTAATCACATTATTGCTATTTACTTCTTTTAAATTAAAAAATCTGCAATATTATCAATCGTGTTGTTCGGATTTGTTTACCAACAAAGGCCGCACGTTTTCGTTCAATCGAACGATCGATCGTACGACAGATTCGAGTCTTTTTCCTAGAAGTCGCTGTCGCCGAGCGGTAGTGATGTTGCCGATTTGTTTGTAGATACCTAGTTATCGATGAAAATGGAATTTTTGAGATTAGGTTTTCTGATTTAAATACCCATCATATTGTGGGCTTTATTTTTTTATTTATAGTTGTATACATAAATTAAATATAATGCAATACTTACGCGTATTAGCACATTTTATTAAAATTACTCAGTAAGAACGTCAACTAAAATGTATTTTTTTTTAGGTTTCCTAAAGATCCAAATTTAAAGGATACATGGAAGGCATTTTGTAATAACAGACCAACCTGGATTCCCACGAGAAATAGTGTCATTTGCTCAAACCATTTTAAGTCTTCTGACTTTCAAGTGTTGGTGAACAATAGACGGAGATTAGTTGATGGCGCCAAACCAACTCTGGCGCAGACCTGTATTTGTTCCGTAAGTTTTATTTATTCATGGACGAGGTAAACGAGCGTACATTCCACATGATTTGATTAGTTTTTTTTTTACGGTGGGTAAAATCATCAAACAGGGGATCATGTTTGATGATTTTACCCACCGTACACCGTACCACCGCCCTTGAGTGGAGCGAGAGGGTATGTCAGACTCGTTAATTTTATACGTTAATTTTATTAGTTTTATGATTATTGTGATACATAATAAATAAAGTCTATCATAATAATATCTACTTTTGAATAACTTATTAAACCTAATTTCCTTAACCGATTTCTTGAATTTATCGATAATGCGTATCGACAGTTGTTACAGCTATGGCTGCAAGGAGTTGTCAGTGTAGTTGCATCATATTATTATACTGTTATGACACGATTTATTCAATGTGTGTGTGAAATTGTTAGTGTATTTTGTAATTGTTATGGTGTGAGTTTCGTAGTGACAGACAACTGTTTTTGTGTGAGAATTTGAGAATGTGTGATTTCCCCCCGCGAAAAATGACAGACATATTTGTATCGGTAAAAAACGCAATGGCTACTCCCCTCCGGTTCGCCGGTGGCCTGTGTTGCTCTATGTGTTTATACCTATTCTCTGTCTACGTAGTTATTAAACTCTTTGGTTGCAGCAAAATTTCAGATTCTTCATTGCATTCTGTTTGTGTTTTTAATATTATTTTCAAATATTTATGATCCCCGCTTACTTATGTGCAGTGGTACCCTGCTTTAAATACTAGACTGAATAGCACTGAATGACACTGAATGCATTTCGAATTAGTTTCTTGGATCAATATGAGGTGTATCAACTGCTGAATAGTCATTCCCAAGAAGCAGAGACCACTGAATTCATTTATTTGTCATCCGTGTCTCTTATTATTAAAATAGTTGATCCGCGCAACTTCGTCTGCTCCGCTCCTATAGGTCTTAGCGTGATGATATAATTATAGCCTATAGACTTCCACAATAAATGGGCTATCTAACACTTAAGAATTTTTAAATTGGGTCAGTCGTTCCTGAGATTAGCGCGTTCAAGCAAACAAACTCTTCAGCTTCGAATATTCATACTAGTTGACCCGCGCAACTTTGTCTGCGTCACAATTTTCATTACTGCTCCGCTCTATTGGTCTTAGCGTGATGATATATGGCCTATAGCCTTCCTCGATAAATGGGCTATCAAACACTAAAATAATTTTTCAAATCAGATCAGAAGTTACTGAGATTAGAGCGTTCAAGCAAACAAACTTTTCAGCTTTGTATATTCGTTTATAAAAAACTAGTTGACCCACGCAACTTCGTCTGCGTGGCAATTTTCATTACTGCTCCGCTCCTATTGATCTTAGCGTGATGATATATGTATAGCCTATAGCCTTCCTTGTTAAATGGGCTATCTAACACAGAAATTATTTTTCGAATTGGACCAGTAGTTCCTGAGATTAGTGCGTTCAAGTAAACAAACAAACTCTTCAGCTTTATATATTAGTATAGATAATATTCATATTAGTCAATTGTTATGTATTTTCCATCTTTAACATATACTTGCCTAAAGCGCATGTTGGTTGTAACAGAGCAGAGCAATACTAATGCTCATTTTACAATAACATAAAACTTGAAAAAAAGTGCACACTGCCGCTAAAGAAGTTTTCACTTCAAAAAAAAAAAAAAAGTCAAATGCCACTGGACAATTGCAGACTCCGTAAGATTGTCATAATTCTTTATTAGAATATGATTTCTCGATATAAAATGAAATCTATCGTATAAAATATAAACCCCACACAAATTCAATAATTTTGAATATGTCCGTGGCTTAAAAAGAATATATTTTACATTTTCACTCAATATTTTACAATTCCATGTGCAATATTCCGGTGACATATACAAGTCCAAATTAAGAAAAAAATTAAAAAATATATATATTTTCCTGTGACTTATACAAAAGACACTCTAGTTACTAAAAATGATACAAACATAAGCTTAAATCTGTGTTTATTGTAACTGTGGTTTGTTTGCAGCGTTCATGTCATATGCAGGAGTTGGCTTCAGGCAGCAATGCAGCAGCCCCTGATGTTGAGTCACCACCGCTACCACCTGTTCAAAATGGGCCACCTCGAAGGAAAGGTAATACTACAACTTTACCGAATTCGTTAGCATGGTTGTCGCAGTTGTTGAGCGGTTGACCGCTGCGCGTCATGGGTTCGGTTCCCGCACGGCTTGTATGGCTTACAAATGGCCAGTCAGGCTCCACAAAATTATAAAACAATAGATAGTTGTCCTAAAAGGAACTTATGGAGACTGACCGGATAGTTGTTCCAGGTATGGCGGTTTGTGTATGTTTGTGTTTGTAAAAGCACCCACGATATTTGTGAAATTCCTAGTGTGGGGCAATGCTAATTTAAAAAAATATATAAGCGAGCTTTGATCGGATCTGTTCATTGTATATTTCAACAAAACAGAAACAGAATGTTACATGTGGTCCGGCAAGTCCTTGAAATACTACTATTGCAAGAGCATAGTTTCTATGTCTATGGCTCTTTAACTATGTCATTATCTGGCTAGCTTATTCTCAACTATATCGGGAGTAGTAGTGTTCAAAGTTGCTATATGGCAATCACTTGCTTAATGCTCTACGCTTTATATTTTAAGCAAGCTATTGTATATGCTTTATTATAAGCGCGTGAATAAAGCAAGCGCGGTGACTGACCTGACAGCATGCTAACATGCTTTATAAGAATATTACATCGCGTTTAAGAATTTGTTACAATAAAACGGAACAGTTAAAAAAACAATAAACTTTCTTTCAATATTTCCACGCATATGAATGTCTATAATTGATTTAGTTATTTGTTATGAAATAAAATATGTTAGTATTTAAAGCAATTATAGGCCACTAAGGTATATTTTGTGATACTGTACCGATAACGTGAGCCGCCCGAGATCGCGAATTCGCATGCGGTGCGTAAAACGTAGCACGCGACCTAACGCAATCACTAGCATGCGACAACTGGCGGCACCGTAGCCCCGCCCCGCCGCGTCGACGCCTGCTTTCTTGCGAGTTTGTTAAATTGCTACTTGCTCTTGCGATATTGCGATGCGCGTCGGACAGAGACAGAGAGTGCGATGTAAAATATCGCACATAACAACAAGTGAGAGCCACGATGTTTGCTTTATGATATGTATGATAAACACGGCGCTTTATTTTGCTATGTGAAATATTAACCACCACTAATCGGGAGACATGAATATTGACATAAAAGCCAACGGCTGCGACCATAGAGCTGAGGACCATTTAAATCTGTTAGCGTCTCACGGTCTCTTGCCAACAAACCTATATCCATCAAGAGGTGATAACTGTTTGGGTCACCGTTTGTTGAAGTCTCAGCTTGATTCTGACACATTTTTCCTTGAGTTGTTTTTATTACTGACCCCTGTCCAAAACTTTATATAATATCGTTAAAGAAAAAGCAATTCGCAATAGAATTAACTACAGTGCACAGCGCAGTGTGCCGTGTACAGCGGGTTAGTCCTAGTAGATTTTACGCCTGCGTTAAATTCATCTGATGCAAACGTTGCTGCAAGTATTTTTGTTAGTTTAGTATCGAAAATAACTAAAAACAACACTAGTAGTTATAAAGTACCGCGAAATAAACAAAAACATCAAACCGTGGATCACGCCGGGTCTGATAAGCTGTATTCGAAATCGAGATAGAATGCACAAATCACTATATAGGGACATTGTTACACCAAAACTATCATACATTAGATATATAAATTTCATTAATAAACTACTTAAAAAACTCAAAAGACAATTTCAGAAAAACTTACTTCTAGACGCATAAAATAATTCAAGGGCTACTTGGGACGGCGGCGGCGACCTCTCGCTGCCGGCCCTGGTTCAATCTATGGCCCGGAGTGAGGAGGCATGGGAAGCGGTGACTTCCTTCTGCGAAGCAGTAATGCTAACGAAGGAGGATGCCGAACGTGTAAGAGAGAGGGAAACCTCACGACCCAGCCGCCGCAACAGAAGAAGACGTCCCGGGCATCGGGGGTCGCAGGGCGATTTCCGGCCACCGTAGGCGCGGGCCTGCGGACGGCGAGCTTTGGGTGGCCCGCCGTCCGAACAGAACCAGGCCCGGGTTGGCGGCGCGCTGTGTTCCACGCGCGCCTCAAGGAGCTGTCAGCAAGGGAGACGGGGCCCGCTAGGGCCAGTGCCTGCCGGGGTGCGGAATCCGTTCGAAAGAGACGCCGCGTCCCTGGAACGCAAAGGGCACTGGGAGGAACACGGATGGGTTTTAGTCAGTAAGAGTCTGACACTCCCTTCCGCTCCGCCCAGAGCGGAAGGAGTCCATTTGATGATTTCCCATCCTTTAAAAAAAAAGGCTACTTGGGACACTATTAAAACTATAACAAAAAAATCTTCATTTGTTGTTTCGCTTCTTAATATTATGGAAAACCCGACATTATCAGTAAATGCGGTAAACCATTTCTTCACTAACATGGCGAAGACCTAGCTACTCAAATTCAGCGGAAAGCATCATCTTCCATGTCATCTTCCAATGACTTGCCAGTCGCTTCTCAGTGTGACTCTATGGCTCTGATCCAAACCGACGACGCCAAAGAAGTAGAGCTTCTCATAAAAAGTCTACGTAGGGATTGTGTTGTGCTGTTGGTTTTGACAATATAATTTGTAATGTTAGTGGAACTTGTTTACTTATAGCGGTCATAATTATCAATGTTCGATAACAATAACTTGTCCATTTATTATCAAAATGTGAGGGGATTACGCACTAAATCACACATATTTCTTTCCGAAGTCCTGCGGAACAATTTTGACGTCATATGTATCACAGAGACCTGGCTTAATGATAACTTTAACAGTTGTGAATATGTTGATAGCCGATACGAATTATACCGCTGTGACCGTAATTACCAAGCGACCGGCAGCGATCGCGGCGGAGGTGTTATGATAGCCGTGCGTCGCGCGCTCTGTCCTTGGCAGCGCAGCGACATGCGCGCGTCACCGCTGTCGGATGAGGTATGGGTCTCCCTGCCTCTGCGCACGCACGCGCCGGCGGACCAAAACAATATCGGTTATTCTAATTACTTACACATTATAGCTGCGTATATACCGCACGGCACTACTCATGAATCATTGCTAGCATCCTTTTACGACAGAGTGAGTGAATTTATTTTACGTAACCATAATGATACATTTTTAATACTAGGAGACTTTAATGTATCCCACGCTTGTTGGTCTTGCAATTATGACTCAAATTCTATGGATATATTCACTAATAATGACAAACTAGCTAGTCTCACCGCCGATTTCATGAATTTCTCTTCCTTATTACAATACAATAATCAATTCAACCATAATAATAGAATATTAGATTTAATCTTTAGTAATGAACTGTGCCTTATCTCACTGTGCAAACATCCATTTGTACCACAAGATTTGCATCACAACCCATTAGAAATTGACTTAAAATTAAACTTCTGTTCTGCACTCAAGCTCCCATCTACAATGAAAAGGCAATATTATAAAGCCAATTATGACTCAATTATAACTGCCCTTGCGTCGGTGGATTGGGAGAATATTTTTTCTAATATGAACCATGTAGATTCCATGACTGATTACTTCTATAGTGTCCTCCAAAATATTTTAGACGAATTTGTGCCAACCTGCAATTTAAATTCTACACAAAAATATCCACCTTGGTACACAAAACCACTTATAAAGTTATCCAACGAAAAATGCAAGTTTCACCATAAATGGAAAACATATGGTAACCTCCACGACTACCGCACGTTTTCGTTTTTACGGAGTAGATTTAAAAAAATGTCTAAAGATTGTTATCAAAATTTTATTAAGTATTCTGAAGATAATATAAAAAAAGATCCTAAATCTTTTTGGTCATTTGTCAAATCAAAATGTTCATCTAATACCATCCCTGAAAGGATGATGTACAACGGGAAAATACTCTCTACTGGCGAGGAGATTTGTGATGCTTTTAATGAATACTTTAATTCAGTTTTTGTTTCATCCACACCTCAAACATACCCTCAAAGCTACAACACATCTTCTACTGTAGATATAGGCACAATCAATGTTACCTTTGAACAAGTATTAGATGAATTAAAAAAAGTTAATATTAAAAAAGGTGCTGGATCCGATGACCTTCATCCAGTTTTCATATCCAGGTGCGCTGAGGTACTTGCAAGACCAATAACCTTAATATTTCGCACGTCTATTGAAAGTGGAGTGTTTCCTAGTAAATGGAAAAAATCAATTATAACCCCTATACCCAAAAACATTAGAAAAGATATTGTAACTGAATATAGACCGATCTCTAAATTGTGTGTTCTAGGAAAAATATTAGAAAAAATAGTAACATCTCAAATCTCATTCGCTTTTCGTAATCACATATCTCAGCAACAGCACGGTTTCTTTAAAAATCGCAGCGTAGACAGTAACATGTTAAATTTCTCAGAGTTTCTAGTGAACGCTATGGATAAGAACCTACAAGTAGATGTCGTGTACACCGACTTTTCGAAGGCGTTCGACAAAATTAACCATGATATGCTTATTAAAAAACTAGCGAGGGCCGGTGTGCACGGCAATTTACTACGATGGATTCAATCCTATATAAAAAACCGAAGTCAGGCGGTCTATGTTAAAGGTTACTCATCTCAGTTCCTCCCTCTTCCCTCCGGAGTTCCCCAAGGTTCCCATTTGGGACCCCTGCTCTTTAGCCTCTACATTAATGACATAGGAACCATATTTGACCACAGTAATCACTTACTTTATGCTGATGATACGAAAATATTCCGAGTGGTTAAATCCGTTAGAGATTGCTCTAAATTACAAAGTGATTTAATTAATTTGCATAATTACTGTACAACAAATCAACTCTATCTCAACATAGATAAATGTTTCATTATGTCATACACACGGAAAACTTACCCATTACATTTCAACTATACCATAAATGGCTTAATTCTTAAAAGAGTTTCCACCATTAGAGACCTAGGTATCGTTATGGACTCCAAATTAACATTTACCCATCATATAGACCACATAGTTAGCTCCGCATTTCGCAGCCTAGGATTTATTCTACGGATAAGTAAACCTTTTAAAAATGTGGTAACTCTAAAAATTCTTTATTTTTCATTTGTCCGCTCTATTCTAGACTTTTGTAGTACTGTATGGAGTCCATGTTTTAACATACATATAAATAGGATAGAAAGGATACAAAAAAAGTTTTTAAAATCATTTAACTATCGCAATAATACTTACGACCCTTCATATGAAGATGCAATGCGTAGGCATAAACTGATAAGTCTACGCAACAGACGTAATATGTTCGATATTATTCAATTGTTCAAAATTTTAAACTCATTGACTGATTCACCATCATTACTTGGTAGAATATCATTGAAAGCACACGCTCGCCTACCCGTACGCCCCTCACGTACTACACCACTTTTTGTTCCTCCGCGACTAAATAAAAAATACACTCGTAACTCATTTATATACCGTTCCACTAACAGTTATAATGGAGAATTTACAGATATAGACCTTTTTAACATTTCTCTTAATAGCCTTAAATTAAAACTTAAAAGTAGATGTATCACCTAATTAAAACTTACCTTTTTTTGTTTTTTCCACCTTCACTTTACTTTGTATACTGATGATATATGTTTCACGAAATTATGTTCTGATACGGAAAATTATATTTATTTCTTGCGCGTCTTTCCTTGTTAGGAGTTTATTGTTCTTATTTCTACCAGTATGTCACATTTTCGGCACTATAGGTCTATTGTAAGAAACAATTTGTCTGAAGAATTATATATGTATATGACTGTTTGATGCCAAAATAAAATAAAATAAAATAAAAAATAAAAAATATTTCAACATTTATGTCTTACAGTCTTCACTTGTTATATTTGTCCCGGTTTTGACGCACATTTCCCAGCTATCTCTTTCTCCTGGAGTCTTTCCTGATGTCTTTAAGAGAGCTATTGTACACCCCATCCATAAGAATGGTGATGCGAGTTGTTGTCAACAATTATAGGCCTTTACCGGTATTGCCAGCTATGGCCAAAGTCGGAAAGTCCTTGAAAAATTGCTAAATAATCGAATGACGAACTATCTTGAAGCAAAGGGTGACTAACAAGAAATCGACAGAAGATGCTGTTTTATCATTGGTTAGCAGAATAGTCTACATTCTGGACAAAAAGTAAAAGTGCCTGGGATTGTTTTTGGACCTCGCAAAGGCGTTCGATACCGTCTCCATCCAGAGTCTTATCTCTAAGCTGGAGAGAATTGGCGTTAGAGGAATGGCTCTCAAATCATTTAAGGACTGTCTTACTATCAGAAGACAAGCAGTTAAGATTGCAGTTCATTGCAATTCATCAGTAGGGACGAGGAATTGTTTTTTGGAGTTCCTCAGGGGAGGATTTTGAGGCCTCCGTTGTTCACAATTTATATAAATAAATAACCTCTGTGAGCTAAAATCTCCCAATTGCCAAGTATTTGCGTACGCAGATGATACTGTACTTTTAATCCACGGCTCCACATGGACTGATGTGAAAGCTGATGCAGAATCTGCTTTGAGTAAAGTCATGTGTTGTTTATCACGTAACCTACTAACGTTGAACATTAGCAAAACCAACATAACTTTCGCATTAAACACCTCTGCTCTCCCACCTCTAAATGATTTCTTTATAAAATTTCATACTTGCCAAGAGCCGTCTTCTAACTGTGATTGTGTAACAATTTTCCAAGCCTTGGAATCAATATTGATCATTTTTTTAAATGGCAATGTCATATTGATGCCCTAACCTCACGTGTAAGAAAGCTGATATACGTGTTCAAATTGTTCCGAAATGCTGCTGATTTGGGAACCCTATTGACCTACCTTGCGCTATGTCTATCAATACTATCTTACTGCAGCACGATATGGGGTGGGGCAGCAAAGACTATACTCTTGCCTCTAGAAAGGGCACAAAGAGTTGTTCTCAAGGCTATAACTAAAAAGAACTTTAGATATCAAACCGCAGACGATAATTAGAAAACACGCAACGCTAACTTTCGACCCTTTTTTTAAGGATGGGAAATCATCAAATGACTCCTGCCGCTCTGGGTGAAGCTGAAGAGAGTGTCGAGACTCTTACTGATTAAAACCTATCCGTGTTCCTCCTAATGCCCTTTGCGTTCCAGGGCCGCGGTGGCTCATCCAAACAAATTCTGCAACCCCGAAAGACTCTGGCCCTAGCTGGCCCAGTCTTCTATGCTGACAGCTCTTTGAGGCGCGCGTGACACACAGCGCGCCGTCGACCAGGGCCTGCTTCTGATCAGACGACGCGCCACCCAATGCTCGCCGTCCGCAGGCCCGCGCCTATGGTGGCCGGGAATCGCCCTGCGATTCTCAACGCTTAACTTGAGACATGAGAGATCAACCGACGATTATCCCTAAATGCACTATGAAAGTATACCCATACCCAAGGACAATCCCCGGTCGGAGCAGGACTGCTCCAACCGGAGCTCCCTGCCTGACCACTGACAATTAAAACGGCTTTGAAATGCCAGGGGATGACTTGTACACTCAATAATGGGTCTCCCGAAAACGATCGCTAGCACAAAGTGACGTAGCGCCAAGAGGGTAACATACCCTGATGTGCTAGAGGAGTGGAGAGGTGTACCACGGCTATTAGGACAATCCTGAAAGTACGGTCAAGATAGAGGTGAGAGCTGTGTTCCTCGTCAGTGTTCAGCCAATAAAGGCAAGTAGGACATGAGGAACAAGACTTCTCTCGGGAGATCAGGTCCGTGCGGTCGCTACTGCCTAACAGTTCGCCACAAAACTGCCTTGCGAATGTATCTCTCTTTGTCTGGCCCTTATTCCTAGGTATGACCTAAGGTTGACTGGAGCGCGCAAGCCCAACCACGATATGAACGTAGACAAACGGCGGTTATTATTATTATGCTCGTATTTTATTAATTATTAGCACTTCGCCCGCGACTTCGTTCGCGCGGGTTTAGTAGGTACTCCATGCACTTCATCTCCATAAGTCCTCCCTCTATAAAGGGTAACGTGTAGATTACTTATTAATAGACTATTCTTCTTATCGTGTGGGCAGTAAGATCTAACGACCACACCCTAGTGTCAGAGTTTCTAAACCTTCTCAACCGTGTATATTTATACCAGCTGTAACTTTTAAAGTAAAGGTCCGATTTGCATAATTTAAGTTGTAATTTACGTATACATAACCAACCTAAATTACCAAACCATTCAAATGGATAAGGATTAATATCATGATACCAAAATCATAAATCATCACAATACCACTATCTCACCTGATGGTAAGCTATGATGTTGCTCTATTGTCAATAGTTTCCGCAGCGTACGTAAAATAAGATTTTTTTTTTGGTAATTTTTGAAAATATTCTATAGCCTATGTTCATCAGGTATAATGTAGGATTCTAATGGTGAAAGAATTTTTCAAATCGGTTCTGTACTTTCGGAGCCTATTCAATTCAAACAAAAAATAAAAGCTTTTAATAAACAAACAAACAAATAAATCTTTATAATATTAGTGTAGACATGTTACTTTTTAGATTTCAAGAATGAAAATAATTATATTTCCAATCTTACTACAGGAGAAGAGAACAGGCTCATGAGAAGGCAGAAGAGGCAACATGATGATCAGCCTGGCTCCAATCACCCTGCTCTGTCAGAGGATACTGACGATGCTGGATCAAGTGACGATGACAATGTTCAAGAGCCGCCCCCTCCTCCACAACTAAACTTACACTCTGCTGAAGTAAGTTCAAATTCAACAATTATAACAGCAGCTGATTGAAGATTGTCGTTTGGGGGAGGCTTGACCCCGTTGTGTGTAGGATAAAGGATGTTCCCTTGTTTCGCAGACATTTCCGCAACATTTGCCCTCTTCCGGCCCCCCTAACAAAAAAAAAATAATAAAAAAATGGGTCTGCCCCATGTTACTTGGGGTCGGCGCAACACTTTTTCTCCAATTGGTGTAAACATAATAAACAATTTTAACAGAGAAATATACGTAGGTAATAAATATGAACTGAAACATTATAAAAATCATACAATACACAAAAATATATACACAAACACACACAATATATACACACAATACACATACAATATATATGTTACGGCTAAAGATGGATGTGAACATAAACTTAAGATTAACCGGCTAAACTTAAGTTTATCTTCAAGAAGCAGCTAAAGTTCGATATCATGTTAGTTTGTGTCGTGATATTCCATCTTTAGCCGGCTAATGTGCACATTAACCGAAACGCAACGGCTAAAAATGTATTCCAAGGACGCGCCGGGCCGGCGCGGAGGGCTTGAGGGGTGGTGGGGATGTCATTTCGCAATAATTCTGCATATTTCTGCTCCTGTTATGAACAAATTAATGATTTGGTAGATATTGTTTTAAGTAACTAATATTTTGTAATTGTAATTTTGAATACCTACATAGGTACATAAAAGTATATGTAATGAGGGTGAATATTTTGTTATAAAAGTTTTCGTGTCAAAATAGTAAACATTATTACTTACACTTTTTCATTTCCTTCTACATTTTTAGCCAAGGGCCTGCGGTTACACTTAAGTTTAGCCGGCTAAAGATACAAGAAACTAACATTAACACCTCCTCGAAGATAAACCTAAGTTTAGCCGGCTAATCTTAAGTTTATGTTCACACCCATCTTTAGCCGTAACATATACATACAATGTATACACTTTTGTTTCAAATCACGCCTCACGCAGTCCATGTATAATTTCTTTGGCCTCGCTCTCCCCCTCCATGAATCCATATGTATACCTATTCATATCTCTTAGTAATGCCAAATTACTAAATAGATATACATTATTTGCAGATGTGCAGGGTGTGTCTAGCTTTAGACATGAAAATGTTTGATTTGAGGGACACTGAATTGAAATCAATGTTCCAGTTAACCACTGGAATAACGGTAAGCCACCTTCTGTTTACGAACGTCGTCTGCCTTAAATATATATTGATCGGCTTCCAGTCACCCGGAGACAATAGAATACAAGTATTATTCTGTCAGTAACTACCTATCCGACCTCCACGACCCAGTTGACCGAAAACCACTGACTGGTGACTTGTTAGGAAGTTTTTTATGGATGGGAAACAAAGAATGGTCGAAATATACGATAGTATATTTCCCATCCATAAAAAACTTCCCCTTGAAAATACTGCTTGAGACTCGGAAGATTCTTTATGACCTTTAATATAGCATTTAACATGACTAATAATTACATTATTTCCTCCCATCGCCAGCTTGAAAAAAATAAAGGTTCTAAACTTGGGAGCTTAATATGCTGGGAGTGCGCTGCAAGGCTTAAAGCTGCCTCGAAGTTCAGAAGCAAAGCGCTGTTCAGCGAATCATTGCTGAAGAGATTAATGAACAAAGGAGAACAAGTAAGTTATATTAGTCTCACTGTTAGCGACTACGCTCGTCAGAAAGTACTACCACCATACATAGTTGTGCCGCCAAGCGGAGTCGCTGTGTTCCGGAGTGAAGATGTGTGCCGGTGTCGCTATCTAGTGGGTGACACACGTTACACAGTTCAGCTTGTATCTGGGGTGGCAACGCATCCGAGTTGATGCCTTTTAGTTGGCAAAAAAAACCAGTTCTATAATGATGATATTTTTTTCAAATTACAGATACAAAAGCAATATTTCGAAGCAGCAAAAGAAGCAGAAAGTCTTATATCACCCACGACTTTGACTTTTTCAGGAACGGTACATATTGTAGAAATTGAAGGCCAAAATATCATGACCCAACTTGTTCAGTCGGGTGATGACGATGAACCTTCACTATCAGAAAATAATGAGACAGAAATTAAAGATGAAATAAATGACGAACATTCTGAAATGGACCTTGAAGGAGACTTCAATGTTGCTATTAAAACTGAGATTGAAGATGATCTTACATGCTCCTTTACTGATGAACAAAATAGAACAAACATACTAAAAGAATATCCTCTAGATAGTACATCTTCGATTGAAGAAACAATCACCTCTGGCCATAGCCGCCCTCTGCTGCCGCACACTTCACTATCAGAAAATAATGAGACAGAAATTAAATATGAAATAAATGACCAACATTCTGAAATGGACCTTGAAGGAGACTTCAATGTCGCTTTTAAAACTGAGATTGAAGATGATATTACATGCTCCTTTACTGATGAACAAAATAGAACAAACATACTAAAAGAATATCCTCTAGATAGTACATCTTCAATTGAAGAAACAATCACCTCTGGCCATAACCGCCCTCTGCTGCCGCACACTTCGCTTGGAAGCGACCTGACTATCCCTCTAGAAGATTATGATGATCAAATAAGTAAACATCTTATAACAACTATCCCAATTAAAATCAGTAGCACTGTTATAAAAACTAACCCAAATCAATTGAGTAAAACCGGTAAAAAAACTACCACAAAATCGAAAATAGTGCGTAATCAAAATATAGAACGTAAACATAAAAGCCTTATTAAAAGATCAAAAGTAGGTGTAAGCCATGATCATACATATTATTCAAAAGGAGACAGTGTAGACGGAAAAATAAAGAAGAAAAAGAAAATAAAAAGAGTGTTACTAGCAAAAAGTTTTCGTAAAAAGGTTTCAAGTCAAAAAGTGCACAAGTCTTCTCTAGCTATAGATTAACTTCTTAAGAGGAATTATAACTTGAAAACTAAGAAGATATATATCCTATTTCACCCGAATGGAACGGAGAGTGGTCTAGAATGCTTAATAACAAATGGATCTACAAATTTTGTGGTTTAGCCCTATTCCACGTTTTAAGTCTCATTTAGTTGCAATTGTGTGCATCCCTGCAAACGTACCGGTGACACATTCTTATGGGTATTTCTCATTTTCAGTAAAATTATCTGTGACAATGATTTTTTTCTTCAATAACAAAGGGCACGTGGACTTGATATATTTATCAAGGTAGTGCTACCATGTCTGGTGTAGACTACATGAAAAAAAAAAAAAAAGATTGATCACTTAATTTTTAGTATAAAAAAAATATCGTGAAAATGTCTTTTCCGTGGATGTGACTGAAGCAAATTTATAGATATAACAATTTTTTACCAGTCTTTAGCATGATATTTCTAAAATATTGCGATATTATCTTAAACTCTAATAAATACGGACCCATATCAGCTTATAGCTTAATATCTAATTAATAAAAAAGAGAACAAAAAACCTAATTAAAGTATGTGACTCAAATTTTGGTCACTTCCATGGACGAAGGTCACAATAACTTTTTACTAAGGAAAAAAACTGCGTATATCGGAATTTATGTGAGCATTGACAAGCCGTCACTTATCATAACCATAAACAGATGTCAATTTCTTACTGGCTGTGCTATACGTTTGTCGTGAAAAACAATAAGATTACCTGATTAAAACTCGTCAAGCATACGTGGTCACTACTGTGGTTGCTATGCCAAGTAAGTATTTAATGTTAAATTTACATTTGTTTTGCTGTTTTGTAGGTTTAATGGTCAAATTACGATTGCCGAAATAGGTTGCATAGATGAAATTTTTTAGGTTAGTTTTCCGTAATTGAACCAAAAAATGTCCTTTCCATGGATGTCACTTCCATTGATTCCGTGGATATTTTTCCTCCATGGAAGTGACCACAAGTCCAGGGATGTGAACTTTAACTTGCTAACTTTAAATTAACTTAACTTTAAGCTAACTTTAAATTAACTTTACTTTAAGCTAACTTTAAATTGCTGCAGAAAAATATATATGACAGAAAAAGCGAAGAACAGGAGAATAACGAACCGGATAGTGAAACCAAAGAACAGGATAATGTGGTACTGGACAGTGAGACGAAAGGACAGGAAGACGAGGAACTGGATATTGAGACTACAGAACAGGAGGAAAAGTAACTAGACAGTGAGATTGAAGAACTGGAGGAAAGAGAACTTTATGATGAGACTGAAGAACAAGAAGATTAAGGAACTAGATAGTGAGATTGAAGAACTGGAGGAAAGAGAACTTTATGATGAGACTGAAAAACAAGAAGATAAGGAACTAGGCAGTGAGATTGAAGAACTGGATGATAGACAACTTTATAATCAGACTGAAAACCAAGAAGATAACGAGCTTGATAGTGAGACTGAAGATTGGGAGGATAAGGAACAGGAGAATAAGGAACTAGACAGTGAGAATGAAGAACTGGAGGATAGAGAACTTGATGATCAGTCTGAAGAACAGGAAGATAAGGAACGCGATAGGAAGTCTGAAAAGAGGAGGATGAGGATCTTTCACAGTGAGAGTGATGATGACCTCGAAATATTTTAATTAAGAAATATCTCTAAAGTTATGAAACTTATTAATATTAAGATTTTATTAAGACTGAAATTAGAAAGTGCCAGAAGTACAAAGTTTTTGATCTCTTTAGCAGTTACTTTTAAAAATATAATATATGTTTGATATTTTAATACAAAATCCTGCATGGAGTATTGTAGCCACCTTTGGGATGGCTCAGCTAAGTATCAGCTTGCCGCGCTTGACTCGGTGGAACGCAGAGCTAAGAGGCTCATCGGCGACGTAAAACTGGTGGATGCCAAGCTACATAGCTTGGCTCATCGCCGTAAGGTTGCCTGCTTGTCGGTCTTCTACAGATTGTACTTCGGTGAGTGTGCCCAAGAACTCCACGACCTCATCCCACTGGCCCCCTTCTACCATCGGACATCCAGACGCACTGCATCTTACCATCCCTACCTTGTGGCTATTCCACCAATTCGCACTAAGCGTTTTCAAACGTCTTTTATAATGCGCACAGCAAAGGAGTGGAACTCTCTGCCAGCGTCTGTGTTTCCGAAAGCTTACAACCCTAATCTCTTCAAAGTTAGAGTGAACAGGCTCCTTCTGGGTGGGCTCGCTCCATCGTAGACTTTGTCTCTGTCATCTCTGACATAGACTAGAGTCAAGAGCAAACCCATTAAAAAAAAAAAAAAAAAAAGCAAAAAATCAAAGCAATTAAAGTTGATTTTGCAAACTTTTGTTTTATTTAATAAATCCAGTGTATTTATACTTATATTTTCCTTGGATAAAATAAAAACTTTGACTTCATCTTTATATAAAATATAT
The DNA here is from genome assembly GCA_950371165.1 of Lacanobia oleracea. Taxonomy (NCBI): domain Eukaryota; kingdom Metazoa; phylum Arthropoda; class Insecta; order Lepidoptera; family Noctuidae; genus Lacanobia; species Lacanobia oleracea. The sequence goes on along the minus strand of OX493411.1, from coordinate 12,151,880 downwards.
AGAATGTCACGTCCATGATTTAAAGTCATTTCCATGATTAAAAAACTGTATGGAAAGTCACCTCCTTGGATTCAGTGTCACTACCATGGACGTTCGAAATTTTATTGTTTATTTCTAGTAAAACTAAAGAGTTGTAAGCTCGGTACATAATTTTTTATAGTAGATTATAACCTAAATTATTGATATTTACAGCTATTTCACGTAAAATTGATCAAAACATTTTTTTTTGTTTTTGTCATCAGAAGTAAAAAATACCCTTATTTAAAAAAAACGGAAAGAAAGACAAACCTGTCCTGAATTGACGTATATCGTGTTCGTTTACTTTTTTTAAGGCTTTTTGCCCGTCTCTGTACACCTACACCCTGTGGGTTCTATATATGCAAAGGGCATACAACGCCCTAAGAGTTTAGTACAATAATGCCTTCAGGGTTACTGTAGTGCATCAGGAATGTTTTCGGAAGCACGCACTGATGGCTTCACCACCATCCTTTGGAAAGGGACGGCATCCATGATGCGCAAGGTGCGTGGGAGCGTCAATGACATACTGAAGATAAGCCGTGTTGCGCTATCATGGCGCATTGGGTACATACACAATTACACATGTGCCGGGCGCGTAGGTGAGCGCAACAAATATATATGAATTAAAATGACTTTTGTATTGTGTCTGTTACTAACATAGCTTTTAAGTAGTGTGTATTACTAACAACATGTGAATCAAGGTCTGAAATAAAATTATTATTTTTTTAAATTATTTCACTTTTTCTAGTTATGAAAAAATAATCATAATTTGGGTTTTTGGTTTTTCGGTTTTGGTTTTTTTGACTTGATATCGTCTTATAAATCGATGAACACCAGTTGCACACACGAAAAAGTGTCACGGTCACGTTTTGCAAGCAAATAAGCGCGGAACAAGCGATAGAGAGGCACGATCAGCCCAAGCGTTCGGCTTGTTTGTTAAGAATTCAGTTGTTTTCTTATGACTTTACCACGTCAAATTATCGTACGTAAACCGACTTTACCGAAACCAATTTTTTTTTGTACTTAATTTGGGTTACTTATAACCGGAAAACAAATTATGATTAGCTAATTTATCTGGCGCGTTCTATAGCGACGAGATTAGGTATATTTTTAATTCGAGACTAACCTTTCGCACGCGACTTTGTTCGCACGGATTTAGTAGGTACCTACTCCACGAACTTCATCTCATAAACCCCTCTTTATAGGGTAATGTGTAAATTACATAATATTAGACTCGACGTAGGGCAGTTCGCTCTAACCTCAACATTTTTCTCACTTAGAGCATTTTATACCCGCTGCGACTTTTAAACGAAATGTCAGATTTGAATAATTTAAAGTGTAATTGACATGTAGAGGTACACATATAAATAAAGTTTACGATCACTACCATAAGCTGTTATATTTTTTCAAATTTAACTTTATCAAGAAAAAATCTTTGTTGCGTGTTTTATTTAAATAAAAATAACCATGTTTGAAATTAAAATATAAAACTATTTTTTATTAACAAAATTGAGTAATTAATCAGAATGTAATTGTAACAGGAATTTGATAGAAAGAAAAGACTTTTAAGGCGTTTAAGTTTGGTTAAACCCAAACTTATACGCCTATTTCTAAATAAAAGGTTTATATTCAATATAACATAACGCCTCCCCTGGCTCGAACACATGTGGAGATCCTCCTGGGTATGCTGATGATCAAATTATCCAGCATTTCTTGGGGTAACCTGTCCCATTCTTGAATAGCGGTGTCCCTAAGCTCTCAGGTATGCATTTTGCATACCTAGTGAGATAAAAGGCTATTCATTATTCTGCACAAAATTTTAAATAAAATGTTAATTTTCATGGTCTTCCTTTTATTTTAGATACTACGTTATTTAGAAGAAATAAATGTAGGTATATTGAGCTTTTAAACCGGTACACTAAAATTAGTACACCAATTTGTAGTCCTCAAAAGGCATAGTTTTTTTTATCCTTTTCAACGCCAGAGAGGTACTTACATGAAAAAAATTAAAATAAATGGAAATGATTATTATTATCACTCACGGAACAGAAAAAACAGGTGGAAATGCTATGCGACGAAATTTGTATTGGAACCTGTGGCGCCACACTCACACAACTATACCGTTAAGGTGGAAGCGCCAGGGTAGCCCGCGAAATTCAAATATTTTATGTTTTTTTGCAATTTGCCGGTCTGTGTAAAGTGTTTGTTGAACAAAATACGATTCGCGACCGTAACGCGTATTTGTCTAAAGAATTATAACCATTTTAATCATCAATATAGCCCTCTAAGTTCATGAAGCCCTATTGAATGACTTTTTCATGAATTAACCATGAAACAAACACTTCACACTGACCGGCAAATTGCAAAAAAACATAAAATATTTGAATTTCGCGGGCTACCCTGGCGCTTCCACCTTAATCATATAATTCACCACAAACCAAGGATACAATTGATTGGTTGTTTCAATTTTGGTCAAAATAAGAATAAGTCAAAGAACCTACATTTGAAAATATACCTTCGGCCTTACACGTAGGATTTATTTTACTTTTAGGCAAAAAGTACTCCCGGCGTTTCGTTTTCTGAATTCATTCTAAGTTGAATTTACGAGTAAATTCCGCTATTCGACCATAGATGGCGGTATTTTCAATGGTTGTAATTATAAACTTAAACTACTTTGCAATAAGGTTCATTACTCTATGTTGGGATAGTAACAGTTGCCACTCGATCACGGCTGAGCCACATGAACTTTTACTTACATTGTCGATATCGATAAATAGGATAACTTTTTTCGATATTAATTCCAAAAAATGTCACTCGCTTGGTGTTGGAGTTTTTTATGGGAGCCATACATGAAACTTGTAGTTGGAATCGTTATGAAATAAGCTATCACAGTTAAAATGGATAAGTTCTGGTTTGCTTTGTAATACATTGTTAATAAAGTTCTACTTCCAAAATAGCGTAAGCGGAGTACTCCCAGTTTATTGTATAAAAGTAGATAGAAACAAAAAAAAAACATTATTTCAAAGGTTTTTATTTTGTTTATGTAAATATATAATTATGCAAAGAAGTTGGGGATTCTGGCAAAGGTGAGACGATACTTCACGCCGGAACAGCTGCTTAAACTTTATCAAGCGCAAGTTCGATCGTGTATGGAGTACTGCTCTCATCTTTGGGATGGATCTGCCAGATACCAACTTGATGCCCTTGAGTCAATTGAGAAACGAGCCAAGAGGATCATCGGCAATGAGAGGCTTGTCGCGACGAAACTCCAAAGTCTTGAACATCGACGACGAGTTGCGAGCCTGTCGGTTTTTCACCGGTTGCATTTTGGGGAATGTGCGACGGAATTGCATCATTTAATTCCGCCAAGCCCGTTCCATCATCGGATCACAAGACGAACGGCGATGCGCCACCGGTACACGGTGGATATCCCACCTATACGCACAAAACGTTTTGGTAACACATTCATAATGCGTACCTTTAACTTACCTAACCTAGCATTTGCACGCTCATACACATACGCACACACATATACACACGCACTCACATACACACACACATGCATACACATTACACACTCACAAGACTATCAACAATTATTTAACTATTTAATTTTATTCTTTGTTATCATTTTCTGATAATTGTTTAATTGTGGATGGATAGATCGACAGTGTCCTCACTTATTAAATATGTAATATAAGAACTTAGCCTTTTGGCCGTCAACTGTCTCTTAAGATACAGGTATACCCTAGTTTAAGAGACAGGGAAACGTATATTGTCAACAGATGTACCACGTACTTAATTTTGTTCTATCATATAATATAGTTCATAAACATGTAAAACTATCTTGCTGTTACTAGTTTAAGTTCTTTTTCGCACCATCTGTACCTTCTTGATCAATAAACAATTATTAGATATTATTATTATTTTCGGTTATATGTTTTTTTTCTCAGCTCTTTGGCTGGTTTCGGCCACATTTACGGGACAAGCCAAGTAAATGTAGCGTGTAGTCTCTAATTTGCTGTGTGATGAGGTCCTACTTCGTTTTCGTCTATCTGCATGAATTTCCTGACAATCCTACATGTATTTAGAATCGCAGCCTTTTGTAGTGTTATGTAGAGAGTTTCTTTCAGGTTTAATAACGTTAAACTATGGAGAAGATGATTTGGAATAATGCCTGTGGTGGAAAGTATTATTGGAACTACATATACCTTTTCTTGTCGCCAGATTCTCATAACTTCATCTTTGAGTTCTGCGTATTTACTTTTTTTTCAGTGATAGTCTTCTGTATGTTGTGTGTATTGGGGATTGCGATGTCTATCAAGTAAGTAATCTTATTTATTTTATCCTGCAATGTAATATCTGGTCTATTATAGTGTATGGTTCTGTCGGTGAGAATGGCGCGATCGTAGTAGAGCTTATGTGTAGTATTTTCTAGAATGGTTTGTGGTGTATAGTTGTAGTAAGGCGTCTTAGTGTTTTGTATGAGAGCGTGCTTGACAGCTAATTTTTGATGGATGACGTTTGCTACCTGGTTATGCCTATGAGTGTAGTCGGTCTGCGTGAGTGTTGTGCAGGCGCCAGTTATATGCTGAATGGTTTCAGGTTGAATCCGACACTTGCGACATTTATCGTTTGTTACTGTAGGGTCTTTAATTATATATTTTCTAAAAATTTTTGTGTTAATAATCTGATCTTGAATAGCTATTATAAAGCCTTCAGTTTCTGGAAATAAATTACCTATTTTTAGCCACTTATTGGACGCTAATTTATGAATATGGGATAGTTCTAGGTCATGAGGATGCCGCCCGTGAAGCACTTTCTTCTTCCACTCTTCAATTTTTTGTATCTGCGGGTCATCACTAGTAGTGCTTCCTGATTCTATTTGACTGTGTAAATTAAGTGGAGTGTAGTTGACATCGTTTATTACTATGGCTTTATGTATGGTACTCGTGCGAGATTTTGAGTAAAATAATGTTTTTAATCTACTAACTTGTTTCCGCCAAAGGTGCTGGATGTCTGTAAGGCCTCTCCCTCCGTGTTGTCGTTTGATGGTTAATCTTTCTATGGCTGATTTAGGATGCAAGTTATTATGTTTTGTAAGGGTTGTTCGAGTAGTTCTTTCTAATTGTTCGGTGTCTGTTTTGGTCCATTTTATAACTCCGAATGAGTATGTTAATACAGGGATGGCAAAGGTGTTAATAGCTTTAATAAGATGTTTACTAGAGAGCTGGGTTTTGCAGATGGCATTAAGTCTTCTCTTGTATTCTGTGGTTAGTGTATTTTTAATTCTTATATGATCCAGTCCTTTTAATTGCGCGTACCCTAAGTATTTATATAAATCAGTTGATTCCATTGCTGCTATAGTATCGTTGTTGTTCACTACATAGTCTCCGGGCCGTACCTTACCCCTTACAATGTGAAGTGTTTTGCATTTATCTAAACCAAACCGCATATTAATATCCTTACTGAACTCTGCTGTAATGTCTACTAATTTCTTCATATCTTTTTCTGTGTTTGCATACAATTTTATGTCGTCCATGTATATAAGATGTGATATTGTTGTTTCCTCTGTAGTGTGTTTTAGACAATATCCGGCCCTACATCTCTGAAGTAAATTGGACAAAGGATTTAGGGCGAGACAGAACCACATAGGGCTCAGAGAATCACCTTGGTAGATACCTTTTTTAATGGATATCTGTCGCGTTGTTATGATGTGGTGGTTGTTATTTATCTGTAATGTAGTTTTCCACTGTAGCATAATACGGCGCAGGAAATCAATTATTTTTGGGTCTATTCTATAAATCTCTAATATTCTTATCAACCAGGAATGAGGAACACTGTCGAAAGCTTTTTTGTAATCAATATAGGTGCAATGGAGGTTTCTGTTTTTTGTGGTGGCGTTTTTATGTACAGTGGAGTCGATAATTAGCTGTTCTTTGCATCCCATGTGGCCCTGTCTGCATCCTTTCTGTTCCTCTGCTGTTATATTATTGTGTATAATGTGTGAATTAATCTTTCTTGTTATTGCTGAAGTTAATATTTTGTATATTGTAGGTAGGCATGTTATTGGTCTGTATTGGGAAGGATCAGGTGAATTTTTAGTTTTAGGTAGCATGTAGGTAATTCCTGTTGCAATAAAGTCAGGTGCGTGTTGATGTCCTACTATGGTATCCGTTAATTTTTTTGCTAAATATTTATGTAATAAAGTTAACATTTTATACCAAAAATTATGTATTTTATCTATACCAGGTGATTTCCAATTATGTAGTCTAGCTGTTATGTCTGCAATATCTGTCTCGGTTACCTCTACAAACTTCATTTCGTCAATACCTCTCCATTTTACATCTTCGTCTGTTATCCAAGATGCTTTGTCATTGTGTTGTATTTGCTCTTCCCAAATACTTGACCAATATGTTTCTAGTTGCTCTTTGGTGGGTAGGTTAGGTGTGTAAGAATTGTTCTCGTTATTTGTATCGGTGTGTTGTTTGTTAAGGTTTCTATGGAGTCTGTGTTTCCTGATAGCTACAACCTGGGAGTCTTTAAAGTCAAGAGTGAATAGGTTATTTCTAGGCAAGCGTGCTCCATCTTCGACCACATCCTCGCTTACCATCAGGTGAGATAGTGGTCAAACGCGTGCCTATCTATAGTAAAAAAAAAAATACCTTAATACACATTAATCAATAAAAATAAAACAAATCATAATTTTTTTAGGGGACATCCGTAAGAAACGGAACCCTCACAAAAATGAAATTAGTTCGGAACCCAGTCCGACACGCACTTGGCCAGATTGTTTTTCATACCACAAGCCTTACAAAATCATGCCTTGGGAATCTTACTCGACTGCCGACAAAGAAGGGGTGCTGTTTACACTTCAGTTCCTTCAGTTCCGTCAACTCTTTATGCCAAGTGGCTTACGATAGTATCTTATTACATAGTTCGGTACAGAATCTTAACGCAGACAAAGTTTTCGTGTATCTATATCCGTTTTTTGAAATAAAAAAATTGCTTTCTAAAAAATGCTTGGAGCATATCGTGCTTGTTTTGCTTGGCATCCGCTCTACCCGTGCATCTATCCATTTTTCTTTGACGATAGCGTCTTTGGGAAACCTAAAAATATTTTTTAAGTTATGTTTAGTGTTTTCAATAAAATTTCTAGACGAACTACAAAAAAATGTTTTTATCGATATCTAGCCATCCAGTATCCGACCCGACTAAATCACTATTTGAATAGCGAGGAACTTTCGACAACGAAACAGTAACTGAATCGATGTAAAATAAATTCTATGAAAATGGGATAAGGTGGATTTTAACTAGACTTGAACTTCAGTTTTTGGGAAAATGAATTTTTTTTAGATTTTATTAGAAAACAAATAAAATCGTACTGACCGATGGTATAAAACACCTCCATTTTTAAGATTTATTCTCCTACTATCATTTTTACACTACAAAATGGAACAATACGGCATGGTTCCGAAATTATAAATTTATATCGAGCGAGTGAGCGAGACGATCAGTTCGTCGTGATGTTAGAACACGACTGGGTTGAGGTACGCGTAACTACGCGTAAAGGCTCGGGCAGACCGGATGCGTATGCGTGACTACGACGTAACCACGTCGTAGTCATGCGCGTGGTTACGGCGTAATCCGATGTCACACCGGGTTACGTATACGTCTACGCTTACGCTTACACCATCGAGCTGAGTACGCAATGCATGCCCGGCTGCGGCACCATATTTTATTTGATTGTTTTCAACGCTTATGTTGTGCGCGATGTCTGACGAAGATTGGGTATATGGACCTAGTAGTTCATCTGACGAGGAAGAAGCAATATTACTACTATTCTGCCAGAATCCTTCTGTGTGTGCAAAAAGAAAATGGGTGCATGATCGCTTTTACTTATATTTCCACATGTCAAGAAGTTCTTTTGAAGAATTGCATGATTTAGTGAAATCACATATATTTAAACTGGACACCAACTACAGAAAGGCGGTTGCAACAAGAGAAAGACTAGCAATTTTTTTAAGGTAAATTTACTTTTTCATTTTAAAATCTAATAACAAATTGTGAAATAAAACCAAATAAGATACAAAATAATATGATCATTTGCTCAACCTTCATGCGACTCATTCGAATTATGATTCGTTAGATCTATGGCCAGAGCGACGACGACGTCCTCGTCTTGAGGTGGTTCTTGAGAAGTTTCTTCCGTTATCAACACAGGTTGCAACGGTTGTTGTATATGTTCTTCTGTTATTAAAATGGTTTCAGTAGATCCATCAGATAATACAGAATAAGCAGGTGATAGGTACATCAGAACAGGCGACTCCTTTATTACCATCTCGTTTTCGTTCCGCATTGGACGAAGCACGGATTCTAAAATCATTGAAGAGGTAGCAAAAGCCATTTGGGAAACTTTAAAACCTATATACATGCCTAACCCTGACGATAACATATGGAAACAGTCGGAATTGGGTTACAGAGAAACTTGGAATTTTCCAAACTGTGTCGGCAGCGTCGATGGGAAACATGTTAATATAAAATGCCCACCCAGTAGTGGATCCAACTATTATTGTTATAAAAATCATTTCTCAATTGTTTTACTTGCTATTGCCGACCCATTTTATAAATTTACGATGATAGATGTAGATCTTTGGCAGTCGTTACGGATTGTCAGAAGCCATAAATCTGACTCCAGTCTTGCCAAGAAGTACCGTGTTACCCAGTTAATGGGTTGTGGAGGTCTGGTAGGCAGCCGCTCCACGTAAAACACTGGTATTCAGCTGAATCCGGTTTGACAGGAAGCCGACCCCAATATAGTTGGGAAAAGGCTAGGCAGATGATGATAGACGTTGGGAGCTACGGTCAACACAGTGACAGCAATATATTTGAAAATTCTGACTTTTATCGTCACTATTTACTGGGAAAAACAATATTAACATCGAAACCTCTGCCCGGTACTACCGTACCTATACCACATGTACTAATCGGCGATGAAGGTTTTGCATTACAAACCTTCTTAATGCGACCATTTCCCAGAGCCACAACTTTACATGATACGAGAAAACGAAATTATAACTACAGGTTGTGCCGTGCCCGTCGTATCATTGAAAATACTTTTGGTATTTTAGCGGAAAAATGGAGGATTTTTCATAGACCTATTGAATGCCATGTCGAAAAGGCTATTCTCGTTACGAAAGCAGCATGTTGTTTGCATAATTATGTAAGAATAAAACACGGTGATATTGTGATGCACGAGATTCAAACTGAAACAAGTCAAACAAACTTGGAAGAAAGTGCATTAATACCTCTAAGACGCACTAACACAAGATCACCTAATGATGCAATTACTGTTAGAGAAAAGTTTGTTACCTACATATTTTAATAGCTAAATAAGTACATACCTTGTATTTCAAGTGTAGCTCCAATTTTTCCCATAATAAACCTTTATATACGATATATTTTTATAATCTTTATTTTTTGGATTGTAAATACATTCATATTTACGCACCATTTCAATAAGTTTTTCTTTGTTCATTTTAAAAACCAAACAAAACTTGGTGCCGGTTTGTAATAAAATACAACTGACTGCAGTTACACGCGTACGGCAGTGCACTGCAAACGTACGTGCGTGTTCGGTGTGACGTCCAATATGGCGCGCCATTGAATACAACGTCATCAACGCGATGTTGCCGTTCTGCTCTGCGTTAGGTACGGCGTAAGACACACAGCCTGTTTGTGTCTTGGGAGCTGCATTGCGTATGGTTACGCGTTACGTCGACGCGCACGTCTACGTTACGCAAGCGGTGTGTCCTCACTCATACAGTTCCATACATTACAACTCAATGGTACATGCGTGTCTACGCTTACGTCTACGCATACGCATCCGGTCTGCTCGAGCCTTTATACTGGCACGCGTGCCACGCCTACTTTGCACTTCTATTATCACTAATCTCGTTCATGACGGTATGCGCTGCCGGGAAGAACTGACTCTGGCGTGGCTGAGTGTTTATAGGCTGGCACGACTTTTGAAAACTTCTTCGCATGCGAATAGGGATGTGACATTGTAGGACAGAAAAATTTGATTATAGATCGTCAGAAACTATTTCCTTTTATTTGTGCAAACCCAAAACTAGCTGCATCACATGACCAATAATGTTAGAAAATGCGAATTTGATTTTATTAACCAAACAAAACAGACTGCCTTTCACAAACGAACAAAAGTAACAAGGGTTGTTTTAGTGGTGGTGCCATCTGAGATCAGCTTTCACTTGCTAACCCCGTTGATTTCAAAGTAGGTTTGTCAACTTCCGCCGTAATGTAATGGCCCATGGAGTAAGATAGTAAAAGAAAACAGTAGGAGTATTACACGGAGTTACGCATACTTCAACCCAGTCGTGTTCTAACATCGCGACGAACCGGTAGTCTCGCTGATTCAAGATAAAAAAATAATAATTTCTGAACCATGCCGTATTGTACCATTTTGGAGTGCAAAAATGGTAGTAGGAGAATGAATTTTAAAAATGGAGGTGTTTCATACCATCGTTTAGTGCGATTTTATTGGTTTTCTAATAAAATCTTTGCAAATTTCATTTTATCAAAATAATAAATTATAGTTTAAGTAAAGTCAACCTTTTCCATTAGGATAAAGTTTATTTTAAATCGATTCAGTCACTGTTTCGTTCTTGGAAGTTCTTCGCTACTCAAATAGTGATGTAGTCGGGTCGGATACTGTCGATGGATAGATATCTATATAATCATTTTTTTGTAGTTTGTCTAGAAATTTCATTGAAATCACTAAACACTACTTATAAAAATATTTTTAGGTTGGTTCCCAAAGACACTATCGCCAAAGAGAAATGGATAGCTAATGGGAAATATTTCGCTCACGCTGATTTCAAAATAGAATCAACAATATAATTACAAGGCAAAACTGGATTAATCTTATACTAATAATAGGTCTTTACCTATGAAATTGCCGTTTTGTATGAAAAATTTTAAACGAATTTTTTTCATGTATTTTTTATATTATGTATTAATCGAAGTAATCACCCATGCAATCAATGCATCTTTGCCAACGCAGTGGCAGTTTATTGATGCCCTTCTTAAAGAAATCAGCTGGACGGGAGGCAACAAATTCTTCAAAGGCATTTTGTACTGCCTCTCGGGTATTGAATTTTTTTCCCGCCAAGAAGTTATCCAAATTCTGGAAAAAGTAGTAGTCTGTAGGCGCAAGGTCTGGTGAGTAGGGCGGATGACGGAGAGCTTCCAACCCCAGTTCTTGCAACTTGGAGACCGTCTGCTGTGCAGTATGAGGTCGCGCGTTGTCGTGCAGGAGCAGCGGAGACGAGCGATTGACCAATTCTGGTTGGAGATGTGCCAGCTTCTCCATCATTGTGTTCAGTTCTTCACAGTACACATCTGCAGTAATGCTCACCCCGTTTGGTAAGAAGCTGTGATAAATCCACACCGGCGCTAGACCACCAAACAGTGACCATCACTTTTCTAGGGCTAAGTTTTCGTTTAGGGCATTGTTTAGTGCTGAACCAGGATCCAACCAACTTGCTGAGCGCTTGCGGTTATCAAACAGATCCCATTTTTCATCGAAGGTAACAATGCGGTTCAAAATTCCTTCATTTGTGTGTCTGTTGAGCAGTGCAAGGCACGTCTCGACGCGTAGGTACTTCGCGCTGGCGATCATTGAGTTCGTGGGGCACCCATTTGTCAAGCTTTTTTACCTTGCCAATTTGACGCAAATGGACCAATATTGTTTTGACGCTAACGTCGAAAGCTGCTGCAAATTCAGCCGTAGATTGTGTATCATCAGCTTCCACAATCGCCTTTAATTCGTCATTGTCGACCAAAGTCTTCGGACGACCGCGAGGTTCATTTTTCAGGTCGAAATTTCCAGAACGGAAGCGAGCAAACCAATAACAGGTGGTGCGTTGGTTTGTAGTGTTAGCTCCGTAAACGTCGTTGATGTTGCGTGCCGCTTGTGCCGCGTTGCTGCCACGACGGTATTCATATTCCATAATTACTCGAATTTTTAACGTATCCATGATGACGAAAAAGATTGAAATGCGATGAAAATGTAACACTAATCAATAAACAAATAACTACTTTTGGAAAATAAAAACCATGTTTTTAAAATAAAATTAATTTGAAATTAGAATTCTTAGCCAAACAAAAATTATTTTGATTTGAAATGGCCAGTACTGCAGAACGGCAATTTCATAGGTAAAGACCTAATATGTATAAAGCTGAAGAGTTTGTTTGTTTACTTGAACGCGCTAATCTCAGGAACTCTCTGGTCCGATATGAAAAATTCTTTCAGTGTTAGATAGCCCATTTATCAAGGAAGGCTACAGGCTATATATTATCACGCTAAGACCAATAGGAGCGGAGCAGTAATGAAAATTGTGACGCAGACGAAGTTGCGCGGGTCAACTAGTACTAATATAATAAAGCTGAAGAGTTTGTTTGTTTACTTGAACGCGCTAATCTCAGGAACTCTCTGGTCCGATTTTTAAAATTCTTTCAGTGTTAGATAGCCCATTTATCGAGGAAGGCTATAGGCTATATATCATCACGCTAAGACCAATAAGAGCGGAGCAGTAATGAAAATTGTGACGCAGACGAAGTTGCGCGGGTCGACTAGTTTAAAAACTTGTAAGAAAGTAAAGATAAGGACTAGCTTTTACCAGCGACTTCGTACGCGCGTATCCCGTTTTTTACCATTCCCGCAGGAATTTTGGGAAATCCTGCCTTAGTGCTCTTCTGCATTCCCCAAGGAACCTACGTATATAACAAATTTTAGCTTTCTACAACCAGTGGTTTCGGGTGTGCGTTGTCTATCAGTCACTTAGTAACTGATGAATTTTATACTTCAGTCAAAAAAGTATCGGGAATGGATGATTTGTTTATGGTTCCAAATACAAATTTTTGTTTTTTTGTAGTTGTTAGATTGGCACAACTGTTTTCCATTTTGGCGCGGAGTTTGAGTTGCATCTGTTATTTATATTAAATACAGTGCTGGTTTTAGTAATATCATATATAGTGTGTATTGCGAATTTCATAATGGACAAAAATATCGAACAAAGAGTTTGTCTTGAATTTTGCATCGCCAATGGAATTTCGTGTTCGGAGTCACTGAAAATGTTACAGAAGGCTTACGGTGAATCGACTTTATCAAAAACTCGTGCTTATGAGTGGTTCAAAGCGTTCAAAAGCGGTCGAGATGTGATGGAAGATTTGCCTCGCTCTGGTAGGCCGTCAACGTCTGCAACTGAAGTTAACATCGCAAAAGTGAAGGAAATACTGACTGAAAATCCCCATTCAACTCTGAGAGAGATAGCCGCCGAACTTTCTGTATCTCACGAGTCGATCCGTACCATTTTAACTAATCATTTGGGTATGAAACATGTTGCTGCTCGGCTAGTCCCAAAAGATCTGAATTTTCTCCAAAAACTCAATCGCATGAAAGTCGCTGAGGACATGCTAGAACGAGTCAGTTCGGACCCAACATTCATGAAAAGCATTGTTACTGGTGACGAGACGTGGGTTTACGAGTTTGACATGCAAACTAGTCAACAAGCTTCGGAGTGGCGCCTTCCAACTGAACCGAAACCGAAAAAACCACGCCAAAGTCGATCAAAAGTCAAAGTCGCGGTGTTGTGCACTCTGAATTCTTACCGGAAGGTCTAACGGTAAATAAAGAATATTATTTGAGCGTTATGCGGCGTTTAAGAGAGCAAATTCGACGAAAAAGACCAGATTTGTGGAAAGAAAATTCTTGGATTTTGCACCACGACAATGCGCCTTCGCACAAGGCTATCATTGTGAACGAATTTTTAACCAAACACTCAACAAATACCATCCAGCAACCACCATATTCACCAGATATGGCTCCTGCTGACTTTTTTCTTTTTCCTAAACTCAAATTACCACTTCGTGGCACCCGTTTTCAATCGATAGAAGACATAAAGGAGAATTCGCGGCGAGAACTGAACTCAATTCCGGAAGCAGCGTTTAAAAAATGTTTTGATGAAGGGATTATTCGTTGGCGCAAGTGTATCGTTTCTAAAGGAGCATACTTTGAAGGTGATAAAATAAATTTGGGTGAATAACAGACATTTTGTGTATTATTGATCTTTTCCCGGTACTTTCTTGACAGAGTAGTATTTGTCAAAAACCTTTTACTTAAGTACTACTATTATTATTTATTACTACTAAATTATTAATGATGTATTTTTTTGTTATTTTTACAGGTTTCCTGCAGATAATGAGTTTAAAAGTAAATGGATAAAAATTTGAGAAAAGACGATAATTTGAGACCTACACAGTTAACAAGGATATGTTCTGAACACTTTGAAGAATCTTGCTTTCGTGACAATATGAACGTAGAGTATAAAATTCGCACGCAGTGCTAATAATATTTCCAAAACAGCCAGCATCTTCATAAACCAACCTGACATCCATTTTGCTTTATTTCAGAAATTACCGTTAAAGAGGAATCTTATAAATGGAGAAAAGCAGTTTCGCAGATCATTGGCGAAGAGTTTGCTCAAAACCTACAAAAAGAGCGATAAAAAAGGACCATGTCCCACACCTAGGTCTCATCGACAATCATCTCGATATGATGAGGTTGACCTCTTGGTTCAATCAAGAATTCAAGTGCACTATGCGCTGTTTGCAAAGTGAAAAACTTTTTTATTTGTCAAAAGTAAAATACATTTACACCCTGAGAACTGGCAAATCATACTATATAACGAGCGTATGTTTATGTGTTTGTATTGTTTAATATAACCGTAATTATGTGTTTTATACTATCTAATCTGATTAAATACTAATTTTATAGTACTTTGTGTCTAACTACGCCTAAGTCCACCATACATGTATACGAGCCCCACGTTACGACCGGCCTTTTAAAAGGTTACCACAGGTGGATTCGGCAAGGTAAAATGCAAAGAGTATGAACAATCGAACAATCACATATGTATTCGGAAATCCAAATTGCGTCTTTCATCTCGCATGAGATTGGTCGATTGTTCATACTCTGCCTTGCTGAATTCACTTACGCAACAAGGATTTAAAAAAAATAATAATATTATTTTAAACAATAAACAATGTCAGATTCTGTAAAAATATAAAAATAGTAGCCCACCGGTATCTGGAACAGGGTCCAAGCTACGCTAGGCGGTCAGGGCTCCAGAGAGAGGAAAGCTTTTATAAAGAAATAAATAACCATCTGCCTACAATTTAACATTTTTAGTTAATAACATAAGCACAAGAGATTTTACAAGCAAACAAATATATAAAGACGGTAAAAACAAATGGAGACCAATAATGTCTTTCAAGAAATTTAGATATTACCAATCATTATTATAATGGAATTACAGTATTATTTCAAAATGAAATACCATTTTTTGGTGTTTAATTTGGCGACTGGCATATTTTCGATAGTCGACTGAAAATACACATCACTATGCATTGATATATCAATAACTAGAATTGTATATTCAAACTGGCGACATTCTATATTAAATAATAAAAAAATAAATCGCAACAATTACATTTCTCTAAAACAAAAAAAAAATAGCCTGAAGTACATTGAGATCTGGTATCGTAGGTATCTACTGAACCGCCTCACTCACTTAGAAAGTACCTAAGTACCTAGCTAACTTTAATTTCTGAAGTCGGTGTTTTTGTTTTTATTTTCGTTTTTTGACATCGGTTTTCGAAATTAAAGTTCTTTCTTTTTTCCGAAGTTATTTTGTACCTTGTAGTGTTTTGTTTTTGGAAGTCGGTTGTATCTTTTGTTAAAAAGTTTTTTATTTTTCACTTTTTGGTGGTACCTAGGTACCTGCGTACCCATTAACAGCGTACCGGCGCAATGTTATGTTAAGAACTGGTGTAAACACTAAAAAAACATGCGATTTCAGCAATCCCGATCCCTTTGCTATCATTTATTGAAGAGTTCCGTTGCCTACCTCCGAAGTTCTTCGTCAGATCTTCACCAAATTGAAACGGGACCAGTCCAGGAAAATATTCTTTCAAACAAAAAGAATCATCCAAATCGGCTGACAATTGGCTAAAGTATCGCTGAACAAACATTTATCATGGAACCTCATCATCACATCCTAATTTATACCTTTCATCATCAGCTCAGCAACATGAGATGATGATTACTAGGCACAAATATCTGAATTGCGTTAGAAAGTTCATGAAAAACATTGTACGTGCCTATAAAATTTGAGGGTTGTCCTCGATTTTCGTGGGATCCCATCATCAGATTCTAACATGGTGACAATGGGACCAATCGAGAAGTATACCCTTTCAGATGAAACAAAATTTTTTAAAATCGGTTCATAAATGACGGAGTTATGAGGTAACAAAAAAAATATGTGTGATTATAATACCTATAATATGTTGATTTTGTGTAGTTTTTGATTTCGACCAAAGACATATAGTAGCAGACCAAACATAAATACGTAGGTATATTTATTTATATGGTATGATTCTTCTCGTTCTGTCACGTGTTGTCACACTGACTCACATATAGACAAAATTTGACGCGTAGCTTGTCTAACCCGCGCCGCCATATTGATAAGCAACATACGTTCTGTTTGAATAGTGTTAAAATTAAAAAAATATTACTTGTTTGGGACATAATACACACGAAGACAATAAAATAAAATGGTGAAGTGCTGTGCGTATCGCTGTGACAATGCTAGCTACCACAAAACACCTGGATTGACCTTTCATCGGTATGTTTTGGGAAATCTAAGTGCTTTTTTTACTGAATTCAAATGTTTCGATACTGTTTATTCGTATTTTACATAGAGTTTTTAACAAAGATGCGATTTGTCTGTAGGTACCGTTAACCTAAAACTAAAGAAACAAATCATAACAAGGACAAAATAGTCAGAAAGTGGCATCGAGTGACAGCTCAAGTACCTGTTCATTAGCCAGGGACGAATTAGGCAACAAAGACAATTAATTTAGATAATTGTAAATATTTGTTGTATGTAAAATATTTATTTCCATTGAATGATCAAATAAAGCCTCAGTTTAATGTATGAGTTTTAATTCTTTTTTGGTGATATAAATTCAAAATACCTGTAGTAGTTTCAGTGTATGTACACATCTTATGCTATTCATCATCTGCCTAGCCTTTTCCCAACTATATTGGGGTCGGCTTCCAGTCAAACCAGATTCAACTGAATACCAGTGTTTTACGTGGAGCGGCTGCCTACCAGACCTCCACAACCCAGTAACTGGGTAACACGGTACTTCATGGCAAGACTGAAGTCAGATTCACTGGCTTCTGACCACCCGTAACGACTGCTAAAGATCTACAAATGACAGCCGGGACCAACGGCTTAACGTGCTTTCCGAGGCACGGAGGAAACTCGTTATGTTAAGATGAGTAGAGTAAAATTGGGGGACCTGGATCAAGGAGATCCAGGTCACCCCAATTTTATCATTCATTTCATCAACATTCAAACATTCAACTTTCTATTCTAATTGATTATTTTTATATTCATTAAACTTATTTACACAGTCACACGTGCTTAGTTTCGAGTACCTATACGATTTTATTTTAGTAAGCAAAAATGAGATACTTGATCTGTTCAATGCAACTATGATCTCGCGAATGGACGAGCATTGTTGCTACGTGATATTTATAACACAATGTTTGCTTTATTGACTAACAGATTTTTTTTCAATGAACTTTATTTGCTAAATGACATTAAAATAATGGGAATATACTTAGTTTCTTATGGGTGATTTAATTTTAAAGCTTCTGTAATGAAACTACATTATTGTAATGAATAAGCAAGTATTTATTAGTTCATATAATTACAACTTAAATAAACAAATTAATTGCAATTAATTAGACAAAATGAACTAACAAAAGAACACTGAACCGAAGGACTGAAGGAATTAACAGATGCAGTAGGTGATCCGGGTGCTCGTAGGACCTATCCGTTTTTCTTCTTACAAGGATTGATAAAAAGTATTGTTTAAATATGGTAGCATGTCTTTGACACGTAAGTAGATGTTATCGGTGTAAATGCTCTTTACAATATGCTGAACACATATTTCAGCACTGCACTGGCACATAGAATTACTTTCAACTTGGTTTGCATCGTAAATTTCGATCCGTATAACTTTAGTGCCACCGGTGGAAACCGTTTTGTAAAAACTTATCAACTCCTTATTATTAGTTGTATTTGTATTTTGAACACATGGGGTTCGTTGTCGTTCATCCTCATCCAAATAATTTACGACTTTATCAATCACATCAGGTTCTATCATTAACGGAGGTGAAGTTGGTGAATAAACCCAACTCGGTATCTGAAACAAAATACATTATTATTATTATTATTATTATTATTTATTTTCACAGGTATAATAAATTATATATTATTATTATTATTATTATTTTATAATTAAAAGTAAAATATTTTCTAAAATTAGGTACTTACAGACATTGTAGAGTATCAGTAGCGCACTAAAAGAATGGAAGAACTGAATTGAATTTGTATCTTATTTTATCCTGATTTATATATAAAATATGTGTTGCTGATAGAGTTCAAAATAACGTAATGCTGAGTTGAATATATTTATGACTAGGAATAACCCGCGCCTATGCTCACGTAAATGTTGTTTTTAGCAGTAAAAAGTAATAGTAAACACATAAAAACATCTAATCTGCTGTACTGTGGAAGTAAACCATGGGGGATTTAGTAGTATGTATCACTTAAATTTAGGGTGTATTTACACGGGTCAGCCGTACTTTATACACATATAATGAAATACAGAAAAATAAAATGTAGACAACAATGTGTACCCTTACCCTAATGAATCTATATTTGGATAAAATGCTGACAGAGTTCTACTATTACTTGATGCTAAATGTAAGTCACTATATTGATTATGGTATCGGTTGATTTGTTTGTTTGTTGAAGTTTATATTGTATGAAAAGAAATGCAGGTACGATACGTTATTAGAATGAGAGAAACCAAGGTACTAGCATAGTACAACATAATCAATAACTCATATATATTTTTTGGATTGGTTAATATGATATCTTGTTTTGCAATGTAAGCATACATCTTCTCGATGACATATTTGGTAGTACATCGTCATAATTTGGCTGTATATAAAGTGCATCGATGCCAGACAAAATCACAAACTGCTCTCCCGAGGGAAACAATCATCACCTTCAGCCTTATCACATCTGAGCTTCAACCAGAATCAAAAATCTTCAAAATGTAAGTACCTAGATCATAATTAATATTTTATTAGATGTGTTTAAATGTGTCATCACAAGGTCTATTCTATGAATGATCGAATGTACATATGTATGAATGAATGATTGAATGAATGCATATAGGTATAAATGAATGAATGAATACACAAATGATGGAATGATTGAATAAATAATTGAATTAACATGAATGAATTATTGAATGTATGGATGCATAAATGAATAAATGATGCTATTCTTATTCCTATCCGGCTTTTCAGTGGAATCTCGTAATCTATAAATAAGATGCTCCCTATGTTTTTAATGCAAATTTTATATTTTCAATTCCGAGTTTAACGGAGTCCTCCACTCATTTATTTTTTCTATCAGGTTAATATAATATTTCAAATTATATTGTTTCAGGTCCAAGTCATATTCATCTACATTGCCTCAACTGTGTTCATCGGATGAAGAGTCAGAGATCGAGACGCAGTCAGTGCAGCAGAAATCGACTTCTTCTTCTTCTTCTTCGAATCGACTCAAAAAATCGACTACTAACAAGCGGTTCAAAACCGATCGAGTCGATGGGTCTAAGACGCACGGACCCAAGAAACCTAAAATACAACCGGTGCCGTTAACCAGCAACAAGCTGACTGCACGGGATCTATTCGGTAGTGAGAGCGATGAAGAGGATTCGTCTGCGAAGCCGTCCACATCGACTGGTAAAAAACCGACTCCTCTTTATTCTTATTTCACTAAGAGGATTAGCAAAGGCTATGCCAGAAAAATAAGTGAGACAAAGCAGGGGCCTTATTACGTAGAGGTAAAGGTGTATATTTGTGATGAAATCACAGACGTACCACCAGTAAATAGATGGCGCCATTCAATAGTTACTATCAAAACAAAAGTTGATGCGGACACGGAGATGTGGCGCCATCTAAAAGGATTTACGTCTTCAGTTGAACAAGATTTTAGTAATTGTCCAGCTACCCTTATAAATTCTTATTATTAGCACATACTATGTACTTACTCTTACTAGTTTTTACACAACATATGTAAAAACACTTAATAATTACAAAATAATACCTAAGTATACATACATACATATGTACTTTATATTATAAGTAATCTTTATAATATCTAAATACTTGTACCTAAATAATCAATTAATAAATAAATAAAATATTATGTTATTTAAATCCAATGTTTTATTTCACAGTTGTACAGTCCAGAGATGGCAGAACACCTTTAACAAGACCATTTAGTAAAATTGTGAATTGTACCAAATGTGGAACTGAAATACCACGAAACCAGTTTGCATATCATAAGAGAACTAATATACACAAGACAAATAGCTTATTGAGTACTGAATTTAAAAATATTTTTATTGTAGCAACAGCATTTAAAAATAGAATTGTAACTTTTCGTCTGAACTTAGCTCAGGATGGCGAGCACCTCACTCGTGAGGCGATCCCGAGTAATAGTCAGACATGTATACCTCAGGATGACGAGCACCTCACTCGTGAGGCGATCCCGAGTAATAGTCAGACATATATACCTCAGGATGACGAGCACCTCACTCGTGAGGCGATCCCGAGTAATAGTCAGACATATATACCTCAGGATGACGAGCACCTCACTCGTGAGGCGATCCCGAGTAATAGTCAGACATATATACCTCAGGATGACGAGCACCTCACTCGTGAGGCGATCCCGAGTCATACTCAGATATGTACAGGTCAGAATGACGAGCACCTCACTCCTGAGGCGATGCTGAATTCTGTACATCCAGATATTGATAAATTAATAACTATGATATTGAAGAAGTATGATTGCATAAAAGTAAATTTTGAGCTTTTTGCAAAGTTTCTTCTGCTAAAATCTGACGACGAACAGATAGAACTGAAATCTTTTAACACTAAGTATGATATTATCTATAAAAATACTGATATACACGAGTTCTTTTTGAATAAAATACATGTATTTATGCGCAAAATGTCTGAATTTGAACATGTACAGTCAGGTTGGACATATCTTTCGCTAAGTCATATTGAGATTAATATATGTAAATATTGTCCCATGAGAGGCGGCACGTACGTAGAGTTGCCCTCACTAATAAAAAAAACTAAAAGTTGTTTGAATTTACGTAATAATGACGAGTATTGTTTCTTATGGTCTGTCGTAGCTGCATTATTTCCTCGTACAAATAATGTGTGCAGAACGACATCCTATCCTCATTATAGCCAAGTTCTCAATATTCAAGGAATGTCATTTCCTCCTTCACAGAATGACATCCAACTTTTTGAGCGGTTAAATCCTACAATAAGCGTTACCATTTATGGGCTAGATAACAAATACGTTGTTACTGGCCCGTTATACATGACGAATAAGAAAAAAGAAAAACATGTTCATTTATTATACTTTGAACGGAATGGTAAAGGACATTACTGTTTAATAAAAGATCTTATACGATTAGTTCGACGCCAGGTTACTCAGCACCATGGCAAAGTTTTTTTATGCGATTCATGTTTACAATTTTTTACAAATGAAAAGAAATATGTTTCTCATACTTGTTCTAAAATACTAACTATACTACCGGAAAAAGATACCATATTGAAATTCAAACATTATGAAAGAAAACTTAAAATTAATTTTATTATTTATGCTGATTTTGAGAGTTTGCTAATAAATTGCAATGAAAATAGTTCTAAAAATACTAAGACACTAAAAAAGCATCAACCTTCAAGTTTTGCATATTATATATGTTGTTGTCATGACAAAAAACTTAACAAGTTTGTCACGTACAGAGGCATAGATTGCGTCGAAGTCTTTATTAAACGTTTAGTAAAAGATGTAAAGCGGATAAATAAAGTTTTGTTTACTCATTTATCAATGAAACCTTTAACTTATAAACAAGAACGAGAATATCGAAATGCAACTAAGTGTCATATATGTAATCAGTCATTGTCTGGAGATAAAGTTCGAGATCATGATCATATTACTTCCGAGTATAGAGGGGCAGCGCACTCACATTGTAATTTGATGTATAAAGTGTGTCCATTCATACCGGTAGTATTTCATAATCTAAGTGGTTATGACTCGCATATATTTATAAGAGAGTTGGCTAAATATGAGGGCTCAATTAAAATAATCCCAAAAACTAAAGAAAAATATCTTACAATAACTAAGCTAATTAAGACAAAAAAAGGTGCTCGTTCAGTACAGATTAAGTTTATTGATTCATTTCATTTTCTTAGCTCAAGCTTAGATTCTTTAAGTAAAAGCTTGTCAGATAAAGATTTTGTTTATTTGTCAAGAGAATTTAAGGATAAAACCAAACTTAAGTTATTACGTAAGAAAGGTATTTATCCATATGATTATATGGACGACTGGTCAAAATTTGATGAAAATCAACTACCCCCAAAGTCTAGTTTTTATAATAGTTTAACTATGGAATTTCTATCAGATGACGAATATGCTCACGCCCAAGATATTTGGAACAATTTTAACATAACAACGCTTGGTGAATACAGTGATCTGTATTTGAAATGCGATGTTTTGTTGTTATGCGACATATTTGAAAAATTCAGAGATACAAGTTTATTTTTTTACAAACTGGATCCTGCTCATTATGTAACTTCACCTAGTTTGAGCTGGGACGCTATGCTTCTGTACACTAACATTGAATTAGAGCTCATTAGTGACTTAGAAATTTATACATTTATTGAAAAAGGTATACGAGGAGGCTTGGCACAATGTTTCCTCCGTCATGCTAAGGCAAATAATAAGTATTTACCTCATTATAATGATTTAGAACCCTTGAGTTATTTAATATATCTAGATTGCAATAATCTATACGGTTATGCAATGACTAAAAAGTTACCGGTTTCAGAGTTCAGATTTTTAACTCGACATGAAATCGCCAACTTTAATGTATTGTGTGTATCAGATGACAGTTTGTATGGTTTTATTTTAGAAGTAGATTTATATTACCCGGATTGTATTCACGATCAGCATAAAGACTTGCCATTTGCTGCAGAGAAATTTGTACCCCCAGGAGGGAAATCAGCTAAGTTAATTGCTAATCTGTATGATAAAGTAAATTATGTTATTCATTACATACATTTAAAACAATGCATAAAAAATGGTTTGATTTTAAAAAAGATTCATCGCATACTAACTTTTAAACAAGATGATTTCTTAAAGAAATATATAGATCTTAATACCAATCGGCGTATGGCATCAAAAACTTCTTTTGAAAAAGATTTTTTTAAACTTCTAAATAATGCGATATTTGGTAAAACTATAGAAAATAAAAGGAAACAAGTTGACATAAAACTGGTAACCAAATGGGATGATAAGAAAAACTTCACGAATAAGAAACTTTGTGCACAGAAATTGATTTCAAAACCTAATTTTACAAGTGTGTCAATATTTGCAGAGGATTTTGTAGCTATACAATTGAATCGTGATAAAATAATATTAGACCGACCAATTTACATCGGATTTACAGTTCTGGAGTACGCCAAACAACATCTATATCAGTTTCATTATGATTTTATAAAAAAGAAATATGGAGATAATGTTGAATTATGTTATACAGATACCGATAGCTTACTTTACTTAATTTATACAGATGACTTTTATCATGATATGTACGATAATTTAACATATTTTGATACTAGCAATTTTCCAATAGATAATCAATTTAACATACCAAGAATTAACTCAAAAATCCCTGGCCTATTTAAGGACGAAATGGGGGGTGATGTAATTACTGAATTTACAGGTTTACGAGCAAAACTATATTGCATTAGCAGTTTAAACACACAGATAACAAAAGCGAAAGGTATGTCTAAATCTGTTACTAAACATTTAAAACAAAGTAATTACAATGATTCTTTGTTATTAGATAAAAGTCAGTCTTTAAAAATGAATATTATAAGATCTATCAAACATATATTGTACTCACAACAAGTTAGTAAGCAAGTATTAAACAGAAACGATGACAAAGTTCAGATACTTTCAGATCAAATTCACACTTTGCCCTGGGGATTTTATGATGCGATGATCTAAACCAATGTCCTTCAAACTTTTTATTCAATTTATTATCAATTATAATGTAATCCACATCTTGAGAACCACTGTTCTAAATTTTATTCATATGAAATACATAATTTAAAAATAATAAAATAAGAATAAATTAATGTACCTATTGTGTAGAAATGGTGTATGTTAATTATTTTAGAATAAGGTTTGTACTATTAATAAATATATTACGCTACTATTATGATGAACTTATAATAAAGTAATATGTTTCAAACCATGGGCTTTTATTCAAACGTATTCAACTTTCTAAACATCCATCATTAAATTTAAGTTAATGCTTGTTCCATGATAAGGTTCATATAGTAACGAGTATATAAGTGTACGTTAGGCGGTAATTAGATCAATATGCACTATGAAGTTGATCAAACAACCCATATCTCTAAACGTTAATAATATAAGATTAAGTGACTCTGTTCACCACATAAGACATAGTGCTTTATTGCCAAATACCATTCGCTGTATAATATGCGGTCCATCAAGTTGTGGTAAAACGAACGTTATGATTAGTTTACTGCTTCATGAAAATGGGCTCAAATTTAAAAATCTTTATCTTTACTCTAAAACTTCTTTTCAACCAAAATACCGTTTCTTGACCGAAGTATTAAAAAGAGTGCCGCAGATTAACTTTTATGAGTTCAACGATGATAAAGATGTCATTTCTCCGAGTGAAGCTTTAGCAAATTCTGTATTTATTTTTGATGATGTTGCATGTGAAAATCAAGTAAATATCCGCAATTATTTCTGTATGGGTAGGCATAAACAAATAGATTGTTTCTATTTATCTCAAACCTATTCTAAAATCCCGAAGCAATTGTTACGTGATAATGTTAATTTCCTTATTATATTCAAACAAGATGATGTGAATTTAAAACATATTTATGAAGAGCATGTTAGTTCTGATTTAAAATGGAAAGAGTTCAGAAATATTTGCCAAACTGTTTGGAGTAAACCTTATAATTTTCTACTTATTAATAAAGAATCGTCATTAAATAACGGAAGGTACAGACAGAATTTTGATATGTTTTTTAAATTTGACTGACTGTTTACATGCATATATAAGTAATTAACTCGCAAAATCAAACTCAGTATAATTTGTACTTTAGCTGAACGCAGTTGGTGTAATATACCATGGAGAAAAATATTAAAATAGAATTAATGAAGTCTGTAAACTCCATAAAGAATAAAATAAAACAAATGAAGGACCAAGAATACTCAATAAACTTGTCACTCGATCAAATGCTAAAACCTGTCACAGGCCCTCTTAAAACTCTAGTTGATTCGAATATAACTATGGAAAAACTTAAACATTTGGAAAATACAACACTTACTAAATCTGAAGACATCGAATTGGATGAAATAAATACTAGCTCTTCTACAAATTTTTTGGACTGTTACGAACCAAAACCTAATTCTACACAATTGGTTAAAGAGACTTCTGAAATGGTATTACCAGATGATTTAGAAATCTCATTAGAGGATCAGGATATCTGTAATATTTGTGATGGTGTAAATATACCGTTTGGAATAAGAAGTGACAACAAAACTTTATTGATAGGAAATTCAGTAGTATCGTTTTCCAAAATTGACAGTTTGAATAATGAAAATGTAATTTTGATTAAAATCGGTGATAAATCCTACAATTTAACTCCTGGTCTGAAAGAACTTTTACTTCGAAAAAAACCTGATTTAAAATTAATATCCAACAAAGATAAACTTATCTACAAGGATATATTGTATTATACAAATGTTCATAAGAGAGACTTCAATCCAAAAGGTCAAATAAAAGGAGATAAAGGAATAAAATATCGTGAAATAATCAGACCTTTGTTTTCTGAAACGTCTAACGATAATATTCATACTAAACTTGGGGGATACTTGCCAATGTTAAAGAAATATAAAAGAAATACTGACCTAGTATATTGGGATGACCCCAACGAATTAGTTGAGAGATTGAAACTATTAATTGCTTCAAAAGATGCTGGCAATACAAACCATGATAATGAAATACTATCGATAATTGAAGAATTAAAAGAAGCTGACATAATAAAAGAATAAATAGTAGCAATAACATGGTTTTCATTCAGTATCATTGCTGGATTCACTACAAATGTTTATATACTGAGTTTTGAATATGAGTAAAGCCGACGTGGTAAACGAAATTCATAAAAATGCGAGGGTAAACTTTCCACGAAGACATGTTATTATGAAAGATATAGATGACCTTTGGCAAGCAGACTTAATTGATATGCAATCGATTTCCAAAGAAAATAAAAATTACAGATTTATTCTTACCGTTATTGATACATTTTCGAAATATGCTTGGGCCTTTCCTTTGAAAAGTAAGACCAAAGATGTTGTATGCAACTCTTTCAAGATTTTGTTGAATAAAGGGCGTATCCCCAAAAATCTGCAAACGGATAATGGAACAGAATTTTATAATAATAAATTTCAAAAACTTATGAAATCTTTTTGTATAAACCATTATTCAACCTTCTCAACAAAAAAGGCATCAATAGTTGAGCGTTTTATCAGAACATTAAAATCCAAACTGTATAAGGAATTCAGTTTAAAAGGTGACTATAACTGGATAGATAATACCCTAATTAATGTTATCTATAAATACAATCACACCTATCATCGGACAATTGATGAAATCCCGGCAAACGTGGACAGTACTAATAAAACATGCATATTAGGGAGATATTTCAGGTTGGTAAAAACCGATAATATAAAAAGCAAGTTTAAAGTGGGTGATTTTGTACGTATCAGTAAATACAAAGGAACATTTGAAAAGGGGTATACTCCCAACTGGTCGACAGAAATATTTAAAATTCGAAAAATACAAAATACAACTCCTATTACCTACTTAATTGAAGATGCTATCAGAGGCCAACCCATTTTAGGTGCATTTTATGTGCAAGAGCTGCAAAAGACAAAACATCCTAATTTATATCTAGTCGAGAAAGTTCTTAGAAGTAAAGGAAATAGGGTTTTAGTAAAATGGTTAGGTTTGTCTTCATCTGAAAACAGTTGGATTGATAAATCGAATATTTATTAAGTGTTCAACTCATGATGCATCAGTCTAATGATGGGTATTGGAGAGAGCAGTCTTCTCAATTGGCTTATAAATAATTTACCAATTGAATTACATTTACCAGGATACAATTATTGCGGTCCAGGCACTAAGTTAATAAAAAGGCTTACACGCGGGGATGAAGGTGTTAATAAATTAGACGAATATTGCAAACAACACGACATTGCCTACCACAAGTCTTCAAACTTAAAGGAACGCCACAAGGCAGATTTAGTTTTGTTAAATATGGCTAAACAGCGAGCACTTGCCCCAGATGCTAGTGTAGGGGAAAAACTGGCAGCGCGCTTAGTAAGCAGCGCTATGTCAACAAAAATAAAAACTGGTTTTGGTTTAAAGAAAGATAGCAATAAGTGTTCTCGTAAAATTGAAGCTGGAAAAGGGTTGAAAAATAAATTTAAAAATGTTATTAACAAAACGAAGAGACATATGAAAAAGTTAAAACCGAAATGCAAGAAAGTGGCAATAGAATTAGCTATGGCTGCTGTCAGAGAATTAGCTAATGATTCATCTATAAAACTTCCTCGTGTTATTCCTATACCAAAAACTGGTGGAGTATTGCCTTTGATTCCGATTTTTGCGGGATTATCGGCTGCAGGAGCATTAGCAGGCGGTGCAGCTGGTATTGCTAAAACCATAAATGAATTCAAGATGGCTAAAAAGTTATTGATTGAATCGAAGAGACACAATGAAAAGATGGAAGCTTTATGTATCGGAAAAGGACTACACCTTAAACCACATAAAGCTGGGTTCGGAATTTTTGTATCGAAAGAAAAAAACTAAGATATCGGCTACCCAAACGAGCCTTGAGTAATTTAGACATTCTGAAATATGGAAATAATATTCCCTATTTCAGAGGTGTCTTTATGAGAGATAAACTCCCTAAACACCCTTTTAAAAAAGAATGTGGGGTTATAAATTTAGATAGCTCTAAAAATCCTGGTTCTCATTGGGTAGCCTATGCAAAATACAATGATTATATCGAGTATTTCGATAGTTACGGAAATCTTAAGCCTCCAAAGGAATTCATAAAATACCTAGGATACAAAATTCACTATAATTATGATAATATTCAGCGTGATCACCCTTATAATTGTGGACATCTTTGTTTAAACTTTTTGAAGAATTTTTGGTGTAGTGAAGGAATAAAATAAACAGATTCTTCCAAAAGAGGTCAGTATTAAAGCATGTCTACTACAGTTACCATCTCTGGAAGTAAATCGGAATTGGTTTCATACTTTCAACCACCACTACATTTGTCAGATCAATATGAGTGTGGTTTGGTATACTTTTCAGTATTAAAATCAAGACCGAATATTCCTATTACTAACAAAGGTCTGTCTGTAATCAGAATCGAATGTGATCTGGTTCATGGTTCGTACTGCAACGGATTACCAACTCATTTTATTCATGAATTTGTGTCTGATACTACTCCAGGTCATCAGTGCATGGAAATACCACAAAATGTTATTTACTTTCCAGTAAACAAAAATATAATTTCATCAATATCTGTTAAGATTGTGGATCAGTTTGGTCACTGTATTAACTTTGGAGAGGAACAAGTTCAGTTACGTCTTCATTTAAGAAAAACAAAATGATAGTATATTATAAAAACATCCAAGCGAATAAAAAACGTCTTAGTTCTTCTGCGATTGCTAAGGTGCAAAGACGTAAGAAAAAAGTTAAGAAATTGTCTAGAGAAAATAAAGATTTCCTTAAAGCTCTGGGGTTTAAAGTATGAATATACTACAGATTACTGAATCACCGCACTTCGACACTTCGATCGAAAGTTATGAAGTCCATTCATACAATCCCTACAATAACAGCTTTAGAGAAAACGATGAAATCAGAATTCCCATCCACCAGCAAGACATATACGTGCTACCATCAGCCAGTTCAATTTACGTCGAAGGACAGGCGAAGCTCTTCGGTAAAGATGGGAATCCAATCAAGAAAACTGTTACGTTCAGTAATAACCCTGTTATGTCTTTGTTTCAAGACATCAGATATGAAATGAATGGTATTGAAATAGACCGCATCAAAAATTCTGGAATAACGACAGCAATAAAATCATACATCTCATTAAATGAAGCAGAAAATAAAGTTGCTGCCCTATGGGGTTGGAGTTTAGACGGATTTCAAAGTGATGGATATTTCAGTGCTGTGATACCATTAAATAAGGTTTTAGGGTTTGCTGAGGATTACAATAAAATAGTGATAAATTGCAAACACGAACTTATATTGAACAGAAGTAACACTAATTTAAATAGTGTTATTTTGAATGATGATATTGCTCATTTTCAAATAGACATACAAAGAGTTCAGTGGAGGGTGCCGCACGTAAAAGTATCAGATCGAGAACGACTGACACTTTTAAAACATTTAGAAAGAGATAAACCTATTCAGATGGCGTTTAGAAATTGGGATTTATATGAGTATCCGTTACTACCTAAAACTACAAAGCATTCTTGGTCAGTTAAAACTGCTTCACAATTGGAAAAACCCAGATATGTAATTTTTTGTTTACAAACTAATCGAAAAAATAATAAAACTAAAGACAGTTCAGTATTTGATCATTGTGAAGTAACAAACGTAACGCTCTTTTTGAATTCACAATATTATCCATATGAACCTTTAGGGTTAAAGTTTTCTGAGAACAAATATAGTATATTATACGAAATGTTTGTGAAATTTCGTCAGTCGTATTACAACTGTCCTGTAGACCCGTTACTTGACCTGAAGCAGTTCAAAGAAAAAGCCCCTCTCTTTATCTTAGACTGCTCAAGACAAAACGATAGCCTGAAAACAGGTCCTGTGGATGTGAGGTTGGAAATTGAATGTTCTACAGCAATCCCAGATAAGACGACTGCATATTGTTTGATTATAAACGACCGACTTGTGGAATATAAACCTTTGAGTAACATAGTGCGCAGGTTATCATGACTGTTATTGTAGATGTTCAAGGGTTTAAAACAGAAACAAATGAATTTATTATTAAAGAAATTGCCATATTATGTGATAAAAAAGTTGCAGTATTTTTAATTAAGCCACCATTTACATTTCACCATTTAACGAAGCCAGAAAAAAGACAAGTCAGTTGGATTGAACGTAATAGAAAGATATACTGGAGTGAAGGATTTGTGTCTTACTCAAATCACCAGAATTTGATTGTAGATATTTTAAGAGATAAATGTGTTTACACTAAAGGTTTCGAAAAAGTGTTGTGGTTAAAAAATATTTCGAAAAATAATAACATAAATAATTTAGAAGATGAAGGTTGTCCTAATTTATTAAGCTTGTACAATAAATATGAACATTCTCATGATGTGTATAGTTGTATTTATCATGATGAAGTATGTGCTTTAAAAAATGTAATATGTTTAAATAAATGGTGGATAGATAATAAATTTTTGTAATAAATATTTTCTTGTTTAATTTTTCAAAATGTTACCCAATTTTAAGTATCAGTTTCCTATCCCCACCAATCCCGAAACGTATAAGTTGTTAACAACTGCTGTGCGATGTCATTATAGTATTACACTTATTATCTGTATCAAGAACTAGAAAGCGAGTAAGCAGACCATGTGTCAAAATAAATACAATCCTCGATATGACATGTATAATACATATAAAATGCGTGAATTTTCATTTGGTTATTATTGGGCAATGGCTGATTCAGGGAGAAGATCGGTGATGGAAATGGCTGACGCTGGATTTTTTTATTGTGGAAATGGTGCAAATGATAAAGCAGCATGTTTCTCATGTGGAGGTGTTATAGAAGATTGGGAGATTTATGATGATCCTTGGATGCAACATGCTATACATTTTCCTCAATGTTTTTATTTGAACGCTGTGAAAGGAAAATATTATATTAATAATTGTCTGAAACAGTTTGCGCCATTGTATCGTGCTCCAAAATGAGTCGATTAATATGTACCCTATTAGAATGTTTGTGTACCTACATGATGCCATATTGCACTCAAAATGAAGCAAATTTGTGTATATATTATAAAAGCGTCGTGCATCACAGCAGTTCAACTCTGAACATTGCAGTGGAAAGACTCAATTTTAAATTTATCTCCTAAATAAATAACTAAATTTATTTATATTAATGTTTCCCTCAATGAAATCTGATTTAGATGGAATTCGTAAAATTATTTGCAAGAATGCTAGGGGTGACATAATTTATATTCAAGATATGCACCCTAGAAAAATAAAAATATCGAAGACATGTGAATTAAAACATCAGGATAATGATATAACCCAAACAGAAGATTTATTTTACCAGAAGTTGGAAGATTCAGTGAAATCTAACTTGAAAAATACT
This sequence comes from Lacanobia oleracea, assembly GCA_950371165.1. Classification (NCBI taxonomy): domain Eukaryota; kingdom Metazoa; phylum Arthropoda; class Insecta; order Lepidoptera; family Noctuidae; genus Lacanobia; species Lacanobia oleracea. Next base: position 12,120,079 of record OX493411.1, on the reverse strand, counting down.
CACCACCTTATACTCAAAAGCGAATCTGGTGAGAATCTTCGCAAATTCATTAAAGTTGACAACAAACAAGCTGATCACCGAAAATCGATTGTGACTTCGTCAAAGAATAGTGAGAGTAATATATTGACAACAACAGCAGATTTATTCCATCAGGAAAGTGATACAGCACATGAATTAGTTTTACCTGCATTAGAAGATATTGATTGCTACCAGATACAGCCAGGAAATGAAATTTGTTTCATATAAATTGTGTCCCCATCACTAAAGCGAGAGAAAGTAATCAAATAAATTTATCAAAGAAACAAAAATATATGTATAATGGTTTTTTTCTTATCCCATCCCAATGTTTCCCTTGGATTATTATCTATTTAGAGTCTTGCATATCTGAATCTATTTGAATAGATATTTCCGATGCAATAAACAGCATAATTATTCTAAATTCTAATAGTAGACCATCAATGCAACAAACAAGATTTCGTATATTTTTGAAATGATGATGATGATGATGATGTAAATTAAATTGGGTGTTTCTGGATCGAAGAATGTTGATGAAATGAATGATAAAATTGGGGTGACCTGGATCTCCTTGATCCAGGTCCCCCAATTTTACTCTACTAAGATGGTCACCCATCCACAGACCAACCTTTGCAAGCGTTGCTTAACCTTAAAGATCGACCCGTGCGGCTGGTATTATTTAGCCACGAGCTCCTCATCTTATGCTATTATAAATACTTAAATCAATAGTATTTTACCCAGTGTCTCTGTTATGGAGAACATGAACATAGGCATATTAATGTATAAATACAGTGTAGGCTACTCACATAACTATGAATTTTCATTCAGCAGGCAATAATTTAGCATACTAATATTTTTCCAGGTTTCCAAAGGATGACAGTTTACGGAATGCATGGATTAAAAACATGAAACTCCAGGATTGGCAACCAAGACCTTCGAGTGTACTTTGTTCAAAGCATTTCGAGAATCAATTGATCGACCCCAGTGCTTTTCGAACAACATTACGTCCCGGAGCAATTCCTACACTGTTTAACGAATTGCCTGTGGCTCCATATGTAAGCATTATAGATATTACTAGCTGACCCGCGCGGCTTCGCTCCCGTCAACTGGATACCTACTCTACCTACCCTGCCTACCCTACCTACCCTACGTACTCTACCTGCCTACCCTACCCTAGTATGAAAAATAGATAGTAGCTGATTCTCAGACCTACCCGATATGCACACAAAATTTCATAAGAATTGGTCAATCTGTTTCGGAGGAGTACGGTAACTAACATAGCGACATGGAAATTTTATATATAAGATAATGTATGTTATAACAATCACATCATCATCATCATCTGCCTAGCCTTTTCCCAACTATATTGGGGTCGGCTTCCAGTCAAATTGGATTCAGCTACTATTTATATGGCTGTGATTTCGACATAATTCTGTGCATTGCAATACAACTGCCTCTCTGTTTGGATACACGCATATGACAAACACTATCTGTAGCAAGCCTGAAGATCAGACTATAATAAAAAATACCCGCGACTGCCAGAATCATCAGATCTATAAAAGTCAACAGTCACTATTATCGCAGACACCATTTTTCTAGCTGCATGCCGCATGTCATGATGCCGATCACGTTACGCATTATACATAGATAATATATTCAAGGGTGTGTATCCGAACATTCCGAACGTCATAGTTATGTTGACATTTCTGCGCCGAGCGCACTGCACTTGCGTTGATCTTGTTACGTATTATTCTGTTGTCTTTTCGTTTTACTCTGCTGGCTTGGGTATTTCTATTTTTATTTGACCCCACGCTATCGTTCATCGGACTTTCGTTTACTGTGTATATTGTACTTGTTTGTTTGTTATTTGGATTCTGACGTTCACGATGTCAAGATGCTTTGATGCAGATTGTAATGTGGCCACTAATCGAATGCGAAGGCATATTGTAACAATTTTAACACCGCAGTTACAAAATGTATTGACTGAATGGTTATCTAGACAAGAAGTACGTACCTAAGTTGTAATTATTTTCATACTGCTAATATATAAAATAAATTGTAATCGAAGTTGGTAAACTTCACCTACCATTTTAAGCAGTTGAGTTCCTAATTCGGAAAGAATGTTAGCATAATATACTAATCACGTATGTGTTTTATGTTTTTCAGCTTCCCACAGATGGGCTGATTTGCATTTTACGTATTGTTAAACCAACACTCAGAAAAAGGTACACATAGCAGAGTACTGGGCTACCCAATGGTGTGTATTGGTTGTGGATGTTCTGTTATGAGGAGGCGCTACCGGAGGCGCTACCCAATGCGATACCACACCCTTGAAGAAAACCATTCCATTAATCAATTTAATCCACCTCCTCCATGCGCCTCCGGTAGCGCCTCCTCATAACAGAACATCAACAACCAATACACACCATTGGGTAGCCCAGTACTCTGCTATGTGTACCTTTTTATTCCATCAGACGAAAATATCAATATTTTCGTCTGATGGAATACCCACAATCCGGTTAGTGTGTGCTTTTGAACTTATATATTTAGCCTTGCTTTGCCCTGGCTGCTGTAAATTCCTATGTTGAAGCAAATCCTTATAATTAATGAGTAAGGGTGCAGTCTCACTAGGCATAGTCTACCAACTATTACCCATCCATTACTATTTCAATGGTGCGGTAATTCTGCAAACGGTGTACTGTATGCATAGTATGGGCATTCTATTGAATATAATATTGGGCGCTAACTCAGGCTATCAGTCAACTGTAAACTGTATGCCAACTGAGACTGCACCCTAATAATTACCAGTTATTATTTATACTAACCACATTTATTACACTGGCCGTAACAGTTCTACTATTTCCTTTAAAAAGTAAAGGTGAAGATTTCATAGGTATAATGTCAAACATTGTTACAGGATCGGAGGGCAAATCTACAAGCTTGTCATCCCTGTTAGATGCAAGCTTATCGGCACTTAGTACTGAATATACATAAGACAGGTTGAAGAACTGGAGGAAAATGAACCTAGATTGCAAAAACCACCTCCACTTCCACCAGATCTAATCCTATTGTCGCACATGAACCACCACCACCACCTCCACCAGCTGTTAACCCTGCTGAAGCATGAAGAATTTACCAAATGAATTATCTGCCTAGTTACTAACATGCTCCGAATATTACTACTTTTGATTTTAATCATGTGGATCAAATGCCGCATCACATTTGTCACTATTGGACAGGACTAACAGTGTCAGAGTTCTTATCACTATAGGTATATTGAAATTCCTTTGGAAAATGCCCTTAGCCCTAATCTTTTGAGGGGGCGAATAAAGTCATGGCACATAAGCTGTAAATAATATTTTTCATATATTTTGTTTGTTAGTGAGCCATCCAGCCCCAATCCCTTATATGCCATTTTAGGCTATTGTTGTAGCTGCCTAGTTGGAAATCAAACAGTTGGGTGTTGTTGCCATGTCATGACGTTGTTATGGTATTTGGGCTGGGCTAGGCACCAAGCAAATATAACGGGACCAGGCTCATTCCTCGAAAACATTTTATTGATCTTTGAAGATGAATAGGGTTCTATTCTAAGTGGATGAAAACATTGAATGTGTCTCTGAGTGATTGAAATGATGTTTTTCTTAAAATGTCTGTAAAAGAAGTAGGTAGAAGTAAATATATTTAATAAGCAAATGTATATCCTATGTACCTAATTAATTATATACTTAAATAAAAATTCAAGTGCTATTTTAGTGTTTTAATGCCTATCCAATTGTATTTTTTTTTGCAGTCTCTACGAGCAAGTTATAATGTCCAAATTTATCTACAGACGACGAACTTTTCTTTGCTATCGCGGCCTTTCTATTACGAGAGGCTGATTTGATGAGAGACTAATCTATCTATAATATAAAAAGCTGAAGAGTTTGTTTGTTTGTTTACTTACTTGAACGCGCTAATCTCAGGAACTACTGGTCGGATTTGAAAAATTATTTCAGTGTTAGATAGCCCATTTATCGAGGAAGACTATAGGCTATTTTTATATATCATCACGATAAGATCAATAGGAGCGGAGCAGTAATGGTATTTTGATTTTTGGCTCTTCACTCGTAATTCTGTGAAAATGTATGGAACACTGACATGAGAGTGTTCCATACATTTTCATAGAATTAGACGTTCCCTGATATCGATGTAAATGAATGTCGTATCGGGTTAGTGAAGAAACTGTCTTTATATCCATTGTTAACAGTAATTCTTGCATTGTTTCGTCTACAAAACTCCAAATATTGCATCCTATTTATCGCGTCTCTCGCTTCTTCTCTAATCATAAAACTTAAATTATTGCAAAGACATACATGTAAGCATAAGACGTATCAATGTACATGAATTTTTTTTTTTGGGCACGGCTCTATACTAATTCCGGCCATGTCCTTTCCGAGGATGAGATTATTAGACAAAGAAGTTGCGCACCAGCTCTAAAGTCTACGCAGACAAATTCGCGGGCAGAAGCTAGTAGTTAATAATTGACAATGACATGATGAATATCATGTACATCATATTTGTTTTATTAAATTGCTTCTGACATAAAAAGCTTTGTACTTATTTCTCACAAAAAAAACATCAACACATTAAATAAACATAAACGAAGTTGCAAAACATTTGGTTTCTAAATAAATACACTACTAACACAGTCTACGCGAAAGACGCGGACTAAAAGCTGGTCGACAACAGTATTCTCCTAAACACTGTAATTAGGAAAAACGTATCATAACGAAGCTAATTCTCTTTAGCCCAAATAACTCCATAAGTCGGTATAATCCTAAAATGTCAAGATTTCGTGAAACAGACATTCTTTCGGGTTACCTGGCCCTATGGAGTTTTTTTTTTTTTTTTTTTTAACTGATAATAGGCACGCGCTTGACCACCATCTCACCTGATGGTAAGCGATGATGTGGTCGAAGATGGAGCACGCCTGCCTAGAAGCAACCTATTCACTCTTGACTTAAAGACTGAAAATATTGACTGAAACTTTAAATTTTATTGCTGACTTAAATGGTTAAAATTCTGAAAATACACAATTCTTACGCCCGCGAATCATACTTCAATCAACATAAAACCTAAAACTGACTTGCAAATTGCAAAAACGTCAGAATATTTGAATTTCGCGGGCTACTCCGGCGCAACTACCGGATAAATTTAAAACTAATGAATTTTATTGGATTTCCCTATATTATTGATTTATATACTAATGAATTGAATTGGATCTACCCTGCTAAAGAAAAATGCTAACTGGTGACTAGGCAGCATGGTCTCAGACCTTAGCCTGTTCCGTCAGGAACGAATTTATAAAAAAAAAATCTAATTAATGACACATCAATGACAGAACACTAGTTTGCTAAACAAAGTTTGACAGCTGACGCGCAGCTAGCGTTTTTAGGTGTTTTATGATATTCATGTTATTCTTTATTTTGAACAATTTAGACTTACTATGTCAATCATTTTTTCTTTAAATATGCGGTGTAGCGTTAAAGGGTGTAAATGTGATAGCGAAACGAAAATGCCAGGATTATCTTTTCATTCGTAAGTATTTCACTTTTTATCAGTTCTAGGCATTTAGTAACATTTTTGATGTTCATGTATTGTGAGTAATGTTCGCTAGACGTAAATACATCGTAAAAGGCACAAAAATAACAAATATAATTGTTATAAAACATGTACGTTGGCAGAAATAATATTTAGGATTCATTTAAACATGCTTTACCGAAAAAAATCTTTTGCCGAAAGTCCGAAACTTATTTTAACGACTCAAACGATGCCAGGATGTATTTATTTAAAACTAATCATTTTGAAAGTCAACCTTTTATTGGCAACCACAAAGTTTTACTTAAGGCGATTGCCATGCATTATTTTGAACTGCGTATACATCACGCAACAAAAGGATTTGAACCCCCAAGCAAACAATTTGAAGCCTTCATACGAAGCTTGTTTTATTTAAAGGTCAATAGTGTGTAAAATCAATAGAAGCTAATTAAAAATAAACACATTCTATTATTTAGCTACAAAGCCAGAACCTACTATCACATCAGAAATGGCTATTATTTATAGTACCACATCATCATCATCCATCGTCACTCTCCTGCCCTCATCGTAATTAATTTGGGTTCTGCTGCATGTTTTCTCCGCATCGCATGCCTTTGTAAACCCCTACCGATGATAAAAGATTTGTCAGTAGCATTTTTCAGGTTTTCTCTTACATACTAATTTCCAATTCTCACAAATTGTGTGGCAAATTTTTCCATACCTGGTAACCCCAATATAGTGACGTATTCTTTTTTAGGTCTGCTTTTGCGACACGCTTTGCAGGTGTCTATCTATAGCATTATCTGTGTACGAAACAAGCCCTAGGCCCGTAGACAGAGAATAGAAATAGACATGCTCTTAAAATAAAAATAATTGTTAAAGTAAGACGACGCATATACAAAATGTCTATGTGTGAGCAAGATGTAGCATAGTTTTTCTATCTCTATTGCGTATCGGTTTTTTGGTTTTTTGTTGTCTGCCTGCCATCACCCATCAGTAGTCATTGGTGGCAATCGAGTTGTGGTGTCAGAGTATTTTCGTTGATAGAAGCTTATCCTAAGACGACCCACTGATCGATTTGCTGCTTTAGTGATATTCCAGAAAGTATTTTAAGTGTGTAGTGATGGTGAATTGCAGTATTTACGGCTGTAAAAGCCGTAGTGAACGAAATCAACCAAACATAACCTTTCATCGGTAAGTAGCATTTTTTTATCTATTACAGCAAGTAAATCAAGGATTATTGTACTCAAGACTATTTTCTGTCAATAACAAGCAATGTTTATTGATAATTAACATCTAAAAAGACGATAAAATCCTAACTTGTTTTTCATATTAGCCGACCAAAGTGTGAGGCAATTTATGTTAGGTTGTTATCTATGTCACTTCATGTCATTTGTAAATAGTCGGATAATAACTTGACGGGGATACCAGCACTTGATTATTTTTACCCCTAAACGTATTTTTCTTTTTTAGGTTTCCGAATGATCCATTTTTTAAAAATAAGTGGATTGACTGTACGGTCCGTGTTAACTGGCATCCAAGTCGTCACTCCCGTATTTGCTCACGACATTTCGAAGATAGTTGCTTTCGACATAACTTAAATCGTACCTACTTAAATCCACGTGCGATACCCACACTTTTCATCCAGGTAAAGTAAATATATTACTTAATTTGTTCTAGGCGTTTAGTCAACTTTGATACGTTTGAGCCAAAGGAGGGTTTAACAGCAACCCCTCTGCTAGACAATTAAAGTCAGCATTTAAAAAAATGTTAGTTCATGGTGAAATGAAACACATAACTTCAGGAAATTGTATTCCGTTACAACATATCAATATTTTAACATTGACCAAACCAGAAATAGCAATTAACAAAACATCTGACAAAAATAGACTGATTGATAATGAAACCGAAAGTAGTAATTCAGAATTTTTAAATGAAATTTTAATGAAGGATCACGATTACTTAACTGATCCAAGTATGTTAACCGATTTTTCTAAACATAAAATAATATACATAGCTGGATTTGTTGTAATCAAACTGAAAAAAGAGCTTGTGTGTCTGCTATTATATCTGATACTAAATACGCCAGTCTGCAGTTACAGAAAGATAAAGGTGGTCCATGTTACCCGTCAAAAGCTGTGGTAAAAATTTGTGAGAAAATATTTCGTAAAAATCGAGGTCTTAATAAAAAAAATGTTCTTCTTGTGCTCATGCAGTTAAGTCTTAAACAATGTTTGGGCTTAACATTATTTTATCACTTATTACATTTTAACAGCCAATCTTTCTTCGATTGTCATTATTCGCTCTTTATTAAGGCTATAAGTTTGAAATATCTCAAAGTACGAATACATTATGCAACTTAAAAAGTATGGCAATATTAAATGCACGAAGTTGTACTTTATGTCGAACGTAATACGCTGAGGACTTGTTTATACCATAGAGCAACACAGGCCACCGGCGAACCGGAGGGGAGCAGCCATATGCAGGCGTTCCCCTCTGTCAAAGTATAAGTCCACATGGTCCTACGCCTACAATAAAACTAGTTGCAACCGCACAGGTCACTAGACTAAATCTAGTTGCGTAACGGAATCGACGTCGTAAAAAAATGCCGAATTGTTCTGTATTTTGCTGCAAAAAGAGATCTGCCACGTCAAGTCTACAAAAAGATGGCATTACCTTTCATATGTAAGTAATTTTTAATCACATTATTGCTATTTACTTCTTTTAAATTAAAAAATCTGCAATATTATCAATCGTGTTGTTCGGATTTGTTTACCAACAAAGGCCGCACGTTTTCGTTCAATCGAACGATCGATCGTACGACAGATTCGAGTCTTTTTCCTAGAAGTCGCTGTCGCCGAGCGGTAGTGATGTTGCCGATTTGTTTGTAGATACCTAGTTATCGATGAAAATGGATTTTTAGAGATTAGGTTTTCTGATTTAAATACCCATCATATTGTGGGCTTTATTTTTTTATTTATAGTTGTATACATAAATTAAATATAATGCAATACTTACGCGTATTAGCACATTTTATTAAAATTACTCAGTAAGAACGTCAACTAAAATGTATTTTTTTTTAGGTTTCCTAAAGATCCAAATTTAAAGGATACATGGAAGGCATTTTGTAATAACAGACCAACCTGGATTCCCACGAGAAATAGTGTCATTTGCTCAAACCATTTTAAGTCTTCTGACTTTCAAGTGTTGGTGAACAATAGACGGAGATTAGTTGATGGCGCCAAACCAACTCTGGCGCAGACCTGTATTTGTTCCGTAAGTTTTATTTATTCATGGACGAGGTAAACGAGCGTACATTCCACATGATTTGATTAGTTTTTTTTTTACGGTGGGTAAAATCATCAAACAGGGGATCATGTTTGATGATTTTACCCACCGTACACCGTACCACCGCCCTTGAGTGGAGCGAGAGGGTATGTCAGACTCGTTAATTTTATACGTTAATTTTATTAGTTTTATGATTATTGTGATACATAATAAATAAAGTCTATCATAATAATATCTACTTTTGAATAACTTATTAAACCTAATTTCCTTAACCGATTTCTTGAATTTATCGATAATGCGTATCGACAGTTGTTACAGCTATGGCTGCAAGGAGTTGTCAGTGTAGTTGCATCATATTATTATACTGTTATGACACGATTTATTCAATGTGTGTGTGAAATTGTTAGTGTATTTTGTAATTGTTATGGTGTGAGTTTCGTAGTGACAGACAACTGTTTTTGTGTGAGAATTTGAGAATGTGTGATTTCCCCCCGCGAAAAATGACAGACATATTTGTATCGGTAAAAAACGCAATGGCTACTCCCCTCCGGTACGCCGGTGGCCTGTGTTGCTCTATGTGTTTATACCTATTCTCTGTCTACGTAGTTATTAAACTCTTTGGTTGCAGCAAAATTTCAGATTCTTCATTGCATTCTGTTTGTGTTTTTAATATTATTTTCAAATATTTATGATCCCCGCTTACTTATGTGCAGTGGTACCCTGCTTTAAATACTAGACTGAATAGCACTGAATGACACTGAATGCATTTCGAATTAGTTTCTTGGATCAATATGAGGTGTATCAACTGCTGAATAGTCATTCCCAAGAAGCAGAGACCACTGAATTCATTTATTTGTCATCCGTGTCTCTTATTATTAAAATAGTTGATCCGCGCAACTTCGTCTGCTCCGCTCCTATAGGTCTTAGCGTGATGATATATAGCCTATAGACTTCCACAATAAATGGGCTATCTAACACTTAAGAATTTTTTAAATTGGGTCAGTCGTTCCTGAGATTAGCGCGTTCAAGCAAACAAACTCTTCAGCTTCGAATATTCATACTAGTTGACCCGCGCAACTTTGTCTGCGTCACAATTTTCATTACTGCTCCGCTCTATTGGTCTTAGCGTGATGATATATGGCCTATAGCCTTCCTCGATAAATGGGCTATCAAACACTAAAATAATTTTTCAAATCAGATCAGAAGTTACTGAGATTAGAGCGTTCAAGCAAACAAACTTTTCAGCTTTGTATATTCGTTTATAAAAAACTAGTTGACCCACGCAACTTCGTCTGCGTGGCAATTTTCATTACTGCTCCGCTCCTATTGATCTTAGCGTGATGATATATGTATAGCCTATATATAGCCTTCCTTGTTAAATGGGCTATCTAACACAGAAATTATTTTTCGAATTGGACCAGTAGTTCCTGAGATTAGCGCGTTCAAGTAAACAAACAAACTCTTCAGCTTTATATATTAGTATAGATAATATTCATACTAGTCAATTGTTATGTATTTTCCATCTTTAACATATACTTGCCTAAAGCGCATGTTGGTTGTAACAGAGCAGAGCAATACTAATGCTCATTTTACAATAACACAAAACTTGAAAAAAAGTGCACACTGCCGCTAAAGAAGTTTTCACTTCAAAAAAAAAAAAAAAGTCAAATGCCACTGGACAATTGCAGACTCCGTAAGATTGTCATAATTCTTTATTAGAATATGATTTCTCGATATAAAATGAAATCTATCGTATAAAATATAAACCCCACACAAATTCAATAATTTTGAATATGTCCGTGGCTTAAAAAGAATATATTTTACATTTTCACTCAATATTTTACAATTCCATGTGCAATATTCCGGTGACATATACAAGTCCAAATTAAGAAAAAAATTAAAAAATATATATATTTTCCTGTGACTTATACAAAAGACACTCTAGTTACTAAAAATGATACAAACATAAGCTTAAATCTGTGTTTATTGTAACTGTGGTTTGTTTGCAGCGTTCATGTCATATGCAGGAGTTGGCTTCAGGCAGCAATGCAGCAGCCCCTGATGTTGAGTCACCACCGCTACCACCTGTTCAAAATGGGCCACCTCGAAGGAAAGGTAATACTACAACTTTACCGAATTCGTTAGCATGGTTGTCGCAGTTGTTGAGCGGTTGACCGCTGCGCGTCATGGGTTCGGTTCCCGCACGGCTTGTATGGCTTACAAATGGCCAGTCAGGCTCCACAAAATTATAAAACAATAGATAGTTGTCCTAAAAGGAACTTATGGAGACTGACCGGATAGTTGTTCCAGGTATGGCGGTTTGTGTATGTTTGTGTTTGTAAAAGCACCCACGATATTTGTGAAATTCCTAGTGTGGGGCAATGCTAATTTAAAAAAATATATAAGCGAGCTTTGATCGGATCTGTTCATTGTATATTTCAACAAAACAGAAACAGAATGTTACATGTGGTCCGGCAAGTCCTTGAAATACTACTATTGCAAGAGCATAGTTTCTATGTCTATGGCTCTTTAACTATGTCATTATCTGGCTAGCTTATTCTCAACTATATCGGGAGTAGTAGTGTTCAAAGTTGCTATATGGCAATCACTTGCTTAATGCTCTACGCTTTATATTTTAAGCAAGCTATTGTATATGCTTTATTATAAGCATGTCGTTTTATAAGCGCGTGAATAAAGCAAGCGCGGTGACTGACCTGACAGCATGCTAACATGCTTTATAAGAATATTACATCGCGTTTAAGAATTTATTACAATAAAACGGAACAGTTAAAAAATCAATAAACTTTCTTTCAATATTTCCACGCATATGAATGTCTATAATTGATTTAGTTATTTGTTATGAAATAAAATATGTTAGTATTTAAAGCAATTATAGGCCACTAAGGTATATTTTGTGATACTGTACCGATAACGTGAGCCGCCCGAAATCGCGAATTCGCATGCGGTGCGTAAAACGTAGCACGCGACCTAACGCAATCACTAGCATGCGACAACTGGCGGCCGTAGCCCCGCCCCGCCGCGTCGACGCCTGCTTTCTTGCGAGTTTGTTAAATTGCTACTTGCTCTAGCGATATTGCGATGCGCGTCGGACAGAGACAGAGAGTGCGATGTAAAATATCGCACATAGCAACAAGTGAGAGCCACGATGTTTGCTTTATGATATGTATGATAAACACGGCGCTTTATTTTGCTATGTGAAATATTAACCACCACTAATCGGGAGACATGAATATTGACATAAAAGCCAACGGCTACGACCATAGAGCTGGGGACCATTTAAATCTGTTAGCGTCTCACGGTCTCTTGCCAACAAACCTATATCCATCAAGAGGTGATAACCGTGTCTCAGCTTGATTCTGACACATTTTTCCTTGAGTTGTTTTTATTACTGACCCCTGTCCAAAACTTTATATAATATCGTTAAAGAAAAAGCAATTCGCAATAGAATAACTACAGTGCACAGCGCAGTGTGCCGTGTACAGCGGGTTAGTCCTAGTAGATTTTACGCCTGCGTTAAATTCATCTGATGCAAACGTTGCTGCAAGTATTTTTGTTAGTTTAGTATCGGAAATAACTAAAAACAACACTAGTAGTTATAAAGTACCGCGAAATAAACAAAAACATCAAACCGTGGATCACGCCGGGTCTGATTAGCTGTATTCGAAATCGAGATAGAATGCACAAATCACTATATAGGGACATTGTTACACCAAAACTATCATACATTAGATATATAAATTTCATTAATAAACTACTTAAAAAACTCAAAAGACAATTTCAGAAAAACTTACTTCTAGACGCATAAAATAATTCAAGGGCTACTTGGGACGGCGGCGGCGACCTCTCGCTGCCGGCCCTGGTTCAATCTATGGCCAGGAGTGAGGAGGCATGGGAAGCGGTGACTTCCTTCTGCGAAGCAGTAATGCTAACGAAGGAGGATGCCGAACGTGTAAGAGAGAGGGAAACCTCACGACCCAGCCGCCGCAACAGAAGAAGACGTCCCGGGCATCGGGGGTCGCAGGGCGATTTCCGGCCACCGTAGGCGCGGGCCTGCGGACGGCGAGCTTTGGGTGGCCCGCCGTCCGAACAGAACCAGGCCCGGGTTGGCGGCGCGCTGTGTTCCACGCGCGCCTCAAGGAGCTGTCAGCAAGGGAGACGGGGCCCGCTAGGGCCAGTGCCTGCCGGGGTGCGGAATCCGTTCGAAAGAGACGCCGCGTCCCTGGAACGCAAAGGGCACTGGGAGGAACACGGATGGGTTTTAGTCAGTAAGAGTCTGACACTCCCTTCCGCTCCGCCCAGAGCGGAAGGAGTCCATTTGATGATTTCCCATCCTTTAAAAAAAAAGGCTACTTGGGACACTATTAAAACTATAACAAAAAAATCTTCATCTGTTGTTTCGCTTCTTAGTATTATGGAAAACCCGACATTATCAGTAAATGCGGTAAACCATTTCTTCACTAACATGGCAGGGACCTAGCTACTCAAATTCAGCGGAAAGCATCATCTTCCATGTCATCTTCCAATGACTTGCCAGTCGCTTCTCAGTGTGACTCTATGGCTCTGATCCAAACCGACGACGCCAAAGAAGTAGAGCTTCTCATAAAAAGTCTACGTAGGGATTGTGTTGTGCTGTTGGTTTTGACAATATTTCAACATTTATGTCTTACAGTCTTCACTTGTTATATTTGTCCCGGTTTTGACGCACATTTCCCAGCTATCTCTTTCTCCTGGAGTCTTTCCTGATGTCTTTAAGAGAGCTATTGTACACCCCATCCATAAGAATGGTGATGCGAGTTGTTGTCAACAATTATAGGCCTTTACCGGTATTGCCAGCTATGGCCAAAGTTGGAAAGTCCTTGAAAAATTGCTAAATAATCGAATGACGAACTATCTTGAAGCAAAGGGTGACTAACAACAAATCGACAGAAGATGCTGTTTTATCATTGGTTAGCAGAATAGTCTACATTCTGGACAAAAAGTAAAAGTGCCTGGGATTGTTTTTGGACCTCGCAAAGGCGTTCGATACCGTCTCCATCCAGATTCTTATCTCTAAGCTGGAGAGAATTGGCGTTAGAGGAATGGCTCTCAAATCATTTAAGGACTGTCTTACTATCAGAAGACAAGCAGTTAAGATTGCAGTTCATTGCAATTCATCAGTAGGGACGAGGAATTGTTTTTTGGAGTTCCTCAGGGGAGCATTTTGAGGCCTCCGTTGTTCACAATTTATGTAAATAAATAACCTCTGTGAGCTAAAATCTCCCAATTGCCAAGTATTTGCGTACGCAGATGATACTGTACTTTTAATCCACGGCTCCACATGGACTGATGTGAAAGCTGATGCAGAATCTGCTTTAAGTAAAGTCATGTGTTGTTTATCACGTAACCTACTAACGTTGAACATTAGCAAAACCAACTACATAGCTTTCGCATTAAACACCTCTGCTCTCCCACCTCTAAATGATTTCTTTATAAAATTTCATACTTGCCAAGAGCCGTCTTCTAACTGTGATTGTGTAACAATTTTCCAAGCCTTGGAATCAATATTGATCAATTTTTTATTAATTTTTGGCAATGTCATATTGATGCCCTAACCTCACGTGTAAGAAAGCTGATATACGTGTTCAAATTGTTCCGAAATGCTGCTGATTTGGGAACCCTATTGACCTACCTTGCGCTATGTCTATCAATACTATCTTACTGCAGCACGATATGGGGTGGGGCAGCAAAGACTATACTCTTGCCTCTAGAAAGGGCACAAAGAGTTGTTATCAAGGCTATAACTAAAAAGAACTTTAGATATCAAACCGCAGACGATAATTAGAAAACACGCAACGCTAACTTTTGACCCTTTTTTTAAGGATGGGAAATCATCAAATGACTCCTGCCGCTCTGGGTGAAGCTGAAGAGAGTGTCGAGACTCTTACTGATTAAAACCTATCCGTGTTCCTCCTAATGCCCTTTGCGTTCCAGGGCCGCGGTGGCTCATCCAAACAAATTCTGCAACCCCGAAAGACACTGGCCCTAGCTGGCCCAGTCTTCTATGCTGACAGCTCTTTGAGGCGCGCGTGACACACAGCGCGCCGTCGACCAGGGCCTGCTTCTGATCAGACGACGCGCCACCCAATGCTCGCCGTCCGCAGGCCCGCGCCTATGGTGGCCGGGAATCGCCCTGCGATTCTCAACGCTCTTGAGACATGAGAGATCAACCGACGATTATCCCTAAATGCACTATGAAAGTATACCCAAGGACAATCCCCGGTCGGAGCAGGACTGCTCCAACCGGAGCTCCCTGCCTGACCACTGACAATTAAAACGGCTTTGAAATGCCAGGGGATGACTTGTACACTCAATAATGGGTCTCCCGAAAACGATCGCTAGCACAAAGTGACGTAGCGCCAAGAGGGTAACATACCCTGATGTGCTAGAGGAGTGGAGAGGTGTACCACGGCTATTAGGACAATCCTGAAAGTACGGTCAAGATAGAGGTGAGAGCTGTGTTCCTCGTCAGTGTTCAACCAATAAAGGCAAGTAGGACATGAGGAACAAGACTTCTCTCGGGAGATCAGGTCCGTGCGGTCGCTACTGCCTAACAGTTCGCCACAAAACTGCCTTGCGAATGTATCTCTCTTTGTCTGGCCCTTATTCCTAGGTATGACCTAAGGTTGACTGGAGCGCGCAAGCCCAACCACGACATGAACGTAGACAAACGGCGGTTATTATTATTATGCTCGTATTTTATTAATTATTAGCACTTCGCCCGCGACTTCGTTCGCGCGGGTTTAGTAGGTACTCCATGCACTTCATCTCCATAAGTCCTCCCTCTATAAAGGGTAACGTGTAGATTACTTATTAATAGACTATTCTTCTTATCGTGTGGGCAGTAAGATCTAACGACCACACCCTAGTGTCAGAGTTTCTAAACCTTCTCAACCGTGTATATTTATACCAGCTGTAACTTTTAAAGTAAAGGTCCGATTTGCATAATTTAAGTTGTAATTTACGTATACATAACCAACCTAAATTACCAAACCATTCAAATGGATAAGGATTAATATCATGATACCAAAATCATAAATCATCACAATACCACTATCTCACCTGATGGTAAGCTATGATGTTGCTCTATTGTCAATAGTTTCCGCAGCGTACGTAAAATAAGTTTTTTTTTTTTGGTAATTTTTTGAAAATATTCTATAGCCTATGTTCATCAGGTATAATGTAGGATTCTAATGGTGAAAGAATTTTTCAAATCGGTTCTGTACTTTCGGAGCCTATTCAATTCAAACAAAAAATAAAAGCTTTTAAAAACAAACAAACAAATAAATCTTTATAATATTAGTGTAGACATGTTCCTTTTTAGATTTCAAGAATGAAAATAATTATATTTCCAATCTTACTACAGGAGAAGAGAACAGGCTCATGAGAAGGCTGAAGAGGCAACATCACCCTGCTCTGTCAGAGGATACTGACGATGCTGGATCAAGTGACGATGACAATGTTCAAGAGCTGCCCCCTCCTCCACAACTAAACTTACACTCTGCTGAAGTAAGTTCAAATTCAACAATTATAACAGCAGCTGATTCAAGATTGTCGTTTGGGGGGGAGGCTTGACCCCGTTGTGTGTAGGATAAAGGATGTTCCCTTGTTTCGCAGACATTTCCGCAACCTTTGCCCTCTTCCGGCCCCCCTAACAAAAAAAAATAATAAAAAAATGGGTCTGCCCCATGTTACTTGGGGTCGGCGCAACACTTTTTCTCCCTCCATTCGACCTGTCAGCCGTCACGGCACTTTTATTTATTTATTTATATATGCTTTATTGTACACCAAAAAAAAAACAAAGAATATCTTAAACTAAAACAATATACAATCGGCGGCCTTATCGCGTTCCGCGATCGCTTCCAGGCAACCTGGAATGGAAAGAGACAGCCTGGACATGACATGGGGCTACAATTGGTGTAAACATAATAAACAATTTTAACAGAGAAATATACGTAGGTAATAAATATGAACTGAAACATTATAAAAATCATACAATACACAAAAATATATACACAAACACACACAATATATACACACAATACACATACAATATATATGTTACGGCTAAAGATGGGTGTGAACATAAACTAAGATTAACCGGCTAAACTTAAGTTTATCTTCAAGAAGCAGCTAAAGTTCGATATCATGTTAGTTTGTGTCGTGATATTCCATCTTTAGCCGGCTAATGTGCACATTAACCGAAACGCAACGGCTAAAAATGTATTCCAAGGACGCGCCGGGCCGGCGCAGAGGGCTTGAGGGGTGGTGGGGATGTCATTTCGCAATAATTCTGCATATTTCTGCTCCTGTTATGAACAAATTAATGATTTGGTAGATATTGTTTTAAGTAACTAATATTTTGTAATTGTAATTTTGAATACCTACATAGGTACATAAAAGTATATGTAATGAGGGTGAATATTTTGTTATAAAAGTTTTCGTGTCAAAATAGTAAACATTATTACTTACACTTTTTCATTTCCTTCTACATTTTTAGCCAAGGGCCTGCGGTTACACTTAAGTTTAGCCGGCTAAAGATAGAAGAAACTAACATTAACACCTCCTCGAAGATAAACCTAAGTTTAGCCGGCTAATCTTAAGTTTATGTTCACACCCATCTTTAGCCGTAACATATACATACAATGTATACACTTTTGTTTCAAATCACGCCTCACGCAGTCCATGTATAATTTCTTTGGCCTCGCTCTCCCCCTCCATGAATCCATATGTATACCTATTCATATCTCTTAGTAATGCCAAATTACTAAATAGATATACATTATTTGCAGATGTGCAGGGTGTGTCTAGCTTTAGACGTGAAAATGTTTGATTTGAGGGACACTGAATTGAAATCAATGTTCCAGTTAACCACTGGAATAACGGTAAGCCACCTTCTGTTTACGAACGTCGTCTGCCTTAAATATATATTGATCGGCTTCCAGTCACCCGGAGACAATAGAATACAAGTATTATTCTGTCAGTAACTACCTATCCGACCTCCACGACCCAGTTGACCGAAAACCACTGACTGGTGACTTGTTAGGAAGTTTTTTATGGATGGGAAACAAAGAATGGTCGAAATATACGATAGTATATTTCCCATCAATAAAAAACTTCCCCTTGAAAATACTGCTTGAGACTCGGAAGATTCTTTATGACCTTTAATATAGCATTTAACATGACTAATAATTACATTATTTCCTCCCATCGCCAGCTTGAAAAAAATAAAGGTTCTAAACTTGGGAGCTTAATATGCTGGGAGTGCGCTGCAAGGCTTAAAGCTGCCTCGAAGTTCAGAAGCAAAGCGCTGTTCAGCGAATCATTGCTGAAGAGATTAATGAACAAAGGAGAACAAGTAAGTTATATTAGTCTCACTGTTAGCGACTACGCTCGTCAGAAAGTACTACCACCATACATAGTTGTGCCGCCAAGCGGAGTCGCTGTGTTCCGGAGTGAAGGCTATGTGTGCCGGTGTCGCTATCTAGTGGGTGACACACGTTACACAGTTCAGCTTGTATCTGGGGTGGCAACGCATCCGAGTTGATGCCTTTTAGTTGGCAAAAAAACCAGTTCTATAATGATGATATTTTTTTCAAATTACAGATACAAAAGCAATATTTCGAAGCAGCAAAAGAAGCAGAAAGTCTTATATCACCCACGACTTTGACTTTTTCAGGAACGGTACATATTGTAGAAATTGAAGGCCAAAATATCATGACCCAACTTGTTCAGTCGGGTGATGACGATGAACCTTCACTATCAGAAAATAATGAGACAGAAATTAAAGATGAAATAAATGACGAACATTCTGAAATGGACCTTGAAGGAGACTTCAATGTTGCTATTAAAACTGAGATTGAAGATGATCTTACATGCTCCTTTACTAATGAACAAAATAGAACAAACATACTAAAAGAATATCCTCTAGATAGTACATCTTCGATTGAAGAAACAATCACCTCTGGCCATAGCCGCCCTCTGCTGCCGCACACTTCACTATCAGAAAATAATGAGACAGAAATTAAATATGAAATAAATGACCAACATTCTGAAATGGACCTTGAAGGAGACTTCAATGTCGCTTTTAAAACTGAGATTGAAGATGATATTACATGCTCCTTTACTGATGAACAAAATAGAACAAACATACTAAAAGAATATCCTCTAGATAGTACATCTTCAATTGAAGAAACAATCACCTCTGGCCATAGTCTGCTGCCGCACACTTCGCTTGGAAGCGACCTGACTATCCCTCTAGAAGATTATGATGATCAAATAAGTAAACATCTTATAACAACTATCCCAATTAAAATCAGTAGCACTGTTATAAAAACTAACCCAAATCAATTGAGTAAAACCGGTAAAAAAACTACCTCAAAAACGAAAATAGTGCGTAATCAAAATATAGAACGTAAACATAAAAGCCTTATTAAAAGATCAAAAGTAGGTGTAAGCCATGATCATACATATTATTCAAAAGGAAACAGTGTAGACGGAAAAATAAAGAAGAAAAAGAAAATAAAAAGAGTGTTACTAGCAAAAAGTTTTCGTAAAAAGGTTTCAAGTCAAAAAGTGCACAAGTCTTCTCTAGCTATAGATTCTTAAGAGGAAATGTGACTTGAAAACTAAGAAGAGATATATCCTATTTCACCCGAATGGAACGGAGAGTGGTCTAGAATGCTTAATAACAAATGGATCTACAAATTTTGTGGTTTAGCCCTATTCCACGTTTTAAGTCTCGTTTAGTTGCAATTGTGTGCATCCCTGCAAACGTACCGGTGACACATTCTTATTTAAAAAAAACGGAAAGAAAGACAAACCTGTCCTGAATTGACGTCTATCGTGTTCGTTTACTTTTTTAAGGCTTTTTGCCAGTCTCTGTACACCTACACCCTGTGGGTTCTATATATGCAAAGGGCATACAACGCCCTAAGAGTTTAGTACAATAATGCCTTCAGGGGCTCCCACGTTACTGTAGTGCATCAGGAATGTTTTCGGAAGCACGCACTGATGGCTTCACTACCATCCTTTGGAAAAGGACGGCATCCATGATGCGCAAGGTGCGTGGGAGCGTCAATGACATACTGAAGATAAGCCGTGTTGCGCTATCATGGCGCATTGGGTACATACACAATTATACATGTGCCGGGCGCGTAGGTGAGCGCAACAAATATATATGAATTAAAATAACTTTTGTATTGTGTCTGTTACTAACATAGCTTTTAAGTAGTGTGTATTACTAACAACATGTGGATAAAGGTCTGAAATAAAATTATTAAAAAAAAAAAATATTTGACTTTTTCTAGTTATGAAAAAATAATCATAATTTGGGTTTTTGGTTTTTCGGTTTTGGTTTTTTTGACTTGATATCGTCTTATAAATCGATGAACACCAGTTGCACACACGAAAAAGTGTCACGGTCACGTTTTGCAAGCAAATAAGCGCGGAACAAGCGATAGAGAGGCACGATCAGCCCAAGCGTTCGGCTTGTTTGTTAAGAATTCAGTTGTTTTCTTATGACTTTACCACGTCAAATTATCGTACGTAAACCGACTTTACCGAAACCAATTTTTTTTTGTACTTAATTTGGGTTACTTATAACCGGAAAACAAATTGTGATTAGCTAATTTATCTGGCGCGTTCTATAGCGACGAGATTAGGTATATTTTTAATTCGAGAGTAACCTTTCGCACGCGACTTCGTTCGCACGGATTTAGTAGGTACCTACTCCACGAACTTCATCTCATAAACCCCTCTTTATAGGGTAATGTGTAAATTACATAATATTAGACTCAACGTAGGGCAGTTCGCTCTAACCTCAACATTTTTCTTACTTAGAACATTTTATACCCGCTGCAACTTTTAAACGAAATGTCAGATTTGAATAATTTAAAGTGTAATTTACATGTAGAGGTACACATATAAATAAAGTTTGCGATCACTACCATAATCTGTTATATTTTTTCAAATTTAACTTTATCAAGAAAAAATCTTTGTTGCGTGTTTTATTTAAATAAAAATAACCATGTTTGAAATTAAAATATAAAACTATTTTTTATTAACAAAATTGAGTAATTAATCAGAATGTAATTGTAACAGGAATTTGATAGAAAGAAATAGTACATTGTTCACCGAGAGGAGAAAGTGACCGATTACCGTCGAGGGTGTCGTTTGATGGCTTTAAAACACCCGAGATCGGGAATCGCACTTTCTCTCGAGTGATACATAGTGCTTTATACTACACCTACGAGGAAAATAAAAAACTAAATCTTTACTAATTGAAATTTATATTGAAATTGTTGCAGTTAGTGAAGCTTAATTTGAAAATGGCGCCAATGGCGTCTGCAATTTTCACATGTTCTTTTTTCAAATTGTTTGACACCATCCAACACACAGCTAGTGGCCAGTGTCATTTTGCGAACTTGGAGATAAAAACTCACTGTAAAAACTTTTTGGCTTTTGATATTTAGGTTACCAGCGCATAGTCTTACCCAAAATTAAAAAAGAAAAACCACGTAAGAAATGGATTTTCATACACTTTTCTCTCCCGCTCAGATGCGTTTTCTCGCCGCATATTTGTTCGATATGCAATGACGTACTTTCTACCGTAAATTTGATAAAGTATCAAGGTACTTTCCGAGCAGGTGTAGTATAAAGACTGTTTAACCAAACTTAAACGCCTATTTCTAAATAAAAGGTTTATATTCAATATAACATAACGCCTCCACTGGCTCGAACACATGTGGAGATCCTCCTGGGTATGCTGAGGATCAAATTATCCAGCATTTCTTGGGGTAACCTGTCCCATTCTTGAATAGCGGTGTCCCTAAGCTCTCAGGTATGCATTTTGCATACCTAGTGAAATAAAAGGCTATTCATTATTCTGCACAAAATTTTAAATAAAATGTTAATTTTCATGGTCTTCCTTTTATTTTAGATACTACGTTATTTAGAAGAAATAAATGTAGGTATATTGAGCTTTTAAACCGGTACACTAAAATTAGTACACCAATTTGTAGTCCTCAAAAGGCATAGTTTTTTTATCCTTTTCAACGCCAGAGAGGTACTTACATGAAAAAAATGAAAATAAATGGAAATGATTATTATTATCGCTCACGGAACAGAAAAAGCAGGTGGAAATGCTATGCGACGAAATTTGTATCGGAACCTGTGTCGCCACACTCACACAACTATACCGTTAAGGTGGAAGCGCCAGGGTAGCCCGCGAAATTCAAATATTTTATGTTTTTTTTGCAATTTGCCGGTCAGTGTGAAGTGTTTGTTGAACAAAATACGATTCGCGACCGTAACGCGTATTTGTCTAAAGAATTATAACCATTTTAATCATCAATATAGCCCTCTTAGTTCATGAAGCCCTATTGAATGACTTTTTCATGAATTAACCATGAAACAACAAACAACCTTAATTTGATTGGTTGTTTCAATTTTGATCAAAATAAGAATAAGTCAAAGAACCTACATTTGAAAATATACCTTCGGCCTTACACGTAGGATTTATTTTACTTTTAGGCAAAACGTACTCCCGGCGTTTCGTTTTCTGAATTCATTCTAAGTTGAATTGCCGAGTAAATTGTCGACCATAGATGGCGGTATTTTCAATGGTTGCAATTATAAACTTAAACTACTTTGCATTAAGGTTCATTACTCTATGTTGGGATAGTAACAGTTGCCACTCGATCACGGCTGTGACACATGAACTTTTACTTAGATTGTCGATATAGATAAATAGGATAACTTTGTTCGATATTAATTAATTCTCGATAAATAGGATAACTTTTTTCGACATTAATTCCAAAAAATGTCACTAGCTTGGTGTTGGAGTTTTGTATGGGAGCCATACATGAAACTTGTAGTTGGAATCGTTATGAAATAAGCTATCACAGTTAAAATGGATAAGTTCGGGTTTGCTTTGTAATACATTGTTAATAAAGTTCTACTTCCAAAATAGCGTAAGCGGAGTACTCCCAGTTTATTGTATAAAAGAAGATAGAAACAAAAAAAAAACATTATTTCAAAGATTTTTATTTTGTTCATGTAAATATATAATTATGCAAAGAAGTTGGGGATTCTGGCAAAGGTGAGACGATACTTCACGCCGGAACAGCTGCTTAAACTTTATCAAGCGCAAGTTCGATCGTGTATGGAGTACTGCTCTCATCTTTGGGATGGATCTGCCAGATACCAACTTGATGCCCTTGAGTCAATTGAGAAACGAGCCAAGAGGATCATCGGCAATGAGAGGCTTGTCGCGACGAAGCTCCAAAGTCTTGAACATCGACGACGAGTTGCGAGCCTGTCGGTTTTTTACCGGTTGCATTTTTGGGAATGTGCGACGGAATTGCATAATTTAATTCCGCCAAGCCCGTTCCATCATCGGACCACAAGACGAACGGCGATGCGCCACCGGTACACGGTGGATATCCCACGTATACGCACAAAACGTTTTGGTAACACATTCATAATGCGTACAGCTAAGGAGTGGAATTCCCTGCCGGAGTCTGTGTTTCCTGATAGCTACAACCTGGGAGTCTTTAAAGTCAAGAGTGAATAGGTTATTTCTAGGCAAGCGTGCTCCATCTTCGACCACATCCTCGCTTACCATCAGGTGAGATAGTGGTCAAACGCGTGCCTATCTATAATAAAAAAAAAATACCACCTCTCGGCGTGCAAATTTCAAATGTCATGTTTACGTCATACTCCGTTGCGTTTCGCGGGCGCCCGCTTATCGCAAGCGTAATATGACCCGCAGCACAAAAAACCTTATCTCTCCGCTCACAAAGCAGCTATTCACACACTTGAAACTGTTATGGGTTCTTTTTAATAATGGGTTTTTTTTGTTTTGTTTTTAATCAACAAAAATAAAACAAATCATAATATTTTTAGGGGACATCCGTAAGAAACGGAACCCTTACAAAAATGAAATTAGTTCGGAACCCAGTCCGACACGCACTTGGCCAGATTTTTTTTCATACCACAAGCCTTACAAAATCATGCCTTGGGAATCTTACTCGACTGCCGACAAAGAAAGGGGTGCTGTTTACACTTCAGTTCCTTCAGTTCCGTCAACTCTTTATGCCAAGTGGCTTACGATAGTATCTTATTACATAGTTTGGTACAGAGTCTTAACGCAGACAAAGTTTTCGTGTATCTATATCCGTTTTTTGAAATAAAAAAATTGCTTTCTAAAAAATGCTTGGAGCATATCGTGCTTATTTTGCTTGGCATCCGCTCTACCCGTGCATCTATCCATTTTTCTTTGACGATAGCGTCTTTGGGAAACCTAAAAATATTTTTTAAGTTATGTTTAGTGATTTCAATAAAATTTCTAGACGAACTACAAAAAATTTTTTTTATCGATATCTAGCCATCCAGTATCCGACCCGACTAAATCACTATTTGAATAGCGAAGAACTTTCGAGAACGAAACAGTAACTGAATCGATGTAAAATAAATTCTATAAAAATGGGATAAGGTGGATTTTAACTAGACTTGAACTTCAGTTTTTGGGAAAATGATTTTGGCCCATGGAGCCCTCTAAGTTCATGTAGTTCGAAAGAATGAATATTTCAGAAATAATCATTCTTTCGAACTACATGAACTTAGAGGGCTATATTGATGATTAAAATGGTTATAATTCTTTAGATAAATACGCGTTACGGTCGCAGATCGCATTTGGTCCACATACAGCTTCACACTGACCGGCAAATTGCAAAAAACATAAAAATATTTGTATTTCGCGGGCTACCCTGGAGCATCCACCTTAAGTAAAGTCAACCTTTTCCATTAGGATAAAGTTTATTTTAAATCGATTCAGTTTTCGTTCTTGGAAGTTCTTCGCTACTCAAATAGTGATGTAGTCGGGTCGGATACTGTGGATGGATAGATATCTATATAATCATTTTTTTGTAGTTTGTCTAGAAATTTCATTGAAATCACTAAACACTACTTATAAAAATATTTTTAGGTTGGTTCCCAAATACACTATCGCCAAAGAGAAATGGATAGATACAACGGGTAGAGCTAATTGGAAATATTTCGCTCACGCTGATTTCTTTTATCGAGGAAGGCTACAGGCTATATATTATCACGCTAAGACCAATAGGAGCGGAGCAGTAATGAAAATTGTGACGCAGACGAAGTTGCGCGGGACAACTAGTACTAATATACGAGTATAAAGCTGAAGAGTTTGTTTGTTTGTTTACTTGAACGCGCTAATCTCAGGAACTCTCGGGTCCGATTTGAAAAATTCTTTCAGTGTTAGATAGCCCATTTATCGAGGAAGGCTATAGGCTATATATCATCACGCTAAGACCAATAAGGGCGGAGCAGTAATGAAAATTGTGACGCAGACGAAGTTGCGCGGGTCGACTAGTTTAAAAACTTGTAAGAAAGTAAAGATAAGGACTAGCTTTTACCAGCGACTTACCATTCCCGTAGGAATTTTGGGAAATCCTGCCTTAGTGCTCCTCTGCATTCCCCAAGGAACCTACGTATATAACAAATTTTAACTTTCTACAACTAGTGGTTTCGGGTGTGCGTTGTCTATCAGTCACTCAGTAACTGATGAATTTTATAATAGGTCTTTACCTATGAAATTGCCGTTTTGTATGAAAAAATTTAAACGAAATTTTTTCATGTACTTTTTAGTAATCACCCATGCAATCAATGCATCTTTGCCAAGGCAGTGGCAGTTTATTGATGCCCTTCTTAAAGAAATCAGCTGGACGGGAGGCAACAAATTCTTCAAAGGCATTTTGTACTGCCTCTCGGGTATTGAATTTTTTTCTCGCCAAGAAGTTATCCAAATTCTGGAAAAAGTAGTAGTCTGTAGGCGCAAGGTCTGGTGAGTAGGGCAGATGACGGAGAGCTTCCAACACTAGTTCTTGCAACTTGGAGACCGTCTGCTGTGCAGTATGAGGTCGCGCGTTGTCATGCAGGAGCAGCGGAGACGAGCGATTGACCAATGCTGGTTGGAGATGTGCCAGCTTCTCCATCATTGTGTTCAGTTCTTCACAGTACACATCTGCAGTAATGCTCACCCCGTTTGGTAAGAAGCTGTGATGAATCACACCGGCGCTAGACCACCAAACAGTGACCATCACTTTTCTAGGGGTAAGTTTTCGTTTAGGGCATTGTTTAGGTGCTGAACCAGGATCCAACCAACTTGCTGAGCGCTTGCGGTTATCAAACAGAATCCATTCGTCATCGCAGGTAACAATGCGGTTCAAAATTCCTTCATTTGTGTGTCTGTTGAGCAGTGCAAGGCACTTCTCGACGCGTACTTCGCGCTGGCGATCATTGAGTTCGTGGGGCACCCATTTGTCAAGCTTTTTTACCTTGCCAATTTGACGCAAATGGACCAATATTGTTTTGACGCTAACGTCGAAAGCTGCTGCAAATTCAGCCGTAGATTGTGTATCATCAGCTTCCACAATCGCCTTTAATTCGTCATTGTCGACCAAAGTCTTCGGACGACCGCGAGGTTCATTTTTCAGGTCGAAATTTCCAGAACGGAAGCGAGCAAACCAATAACAGGTGGTGCGTTGGTTTGTAGTGTTAGCTCCGTAAACGTCGTTGATGTTGCGTGCCGCTTGTGCCACGTTGCTGCCACGACGGTATTCATATTCCATAATTACTCGAATTTTTAACGTATCCATAATGACGAAAAAGATTGAAATGCGATGAAAATGTAACACTAATCAATAAACAAATGACTACTTTTGGAAAATAAAAACCATGTTTTTAAAATAAAATTAATTTGAAATTAGAATTCTTAGCCAAACAAAAATTATTTTGATTAATGGCCAGTACTGCAGATCGGCAATTTCATAGGTAAAGACCTAATATTAGAATGACTCATAAATATCGTGGCTTTCTATTGGTAAAAGAATTTTCAAAATTGGTTCTGTAGATCCAGAGATTACCCTCTACATCGTCACAAACATTACCTTTTTATAATATTGGTATAGATATTGTTTCGTTTATTCATTTTCGTTATTTATTAGTACATTTTTAAATAATCAAAAAAAAAAAACATTTATAAATATAAAAATAGTCGTTCCGCCGCCCACCGGTATCGGGAACAGGGTCTAAGCTACGCTAGGCGGTCAGGGCTCCAGAGAGAGGAACGCTTTTATAAATAAATGAATAACCAATCTGCCTACAATCTAATATTTTTATTTTATAACACAAACACAAGACTTTTACAAGCAAACAAAGATATGAAGACAAATAATAGCTTCCAGGAATTTTTTATATTAGATACCAATCATTATTATAATGGTTATTTCAAAATGAAATAACATTTTTTGGTGATTTATGTGGCGACTGGCTTATTTTCGATATTCGACAGAAAATACACTTCACTGTGCATTGATAAATTTAAATATCAATAACATAAGGGAGCCTGCAGAAACTATAGGTGACAGCACAGAAATGTCACTGTCAAGTATGTTTCAAGTATAACATTCAAAATAGCTACGCTAGATGGCACAGTCTTCTTCGCGCACGTTCCCCTAAACTGAGGGTATTCTGACCCTGAAAACTTCGAATATGCGACACTAGATGGCATAATCAAAATATCAAATAATAGTCGAACTGGCGACATTCTATAGTTTTCGACGCACTGTGGACACTATACTTTTCTCCACGCTTTTCTCTTTCAGGCACATGACACTTTGCTTTTGAGAAAAGGAGACGCAACGTGCTCGCAAGTTTCGGTTACAGTCTATCTAGAGATTCTATATCTATGATAATGTTGATGCTTATGAGGACAGTTCTTTTTTATATTTCACTGAAAAAAAAAAACAGAACGCGTTATGTCATAGGTTTATGTACTTGCTTATTTGACATATATAGTGTGTTTTAGTTGTGTGAAGTACTCTGTGGTCTTATGTCAGTGTAAGTAATGTCATTTTCAGATTCTTCGTTGAATTCTTTAGGTACTTCTGTTTGTGTTTTGATTTGAAGATTATTTTCTAGTATATTGGATCCCCGCTTGTCTCTATGGAGACCCTGCTACAAACACTGGTCTCTGACTTCATTTCAGATTTATTTTTTGGATCAATATGAGGTGTATCAACTGCGGACTAGCCATCAAATGGTTCCGGAGGCATCTCATTTCCTCGCTTTCCGAACAGCTTCAAACAAGACTTTCGCGTTGGATAGCCAATGCTTCCCAGGTATGAAGATGGAGTAGAAAAAAAACCTTATCGGATTTATTTTTATTACTAGCTTCTGCCAGCGGCTTCGCCCGCATGTTCCCTAGGGAACGTAGTCCCAGAATAAAAAGTAGCCTATGTCCTTCCTCAGGCTCTAGACTATCTCTGTACCATATTTCATTTAAATCCGTTCAGTAGTGGTGGCGTGAAAGCTCGACAGACAGAGTTACTTACGCATTTATAATATTAGTTAGGATTATTCATTGACCCTCGCAACTTCGTCTACGTCAGAATTAGTTTTAATGATCTGCTCCTATTGCTCATAGCGTGATATTATATAGCTAATAGCCTTCCGCAATAAATGGGCTATCTGTTAGGAAAATAATTTTTCATTTTGAACCATTGTTCAACTTACCAAAAAACCAAACTCTTCAGCTTAATAATATTTGTTTAGAATCTATACTAATATTAATAGATCTATACTATAGATGATGGTATAAGCTTACAGTAAATCTTATTTACAGTTGCCTCTGGATACATTAATTTGTAATTCATGCTTCTTGTTATTAAATACGGAAGCTGGTGAACATGAAAGACTATTGGGGCATAATATGGTTTGCCTCATTTGTGGAAAATCTGTGTTAAGGCTAAAACACTATTATGTCAGTAAGGAGAGTCCATTACTGGCTGTACTTTTACCAAAAAATAATAATTTTCTGGTAAGCATTTTGTTTTTCATTATTATAAATATCTAGTTGTATACATCATATAAATATCTAGTTGTATACATGAGGAGCTCATGGCTTAATAATAACAGCCGCACGGGTCGATCTTCAAGGTTAAGCAACACTTGCCAAGGTTGGTCTGTGGATGGGTGACCGTCTTAACATACCGAGTTTCCTCCGTGCCTCGGAAAGCACATTAAGCCGTTGGTCCTGGCTGTCATTTGTAGAACTTTGGCAGTCGTTACGGAGAGTCAGAAGCCAGTAAATCTGACTCCAGTCTTGCCATGAAGTACTGTGTTACCCAGTTAATGGGTTGTGGAGGTCTGGTAGGCAGCCACTCCTCGTAAAATACTGGTATTCAGCTACAATCCGACTTGACTGTAAGCCGACCCCAATATAGTTGGGAAAGGGCTAGGCTGATGATGATGATCTAGTTGTATACATGGGCATACCCAAGGGGGGCAGGGGAGGGCAGCTGGAGAAATCTCGAAGAAGATGTATGAAGTTGCAGTTATCACTAATCAAAGTGTAAGCGGGGCCCTTATGCGCTAACTTTTGAATAACTCACACAGTAGACACTGGCAAAATGCTTAATCGAAGACAGGTGAAAAGGACGTTGTATGCACAGTGTACATATAAAACAGTATGGGTGGTTCTTTCATGGAAGACGTCATAAACCATTTCGTTGAAGATCCTCTAAGTTACCTTTAAACATTTCATGCAATAATTTACCAGTCTATGACTTTTAAAATTTTTCAGGTGATATAATACAAAAGAAACTCTTATTGCTAAAAATGATAAACATAAGCTTTAAATCTCTTTTTATTCTAACTATGGTTTGTTTCCAGCCTTCAAGTCGCAACTGTCTATGTCATGTGTGTTGGCTTCGAGGAAGTAGACGGGCTGGGCTTAGCTTATCCTGTCATATGAAGGAGTTGACTTCAGACAGTAATGCAGCAGCCCCTAATGTTCAAATGGTTAGCCGACCAGAGTCACCACTGTTACTGCCTGTTCAAAATGGGCCACCTGGAAGGAAAAGTAATATTACAATATTAACTAATAAATTAGCACGGTTGGCGCAGCGGTTGAGTGGCTGACAGCTTCATGTCATGGGTTCGGTACCTGTACGGCCTGTATGGCTTACAGATAGTAGTTCTAGGTATGGCTGTTTGTGTATGTGAGTTTGTGTTTGTGTTGCGGGATGGTGCCAAACCCAAGTTATTTAACTTGTGGACTGAAACACGACTTCTAAAACCAACGGTTTCTACTATGCTGCTATACAGCCTGAAATCCAGCATAGGACTTGGTTATGTATGTATGTAAATCGGGCTGGTTTCCGCAACTCCACGACTAAGCGCGTATTGTGTGTGCAGGTGGGACAAATGCGTCATTCGATCCACCCCAGCTCCCCAAGGAAGGCCAACAACGCCTTTGTGTTACCAACTATCTCACAGAGGGTACCTGGGTTTCCGAAGTACTTTGCCCTGTAATCCGCGACTACCGGGCAGCTTAGAAGCAGGTGTGCTGCTGTCTCATTCTCCTCCATGCAGGCTCTGCATAGCGGGCTGTCAGTGACTCCTATAGCATAGAGGTGTTTGAGTTTAGGAATTGGTTTTTTAAATGTCCTAAATTGTCAAAGGGAACTGTTTCGTCGCTTAGGCAGTGTAGGGTGCAGTTTACTACTATTTTATCTGGTTACTAACTACGATTAAAGAGGAGCTCGTGGCTAAAGAATTACAGCCGAAAAGGTCGATCTATAAGGTTAAGCAACGCTTGCCAAGGTTGGTCTGTGGATGGGTGACCATCTTAACATACCGTTTTTCCTCCGTGCCTCGGAAAGCACGTTAACCTGTTGGTCCCGGCTGTCATTTGTAGAACTTTGGCAGTCGTTACGGATTGTCAGAAGCCAGTAAATCTGACTCCAGATTTGCCATGAAGTACCGTGTTACCCAGTTAATGGGTTGTGGAGGTCTGGTAGACAGCCGCTCCTCGTAAAATACTGGTATTCAGCTAAATCCGGCTTGACTGAAAGCCGACCCCAATACAGTTGGGAAAAGGCTAGGCAGATGATGATGAATCAAAATGTTTAATTACATCTGACGATTATTTCACGTAATTTGTAATCAAGAGTACTACTCAACTACAATATGTAGTCGTAGTTAGTAATCTATACTAGTTGACCCGCGCAACTTTGTCTGCGTCACAATGTTCATTACTGCTCCGCTCCTATTGGTCTTAGCGTGATGATATATAGCCTATAGCCTTCCGCGATAAATGGGATATCTAATACTGAAATATTTTTTCAAATCGGACCAGTAGGTTCTGAGATTAGCGTGTTCAAGCAAACAAACTCTTTAGCTTTATATATTAAGTACTAGTTGACCCGCGCAACTTCGTCTGCGTCACAATTTTCATTATTGCTCCGCTCCTATTGGTCTAAGCGTGATGTTATAATAGCCTATAGCCTTCCTCGATAAATGGGATATCTAATACTGAAATAATTTTTCAAATCTGACCAGCAGTTCCTGAGATTAGCACGTTCAAGTAAACAAACAAACAAACTCTTCAGCTTTATATATTAGTAATAGATATATATAAAGCTGAAGAATGTGTTTGTTTGTTTGTTTGTTGCGTGATGATATTATAGCCTATAGGCTATACTACTCCTGTCAAGAAAGTACCGGGAAAAGATCAATAATACAAAAAATGTCTGTTATTCGTCCAAATTTATTTTATCACCTTCAAAGTATGCTCCTTTAGAAACGATACACTTGCGCCAACGAATAATCCATTCATCAAAACATTTCTTAAACGCTGCTTCCGGAATTGAGTTCAGTTCTCGCCGCGAATTCTCCTTTATGTCTTCTATCGATTGAAAACGGGTGCCACGAAGTGGTAATTTGAGTTTAGGAAAAAGAAAAAAGTCAGCAGGAGCCATATCTGGTGAATATGGTGGTTGCTGGATGGTATTTGTTGAGTGTTTGGTTAAAAATTCGTTCACAATGATAGCCTTGTGCGAAGGCGCATTGTCGTGGTGCAAAATCCAAGAATTTTCTTTCCACAAATCTGGCCTTTTTCGTCGAATTTGCTCTCTTAAACGCCGCATAACGCTCAAATAATATTCTTTATTTACCGTTAGACCTTCCGGTAAGAATTCAGAGTGCACAACACCGCGATAGTCAAAGAAAACAGTCAACATGACTTTGACTTTTGATCGACTTTGGCGTGGTTTTTTCGGTTTCTGTTCAGTTGGAAGGCGCCACTCCGAAGCTTGTTGACTAGTTTGCATGTCAAACTCGTAAACCCACGTCTCGTCACCAGTAACAATGCGTTTCATGAATGTTGGGTCCGAACTGACTCGTTCTAGCATGTCCTCAGCGACTTTCATGCGATTGAGTTTTTGGAGAAAATTCAGATCTTTTGGGACTAGCCGAGCAGCAACATGTTTCATACCCAAATGATTAGTTAAAATGGTACGGATCGACTCGTGAGATACAGAAAGTTCGGCGGCAATCTCTCTCAGAGTTGAATGGGGATTTTTAGTCACTATTTCCTTTACTTTTGCGATGTTAACTTCAGTTGCAGACGTTGACGGCCTACCAGAGCGAGGCAAATCTTCCATCACATCTCGACCGCTTTTGAACGCTTTGAGCCACTCATAAGCACGAGTTTTTGATAAAGTCGATTCACCGTAAGCCTTCTGTAACATTTTCAGTGACTCCGAACACGAAATTCCATTGGCGATGCAAAATTTAAGACAAACTCTTTGTTCGATATTTTTGTCCATTATGAAATTCGCAATACACACTATATATGATATTACTAAAACCAGCACTGTATTTAATATAAATAACAGATGCAACTCAAACTCCGCGCCAAAATGGAAAACAGTTGTGCCAATCTAACAACTACAAAAAAACAAAAATTTGAATTTGGAACCATAAACAAATCATCCATTCCCGATACTTTTTTGACTGAATGTATATCATCACGCTAAGACCAATAGGAGCGGAGCAGTAAAATATAAATAACTAGTACTAATATACAACGTTGATACGACTGGGGCTTTCCTTTAAACTGCCTATACTAGGTACCATTTTCAAGCTCTGTACCAAAAATAAATTAATTAGGAGCAGTAGTTTAGTCGCAAATGATTTTTAAAGTTTTTGCACGGTTTGAACACGATGTATCTTTTCTAACAGCTGATTATCGTCTAAGCATAGGTCATGCACCTTACAACGATGAATCTACGATGCGTTGTTGCCGCTCTGACGCATGTCGAAGGACATTCACTAAAAATTGGCAATGCAAACAAGGAAGCAATGAAGCAATGAATACACAGACACTTTCACTACGAAAGCGACACACGTAGCGCATTTGAAAGAAACAGAAATAGGTCAGTTTGTTGCATTCTTGTTTTTTTTGCGATAGGTAAGTGGGGCCTCTATTTAGTGCGCCGACGCTGTCGTTTCGGAACGTACGGTTTGTGGAATTCGCGCGCAAACAATTGTGATTTTATTTTGTTATTGTGAGAGGACACGTAACTTGGGATTATTATTATTTAGTATTAGTGTTTTTTTTTTGTGATTGACTGTTTTTTATGGTGATAGGACACGTAACTTGGGATTATTATTATTTAGTATTAGTATCTCCGGACCTCACTCCCATGGATTTCTTTTTGTGGGGTTACATTAAGGGTGAAGTGTATGCCTCAGAGGTAAATACAATTGATGAGTTAAAAAATAGGATTATTTTAGCATTTCACAAATTAAAGTGCTTAGCGACGGACAGTGATCTAATTAGAAAAATAAATAACAATATTCTCCGTCGGTACAATTTGTGCATCAATGTGAATGGAGGACACATCGAAAATTTAAAAATTTAGTGTGTTTGTTTTTGTGCGCGTACTTCGAAACGTTACCTAACATAAAAGCCAGTGCGAGCGGAGGCCTAAGTCGCCGGCCGCTTCCCCGCCCCGGCCCCCATCGAGCACACGAGATACCGCACAACGCGCTCCGGCGCGCGCGCGACGTTGCCGCTTTGTTACCTAGCGGTATCTAAGGTCAGTGTCATTTTTTTACAAAGGGTGGTTGCGTTTTACTCGGATTTGCAAGCTATTTAGTTTGTTTGAAAAAAATATTTCTCATTTATGGCGCTTTTTGTTTTTGTACCGTATCGAATTAATACTGAACACGTATAGTATACGTAGTTTAATTTAATGCCCCTCTGTCGTATCAACTCTGTATAATATGCTGAAGAGTTAGCTCGAAAACTCAATTTTGGGTTAAGCTCGCCTTTGTACATGAACGTTTTTAATCACTGTAAATTAATGTAGTTATTATTGTGTACAATAAAGAATTAAGAAGAGTCTGTTTGTTTGTTTGCTAGAACGCGCTAATCGCAGGAACTATTGGTCCGATTTGAAAAATTTTTCAGTGTTAGATAGCCCATCATTACGATAAGACCAATAGGAGCCAGATGTTGAGAGGGTCAACTAGTAGCTAATAAGGATCAAATACTGGGAAGTAATAATACATGGCAAACTAAAGGAAAGAGCCCATGTTCCATGTTAAAACTAGCCAAGTGCGAGTCGGACTCGCACAGGAAGGGTTCCGTACCATAACGTATTGTTTTATATATTATTATTAGAGTTGATTGAATAAAAGGTAAATTGCGGTTTGCGATTTATGACGTATTAACATAAACTACGAGTACTTACTAGATCTCGTTCAAACCAATTTTCGGTGGAAGTTTGCATGGTACTTAATGTACATCATAATTTATTTTTAGTTTTTTTATTCTCTTATTTTAGAAGTTACAGGGGGGGACACATTTTACCACTTAAGAAGTGTCTCTCGCGCAAACTATTCAATTTAGAAAAGAATGATATTAGAAACCTCAATCTCATTTTTGAAGACCTATTCATAGGTACTCCACACGTATGGGGGTGATGAAAAAAAAAATTTAGTTTCAGTTCTAAGTCTGTAGAACCCCCATTGTTTTTTTTTCTATTTTTGTGTGAAAATCTTAATCGCCGGTGAAAATCTTAATACTGGTATTCAGCTAAATCCGGTTTGACTGGAAGCCGACCCCAATAAAGTTGGGAAAGGGCTAGGCAGATGCCTAGCCCTTTCCCAACTTTATTGGGGTCGGCTTCCAGTCAAACCGGATTTAGCTGAATACCAGTATTTTACGTGGAGCGGCTGCCTACCAGACCTCCACAACCCATTAACTGGGTAACACGGTACTTCATGGCAAGACTGGAGTCAGATTTACTGGCTTCTGACTATCCGTAACGACTGCCAAATATCTACAAATGACAGCCGGGACCAACAGCTTAACGTGCTTTCCGAGGCACGGAGGAAACTCGCTATGTTAAGATGGTCACCCATCCACAGACCAACCTTGGCAAGCGTGTGAAAATCTTAATGCGGTTCACAAAAACATCTACTTACCAAGTTTCAACAGTATAGTTCTTATAGTTTCGGAAATAAGTGGCTGTGACATACGGACGGACAGACAGACATGACGACGAATCCATAAGGGTTCCGTTTTTTGCCATTTGGCTACGGAACCCTAAAAATGAGAGCTCAGCTACACTCACTTAAGGTGGATGCTCCAGGGTAGCCCGCGAAATTCAAATATTTTTATGTTTTTTGCAATTTGCCGGTCAGTGTGAAGCTGTATGTGGACCAAATGCGATCTGCGATTGAAAGAATGAATATTTCAGAAATAATCATTCTTTCGAACTACATGAACTTAGAGGGCTATATTGATGATTAAAATGGTTATAATTCTTTAGATAAATACGCGTTACGGTCGCAGATCGCATTTGGTCCACATACAGCTTCACACTGACCGGCAAATTGCCAAAAACATAAAAATATTTGAATTTCGCGGGCTACCCTGGAGCATTCACCTTAATGCACATCCAAACATATATAATAATTATAGACCTATTTCAGTCTTAACGGGCCTCTCCAAAATTTTAGAAAAAATCATAAACACTCGTTTAATAAAATATCTAGAAGACAACAAATTGCTTTCAGACAGTCAATTTGGTTTTAGGCCCAAAAGATCAACAAGCCAAGCAGTCCACCGATTGACAAATTATATAAGTACAAGTATGGACAATGGCATGCACACCATTGGTATCTTTTTGGACCTTGCCAAGGCGTTCGATACTATTTCTTGTTCTATATTATTACATAAGCTTGAAACGATTGGGATAAGAGGAACACAACTTCAACTTTTTTCTGATTATCTTAGTGATCGTTATCAATGTGTGAAAATTGGTCAATTTATAAGTTCTGAGCTTAAAAATAGCTGTTACGGATTTCCACAAGGTAGCATTTTGGGTCCTACGTTGTTTCTAATATATATAAATGATCTGTGCAGCTTGCCACTCAAAAATGGTATCATACTGTCATACGCTGATGACACGGCTCTAGTGTTCTCAGCTAAATCAAGAATCGAGGTTTATGAACACGCGCAGAATGGTTTCAATACTGTATCTAATTGGCTTCTTAACAGTCTCTTAACATTAAATTTAGATAAAACAAAATACATTTTATTTACGATTAGGAAAAATAACATTCCGCTTACTAACTTAAACATTTTTGCACATAATTGTAGAACTAACGCTGACAACGCATGCACTTGTTCCACCTTAGCTAAAGCTGACTATGTGAAATATCTAGGTGTAACGATTGACACAAATCTAAATTTTCGTAAACATATTGATGTACTATGCAGCAGAGTGCGGAAATTAATATACATTTTTAAATACTTACGTAACGTAGCCGACTATGATTTAATTAAACAAGTTTATTTGGCTTTGTGTCAGTCCATACTAACGTATTGCATAACTTCCTGGGGTGGTGTCGCAAAGTCCATTTTACTTCCTCTAGAACGTGCTCAAAGAGCAATTCTAAAGGTTGCAACCTTTCGCCCTTTTAAATTTCCCACGCACCAGCTTTTCATGGCATGTAAGGTACTAACAGTGCGTCAACTAGCTATTCTAAACATCGTACTGCATCAGCACACTGATCTTCCTTATGACCGAGTACCTTCAGGCAAGAGAAGGAAAGATTTGGTTTGTATTAAACCTCAAACCAAACATGCTTTCGCAAATAGATTTTTTGTGTTTTTGGGACCTTATCTATGTAACAAGCTCAACAAGCCACTTGACATATATAGTTTAAATTATAAGAAATGCAGTACAACGCTTGCGGAATATTTAGCAAAACTCAATTACGTTGACACAGAAAAACTGCTAGAAATTTTAGTATGATGTTTATTGTTTCATATTTCTTTGTATTATTTATTTTTGTTCATTGTTTAGAATAGTATTTATTAATAATTGTAAAGTTTGCTTATTTTTAATAGTCGATTAAGATTTTTTTATTGTATTGATCTAGTTTACATATATAACTGACCAATTTAAATTGCGATGAAGTGAGGGCCTGAAACACAGGTTTAAATAAACCTAGATCGGGCAGGTCGCTATCTACATTATAAGTTCCAAGTTAAATATCTTATACGTCTAATTATTGTTAGCCATACACTAGTTTTAAGTTAGGCACTAATTTACCTTTATATAAGATTTTTACTTTATTATCTTTTTGTGGCTATTTATACACATTTTATTGTAAAAGTTTTTATGAATAAATTGAATTTGAATTTGAATTTGAATTGAATTTGAAACACCTTA
Organism: Lacanobia oleracea; assembly: GCA_950371165.1. Lineage (NCBI taxonomy): Eukaryota > Metazoa > Arthropoda > Insecta > Lepidoptera > Noctuidae > Lacanobia > Lacanobia oleracea. The sequence goes on along the minus strand of OX493411.1, from coordinate 12,082,520 downwards.
GCAACACAGCTGACCATAATCATCATCATCTGCCTAGCCTTTTTCCAATTATATTGGGGTCGGCTTCCAGTCAAGCCAGATTCTGCTGAATACCAGTATTTTACGTGGAGCGGCTGCCTACCAGACCTCCATAACCCATTAAATGGGTAACACGGTATTTCTTGGCAAGACTGGTGTCAGATTTACTGGCTTCTGAAGTTTTGACAATCCGTAACGACTGCCAAAGATCTACAAATGACAGCCGGTACCAACAGCTTAACGTAATTTCTTATAAAAACTTGGCAAGCCTTGCTTAACCTTGAAGATCGACCTGTGCGGCTGTTATTCTATAGCCACGAGCTCCTCTCACAGCTGACCGTAATAAACTACCCTAAAAGGCTAAAACGTCACCACATCATGGAACTTCCTCAAGGACCTTGATCTGAAAAGAGAGAAAAGAAGATCACTGGAGCACTCCTTCTTCAAATACATGAAACTACAAAAAAATCTTTTCTTAGTCTAATTGACGGATCGCAGATAAAACAATAAAAAACATGTGATCCCGCTATTCCTTAAAATATTATGTATATTGAAAGAGCATAATTTTTATGTGTATAGTTCTTTAATCATCATTTGGCAAGCCTTTTCTCAACAATATTAAGGTTGGCTTCCATTCAAAATAGATTCAGCTAAATGCCAGTAGTTTTAATTCTAAACCTATATACCCTCCCACCAGAGATTGGGCAGCAGCGTTCTCTGTAAAACTCAACACCATACACTGCGATCTTCAACCCGCCTGCCAAGCGTGGCGATTATGGCACCCCCCTCTACCTTGTGGAAGGCCTAAGTCCAGCAGTGGACGTCTTTCGGCTGATATGATGATGACCTATATATACTCGTATTTTATTAATTACACGTTACTTTTTTAGATTCTAAGAATGAAAATAATAGTTTTACCAATCTTGCCGCTTGCTGGAAGTCGGCTACAGGAGAAGTGCGACATGATGATCAGCCTGGCTCCAATCACCCTGCTCTGTCAGACGCTTCTGACGATGCTGGATCAAGTGACGATGACCATGTTCTAGAGCCGCCCCCTCCTCCACAGCTAAACTTACATACTGCTCAAGTAAGTTCAAATTCAACAATTATACCAGCAGCAGATTCAGAATTGTCGTTTGGGGGAGGAGGCAGTGTGTAGGTTTGAGGGTGTTTCCTTGTTCCGCAGACAGAAGTTTGATAGAATTTCGTTTTGCAGAAAATGTTCTATATAATACCTACACGGCGCTATTTCATTCATCTTACATAGGCGGATTAGTTTATTTATTTATTTATTTAGTACATGGAGGACTCACAGCAAATAAAGACAAACAAAATAGGAAGCCGTAGTCACCAGCAAACCAATAACAAATCCTCACGTATAGATACATAATGTAAATTATGGTGTGAGCACAATATAAAAACACACCGCTTAAATTAAACTAAGAATTAACAGTACATAACAGAAGAAAATTTAATGTAGATATGTGAGCAAGAATGTATTCAAATTCAAATTCAAAGCATTTTATTTCAAATAAACCATTCACAGGCACTTTTGAAACGTCAAGGTCGGTCAGTCAAAAACATGGAAGCTATTTGCACGTTCCAAAGCGTAGATCTCTATGGAGAAGAACGTGCAAGAAACTCCACGGACACTCTTTTAAATCATGTTCTGGTTTTACAAAATTTCAAGTTACATACAGAGTTGATACGACAGAGGGGCATTAAATTAAACTACGTATACTATACGTGTACAGTATTAATTCGATACGGTACAAAAACAAAAAGCGCCATAAATGAGAAAATATTTTTTTCAAACAAACTAAATAGCTTGCAAATCCGAATAAAACGCAACCACCCTTTGTAAAAAAAAGACACTGACCTTAGATACCGCTAGGTAACAAAGCGGCAACGTCGCGCGCGCGCCGGAGCGCGGCGTGCGGTATCTCGTGTGCTCGGTGGGGGCCGGGCCGGGGTGGCGGCCGGCGACTTAGGCCTCCGCTGGGCTCCGCTCGCACTGGCTTTTATGTTAGGTAACGTTTCGAAGTACGCGCACAAAAACAAACACACTAAATTTTTAAATTTTCGATGTGTCCTCCATTCACATTGATGCACAAATTATACCGACGGAGAATATTGTTATTTATTTTTCTAATTAGATCACTGTCCGTCGCTAAGCACTTTAATTTGTGAAATGCTAAAATAATCCTATTTTTTAACTCATCAATAATTTTATTTACCTCTGAGGCATACACTTCACCCTTAATGTAACCCCACAAAAAGAAATCCATGGGAGTGAGGTCCGGAGATACTAATACTAAATAATAATAATTCCAAGTTACGTGTCCTATCACCATAAAAAACAGTCAATCACAAAAAAAACACTAATACTAAATAATAATAATCCCAAGTTACGTGTCCTCTCACAATAACAAAATAAAATTACAATTGTTTGCGCGCGAAGTCCACAAACCGTACGTTCCGAAAAACAAGCGTCGGCGCACTGAGTTGAGGGACTTACCGATCGCAAAAAACAAGGATGCAACAAACTGACCTATCTCTATTTCTTTCGCTCGCTTTATGTTAGTCGCTTTCGTAGTGAAAGTGCAAGTGTGTGTGTATTGATTGCTTCCTTGTTTGCATTGCCAATTTTTTGTGAATGTCCTTCGACATGCGTCAGAGCGGCAACAACGCATCGTAGATTTATCGTTGTAAGGTGCATGACCTATGCTTAGACGATAATCAACTGTTAGAAAAGATACATCGTGTTCAAACCGTGCAAAAACTTTAAAAATCATTTGCGACCAAACTACTGCTCCTAATTAATTTATTTTTGGTACAGAGCTTGAAAATGGTACCTAGTATAGGCAGTTTAAAGGAAAGCCCCTCTGTCGTATCAACGTTGTATACTTGTTGCTTCTGCATGTGAGGACAATGCAAAGGAAAAAAAAAGGGCTTATTATAAGAACCCTAAATATAAAGATTAAAATAAGCCAATGGCAGTTAAGAGATGACCAGTCTCAACCGACGGCGCCTGCTCACGAACATGACGCGTGTATCGGCACCCTTCAGCTCAACCATTTCGAAGGGAACCGAATGATCAAACCCACGCGCCGCCATCAGCGAGACATTTGAGCGAGCATGACATGCTCTCAACCACCATGCTCGTTCATGTCCAACAAGCAAAACTATAACTAACCACATAAAATGCAAATGGCCCCATGGTACTCACATTTACAAAATTTGAAAAATATGCTTCTACTTTACACATAACTATGGTTGTCAATGACCAAATAATGAAAAATAAATTAATAAAGAGAACGATTAAGTTCTTACATCAAAAAGAAGAAATAAGTAATTAATATAATAATATAATTTGTATGTATATAAGAATAAATAAACGAAATAATGTAAGAACCTCTAAAAGGAGCGAGCATCTCTTCCAAATATAAAAACATAAAAACCTAAAAAGTGGACCTAAGCAGCTGTGACTATGGAGCAGGACCAGCATTTAGCCAAGCGTTTTTATCGAGGATATAATCTTCCAGTTTATAATACGCTTGTCTACATAGTGTGCGTTTTATGCATGCTTTAAATTTTCTCTCATTCAGTTCGAGAATATCAACTGGTATTTTATTATAAAATTTAATACAGTACCCCATAAAAGAAGTGTGTACTTTGGCCAATCTGAATCGGGGTTGATCTAATTTGTTCCTATTTCTAGTATTAAAATTATGCCTGTCACTAATCTTGCTAAAGAGATGAAGATTTTTCCGAACATACATAATATTTTCGTAAATGTATTGACAAGGTACCGTCATGATGTTGATATCCTTAAACAGTTCTCTTAGGGAATCACGCCGACGGAGATTGTAAATGGCTCTGATGGCTCTTTTCTGCAGGATAAATATAGACTCGATGTCTGCAGCACGTCCCCATAATAAGATACCGTAAGACATGATACTATGAAAGTAACTAAAATAGACTAGCCTCGTGGTATCTATATCGGTAAATTGACGGATTTTTCTGACAGCGTATGCTGCTGAACTTAGCCGTCCCGCAAGAGATGTTAAATGAGGACCCCATTGTAGCCTTGAGTCAAGCGTAATCCCCAGGAAAACCGTGTTTTCGACGAATTCAAGTTTCTCCTATTATATTTTTAATGGTTTCGGAGAAACAAGCAAAAAAACTGTGAAAAGGTACCTTTCTCCCCCTCCCCCACTCACCTCCCACCCTTGGGGATTTTTAGTATGTTCATCTGGACATCTCAAAGAACAACTGTACCAGTATTCAAAACTACACGAATTATTCGCTCTGATCGACGAGGGAATATGCATGCGATTTTTTTGTTTGCAAAATGTAATACTTGTTAGCTCTAGTAAACAATCATGAAATTATTTTTTAAATACCTTCATCAGCGATGAAGTTATAAAGCTTCAAAGAATACAATTAGAAAGAGAAGTCCGATGTAAAATTTGACGTCATCGTCCATGACGACAGTGGCCATAGAAAACAGCGATTTCGCGAAAGGGACATATATATTTGTTTAAAATAATTATATCTTCTTCATTTTTCGAGTAATTTTGATTCTATTTTCACTGTTAGTATTATATTCATGTATATTTTTAGATAAACTGAATAGATGATAAATATATATTTCATGCATATTCCCTATTGAGCTAATTTTCCTGTACTAATTTATGCAATAAACAAGTAACAAAGCCAAATTGATAGCTGAAATGGGCTGCCGTTGTAAGACGCTTAAATTAGCACCGTGTATTTGGTTCTTGTAATTTTATGTCGCATATTATTGTTTCAACGACTATTTATTTGAATGAAACATATTTCACAGACTTCCGCTCGGGGCGGAGCGGAAGGAGTATCAGACTCTTGCGTGTTCCTCCAAATGACTCGACATCACCATGTCGAGTCATTTGGGGGAACACGTCACAGGAAGAGTCACCATTCTTTCGAACAAATCCCGCAACCCTTGCATAAAGGATGTGGTATTACCTAATTACTTATGAATTCATCATCTTCCTGCCCTTATCCCATGTTACTTGAGTTCGGTGCAACACTTTTTCTCCCTCCATTCGTCCTGTCAGCCGTCACGCTATCACTTTTGTTTCATATCATACCTCACGCAATCCATATAGCATTTCTTTAAATATGGAGGGGGAGAGTCCCCCTCCATGCATCCATATTTATATTCATAACTCTTTTAGTAATGCCAAAGTACTAAATAGATATACATTATTTGCAGATGTGCAGGGTGTGTCTAGCTTTAGACGTGAAAATGTTTGATTTGAGGGACACTGAATTGAAAACAATGTTCCAGATGACCACTGGGATAACGGTAAGCCACCTTCTGTTTACGAACGTCGTCTGTCTAGCCGACTTCCAGTCAACCGAACACGACCTAGTTAGGCCGAAAACGCACTGACTGGTGACTTCTCAGAGCCTTTTTATGGATGTAAAAAAAGAAACGTTGAAAAATACGATACCCCTTGAAAATACTGGTAGACTCTGAAGATTCATTTTGACCTTCATTATAGCATATTTAACACAGCTAGTAATTACATTATTTCTTCCCTTCACCAGTTTGAAGAAAATGAAGGTTCTAAACTTGGGTGCTTAATATGCTGGGAGTGCGCTGCAAGGCTTAAAGCTGCCGCGAGGTTCAGAAGCAAAGCGCTGTTCAGCGATTTATTGCTGCAGGGATTAATAAACGAGGAAGAAGAAGTAAGTAATAGTAGTGTCACTGCTAGGGACTACGCTCGTCCGGAAGTACTGCCACCATTCATAGTTGTGCCGCCAAGCGGCGTCGCTGTGTTCCGGGGTGAAGGGTATGTGTGCCGGTGTCGTTATCTAGTCATTAAGTAGTCTCACTGTCAGTGACTACGCTCGTCCGGAAGTACTACCACCATTCATAGTTGTGCCGCCATGCGGCGTCGCTGTGTTCCGGAGTGAAGGGTATGTGTGCCGGTGTCGTTATCTAGTCAGTAAGTAGTCTCACTGTCAGTGTCTACGCTCGTCCGTCATTTAAAACCACTTGTTTTTTCGCTTTCTGAAGCTACTCTGAAAAGTATCATGAAATCTGTTTAAAAATGTGTTGATTCCTATTGAACCCCAATCGATACCTAATATTTTTTTTCCATAAAAATCTCGTGGTTATTTTTGTGAACATTCGTTTTTTAATAATAATCTTTTGGTTATTGTTTGGCTTTTTTTCCTGTATCATCCGAAGTGTCAATTTACAAAAAGTCCTGCATGTCCATCTGCTAAGCCATTGTGATCTATGGATACTTTCTGAATATACGTGCTGCTAAGTTAGTAATGAAATTATCTAGACAAGAAGATGACTAATTTCGAGTAAAAGTTGCCGTTTGAATACGTGTTTTAAAGTTATAACATCGTAAAAGATTTACAAACTCAGTACCCTTTTTATTAAAAAAACACTCGTGAAATATTTCCAATTTTTCCATAAATATTTTAAAATTCTTTTCATCTGGGCTTCGATAACAACAGCATATAATATATACAGAGTTGATACGACAGAGGGGCATTAAATTACACTAAGAATACTATTCGTGTTTAGTATTAATTCGATACAGTACAAAAATAAAAAGCGCCAAAAATGAGAAAATATTTTTTTCAAACAAACTAAATAGCTTACAAATCAGAATAAAACGCTACCACCCTTTGTAAATAAATTAGACTGACCGTAACACAGTGGCAACATCGCGCGCGCGCCGGAGCGCTGTGTGCGGTATCTCGTGTCGAGGCGGGGGCCGGGGCGGGAGGCGGCCGGCGATTATGTTTGGTAAGGTTTTGAAGTACGCGCACAAAAACAAACACAAAATTTTTAAATTCTCGATGTGTCCTCCATTCACATTAATGCACAAATTATACTGACGGAGAATATTGTTATTTATTTTTTTAATTAAATCACTGTCCGTCGCCAAGCACTGGGCAATTGCGGCTGTCACCCTACCTTTCTCTGCACGTTCGCAGAGCTAAAGCTGCGTTTTCACGGCATTCTGACGCCGTGTAAGTTACACGAGGCATTGTTTAACACTTTAATTACACACACACACAACCAAAGTTTAATTACGTGTCCTACCACCATAACAACAGTCAATCACAAAAAAAAAATCACAAATACTAAATAATAATAATCCCAAGTTACGTGTCCTGTCACAAGAAAAATAAGAAATACTGTCTTAAACTTATTTAGTGTCCTATCACAATAACAAAACAAAATCACAATTATTGTTAGAGCGCGAATTTGACAAATCGTACGTATCGAAAGGACAGCGACGGCGCACTGAAAAAATAAGTTTTTTAGAGGCCCCACTTACCGATCGCAAAAAACTAGGATGCAACAAACTGACCTATTTCTGTTTCTCTAACTCGCGCTATGTTTGTCGCTTTCGTAGCGAAAGTGCAAGTGTGTGTGTATTTATTGCTTCCTTGTTTGCATTGCCAATTTTTAGTGAATGTCCTTCGACATGCGTCAGAGCGGCAACAACGCATCGTAGATTTATCGTTGTAAGGTGCATGACCTATGCTTAGACATAATCAGCTGTTAGAAAAAATACATCGTGTTCAAACGGTGCAAAAACTTTAAAAATCATTTGCGACTAAACTACTGTTCCTATTTAATTGATTTTTGGTACAGAGCTTGAAAATGGTACCTAGTATAGGCAGTTTAAAGGAAAGCCCCTCTGTCGTATCAACTTTGTATAACCCGGTATCAATTTCTTTAGTGCAACATATTTCGAATGACTCCGATTTATATAATATGCTTATATGGTCACAATCAGAGACTTGTCTATTTCTTTGTCCGAAGATAAGACTACCACCTCTTTTTTTGTTTACCCTGCTATTGTATGAAACTAAGTTGTAGTCGCTCTATGCAAATAAAGGAGCATTTAATTTGTTAAGGAAATGTTCAGTAACACAGATGAAATCCAATTTAGGCACTATAACGTTCTAGCTCGTCTTTTTATTGGTAATTCCACATAAATTTTGATGAAAAATGGTTTAATTAGCAATACCATGCGTAATGTTATCTGTTTGATCAGATGGATCGAAAAAACCGATTGTTATTAGTTTTAATTTTATTCTGGTCTTTTGGAATTCAACAATTATTTTTTTCCTGATTTTTCACTGAAGATTGAAATTGAATATTGAAATATTGAGCTTGTCGCGACGAAGCTCCAAAGTCTTGAACATCGACGACGAGTTGCGAGCCTGTCGGTTTTTTACCGGTTGCATTTTGGGGAATGTGCGACGGAATTGCATAATTTAATTCCGCCAAGCCCGTTCCATCATCGGACCACAAGACGAACGGCGATGCGCCACCGGTACACGGTGGATATCCCACCCATACGCACAAAACGTTTTGGTAACACATTCATAATGCGTACAGCTAAGGAGTGGAACTCCCTGCCGGAGTCTGTGTTTCCCGATAGCTAAAACCTGGGAGTCTTTAAGTCAAGAGTGAATAGGTTATTTCTAGGCAAACGTGCTCCATCTTCGACCACATCATCACTTACCATCAGGTGAGATAGTGGTCAAACGCGTGCCTATCTATAGTAAAAAAAAAAAAAAATGACATACTTCAAATAGTCAATTTCAATATTCAATTTAGGGCTAAGCTCATTTAAATAAGTGCGATTGTTTTGTTTCATATAAAAGTAACGCTTATAATAGGAGAATTCACTTAAGTTAACAAATGTGCAGTTAGAAAAAAATTGCGTCAGCAGTTTTATGCTTTGGTTCAACATATTCTTATTTAAATAATAATTACACTGTACACCTAATAAAAATATTTGTTGGCACATTTTTAAGTTATTAAGTTTTATACATAATTCCTTCAGCAAGTGAGATGGATTAAAATCATTTGTACCTGGTCTACCGAAAGTATGACAATGTCTTGCTCTGTCAGCGAATTATGACAGTCACGTGTGTCACCAGACACACGGGACTGCCGTATGGTGACACACGTGACTGCCGTATGGTGTCGGCCGGTGCCGTATGATGCCGTAAAATAATAGTATCATACCATCACTTCCCGTGGGTGTCGTAAGAAGCGACTAAGGGACTCGTCAGGGAATGGGCAGCAGCGTTCTCTGCAAAATTCAACACCATTCACTGCGATCGCCAACCCGCCTGCCAAGCGTGGCGATTATGGCAAACGCCCCGCGTCATGCGGGAGGCTAGCAGTGGACGTCTTTCGGCTGATATGATGATGATGATGTTACACAGTTCAGTTTGTCTCTATGGTGGCAACGCTTCCGAGCTGATGCCTAAGCAAAAAACAAGTTTTATAATGATGTTTTTTTTTTTTTCAAATTACAGATGCAAAAACAATATTTCGAAGCAGTAAAAAAAGAAGCTAATAGTCTTACATCTTCCAAGACTTTGACTGTTACAGAAATATTTCATATTGTAGAAATAGAATCGCGTGATGACAATGGACCTTCACTATCAGAAAATAATGAGACAGAAACTAAAGAAGAAATAAAAGACGAACATTCTGAAATGGACCTTGAAGGAGATGATAATGTTGATATCAAAACTGAGATTGAAGATGATACTACATGCCCCCTTACTGAAGAACAAATAAGAACAAAAATACTTAAAGAATACCCTCTGGATAGTACATCTTCAAATGAAGGAACAATCAATTCCGGTTATAGCCACCTACTGCTGGACATAAGCCACACTTCGCTTCGAAGCGAGTCGCCTACCTCTCAAGAAGATTATGACGATGAAATAAGTAAAACCATTATAGAAACTATCACAAAATCGAAAATAGTGCCTAAACAAAATATAGAGTTTAAACCCCCTGTTAAAAGATCAAAAGTCGCTCTAAGCCATGATCATACATATTATTCAAAAGAAGACAGTGAAGACATAAATAAAAATAAAAAAATTAAAAAATTTGTAGTACTACTTAAAAAGTTGCAAGAAAGACGTCGCCGGGCGTCTTCCAAGGCGCAGCGCCCGCTATCGGTCGGCATCGGTGCGGCTCGGTAGAGCTCGGGCGGCTTCGGGCGCACACACAGCTATTTAAGAGGATAATATTACTTCCCAGAATTTGATCCTTATTAGCTACACTTTCGGATGGTGTAATAATATAAGGTGTTTTTTTTTTCTAAATCAACCGGACGTTTTAATTTACTGCCTTTGTAAACGATATTTATTAAATTTAGGGTTCCAAACAAAATACGGAACTCTTCTAGGACCACTCGGGTGTCTGTCTGTCTGTCCGTCCGTCTGGTCACAACCAGTTTTCAAAATTTGGTACACATATGGACTTCTGTGACTCAAACTCGGAAGCGTTATGTAAACTATTAAATTTTTAGTTGGGGCGTCACTTTTGGAGGTCAAACAAAAAAAATTGCAAAAAAAAAACGAACAATATCGTGTGACATAGCAAATGAAAGGGTTTTCTGTGAGAGTTTTAATTATATTATTTCATAATTTTAAAACTAATGATTTTGAAGTTATTCAAGAAATTAGATGAAAAATGACCATTACCGTTATCTCCGAAGCTGAGGAGCTCGTGGCTAAATAATAACAGCATCACGGGTCGATCTTTAAGGTTAAGCAACGCTTGCCAAGGTTGGTCTGTGGATGGGTGACCATCTTAACATAGCGAGTTTCCTCCGTGCCTCGGAAAGCACGTTAAGCCGTTGGTCCCGGCTGTCATTTGTAGATATTTGGCAGTCGTTACGGATAGTCAGAAGCCAGTAAATCTGACTCCAGTCTTGCTATGAAGTACCGTGTTACCCAGGTCTGGTATGCAGCCGCTCCGCGTAAAATACTGGTATTCAGCTAAATCCGGTTTGACTGGAAGCCGACCCCAATATAGTTGGGAAAAGGCAATCATCATCTGCCTAGATGATGATGACCGTTATCTCCGAAGCTACTACGCCAAAATTTTGTTATTAGATTATTATAAGTCTATGGTGTTAAAATATATCATGTTAAAAAAAAAATTCGTTCGGAACCCTTTGCACGCGAGTTCGACTCGCACTTGGCCAGATTTTTTTATTACTTTCATACAACTGATCTCGTGAGATCTTGTTACGACAAGACATTTATAAACTTTATTATTTAGCGGGTAAAGATTGATAAGTAGCTTACTGAAGATTTTTATTTAAGGTTTAATTTATGATAAAAAATATGTTAATAGCGACTACAGTAAGGTCAAACTAATAATTATAATATACGGACTGATTTATTATAAGGCAACGTTTTATTTTGTAAGTTGATGATATATTTTAAATATTGGTATTCAACTAAATCCGGCTGGACTGGAAGCCGACCCCAACATAGTTGGGAAAAGGCTAGGCAAATGATATATTCAGTTGATTTCTAAACAAAGAGCACATTTGCTTTTTTAACTACAACAAATATTAAAGTACCTACTTTATTTCTGCTGTGATTTTTATTTTAATAAATACTTTGGCTTAAAAATATCTTGTTCTTATTTTATGATCATAGTAAGCATTAAAATAAAACTTGCGTAAAAAATCAAAAGAAAAAAAAATGGTACCGCACACCAATTTTGGACTTGAAGAGTAGTTATGAACGACGTCAAGATTTTGTGTAAAGTATATAAGAATAGCACCATCTTTAGGTAATTTTGAAGTAATTGGGGTAAATCATTTATGTAAACTAGAAAAAGGAAAGGACCCAATATTGAGCCTTGAGGAACACCCACTGTCATTTCAAACCCTAGTGAGTTTACACTGTTTACCTGAACTTCTACCTGTCTGTCCGTCAAGTATGACCTAAGTAACTCAAGGACTGTATTTCCAATCCCATAGTGCTCAAGTTAAAACAAAAGCGTCTCATGGTTAACGCAATCGTACGCCTTCGAGAGGTCCCAGAATATTCCACTGGCATCTTGTGATTCTTCCCAGGCGGTAAAGATGTTCTTTATGAGGGTAACACCGGCGTCAGTTGTACAACGCCCTTTGGTAAAACGGTACTGTTCATGAAAGATGGAGTTTTTATTAAAGTGTTGAGTTGTTCCCTATTGCCCATTTTCGGGTATTGTGTTTATTCTGTTACGCGTTGAAGAGAAGTGGACGATTTCCAACGCTCGATTACAAATCTGTGCAGCAGTGCATTCATCAAGATAGTGTACACAGGATGAATTTTCAAAGTGTGCCTTCATGGCCAAATCCGAAAATATGAGGTATATTGAAAAATACTGAAAGGAGTCTCAGGGCCGATTTTGGTGAAAACTAGAACTGCATCATTGGATTTTTGAAAAATACGAGTAGTTTTTATACCCAGTAGGGAATCGAAAACCGGTTCTATTTTAAAGAACCGGGATTTTCGGGACAGTACCTTTGAGGAACCGGGACGAACCGGGCAACCCATTGCCGGCAAACCGGCAAACAATTGGAATTAAATGAAAAAAAAAAAAACCAAATGTGTTATTAGATTAACTTTACCAAATAGATAGCCATACACTGTGCTATACTATATTTTACATATTAATTAAATAAACATTTTACAATTTAACTAAAGGTTAAGTAATAACGATGCAGCACGGGATCAAACGATTGCGTATCATTTCCTCGCTGCCGACTTAAGATTTAGTAAGTTCCTCGGGCTTTTTCTTCCGTAATGCTTTTTTTGTTGATAATTTCTGTGGCGTTTGCTTTGTTTTTTCGACGTTAGAATCAGCCTTTTTTGCTGTTAATTTCTTTGACGTTATCTCTATTTTCTTGTTTTTAGCTACTTCAGCTAAAGGCTGTTCTTCTTCAATCGAATCATTTGTGTTACTATCCGTTGTTTCCATGTTTTTAGCATCTTCAACTAAAGCCTGTTCTTCTTCAATCGCGTCATTTGTGTTATTATCCGTTGTTTCCATGTTATTCTCTTTACACCACTGTCGCCACCATTGGTATATGGTGGTACGCTGAAAAAAAATAACATTAACTTTAAAGTCACCAAAATCTAAGTCCGATTTGACAGTAGGTAGGATACAATATTGCTTTACTAGTAAGTATGAAAGAGACATAAAATTAAATCTCTTTCGCACTTAGTGGTAAAGCAATCTTCTATCCCTCTCTACTCAGCTGTCAAAACGGACTCCATAGATTGAGAGCGCTTGTAGACGTCCGTCTTTTTCACCGGATAACGGACCGTGTTTTTTGCCGGATTCGCGGTGGTGTATGAATTATAATGAATGTGTGTACATGCACCGGACATCGGTCCGGCGAACAATTTACGCCGGATGCACCACCGCTTCCCCTCGGCGCGACGGACACCGGTCCGGTGTAAGAAAGGGCGGTCATCCACGCCAGTGTATTGGTGCATGTTGACGCTGCCGGACGTATTGCCGGTTTTCTGTTAATTGAGTGCCGTCTACCTGCGTTCTAACGCATATACGGCAGTCCATCCATCCGGTAAAAAAAATATGTATACAAGGATAGCCGTTTATTGACGGTCCGTTATCCGGTGAAAAAAACAGACGTCTACAAGCGCTCTTAGGTGACTTTTCTAATATTAGTAGGTATTTCTCTATAAGCTGAATCTCCGTTTGACGTCCATTGACGCGTAGCGAGGCAGCGGAGCGGAGAAAGGGAGTAATGCGGAGCGGAGTTGCGGAATGTGTCTGTCCATTGATGCGGAGCGAGGTAGTGCGGTGCGGAGTTGCGGACTGAGAAGAGCTAGTAAGCGAGTTCACGCGTCGAGTAATTTGAACATGAGGCCAGGTTTTTGACGCTTATCAAAAGAAAAAAGATCCGGTCGTCGGGCTCGCGTACCGACGACGGTTCCGTACCATCATATAAAACGTGAAATGTTTTTATTCGTTGAGACTTTTAACACTGCGGTGTATATTGCAGTTTTAGGTCAGCGCCGTCTCTTGGTCGCTAGAGGAACTAATGTAATTTTAGTTGATGATTTCTTAAAAATGTGCTATAAAAATTGTCCTTTCATTCACTGTTGCAAAAAAAATATAGGTAAAATAAATAAATAAATTTTTAGGGTTCCGTGTAGCCAAATGGCAAAAAACGGAAACCTTATGGATTCGTCATGTCTGTCTGTCTGTCCATCCGTAAGTCACAGCCACTTTTTTCCGAAACTATAAGAACTATACTGTTGAAACTTGGTAAGTAGATGTATGTACATTCAGTCAAAAAAGTATCGGGAATGGATGATTTGTTTATGGTTCCAAATTCAAATTTTTGTTTTTTTGTAGTTTTTAGATTGGCACAACTGTTTTCCATTTTGGCGCGGAGTTTGAGTAGCATCTGTTATTTATATTAACCGGTGGAGCCGACGGTGGAACCAAAAGGTTCCATTTGCCATACAACGGTGGGGCATTGATGAGCCAAGAGGTTAAATACAGTGCTGGTTTTAGTAATATCATATATAGTGTGTATTGCGAATTTCATAATGGACAAAAATATCGAACAAAGAGTTGGTCTTAAATTTTGCATCGCCAATGAAATTTCGTGTTCGGAGTCACTGAAAATGTTACAGAAGGCTTACGGTGAATCGACTTTATCAAAAACTCGTGCTTATGAGTGGTTCAAAGCGTTCAAAAGCGGTCGAGATGTGATGGAAGATTTGCCTCGCTCTGGTAGGCCGTCAACGTCTGCAACTGAAGTTAACATCGCAAAAGTGAAGGAAATAGTGACTGAAAATCCCCATTCAACTCTGAGAGAGATAGCCGCCGAACTTTCTGTATCTCACGAGTCGATCCGTACCATTTTAATTAATCATTTGGGTATGAAACATGTTGCTGCTCGGCTAGTTCCAAAAGATCTGAATTTTCACCAAAAACTCAATCACATGAAAGTCGCTGAGGACATGCTAGAACGAGTCAGTTCGGACCCAACATTCATAAAACGCATTGTTACTGGTGACGAGACGTGGGTTTACGAGTTTGTCATGCAAACTAGTCAACAAGCTTCGGAGTGGCGCCTTCCAACTGAACCGAAACCGAAAAAACCACGCCAAAGTCGATCAAAAGTCAAAGTCATGTTGACTGTTTTCTTTGACTATCGCGGTGTTGTGCACTCTGAATTCTTACCGGAAGGTCTAACGGTAAATAAAGAATATTATTTGAGCGTTATGCGGCGTTTAAGAGAGCAAATTCGACGAAAAAGGCCAGATTTGTGGAAAGAAAATTCTTGGATTTTGCACCACGACAATGCGCCTTCGCACAAGGCTATTATTGTGAACGAATTTTTAACCAAACACTCAACAAATACCATCCAGCAACCACCATATTTACCAGATATGGCTCCTGCTGACTTTTTTCTTTTTCTTAAACTCAAATTACCACTTTGTGGCACCCGTTTTCAATCGATAGAAGACATAAAGGAGAATTCGCGGCGAGAACTGAACTCAATTCCGGAAGCAGCGTTTAAAAAATGTTTTGATGAATGGATTATTCGTTGGCGCAAGTGTATCGTTTCTAAAGGAGCATACTTTGAAGGTGATAAAATAAATTTGGATGAATAACAGACATTTTGTGTATTATTGATCTTTTCCCGGTACTTTCTTGACAGAGTAGTATATATACAAAGTTGATACGAAAGAGGGGCTTTCCTTTAAACTGCCTATACTAGGTACCATTTTCAAGCTCTGTACCAAAAATCTATTAAATAGGAGCAGTAGTTTAGTCGCAAATGATTTTTAAAGTTTTTGCACCGTTTGAACACGATGTATCTTTCCTAACAGCTGATTATGTCTAAGCATAGGTCATGCACCTTACAACGATAAATCTACGATGCGTCGTTGCTGCTCTGACGCATGTCGCAAGTACATTCACTAAAAGGTTGGCAATGCAAACAAGGAAGCAATAAAAATACACACATACTTGCACTTTCACTACGAGAGTGACAAACATAGCGCGCGTAAGAGAAATAAAAATAGGTCAGTTTGTTGCATCCTAGTTTTTTGCGATCGCCTGGGGCCTCTAAAAAACTTGTTTTTTTCAGTGCGCCGACGCTATCCTTTCGGAACGTACGATTTGTCAAATTCGCACGCTGACAATTGTGATTTTGTTTTGTTATCGTGATAGAACACTAAATAAGTTTAAGACAGTATTTCTTATTTTTATTGTGACAGGACACGTAACTTGGGATTATAATTATTTAGTATTAGTGTTTTTTGTTGTGGTTGACTGTTTTTTATGGTGGTAGGACACGAAATTAAACTTTGGTTGTGTGTTTGTAATTAAAGTGTTAAACAATTCCTCGTGTAACTTACACAGCGGCGGCGTCAGAATACACTGACATGATTTTAATTTACGGCGTATGCCGTGGAAACGCAGCTTAAGCTCTGCGAACGTACAGAGACAGGTATGGTGACAGCCGCAATTGCCCACTAAAGTGCTTGCTATAGACAGTGATTTAATTAGAAAAATAAATAACAATATTCTCCGTCAGTATAATTAGTGCATTAAGGTGAATGGAGGACAAATCGAGAATTTAAAAATTTAGTGTGTTTGTTTTTGTGCGCGTACTTCAAAACCTTACCAAACATAAAAGCCAGTGCGAGCGGAGGCCTAAGTCGCCGGCCGGCACGCCCGACGTTGCCACTGTGTTACCTAGGTATCTACGGTCAGTCTAATTTATTTACAAAGGGTTGTTGCGTTTTATTCTGATTTGTAAGCTATTTGGTTTGTTTGAAAAACATATTTTCAAATTTTTGGCGAGTTTTATTTTTGTACAGTATCGAATTAATACTAAACACGTATAGTATACCTAGTGTAATTTAATGCCTCTCTGTCGTAACAACTCTGTAAGTATAAAATAAACGATACATTTTGGGGATTCCCCATACTTAGAACTGAAACTCAAAATGTTTTTTCATCAAACCCATTCAAAAATGATATTGGGGTTTCTAATTTACTTTTTCTAAATTGAATAGTTTGCGCGAGAGACACTTCCAAAGTGTTATAATGTCCCCCCCCCCCTGTAACTTCTAAAATAAGATGCAAACTTCCACCGAAAATTGGTTTGAACGAGGTCTAGTAAGAAGTATTTTTTTTAATACGTCATAAATCGTAAACCGCAAATTGCCTTTCATTCAATCAACTCAAATATAAAAATAAATAAGGTTTATGGTACAGAACCCTTTGTGTGCGAGTCCGACTCGCACTTGGCCGGTTTTTATTTCCTTCTTATTTGCAAGATAGTTGAGCAAACGACATCTAAAACTATTTCAAATTGATAGCATTAGTAGATATTGAGATATCCAGCTGTGACAGACGGATAGACTTAGTCACACCATAAGGGTTCCATTTTAACATTTTGGTACGGAACCCTAAAACAGTTAGATGTATACTCACCGGCACTCGAAATTTCATAGCAATTTCGGTGACTGGGACTCCATTTTGCCTCATAGTCAGAATTCGTTGTTTGAGGTCCTCGTCAACCCTGGACATTCAAAGAAAAATATAATTACACACAATAATATGCACCACAACGAAAGCATATCATACACTAGCTTCTGTCCGCGTTTTCGCCCGTATAGTATGTTGGATGCGCCAGGGTAGCCCGCAAAATTCAAATATTTTTATGTTTTTTGCAATTTGCCGGTCAGTGAGAAGCTGTATGTTGAACAAAATACGATTCGCGGCCGTAACGCGTATTTATCTAAAGAATTACAACCATTTTAATCATCAATATAGCCCTACAAGTTCATAAAGCCCTATTGAATGACTTTTTCATGAAATAACCTAAAATATTTGAATTTCGCGGGCTACCCTGGCGCTTCCACCTAATTACTTTTTAGTCCGGCCTTGATTCAGGGGTATATAGGGTCCTCTAAACTGTCGGGTAAACCCTGCCGCTTTTAGTCTTCTTCTTACAAGCCTAGAAAAAAGAAATAAGATACATCTATTTGTGAATACAATCAAGTTAATTGGCGAAATTCAAAGACGCAATGGTCGAATCGATAGCTAATGATGATGAACATCACTACATTTATAAAACTTAAAGAATCAGCATTGCGATTCAACGCGGCAATGCTGCCAGTGTTCTGGGCACTTTTGCCATTGACAGCGATGTGGATTATTTTTTTGATGCCCAATGATTAATTTTATTAATAGGTCTTTACCTATGAAATTGCCGATTTGTATGAAAAAATTTAAACGAATTTTTTTCATGTATTTTTTATTTGTATTAATCGAAGTAATCACCCATGCAATCAATGCATCTTTGCCAACGCAGTGGCAGTTTATTGATGCCCTTCTTAAAGAAATCAGCTGGACTGGAGGCAACAAATTCTTCAAAGGCATTTTGTACTGCCTCTCGGGTATTGAATTTTTTTCCCGCCAAGAAGTTATCCAAATTCTGGAAAAAGTAGTTGTCTGTACGCGCAAGGTCTGGTGAGTAGGGCGGATGACGGAGAGCTTCCAACCCCAGTTCTTGCAACTTGGAGACCGTCTGCTGTGCAGTATGAGGTCGCGCGTTGTCGTGCAGGAGCAGCGGAGACGAGCGATTGACCAATGCTGGTTGGAGATGTGCCAGCTTCTCCATCATTGTGTTCAGTTCTTCACAGTACACATTTGCAGTAATGATCACCCCGTTTGGTAAGAAGCTGTGATGAATCACACCGGCGCTAGACCACCAAACAGTGACCATCACTTTTCTAGGGGTAAGTTTTCGTTTAGGGCATTGTTTAGGTGCTGAACCAGGATCCAACCAACTTGCTGAGCGCTTGCGGTTATCAAACAGAATCCATTTTTCATCGCAGGTAACAATGAGGTTCAAAATTCCTTCATTTGTGTGTCTGTTGAGCAGTGCAAGGCACGTCTCGACGCGTACTTCGCGCTGGCGATCATTGAGTTCGTGGGGCACCCATTTGTCAAGCTTTTTTACCTTGCCAATTTGACGCAAATGGACCAATATTGTTTTGACGCTAACGTCGAAAGCTGCTGCTAATTCAGCCGTAGATTGTGTATCATCAATTCATCAGCTTCCACAATCGCCTTTAATTCGTCATTGTCGACCAAAGTCTTCGGACGACCGCGAAGTTCATTTTTCAGGTCGAAATTTCCAGAACGGAAGCGAGCAAACCAATAAACAGGTGGTGCGTTGGTTTGTAGTGTTAGCTCCGTAAACGTCGTTGATGTTGCGTGCCGCTTGTGCCGCGTTGCTGCCACGACGGTATTCATATTCCATAATTACTCGAATTTTTAACGTATCCATGATGACGAAAAAGATTGAAATGCGATGAAAATGTAACACTAATCAATAAAAAAATGACTACTTTTGGGAAAAAAACCATGTTTTTAAAATAAAATTAATTTGAAATTAGAATTCTTAGCCAAACAAAAATTATTTTGATTTGAAATGGCCAGTACTGCAGAACGGCAATTTTATAGGTAAAGACCTAATATTTTTATACGCGTTTGTACATAATTTCTTGTTAATTAGTGTAGTTTTTTAAATCTATAAAAACCAATAAATAAAAAGGAGAAACAAAAAAAAACAATATAAAGCTCCCCTTCTTTTTTTTAAGGATGGAAATCATGAATAGATGTCTCCCGCTTTAGGCGAAACGGATGGAGTGTCAGACTCTTACTGACTAAAACCCACTACACGTGGTGACGCGGTCTTTCGTGCAAAGTCAGCAATCCTTTTGGTACGAAGTTCCTTATCGCGCGTTGCGAAAGGGGGCTAGACGGAAAAAATTAAGACCAAAATTTGTAACGACACTTTTTGCTATAGTTGTAAGCCGTGCGGCGTGCGCGTGTTTCTCTGTCTGTCTCTCTCTCTCTCATAGAAAGCAAGCCAGTTACAGAATGGAATGGAATAGAATACACAAATCCGATCCTGCACGGAGTATTTAATCCCGATATGGTAGGGACTGACCATTGAGATGCCAAACAGTGGGTCATTAGTTTCCAACGATACGACACCATCTTAGGGAAAAGGATAAAGTCGTAAAACACAGTCATGTTTCTAGTTTTATTACAATTCCTTCACTAATTAATCCAAAGGAACTTCGTTCCATCCGGGTGTCCCTTGACACCTCTCAAGTTTTGGAACGAAGTTCCTTATCGCGCGTTGTGAAAGGGGGCTAGACGGAAAAAATTCTTACGAAAAGTTGTCACGACACTTTTTGCTATAGTAAGCTATTGTAAGCTGTGCGAATGGAATGGAATGGAGTGGAATGGAATGGAGTGGAGTGGAATGGAATGGAATGGAGTGGAATGGAATGGAGTGGAGTGGAATGGAATGGAATGGAGTGGAATGGAGTGGAATGGAGTGGAATGGAGTGGAATGGAGTGGAATGGAGTGGAATGGCATGGAATGGAGTGGAGTGGAGTGGAATGGAATGGAGTGGAATGGAATGGAGTGGAGTGGAGTGGAATGGAATGGAATAGAATTTCTCATCTCAATAGGGACTGATTGAGATGGAAACAGTGGGTCATTAGTGGCCAACGATACGATACCATCTTAGGGAAAAGGATAAAGTCGTAAAACACAGTTATGTTTCTAGTTTTATTACAATTCGCGCGTTGAGAAAGGGGGCTAGACGGAAAAAATTAAGACCAAAAGTTGTAACGACACATTAAGACCAAAAGTTGTAACGACACTTTTTGCTATAGTTGTAAGTCATGCGGCGTAGGAACTTCGTTCCATCCGGGTGTCCCTTGACACCTCTCAAGGTTTTTTTTAAAGATGGGAAATCATCAAATGACTCCTCCCGCTCTGGGCGGAGCAGAAGGGAGTGTTAGACTCTTACTGACTAAAACCCATCCGTGTTCCTCCTAGTGCCCTTTGCGTTCCAGGGCCGGGGTTACTCTTTCGAACAAATTCTGGAACCCCGGAAAGTCAAGAACCCAGGCAGAAAACTCCCCTTTTTTATTGTACAGACGCCAGCAGATCAAGCTAAAACAATTCTATACTAGATTTTCAACCTTATCTACAAATCGATTAGGTTCAAGGTTGATTGGGAAAATTCGACAGTATCGGGTAGTTCGACGTGCAAGAGTCTGTACATCTTGCGGAGTTTGCCATTATTCGGTGAATGTTATTGATTATCATCACTTACGTCGCGGAAATACCAAGCTCTTTAGCCAGGGACGGAGTATGTATACTTTGGCTTTGAGACACCCGGTCCAGTATAAGTTGGTCTTCCTGAGCCGTTGTTTTTCTTTTCTTCGCCGCTCTTTTTCGTTCGGACAAATTCCCTTCATTGCACCAACGAGTCCACCATCTGCGGACTGTATTTCGCTGGAAAAGAGAAGGTACCTAGTAGTTGAATTATGTTACTACTACTTACCTATATTTGCTGTTTTTTTTATCTCAAAACATAGACATTATGAGCAGTTAAAAACATTGCTTAATAAACGCAAAAAACCGGCCAAGTGCGAGTCGGACTCGCCCACCGAGGGTTCCGTACCAATTTGTAGCTTCAAATGACTTTAAATAAGGACTTATTTTTTATGATTTACTTGCAAATGTATAGTTTTCAGACTATTCCCTATACTTGTTAAATTTCTTATTTCTAGGTCAACGGTAAACACTAAAAATTTGGATTCCCTTGAGAGTGTTGAATTTGAAATATACGTATTTTGCGGCGTAAACGACCGTATCGTTTTTTACGTTTAGAAGTTTGATTTTTTCACAGCTGCATTGCAAGGGGCCATAAACCTGAAAATGGTTTTAATTTCAACTCGATACCTCCACGCGTTCCCGAGATAACATAGATAGATTCTTGACAGACAGACGAACGGACAACAAAATGATCCTATAAGGGTTCCGTTTTTCATTTTGAGGCACGAAATCTTAAAAATAGCGGTGTTTTCAGCGTTTTAAAATCTGTAATTAAGACGAGGTGGGCCCAAATTTTAGTTTTTTAAAACAATCTGAGACAAAAACTAGTGTTTTAAATAAAAAAAAAATATATGTTTTAGTTAAGGATCTTATCTAGTCAAAATCGCATTCAGTTGCAAGACCTGATGAACTTCACTCGATAGAAAAAAATCGCAAAGTTACCCCTTTTTAAAACGTTTTTTCAATATTATGACTTTATTACTGATTTTTACATTTAATTTTTGTACTATAATAAAGAAACTAATTAGTTACAGACAAATTCGCAGAGTTTGAATTGATAAAATGATTTTCTTAATTACTATGTTTTAATAAGAATTAAAAGCGGTCGCGGCGGCTCAGACAGGTCCGTTCAGTATCGTGCTGGCGCTTGTCGACGACGGACCTGTGTCAGTTTCTTCAGCGACAACTACGCGCACCAAATCATCTCTTTTTGAGAATTTGTTGCTTTTCAGTTATAAATTATAATGGGCAATAAACAACGCAGGCGAAAAAAGTCGCGTAAAGTGATAAAAGACACAAACAGAAAGAATGCACTCCAAACATATGTGAAGAAGTAAGTACCTACGTAAATATTTTATTTGTATTGCAATGTAATTTGGTCACAAAATTAAATTTTATTTTATTCAGTCTCTGATTGGTAAATGTAAAACTTACGATTATTGTACTATAGTTTATGAATATTAGTACCGAGGATCGCTACGATTTTGGATAATTAATTCATATTTTGTCTTTTCGTTCGGTGTCCTGCCTGGCGAATGGCGAGCCACTGTACAATAATATCAGAACTACTACAGAACGATAAGATTTTTGATAAAGTTATAGCACATTTTGTCTATTTCGATATCTCAACCTGGCGTTTGCTAACGAACAGTAATTACTATATCTAGGTACCTATCAATTTCATCTGTGAAATAGGTACTCCATTTCATTTTTGTTATAGGTCAGTTGGGCAGCCTGAAGAAACTAATATGAACACTGCCGCAGCAACAAATCTGATACTTGAGGATTCAAACAAAAATAGGTATATCTTTTTTTTCTCGGGTGGTAAAATCATCAAATGAGTCCTGCCGCTCTGAATGGAGCAGAAGGGACTTTCAAACTTGTACTGACTTAAATCCGCCCTATTCCTTCGGTTGCCCTTAAGATAAATAATTTGGAAATTATTTAAGAAAATGTCGAAAATTTTGAAAAAAAAAACAGAAAAAGGATTACAGGAAAACCAAGAAATATATAAATGACCGGAACACAACTTTATATACAGGGTGTTTCTTTTAAATTGGCCAAAAGGGAGAAATTTGTATCCATAAGAGATACGGGAAAACTTTCTTAGGAAACTTTAACTCTTTTTTGATGTTGACAATTTTGGGTTTTTTATTTTTTTGGTCAAGTGTGAGTTGTCTATAATAATGAGTGAAATTGACGATTTTTTTTAAAGCCAAAAAAAAAAATTTCCTGGATCCTCATAATGTACATTAACTAACATAATATGGATGGGTTTTCAGGTACTACATGGATAATGCATCATGTAGCAACCCGGCTGATGTATCCAAAACCTCTTTTATTGGATTGGAACCAGTTGATACACAAAAAACTGTAACATTAACGTAAGTACCACATTAAATGCTTTTACCGCATTTTACATACAATGCTTAATTACTCGGATGTGTAAGACAAACTTGTAAGACTTACCATATTTATGTTCTCTTTTTTAGAGAAACTGAAGACACAGAAGACTCCCTCATCGTAGAAAAAGTACTCAAAGATGAATTTCAACCTATTTCGGGACGGCGAATTATCGATATAAATTATATTTTACAGGAGATACAAGAAAAAGCTCGTCATAACGGTTTATTTAACTGCACATTAGGTAACTTCCGTTTAATTAGTGAAAAACGACGAGGTCTTTTATCAGTATTTCGTTTTGAATGCAATATTTGCAAACAAGTTTGCTTGATTAACTCGGAAGACCAAAACGACAAAGAACAAGTGAATATAAACATAGCCGCCACTACTGGGATTGTAGCTTCCGGTATCGGCTTTTCCCAATTTGAGGAACTTTGCTCAGCTATGAACATTCCAGTTTTCCTGTTCAAAATATTATTCGAAATTGGAGGAAGAAGTGTTTGAAAAATGGTATAAGACGGCAAGTGCTACCATGGATGCTGCAGCTCAAATGGAGAAAGAGATCGCTATCGCAGAAGGTCGAATTAAGAACGGCTACCCTATGATTAATGTTTGCGTTGACGGCTCATGGTGTGCTAGATCTTACGGCACTAATTATAAAGCGTCATCAGGCACAGCAGTCATAATCGGCAGAAAAACAGGTCAAGTTCTTTATATTGGAATAAAAAATAAATATTGCTTGGTATGCGCTCGAGCTGAGCACAAAAATATCTCACCAAAGCAACACAAATGTTTTAAAAATTATGAAGGTTCTTCAAGCTCCATGGAGACGGAAATAATTGTAGAAGGTTTCAAATCGTCGATCACAATGTATGGCATCATATATGAGCGAATGATAGGCGATGGAGATGCATCTACTTATGCTGCAGTCCTCAAAGCCAGACCATATGAGACCGAAAATGTGACCACCAGTTCAAGAGAAATAAATTTTGAAGAATTTTAAGATGATTAATGTAGTACATGAATAATAATTTTGACACATTTGATGATTACCATTATGCTTGAGATACAAAATTGATAATATTAGCGTTGTTGTATTAAAAAATATACGAATTTTGAATGAGGTCTCCATTTAAATATCGAGTTCAATTTTTTTTTAATTTTTCGTATTTCTTCTTTTAGCGGCAACAGAGATACACATTCGCTATTACCTACTACTAATATTATAATAAAACGAGTTTTAAATGAATCAAATCTCTTATTTTATTTTTAAAATAATCAATAACGCCCGCTTGCACAAGCCCGGCGACTAACTCTGAGTTTAAAGGATAACTCGGGTTTGTGCAAGTGGGCGTCAGAGAAGTTGACCTACTGCCTGCTTATTTGTAATGTGACACTCCCCGCGACGTTAGCGCACGGCTCGCTTTGCGGTAATCGCGGGCAACTCTTGGTAGCGTTTAATACCTATTTCACTTGGCCTACACGCCCTTAACAGAGACAGAACTAATGGCGACTGACGTCATTCACAAGTCCATCTAGTACAAATGACATTTGTGTGACAAGGATAGAAGAATAACATCAAAAGTGTGTAACTTCTCTGTTTTTGTCTTCTTCTAGTATTCATTCATTCAGATTTTTCGTACTTGTCAAATACTCTATCATAACTATGAGTCTTTGTTGCTCGTAATAAATAATTTGATTGATTGATTTGATTGATTGATAAATACGAAACATTGAATGGATGGCTGGATGTTTTTTACTCAATCACGCCAGAACAGCTAAACGGAACTTTACCTTCTTTTTTTTTTTAAGGATGGCAAATCATCAAATGACTCCTCCCACTTTGGGTGAAGCAGAAGAGAGCGTCAGACTCTTACTGACTAAAACCCATCCGCGTTCCTCCTAGTGCCCTTTGCGTTCCAGGGTACGGTGCCTCTTTCGAACGAAGTCCGCAGCCCCAGCAGGCACTGGCCCTAGCGGGCCCCGTCTTTTACGCTGACAGCTCTTTGAGGCACGCGTGGAACACAGCACGCCGTCCACCCGGGCTTGGTTCTGATCAGACGGCGAGCCACCCAACGCTCGCCATCCGCAGGCTCGCGCTTACGGTCGCCGAAAATCGTCCTGCGACTCCCGACGCGTCTTCTTCTGTTGCGGCGGCTGGGGCGTGAGGTTTCCCTTTCTCTCACACGTTCGGCTTTCTCCTTTGCTAGCATTACTGCTTCGCAGAAGGAGGTCACGCTTCCCATGTCTCCTCGCTCCGGACCATAGCTTGAACCAGGGCCGGACGCGAGAGATCGTCGCCGCCTATCGCCTCGGCGAGGATAGGTTACCTACACTGAAATCGCGAAAAAAATCGATGGCTCCATACTATTATGTGCGCACTAGATTTAGCCCGCGACTTCGTACGAGTTATAACAGCCGTAAGAAGTTCACTGCTGGACATAGGCCTCCCGGAAGGGGAAGGGTTGGGGGTTCTCGTACGCGTACATCCCGTTATTTCCCGTTCCCGTAGGAATTTCGAGAAATCCTAGACGAGAGTCAAGAGCAAACCCATCACAAAAATGAAAAAATCCTCTCTTACTTAATTATTTACAGTTTCCTACGACAAGTAGTTTCGGCAATGCGCTGTCAATCACTAACGGAAGAATTTTGTATAATATTGATTGGTAACTCGACAAAATTTACTGAACAGCTGTTTTCTTTCGCGTTTTCGGAGTTGGTCTCACAGTCGTCCCGTTGGTCTCGAAACGGTAGAAAGCTGAAATTTGGCATATAGATTCCTTGGGGAGTGAAAGGGATAGGAGAACTCTTAGAGAGGATTTCCCGGAATTTCTATGGGAACGGGAAAGACGAGGTACGCGCGTACGATGTCACGCTCAAAAGTTTGTCCGAAATAAAAATCGATCTGTTTTTTTTCGCAATTGTGTAACAGTAACACATTGAGAATCATATGCGAGTATCCGCACTGGCGGAAAAACAATCCCGATGATGGAATTTAATGCGTGCGAATAAAAATCGCAGTGCGGACAGGGCCTAAACGACTAACCGTAACCGATATTAAAGCTTCGGATAGGGAATGAGTGAAGCCACACATTAAGGTGGAAGCACCAGGGTAGCCCGCGAAATTCATTTTTTTTTTTTTGCATTTTGCCGGTCATTGTGAAGCTGTATGTTGAACTAACTACGATTCGCGGCCGTAACGCGTATTTATCTAAAGAATTGTAACCATTTTAATCATCAATATAGCCCTTTAAGTTCATGGAGCCCTATAGAATGACATGACCATTCGATACTCACTGTAATCCCTAACAAATGCGCCGTCTCGGAAGTATTTATTCTTGCTTGCTTGAGCGCTATTATTAGTTGTTTTAAACTATCCCACTTCGCGGTATGCTTACTGAAATAAAACACGTTACATCATTTTAACAGCAAAACAACAATTGAAATAGAGACTGTGGAGCTCGTGGCTAGATAATAACAGCCGCACGGGTTGATCATCAAAGTTGAGCAACGCTTGCCAAGGTTGGTCTGGGGACCATCTTAACATACCGAGTTTCCTCCGTGCCTCGGAAAGCACTTTAAGCCGTTGGTCCCGGCTATCATTTGTAGATCTTTGGCAGTCGTTACGGATAGTCAGAAGCAAGTAAATCTGACTCCAGTCTTGCCATGAAGTACCGTGTTACCCAGTTAATGGGTTGTGGAGGTCTGGTAGGCAGCCGCTCCTCGTAAAATACTGGTATTCAGCTAAATCCGGCGTGACTGGAAGCCGACCCCAATATAGTTGGGAAAAGGCTAGGCAGATGATGATGACAACAATTGAAATAGAATACAAAACATACATGTGGTCGGGTTGTTTGACTAGCTCAGAAGCGTGGTTTAGCCCTCCTTTTATTTTTTAAGGATTGGAAATCATCGAATGACTCCATCCGCTCTCCGATGGAGCGGAAGGGAAGAGAGTGTCAGATTCTTAATGACGAAAACCCATTCGTGTTCCTTTGTGACCCCCTTTGCGTTCCAGGGCCGCGGTGACTCTTTCGAACAAATTCCGCCGCCCTGCACTGGCCCTAGCAGGCCCTGTATACTATGCTGACATCTCTCTGAGGCGGGCGTGAGTCTTCGACCAGGGCCTGGTTATGACCGGACGGCGAGCCACCCAACGCTCGCCATCCGCAGGCCCGCGCTGGTTTCACCCTTCTGAACTACTACAACCTGGTGGTCTCTAAGTCAGGGATGCTAGTGCTCCACATTATCGCTTACCATCAGGTGAGATGCTGGTCAAACGCGAGTCGCATCCTTTCAGCAAAGAAATACGTCCACAGCTGGACGTAGGCCCTGTGGGAATACGCTGTAGGCTAGAAACACTAATTAATCAATAACAAAGTTGTGGAATTAAGCCAAAGAGCCCTGGCACCCTAGAACGCAAAAAGTAAGTAAGAATCTGACACTCCCTCCCTCTCCGCCTAGAGCGGGAGGCGTCATTTGATGATTTCCTAACCACAAAAAAATCTATTTCTATACTAATATAATAATATAAAGCTGAAGAGTTTGTTTGTTTGTTTACTTGAACGCGCTAATCTCAGGAACTCCTGGTCTGATTTGAAAAATTATTTCAGTGTTAGATAGCCCATTTATCGAGGAAGGCTATAGGCTACATATAACCACGCTAAGATCAATAGGAGCGGAGCAGTAATAAAAATTGTGACGCAGACGAAGTTGCGCGGGTCAACTAGTATATAATAAATTAAAATTACCTTAGTTTCTGCCCCGAGTTCTTATCTCCTGGGTCGTTCCTGAGTAAGTGTCCGAAGCCAGCTTCACGCAAATTTCGTCTCACATGTGGTGGACAATCAGCAACTAACACACCAGGTGTTACATCCTGTTCTGATTCATTTCCGCCTTCCTCAATGTCACTGTCCTCTTGGCTGTAGCGTTGCCACCATGCAGTAATGCATTGTATCTAAAAACACCGGCCAAGTGAGAGTCGGACTCTCATACGAAGGGTTCCGTATCCGTACCATAAACCGAACAATACAACGCATTTCTTATATGGGAGCCCTCTTTAATTCTAAATATAATTTTTTGTTATTCGTTGTAATAGTGGCAATGGAAATACACACTGTGAAAATTTAAACTGTCTACCTGTTACGGTTCTTGAGATACAGCCCGCTGACTAACAGATGGACAGACGGATTGACGGACGGACTGCGAAGGTTTAGTAATAAGGTTCCATTGGTTATCCTATCGGTACGGAACCCTAAAAATAAATATTTTGTAATGAAAAGTCTTAGGCTTCGATTCGATTTTCGAATTGGTCGAGAATGGAAAGTAAAAATACTGGGAATTTTTCTGTTACGTACCTAGTATACAGCTCCAGAGTAACCTAACCCCCTAGATATTTGTAAAAAGCGACATCTTTTGGGATGATGTAACACGATGTTCGCGCAATGCGCCATCTCTTTGACATTAATGAAGTTAGTGTTCTGTAGTTATTGACATCGATTCCATAAGTAAGCGTGCAAGATACCCATGTAACTGTAATTGTTTACGTAATTTGATATACAAAATAGGGAATATGCATGCGATTTTTTTAATTGCAAAATGAAATACTCATTAGCTCTAGTAAACAATCATGAAATTATTTTTTAAATACCTTCATCAGCGATGAAGTTATAAAGCTTCAAAGTTTACAATTAGAAAGAGAAGTCCGATGTAAACTTTGACGTCATCGTCGATGACGCCTATACAGCTGCCATAGAAAACAGCGTTTTCGCGAGAGGGACAGATATATTAGTTTAGAATAATTATATCTCCTTCTTGTTCAAGTAATTTTGATTCTATTTTCACCGTTAGTATTAAATTTTTGTATATTTTTAGATAAACTGAATAGATGATAAATATGTTTTTTATATTCCCTATTGTCATGCGCTAACCAGCATTAGCACATTATGTAGGCAGCCCTGGTGGTAACTGTAGGGCGATAGCGGGGTGTTGCAGGTTGCGAGGGGAAGCAGGTGTTTATAAGGCGGTTCGGAATAAATGATAATCACATATAAGTAGTATTATTTATTATTATTAACCCTTAAACTAAATGATCTATCGCGATGAAACAAACTCCATAATGATCGAAAATATTAGGTGTCCTCATAAAATGAAAACAGTGCAATTAAAACTACCCCAAATTGAAGCTAAACATGTTTTTTTAACATGAATCTGTTATTTTTTCATCAGTTTTTACAATTATCGTTTTAATTCTCAAAAAGACCCTGGCTACCTTTCTTATTTATTACGTTAAGTTATGCTTCATCATATAGGTAAGCTACCCAATACTAAAAATTGCATGTTTATAAATCAAAAAAATATTCTATCAAGTGTCAAAAGATGGCACTCCGAACGCACCATTTATTGTTCTCATAAGCATGGTTTTTGGTGGTAAAAGCAGGTTTATAACTCAATCCTAAAAGTAATCAAATCACAAGAGAACAAACATGTTACTAACGTTTGAAACAAACATACCAAACATTACATTACATTTTACATTTCCCGAGATTTTTTCAAATTTGTTTACAAAAAACAGAAACGTAACTGTATCTTTTGGGACCAACCCATACCTAATAGCGAACCTTCACTTTTTATAACTTCTTCTAATCTTGATCTCATTTAATTTACCATATTAAAACATATGTCACTTAATCGTATAATTCTCTAGTTCCCTTAACCTCTAAATTTTGTGTAGATCTGACTTTTCTTGAGTTCCAATTACTGATTTGAATGGTTACAATTCGAAAAAAACATAATTCTTACGCCCGCGAATCACACTTTAATCAACATTATAACCTAATACTAAATTTTATTTTTGAGGAGCTCGTGGCTAGATAATAATAGCCGCACGGGTCGATCTTCAAGGTTAAGCAACGCTTGCCAAGGTTGGTCTGTGGATGGGTGACCATCTTAACATACCGAGTTTCCTCCGTGCCTCGGAAAGCACGTTAAGCCGTTGGTCCCGGCTGTCATTTGTAGATCTTTGGCAGTCGTTACGGATAGTCAGAAGCCAGTAAAATCTGACTCCAGTCTTGCCATGCAGTACCGTGTTACCCAGTTAATGGGTTGTGGAGGTCTGGTAGGCAGCCGCTCCTCGTAAAATAATGGTATTCAGCTAAATCCGGCTTGACTGGAAGCCGACCCCAATATAGTTGGGAAAAGGCTAGGCAGATGATGACTAAATTTTATTTTTATTTGCAAAAAAAGTAAGAAAATTTGAATTTCGCGGGCTACTCTGGCGCAATCACCATAAGCATCATTTGATCACAAGTTTTCTATCCGGCTTACTTAAGTCAGAGCTTTTAGATGGCCAGTCAACCAAAGTTATGTCTCCTTATGTAGAAAACCACTCCATAAACGCTCTTGCTTGACCGATCCACCGAACTATTGTCTTGAATAAAATAAATACATATGTCCATCAAGGTATACGTTGCGTACTAATGGAATCATAATGTCTCTAAAGATCTCCAAGTAACGTTTGCCACTCATCTGAGCGCCGGCTTCCAAGCTCTCCACGATCCGTCGAACACATCCATCTATACATTATGATAAAATCGTAGACTAACCGTGCCTGTACATAGAATCTGTTTGTCTGTGCGTTTGTGGGAGCATCACGCATAAACCACAGATTGGGTTCCAAATCTAGGTACTTAAAAATATTAAGTGACTAGCACTTCGCCCGCGACTTCGTTCGCGCGCGTTTAGTTAGTACTCCACGATCTTCACCTGCCCGTGTAAATTTCTTATTAAGTAATAAAATAAACGTTCGACGACGGCAGTTCGCGCAAACTGCAACACTTTTCGTACTTAGAGTATTCTTATACCCATCATAACTTTTAAACGAAAGGTCTGATTTGAATAATTTAAAGTTTAATTTACTTGTACACAACCAACCTTAATTATTAAACTACATAACCAACCTTAATTATTAAACAATTTAAATACATAAGGATTAATATCATGATACTAAAAATACCACTATTCCATATCATCCGGGTTTTGATTGAATAATTTGAACAAAAAGCGGTCATTGTGACTCAACTTTCTTGTAGATATTAATGTCCTCTATAAAACTGCAGTACATCACTTTGCTCTATTGTCAATAGTTTCTGCAGCGTACGCGATATAAGGATCTTTTTGTTTTTTTTCACACCTTGGGTTACATTATCGACTTTTTCATACGGATCCCTAAATTTTTTGAAAATATTCTATAGCCTATGTTTATCAGAGATAATGTGGGGTTCTGGTGGTGAAGGATTTTTTTAAATCGGTTCAGTAGTTTCGGTAATGTAGATTGAATTTTTATGTTTTTAGGAATAAACTTTATCGAGCGCTAAAATAGTTTTCATTGAGACACCAGATACTTGCAATTGATCTATTGTGAAGAATAGTAGATTTTAGCACCGTTATAATAATCCTTATCCATTTCAATGGTTTGATAATCATCTGCCTAGCCTTTTCCCAATTTAAAAAAAAAAATGCTTTAAATAAAAAAATGTCGTGGTTAGAGTGAACTACCCTATGTTGAGTCTATTAATAAATAATTTACACATTACCCTATAAAGAGGGAGGTATAGGATTAATGAAGTTCATGGAGTACCTACTAAACAAATAAAAGCTGGCGTACCGCAAGGAAGGGTGTTAGGTCCGGTCCTGCACCTACGAGTACTACTATGTACCTGCGATATTCCTGAATCAGAACATAATACCATTGGGACCTTTGCCACACACACACAGCTATAATGGCTGTTGGCAGCAGCCACGAAGAAGCAGTAGAAAATGTTCAAATAGCTGTTAATGAATTTTATGAATGATTGAAACTACAAGCTGTCCAACAAATAGTTGTTATACAGACAAGTCCTGACGCCAGTATGGACTTATGGCTGCACTAAACATACGAGTACCAATGTGTTAAACATCCAACGATTCCAGAACAAAGTACTACGGGAAATTGAAAATGCATCCTGGTACATATGAAATGATGATCTCTACCGGGACTTGAAAGTTGAATTCATCGAAAAAGTTCCCCAAAAATCAGACCAAAAGTTGCCCAGAAAACAGAGACTTCATCAGCATGTGAACATTGAGGCGATCCAGCTTCTCGACCACACGGACATAGTGAGAAGACTAAAAATAACAACACCGTTCGAGTTAGTGTTTAGTGTTAGTGAATAGTATAATGTAGCACAAATGTTATCATATTAGGCAAGAAAGTATATTCACCTTAATAGACAAAATAAGAAAAGTGCCACAGGACACATTCTTAGTAAAGACAATATAACTCCGGGAGTGCCGACAGAAGTGAAAACTTCCCTCCGTCACACGCATATTCGATCAGGCTAACGTGTGCTGATGCGAGTTTAACATTTTTTACCCATCACAAAAAAGTGCACAACGCCGTTAAAGAAGTTTTCACTTCAACAGGTCACGTGTCCTGACACGTGACCGTTTCACGCTTTTTCGATCACGAGTCCTGACGCGAGTTTAACATTTTTTACCCATCACAAAAAAATGCACAACTCCGCTAAAGAAGTTTTTACTTAAAAAATAACTTAGAAGTGTTTATAAAAGGCTAGATTTTAATAAGATAAGGGTTCATCCTTTGAGGAACACTAGAATAAGAAATAAAACATTGTTTCGGATTTGGCCATGAAGGCACACTTTAAAAATTCACCCTATATCTTTATTATATATATAAATTAATAGCACGGCTCTAATTTATTTATTTATTCAACAAACAATTCACATTGTTTCGAACATATACACACGCAATAATAAGTCATAATTTAGCAAAAAAAAAATTACCTAATTTATATTTATAATCAAGTGAGTAGGTAAATGTTAACATTTAATTAAAATAACTAATGCTTACCCAGCGCTAACTTGGCTCTAGTGCTCAAAGGTAAAACATTTCGAAAGCTGGAACGTTCGCCTGCTCTTCTCCACAGTATATTCGTTCATATTTATCCGACTTAAACGCCATTTCGTCGATAAAAATAACCATTTCATTATCAATCAAAATTCACATATTGCAAATCTCGTCCCGGCTTGACGATGAGCTACGGTTAATTCTAAATCTTTTTCCAGGTTTATAACAGCTATGGATCCCAGCTGCATGTAAATGTCTTCGAACAGTCTCAACCGAAATGCCATATCTTGTAGCACTAGATCGGACGGATGTATAAGGATCCGTGGTGTAACTACTAACAATATCACGGTGACGTTTGGATTGATCTGTGTAAGCAGTCGGACGTGCCCCGGGTCGGTTACGCTTCATTTCACCAGTTTCTTGATATCGTCGCACCCACAAACGAACTGTGTTTCTCTATAAGGAAGTAAATTAAAAAGTTAAAATTTAACGGAACTTATTTTAGATTACACTTGCGTCGACATTTAAATTTCGAGCCCATCTTCTTCAATATCTATTTTATATTTTCGTTTCCCCCACACGAAGAATTTCTCCTGTATCGTGGGTGCGTTTACAAACATTTAAAAACACATGCACAAACAGCGAGATCTGCGGGAATTGAACCCGCGACATGAAGCGCAGCAGGCAATCACTCAACTGTATCGTCAATAAATAAACAACGCAACCGACATGAATGATGGGATGAAGGATTCGTTCGTGAACATATCGATGAATTTCATTACTATGTAATAGATTGGCGCAGCGGTATATTGGCTTCCTGCTGGGGCTGCGGAATCTGTTCGAAAGAGGTACCGTAGCCCTGGAACGGGGCACTAGGAGGAACACGAACGGGTTTTAGTCAGTAAGAGTCTGACACTCCCTCCTGCTTCACCCAGCGGGGGAGGAGTAATTTGATGATTTCCCTATCGTAAAAAAAAAAACAAAAATAACGGTATATTGGCTTGCCTCGTGAGTAATAGGATTCAGAATCGATCCCCACCTCGATTTAAAAGTTTTATTAACTTTAAATTCTGTTGAGAATTTTTAGTTTGTAAAAAACATGTTTATGGAAAACGTGTTTCGAAGTTTAAAAATATCAATAGGGAGCGTGCAGAAACTATAGGTGGCAGCACAGAAATGTCACT
The DNA here is from genome assembly GCA_950371165.1 of Lacanobia oleracea. NCBI lineage: Eukaryota > Metazoa > Arthropoda > Insecta > Lepidoptera > Noctuidae > Lacanobia > Lacanobia oleracea. Next base: position 12,047,946 of record OX493411.1, on the reverse strand, counting down.
GTCAAGTATGTTTCAAGTATAAAATTCAAAATAGCTACTCTAGATGGCACGTTCTTCGCGTACGTTCCCCTAAACTGAACGTGCAGGAACCGCAGGTGGCAGCACAGAAGCGCCAATGTCAAGTATTCTGACCCTTAAACCTTCGAATATGCGACACTAGATGGCATAGTCATCGCCGTGCACGCTCCCTATAGGGCGGATGTGATGTATATTACATGGCGGTCGCTTGCATTAACTTCATTGATGTCACAGAGATGGCGCGCGTAACCATCGTTGTAATCACTTTTTTATTAATTTCTAATGGGTGATGCATTCCACATCCTTCTTTGACAAATCTTTCACTATTCAAGCAGCTCGCTTGTGGAATGCATTACCAATAGATGTGAGGCGCGCCCATACGCTACCAACGTTTAAAAAATTGGTCAAGGAACATTACCTCTCGCTATAACCTTTTTTTTTTCATTTGGTATTTATTAGTATATTAGCTAGTATTGCATATATTTGTATTATATTATTATGTATGTCTCTCTATTAATATTAATTATGATGTTTGTACACTGACCGCCCTAAATCTAACTTCTTTAGTTCAGTCCATCCAAAGTTAGTCTGTAAGAGATTGCCCTGTGCGATAAGACTGCCCATTGTACACTAGTTTTTATAAGCGTTTTTACTATGCTTGTTATGAGGTGTACAATAAAGTATATAATAAATTAATTAATTAATGTGAGGTTTCTCTGGAGGTGACAAATTTATGTCTATAACGTATCTTGCACGCTTACTTTTGGGATCGACGTGAATATCTATAGCGGGTCTATAAAGGCCACTTTAGTAAAATCATATTCACAATCTGAGGAGCTCGTGTCTAGATAATAACAGCCGTAAGGGCCGATCTTCAAGGTTAAGCAACGCTTGCCAAGGTTGGTCTTTGGATAGGTGACCATTTTAACAAACCGAAATTCCTCCGTGCCTCGGAAAGCACGCTAAGCCGATGGTCCCGGCTGTCATTTGTAGATCTTTGGCAGTCGTTACGGATAGTCAGAAGCCAGTAAAATCTGACTCCAGTCTTGCCATGAAGTACCGTGTTACCCAGTCAATAGGTTGTGGAGGTCTGGTAGGCAGCCGCTCCTCGTAAAATACTGGTATTCAGCTAAATCCGGCTTGACTGGAGGACGACCCTAATATAGTTGGGAAAAGGCTAGGCAGATGATGATTAGGATCAAACTCTGTCAAATTCCATTTCATCTTCATCGCTAAAAAATTAGGTTCAAGGTAGATTGGGAATTTGTGTTTCGAGTAGGTAGCTATTGATGTGCTAGCTGATTATATTAAAGTGGCCTTTTTAGAGCTGCAGAACACTAACTCCATTGATGTCACAGAGATGGCGCATGGTGCGGATATGGTAGTACCTACATCATCCCAAAAGATGTCGCTTTTTATCATTTGTAGGGGGTGAGGTTTCTCTGGAGCTGTATGTACATACTAAAGAAAAGAAATAATTTTACATGGTGCCATTTTGGTTGTCTTACAACAGCAACCCATATTTATAAAAAAAAAAACCAGCCAAGTGCAAGTCGGACTCGCCCACCGAGGGTTCCGTACAAAGTAGTTACAAATTACTTTAAATAACGATATTTATATCTTTTTTATTTAATTACTATGTATAACTTTCAGACTTTTCCCTAAACAAGTAGTTTAAAACGGTATGATTTGCTAAATTTCATAGACCTAGATCAACAGGAAATACCCTATACATTTTGAGTCCCTTGAGTGTCTATACCTTTTTTGCGGTATAGACGACCGTATCCTTTTTTACGTTAAACTTAGAAGTCTGATTATTTGACAACTTCAAGGGGCTGTAGATTTGAGTATCTGGTTTTAATTCAACTCGATACCTTTACGTTTTCCCAAGATCTTGACATACAGACGGACGGACAACAAAGTGATCCTATAAGGGTTCCGATTTTTCCTCTTGAGGTACGGAACCCTAATGATAATTGTGAACATATTAGTTATTAAAAAAAAAACATTATCATGACTCATTACGTAGTTTGAAACATTCAGGAGCGACCGCAGTCCGAGCCTGTTTTGATGTGTAATTATTACTAACGGTGCTTTATGATTCTAATGCATTATTTGTTTAGTTTAATTGTAGTAACTTAATTAATTATTTTAAAACAATAACGGGTTCCACTCCAGGAGTACCGGCAGAAGTGAAAACTTGAATACGTGCACAACGCCGCTTAAGAAGTTTTCACTTCAAAAATAATCGCGCCTAGAGGTAGTTTATGTCGGGTACATTAAGTGGACCACTTTTGTAAGACGATTAAAACGTGTATACCTACTACAGTTGTCAGACTTACACTTTTTCCAGTTATCTTGGCTATTTCACGCAGGCTGGCTCCCTCCTCTTTCAATGCAATAATTTTCTGTTTCTCGCCATCGCTGAGCCTGAATAAAACAAAACAAAATATGTTAGTTATGCCAGTTACTGAGATCTTGGATATAAACCTAATGGCAGCCTTATAGAAGGACTTTTTCATAAAATAACCATTCTATAGGGATTCATGAACTTAGAGGGCTATATTGATGATTAAAATGGTTATAATTATTTAGATGAATACGCGTTACGGCCGCGAATCGTATTTTGTTCAACATACAGCTTCACACTGACCGGCAAATTGCAAAAAAAACATAAAAATATTTGAATTTTGCAGGCTACCCTGGCGCATCCACCTTCATGTCAAATGGATTGGTAGAGAAGACGGTGAGACATCAATCTTCACCCACGTGATAACAAGATGAGACATATTTTAATCAAATTTTATTGATTTGTCAACACGCATTGCTTTGTACCCCATAATATTGCAGTCTGTCAGACTAACATACACTACTATTACAATATCTTGCCTATTGAAAATTGTTCATGGCCATATTATTTAATAACTATATTTTTTGCAAGCATGCGATAAGATTGTTTTTTGAATAAAACCATCAAAGGTTGAAGCCGGCAAAAAATGGTATTAATACCTATACTGGACTTACCTGCTTGCCAGGTAGCCATGAACAGAAATAAGTAGGCAAGCCAACCAAGGCATGTCTTCTTCTTCCCGCCTTCCGACTGAGCTTCCTCCACTTTGCCCGATCTTGAACGTCCTTCTCAGTCAGGCCATTGGTTCTCATGTCGGACTTGACGACGTCCAGCCAGCGCTTGCGAGGGCGACCACGGGACCTAGCCCCAAGGACAGCCATATTCATGCATCTCCGACCAACGTACTCCATAGGGCGGCGCATGATGTGGCCATGCCATCGCAGACGACACTCTTGCAGTTTTTCCCCCACGTCACGGACACCAAGACTACCTCGGATGAAAGAGTTGCGTATGCGATCGGATCGCGTTACGACGCTCATCCACCTCAGCATCTTCATCTCCGTGACGCGAAGCTCCAGGGTGTGTCTGCTTAGTGCTGGCCAACACTCGCCGCCGTACAGGAGGACAGAACGTATGATGCGTTTATATATCTGCCCCTTGAGCTTCGGAGGCATTTTGCGGTCGCATACAACGCCCGTTACCTCACGTCACTTCGCCCAAGCCGCGCCTATACGTGCTTGGACATCGTCGTCCACGTTGCCAGACTCGTGCAGCACGGATCTAAGGTACCTGAACGTATCGGACTTTGTGATCAGGTCCGAACCTATTCGGATCTCGGTCTTCAGTCTTCGCCACATTTAGTCTCAGACCACCGTTTTCAAGCGTGTCTTCGTACTTTCGTAGCCACGGGTGCCAACCAAGGCATGTTCTTCATGCTAAATACTATCAGTTTATTTTTTTTTTATGGTTATCAAGAAAGACAAAAAGTGTTAAATTGATTAAAGTTAATTCACTTAAAAATAGCAATGAACAATTATCGATAGGCAAGCTTTCATAAGGTGTTATAATAAAATTTCACACCTTCATTTCGAAACCGTTACTAAACAAAAAATAATTGGCCAGGTGCGAGTCGGACTCGCACACGGAGGGTTCCGTACCATAAAACTTAATTTTTATTATTTGTTGTTATAGCGGCAATATACTACTCTGTCAAGAAAGTACCGGGAAAAGATCAATAATACACAAAATGTCTGTTATTCATCCAAATTTATTTTATCACCTTCAAAGTATGCTCCTTTAGAAACGATACACTTGCGCCAACGAATAATCCATTCATCAAAACATTTTTTAAACGCTGCTTCCGGAATTGAGTTCAGTTCTCGCCGCGAATTCTCCTTTATGTCTTCTATCGATTGAAAACGGGTGCCACGAAGTGGTGATTTGGGTTTAGGAAAAAGAAAAAAGTCAGCAGAAGCCATATCTGGTGAATATGGTGGTTGCTGGATGGTATTTGTTGAGTGTTTGGTTAAAAATTCGTTCACAATGATAGCCTTGTGCGAAGGCGCATTGTCGTGGTGCAAAATCCAAGAATTTTCTTTCTACAAATCTGGCCTTTTTCGTCGAATTTGCTCTCTTAAACGCCGCATAACGCTCAAATAATATTCTTTATTTACCGTTAGACCTTCCGGTAAGAATTCAGAGTGCACAACACCGCGATAGTCAAAGAAAACAGTCAACATGACTTTGACTTTTGATCGACTTTGGCGTGGTTTTTTCGGTTTCGGTTCAGTTGGAAGGCGCCACTCCGAAGCTTGTTGACTAGTTTGCATGTCAAACTCGTAAACCCACGTCTCGTCACCAGTAACAATGCGTTTCATGAATGTTGGGTCTGAACTGACTCGTTCTAGCATGTCCTCAGCGACTTTCATGCGATTGAGTTTTTGGAGAAAATTCAGATCTTTTGGGACTAGCCGAGCAGCAACATGTTTCATACCCAAATGATTAGTTAAAATGGTACGGATCGACTCGTGAGATACAGAAAGTTCGGCGGCTATCACAGTTACATTCAGTCACTATTTCCTTCACTATTGCGATGTTAACTTCAGTTGCAGACGTTGACGGCCTACCAGAGCGAGGCAAATCTTCCATCACATCTCGACCGCTTTTGAACGCTTTGAACCACTCATAAGCACGAGTTTTTGATAAAGTCGATTCACCGTAAGCCTTCTGTAACATTTTCAGTGACTCCGAACACGAAATTCCATTGGCGATGCAAAATTTAAGCAAACTCTTTGTTCGATATTTTTGTCCATTATGAAATTCGCAATACACACTATATATGATATTACTAAAACCAGCACTGTATTTAATATAAATAACAGATGCAACTCAAACTCCGCGCCAAAATGGAAAACAGTTGTGCCAATCTAACAACTACAAAAAAACAAAAATTTGAATTTGGAACCATAAACAAATCATCCATTCCCGATACTTTTTTGACTGAATGTAAATACACAATATGTGAAAATTTCAACTTTCTACCTATTACGGTTCTTAAGATACAGCCCGCTGGCAGATAGTCGGACGGACGGACGGACGGACAGCGGAGACTTAGCAATAGGGTTCCGTTCACAGAAATATGGTTCCGTTGGTTACCCTTTGGATACGGAACCCTAAAAACTCAATATTACAGGAAAGCTAATTTACGATTTTCGCATGACCTCTTAAATAAAAAAGTAATGAACTCATTTCAGATATTTCTGGCATTATTTTTTTAAGTCGTGTAGTCATGTAATTTAATATTTTCTGTAATTATTGTTTCACAATAATTTGTATTTTTCCAACGATCGAGGCCTATGTCTAGCAGTGGACGTCTTATGGCTGATAATGATGATGATGATGATTTTAATTTTTATAGTAACACTTTTGCGTATTTCTTTTTAATAATAAAAATAAAAAAATTAATAGACCTGTCAAATTCATTCTGTTGATTTTGCCGATATAAGTAAGATGACGTTATTATCACAATTTCGTGAAAATTTCGTTTAGGTACGGTTTCAAAATGAAGGTGCGATTTGATACAAAAATGTGTCTCATTTGATACCCCCATTATCCATCTGTATTAGATAGATATATTTTTCAATTTGGTGGTGAAATTTTTCCTTCAGTTTTCGTGAAAAATAAGGACTTTGTACAGCCAACTGATATATGGCTTACCGATGTACTCGTAACTGCGCAGAAGATGAATTTTCAAAGCAGGCAGCTGCCGCCATGTTAGCGCACGCCACGTGGCATGCTCGTGACTTGCGAGTGAGACGGAACTAACGGCTGCAGTGTATTATGAACCTTATACAAGTGATCTAAGGTTGATAGTAAGTTTTAAGCATTATTTCGTTAGTCTTCGGGCCAAAATTTGTTTTCCGTGCGAACGAAGATTCACGACGCGCCTTATTAGTGGGTTACCACTGTCATAATCTGCCTATCCTTTTCCCAACTATATTGGGGTCGGCTTCCAGTCAAACCGGATTCAACTGAATACCAGTGTTTTACGTGAAGCGGCTGCCTACCAGACCTCCACAACCCATTAACTGGGTAACACGGTACTTCTTGGCAAGACTGGAGTCAGATTTACTGGCTTCTAACAATCCGTAACGACTGCCAAAATTCTGCAAATGACAGACGGGACCAACGGCTCAACGTGCTTTATGAGGCACGGAGGAAACTCGGTATGCTAAGATGGTCACTCATCCACAGACCAACCTTGGCAAGCGTTGCTTAGCCATGATGATTGATCCGTGCGGCTGTTATTATTTAACCACAAGCACCTCGTTGGGTACCACTGTATTAGAATAAAAAGTCTAAGCAATAAGGATCTGCAAGAGGTTTGATAAAATCTCGATAACTTCGTGAGATATTTTAGTTAAAAGGATTAGTGGCCACCAAAATTGAAAATACCAAAATAGAAAGTGCCAATCAAAATAGAAAATACCGAAATAGAAAGTGCCAACCAAAATTGAAAATACCAAATTGAAAGTGCCAACCAAAATTGAAAATACCAAAATAGAAAGTGCCAACCAAAATTGAAAATACCAAAATAGAAAGTGCCAACCAAAATTGAAAATACCAAAATAGAAAGTGCCAACAAAAACTGAAAATCAGAGGCACCAAAATTGGATTTCTGTCACAAACCTCAATCTACTTAAAAATATAAAAATGAAGAGTTTGTTTGCTTGAAAGCGATAATCTCGGGCACTACTGGTCCGATTTGAAAAATTTTTTCAGTGTTAAATAGCCCATTTATCGAGGAAGGCTATAGGCTACATATCATCACGCTAAGACCAATAGGAGTGGAGCAATAATGAAAATTGTGACGCCGGCGAAGTTGCGCGGGTCAACTATGCTGGTAATAAAACTCTCTATTATTAAAAAGTATTTATTATTACTTAACAAAACCAAGAAATAAAACAACATTAACCCTAGATATAAACAGAATTGAAAATAAAACAATAATAACAGAATACCACTGACCTCTATTATACAAATACGCTGGACTACATACCCCATACAAAATGACAGTACACTTTGTGCCGTTTTGAAGCGCCCCTCACGAGCATCTTGGGTACTAAATTTGACACATTGCCACATAAATCATCTGCCTAGCCTTTTCCCAACTATATTGGGGTCGGCTTCCAGTCAAACTGGATTTAGCTGAATACCAGTATTTTACGAGGAGCGGCTGCCTACCAGACCTCCATAACCCATTAACTGGGTAACACGGTACTTCATGGCAAGACTGGAGTCAGATTAACTGGCTTCTGACTATCCGTAACGACTGCCAAAGATCTACAAATGACAGCTGGGACCAACGGCTTAACGTGTTTTCCGAGGCACGGAGGAAACTCGGTATGTTAAGATGGTCACCCATCCACAGACCAACCTTGGCAAGCGTTGCTTAACCTTGAAGATCGACCTGTGCGGCTGTTATTATCTAGCCACGAGCTCCTCCAAAACACATTGACACATAAGTCTCTTTTAAATAGGGGTGTGAATGTTCCATATCGAAAGTAATTATATCGATATTTTTCTTCCGATACTAAGTGATTTTGGTCGAGATTTTCTAGCAGTATCAATTACAAAAGTACTATGAAAAATTCTACTAGAAAATTGTTTCCTGATTTACTTTACCGTTGGATAATTTTGCGTAGCTACTGGCTACTTGTATAATAGAGGTCAGTGAAAAATACATACAATGTTAAATCCAAGGTGGAGACACAGTGGTATGGCATACGGATCTGTATCAGAGAATATATAGAATAGTAGGTATACGGATCCGTATACTGTACTTATTTCCGTTCACTAAAAAAACTTTTTACAAAAAAAATATAACCGACTTCCAAAGAAACAGTACAAAGTATAAAATAAAGTTCATTTCGGAAGTCGGTGTTAAAAAACGAAGATACAACACCAAACCACCGAAGAAGAGAAAGAGTCCGGATTATTTCTTTGTATAAAGTTTTTTTTTATTTTCACTTTTAAGTGGTGATATTTGGACGACGTCTTCATCTACGCAGAAATTTAAATAAGCAAAAAGGCTCATAAAATAAAAACTAATGAACCGAACTGTATCAAGTTTTACGGGACTAAATGGCAAGTATGCCCCGCATCGAACTAAAAAAGAATCACACAAATCGGATCACAAACCTCGGAGTAATCGGTGTACATACATCAAAAAACATACCCGCTGAATTGAGAACCTGCTCCTTTTTTGGAAGTCGGTTAAAAACTTTAACTTTATATTTAGGTGCTAATCACCAGCCGAGATCAATGGTTTCCACAATCAGTCTTTAAACCTAAAAAAGGAATTCGCGCTTGTAAGCTGTTGGAGTAGGTACTGACGTTGCGAACTCGTTCGATTGTAACTTCTGGTGGGAGTGTCTGGACGGCAGTCAGGAGGTTCGAGGACGTAAACTTTTAGTAACCGAAGTATGTTGATGCGTCTTCTCGTTATCAAATTGTGAAGATCTGGCCGTGCGCATCAACAACTCTACAATTAGGTAAGATAGTCCGCTCAAATTCGACTAGAGAGAAAAAAAATTACTTTGTCAAAAAACCCGACCGCTAAAAACAACTAAAAAGTTCGAAACAAGTCGCTTTTCAAGCAGTCACATGAATTTGGCGGCATCAGACTATATATTTTCGGAATCGTCTCCTCGAGCCCTTTAACTTGATACACCACACGATAGGTTTTGAAAATTAAACATTTATTGAAAGCATAATATGGCGCCAAAAATCCGCCATTTTTTATTTTGTTTTTTATTTTGATATACCCAGTGTCACTCTCACAGTAAATACGAATCTAACGACACCTTTCAAGCTAAAATCCATCGAGCCGTTTAGGCTCTAGGACGTGCCAAAGAAATATACATATACAGCGTTACTTTTTAATCGTTTTAATCCTTTGGAGGGGTGGTTTTACTCACAAAATACTACTCATTAAAAGTTTGCCTAGCATGGTATCTCTTAAAATAAAAAAAACAGGAAGTGATAACGTAATATTCGCAAAATGCATGAAACCAGTAGTAGCGCCTCGAGTTAGTTACCTACGCGTTGTCGTCGGTGCGTACCTAACTACCTACACTCCGCCCAATCAACTAAGGTTATTGACTCTGCTAGTCAGCTGATGTTCACGTATTAAATAATTCCAAATTCAAGGTTTAGGACCGTCATAATTGCTTTGTGCCTAGGTTTCGGAACATACCATACAATAAAATTAAAAGATGTATGCTAAACGCTGTAAAATGAAAAAAATAAGCCCCAACAGGCCGGCTAGTTATGGCGTATTTAAAAATGAGGAATCAAAATTATTTACAATGATTTGAAAAGACAAAATGTGCTCATTACACGATTTAAAAAAGTTATGTTACTTACCTAAATCAACACCGATTTATTTAACACTTTTGGACACTTTGCAAAACGTGATAATTGTTCATAAAATATGGAATCAAAATTATTTAAGATTGAAAAAAGAGTTTTGTAACAAACCTAATAATTTGTAACCTCTGAATTACCTATCACTTAGGGCTACACTTCACGATTGCGTAATTTTCGATACATAATCTTACACGTTTAATTAAATTGTGTTTTAATTTTAGTAATGTGTCTCTATCACCTCTTAAAACATCACACGCGTCCAATATCGCACTATTCATTTGTTCACGAGGTTGATGCTCATTTTTGTACACCAATCGCTTCACCTCACTCCACAAATAAAAATCCAGTGGTGTCAGGTCCGGGCCTCTTGTTGGCCAAGCAACTGGTCCCCACAGAATATTAGCTTCGCGATTGTTTAATAGCCACTGACAAAACGCGACTCTAGCCGTCCCGTCGTTCTTGGCGCCTGGGATCTCGTTCAAAGTACTCCAGGATTTCTTCGTCAGGTTCAGGTGTGTACACTAGTTGGCGGTCGCGGCCCTGAGCGTTTGTAGGTGTACGGAATTGTACATGATCTAACAAACGCTGCGTAGTGGGGGTTGGGAATACCACGCAGACGCAAAGATTGCAAGTGATTTGGTTCCCTGTAGAGACGACGAGCCGCTTGCGCATCAAAACCCGCGATCGCGTACAATTGCACCATGGCAACGAACTCCAGATTGGAGTACACGTAATCACGAGACGCCATTACATTCGCGCGACAAGGATACTCGTAACAACAACACACCGATGACGTCTTAGGAGAACTGAATTGTTTACATGACGTGGTCATGCGCTGCACTGAGCGGGAGCGAGGGGCACGCCGGGTGCGCGGAGCGCGCGCCTTTTTGCACTGCCAATCAAATGAGGTTTGGGGGCGGGGTTTGGCAAATTTTTGTGAGTCCACGTGGACTGCGCTTACACGTCATTGTTGTTAGTACCGAATGGTGACTACTAATAGTTCGCATTGCTTTTTCACTTCGGCGAGAATTAATTCGAGTTTATAAAAAAAGTACATTATTTTTTTATTTTATCTTTACAAATCGATAGTGTTTCATGGACCGGATCGATCCTTCACGGGACTAAAACGATCAAAAAGTAACGCTGTATACATACACTCGAAAAAAAAAGACCCTCCTTCTTTCGCAGTCGGGTAAAAATAGGGGTGAAGCTGCATTAATTCGCACCCAGCTCAAAATTAGCAGGATTGATCATTTTTTTTTACTATTGATAGGCACGCGTTTGACCACTATCTCACCTGATGGTAAGCGAGGATGTGGTCGAAGATGGAGCACGCTTGCCTAGAAATAACCTATTCACTCTTGATTTTAAAACTCCCAGGTTGTAGCTATCAGGAAACACAGACTCCGGCAGGGAATTCCACTCCTTAGCTGTACGCACTATGAATGTGTTCCCAAAACGTTTTGTGCGTATGGGTGGGATGTCCACCATGTACTGGTGGCGCATCGCCGTTCGTCTTGTGGTCCGATGATGGAACGGGCTTGGCGGAATTAAATTATGCAATTCCGTTGCACATTCCCCAAAATGCAACCGGTAAAAAACCGACAGGCTAGCAACTCGTCGTCGATGTTCAAGACTTTGGAGCTTCGACGCGACGAGCCTCTCATTGCCGATGATCCTCTTGGCTCGTTTCTCAATTGACTCAAGGGCATCAAGCTGGTATCTGGCAGATCCGTCCCAAAGATGAGAGCAGTATTCCATACACGATCGAACTTGCGCTTGATAGAGTTTGAGCAGCTGTTCCGGCGTGAAGTACCGTCTCACCTTAGCCAGAATCCCCGACTTCTTTGCAGCCACTTGAGTTTTTGCCTCTATGTAAGGGCCAAAATTGAGAGTAGATGTTAATGTAACCCCAAGAAGCTCAAGATGGTCGGTTATCGGCACGGTTTCACCGCGGAAAGATGGAGCTGGGCGGAATTGGCTCCTTTTGGCGGAAAAAAGACACGCTTGGGTCTTAGCAGCATTGAACTTGACCAGATTGGCATCGCCCCATTCAGAGACAGCCTGTAAGGACACGTTCAAGCGCTCAACCATTGCCTCCCGGAGAGAGCGGATCTGCGACCCACCAGCTCGTGCGTCGGACACGTATCTCTCAGCAACAGTGCTGTCGTCTGCATACCCAAAGGTACCGGGTTTAAGCAGATCATTAATATGCAGCAAGAATAGTGTTGCCGAAAGCACCGACCCCTGAGGAACCCCGGCATTAATATCCAGCAGTCCAGACGAGCAGCCATCTATGACCACTCGGATAGACCAATTCCTCAGGAAATCTGCGATCCAATCACACAAACCGGGCAGACCGAAGGAAGGAATCTTACTAATAAGGCTATCGTGCCAGACCCTGTCGAAGGCCTTCGAGATATCAAGGGAGACCGCCAGTGCCTCCCCGTGCTTCTCTATGGCCTCACTCCAGATGTGAATAGCATACGCTAGAAGATCACCAGTTGACCGATTTCGGCGAAACCCGTATTGCCGGTCACTAAGGATATCATTCGCTTCTAGGTACGCCAGAAGCTTATGATTCAGTACGCGTTCCATAATCTTACAGAGTATGGACGTTACCGAGATGGGTCTATAATTCGACGGGTCAGCTCGACTACCCTTCTTGGGCACGGGCTGCACGTTAGCTTGCTTCCAAGCCTTCGGCACTTTTCCAGTCTCGAACGAAAGGCGAAATAGGCGGGTCAAGATCGGATCGGATCATGAATGAAATCTAAAAAGTCTTCATCGTTCCGATACATGGACAAAACAAACTCGCGGTCAAAGATCACAAACGCGTTTTTCAGCAAAAAGGTAAGTTTTATCATAAATTAGTTCAGACAAAATTGTAGATCAGATAATTATCTATAAAAAATGGCTAGATACTTTTTTCTAAAGAGCCACCGTTTCTGAGGTATTAACGCGCTTAGTACACTACCTCAAAGATGGCGTAAAATGAGTGCATAATTATGACGATTACAACTTTTCCAACTTGTTGAATCGTTATATTTCAGAAACGGTGGCTCTTAAGAGACATTTTCTATAGATGATTATCTGATCTACAATTTTGTCTGAACCAATTTTATGATTAAGGTGGAAGCGCCAGGGTAGCCCGCGAAATTCAAATATTTTTATGTTTTTTGCAATTTGCCGTTCAGTGTGAAGCTGTATGTTGAACAAAATGCGATTCGCGACGTAACGCGTATTCATAATACTACTCTGTCAAGAAAGTACCGGGAAAAGATCAATAATACACAAAATGTCTGTTATTCATCCAAATTTATTTTATCACCTTCAAAGTATGCTCCTTTAGAAACGATACACTTACGCCAACGAATAATCCATTCATCGAAACATTTTTTAAACGCTGCTTCCGGAATTGAGTTCAGTTCTCGCCGCGAATTCTCCTTTATTTCTTCTAACGATTGAAAACGGGTGCCACGAAGTGGTAATTTGAGTTTTTTTGCATGTCAAACTCGTAAACCCACGTCTCGTCACCAGTAACAATGCGTTTCATGAATGTTGGGTCCGAACTGACTCGTTCTAGCATGTCCTCAGCGACTTTCATGCGATTGAGTTTTTGGAGAAAATTCAGATACAGAAAGTTCGGCGGCTATCTCTCTCAGAGTTGAATGGGGATTTTCAGTCACTATTTCCTTCACTTTTGCGATGTTAACTTCAGTTGCAGACGTTGACGGCCTACCAGAGCGAGGCAAATCTTCCATCACATCTCGACCGCTTTTGAACGCTTTGAACCACTCATAAGCACGAGTTTTTGATAAAGTCGATTCACCGTAAGCCTTCTGTAACATTTTCAGTGACTCCGAACACGAAATTCCATTGGCGATGCAAAATTTAAGACAAACTCTTTGTTCGATATTTTTGTCCATTATGAAATTCGCAATACACACTATATATGATATTACTAAAACCAGCACTGTATTTAATATAAATAACAGATGCAACTCAAACTCCGCGCCAAAATGGAAAACAGTTGTGCCAATCTAACAACTACAAAAAAACAAAAATTTGAATTTAGAACCATTAACAAATCATCCATTCCCGATACTTTTTTGACTGAATGTATAGGGAATTATAACCATTTTAATCATCAATATAGCCCTCTAAGTTCATGAAGCTCTATAGAATGGTTATTTCATGAAAATATCAATGTTTCTTCAAGGTGTCGGATTGATGAGGTTTTTTTAGATTTCATTTAGTGTTTTGAACAATCCTACCAATTTTGAGCTGGGTAGGTACGAATTAATGTAATCTCGGATGTCTAAATTGACCGGACTATAATGTCTTGTTGAGAATTGCTGTCACAAAGTGCAAGCCTTTTTGTTGCTTTTTTCTTCTGATAATATTCTCGTTGATATTTTCTATTTCTTCTTTGTATAGCTTTTTTTTTTTCTTTTCTGTACTTCTATCTGCAATCAGCCCTTTGAGCTTTAATCAGATTTGTATGTCTTTATTAGCAGTTCGAGATTCATCACATCCTGTGATGTGTCATCTCCATATTTGTTAGGGTTATATTGAGGCTATTCGCTTTCTTTTGAGTCTATAGGTAGACTCTGCGGACTCTAGTAGTATCACAGCTAGTTTAGTTTTATGTTGTTGGAGTCTTTCTTTATAATTCTTGAACACTTTTCTATATCCTCCTTAACTGTTGGTATTTGTAGGTACTCATGTACTTCAGTGTTCCTCGTAGACCAACGTGCGCTACATACTACTCTGTCAAGAAAGTACCGGGAAAAGATCAATAATACACAAAATGTCTATTATTCATCCAAATTTATTTTATCACCTTCAAAGTTTGCTCCTTTAGAAACGATACACTTGCGCCAACGAATAATCCATTCATCAAAACATTTTTTAAACGCTGCTTCCGGAATTGAGTTCAGTTCTCGCCGCGAATTCTCCTTTATGTCTTCTATCGATTGAAAACGGGTGCCACGAAGTGGTAATTTGAGTTTAGGAATAAGAAAAAAGTCAGCAGGAGCCATATCTGGTGAATATGGTGGTTGCTGGATGGTATTTGTTGAGTGTTTGGTTAAAAATTCGTTCACAATGATAGCCTTGTGCGAAGGCGCATTGTCGTGGTGCAAAATCTAAGAATTTTCTTTCCACAAATCTGGCCTTTTTCGTCGAATTTGCTCTCCTTAACGCCGCATAACGCTCAAATAATATTCTTTATTTACCGTTAGACCTTCCGGTAAGAATTCAGAGTGCACAACACCGCGATAGTCAAAGAAAACAGTCAACATGACTTTGACTTTTGATCGACTTTGGCGTGGTTTTTTCGGTTTCGGTTCAGTTGGAAGGCGCCACTCCGAAGCTTGTTGGCTAGTTTGCATGTCAAACTCGTAAACCCACGTCTCGTCACCAGTAACAATGCGTTTCATGAATGTTGGGTCCGAACTGACTCGTTCTAGCATGTCCTCAGCGACTTTCATGCGATTGAGTTTTTGGAGAAAATTCAGATCTTTTGGGACTAGCCGAGCAGCAACATGTTTCATACCCAAATGATTAGTTAAAATGGTACGGATCGACTCGTGAGATACAGAAAGTTCGGCGGCTATCTCTCTCAGAGTTGCAGACGTTGACGGCCTACCAGAGCGAGGCAAATCTTCCATCACATCTCGACCGCTTTTGAACGCTTTGAACCACTCATAAGCACGAGTTTTTGATAAAGTCGATTCACCGTAAGCCTTCTGTAACATTTTCAGTGACTCCGAACACGAAATTCCATTGGCGATGCAAAATTTAAGACAAACTTTTTGTTCGATATTTTTGTCCATTATGAAATTCGCAATACACACTATATATGATATTACTAAAACCAGCACTGTATTTAATATAAATGACAGATGCAACTCAAACTCCGCGCGCCAAAATGGAAAACAGTTGTGCCAATCTAACAACTACAAAAAAACAAAAATTTGAATTTGGAACCATAAACAAATCATCCATTCCCGATACTTTTTTGACTGAATGTATATTTTTGTAAATTTGACGCTCGCTTTGTGACTTTCGTTGCTGTGAAACAAGTTTTTTCTGGTGATATATCTCCCTATCTCTTTGTCGTAGTGTTTCAGCCTCTTCGGGATTGCTCTTTATTCTTGCTTTTCTTCTTCTTTATGTCAATCTCCTTACAAGCAGCTTCTCTTCGATGGTCTGTTTTGGCATTCTAAAAAGCAAAAAAATATATGTATAAATTAATAAGAAACTTGATCATTAGTATGCCACCCTTATAATAATAGATCTTACTTACTTCAAAGTACATAACATTTATTTATTTGCTAATTTAACTGTCGTACACCGTAAAAACTGGCTATATGGGTACTAACCATAGATATAAGAAACAAGAAGATATGCCCGTTAGACGAAAATATATCGGAACCCAGTGTCCCTAGTATATCGCTCAATCAATAACAAAAAGAACACTTATACTAAATAATAATAAACCCAAGTTACGTGTCATGTCACAATAAAAAAAAAGAAATACTATCTTTAACTTATTTAGTGTCCTATATCAATAACAAAACAAAATAAAAATTGTCAGAGCGCGAATTCGACAAATCGTACGCTCCGAAAGGACAGCGTCGGCGCACTGAAAAAAAAAAGTTTTTTAGAGGCCCCCAGTCGCATATCGATCGCAAAAAACTAGGATGCAACAAACTGACCTATTTTTGTCTCTTTTACGCGCGGGATGTTTGCCACACTCGTAGTGAAAGTGCAAGTGTGTGTGTATTTATTGCTTCCGTGTTTGCATTGCCAACTTTTCAGTGAAATATTTTGTTGTACTTGTGAAATGCGTCAGAGCTCCTCTGTCGTATCAACTTTGTATAAATCGTGCCTATAGGAGAGAAGAACGTGATCTTACTTTTTTAGTTTATTGGAAGTCCCAACCTTTCTGCTTGTCTGTTTCTTAGACTTTTTGACCGATAATAGTTTTGCTAAACTCTGTGCGTCTTCTTTACTTGAGGAAACGTTATCGATACTATCAAGCATTGGATTTTCCTCTACTTTATTTTCTTTTAAAACGATGTCGCTATCATTTGGTCCGATAGTCATTTTGGTGTTCCCGCTCGAGGGCTCATCAAAAACATTACCGATTGCGTCAATGGTAGGTTGTTTCTCCGCAGTGTGTTCTATGAAATCAATACCATATTTTATCCGTGCGTCAATCATTTTTATATCTTCAATTTTCTCATTGATATGTTCTTCAGTATTTCTTATTTCATCGTAATAATCATCTTTAGAAGGCGTCAAACTATCATCGAAGTGCGTTACTTGTGAAAATGTTTCGCTATTCTCATCTTTGATATGAATATTGATGTTATTTTCAGCAATGGGATTAGATTCTATCTCAGTTTTTACGGAAAACTCTATCAAAGGCTCTTCCTCATCAAAAACTGTTCCTTCTTCTTCTTCATTACTTTTGCGTCTTGTTCTCTTTTTGTATACCTTTCTCTTTTCAGTTTCATCGCTGTGCAATTCTATCGGAGTATCTTCGTATTCTATATCAGCTGAAGTGAATACTGTTTGAACGGTTAAAGGTGATTTGAGATAGCTGTAGTGTTGTCTTAATTGTTCGATGTTTCTTTTGTTTCTGTGTACGACATCTTTCAGCAGTGTATCGGTTAATAGCGCTTTGTCTCTGAAAGCTGAAGCCGCTGTGAGCCGCGCGGCGCACTCCCAACAGACGCGATGGAGTACGCTCTCCGTTTCGTTGCATGTCTGAGGAATAAATACTGCTGTTAAGAGACCTATCTTAGCCTCTCGGCGTTATACATAGCTTCAAATTGTATATAGAGAACATAGACATACAACGTGAAACAGAATGAACGCAATACCTGAAAAGGGGCCATTTGTAAACAACTTTTTAGTCTGGCAAAAACCACGAAATCACGAAAATACAAATCCGCTGTTCTGTACATTTTGTCGAGATAAGAGCACATAAATGTACGTGGCAGTCGAATTTTTTTTTTTCGCAATTTCGGATTTGGTCCGGGTGGTCCGGTTGGTTAGGTTGGTTGGTTGGTGGTTTAGTTGGTGGTTTGGTTGGTTGGTTGGTGGTTTAGTTGGTGGTTTGGTTGGTTGGTCGGTTGGTGGTTTGGTTGGTTGGAGGTTTTGTTGGTTGGTGGTTTTGTTGGTTGGTGGTTTGGTTGGTTGGTTGGGTTGGTGGTTGGTTGGATCACGTTGTATGCAATACAGGGTATCCCGAAACTCAATGTATACGGCAAACAGCGTTGAGCGGCCCACATAATTCTATATTGTAGATTTGTGGGTATGTTAAAATTTACTTGGCAGTGTAGCATACATAAAAAAACTCATTATTTTACATCATTAACCCTTTCGGCAGAGGCACGCTCAGCACAGTTTTACTATACCTACAGTAGAAGTCTGATGTAAAAAAAATGTGCGATCTGAACTAGATTTTAACACTTACCGGTATTCCTGTGATATAATGGAACATTTCACTCAATCTGAACTCCCTCATATCATACATCTTCACATCTACAGCTAGGCATACTCTGCAAAACTAAACAATACATTGTGAAAACATTACTATCCTTCTTGGGAAGTCAGGTAAAGTGAGCAGTTACGGAACGCCTGGCTGATGTGAAACATCGAAGTTATTTTTAACCGACTTCCAAAAAAGGAGGAGGTTGTCAATTCGCTGGGTATTTTTTTTTTATGTTTGTACATTGATTTGCTCCGAGGTTTCTAATACGATTTGTGTGACCGTTTTTAGTTCGCTGCGGCGTGCTAACTGTTTGGTCCCGTAATAATTTGATTCAGTTTGGTTCAGTAATTTTTATTTTATGAACAGTTTTGCTTATTTAAATTTTTGCATCATGAAGACATCGTCCAAGTATCACCACTTAAAAGTGAAAAAAAAAAAGTTTTTTACAAAAAAAATAACCGACTTCCAAAAAAATACTATCTATCTGCCTAGCCTTTTCCCAACTATATTGGGGTCGGCTTCCAGTCAAACCAGATTCAGCTGAATACCAGTGTTTTACGTGGAGCGGCTGCCTACCAGACCTCCATAACCCATTAACTGGGTAACACGGTACTTCTTGGCAAGACTGGAGTCAGATTTACTGGCTTCTGACTATCCGTAACGACTACCAAAGATCTACAAATGACAGCCGGGACCAACGCCTTAACGTGCTTTCCGAGGCACGGAGGAAACTCGGTATGTTAAGATGGTCACCCATCCACAGACCAACCTTGGCAAGCGTTGCTTTACCTTATAGATCGACCCGTGCGGCGTTATTATTTAGCCACGAGTTCCTCTCCAAAAAAATACTAGAAAGTATAAAATAATCTTAATTTCGGAAGTCGGTGTTGAAAAACGAAGATACAAAACCAAAAACACCGGTTATATTTTTTTGTAAAAGAGTTTTTGTACAGATAATATGCATGAAAGGATAGTAATTTGATCTTTATCTTTTGTACGACAGAGTTTATTGTTAGTTACATTTGGCAATTTTCTCGACTTCTGAATTCAAAAAAAAAAAAAAAAAATTGTACTTTACCTTTATTTCAGTCCTGTCAGCAAGAGCCATCTGAAAAATATTACATTTTATTTATAACGACAATACTTTGTGTAAATATTTACCAATAACCCGAAAAAAAACACGCTTCTTGTGTTTTATTATTGCTATGGCGGCAGTAGAATTAGGCCGATTAGGTTGAATGCTCTTTTGATTAGACTTATCATAATATTTTACTGACTCCATCATCATAACCGTCCACTGCTGGATATAGGCTTCCTCAAAAGGGGACAATATATGGCAACCCACGGATGCCATAATCGCCACGTTACGCTTGGCAGGCGGGTTGGCGATCGTAGTGTATGGTGTTGCATTTTACAGAGAACGCTTCTGCCCATTCTCTAGCAAATAACTTACCTTTAATTTATCCTGGTGAAGAGGAATCAAGATAGAATGGAAGAAATACCCCGTGGAGCGCCGACCCCAAGTAATATGGGATAAGGGCAGGAAGATGATGAAGATGAAGAGGAATCAACTGAAACAAAAGGTCACATTTATCTATACTAATATTATAAAGAGGAAAGATTTGTTTGTTTGAATTGAATCATCATCTGCCTAGCCTTTTCCCAACTATATTGGGGTCGGCTTCCAGTCAAGCCGGATTTAGCTGAATACCAGTATTTTACGAGGAGCGGCTGCCTACCCGACCTCAACAACCCATTAACTGGGTAACACGAAACTTCATGGCAAGACTGGAGTCAGATTAACTGGCTTCTGACTATCCGTAACGACTGCCAAGATCTACAAATGACAGCCGGGACCAACGGCTTAACGTGCTTTCCGAGGCACGGAGGAAACTCGGTATGTTAAAATGGTCGCCCATCCACAGACCAACCTTGGCAAGCGTTGCTTAACCTTGAAGATCGACCCGTGTGGCTGTTATAATCTAGCCACGAGCTCCTTCAACAACTACGAGCTCCTTCAAAAGGTCACATTTATCTACACTAATATTATAAAGAGGAAAGATTTGTTTGTTTGTTTGTTTGGATTGAATAGGCTCTGAAACTACTGGACCGATTTGAAAAATTCTTTCACCATTAGAATCCTACATTATCCCTAATGAACATAGGCTATAGAATATTTTCAAAAAAGTTAGGGATGCGTAAGAAAATTTGTTGTGACTTAACCATAATAATATGTAGTTAGATATATAACTTTAGTACATCACTTTGCTCTATTGTCAATAGTTTCCACAGAGGGCACGATATAAGGATTTTTTTTGGTATTATTTTCACACCTTGGGTTACATCATCAAAATTTCGTTTTTCTTTAATCGCTTCACGCACTTTCGGTATTAAATTCGCATAATAGGGTCCAGTAATCTTCTGGCCTTTTGGCATGTAACCAATAAAAAGGATTCCTTCACTATCCCAGAACACAGAGGCCATAACTTTGCCAGCGGTAGGAGAAACTCGACATTTCTTAATGGATGGAGAGGATGGTAGTTTCCAAGACGTACTTTGTCTTTTAGTTTCTGGATCGAAATGGTGGATCCACGTTTCATCCATGGTTCCAAGACGAAGGCAAAAATTATCCGAATCACGCTGGACATCTTGCCGACACTTTTTTGAAGTCGGTGCTTTTGGTTATTTCGTTTTGAACACCGACTTCCGAAATTATAGTTATTTTATACTTTGTAGTGTTTTGGTTTTGGAAGTCGGTTTTATTTTTTGTGTTAAAAAGTTTTTTATTTTTCACTTTTTAGTGGTACGCTGGTACCACTAAAAAGTGAAACCACAAGCACAGCGTGCCAGTGTGATATTATTTTATGAACTGGTGTAAACAATAAACAGACATGCGATTACAGAAATCCCGATCCATTTGCTATCATTTATTGAAGAGTTCCATTGCCTACCTCCAAAGTTCTTCATCGGATCTTTACTAAATTTAAATGGGACCACTCCGAGAAAATACTCTTCCAAACAAAAAGAATCATCCAAATCAGTTAAAAATAATTGAATTGGTCACACCCTTTTTAAGTTTTAGCGGAAAAAACGAACAGCAATTTATTGAAATTGAAAACATTTTCAGCCCGCTTCTGTAGTGCGTCGGGGATGTTTTTACACGACAGTGCGTAAAAAGCTTTTTAACAAAAAAATAAAACCGACTTCCTACTACTTTGGTTTTTTCGTTTTTGAACACCGAACTTCCGAAATTAAAAGTTATTTTTAACCGACTTCAAAAAAAGGAGGAGGTTCTCAATTCGGTTGTATTTTCTTTTTTTTATGTTTGTTACCTCATAACTCCGTCATTTATGAACCGATTTGAAAAATTTTTGTTTCATCTGAAAGGGTATACTTCTCGATTGGTCCCATTGTCACCATGTCAGAATCTGATGATGGGATCCTACGAAAATCGAGGGCAACCCTCAAATTTTGTAGGCACATACAATGTTTTTCATAAACTTTCTAACGCAATTCAGATATTTGTGCCTGGTAATCATCACCTCATGTTGCTGAGCTGATGATGGAAGGTATATATTAGGATCTGATGATGAGATCCCATGAAAAATGTTTTTTCAGCGATACTTTTATTAGCCAATTGTCAGCCGATTTGGATGATTCTTTTTTTGTTTGAAAGAATATTTTCCTGGACTGGTCCCGTTTCAATTTGGTGAAGATCTGACGAAGAACTTCGGAGGTAGGCAACGGAACTCTTCAATAAATGATAGCAAAGGGATCGGGATTGCTGAAATCGCATATTTTTTTAGTGTTTACACCAGTTCTTAACATTACATTGCGCCGGTACGCTGATAATGGGTTCGCAGCTGCCTTGTTACCATTAAAAGTTAAAAATAAAAAACTTTTTTACAAAAAATACAACCGACTTCCAAAAACAAAACACTACAAGGTACAAAATAATTTTAGTAGAAAGAAAAGAACTTAAATTTCGGAAGTCGGTGTCAAAAAACGAAAAAATTAACCAAAAATACCGACTTCAGAAATTAAAGTTCTTTTCTTTCTACTAAAGTTATTTTGTACATTGTAGTGTTTTGTTTTTGGAAGTCGGTTGTATTTTTTGTAAAAAGT
This sequence comes from Lacanobia oleracea, assembly GCA_950371165.1. Lineage (NCBI taxonomy): Eukaryota > Metazoa > Arthropoda > Insecta > Lepidoptera > Noctuidae > Lacanobia > Lacanobia oleracea. The sequence continues at coordinate 12,025,510 of OX493411.1, read as the reverse complement.
TTTTTATCAGTGTTTACTAACAGAGTCTTAAGTTTTACTAAGTTAGTTTTTATTAAGTTCTTGTAGTTCGAAAGAGTGAATATTTCAGAAATAATCATTCTTTCGAACTACATGAACTTAGAGGGCTATATTGATGATTAAAATGGTCATAATTCTTTAGATAAATACGCGTTACGGTCGCAGATCGCATTTGGTCCACATACAGCTTCACCCTGACCGGCAAATTGCAAAAAACATAAAAATATTTGAATTTCGCGGGCTACCCTGGAGCATCCACCTTAATTAAAGAATATTCTATTCTACAGTGTGATACGAAAATGTGGGAAACTATGCTTAATTTTATCAGCGGGAAACGTATTAAAAAATCTACTTAATATTTTTTTTTTTTTTGGATTTCGTAAAAATTTTGTTTGCTTTTGTGACCCCAGTGTAAAAAAAACGGAGTAACTTTTAAACTAAACGATCTATTGTAATGAAACCAACTTCATAATCATCATCTGCCTAGCATTTTCCCAACTATATTGGGGTCGGCTTCCAGTCAAACCAGATTCAGCTGAATACCAGTGTTTTACGTGGAGCGGCTGCCTACCAGACCTCCACAACCCATTTAATGGGTAACACGGTACCTACTTCATGGCAAGACTGGAGTCAGATTTACTGGCTTCTATGTGTAACGACTGCCAAAGATCTACAAATGACAGCCGGGACCAACGGCTTAACGTGCTTTCCGAGGCACGGAGGAATCTCGGTATATTAAGATGGTCACCCATCCACAGACCAACCTTGGCAAGCGTTGCTTAACCTTAAAGATCGGCCCGTGCGGCTGTTATTATTTAGCCACGAGCTCCTCCGAAACCAACTTCATAATGATTGGGTTTAATTTGAGCGTCTAAAAAAATAGTGGGAAAAACTACCCTCAATAGAAAATAAACATGTATTTTAGCCAAAAATCTGTGTTTTTTTTTCGTAAATATTACACTAATCGTAAAGTTTGATAAGTCACGCCGATTACTGACCTTTTTAGGGTTCTGTACCTCAAAAGGAAAAAACGGAACCCATATAGGATCACTTTCTTGTCCGTCAGTCTGTCAAGACTCTTTATCTCGAGAACACGTGGAGGTATCGAGTTGGAACTTAAACCATATATTCAGGTCTACAACGGTCTCTTGAAGCTGCGAAAAAATCATAGTTATAAGTTAACATAAAAAAAGATACGGCCGTTTATGCCGCAAAAACGAATAATTCAACACTCTCAAGGGAATCAAAATTCATAGGGTATTTCCCGTTGAAATTTGGCATATATTACCGTATTATACTTCAGGCATTAGGGAAAAGTCTAAAAACATTTGTTATTAAATCATGAAAAATATAATCTTTATTTAAAGTACGTATTCAATCATCAAGCGTTATAAACCTCTAATTGGTTTTATAATCTAGATACATAAAAATATTATGTGTTTATGTAGCCTTTACTTCATCAAAATCGACCCACATAATCAAAAGATACTTTGTAAGATATTTTTGTGACTAACAAATGGACTATTTGTCTGAATAAATAAGTTGATTGATTGGTACATAAAAGTTGTTATAGTCATGGACCCTTCCACTCGAGTTCTGCTTAGCATCGCTATCCATCCAGTTACGAACGAAAGCCTTCATGATTGCCGAGTCATACTTCTCAGCAATTACTTGAAGTATACTGTTAGTGCTGCCCTGCACTCTGCTCAGCAGGGAGACGCTTGCGCATTATGGCATAGAAATATGGCTACAAAACTGGGGCAGCCCTAGCACCATCCCGAATCTATTAATTATTATCCCAAATAAACCATCCATAAAAAAAAACAAATTGTGCGTTCAGAATGCCATGTTTTAACACTAAATAGAACATGTGATTGAGTTATGAACATGCAATTTTTACTACTGGATAGCTAACATAATGGAGAATAATTAAGTAATAAAAAAGGTCTGTGATCAAGGCGGCTCATCGAGAAACTTTACAATTAGTGTAAAAATTTATAAAAAAAAACAGATTTTTGGTTAATAATATGTTTATTTTAATTGGGCGTAGTTTTTTTCCACTATTTTTAATTAATAAGGACGCCCAAATTAAGTCCAATAATTATGAAGTTGGTTTCATTGCAATAGATCGTTTAGTTTAAAAGTTAAACCCTTTTGTTTTCACTGGGGTCACAGCATCAAACAAAATTTTTATAAAATCCATAAAAAAATTCAAAAAAAAAATTGGCTTTGCGTTTCTGTCGATAAAAGTATACATAGTTTCCCTCATTTTCGTATGTACACATTATAAAGACTCGCAATGTATTTTAAAAGAAGAGTTTACTGGGTACGTAAGGTACTTACATATGAAATGTGAATCCTTTATTTTGTTCGTGTGATTATTGCTGTAGTACCGCACACAATACTTTTGGAAAACATTAAATATTTACATTTTCAGATCTACTACAACCCATATTATTATTTTATTAGGCTCTTTGACTTCAACTCTTGTCAGAAATCTCTTGTTTGTATCTTTGTATGTGTTATTCTTATTACTTATTTATTTTCCTACGCGAAATGTCACATTTGACAGTGACATCACTGAACATTTTTTTTTTTTAATTGTTCCTGACTGAACAGGATAAGGGTCTGAGACCATGCTGCCTGGTCAACAGAACAGTTGGCATTTTTGTTGAGTAACATCACTGAACAATGGCTGTCACAGTCCAAAGGCCTCTCCACAATAATGTGCCAATCGCGTGCAATAACCCGAAATCAAAGAGTGTTGATTCCATTAGTATATTCTTTACGCGTCATTCCCCTTTTTTATAACCTGACTTCGGCGTGGCGGAGAGATATGTAAGTAACCTGTATTGTAAGTATGTATGTTCATCTGTTCCCTCAAAACTTCTGAATCAGACAAATGAGGTAATAGAGGGATAGAAGAGAAATAATTGTTTCTGAAAACCCTGTTAGATAGATTTTAAATAAAATGGCTTCAAAAACAAAAAATATTTATTCAGCTTTCGAAACTCCCATAAGGGGAGTTTCTAAATAATTATCACACCTTGGTGGCAACATTTTGTTGTGACGTAATTATAACTTTAGGTAAGTGTCGCATCCGCCATAATATGCGACGAGTTTTGTGGTAGTTCTGCTGTCATATGCGTGTTTACTTTAGTATTATTGAGATTTGTGAGACAATTACGAGGAGTTTATCTTTAAAATTGCACGTATATTTTGGAAAACAGCCATCCAAGATGCCTGTGTGTTGTATTATGAAGTGTGGTGCTAGAAAGAAGGAAAATCAACCTCAATTGTCTTTGCACAGGTTAGTAGTTGATTTTCATGCATTATTACACATAGTACCTAGTACATTTTGGATTAAAAAAAAAAAATGCTTAACTATCATGTATTTATGGCTGTAGTTTTCATATTTGGGCATATTTGCGTCCAACAGCCCTTTTTTTAGTTTCATAATTTCATTCGTTTGTTTACAATAATAATTATGTCATGATGGAATAGTGTAGTACCGATACCGCTACATTTTCCGATACTTGTTCTTTCGTTCCGCTGATACGATATCGGTATAATACGTGTGCGATTCGAGTGACCTTGCTTGGCTCGGCTGGCGGTTCACAGCACCGAGAAACCGTTTTCCACAGACATATGATGATTGGTTATACAAGATCCGAAAACAAGACAACATCATTTTGTTATTTGTTTTAATTACGTATTTTAAACAACTCGAACTAAATGATTTATTAAAAAAATCCTAACTTTTTTTTAGGTTTCCTAAAAATGAAGGATTGAGGAAAAAGTGGTTAGAGGCTATTGGAGAAGAAAATATTAATCCTGGTCATAAAGAGTGGTATGTCTGTTCACTTCATTTTGAAGAAAGTTGCTTCAATAGAACACTTGATGTAATGAGATTACAAGATAACTCTGTTCCTACAATATTTTCGGTAAGTGTGTACATATTAAAATTATTGATTAATAATAGCCTGGCCCCTTGGCTTGATATAAATCTAGATGTATTAGTTACATAAATAAAGAGAGAGAAGCTCGTGGTTAAATAATAACAGACGCACAGCCGCGTCTGTCTGTCTGTGCGCGATAAACTCAAAAACTACTGCACCGATTTTCATGCTGTTCATCGATGGATAGAGTGGTTCTCGAGGAAGGTTTTAGTATATAATTTGTCTAGAAAAAAAATAGGGATCCTTAACAAAATTACAGCGCGGCCAAAGACGCGGGCGAAGTGCTGGTACAAAATAGGCGAAAGCGCAAAAGTGATGCAACTAAAAGTGTTTTTAAATTCTTTGCTGAAAAACACTGCATTAATTTAAATTATAATTATGATTTAAACGTGATACCTAGTAAGACTCGTAATACTTTTATGTAGTACCAGTATCGATACTTGTTATAGTAACACTACATTCCCTAATTGGTACAACCCTAGCATTGGCAGCCATTTTAAGAGACTTTTTGAGTTGTAGGTACTAGTATGGTAGTATTAGCATGGTATGCACCTTTTTTGTAGGATTTTCCAGTCCATACTATTTATATGTTTATAGAAAATAACGAAAAAAATAAACACACAGAGACACGGGTTGAAGTTGTTCTGTTATTGTAGGTACTGGAAATTCTGTAATTATTGCGAAAAATTCGGTAGTCCCTGTTCCCATTTAATTGGTACCGCATTACACTAATTTTAATACTAAAAAATAAAGGATTCAAGTTTCATATCATTCATATGTATGTACCCTTGTAAGTACCCTACAAATTGTACTATTAAATCTTAAACAAGTTCGTTTTAAAATGTAGGTATTAAATTAATAGTCAATTGGTGTTCGTTATTCTCTCTGAAACTTAAAAAAAGGCTTAACCGATATAATATTTTTTTTTATATGAACTTAAGAATTAAGGATTTTTATTTTCAATGCCTCGTGCAACTTCGTCTGCGTTACAATTTTCATTACTGCTCCGCTCTTATTGATCTTAAGGTGAATATATATATGGCCTATAGCCTTCGTCAATAAATAGGCTATCTAACACTGATAGACTTTTTTAAATCGGACCAGTAGTTTCTGAGATTAGCGTGTTCAGGCATACAAACAAACTCTTAAATTTTTTTATTTGTATAGATATTGATACTAGTTGATCCGCACAACTTCGTCTGCTCCGCTCCTATTGATCTTAGCGTGATGATATAAAGCCTTCCTAGATAAATGGGCTATCTAACACTGAAATAAATTTTTAAATTGGACTAGTAGTTCCTGAGATCAGCGCGTTCAAGCAAACAAACAAACTCTTCAGCTTTATATATTAGTATAGATTCTTCTGTTACTGGTGACTGGATGAGAGCAACTGACGCGTGACTGAGCGGCTGTGCGTTGTCTGTCTTGGTCAATACGGTTTCTTGGGGAGTGTAGAGGAGCACGAAGAGGCAATTTCCTGAAAGTCCTATGGGAATAAGAAACTTACGGGATTGTCGCTCTTTTCTCTTTATAATATTAGTGTATATGTAAATAAATAATAAAAAAAAGTTAAGGATAATTCAATAAAGAAAAGTAATTATTTGTTTCAGTTGCTACCTCTTCACCAGGATAAGTTAAAGGTAAGTCAGTAAAATATTATGTTGATTCAAGTTATAAGGGCATTGAATCTAATCGGCCTAGTCAAGTAATTCCATACCTGTGGACCACTGGTGTTCCAAAAGGGCTAAAATACATACACAAATCTTGTGCAGACCATCTGCACAAAATTTGTGTAGGTATGTAAATGTTTTCACCTCAAAAATAACATTCTGGCAAACTGTTTAATTTTTAGGGTTCCGTACTCAAAGGGTAACCAAAGTAACCCTATTACTAAGCCTCCGCTGTCCGTCCGTCCGTCCGTCTGTCTGTCTGCCAGCGCGCTGTATCTCAAGAACCGTAATAGGTAGACAATTAAAATTTTCACAAATTGTGTATTCTATAGCCGCTAAAACGACAAATAATAAAACTGAAAGTTTACGGTACGAAACCCTTTGTGTGAGTCCGACTCGCACTTGGCCGGATTTTTATGGTTACATACCCAAAGGGTAACCAACGAAACCCCATTACTAAGCCTCCATTTTCAGTCTGTCTGTCAATGAGCTGTATCTCAAGAACCTTAGTAGATAGACGATTGAAATTTTCAAAAAGTATGGATTTCTATAGCCGCTATAACTACAAATAAAAAAGTGAAATTAAATTAAAATTAAAGCAGAGGACAAATTTTTGGTGTATGATATCAAGTGAGAGTCCGACTCGCACTTGTCCGGTTTCTAGACGAAAACAGTTTAATTTAATTCTTGATATCTGGTCCATGCTAGCAACAAGGAAATCAAAGTAGTCCCGCCTGGGTCAAATAACAATTGGAACCACTGGCCTAGTCAGGAGTCACTTATTTTTGATCTTTAAACTACTTCAAAAAGGAGGTGTTTGTCAATTCGTCGGAATCTTTTTATTTTTACTATTTTTTACGTATGTTCCCCTATTAATCCAAGACGCCTGGTCAGATTCGTTTTTTTTTTTAAGGTCAACTTCCCAGGTCCTTGGTCATAAGGTCAAGATCTGAAAAATCCCAATTCTATTCAAGAATACTGATTGCACAGCAAAACAGTTACCTCAAAACATTATTATTTTAGCAACAAATTGAGATCGTGACGCATCGCTAGAGTCAAGAGCATACCAATAAAAAATAAACTCTACTAATTGAAAGCCGAAGCTTTGTTATAAACCTCAACAACTGGGCTCCTATTTCTGTCTGCGGGGTTTAAAGGAACCTAACATGAATGGCGTGACGTGAGCTAAGTTCGCTCGCTTTGATCGCTCACTAGCTCCCGTCATACTATTACCACCTACGTGTATGAACCTAACCTATACGTGTCAGGGCCCCTAAGCTCCCTGAGCGCTATGTTCCACTACTTGACTAGACATTGTACGATATTGAACCAAGCTATTTGCCTCTGCGATGTGCTAGTATATTAAATATGAAAAAAATATTTAAGTGATGTAAATTAATTGACGGGTGATAACTTTTTTGATCTGATATAAAAATAAGTCTAAATAAAATTGTCTTTATATTTTTTTTTTTCAGATGGCTCCCATTGACCAGACTGAAATAAAGGTTAGCAGTACAAAACATAAGTAAATTTTTTAATTGAATTCGGAAGTCGAGAAAATTATTTAATTTTGCAACAATAAACTCTGTGTCACAAAAGATAAAGATCAAATTCTATAGCCCATACCATACTTTAGGGTTCCGTACCCAAAGTGTTACCAACGGAACCCTATAACTATTCTAAGCTTCCGCTGATTTCGTCCGTCTGTCCATCTGTCTGTCAGCGTGCAGTATCTCAAGAACAGCAGTAGGTTGACAGTTAACATTTTCACAGTGTATATGTACTTCCACCGCTACAACAACAAATATTAAAAAGTAAAGTTTTTTTTGTTAAATAGAACGAATACGGAACCTTTTGTGTGAGAGTCCGACTCGCACTTGACCAGTGTTCGTATTTCTCGTAGCAAACTCTATAATTTGCTACTCAGATCAAGGGGTGTGTGTGCATACAAAACAATTTTGTAAAACATATTTATTTCCTTTTATGCATATTATCTGTACTAACTTATAAGGTGGAACGAAGGGTCGCGGGTAGCCGATGGATGCGAGACGCACAAGACCGGTTGTTGTGGCGACACTTGGGAGAGGCCTATGTCCAGTAGTGGACACTGCAGGCTGATATGATGATGAAATAACTTCAATGTCTCACTTCAGCCAAGCGTTCCGCAACTGCTCACTTTACCTGACTGCCCAAGAAGTATAGTAATGTATTCACAATGTATTGTTCAGTTTTGCAGAGTGTGCCTAGCTGTAGATGTTAAAATGTATGATATGAGGGAGTTCAGATTGAGTGAAATGTTCCAGAATATCACGAGAATACCGGTAAGTGTTAAAATGTAGTTCAGAAAGCACATTTCTTCATTTATCTTACTTCTAGAGTAGCATGCTTAATAAGGATTACATTATTTACAAAAATCATTAGCAAATTGCGAAAATTTCATTGTACATCGACGATTTTTAGGGTTACGTACCCGAAGGGTAACTAACGGAACCCTGTTGCTAAGCCTGTGCTGCCCTTCCGTCCGTCTATCAGCGGGCTGTATCACAAGAACCATAATAGGTAGACAGTTGAAATGATCAATGTTTGTTTCTAATACCTCTATCATCATCTGCCTAGTCTTTTCCCAACTGCATTGGGGTCGGCTTCCAGTCAAACCGGAGTCAGCTGAATACCAGTGTTTTACGTGGAGCGGCTGCCTACCAGACCTCCACAACCCATTAACTGGGTAACACGGTACATCTTGGCAAAACTGGAGTCAGATTTACTGGCTTCTGACAATCCGTAACGACTGCCAAAGATCTACAAATGACAGCCGGAACCAACGGCTTAACGTGCTTTCCGAAGCACGGAGGAAACTCGTTATGTTAAGACGGTCACCCATCCAACCTTGGCAAGCGTTGCTTAACCTTCAAGATCGACACGTCGGTTTCTAATACCTCTATAACCACTAATGAAAAACTGAAAGGGGCTCCCATACAACAAACAATGATTTCTTTTTGTTTATAGTACGGAACCCTCAAAAGTGACCCCCAATTACTAAAAATTTAATCATTTACGTAACACGTTCGTGTTTGGGTTACAGAAGTTCATATGTGTACCAAATTTCAACAGAATCGGTCCAGTGGATCCGGAGACAGACAGACAGACACCTGAGTGATCATTTAAGGGTTCCGGTTTTTGTTCGGAACCGTAAAACAGGGATCCTAAAGAAAATTTGCAGCACGGACGAAGTCGCGGGCGAAGTGTTAGGTAAAATACATGAAAATAACAACTTTTAATACGGGAACAACCTCGGAATCGCAAAAAAATACTTTTTTTTGTCGCGATTTCGAGGTAGATCCCGTAATAAAAGTTATTCGTAATTATTATTACAATGACTTCTTTCATGTATTGCGTTTAATCTTGTATGTCTCTTCTCTACCTTACTGAGTATTTGAAGCTATGCATAACGCCGAGAGGTCCTTTAACAGCAGTCCTTATTCCTCAGGCATGCGACGAAACGGAGAGGGTACTCCATCACGTTTGTTGGGAGTGCGCTGCGCGGCTCACAACGGCTTCAGCGTTCAGAGACAAAGCGCTGCTCACTGATACACTGCTGAAAGATGTCGTACACAGAAAAAGAGACATCGAACAATTAAAACAACACTACAGCCATCTCAAATCACCTTTAACCGTTCAAACAGTATTCACTTCAGCTGATATAGAATGCGGTGATACTCCGATAGAATTGCACAGGGATGAAACTGGAAAGAGAAAAGTATACAAAGGGAGAACAAAACGCAAAGGTAATGAAGAAGAAGAGGAAACAGTTTTTGATGAGGAAGAGCCTTTGATAGAGTTTCCTGTAAAGACTGAGATCGAATCTGATCCTTTTGCTGAAAATGAGATCAATAATCAAATCAAAGATAGAAATAGCGTAACATTTTCACAAATAACACACTTAGATGATAGTTTCACGCCTTCCAAAGATGATAATGACTATGAAATAAGAAATAATGAAAAACATATTAATGAGAAAAGTGAAGATATAGAAATGATGGACGCACCGATAACATATGGCATTAATTTAGTAGAAGACAATGTGGAGAAACAACCAACTATTGACACAATTGATAAATATTTCGATGAGCCCGCAAGCAAAGATACCGAAGAGACCATCGAAACAAACGATGATAGGGACATCGTTTCAGATGATGATAGTGTTGAAGAAAATCCAGTGCTTGATGGTATCGGTAATATTTCCGATTCGTCCTCAAGTGAAGAAGACGGACAGAGTTTAGCAGAACTAGTATCTGTCAAAAAGGTTAAGAAACAGACGAGCAGGAAGGTTGGAGCTTCCAGTAAAAGGTAAGAACATGTTCTCTCCCCTCGGCACGGTTCATATAAGACAAGTTCAAGCAGTGTTAATGTATTGTAGAGTCAAAAAGCTGGGCCTGACTTAGAATAAGTAGCAAAAAAATCGTTTAGCGTGTAGTGGCATCAATGCCGCCGTAAAGAACCGTAAAGCCATCTATCCCACAAGCAGCGAACTACTAACGAAATCCTGCGTCGAGGTATTGGTTAAGGGAGCACTCACACTACTTCAGCTCTATTCAGCTTATGCCCATAGAAAACAATGATTTTGTATGGAGACGCGTACGCATCCGTTCAGCTTTCCGCGTCTATTCAGCTTTCGTGGCAAACAAATATAAAATGAGAACAAATGTGTTGTTATCATGCGAGTGCTATAGATAGAGTTCAGCGCTGTTCTGCCGCTACCGCCTTCTCATTCTTAGGACGCTGTTCGCGGCTGATAGAAGCAGAACTGTGTCTATAAGTGTTACCAAAATTGCTCAGCGGAACGCGAATGAAGCTGGATAAGTGTGAGTAGTCCCTTACCGTGCGATTTGAACATATACAACAGTCCTAGCATCAACCTTCGGGCAGTTGCCTACCAGAAGACAACCGTCTGGTCGAAGGATCCTCGACTTTACACTCTGTTCCGCATACCTCTATAAGTCCTCCGTCCCATGGCTTGCTCGAGCCAGCCCACGCCACTGAGCCTGTACTTTTTAATCGTCCCAAAATAATAATCCTTGTTCGATCCAGCGCGTCTCTAGCTATCCTGCCCCCAGTGATGCCCTAAGCCGAGGTCCGTACCCCACTGGGAGGGCCCGCGGGCTTGTAGTCGTAGAGATTGAAAGTTTTATTTATAAGCCATGGCTGTAGGTTTTATGATAGATACCAGATAAATGCAATGACGGTCATCAAAAACAGAAATAAAGACAAAGTTTTCCTGAATCGACATCTGGGTACCGTGATCTTTTATGTTCTCTAGTAATGAAAAACGGTTCATAATTAATTGTGCGGATATCTACGTATTAGAGAAAGTTCAATGTACGGTTGGTTGCAAAAGTGCATGGATCATCTGCCTAGCCTTTTCCCAACTATATTAGTGTCGGCTTCCACTCAAGCCGGATTTAGCCTTAGAATACCAGTATTTTACGAGTAGCGGCTGCCTACCAGACCTCCACAACCCATTAACTGGGTAACACGTACTTCATGGCAAGACTGGAGTCAGATTTACTGGCTTCTGACTATCCGTAACGACTGCCAAAGATCTGCAAATGACAGCCGGGACCAACGGCTTAACGTGGCACGGTGGAAAAAGATGGTCACCCATCCACAGACCAACCATGGCAAGCGTTGCTTAACCTTGAAGATCGACCCGTGCGGCTGTAAATATCTAGCCACGAGCTCCTGCAAAAGTGCGTGGATAGTACAGAATAAAATCGTGTGTAGCGAGAAATAACGCCATCTAGCATAAAACCAGTTATCGGCGAACTAAATTTAATTATGTTGTTACTAGATGGCGTAGTTGCTTTGCTTTAATTGATAAAACATTTTTGTAGGTTCTTTTTTAATCTTCCCTACATTCTTTATTTGAACCTACAAATAATTAATAGTTTATTGTAAAGAAAATTGAACATATCTGATTTCTAGTTTTCAAACATGAGATGAATTATATAACAGTTCATTTTCAACCTACCCGGTTGAAAATTAACTGTTAAATAATTGGTAGGTAGTATCAATAGTTATGAGATCGAAGAGTTAATTCCGATAACCTCGTTCGAGTGCCTTTAGTTCTAATCAAGTGAATTATCTACTTATTTTAGCAAAAGGAGTAACATAGATAGCGTTACAAGAGCTGAAATAATTGTTTTGTATGAACAAGGCAAAAACTTATCAGAAATAGCCAGAGAGACCGGCGTAAACGTGAGTAGTTTTAATTTTAATCTTTTATTTAAAAACCTCTATTATTTTTTAGTTATTTATTTGTTTATATTCATGTTTTATTTTTGCAGAGAAAAACAGTTGTTCTGTGGGTACGACGATTTAAAGAGGGGGGTTCATTGCAACACCGTCAAAGAACTGGTAGACCGCGAATAATTAACGCATCGCAGCGTCAAACCATGTTAAGGGAGCATAAAGAACGTGGATTCCTGCAGACGAACCACTATGCTGGTTTATTTAACACAAGTGCTGTCACTGTCCGTCGTGCTCTTCATAGTGAAGGGCTGCATTATCGGAAGCATATTGTGAAACCCTTAATCACGAAAAAACCATAAAAGAACAAGATTTTAGTTGCTTTGGATCACATAAACTTCGTTGGAGTTATGTGTTGGAGTTTAAGTTGTGCTTCGTCTTAAGAGATGAAAAATCTTTAAGGTCCTGTGCCTCCTTTCCTCCGTGCCTCGGAAAGCACGTTAAGCCGTTGGCCCCGGCTGTCATTTGTAGATCTTTGGCAGTCGTTACGGATAGTCAGAAGCCAGTAAATCTGACTCCAGTCTTGCCATGAAGTACCATGTTACCCAGTTAATGGGTTGTGGAGGTCTGGTAGGCAGCCGCTCCACGTAAAATACTGGTATTCAGCTGAATCCGGTTTGACTGGGAGAGCTGACCCCAAATATAGTTGGGAAAAGGCTAGGCAGATGAGTTCAGGCGGAAATCAAAACAAAACAACAATAAACTACTTAGTTCTGCATTCAAATTATTGTTTTATTTGTACGCGATAAATCTTATGATTAAGAAGAAGAATATTGAATATTGAAGAGTATTCTATTCTAAAATAAGCATTCGTTTGTATTCGGAAAAGAAAAGCGATGATTGTGGAAGGCCATTAAGGCCCGTATTACAAAAAGTTACTCAAGTACTAGACTTCTGCGTTCGAACTGCGTTCAACCGATTACTGCTTGAGCGAAGAATCTCGACTTATGCGTTTAGTTTATTTTAGAACTATCTACTACGCTTGAGTAGAGATTTTGATCTCTATTACGTGACTAAGCAATCATTATGGTAACCCTGAACAATAGTTTGTTTTCTATTGCAATTTCTTTTTTCGCACGATTAACCATAAAAACCGGATGACGGACGAGACGACGTTATTGACACTGACGGCCACCCTTAACCCTTCAGAGTAGGTAGGTACATAATTATTATGTTCTGTGGACAGCAAAACTGTGAAACGGAGATTTTTTGGCGGGATTATTTCGAGTGAAGTTCCGTGGCTGTTTTAATTATTCGCAAATTGGTTCCTAGTTGATATTGTGAAGTTAAATGTGGTGTAGTTTTTTTATTTCAAGTGTCTGCACAACTGGACAATATGTGGAATCATTGAAACAGGCGCGATCTCGGTAAAATGGAGCTGAGAATTTTATTGGTATTGACTACCTCAGCGAAGTTTGCGAGAAGGCTGATACGATCCATTTGCTGCCAAATACTGCAAAAAAAAAATAGAATGTGTTGCACCCATAGATATAAGGTGGTTGCAGTGCATTCTAATGAAACTCAAAAAATATATAAATGAAAATAATGACTTGACTTAAAGCTCTCAGGTAATATCTTGTGAAAACCTGTACTTCTTCTTAAAGTTTTCACAATTATAAGGGTTCTGCGTATCTCTTAAATATCTCAGAGGAACATTTAAGTTAAACGTTCGATTTGTCTCATTTTTAAATAAATTATAATAATCTACTTCTGCAAATATTATCCATTTTGATTAGGTAGGACTCGATTTACTTCAAATCCACAACAATTTTCATGAGAATCTATGCTTACGCGTGTACTCGGCTACACTTCGAAAACAAAGATGAAATCTCGCCTCAAGCAGTGATTCTGAGCTGATTGTAATTTTAAAATAAGGACACATTGAGTAGAGCTCAGTTAAGACTCAAGCACTGTTCTATAATACGTAAAAAATGTCATTTTAAAGTGACATTGCTCAGTTGATTATTGATTGTAGTTTCTCTGCTCAAGTAAAGTTCTAAAATTAGAACCCCAACTGAGACTAGTTTTAAGTAATGCTTGAGTCTTGATTGTAGTTCTGTAATACGGGCCGTACTGTACTGACCTCGGCAAGGGTTGCTTACTCTTGAATATCTGACCGTGCGGCTGCTATTATTTATTCAAGATCTCAGTAAGGAGAATGATTAACCTTTTAACCGCCCAACTTCATATCAATTGTCGCGCCCCCAGCGCCCGGCACTGAATCGAAAAATAAATACCTACAACAAAGAGGGAAATACAATACTCAACTTTTTCGATGTCGATATTTCGTTTAAATAAGTACTTACCTACATTAAAGTTTAACCAGTTTGTTTCAATCCCATTCTTGCAATAATTATCGATCGACTCTTGCGGCTGTTGTTATCTAGCCACGAGCTCCTGCAAAAGTGCATGGATAGTACAGAAAAAAATCGTGTGTAGCGAGAAATAACGCCATCTAGCATAAAACCAGTTATCGGCGAACTAAATTTAATTATACTGTTACCAGATGGTGTAGTTGCTATGCTTTAATTGATAAAACTGTTTTTTAGGTTATTTTTTAATCTTCCCAACATTTTTTATTTGAACCGACAAATAATTAATAGTATATTTTAAAGAAAATTGAACCTATCTGATTTCTACTTTTCAAACATGAGAGGGTAGATTGAAAATGAACTGTTTTATAATTTGTAGGTAGTAACAATAATTATTAGATCGAAGAGTTAATTCCGATTACCTCGTTCGAGTGCCTTTAGTTCTAACCAGGTGAATTATCTACTTATTTTAGCAAAAGGAGTACGTGTTGTAACATTGATAGTGTCACAAGAGCTGAAATAATTGCTTTGCATGAACAAGGCAAATACTTATCAGAAATAGCCAGAGAGACCGGCGTAAACGTGAGTAGTTTTATTTATCTTTTATATAAAAACCTCTATTACTTTTTATTTATTTATCTATACTAATATATAAAGCAGAAGAGTTTGTTTGTTTGTTTACTTGAACGCGCTAATCTCAGGGACTACTGGTCCGATTTGAAAAATTATTTCAGTGTTAGATAGCCCTTTTATCGAGTAAGGCTATAGGCTATATGTCATCACGCAAAGACCAATAGGAGCGGAGCAGTAATGAAAATAGTGACGCAGACGAGGTTGCGCGGGTCAACTAGTTTGTTTATATTCATGTTTTATTTTTGCAGAGAAAAACAGTTGTTCTGTGGGTACGACGATTTAAAGAGGAGAGTTCATTGCAACAACATCAAAGAACTGGTAGACCGCGACTTATTAACGCATCGCTGCGTCAAACCATATTAAGGGAGCATAAAGAACGTGGATTCCTGCAGACGAACCACTATGCTGGTTTATTTAACACAAGTGTTGTCACTGTCCGTCGTGCTCTTCATAGACTTCATAGTGAAGGGCTGCATATTCAGAAGCATGCTGTGAAACCCTTGATCACGAAAAAACCTTAAAAGGTCAAGATTTTAGTTGCTTAGGATCACTAAACTTCGATTACAGACAGTAGGTATGGTTGAAACGCAATCGACATCCCTCCGATTGCGATTCCGATCCCTGCGCCACGGTCAGATAAGGACGACCGCTGCTTACGTCATAGACTTCTGGAATTTTCCATTAGTGTTGTGCTTATGCATGTAGTTTTAGTTTTACATTCGTGTGTCGATAAACTAATATGTATTGAAATGACCACTACTGAAGAATTATTACGAATTTTAGAAGGCGACGAAAATGAAGAATTTTTATGAATAATAATTTTAATGAAATAATTTTATTAATGTGAAAGTGTGAGGACGGATGGATGTTTGTTACTCTTTCACGCAAAAACTACTGTATGGATTTTGATGAACTTTGGCACAGTCAATAGCCTGGAATAACACACACATGGGATACTTTTTTCACATTAATACGGGCGGAGCCGCGTGCAGCAGCTAGTAGGTAATAGTTGCAAAAATGTGATTGAAACAAACTTGTTAAACTTTAATGCAGGTAATTACTTATTTAAACGAAATATCGACATCTAAAAAGTTGAGTATTGTACTTCCCTCTTTGTTGTAGGTATTTATTTTTCGATTCACTGTGGCGGGCGCTGGGGGCGCGACAATTGATATGAAATCGGGCGGTTAAAAGAATTAGTACCTACCTAATAGATAAAATTAATCAGTATTAAGAGAAATATGTTTATTTATGTTTATTTTTGTATATAAATCTTGGCTTATGGCCCCGTCCCTGATGTCGGATTTTTCCGTCATAGGCGTTATACATCAATACAATTTTCTAAAAATAATATTGGAAAATTCGTTGAACATTGAACATTATTTTGAAGACTTCTAATTAAGAGACTAAAGTCCATTTAATTGTAAATGATTACTTAATTAACTATTTACCTAATGTAAACACCTTTTTGATAGAATACAGCGTAATTAAATAAAAAAGCACATTTAACGAGTTGTGGTATTTTAGTCGGAAATATACGACCCAGGCGAAATGCACCCGAAAATATTTGTCGGATTAATCCGACGTAAGCGGTTAAAAGGTTAATAACATTTATTTTGTTTTGTATTATTCAGGCTCAACGATGGCGAGAAACAGAGCATTATTGCGTTGAAAGAGAAGGGTCTCTCCTTGCGTGAAATAGGCAAGAAAACTGGAAAATCGGTTAGTATATTACAGTAGAATTTCTTTTTTATGTACATACAGGTCCAGAGAAACCTAACTCGCTAGATATTTTAAAACAGGCGACATCTTTTGTGGTGATGTACTACGATGTTCGCGCCATGCGCCATCTCTGTGACATCAATGAAGTTAGTGTTCTGTAGGTATTGACTTCGATTTCATAAGTAAGCGTGCAAGATACCCATTTAACTATAATTGTTTACGTTATTAAAACGAAATTGTCACCTCCAGAGAAACTCCACCCCCTAGAAATATATATAAAACGATTACTACGAAGTTTACGCGCGCGCCATCTCTGTGACATCAATGAAGTTAATGCGACCGCTACGTAATATCCATTACATCCTACCTATTGATATTTTCAAACTTCCGACACGTTTTCCAGAAATATATTTTTTTTTAATTTCTAAACACTCAACAGAATTTTAAAATTTAATACCTATAATCTTTATATCGCAGTAATTAATAGAGTACCTAATTTAATAAACAGTGATTCAAGATAAAGTTTTATAATATGTAAAATTCGTCCCAAAATTCCTATGGGAACGGGAAAAATGGGATATTTAAGTTGCGGGCTAAAGCTAGTCTAAAATAAAATCCGTTTATATTTTCATGTGTGTCGGCCGGTGCCGTAAAAGAATAATACCATCCCATCACTTCCCGTAGGTACTGGGTGTCGTAAGAGGCGACTAAGGGACTCGCCAGAGAATGGGCAGCAGCGTTCTCTGTAAAACGCAACACCATACACTGCGATCGCCAACCCGCCTGCTAAACGTGGCGATTATGGCAAACCCTCCTTTTGGGGGAGGCCTACTCGTATGTACTGCAGTGGACGTCTTTCGGCTGTTATGAAGATGATATTTAATTTTTTTTGCCAAGAAATTTAACTTTTTAATTTACTTCCTTATAGAGAAACACAGTTCGTTTATGGGTGCGGCGGTATCAAGAAACTGGTGAACTGAAGTGTAACCACCACGGGCGACCTCCGATTGCTTACACAAATGAATCCAACCGTCACCATGATATTGTTACTAGCTATACCACGGATTCTTTCACAACCGTCCGATCTAGTGCTGCAAGATATGGCATTTCGCCTTCCACTGTCCGAAGACATTTACATGCAGCTGGGATCCGTAGTCGTAAATCTGCTAAAAAGATTTAGAAGTACCTAACCGAAGCTCATCGTCAAGCCAGGATAAGATTTGCAACACAATATGAGAATTTTGATTGGGAAAGTATAGTAGATTGTTGCATCGAACACAAAGTGACTTATAATTACATCAAGTGTTAGTTTGAACTCTAAGGCCCGTATTACAGAACCTTACTCAAGTAGTCTTTTATGTATTGCAATATTGTCTATCTATGGTACAATGTGTTATTGAACTGAATAAATTTATTATTTTCAATGTTTTTTACTTTCTCGGGTCCCTCTTCCTAGAGACCCGGTCCTTTGGTAGGCGTACGAGGGGCCGAAGCCAACTCGCAGAGGCCTCTTTAGACATTTCAAATGGAATGGGACACCAACCGATGATTATCCCTGTATGCACTGTGAAAGTATACCCAAGGACAATCCCCGGTTGGAGCAGGACTATTGCAGAATATGGAAACAAAAGATGAAACGCTATGGGTTTGGCTGGTTTAGTAAACTAATAATCGTTTACTATGGAAGAACTATTGGCCCCTGCCTGACTTGACAATTAAAACGGCTTTAAAATGGCAGGGGGTGACTTGCACACTCAATAAACGGGCCCCCCGAAAAGGGTCGCTAGCACAAAGTAACGTAGCGCCAAGGGGGCAACATATCCTGAGGTGCTAGAGGAGTGGAGAGGTATACCACGGCTATCAGGACAATCCCGGAAGTACGGTCAAGATCCCTACCAGCACCTTACTGGATTATACATCCTTCTCCCGAGCACGTTTGCTCTTGCGAATCTCCACTCAGACCGGCCGATTAAGGCAAGAAAGAGGTGGGAGCTCTGTTCCTCGTCAGTTTTCACCCCGGCCAGCCAATAAAGGCAAGCCGGAAATGAGGAACAAGAATTCTCCCTGGAGATCAGGTCCGTGGGGTCGCTAGTGCCCAACAGTTCGCCACAAAACTGCCTTGCGGATTTATTATTATTATTATTACCACTTAAACTGCGTTCAACCGATTACTGCTTGAGCGAAGAATCTCGACTTAAGCATTCAGTTTATTTTAGAACTATCCTCAAACTAAAATCAAACGAAACTACGCTTGAGTAGAGATTTTGATCTCTGATTACGTGAGTAAGCAATCATTATGGTAACCCTGAACAAAAGTTTGTTTTCTATTGCAATTCTTTTTTTTCGTACGATTAAACTGGATCAAAACCGGAAGACGAGGTGGACGACACGACGTTATTGACAGACACTGACAGCCTCCCTTAACCCTTCAGAGTAGGTACATCATTTATATGTTTTTTTTTGGCGGAAAAACCTGAGTTTTTTTGGCGGGATTATTTCGAGTGAAGTTCAGTGGCTGTTTTAATTGATTCCTAGTGGATATTATGAAGTAAAATGCTGCCAAATACTGCAAAAAAAAATTGAATGTGTTGCACACCCATTCCAATGAAACTCAAAAAGATATAAATGAAAATAAAGAGTTGACTTAAAAAAAAAAAAAACTGTGAAACTTCATTTTACTCAAGAATCAAGCTCTTCAGAAATACAATAAAATATTGTTTACAATAATTATTGTGGTTCCGTGTGGATGTTCATATTTGGGTTAGGAAATATCTTAACAAAAAATAATTTTACGCTTTTGGAAAGAAATTTATTAAGTACTACAAACAAATATTAAAATCATTTAAAATGTTATAGAAAGTAAAATAAAAAAAATATTATAATAATCTACTTCTGCAAATATATCCATTTTGATTAGGTAGGTACTCGACTTACTCCAAATTCACAACAATTTTCATGAATATCTATGCTCAAGCGTGGTCTCGACTACACTTGCGAAAACAAAGATCAAATGTCGCCTCAAGCAGTGATTCTGGAGCTGATTGTAATTTTAAAATAAGGTCACATTGAGTAGAGCTCAGTTATATGACTCAAGCACTGTTCTGTAATACGTAAAAAATTTCATTGCTCAGGTGATTATTGATTGTAGTTTCTCTGCTCAAGTCAAGTTCTAAAATTAGAACTCCAACTGAGACTAGTTTTAAGTAATGCTTGAGTCTTGATTGTAGTTCTGTAATACGGGCCTAAAACACGAATGCAATAATAAACGTCACTCGAGAGGTTCGTAATCTGCTTTTCTTTCAACTACCGAATAAAGAACTGAAGTCACTACAGAAAACTATAAAAACACTACACGTTCTGGTTGCGATTCCGAAAACAAAATAAAAACACCGACTTCCGTTCTTTCCTTTCTTCTGAAGTTATTTTATACTTAATAGTCTTTTGTTTTTGGAAGTCGTTGCATTTTTTATTACTAAATAAGTTTTTTTTTGTGATATAAGTAGTTTTTATTTTTTTAATAAAAAGCACATTTTCAAGTTACGTAATTATTTACAGTGTAAATAAATCGAATAACATCGAATTTTGATTGCTTGTCACTTAGATTTTACACTACAAAATTATACTTTATATTTTCTCAAAAAGAATCAAAATTCGGTGTTATTTGATTTTTATGAGAACTAATACACACTAATTAACCTTATAAATATAATACTATCTAATCAGTCTATGAAAAAATCCTAGAACGTAAACTTACAAAATTGGTTGTGACAAGTTTTCACTTTACACTTTTCCTTATTTTAATAAAACTATATTTCCAATCAACTTAATTATTTTTGTCATATATTGTTTTCACGTAAAAACCTTTCATTCGATACTAATTTTGTTACAATACCTTCATAAAAAATAAATCACATTTTCAAGTTACGTAATTATTTACACACTACAATATTTTACTTGAAAATTCTCTTATAAACTATTAAAGTGGTTATTGGATTCTTATGAGAACTAATTTTCTACAAATACACACAAATTTACCTTAAAATGCCATCTAATAAATCACCTGACAAATACTTAAGCTACATAGTTCTTCCCTATCACTACTTGTACCCTGGAGCGGCTGGAGCGCGGATGGGGTCTCGTCGCCGACACAATCGATTATCATCATCATCTGCCTAGCCTTTTCCCAACTATATTGGGGTCGGCTTCCAGTCAAACCGGATTCATCTGAATACCAGTATTTTACGTGGAAAGGCTGCCTACCAGACCTCCACAACCCATTAACTGGGTAATACGATACTTATTGGCAAGACTGGATCCAGAATACTGGCTTCTGAATATCCGTAATGACTGCCAAAAATCTACAAATGACAGCCGGGACCAACGGCTTAACGTGCTTTCCGAAGCACGGAGAAAACTTGGTATGTTAAGATGGTCACCCATCCACAGACCAACCTTGGCAAGCGTTGCTTAACCTTGAAGATCGACCCGGGCGGCTGTTATTATTTAGCCACGAGCTCCTCACAATCTATTATCATTTGAAATAAATCAATAACGCTGTCATCACATTCATTGCTATTATATTCCACTATTTAAAAAAATACGCTATGCTATTGCTATTAACATTCAAACGAGTAATGGCGCAATGACTGCACAATTACGTTCTAATGGAAGGTCACTGATCGATGGAACTGTCAAAATTTTAGCAGATTACCGCATACGTCTGTCATTCATTTGTCATTATGTACGAGATTACCATTCTATGCCATTTCTTTCAGTGGAGTGTTAGTGGTTGATCATTGGAAAGTCATAATGACGCTTTTATATTAGTAGTTTACCAAACTTGTCAGAATCAGCAATTATGAAATCAGTGATAGACAATTCCGACACTATTGTAATAGCAGACTAGGGGCCCAGGTTATCGGCCGATGTTGACGGATAACGAAATGACTTTTCTAGAGTTAACTCCGTCTATCGGAGAGTCAACTTAAACTTTTATTGAACCGCAGGTAAGAACGAATTGTATGGGCGGTCTCTTTAGTAGGCTATCCGTCCTCCCGATGATAGATAGTCAACATGGTAAGAATATGCTAAACGTCAGTA
This sequence comes from Lacanobia oleracea, assembly GCA_950371165.1. Classification (NCBI taxonomy): domain Eukaryota; kingdom Metazoa; phylum Arthropoda; class Insecta; order Lepidoptera; family Noctuidae; genus Lacanobia; species Lacanobia oleracea. The sequence goes on along the minus strand of OX493411.1, from coordinate 12,003,790 downwards.
GGTTATTAAAATGCAAGTAAGACTAAAATAATAGCTTTGTTTATATTTAATAGAAAAGACCGATATAGTTATTGAAAATGACCGTTAGATGGCCAATCAATTAACCCTGGGCATGCCTGGTAGGGTCCGTCAGACCCACCCTTCAACTTAAACCGTTGTATTTCATTAAAATATGATGTTTCTGCGTCACCACTCTCTCTAGCTGAACATTATCAACCAACCGACGCCTTATAGCCACTACTTTAGTCCGGAGTCAGTTGCGATGGCGAAAAAACACAAAAAACCCGAACGCCGGTGTCGAATTCAGAGGTTGTAACTTACACCTCTGCCTACACCTGTTGATGGGAGAGACAAGGACTGAATATTATAACATTATCTATAGGGACCGTGCACGGCGTTGACTACGCCATCTAGTGTCGCATATTCGAATTTTTCAGGGTCAGAATACTTGACATTGACGCTTCTGTGCTGCCACCTGTGGTTCCTGCACGCTCAGTTTAGGAAAACGTGCGCGAAGAAGACTGTGCCATCTAGCGTAGCTATTTCGAATTTTATACTTGAAACATACTTGACAGTAACATTTCTGTGCTGCCACCTATAGTTTCTGCACGCTCCCTATAGTCTTTGTTTTGTGCATCTTATTTTGTAAAATTTTATTGAGATTTCTTTTGTTTTCACATAAGTGTAAAAAAGGCCTAAGGGTTTTTCTTTTTAATTTGTTTAATTGGTATGGTGGATTTGTTTTCATTTTTCCCCCTACTATATACCTCTAGAACAGATTAAAGTGTGTTTAGATACACCAGTTACCAGAACTAGTACGAAAAAATAGTCACTAAAGTCGGTACTGACAGACCCAACAGACTTACCGCGTAACATTTTACCACCAGAAACATTATACCGAAGGTTAAACTAACGTCTCTTCATGTAGAAAACCGCTTCATAACCGGACTCGACCGACACACCGTACTATTGTCTTGAGTAAAATAAACATGTCCATCAGGGTATACGTTGCGTGCTATTGAAATCATAACGTCTCAAAAGATCTCCAAGTAAAGTTCGCCATTCATCCAAGCACCGACTTCAACAAGCACTCCAGGAGCCGTCGAACTCAGCCATCTCCAATATTCTGGAAACAAAAAAGCTTTATTACTATACCCTACTTGTAAAGAGTTCATCGCCTTGTCTTGTAGGTTCTTTAAGGTGGAAGCGCCAGGGTAGCCCGCGAAATTCAAATATTTTATGTTTTTTTGCAATTTGCCGGTCAGTGTGAAGTGTTAGTTGAACAAAATACGATTCGCGACCGTAACGCGTATTTGTCTAAAGAACTATAACCATTTTAATCATCAATATAGCCCTCTATGTTCATGAAGCCCTATTGAATGGTTATTTCATGAAAATTTTGTTCAACAAACACTTCACACTGACCGGCAAATTGCAAAAAAACATAAAATATTTGAATTTCGCGGGCTACCCTGGCGCTTCCACCTTAACAGTTTCGTCTTGCAAAGCCATAGGTAAATGTTTCACACCTTTTTTTTTTTGTCTGTGGCCACTCGCAGTTTCAACCTCTAGAAGGGTTGCAACTATTAAACCGGACTTGCATGTGTGGGCCTCGTTTCACACCACCTCCACGAAAACCATTGAGGCGAAAACGTCAAATTATTTGCCATGCAAACATAACCTAAACTCGTTACCAACGTCATTGCGCTGCTAGGTGCAGGTCGCGCAGTCAAAATGTGTTCCAAATTCTAACCACATTATTGCCCGGCGGGTTATAATGAAATTCAGTACAATATTATTGCCCGGCGGGTTATAATGAAATTCAGTACAATATTATTGCCCGGCGATAGGCTGGAACAACAGTTTCGAACGCGTGACCAGCTCCTTGCGGCGGAGGCCGTCGCGCGCCATCTGTTTACTTGGCTAGAGCACAATTTTCTCGCAGTAGGTGTGAAAAGTAGAGTATGCTCGTCAGGGATAAAGGTGTCTTTGCCTTGGGCTAGCTTGAATCCCTCGCTGCATTCAGGATTCTCGTATTAACTCCGTCGCTTCGCTCGTTAGTTAAACTTTAAAATCTCTCGCAACGCTCGGGAGTTAACTCTCGAATCCTTCAGATAATATTTTATTTCCTCGGTTCATAATCTACTATTATGATCCATGAAAGTAATAATAACACGTATCACTATGCCACACAGCCAAAGCGCTAATGATTCATAATTTAGCAAATAAATAGTCATCATCATCTGCCTAGCCTTTTCCCAACTATATTGGGGCCGGCTTCCAGTCAAACCAGATTCAGCTGAATACCAGTGTTTTACGTGGAGCGGCTGCCTACCAGACCTCCACAACCCATTAACTGGGTAACACGGTACTTCATGGCAAGACGAGTCAGATTTACTGGCTTCTGACAATCCGTAACGACTGCCAAAGATCTAAAAATGACAGCCGGGACCAACGGCTTAACGTGCTTTCCGAGGCACGGAGGAAACTCGCTATGTTAAGATGGTCACCCATCCACAGACCAACCTTGACAAGCGTTGCTTAACCTTGAAGATCGACCCGTGCGGCTGTTATTATCTAGCCACGAGCTCCTCGCAAATAAATAGCATTTATATTTAAATCAAGTCAATATGTAAATATTAAATTATCAAAATGAACTGTTGCTTACCGTCTCATTTTCAATCAAAATTCATGTATTGGGTTGCAAATCTCAACCTATCTATAGGGTGGTAATGTGATCCCAGCTACACGAATATGGTTCCGGACAGTACGCTGCGAAACGCCAAATTTAGCAGCAGTCGCTCGAACGAGTGTTTTAGGATTCGTGGTATAGATGCTAACGATATCACGATGACGTTTGGATTGATCTGTGTAAGCCTTCGGAGTACCCCCTGGGCGTTTATACTTCACTTCACCAGTTTCTTGATACCGTCGCAACCAAAAACGAACTGTGTTACACTGTAAAGGTAAAGGAAATTAAGTTAGATGGGTAATGGAAAATAACTGGCAAAGTGTGAGTCGGACTCGCGTGCGTTTTTTTTTTTTTTTAACCATGTTGTTTTAACACGGCTTGCGTTTACACACCGCCCAAAAAAGTACCTATTTTACTAACAAAAAAATTCTGGTCCGATTTGAAAAATTCTTTCAGTGTTAGATAGCCCTAGAGGCTATATATCATCATGCTAAGACCAATAGGCGCGAAGCAGGTCAACTAGTACTAATATATAATCTCTTATCTATATATACTAACATAATAGGTCTTTACCTATGAAATTTCTGTTTAGTATGAAAAAATTTAAACTAATATTTTTCATGTATTTTTTATTTGTATTAATCGAAGTAATCACCCATGCAATCAATGCATCTTTGCCAACGCAGTGGCAGTTTATTGATGCCCTTCTTAAAGAAATCAGCTGGACGGGAGGCAACAAATTCTTCAAAGGCATTTTGTACTGCCTCTCGGGTATTGAATTTTTTTCCCGCCAAGAAGTTATCCAAATTCTGGAAAAAGTAGTAGTCTGTAGGTGCACTGTCTGGTGAGTAGGGCGGATGACGGAGAGCTTCCAACCCCAGTTCTTGCAACTTGGAGACCGTCTGCTGTGCAGTATGAGGTCGCGCGTTGTCGTGCAGGAGCAGCGGAGACGAGCGATTGACTAATGCTGGTTGGAGATGTGCCAGCTTCTCCATCATTGTGTTCAGTTCTTCACAGTACACATCTGCAGTAATGCTCACCCCGTTTGGTAAGAAGCTGTGATGAATCACACCGGCGCTAGACCACCAAACAGTGACCATCACTTTTCTAGGGGTAAGTTTTCGTTTAGGGCATTGTTTAGGTGCTGAACCAGGATCCAACCAACTTGCTGAGCACTTGCGGTTATCAAACAGAATCCATTTTTCATCGCAGGTAACAATGCGGTTAAAAATTCCTTTATTTGTGTGTCTGTTGAGCAGTGCAAGGCACGTCTCGACGCGTACTTCGCGCTGGCGATCATTGAGTTCGTGGGGCACCCATTTGTCAAGCTTTTTTACCTTGCCAATTTGACGCAAATGGACCAATATTGTTTTGACGCTAACGTCGAAAGCTGCTGCTAATTCAGCCGTAGATTGTGTATCATCAGCTTCCACAATCGCCTTTAATTCGTCATTGTCGACCAAAGTCTTCGGACGACCGCGAGGTTCATTTTTCAGGTCGAAATTTCCAGAACGGAAGCGAGCAAACCAATAACAGGTGGTGCGTTGGTTTGTAGTGTTAGCTCCGTAAACGTCGTTGATATTGCGTGCCGCTTGTGCCGCGTTGCTGCCACGACGGTATTCATATTCCATAATTACTCGAATTTTTAACGTATCCATGATGACGAAAAAGATTGAAATGCGATGAAAATGTAACACTAATCAATAAACAAATGAATACTTTTGGAAAAAATAACCATGTTTTTAAAATAAAATTAATTTGAAATTAGCATTCTTAGCCAAACAAAAATTATTTTGATTTGAAATGGCCAGTACTGCAGAACGGCAATTTCATAGGTAAAAACCTAATATAAAGCTGAAGGGTTTGTTTGTTTGTTTGCTTACTTGAACGCGCTAATCTCAGGAACCACTGGTCCGATTTGAAAAATTATTTCATTGTTAGATAGCCCATTTATCGAGGAAGGTTATAGGCTATATCATCACGCTAAGACCAATAGGAGCGGAGCAGTAATGTAAATTGTGACGCAGACGAAGTTGCGCGGGTCAACTAGTCTAATCTATAGTCCTAACCTCTTCAAAGATAGAGTGAACAGGCTCCTGGGTAAGCTCGCTCCATCCGTAGACTTAAAATAACTTCAGTAGAAAGAAAAGAACTTTAATTTCGGAAGTCGGTGTCAAAAAAACGAAAAAATTTACCAAAAACATCGACTTCAGAAATTAGTTCTTTTCTTTCTACTGAAGTTATTTTGTACCTTGTAGTGTTTTGTTTTTGGAAGTCGGTTGTATTTTTTGTTAAAAGTTTTTTTATACATTCCTAGAGGTTGAGGTTGCTCTGGAGTTGACCATTTTGTGTCAATAACGTACACAATTATGGTTAAATGTAAATATTGCTCGCTTCCTTGTGGAATCGAAGTCAATAACTACAGAACACTAGCTCCATTGATGTCACAGAGATGGCGCATGGCGCGAACATCGTGTTACATCATCCGAAAATATGTCGCTTTTATAATTTGTAGGGGGTGAGGTTTCTCCGGAGCGGTATGTACATAATAAAGAAAGAAATTATTTTATAAGCGGTGCCATTTCAGTCGTCATTCAACAGCAACCCACTTTAGCTATCCAATGACTGCTACACAGTTAAAAAAATATATATGTATGAACATTAGAATTATTTAAAAACGAAAATATTACTCATTATCATTACGCATGACAAAGCCTGAAACATCCAGGAGCGAGCGCAGTCCGAGCCTTGTGTTCCAAGGACGGCGCGGAATGGAACGGTGACACTGTTTTGATAAACATTATTAACAAGGAATGTCATAATTCCAATGCATTATAAACCTAAATTGCGCCTATTAACTTAATGAAAAAATTAAATTAAAAAAATAGTCGCGCCTAGAGGTAGTCTATGTCGGGTACATTAAGTGGGTCGCTTTTGTTCACGACTAAAACGGCACTGTGTATACTATAGGCGTAAGACTAACCGCTTTTCCAATTTTCTCTGCTATTTCACGCACAGGGACTCCCTCTTCCTTCAACGTAATAATTGTATGTTTCTCGCCGTCGCTGAGCCTGAATAATACAAAACAAAATAGATATTACTAGTTATGCTAGTTACTGAGATCTTGGATAAATAATAGCAACCGCACGGTTCGATCTCCAAGAGTAAGCAACACTTTCAGAGGTCAGCACTGTATTTTCTGAATGTCCTTCGGCAAACATCGCGTTTCCGAATACAAGCGAATTTTCCAAAAAAAAAATGTGCAAACACAGTAGTGCAGACAGTAGTTCGCCTCGCCTTAGCTGTCTTCACGATGATAGTAGCAGTCCAGTCTTTTGAAAGATGCAGCACACAAGGCAGGTACCGCTCGCAACTGCCTGGCGAGCTACTGCCGAACGCGTTCGAACGATGCGAGTGACGAGCGAACTGCTGCCATGTGACTGAGTTACTGTCAGGCGAGCAGGCGGATGTTTTTTTTTTATTTTTACTTGGTTATACTTGGGCGACGTCTTCATCTACGCAGAAATTGAAACAAGCAAAAATGCTCATAAAATAACAACTACTGAACCAAACTGAAACAAAACTACGGGACCAAATGGCAAGTATGCCCCGCATCGAACTAAAGAAGAATCACACAAATCGGATGAGAAACCTCGGAGTAATCGGTGTACATATACAGAAGAAAAAAAACAACGGGTTGCACTCCGAGAGTGTTGGCAGAAGTGACAACTTCTCCCCCTCCGTCTTACGAATTTTCGATCAGATCACGTGTCCTGACACGTGACCGTCTCACACATTTTCGATCAGGGTCACGTGTCCTGATGCGAGTTTAACATTTATACCCATCACAAAAAAGTGCACAACGCCGCTAAAAATTTCACTTAAAAAAAAAAAAACAAATACTCGCCGAATTGAGAAGTTTCTCCTTTTTTGGATGTCGGTTAAAAACAAAAATTTTTGAAGTTACTCAGATGCGAGCTACAATCCAACTAGCTCGCAGCAATAACTCGTTAGATACGTGCATTTTTTTTTAAGGATGAAAAATCATCATATGACTCGTAACGCTCTGGGCGAAGCAGAAGGAAGTATCAGACTCTTACTGTCTAAACTTGGCCGCGGTGATTCTTTCGAACAAATTCCGCAACTGTGGAAGGCACGGGTCCCGTCTACGATGCTGACATCTCTTTAAAGCGCGCGTGGAACACAGCGCGCCATCGACCCGGCCCTGGTTCTGATCGGACGGCGAGCCACCCAATGCTCACCAATCGCAGGCCCGTGCCTACGGCGGTGGCCGGAAATAGCTCTGCGACTCCCGATGCCCGGGGCGTCTTCTTCTATTGCGGCGGCTGGGGCGCGAGGTTTCCCTCTCTCTTACGCGTTCGGCCTCCTTCTTAGCTAGCATTACTGCTTCGCAGAAGGAGGTGACCACTTCCCATGCCTCCTCGCTCCGGAACATGGATTGAACCAGGGCCGAACGCCGCCGCCGATCCTCTGCCCAAGCAGGGCAGACATGCACTGCAGCTACTCAGCAGGCTGACTCGCACGCTAACTTGCACTGTGTAAACTAGCCATTAGGGACTTATTTAAAACTACAAGCTTAAGCTCGACCTAGAGATGGGACGGAGGGCTAAAAGATTGCTTTTTTTGCTACTTGCTCTAAGTCAGGCCCAGCATTTTGACTATACAATACATTTAGAGGAAAGTCACCAAATATGGAATACCATTTTGTTTCTGGGATATAAAAAAAAACTCCATATAAATTAAATCAGTTTAATGTTTTTACTAATCAGTCATACATTTATATGTAGTAATTAACAGCCTTTAATCAAATATATTAATTATTAAATTAAAATCTAACACAAAAAACAATATCACAAATGAGTAACCAAATATGGAATAGGTACCCATATATGGAATATAAAATATCAACATAACAATAACAAAAATGGACCTTAATATCTTTGAGATCAATTAAATGAATATAACATATTGTGATCAATGAAAGAAGTTACATATTATTACTTGCAAAAGTCACAGATCCAAGTATCAAACTCTGGACCAGCACAATCATAATGTGCCCAGAGCCCACACATCAAGCATTTAATCCAGCTTTCTCCACTTTTATCCATGGAAAAAAATCTTGAACAGAACATACATTCTGCATCAGCAGAGTCAGGAGGTAATTGGTCCATCAACTCATCATGTTCACTACCTTCATCAAACTGGATAACGTCTAGTTCCTCAGAGTCTTCTTCTTCACTATCATCCTTATTTTTCTTCGTTTGTTTGTTTCTCTTCGCAGTTTTCTTCTTATTCTTTGTCTTGACTAGTTTACTTTCTTTTTCTTGTCTCTTCATATTTTTATTTTCTAAATCATTTTTGTAGGGAGAAGATGTTATGACTGCTGCTACAGCAGCTTTTCTTCCTCTGCTAGATACTTTTCTTCGTTTCTCTGGCACTGGACTTACGGCATGCGGAGACACCAGACCCAAACTGCTGCGATTAAGCCCAGAAGTCGAAGGTGCAGGTTGTAAATTAGCAGTTGTTTGTGGTGCAGGTATTTCTACCAGAACTTGACCAGTTTCAGATCTTGATTCTAGCGGAGGGATATTGGTTGTACAACCGTCTATTACAGCATTTACAGCATTTTGTTGCGCAGCAATAAAGTCCACATCACTAAAGACATTTTTATTTAAAGGCCACAATTCAGTGACTTTGAACCCGTTGGCTGCAATTTCGCCTGTTTGTACTTTCAAATAGGATTTGCCAAACAGCTCCACAATATCATATGGACTTAGAGGTCTGTTGTTGTCTCTATTCCACATGCGTATTTCCTCCCTATGTCTGTTTCTAAAGGCCCCATGAAAGTCTTATCTAACGGCTGCAATTTATGAGTCGTATGAGGAGGTAACGAAACTGTGTCCACGTTATTTTCCCTAGCAATATCTATTATATCGATATTGTGAGTATGACTATAGTGTCCATCTAGTATCAGTAAAACCCTCGATTCAGGAGTCGGGTTGGTGTGTTGAATAAAGTGCTTGAACCAATCTGTAAAGATGTTCATTTGTATCCACCCTGATGGATGTGCAACTCCGACTGATCCTGGAGGACAGCCTCTCATTAGCTGAGCACTCATATTTTTTCTGGGAAAAATAATGAACGGTGGCACAAAATGACCAGTAGCATTCATGCAAACAACTATAGTCATCAGAGATCCTCTTTCTGCTGAATTCAGTGCAGCCACCTGGCGTTAACCTTTGTGTCCGATGATTTGTGGTATCTTACTTTGTACTATTGTGAGGCCTGATTCATCCACGTTGTAAATACGATTTGGTGGATAGTTATTTTTAGTGTAAAGCTCTTCAAGGAGGTTGAAAAAGGCTTCCACTTTTTCTTGATCAAATCCAAATGCTCTGGCAAATGATGTACCAGTTAGTCTTCTTATCGAAAGTTTATCTTTATGACCATTTAAAAATAACTTTAACCACTTTTTTCCAGCCATACCTGATTCACCGAAGGGATTCTGCAAATTGTTTCGCTTTGCTAGCATGAACGCCATACGGTGAAGATCAGTTCTTGTTAAACCGTGAAACTTGCTCTCCATTATTATTATGTATTCTACTAGCGGACGTTCAAGTTCGGAGCCCAAGATAGTTTTTCGTCCTAATGTAGTAGCTGCTGCCACTTCTGGAAACTGTTTATCTTTTTGGCAGAGACGAAATAAAATTGTCCTAGGCACTTGAAAATGCTGTGCCGCTTTCAAATACCCCATTTTCTTTTTCCGGACGAATTTCATAGCTTGTGCCATTTTTTCTTCATCCCAAGTTTTTCGTTTGGTTGATTATGAACCGGACATTCTAAAAACAAACATTACATATATATTTTTAAAGAAATAATAGCAAGTATCTATCATATGAAATATCAAGACCTAATTATGGAATATTCCATAATTAGACACCGACGACTCTCCATATTTGGATTTTTATACTAGTTCAATCTTTTAAATATTGTTTCAATTCATAATATTTTAATGACAAAAGATCACAACATGGTGAAATAAACATAATACCGATAAACTAAATAGTATAACACTTATGTATACAAACATAACACCTGGTAATACTCATTTATTACTTACCTTTAAAACTTTCTGCACGACAACAAAACAAAACACGCCTGCCACACGTGACGCGTTCGCGCAACTGACTCGATGGTGTGAGTGCGATAGTTAGTAGACCGAATGAAACAGAAGATGGTCGAGTGCTGCGTTTCATACATATAGTCTTAGAGAAATGAAGGTATTCCATAATTATATAGGTATTTTAATTGCATATTTGGTGACTTTCCTCTACACTGCTTGAACTTGTCTTACATGAACCGTGCCGAGAAGAGAGAACGTATTCTTACCTTACTCCAACCTTCCTTTTCGTCCGTTTCTTAGCCTTTTTGACAGATACTAGATCTCCTAAATTCTGTGCGTCTTCTTTACTTTTACACACCTTACCGATACCATCAAGCATAGGATTTTCCTCTACATAATCTTCTATAACAATGTCGCTATCATTTGGTCCGATAGTAATTTCGGTATCATTGCCTGAGAGCTCATCCAAAACATTATTAATTGCGTTAATCGTTGGTTGTTGCTCCGCATTGTCTTCTATAAAATCAATACCATATCGTTGCGGTGCGTCAATCATTTCTATATCTTCACTTTTCTCATTAATATGTTCTTCAGTATTTCTTATTCCATAGTCATTATCATTTTTGAAAGCCGCGAAACTATCATCGAAGTTTGATTCTTCTGAAAATGTTACGCTAACCTCATCTTTGATTTGGATATTGATGTCATTTTCAGCAAAAGGATCAGATTCGATCTCAGTTTTTATAGGAATTTCTATCCAAGGCTCTTCTTCCTCATCAAAAACTGTTCCCTTTTCTTCTTCAGAACTTTTGCGTTTTGTTCTCCTTTTGTATATTTCACTCTTTTCAGTTTCATCACTATGCAATTCTGTCCGAGTATCTCCGCATTTTATATCAGCTGAAGTGGATACTGTTTGAACGGTTAAAGATGATTTGAGATAGCTGTAGTGTTGTCTTAATCGTTCGATGTTTCTTTTGTTTCTGTGTACGAGATCTTTCAGCAGTGTATCGGTTAACAGCGCTTTGTCTCTTAACGCTGAAGCCGCTGTGAGTCGCGCGGCGCACTCCCAACAAACGCGATGGACTACCCTCTCCGATTCGTCGCATGCCTGAGGAACCTGAAGAATAAAGACTACTGTTAAAAGATCTATCTTAGCCTCTCGGCGTTATTAGCTTCAAACACTCGGTAAAGGTAGAGAACAGACATACAACGTGTAACAGATTGAATGCAATAGATGAACGGAGTCATTGTAATCATCTTTATGAACCACTTTTATTCTGGGACCTACCTCGAAATCGCGACAAACAAATCAGCTGTTCGATGTCTTTTTGCGATTTTACCCATAAAGTTTTTATTTACATATATGTTACTAGCACATCGCCTGCGACTACGTCTGCGCTGCAATTTTTTCAAGGACCTCTTTTTTTTCTAACAGACAGACAGACAGACGAACGGGCAGCGGAGGCTTAGTAATAGCGATCCGTTGGTTACCATTCGGGTACGGATCCCAAAAAATCGTCTCCGTAGATCACATCTTTAATCACTATGGTCTGAAATTTTTGCAATTTGCTAATGATTTTTGTAAATAATGTAATCCTTATTAAGCATGCTATTCTAGAAGTAAGATAAATGAAGAAATGTGCTTTCTGAACTGCATTTTAACACTTACCGGTATTCCCGTGATATTCTGGAACATTTTCCTCAATTGGAACTCCCTCATATCATACATCTTAACATCTACAGCTAGGCACACTCTGCAAAACTAAACAATACATTGTGAAAACATTACTATCCTTCTTGGGCAGTCAGTTAAAGTGAACCGTCACGGTTCGCGACACCGAAATTATTTCATCAACATCATCATCGTATCAGTCGAAAGACATCCACAGCTGGACATAGGCCTACCCCAAGTGTCGCTATAATAACCGGTCCTGCGCGTCTCGCATACATCGGCTACCCGTGACCTTCATCAGGTCATCGTTCCACCTTGTAAAATAGTTAGTAGAGATAATTTGCATAAAAGGAAATAGATATGTTTTACCAATCAATTTTTAAGCACACATATCCCATGATCTGAGTATCAAATTAGGATTTGCTGTGAGAATGAAAAACCAACTGCTAGTCGGATTCTCGGATTAAGAGGTCTGTACCATAAGACGAAAAAACAGGAGGAGCTCGTGGCTAAATAATAACAGCCGCACGGGTCGATCTTGAAGGTTAAGCAACGCATGCCAATTGGTCTGTGGATGGGTGACCATCTTAACATAACGAGTTTCCTCCGTGCCTCGGAAAGCACGTTAAGCCGTGGGTCCCGGCTGTCATTTGTACATCTTTGGCAGTCGTTACGGATTGTCAGAAGCCAGTAAATATGACTCCAGTCTTGCCAAGATGTACTGTGTTACCCAGTTAATGGGTTGTGGAGGTCTGGTAGGCAGCCGCTCCACGTAAAACAGTGGTATTCAGCTGAATCCGGTTTGACTGGAAGCCGACCCCAACATAGTTGGGAAAAGGCAGGCAGATGATGATGACCATAAGCCGAAAAAAAAACTTTATTTTATATTATTGTTGGGTTATACCGAAAAAAAAACTTTAATTTATATTATTGTTGGGTTCTAGCGGCAATAGAAATACACACAAAAAATTTCAACTGTCTACCTATTACGGTTCTTGAGATACAGCCCGCTGACAGAAACGAAGGCTTAGTAAGTAATAAGGTTCCGTTGGATACCCTTTGGGTACGATAAATTACGGTACGGGCTACAGAATCTGATCTATATCATTTGAGACGCACGCAGAGTATGTTGTGGCAAAATTTTATCATTTCTTCGACTTCTGCATTCAAATAAAAATGTATATTTTGTACTGCTTACCTTTATTTCAGTCTGGTCAACAAGAGCCATCTGAAAATATTACTTTTCATTAATTAAAACGACAATTTTAAACGCAAAAGGTTTGCTACTCGAAAATATTTCATTGTTAGGTACTAATATGAGCCTAAAACTATCCATAGAGGAGCTCGTGGCTAAATAATAACAGCTGCACAGGTAAATTATCAAGGTTAAGCAACGCTTGCCAAGGTCCTCAGACCACTGGTTTGGAATCATTGGACTACGCAGATAAGGTTCAATGTCCTTTTGACTTGACTCATCATATTATTTTACTGACTTACCTTTAACTTATCCTGGTGGAGAGGAAGCTTCTGAAACAAATAATTAGGTACTAATTTATTTATTGAATTACCTGAGTTCTTTTTTTCGTATATTTAGATATTTACACAAATGTTATTAAGAGTAAAGAGCGACAATCCCGTTATTTTCCTGTTCCCATAGGAATTTTAGGAAATCCTCTCTTAGTGCTGCCCTACACTCCCCAAGAAACCTACATGCCAAATTTCACCTTTCTGCGCTCTGTTCAAAATCGTGTGAGGGTCGTTCATCTATCGACCATTCGTAAACTGACAAAGTATTTGGCAGCGGAAGACGTTAAAAGAACGTAGGTATGTTACAATTAATAACGATAAGGTATTAATTAATTGATACCTTCACTATTATTTTAGTCCTACACGTAAAAGTTTATCAAATAACAATTTGTATGGTGTTATTTTCATGCTTTCTTGCATTTGACTTTTTCGCAATAGCTGGCGCTATGACTGATCAGAATACATTAGGAAGTTACTTCCTAAACTTAATAATTCAATATCTTTTAGAAAAAATGTTAGTTTACAATTTAGAGGTGTGACGTACTATATTTCATAAAAGATAGCTTGATCTCTGCGACAGCTGTCAGTAAAATCACGCCTATGAAGTCCTGAATTTCATAATAGTACAGTATTGAAAGTACCTGTCAATATCATACTTTATGGGCATGCCAACCTAATTAGTGATGGGCGATGAATCATCGTGACCACAGTCTATAAACTATCGATATCTTCTTTATATATAAAAATGAATTGCTGTTCGTTAGTCTCGCTAAAACTCGATAACGGCGGGGCTGATTTAAATACTTCTTTTTTTGTTAGTTTTGCCAGAATACAGGGAAGGTTTAAAACAAAAAAAAAGGTAGGGTAGGTTGACGGGAGAGAAGCTACGCGGGTCAGCTAGTCTATATATATAAAAATGAATTGCTGTTTGTTAGTCTCGCTAAAACTCGAGAACGGCGGGGCCGATTTAAATAATTATTTTTTTTGTTAGTTTCGCCAGAATACAGGAAAGGTTTAAAAACAAAAAAGGGAAAGTAGGTAGGGTAGGTAGAGTAGCCAGTTGACGGTAGCGAAGCCGCCGCGGGTTTTAATTTGATTGCATTTTTTAATATCATAACAATATTTACATGTGTACATACCTACTCGATCAAAAAAAAACAACAGTCCGGGAGTGCCGCCGGCAGAAGTGAAAACTTGAATACGTGCTTCTCTCCCTCCGTCTTCCGAATTTTCAATCAGGGTCACGTGTCCTGACGCGAGTTTAACATTTTTTACCCATCACAAATAAAGTGCACATCGCCGCTAAAGAAGTTTTCACTTCAATAAAATCCAATTTCTCACCTACTCATGTAACATTTGGGGTGCACTGCTTTAAGCGAATAAAAATATTTTATATTTGTTTAATTTAGTAACGTTTGCAATTAAATTAAACCCAATTTTATGTTACACTGGCATCGATACTAGTAAGAAGTACGCGTCCGCTCAAATACTTATTCCAAATACTAGTCCGCGAGTATTTAGGCGTCTCGAATTTATTGACGTTTCTGTAGCTAGCGAGTCTTTTTAACGTAACTTCGAGATCGAGTAATCGGAGTAATGGAGTATTTTTAGTAACTGGATTTTTAACGTATGTTAGACTGCGCGTTGATATTCGTATCTTGTATTTAGAATTAGACTTCAACAAAACTAAGTTCTTATACAGTAACAGTCACTTATCACCAAAATCCTTAAAACAAAAGTACGATTACGAAAACCATAACACAGCACCACACCGACGTATTGTGTAAAGTACTGATTTAAAAAAAAAAAAATCTGCTAAACATTTTCGCAGAATCTTGTTTTGATATGCACTTACCAAGTTATCGCAAGGCAATAGTGATTCTATTTGTATGGACATAAAGTTTTGAAGCGCAAAACAAATAAATCAATGTCGAGTAACCACGTGCGCGCAATCTTATCGCCCGCGCAAACTTACACCAACCTACCCTACTCTCAGTTCTTCTAGACGTGCAGCCTGTGGGTTAGCTTCAGTCAGCGGACATACAGCGACTTACGCGTTCAGTATAATAGTGCACTGAGAGCTGCTGCGGCTGCCGTGGCGGTGTAGTGCGTCAGGAATGTTTGCGGATAATAATATTGATGAATTTGCCGCCATTATTAGAAAAAGATGTGCATCCCTGATGACTCGTGTTCAAGGCAGTACAAACAGTATTCTCAGAGTATTCGCAGATCGGTGGGATTCCCTGGATGCGGCTCCACACTGAATGTTAATTGTATATTTTTATCTGTGTCCGTACCCTACTAACACTAGAATTTAAGTAAAATTGTTACTAATTACTATTACTATGGACTCCGGTCTGAAATAAAAGCATTATATTCTACTAACTTCTGTCAGCAGCTTCGCCCGCGTGGTCCCTAGGAAACATGTTCCCGGGATAAAAAATAGCCTATGTCCTTTCTTAGGCTCTAGACTATCTGTGTACCAAATTTCATTTGAATCGGTCCAGTAGTTTTGGCGTGAAAGCGAGACAGACAGAGTTACTTTCGCATTTATAAAATTAGTATGAATAAGGATTCTATTCTATAATCATGATCCGATTGCGCGCGAGAACCGACGAACTATCTACCCACGAATCCCATGATCCATGAGTGGATCAGATTCGCATCTTCACGCTTCTTTCCCCTTTTTCATTACCAGATTACGGCGTGGCGAAGGGTTCTGTATTTAACCTGTATGTACATATGTTCATCTGTTGCCTCATGCCTTCTAAATCAAACATAATTATGAGGTATCGTTGGAAGTGTCATGAACATCTTGATCGATCGTCCACTGGCACATATAGGATGGTTATAGGCTGTGGCTCGCCGTCTGATCAGAACCAGGCTCGGGTCGACGGCGCGCTGTGTTCCACACGTGCCTCAAAGAGCTGTCAGCATAGAAGACGGGGCCCGCTAGGGCCAGTGCCTGCTGGGGCTGCGCACTTTATTCAAAAGAGTCACCGTGGCCCTGGAACGCAAAGGGCACTAGGGGGAACACGGATGGGTTTTAGTCATTAAGAGTCTGACACTACCTCCAGCTTCACCCAGAGCGGGAGGAGCCATTTGATGATTTCATATCTTTAAAAAAAAAAAAGGATGTTACTATGTCACGAAACATTACATTGAACGTGGTGCTCTATGGGGGATATAAAGTCATGGGAATTCAATGCAAATTTTTAAAAGAAGTCTAAGGATACTTTCCCTAAGTATGTATTTAGTGATTGGGCGACTAAAGGATACAAGGATAACTAGGGAAAGACTATATGGCCTTAACCCTGTCACAAACACTGACTCTTCTAATAAGTTTGTAAACAAATATTCTAAAGTGTTCAGAAATACTTGCAAGGTACTTGCAAGGTCACTAAAGCCCTATATATTAGCAGCAAGATCAAATTGGCAGAACTAAAATAAAGACAGTTTGGAAAGTTATAAATAAGGAAACTAATAGAAGTAAAGTACGAAACACTGATTATTTACTGGAGACTGCACATGGTGCCAAAGCTCTAATTTAGAAGAAGCACAAGAATTTGTAAATTTTTTCACCAATATACCAACAAAGTCTACGGAATCTTTAAATTCTTCACCTAAGGTCTCATATAATTTATTAAGAACCAAAGTCCCAGGTTGTACGGTTGAATTCCAGTTCGAACATATCAACCCTATGACAGTCATAAAAGCTTACCGGCAAATCAAAATCAAATTGACCAAAGACATATGGGGAATGTCTATTAGAGTGTGCACGTCCAAAATTGAAACTAAAGCACCATACTTGGCTTTAATATTTAATTTATGTGTAGACCAAGGAATCTTTCCGGATATAATGAAATATAGTAAGGTTATACCACTATTTAAATCGGGCGAAAGCAAAGACACCAATAATTATAGACCTGTATCGGTTTTTAGCAAAGTGTTTGAAAAAGTAATGCTCAATCAGATGCTCAATCATTTTAACATCAACAAAATCTTACAAGATCAACAGCATGGTTTTACCAGCGTCAGGCGTTGTACGACTGACGCTGGTGCCACGTTGTAAAAAACACATATATTCTTTTGCGACCTCTCCAAGGCATATAATTGCGTAAATCACGAAACCTTGCTCCTAAAGCTAGGGCATTACGGACTAGGTAAACTTGCACTCAGTCTAGTAAAATCTTACTTAAATGATAGACAGCAGCAAGTTTCAAGTAAATGGTGTCAATTCACGAAGTTTAAAATTCAAAATGGGGGTACCACAAGGCTCTATATTGGGTCCATTCCTCTTTCTAGTATACTTTAATGAACTAACCCATCTTTAAAAAAATCAAACTCAAATGGTATTATTTCCTGACGATACGTCCTTAATTTTTAAGATAGACGTTCCATAATCTTTGACGACGTAAATAACGCCCTACAGCAGGTCCAAAATTGGTTTACTGCTAATAATTTATTCTTAAATGAGAAAAAAACTAAATTCATCAAATTTGCCTTACCGAATGTTAAAAGTAATGATTGCGATATAGTATTGAACAAAGGGAAACTTAAATTCTTCGAAAACAGAGTTTTCCTGGGAATTACGCTTTACTCAAGGCTACAATGGGGTCCTCATTTAACATCTCTTGTGGGACGGCTAAGTTCAGCAGCATACGCTATAAGAAAAATACGTCAATTTACTGATACAGATACCGCGAGGCTGGTCTATTTTAGTTACTTTCACAGTATCATGTCTTACGGTATCTTATTATGGGGACGTGCTGCAGACATCGAGTCTATATTTATCCTGCAGAATAGAGCCATCAGAGCCATATACAATCTCTGTCGGCGTGATTATCTAAGGGAACTGTTTAAAAATATCAACGTCATGACGGTACCTTGTCAATACATTTACGAAAACATTATGTATATTCGGAAATATCTTCATCATTTTAGCAAGATTAG
Source organism: Lacanobia oleracea (assembly GCA_950371165.1). NCBI lineage: Eukaryota > Metazoa > Arthropoda > Insecta > Lepidoptera > Noctuidae > Lacanobia > Lacanobia oleracea. Next base: position 11,985,802 of record OX493411.1, on the reverse strand, counting down.
TGACAGGCATAATTTTTATACTGGAAATAAGAACAAATTAGATCAACCCTGATTCAGATTGGCTAAAGTACACATTTTTTTATGGGGTACTGTGTTAAATTTTATAATAAAATACTAGTTGATATTCTTGAACTGAATGAAAGAAAATTTAAAGCATGCATAAAACGCACACTATGTAGACAAGCGTATTATAAACTGGAATATTATATCGTCGATAAAAACGCTTGGCTAAATGGCTGTCCTGCTCCACAGTCACAGGACGTGGTTGGGGCCACTTGTTAGGTTTTTGTATTTGGTAAGAACTTAATTGTTGTTTTTATTAATTTATTTTTCATTATTTGGTCATTGACAACCATAGTTTTGTGTAAAGTAGATAACACAGCATATTCTTCAAATTTTGTAAATGTGACTACCATGAAGCCATTTACATATTATGTGATTAGTTACAGTTTTACTTGTTGGACATGAACGAGCATGGTGGATGAGAGCATGTCATGCTTACTCAAATGTCTCGCTAATGGCGGCGCGTGGGTTGGATCATTCGGTTCCCTTTGTAATGGTTGAGCTGAATGGTGCCGATACACGCGTCATGTTCGTGAACGGGTGCCGTCACTTGAGACTGGTCATCTCTTAACTTCCATTGGCTTATTTTAATCTTTAAATTTTAAATTCTTTTATTGAGCTTTTTAGTTTCCTTTGCATTGTCCTCACATGCAGAAGCAACAAGTATATGTAACTTAGAATTATGTAAAACAGAATTTGATTTAAAAGAGTGACCGTAGAGTTTCTTGCAAATCCTTCTCCATAGAGATATACGCTTTGGAACATGCATATGGCTTTCATGTTTTTGACTGAATGACCTTGATGTTTCAAAAGTGCCTGTAAATGTTTATTTGAAATAAAATGCTTTGAATCTTGAATATTTCTGATGAAAATCGCTGCTAGGAAACAAGTATAATAGATTCTGATTTGTGACTTATAACCAACATTGAAAATGCATTTTTTTAATTTATCCAAAAGAAATTTATTATCTACAAAAATAATTCAAGTATCAAAACATGTTTTAGCGTACTATATCAGAGTTGACACCTGTAAGATTTTTAAACGTGCCGCATTGTTCAAGCGACACGACTCGCTTGACAGACTCTACGTTCCTTTCCATGGAGAGGGAGTGTGTGCAAAGACTATAAATAATAACTTTAACCTTTAACTTACTACAAGGTGGATTGACGGTACTGCATCATCGCGCAGCCTTATGACATCAAACGTTTTAGTGAAGGATGATTCTGTAAAGTGTAAGGAACAGACACGTGGTACTTTAAGTCCAGGTTTGATATTTTCCATCCCAATGACTTCAAGCCACTTGTGGCGCAGCACTTCATTTTTAGGGAACCTGTGCAAATAAAAAACATTCAAAATTATTTTAGTTTGATGCAGACAGTGGAACAAATCAGAGACTGAAATAAATAACCACCACCTACTGCATGCCGAATTGATATTGTTGTGTTTTAGTATTTTCGCTATTTTTATTTCTATTCTAATAGTTTTATTTCCAAAAAAGTCTCTTCAAGCCCTTCATTTTGATACCCTACTCCACTGGACTCTACAATGTACAAACTAAATGATTAAAAACGGCCAAGTGCGAGTCGGACTCGCACACGAAGGGTTCCACCATAATCCTTGGTTTTTAGTATTTGTTGTTATAGCGGCAATAGATATGCACAATCTGTGAAAATTTCAACTGTCTACCTATTACGGTTCTTGAGATACAGCCTGCTGACAGACAGATGGATGGATGGACTGTTAGCGGAGGCTTAGTAATAGGGTTCCGTTGGATACCGTTTGGGTACGGAACCCTAAAAATTTTAGTTTCTTTTCGATAGCTTATTAAATAAAAGACACTATTTTGAATTGCCATTTGTATTCTAAACAAAACATGAAATAAATATAGGAAATAGAATTAAATATCAGAAATAATTTAAATATACATTTGGGAGCTTATATTCTATGAATAAAACAAGAATACTTGTACAAAAACAATAACAGCATGATAAAGTTTTTCTTAAAATACGGCTACTAACCTGTGCATGGTTAAATGAAGTTGATTGGGGTTTATCCTTGCACCACACTGAACTATTGAACAAGTAGGCATATTCAATTTGCACCACTAGTGCACTAGACACTCACAGCACAAAAAAATGTTTTTAATCCTAAAAATTGCAATCCACATCCAATGTTGTAGTTCACTTGACAGCATATAATATAAATAAACCATGTATAGACTATACTTTGACTTTGACGGAAATGGAAAAATGTTGCCAGGCACACAATAAACAAACAGCATGACAACTCTTTCATAAATGAGGTTACTCATTCATATTTCAGTATCGATTTCAGCATCAGCAAATCATTTCTCTTTATAATATTTGTGTAACTTTTTTTTTGTAATGGTAAATCATCAAATGACTCCTCCCGCTTTGGGTGTAGCAGTAGGGAGTCTCAGACTAAAACCCATCCGTGTTCCTCCTAGTGCCCTTTGCGTTTCAGGGTATGGTGCCTCTTTCAAATGAAGTCTGCAGCAGTTACATAGCGTCAAGGAAACCAATGTGGTCCCGGGTCAATTTATTCCGAATAAACCACTGGCCTAGTCAGTAGTCACTCATTGCTATTTTGATTTTATTAAAAGGTTTTATAAAACTTGCAATGTATGTATGTATGTATATTCGGGTGGAATCTTGCTACTCAATTTTGAAGCAGATATCTTCAACCGATTGAGCTGAAATTTTGTACACACGTTTAGTTTAGATGACAATACACGATAATTTGTGTGACGTCATTCTAAAACCAATATGGCGGACCATCCAAGATGGCGGAATAGTTATTTTTTATGCAATTCTACAATATTATCAAATGAAAGGGCTTGTTGAGAGTAACTCGAAAAATAATGTGACGTCATTCTAAATCCAATATGGCGGATTATCCAAGATGGTGGAATAGATATTTTTTAAGCACTTCTACAATATGGTTATCAAATGAAATGGCTTGTTAAGAGTAACTCGAAAAATAATGTGACGTCATTTTAAATCCAATATGGCGGAAAATTCAACATGGCGGAATGCTTATTTTTTATACAATTCTACAATATGGGTATCAGTTTAAAGGGCTTGTTGAGAGTAACTCGAAAAAACTTAAAAAAAAAAATAAGGATAAAAAAACTTAAAAAAAGCTTTAACTTAAATGTTCGAAAAAAAAAAGAAAAAAAAAATTCCTCTATTTATCATAAAGGTTTGTCGCGAGGTTTGCGTAAGTACCAAACTATAGTATTTAATTAATCAAACCTCGCGACAAGCTTTAATGATCAATTGAAAGGAAACATTTATTTTCTTTTTTTTTTCGAGAATTTAAATAAAAGCTATTTTTTTTAGGTTTTTTTTCCTTATAATTTTTATCATAAAAGGATAGTGGACAGTGAATCCAGTGATACATGCATTTTTATTTTAATCGAAAACTCGTTCCCTGAAATGGCTTGTTGCCGAGATAGTTTTAGGCTCATCATCATCTGCCTAGCAATTTTCCCAAATATATATCGGGGTCGGTTTCCACTTAAATGGGATTCAGCTGAATACCAGTATTTTAAGTGTTGTGACTATTTAACCGTGTTTGCCGTATGGTGTCGGCCGGTGCCGTAGGCTGCAGTAACAGAATAATACCATCCCATCACACCCCGTGGGTGTCGTAAAAAGGCGACAAAAGGACTTGCCAGAAAATGGGCAGCAGCGTCCTGTCCTCTGTAAAACTCAACTTCGTACACTGCGATCGCCAACCCGCCTCCCAAGCGTGGCGATTAAGGCAAACTCCCCCATCTTGGGGGAGGCCTATGTCCAGTACTGGACGTCTTTCGGCTGAAATGATGATGATGATGACTAACTAACCTTTTTAATTTTAAGAATGGGAACTTTCGAACGAAGTCCGCAGCCCCAGCAGGCACTGGCCCTAGCGGGCCCATGACTATCTAACCTACCTCCACAACCAGAAGCGGTTCGTGACATTTATTTGGGTTCACTAAAAACAAAAACGTAAACTGGATCTTACCGTTTATTTTATTTGTACAGAAAATCCAGTCGCCGATCTTTTTGGCGAGCGAAGACATCTAGCCAAGGGAAACAAAATAATTTGTTGCTTTCTTCACATCCACACAATCCAGGTGTTTTAAAAACACGCGTAAAAGATTTATTTTCCGTAACACATTTTTAAGTAAGTGCAATTTCGGGACGTGTTGGCCCCTTAGCTTTCAGTTCGAGACGCATTTCGAAGGTCTTTTCACAATTTTTAATAAAAGATACACTGCATTGTTCCATTTTTAACACAAATGTCGCGCACAAACTATTTTTCAATACTTATTTAAATTTCTCATACAAAATCTTTTGTTTCACGCGTCGGACCGTGTCGACGATCTCTTTCGCACTCATTGAATACAGTACTAGAAATCGTACTGAATTTTGTTTCATAGTAGCGCAATCGCTGGCGCTCCACGCGTTACAACTTGACGCCAAATGTACGAGTAGGAAATAGTTTCTACGTTTCTAATAAACTGCTATTAAGACAGAGTGTATTGTAAAGGAATAGTAGAAAGAATGTATGTAGAGGATAATAAAGAAATATAGATTATGCAATTTTTTCGGAGTGTACTGCACCAGCGCTCTTTAAGACGAGCTGCCTCTGTCCACAACCCATATAACTGGGAAACCGTACTTCTTAGTAAGAACGGTGTCAGATTTTCTAGTTCTGGCTACCCGTAACGACTGCCAAAGATCTACAAATGATATCTGGGAACAGCCGCTTAACGCGCTTTCCGGGGCACGGAGCTGTCTAGATGTGTAAAATCTGTGCATGGGTAACCCCATGCACAGACCGACCTCAGCTAGTGTAGTGTGTAGTGTAGTGTCGGTAGTTGTGAACGCGGGGGTCATGCGGTCCATGGCCCTTTATGGGGCGCCAGTGTGGGCGCCTACTTTGAGGAAGCGACCTGCCCGTTACCTCAACGCGTCTCAGAGTGTCATGGCCATCCGGCTGGCCCGGGGATACCGCACGGTCTTTGGCGAGGCGGCGAGCCTCCTTGCCGGACTGCCGCCATGGGATCTGGAAGCGAGAGCCCTCGCGCTCATTTACGAGTGGCGCGTGGAGGTGCAACGCCGGGGCGAGACATCTCTGCCGCAGCAAATCGCAGCAAGGCGGACGGAGCTCCGGCAGGATCTCATGGCGGTATGGAGACAGCGACTGTCGCAACCCAGCGCTGGGCACGCCACAATACAGGCGATTAGTCCTTCTTTGAGGAGTGGCTGGAGCGGCGCCACGGCGTCCTCACCTTCCGTCTGACACAGGTACTCACCGGACACGGTTGTTTCGGGAGATACCTGTTTCGGATTCGGCAGGAAGACACGCCTGGGTGTCAACATTGCGAGGATCGCCTAGAGGACACGGTGGAGCATACGGTAGAGGTCTGCCCTGCTTGGGCGGAGCATCGCCGAGTTCTCGTCGAGGCGATCGGCGGCGGCGACCTCTCGCGACCGGCCCTGGTTCAGTATATGGTCCAGAGCGAGGAGGCATGGGAAGCGGTCACCTCCTTCTGCGAAGCAGTAATGCTAGCGAAGGAGGAGGCCGAACGTGTGAGAGAGAGGGAAACCTCACGACCCGGCCGCCGCAATAGAAGAAGACGGCCCGGGCGTCGGGAGTCGCAGGGTGATTTCCAACCACCGTAGGCGCGGGTCTGCGGACGGCGAGCATTGGGCGGCTCGCCGTCCGATCAAAACTAGGCCCGTGTCGGCGGCGCGCTGTATTCCACGCGCGCATCAAAGAGCTGTCAGCAAGGGAGACGGGGCCCGCCAGGACTAGTGCCTGCCGGGGTGCGGAATCCGTTCGAAAGAGGCACCATACCCTGGAACGCAAAGGGCAGTAGGAGGAACACGGATGGGTTTTAGTCAGTAAGAGTCTGACACTCCCTTCCGCTCCGCCCAGAGCAGAAGGAGTAATTTGATGATTTCCCATCCTTAAAAAAAAAGGGGTAGTTGTGAAAAACGAATACTGGCAACCTTTATTAAGTATTCAATTTTAAACGCTGGCAACTCCGCCATGTTTACGATTTTTGGCGATTTTTGGGAAATGTTGTGAAAAAAAAACAAGTCAAATACCCTGTAGGTACCTACTCTTTTCCAGCGAAATACAGTCCACAGATGGTGGAATGAAGGGAATTTGTCCGACCGTAAAAGAACGGGAAAAAGAAGAATAACAACGGCTCTGGAAGGAACTTATACTGGACCGGGTGTCCAAAGCCAAAGTGTACATACTCCGTCCCTGGCTAAGGAACTTGGTCTTTCCGTGAGGTAAGTTACTTTTTTTAAAATTAACTTACACGTTTTTCCTTTTATTGTACCTACATTGTACCAAATAAATTAGTTTTCTTTATTTCTTTCTGTAAGCTTATATTTTATTCCCGAACTCCCACGGGAACGGGAACGGGTGTAAAATAATAAAGAGATTTGTATGTTTGTAAAACCGTGGTTTGTGGACCGATTTCAAAAATTCTTTCCTTATTAGAATGCTACGTTATCGTAAATTAATGAATGAAGTCGCGGGCGAAGTGCTAGTCGTTGGTACACCTAAATCTTGTGAAAACCGTAAGAAATCCTTTCTTTAGTCTTTGAGTTTATCGCGAACAGACACACACTTGGGGGGTGGAGGGAGTCTCTGACAGAATTGTGGAATTTGTTCGCGAGAGTCAGGCATTAGGAAGAACACGGATGAGTTTTAGTCAGTAAGAGTCTGACACACCCTTCTGCTCCACCCATAGCGTGAGACGTCATTTATTTTCATGATTCCCCCTCCATATAAACATGGATGGGAGTTTTGTATTATGTAGTGATGTTCATTACGCCTTTCAATTTAGCTAATTAAATTGATTGTATTCGTAAATCAATGTTTCTTGTTTCTTTTTTTCTAGGCTTGTAAGAAGAAGCTATTGAGTCTATATGAGAAACATGCGCCGCGTCGGAGAATTAAAATTAAGCACAATCCTGCTCCGTGGATGACTGCCGAAATAAAAAATGCTATTGCTCGTAAGGACAAGGCGAAGAGCAGGTATAGGCGTAGACCCACGGAGCAGAATCTTGCTCATTTCAAAGCCCTGCGTAACAGCTGCAATCGTCTGTGTCGGGATGCTAAGAGACGCTATTTCCACGAATCTCTTGTAAATCGCAAATCCTCCGATATCTGGAAGTTTCTTAAGTCAGTTGGTATCGGTAAATCTCCTCCTATTAGCACCTGTGGAGATTTTGAATTGTCTGCTCTCAATAGGCACTTTTCTCTTCCTCCTGTCTCTCTGGAACCTAATGTAAAAACTGCTACTCTGCTCGAGCTCTCCAAATTACCATTACAAAATGTCCTTCTTTTAATCTTAGTTCTGTTTCTGAAGACGATGTTAAAAAATCCCTTCTCGCTATCTCTTCTTCTGCTGTTGGCCATGACAATTTGTGTTCGAGAATGATAATCCCGATCCTCCCGCAACTGCTTCCAATTCTCACTCACATTGCCAATTATTCCCTATTCTCTGGCACATTTCCTTCAGCCTGGAAACAGGCTCACATAATTCCACTTCCCAAAACCAACAACCCATCGTCTATGTCTCAATTCAGACCCATCTCCATCCTTCCTTTCCTTTCTAAAGTTCTCGAACACATTGTTCATGGCCAAATTTCCAGTTACCTATCATCCAACTCTCTTATTTCCCCTTTCCAATCTGGATTCCGTGCAGGTCACAGTACTGTTACTGCTCTTCTAAAAGTCACTGACGATATCCGCTGGGCTATGGACAATAAATCACTCACTGTATTAGTCTTACTCGACTTCAGCTGTGCGTTTAACTCAGTGGATTTCGACATACTTCTTGGAGTCCTTCAGTCTATCAACTTTGCTCCTTCCGCATTAGCCTGGTTTGACTCCTATCTTCGGGGTCGCTCTCAGTGTGTCCGCCTTGAAGAGACTTTTTCTGATTGGTGCGACCTCACTGCTGGTGTTCCTCAGGGTGGCGTTCTCTCTCCTCTTCTTTTCACTATCTTTATTAATACTGTTACTAAGGTTATCTCCTCCAACTTCCATCTTTACGCAGACGATTTGCAGCTCTATCGACACTTCTTGCTGGCTGACGTGGAATCAGCGATTAATGCCATGAATCGTGACTTGGAGTGTATTGATCTGTGGGCTAAGTCATATGGCTTACATATTAATCCGTCCAAGTCCCAGGCTATGATCATAGGCAGTCGCTATTATCGCAATGCGCTTGACACATCCACTTTGACGCCTTTATCCCTTAATGGATCGACCATTGCGTACACGGACACAGCGAAGAATCTCGGTGTCTTAATTGACAGCAATCTTTCCTGGCGAGCGCAAGTAAGTGAGGTTAGTCGTAAGGTGCACTTTTCCTTTCACTCTTTAAAAACTCTTCAAACTTTCTTGCCTTTTAAAACTAAAATTTATTTGGCTCAAACGTTAATTCAGCCGATCATTGATTACGCTGATGCCTGCTACCTGGATGCCACGGAGGAGCTCTTAAACAAGCTTGAGCGCTTGCAAAATTTGTGCATTCGTTTTGTTTTTGGTTTGAGGAAATACGACCACGTCTCTCAGTTTCGCAAGGATCTCAAGTGGCTCCCTATCCGTCTTCGCAGGAACACTCGAATATTATGTCTCCTTTACAACATTCTCTTTAATCCTGCATACCCTGGTTACCTGCGTGATCGGTTTTCGTTTACTCGCCCTGCCGATGCGCTGTGTAGATCCCACCTCAAACTCCATCTCAACTTCCCATCCCATAAAACTCATTCTTACTCCCACTCCTTCTCATTTCTTGCGGTTCGATTGTGGAACTCACTCCCATTTAAAATACGAGAATGTAAAAATATTTCTCTGTTCAAAAAAGCCGTCAAAGAGCACTATCTCTCTTCTATACTGTAATATATCTTATAGGTATCTATGTATTATTTTATTATAATTATGTATTTAGGTAAATGTATTTGTGTATATTAGTTAATATGTTTATTGTATTTTGATTTATATTTATTAATAGCTGTATGTTTAAGTTAAGTTAGCTTAGTCTATTTTAAGTTTCCTTCTTCGTATTTTTACACACTGTGTCTACGTATCTTATCCCTCTCTCCTGTCGCAGGTCTGCGGGAAGAAATTTCTTATGAAATAAGCAGTACCTTTGTGCTCTTCTTACTGTATAAATTTTCGTGTTTTAAGAATATTGTGTGTACATAAATAGATAAATAAATAAATAAATAAATAAATAAGAAGACTGAAAGAGGCAGGGTTTACCCGACAGTTTACAGGACCCTATATACCCCTGAAACAAGGCCGGACTAAAAAGTAATTAATTTAATTACTATGCTTCGTGCTAACGGGCCACCGACTACAGAATTCAGCCAATGGTGGCTGGCGACAAACTGTTTACATGATTTCTTATAGATACTCTCACTTAAGTAGGTACCTACTTTACCGCACGCTCCGTTGTATCGCCACACAACGGAGTTTGCGGTAAGGTAGGCTCTTTCGTGCCGTGCGCATCCTATACCTACGGTTCTTTTTTTAATTTCCTGAAAAAGTAGACATGTTTTCTACCAAGGAGTTTCACAATACGAGAATAAGGGAAGTTCAGAAGCTAGGAGGTGAAATGAAGCGCAATATACTTTCCAATGCTTCTATATTTTTAATTTCCTTATAATATTTTTAATACTACTCAATTAATTACTGACAAAATAATATTCAACTTTCCATGGCGGCAGAATCGCGAATACCTCAGATTAAAAAACCGCCACATTAAACCAAAGCTCATTCATTTTAAGTATAAGTACTTTAAATTCAACAATATTAAAAATGAAACATCCGAAAACTAATGCTTATATTCATTTAAAGTATAATTCATAACAGTTAGCTGAATGATCGAACCTCCTTGGAACCGCTCTTGCTCAATACGTTTCTCTCAATTTAATAATAAAGAGAAAATGATGAGACGACGAAGTATTTTTAATTTACAAATTTGAGCCATTTTTATATTGCAAAGATTGTTTCGACTTTCCGACTGATACCTATTGTACTGTTTTCTCGCAAATGTGTTGTAAAACGTTGCATGACACACGTGCGGATATTGGTATTAACAAACTCGTGACTATTGTTGCACTCGTGTGCTCGTTTGTAAAAACCAACTTACCGCACTAGTACCTATCATAAATAACTAAGATATGATTTCGTTGTGATGCATATTACTTATTGTGTAATTAATTTTTTTTTAATGCACAGGGTTGACGAGGATCTTAAGGAACAAATTATAACTATGAGGCAAAACGGCGTCCCAGTCACCGAAATTTCTATGAAATTTCGAGTGGCGGTGAGTATTTATCTTGCTACTTTCATAATGGTGCTAAAGCGGCATCAATGCTGCCACAGGAAAAACTAACCAATCCAGTCAATCAAAATTTGTATGTCATTAAAATGAATCTATCCCACCAGCAGCGAACCACTAACGATAACCTGCATCGCGGAGTCAGTTTCCGTGCGATTCGAACATAACATACCTACAACAGTGCGAATATCGGGCAGTTGCCCACCGGACCAGGGCTGCCAGATCGTGTAATTGGGTACAAAATTTGTATAATCGGACGGTGTATTGTATCCATGATCATTTTGTATATATAATACGATACAAAAGAATACGACATGAAATGGAACGTGAGTACGCCTCTTGCTTTTTTCGAAGTGGTCCGCTGACTCTGTATAGGATGAACAGAGATGGAGATAAGATATCGCCAACTTTACAACTATGATGGAGTGTCGTGTGGCTACAATGAGACTCAATATGGCTTTAGTTCCTGATTGTGACCGCTTGAGTGGGTTGAGGTTTTGTTTGGTAGTCTGTGGAGTTTTTCTTTTTCAAAGTTGTCATTTGTTTTTTCGTTTCGTATGTTATTTCTTGCCGTTGGCGCCTTCGTATTATAATAAAAGCGTGTGTTCCGAAATATAACCCAGTAAACTGACCAGTGCTCATGACCTCATGAATCCGACGCCATATTGTACTAGTGTGCCACCATAGTGTACTGGTGAGACAAATGTCAAAGGTGACGTATTAGTAGTATATCAAACGTCAAAAAGGCGTGTGTGCATCCAGACTGAGGAATTTTTCAATATGGCGTCAATTTATGACGTCAACGTACTTGCAAGTATATTTCGGAACGACTCAACAGTATGGCGTCGATTCATGACGTCATGAGCACTGGCCAGTAGGTATACTGTTTTATATTTTGGAAAAATGTGAAGAAAATATAATTAAAACCCTCACAATAACCACTGGGGCGTCAGTGGTCAAAATAAGGCTTAAGCGCGGTGGATTCTGGCTGTTAACGGACAAGATCAGATTGCTGTTTCTCGCGTTTATACTGCGTCAAAATTATGTCTATCACACTCAAACTTGCCTAACGTTTAGTTTAAAAGACAAGAATGGCATAATATCCCTCAAAAGCTCTCTGAGCTTAACCACGGTCGATGTAAAAATCGTCAAAACAGTGCGTGCGCAGACCTCCTTCGAGCAAGTCGCGACCTGCGGTTTTGGAATAAAAAATAAGTTTGTGTGCATTAATTTTAAAGTGTTTCGGCCCAGAATAAGTATTGTTAATAAGTGTTTTTAATAGCTTGATTTTGAAATTTCGGCAGAAATGCCTAATTCAACGAACGTGGGCCTCCATTATTCCCTTGTGACCGTTTTTTTTTCACGTGTTAAGAGTACTAAATATGCCTAATACATATTAATCTGCAGTTATTAACAATCCTTCGTTAATTAATTAACAACGTTTTTAGTGCATTCCATTTAGGTTTTATCGTAAGAAATTTGAATTTAAGGTGGATGCTCCAGGGTAGCCCGCGAAATTCAAATATTTTTATGTTTTTTGCAATTTGCCGGTCAGTGTGAAGCTGTATGTGGACCAAATGCGATCCGCGACCGTAACGTAAATGTCTTTTTTATGTTGTCTATGATTTTTCTAAGATTTATAATTACAAAGGTTAAAAAGTGCACTATCCAAAGTAATAGTCTATGATCTAAGCTAATGTATAGCCTGACCAGAAATATAATGAACCCTAACATTTAAGTTTATAATCCACATTTTTTCCAAACAGTTTAGTGAGGAATTGATTAAAGAAGCCACGACATTTCCATGCTCCGGCATGGCTAAAATTTGTTCAATTTCCAGTGAAGTAATAGCTCAGGGCCAAAAATTATCCGTTGCGGGTGGCACCCTTCAGTGGATCATGGGAAACTATAGATCAGACCAGAGACAAACTCGCGAAGAGATTTTCCGAAATAATACTGATGAACCGGTACCCACTTCTCCTCTTACCTTTCACACTGATTCGTACATGAATTTGTTAGAGATCGACTGAACTTCAAGACAACAAATAATCACGGGCTACAAATTACAGGCAGTCAAAAATGGCAATGTTAAGCCTATACTTGCGAATAACCAAGCGACTTCAACCCAAGTCGAAATACCCCCCGAATAATAATAGGTATAATTCCGGGTCATTGCCCCCTAGAAAAATATATTTTCAATATAGGTACTGCGGCACGATGGATCGATTATTTAAAAAATGTGGATGGCAGCGAATGGACGCGGACTGCACAAGACCGGGATGGTTGGCTCTTTTTGGGAGGCTTACATTCAACAGTGGACGCCAATTGGCTGAAATGATGATGATGATGATAGTTGCTATAGACAGCCCAATGTACAGAGGTTGTTCGATACCGAGAAATCAGTCGCCGACTTCGTTCTGGAAATGAGGTCTTTGCTACCCGACGTGCAAACATCCTCGGAACTACCAGGGCGCTTAGCGAAACCTATATGCGTAGCTTCGCTGGCTAACCTTGCCCAAGCACAACGGAGCGAATGGGAGTCTAAGTGCGGATAACGGAATCTCAACTGTACTCTTTCCGTTGCGAAGGTATTCTTTCCTTCTGGATAGAGTTTCCCATTTCAACTTTATGTAGCTCAACCGCGTGTTAACAACTCCAGCAAATTTCTTCAACATCGTGTATAGAAAAGCGTTATCATTAAAACGATTCTCATTACGAAAACTTACAAAGGTTGTCCAGCGTTTTGAACAGAAGAGGTGATACAGACTTGCATGCTAAGGAGTCAAGCAAGGCTAGAAGTTTATTGTTCGTATATCTGATCTCACAATGGTTGCTGGTCGCTCACAATGGGCCTCATCAGAAGGCTTAAAATCACTCAAAGGGCAATAGAGAGGGCAATGCTTGGAGTTTCCTTGCGTGATCGAATCAGGAATAATGATATTCGTTCTAACCAAGGTTGCCGGACGAACCAAGTTTACCGACACAGCCCGAAGGATCGCCAAACTAAAGTGGCAGTGGGCAAGGCATATTGCTCGCAGAACAATGTCGATGTCGATGGGACCTCAAAGTTCTGGAGTGACGACCGCGTATCGGAAGACGCAACGTTGAAAAGCCTCCCGGTCGTTGTGGCGACGCTTGGGGGAGGCCTTTATCCAGCAGTAGAGGTCTGTCGGCTGATATGATGATACCTTATCTTAGCGATCTTACCTAGCGACATCATACTGTACGTCATACACACAAACGAAGTCACGTGCAACAGCTATCTATCTTTTTCTAATCTTCTAATGTATAGAAATCTCGGGTCACAGTGTTTGTTATCGAACTCCTCCGAAATGGCTTGACCGATTTTTATGAAATTTTTGTGTTTATTTATATGGCAAAACAACGTTTGCCGGGTCAGCTAGTTTAGCAATAAATTAAACAATTTCAATTTTTATTGATGTGGCGGTCTATTCTAGACGGAGTTCTTTAAAATTAAAGCCAAAATAAAAATTCATGTTCCCTATTCGATACGGTACAAAAATAAAAAGCGCCAAAAATGAGAAAATATTGTTTTCAAAAAAACTAAATAGCTTACAAATCCGAATAAAACGCAACCATCCTTTGTAAATAAATTAGACTGACCGTAGATACCTAGGTAACACAGTGGCAACTGGTAACAAGTGGGGCCGGGGCGGTGTGGCGGCCGGCGAATTAGGCTTCCACTCGCGCTGTCTTTTATGTTTGGTAAGGTTTTGAAGTACGTGCACAAAAACAAACACACTAAATTTTTATTTTCTCGATGTGTCTTCTATTCACATTAATGCATAAATTATACTGACGGAAAATATTGTTATTTATTTGACTAATTAAATCAATGTCCGTCGCCAAGCACTCTGTACGTTCGCAGAGCTTTCACTCTCGTCGTGAAAGTGCTAGTATGTGTATTTATTGCTTCCTTGTTTGCATTGCCAACTTTTTAGTGAATTTACTTGTGACATGCGTCAAAGTGGCAACAACGCATCGTAGATTTATCGGTGCATGACCTATGCTTAGACATAATCAGCTGTTAGGAAAGATACATCGTGTTTAAACGGTGCAAAAACTTTAAAAATCATTTGCGAATAAACTACTTCTCCTATTTAATTGATTTTTGGTACAGAGCTTGAAAATGGTACCTAGTATAGGCACTTTAAAGGAAAGCCCCTCTGTCGTTTCAACTTTGTATGAGTTTATTGCCGCTCCGCTTAACTCACCTTGTATCGCTACTTAGGTACTACTACCTACTATTTCAATGAATATATTTATTATTGAATACCAGTTGACCTGAGCAACTTCGTCTGCTCCGCTCCTATTGGTCTTAGCGTGATGATATATAGCCTATAGCGGTATAGCCTTCCTCGATAAATGGGCTATCTAACACTAAAAGAATTTGAATAGTAAAGAAGACTGACCCCCTAGATATCTGTATAAGCAAGAAAGATATATAGAACCTTACGGTGTTTTATATTTCTATAGTCTAAGGCTAGAAACAGTGCTCGACCGAAGTTACGTCCTGACCGTACGTCCTGACCATCAGCGCTGACCATTGGTTGCGAAAATGCACTACGCTGACAGCGAACTGCGATGCATGTGTACAGTTCACAAGAAAACCTAATCCTTTTGCTGTAAATGCTGACTTAACGTTGAAATCCGGAATTCATTCTTTACAAACTTCTTGCCAAGCATATTTTACGAGTAGCATCACGGTCTTTATAAAATACAGACGATAAATCCCATATTGCCGAACGAAGCCGCACTTCATTAATAAAGCGAGCCGGACCTCACTCGCAGTTTCAACCTCTGGGAGTTGCAATTACCTACTAAACCGACTTGCCTGTGTCTCAAATGAATTGAAGGCTCCCAGCCGAGGCTACAAACTTATATACTAAACTCCGCTCGCTGAGGGCACCCCCTGTAGGGTACGGACCTCGGCTCAACGGCGTCGTTTTGGGGGGGGGCAGCAAGGGACTGGCTGGGTCATGTCATTATTTAGGGAGTTATTTATCACTACAGGCTCAGTTTCGCGGGCTGGCTCGTTAGGCAAAAGACGGGGGGGGGAGCATTACAGGGACGTCGCGACGGACCTCAGCAGCGAGGTCGGAATACGAAACGCGGTCTGTTTTTGTGTTTTTTGAGAGTGCTGGTTTCCCTACAGCTTTCTTGAAGGACGGTGATTGGGTCCTCAGGATCGACGAGAGTATGCCTAGGACGGCGAATCCTACTAATCTTGGAGGAAGCGTATCGGGTAGCTGTGTGTGCGCCACAGACATATGTTATATGTCTGTGGTGTGGTGTGCGCATTCATAGACTTGCATAGATATAGCCACGCCTACCGTCGGTCGAGCACTGTATCCAGCCGAGTGTGTGTGACAGCCACAGTTAAGTGATGTCATTGTCAAAAGTCAAATATGACATTTCGTGTGGGAAAATAATAACATAACAATAACACGAGATTATGTACAAGAGTTGAAGTGGTTGAATTAGATTTGTTATTGTACAGAAAAATCTGTAATCGTCTAAAACCGGTAGGTAGTCACTATCTGTACTTGTGGAACTAATATTTTTAATGTTTATCAAAAGTAATGTATTAACACTTACCGTATTACACCAATACTAACACGAACAAAATAACATTTCATAGATAAGTAAGTAGGTACCCTTCGTACCAGTAAATCTCATTATTTTCCTTTTGCTCGAAAAGTGGGCTATCTAACACTAAAAGAATTATTCATTTCCAACTTGTATGTCCTGAGATTAGCATATTCAACCAAACAAACAACTCTTCAGCTTTAGTACCTAGCTAGTATCGATAGATTAATATTTCTTTGAGTTCTAAATACAAAAAAATCTGTTTATATATATTTTTAAAATAAATACACTTTATGTGATCTAATATTGTATTGTAGTAGTCTGATATCTACACATTTGTAATTAAATCATAAAAAATAAGTTAGTGGGTCGTCTTAGTATTTTAAAGTAATTTGTACCTACTTTGTATGGAACCCTAGGTGGGCGAGTCCGACTCACACATGTCCAGTTATTTTTTTGTAACCATATGGTTTTTGACTTTTGACGAAAAATGCCTATGTTATTCAGTAAAAAGGATAACAAAGCCTTTTTCTGGTGAAAGTATTATTAAAACAGTCTAGATACAAAAATACAAAACGTTTCCTTTTACCATATTTGTGTTGATATTTAACTTAACGAATTAATAAAACAAACTGACAGGTAGTCTAATAAATAAAATTAACTTTTTGTTTCAGTTGGTACCTTTTCACCAAGATTAATTTCTAAAAGGTAAGTCACATAAATATTATGAGTGCAGTGATTCCAAACCTGTGGTCTGTGGACCAATGGTTTTTTTTGTTTGACCACTATCTCACCTGATGGTAAGCGAGGATGTGGTCGAAGATGGAGCATGCTTGCCTAGAAATAACCTATTCACTATTCAGTCCAAATGGGCCAAAATATAGTCTGCAAAAGATTTTTGTTTGTATAAATGTTTTCACCTATAATAATACCATTTATGAAAATTGATTCTAATTTATTGATATTAAAATTAGACTTCTGAATAAATGTTCATGATGTAAAAAATTTTTAAGTTGAACTGCGATCGCCAACCCGCCTGCCAAGCGTGGCGATTATGGCAAACCTCCCAAACTTGGGGGAGGCCTATGTCCAGCAGTGGACGTCTTTCGGCTAAAATGAGGATGGTGAAGACTATCTAACCTACCTCCACAACCCATGTAACTGGGAAACACAGTACTTCTTAGTAAGAACGGTGTCAGACTTTCTAGTTCTGGCTACCCGTAACGACTGCCAAATATCTACAAATGAAATCTGGGAACAGCCGCTTAACATGCTATCCAGCTTCTGACTCCCCACTTTCTTTTTCTAGTTCTGACTACCCGTAACGAGTGCCAAAGATCTACAAATGATATCTGGGAACAGCCGCTTAACGTGCTTCTCAGCTTCTGACTCCCCACTTTCTTTTTCTAGTTCTGACTACCCGTAACGACTGCCAAAGATCTATAAATGAAATCTGGGAACAGCCGCTTAACGTGCTATCCAGCTTCTGACTACCCTATTTCTTTTTCTAGTTCTGACTACCCGTAACGACTGCCAAAGATCTACAAATGAAATCTGGGAACAACCGCTTAACGTGCTTCCCAGCTTCTGACTCCCCACTTTCTTTTTCTAGTTCTGACTACCCGTAACGACTGCCAAAGATCTATAAATGAAATCTGGGAACAGCCACTTAACATGCTATCCAGCTTCTGACTACCCTATTTCTTTTTCTAGTTCTGACTACCCGTTACGACTGCCAAAGATCTACAAATGAAATCTTTGAACAACCGCTTAACGTGCTTCCCAGCTTCTGACTCCCCACTTTCTTTTTCTAGTTCTGACTACCCGTAACGACTGCCAAAGATCTATAAATGAAATCTGGGAACAGCCGCTTAACGTGCTATCCAGCTTCTGACTACCCTATTTCTTTTTCTAGTTCTGACTACCCGTAACGACTGCCAAAGATCTACAAATGAAATCTGGGAACAACCGCTTAACGTGCTTCCCAGCTTCTGACTCCCCACTTTCTTTTTCTAGTTCTGACTACCCGTAACGACTGCCAAAGATCTATAAATGAAATCTGGGAACAGCCTCTTAACGTGCTATCCAGCTTCTGACTACCCTATTTCTTTTTCTAGTTCTGACTACCCGTTACGACTGCCAAAGATCTACAAATGAAATCTGGGAACAACCGCTTAACGTGCTTCCCAGCTTCTGACTCCCCACTTTCTTTTTCTAGTTCTGACTACCCGTAACGACTGCCAAAGATCTATAAATGAAATCTGGGAACAGCCGCTTAACGTGCTATCCAGCTTCTGACTACCCTATTTCTTTTTCTAGTTTTGACTACCCGTAACGACTGCCAAAGATCTACAAATGAAATCTGGGAACAACCGCTTAACGTGCTTCCCAGCTTCTGACTCCCCACTTTCTTTTTCTAGTTCTGACTACCCGTAACGACTGCCAAAGATCTATAAATGAAATCTGGGAACAGCCGCTTAACGTGCTATCAGCTTCTGACTACCCTATTTCTTTTTCTAGTTCTGACTACCCGTAACGACTGCCAAAGATCTACAAATGAAATCTGGGAACAACCGCTTAACGTGCTTCCCAGCTTCTGACTCCCCACTTTCTTTTGCTAGCTTCTAACTACCCGTAACGACTGCCAAAGATCTACAAATTAAATCTGGGAACAGCCGCTTAACGTGCTTTCCAAGACATGGAGGTGTCTAGATGTGTAAGATGGTTACCCATCCACAGACCGACCTCGGCTAGTGTTGCTTAACCTTGAAGATCGCCCTGTGTGGCTGTTATTATTTAGCCACGAGCTCCTCTATAGATAGTTTTAGGCTCATATTAGTACTTAACAATGAAATATTTACAAGTAGCAAACTTGTTGCTTGTTATTGTACTCTTATAAAGCCGCAAGCGGGCCGGCGTGGGCTGGGGTGGGGAGTTGCTCGTGTCGCGGGTTCGATTCCCGCTCGGAACAAATATTTGTATGGGCTACAAATAGTTTTGTTCCGGGTCGGGCTGTTTGTGTATGTGAGTTTGTACGTTTGTGAATGATAGTTTTTTTTTTAAAGAGAAAGAAAGAAGTGTGTTTCCAAACGCTTACAACCCTAATCTCTTCAAAGTTAGAGTGAACAGGCTCCTTCTGGGTAAGCTCGCTCCATCATAGACTTTGTCTTTGTCATCTCTGACCTAGATTAGAGTCAAGGGCTAACCAATCACTAATGAAAAAAAAAGAAGGAAAATTGTCGTTATAAATAAAAAAAAAATTGGTTGCCTGTAAAGTCGGTATACGGGCGAAAGTTTTACGTGACAACGACTTTTTATGTCTGTCTCTCTCGCTCTCAGGCGGGCTAACCATGCCCGAGTGGAAGGGACGCGTGCCTCTCACTCGCTCTCATTGTGAGCGCATAACGTGAGCGGAGCGTAACGCAGTTTCTTGAAGTGTCACCCGGCAAACCAATTTATAAGACGTTGTCACGTCAAAAGTTTGTTTTTTTTTTCAGATGGCTGTTGCTGACCAGACTGAAATAAAGGTAAGCCAGTACAAAACATTTTTTTTATGAGAATACAGAAGTCGAAAATTATTAAATTTTGTTACAATATACTCTGTAAATCTGTGTGTAAATCTAAAGCCAATTTCGTATTTTTTAGGACCTTTTCGACTCCCTCTTTTCCTTGAAAAAAAATCTAAAGATTTAGTTCTGATTACCTACTTATTAATTTTTTTTTCCTTTTAATAAAACCATAAAATAACTTCGATGTTTCACATCAGCCACGCGTCCAGTGACTGCTCAGTGGTCACTCTATACCTGACTGCCCACTGCCCAAGAAGTAAAGTAATGTTTTCACAATGTATTGTTTAGTTTTGCAGAGTGTGCCTAGCTGTAGATGTTAAGATGTATGATATGAGGGAGTTCCAATTGAGGAGAATGTTCCAGAATATCACGGGAATACCGGTAAGTTTTACGCTGCTTTTCCTCCAACGATGTGCTATGCAACGTTGGTATCGATGCGTTTGATATCCACCAATCATATTCATCTCCACATTGGTCCTCATAGCGTAGCATAGCATTGGTGGAGATAGCTACGTTTTATATGTAAGGTTGCGTGCTGTGGATGCGTGCTGTAGATGCGTGCTGCCTGCTAAAGGGGGAATATTTGGACATTTGTTCAGCCAGCAGACAACAAAATAACATCTAGCGGATAACTCAATTTGTCTAATAATACTAAACTTAACAAAGTTACACTTAATTCTTCGAATATTGAGGTTAAAATTTTAAGCGTGCAATCTGGTCTTCTTAAATACTTTACACTTGACTCTGGACAGCAGACGAATATTTCAGAGACCGTGATATTTTCGATCTCGGCATTAATTTTGTTTAGGTTATCCATAATTATCACAAAAAAGGGAAAGTATTTGTAGGTTCAGCACAAGACTTATAACAGATGCGTGCTGTAGATGCGTGCTGAAGATGCGTGCTGTAGGTGCGTGCTGTGTGTGCGTGCTGTGGATGCGTGCAGTGGATGCGTGCAGTGGATGCGTGCTGTGAATGCGTGCTGTTGATGCGTGCAGTGGATGCGAACTGTTGATGCTTGCTGTGAATGCGTGCTGTGGATGCGTGCAGTGGATGCGTGCAGTGGATGCGTGCAGTGGATGCGTGCTGTGGATGCGTGCTGTAGATGCGTGCTGTGAATGCGTGCTGTGGATGCGTGCTGTGGATGCGTGCTGTAGATGCCTGCTGTGGATGCGTGCTGTAGATGCGTGCTGTGGATGCGTTCTGTGGTTGCGTGCTGTGGATGCGTGCTGTAGATGTGTGCTGTAGATGCGTTCTGTGGATGCGTGCTGTAGTTGCGTACTGTGGTTGCGTGCTGTAGATGCGTGCTGTGTGTATGGACGCGGAAGCTCGAACTGCGCATCTTCTTCGAACAGCTAACTAGCGGCGGCGTATTCTCATAGCACATCTAATTCGCTCCGCTACATAGCATAGCATCAGTGGAAAAGGTCACATAGTTTCGTAGCATGGCTTTTACATTCACGTAGCATAGCTGCATAGCACATCACTAATGGAAAGGCACCCTTGAAGTGCAGTTCAGAAAGCACAAACTAGCATTACATTATTTACAAAAATCATTAGCGAATTGCGTAAATTTCTGATTATAGTCCTCAAAGGTGTGATCAACGGCGACGATTATTATTATTTTCAAGAATATGCCAATATCACTTAACTAAGAGATATTGTTTTTTAGGGTTCCAAACGTAACATCCGAGACAGACAGATTTGTCTGTCTGTTTGTCCGTCTGTCACAGCCTTTTTCCTCCGGATCTTCAGAACCGATTCTGTTGAAGTTTGGTACACATATAGACTTCTGTGACCGAAACACTAACGTGTTACGTAATTATTTTTGTTCATATCTTGAAATCAGTCTTTCTAGTCTAAAAGCAGATGAGTTGGGGTGCTTTTTGTCGTTTAGGGAGCTACTCCCAATGGAGCCAGCCCTTTCTTTCATTATTTGGTTCTCAGACCCTCTAATCGTCGAACATATCACGCCGCTTTTTAAGCCGATGTATGGCTTCAGGTATAGTGAGCTGCCCTGCTAGCTGGTTTGGATGCTTTGACAGTCTTAATTTATAGTTCGCTGCATGAGTGTATATTTCTTCCTTAATCATAGGCATGTTTAGAATTTCATGGACCTCTATTGTTCTTATAAACCATGGTGCATTTGAAATTTGTTTTAATATGTAGTTTTGAACTCTCTGTATAACCATTATGTTAGAGGCGCTGGCAGAGCCCCACAACTGTATGCCGTATGTCCAAATGGGTTTCAGGATCGTTTTATGTACGAGCAGTTTGCTGTCTAACGATAGTTTTGAATTGCGTCCCAGTAGCCAATATAGACCCTTGCATTTTAGATTATATTGGCATATTAATTTCGTCTCTTTTTGTTTGAACATGTTTTATCCACGTAAGTCGACGGTCCAAGTGCATGCCCAGGTATTTTACTGTGTGCTGATGCGGAAGTTGAATTCCATTTAAACTGACTGGAGAACAATCTTCTTTTCGGAGTGTGAATGTTATGTGCACTGATTTAGATACACTGACGGCAATCCTCCATTTGGCTAGCCATTTTTCAATTTTATTAAGACTGACTTGCAAGACGTGAGAAGCTTTAATTAGACATTTGTTCGAGGTGAGTAAGGCCGTGTCATCAGCGAAGGTTGCAACAGTAACTCCTGGACTTAGCGGTAAGTCATATATGTACAAAGTGTACAGAACAGGTCCCAGCACAGATCCCTGTGGCACTCCTGCTGATATTTCGTAGAAGTTCGAGGTACAGTCGTTATCGCTAATTTGAAAAATCCTACCGGTCAAATAGGATTTCAGGATTCCGTAGAAGGTGTGGGGTGCTGTGGATTTTATTTTGTACAATAGACCTTTGTGCCACGCTCTGTCGAAGGCCTGTTAGATATCCAGAAAAACTGATGAACAGTATTCTTTTTTCTCAAGTGACGTTCTTATTTCTCTGCACACTCTATGCATTTGTTCGACAGTCGCGTGTTCTGTTCTAAACCCAAATTGGTGATTCGGGATGATTTATTTTTCTTTCATGACTTTAATCATTCTTTGAAGTAGTGACTTTTCAAGTAACTTTGACATTATGAACAGGAGGCTGATTGGCCTGTATGATGTGACTTCGTGGATAGGTTTACCAGGTTTATGAATCATTATGATATTCGATACTTTCCATAGGTTTGGGAAGTATCAAACTCTCATTATTGCATTAAATACCATTTTCAGGTATACAGCTACTTTTCGAGGTGATTCTTCGAGAACCTTTTTGTCAATTGCACCTTGATGATTGCACCTTGTTGATTGAACCTTGTTGCCCGGAGCTTTATTGGTTTTAAGGGACTTAAGGTTTCTATATATTTCTTTTGGTGTCACTAATTTGAGGGGTATCTTTTTTGCGAAGACTTCAGCTTTGTCATGATTACTTCTAATCCACTGGCCATCATGTGTACGTAGAGTTGGTTTTCGATATAATTGTCTGTCAAGGTTTTTGCAGGCTTTCCATAGTGAGTAGTTGGTTGTTTTTGTGGCTGACAAACCTTCCAGGTAAGTATCCAAGGCAGTGTCGTTAGCGTCCTTAATAAGGGCTTTCAATTCCCGTATTGCTTTGTTCAATTCCCTTTTGTAATTTGGGTGCCTACTGATGTGCCGAGTATCCTTTGTCGTATGGAATCAGAGTATGTTTTACTCTGAGGGGGACGATCGCTGACTTCAGGTGTGGACATCCAACAACTTTCCTGCATGACAGATGTTAATTTACGTACGGCGTTGTCAATATCTGACTGGGTTTTGAGATTTACTTTCATTTCCAAATTCTCATGAACCGATCCTCGAAAATAGTTCCAGTCGGTGCGCTTGTTGTAATGTTTTGATTTAATGTTTCTTATCGGTAACAGTACTGCCGATAGTGAGAATAACCGGAATGTGGTTGGTGTTAGAGACCATGCTAGTTTTTATTTCATGAGAGAGTCTCGAAAGACCCTTAGTTATGAATAAATCTATGACGTCAGGAAGGCGGTTTGGATCAGTCGGCCAGTTAGTCGGTTCAGTAGTTTAAATAGTAGTCAGATTGTTCTTGTCTATAGATTTCTTGAGCTCTCTTCCTCTCGTGCTGGTGAGTCTGGAAGCCCAGTGTACGTATTTAGTATTCCAATCACCGCCAGCTATAAATCGTAGTCCGAGTGAAAGTAATCGAAGAGCTCATCATATTGGTCTTCTTTTATAATGTGCTTTGTGCCCACACTGGGCAGTATATAGCGGACACATTCAATGTTCCATTACGATCATTAACAGCAACAGTTACTGCTTGTATATGTGGCTTTTTGAACTGCGGTTGTTCAGGGTGTTTAATATTTAACTTTATAATGAGGGCAGCTCCCGCATGTGCTGTGCCGTCTGGATGGTTTGTGGTGTAGATATTATAATTACGTATGTGAATAGTACTGTTGTCAGTTCTGTGAATTAAGAAATACTTGTACCTCCTCCACGTTAGGAGACAACCCGTCTAAGTTCCACGTTGCTATCTTTAGGGACGCCATTACGATATTTTAGTGTTACGTAAATAAATATTTTTTTAGTATGGGGTTCAAACTAGAATATTACAAAAAAAAGGTTTTTCAAACTTTGTCGTGTGACATATGTCTTACTGTGAGGGTTTAATTATATGTTTTTCATAATTTAAAAATAAATAGTTTTGGAGTTATTCAAGAAATTCCTCCTCCCTTATCTCCAAAACTACTGAGCCTAAAATTTTGAAAAGAATGCAGATAGTTCTATATCTAAAGATTACAGGTAAACCTATAAGACGTCTCATCATCATCATCTGCCTAGCCTTTTCCCAACTACATTGGGGTCGGCTTCCAGTCAAACCGGATTCAGCTGAATACCAGTGTTTTACGTGGAGCGGCTGCCTACCAGACCTCCAAAACCCATTAACTGGATAACACGGTACATTTTGGCAAGATTGGAGTCAGATTTACTGGCTTCTGACAATCCGTAACGACTGCCAAAGATCTACAAATGACAGCCGGGACCAACGGCTTAACGTGCTTTCCAAGGCACGAAGGAAACTCGTCATTTTAAGATGGTCACCCATCCACAGACCAACCTTGGCAAGCGTTGCTTAACCTTCCAAGACCCTTGCGGCTGTTATTATTTAGCCATGAGCTCCTCCTTAGTTTTTATTAACATATTTATAAATAAAAACTTTCAATATGGTACCAATAGCTGCCTCAGTCCGTCCGGAGCAGAGAGTTAAGTCCCGCACACCTCCATTGAAAAGGGCGGATTCTCCAACTAGGCGGTTGTTGTGCCTGGCGAGCAACTGCCCAGTAGTTGATATTCGGGCTGATGTATGTGTTCAAATCGTACGGTATAGATGGTGCCGCGGTTCTTTTAGTTGCGGTGTAGATTTGCTCCGTTGGTTTTTCTTGTGGCGGTATTGATGCCGCTAAACCACTTCCCTCCTGAGACCGGAGGTCGATAGTGAATGAGTCGTCCATGCATCTTAAGATGCTTGCCAGACCAGTGAATCAGTCGCTGCTAGTTGGATAGATGGCGTCACGGTTCTTTTTGTTGTGATGTACATTTGCTCCGTTGGTTTTTCTTGTGGCGGTATTGATGCCGCTATATATTTATGTGCGCATAACTCGACAAAATCTTCAGAACAGCTGACGTTTTTTCGCGATTTTGAGTTCGGTCTCATAAAAAAAGTTGTTCATAAAGAAAATTACCCCTTTTCAGGTATTTCGTTAATTCTGTTTCACGTTGTATGTCTATATATTGAGTATTTGAAGCTATGTATGTATAACGCCGAAAGGGTAAGATAGATCTCTTAACAGCAGTCTTGATTCCTCAGGCATGCAACGAAACGGAGCGGGTTCTCCATCGCGTTTGTTGGGAGTGCGCCGCTCGGCTCACAGCGGCTTCAGCGTTCAGAGACAAAGCGCTGTTAACCGATACACTGCTGAAAGATGTACACAGAAACAAAAGAAACATTGAACAATTAAGACAATACTTCAGCTATCTCAAATCACCTTTAACCGTTCAAACAGTATTCACTTCAGCTGATATAGAAAGCGAAGATGTTCCGATAGAATTGCACAGTGATGATGAAACTGAAAAGAGTAAAGTTTACAAAAAGAGAAGAAGCAAAAGTAGTGAAGAAGAAGAAGAGGGAAACGTTTTTGATGAGGAAGAGCCTTTGGTAGAGTTTCCAGTAAAAACTGAGATTGAATCTGATCCTATTGCTGAAAACAACATGAATATACAAATTAAAGATGAAAACAGTGTATCATTTTCAGGAGTAACGCACTTTGATGATAGTGTCACGCCTTCGAAAGATGATAATGTTGATGAAATTAAAAATACTGAAGAACATATTAATGAGCAAAGTGAAGATATAGAAATGATTGAAGAACCGATAATATATGGCATTGATTTAGAAGAAAACAATGCGGAGAAACAACAAACTGTTGACGCAATCAATAATGATTTCGATGAGCCCTCAGGCGAAGATACCGAAATGAATATCAGATCAAACAATGGTAGCGAAATCGTTTTAGAAGAAGATAATGTAGAGGAAAATCCGAAGCTTGATGGTATCGGTAATTTTTCCGATTCGTCCTCAAGTGAAGAAGACGGACAGAGTTTAGCAGAACTAGAGTCTGTCAAAAAGGCTAAGAAACAGGCGAGCAGGAAGGCTTGGGCTTCCAACTCAAGACCAAATAGGTAAGAACACGTTCTCTCCTACAGGCACTGTTCGTATAGAAAAGATCACTGTGTATAAATGTATTGTATAGCCAAAAGTTGGTCCTGACTGAGCAATAAAATAGCAATCTGATTCTGGCAACCCATAACGACTGTCAAAGATCTACAAATGACAGCCGAGACAATAGGTTTAACGTACTTTCCGTAACACGAAGGGTTCTTGACAGGACTTGGAGGGAACAGTAGCTCGAATGAGCTTTGTCCGTCATCTACATCAATCGGAAGCTTTCGGTACCCGATCATGCACAAACTAGATAGCGAGCTGCGTCGGTGCCATGCGGAATGTGTTTGATGCGATTTTGTTTTTGATCCTGACGAAATAACATTTTCGGGTAGGTTTCACTTAATTTCTGTCTGAACTCGCAGGTGACTTTTAAAAGCACCGGATATTCAATCAAAGTTTGTGCAAGCATAAGTTAAAATATTGGTGGCACTTGTTCAATGATTTCCCGCCGAAAACGTAAGTATGATCCTAGGTGGCACGGGGGATGAATTGTTCAAATGTTGGTTGATCGATTTGCTGTTGATTTTAAAGTGTTTCAATAGTGAGCTACACGTTTTAGAGCGATTTTCAAAAGTTCGAATTCATAATACCTTAGAATTATAATGTCTATTATTAAAAATCACGAAATTTATTTTACCGATGGGTTCTCGGTCCCGCACATCTCCATTGAATTATTATTAGATTTTAGTTATTCTTACTATTTTCGAGATAAATACGGTCAAAAGACCTACTGTTTAAAATACCCAAAGATCATTTCATAGATTTTTAAAAACTGATTACGAAATCCAAAAAGGAGAATTCTCCTATGGTTTGTTTGTTCAACATTAATAAACCTAAGGTTGATTGAAGTAACGGACAATACAATTTGCATAATCTTTAAAGCATTTTAAAAAATAATCTTAAACCGTCAATATGTTGTGCTTCAAAAGTAAGTGACAGAAAAGAATTGCTGTAAAACCAACACGTAGTTTTGTCTGCCCTACCCCAAGAGTGTAATTGAAGCCCGCGTAGGTGTAGAGCCGTGACAGAAACCATGCCTGCTGCATGCTCGCTTGCATACTGCATGCTACCTTGCATGCTTGCTTTCATGCAGCATGGTTGTTTGCATGCTTGCTTGCACACCAATAAAAATTAGTATCGAAAGAAAGTTAATTTGTTACGAAAACAATACTATACACTAATCAACAAAAACCAAATTATTAAAAAAAATGGCCATGAACAATTTTTGTTAAGCAAGCTATCATAGGCGTGTTTATAAATCAATATTTATGATAATTAATCACCAGTCTTGCCAAGGAGTACCGTGTTATCCATTTAATGGGTTGTGAAGGTCTGCTAGGCAGCCGCTCCGCGTAAAATAACGGTATTCAGCTGAATCCGGTTTGACTGGAAGCCGACGCCAATAAAGTTGGGAAAAGGCTAGGCAGATGTTGAGTAAAATATGTCTCAGGTAGTTGAAGATCAATCTTCCACCGTCTCGTCTACCAATTCGTTAGTATTCGGAAATGCGATTATTGCCGAGCGAAATTAAGAAAAATGTTGTATTGTTCCGACCTCGGCTAGTGTTGCTTACTCTTGAAGATCAAACCATAAGAGCATAAGTAATAACATCTATTTTGTTTTGTTTATTCAGGCTTAACGATGCCGAGAAACAGAAAATTATTGCGTTGAAAGAAAAGGGTCTGTCTTTGGATGAAATAGCCAAAAAAACAGGAAAAACGGTTAGTATTATACCTACAGTAATCACGGTGCCGTTTCAGTCGTCTTACAAAGGCGGCCCACGACATAAACTACCTATAGGCACGACAATTTTTTTTTTTTAATAATTCATTAAGATAATAATTTACTAGGGAAATAATAATTTACTAGGTAATTAAAACAGCTTAAGTATAGTAATTCACAAACTAAGGTGGGTGGACTATGGAAGCTCCTTTGAAGGCCAACTATTAAGAAGTCGTAGTTATTGACATGTAAGGACTTATTCCTTCTACTATACACTGATCCATCAAACTCAAGGCCATAGACGCGACAACGAGTCGCTCACGTCGCTTTTTTGGCAGTGCGATCCCACGCTTCGTAGACTTCGTTCGTCGTTGTATAATTGTTATTCGTGCGCCAGCAAAAGGTAAATTTTTAGTTAAGTAACCGTTTATTTTTTCATATTTAATTTTCACAAAAGATTATTTTATGGTAAAGGAAAAATAAATAATTTTGCCTCGATTTTAGTTAAAATATTAGTAGTGTTCCTAGGAAAGCCGGTGGTTCCTGTAAGGCCAATCAAAAATTTCACGGTTGGCCTTACTAAGGTTCATGGGTTTACAAGGAACATCTACAAATCATAAAAATATGAAAACTTATAGTTAGGTATAAATACTTACCGCTAAAGTTAAAGCACTGTTTTATCTATACTAATATATAAAGCTGAAGAGTTTGTTTGTTTGTTTACTTGAACGCGCTAATCTCAGGAACTACTGGTTCGATTTAAAGAAATATTTCAGTGTTAGATCTATATAACATCACACCAAGACCAGTAGGAGCGGAGCAGTAATGAAAATTGTGACGCAGGCGAAGTTGCGTGGGACAACTAGTATTTATAGATATTCTAAATTGTTTTACGTGGTTACGTTTTTCTTTAAATTTTCTTCACATATCGAAGCAACAAGGACAACGTAACCAGTATTGTTGTAATAGGTACATAACATGATATAAAAGACTGGCCGTGGAGTT
The DNA here is from genome assembly GCA_950371165.1 of Lacanobia oleracea. Classification (NCBI taxonomy): domain Eukaryota; kingdom Metazoa; phylum Arthropoda; class Insecta; order Lepidoptera; family Noctuidae; genus Lacanobia; species Lacanobia oleracea. Next base: position 11,956,674 of record OX493411.1, on the reverse strand, counting down.
TCTTGCACGTTCTTTTTCATAGTGATCTACTTACGCTTTAAAACTCGCAAATAGCTTCATGTTTTTGACAGACTGATCTTAACAATTCAAAAGTATCTACCTGTAAATAAATGGTTTGAATCTTGAATATCTCCCAAAGTAGGTACTCCCGAGATAAGAATGCCTATGTGGTATTTCAGACTATAATGTACCTCTGTGCGAAATTTCATCCAGATCCGTTCAGCCGTGTTGTCGTAATTGAGTAAGAAACATCCAGCCAGCCAAACTTTCGCATTTATTAGTAAAGAAAAATTAGAAGTAAGATAATAGGCTGGCATCGATCTAAGCGCACGCGAACGACGTCGCGAGCACGGCTAGTATTTATAATATTTTTATTTACAAGAGTTATTCAACTTCTTAACTCGATTGAATAAACATTTTTTTCAACATTATTTTATTTAAAGTATGGAAAGGATCTGTCTGAAAATAAACTAAAACCAATTTACATGAAAAGCAACGAATATAAAAAATATTTGCGTGCTAAAAACGGCAAATTATGTGATAAGTTATACAGGACGTCCCACGGCTATGCCACATGAAGGGAAAGTACCTTGAATATTGTAGATGGAACATTTTACTGAAAAAAGACATTATTTTTATTTAAAAAACAATTTAAACTGCATTCGTAGGTTTTGAAATAAATACAAGGTTGAACCGGGAATCGAACCCGCTACACGAGAAAAAAATTACCCTGTACCTTTATTATACCGATCGAAAGGCTTCAACCCAAGGATTATTTTTTGTTAAGGTGCTCCAGGGTAGCCCGCGAAATTCAAATATTATTATGTTTTTTGCAATTTGCCGGTCAGTGTGAAGCTGTATGTGGACCAAATGCGATCTGCGACCGTAACGCGTATTTATCTAAAGAATTATAACCATTTTAATCATCAATATAGCCCTCTAAGTTCATGTAGTTCGAAAGAATAATGATTTCTGAAATATTCATTCTTTCGAACTACATGAACTTAAAGGGCTATATTGATGATTAAAATGGTTATAATTCTTTAGGTAGATACGCGTTACGGTCGCGGATCGCATTTGGTCCACATACAGCTTCACACTGACCGGCAAATTGCAAAAAACATAAAAATATTTGAATTTCGCGGGCTACCCTGGAGCATCCACCTTAAATAACATAGTGTCAGAAATAAAAGGTAGACCTTCCTAGAATCCTTTTCCGAGCACGTCCGGCCTACAAGAAAATGTCGTCTGTTAGGCGCGGGCCACATAGAAAAGACGTAAGACGAGGACGCGTCGCGGACGGGCGAAAATGTATGAGAGTCGCGCCCGCGACGCGTCTCTTCTGTATGTCCTACGTCGCGACGCTTCTATACATTTTGTATGAAAGAGTCGCCGAAGAGACATACATTCAGTCAAAAAAGTATCGGGAATGGATGATTTGTTTATGGTTCCAAATTCAAATTTTTGTTTTTTTGTAGTTGTTAGATTGGCACAACTGTTTTCCATTTTGGCGCGGAGTTTGAGTTGCATCTGTTATTTATATTAAATACAGTGCTGGTTTTAGTAATATCATATATAGTGTGTATTGCGAATTTCATAATGGACAAAAATATCGAACAAAGAGTTTGTCTTAAATTTTGCATCGCCAATGGAATTTCGTGTTCGGAGTCACTGAAAATGTTACAGAAGGCTTACGGTGAATCGACTTTACAAAAACTCGTGCTTATGAGTGGTTCAAAGCGTTCAAAAGCGGTCGAGATGTGATGGAAGATTTGCCTCGCTCTGGTAGGCCGTCAACGTCTGCAACTGAAGTTAACATCGCAAAAGTGAAGGAAATAGTGACTGAAAATCCCCATTCAACTCTGAGAGAGATAGCCGCCGAATTTTCTGTATCTCACAAGTCGATCCGTACCATTTTAACTAATCATTTGGGTATGAAACATGTTGCTGCTCGGCTAGTCCCAAAAGATCTGAATTTTCTCCAAAAACTCAATCGCATGAAAGTCGCTGAGGACATGCTAGAACGAGTCAGTTCGGACCCAACATTCATGAAACGCATTGTTACTGGTGACGAGACGTGGGTTTACGAGTTTGACATGCAAACTAGTCAACAAGCTTCGGAGTGGCGCCTTCCAACTGAACCGAAACCGAAAAAACCACGCCAAAGTCGATCAAAACTCAAAGTCATGTTGACTGTTTTCTTTGACTATCGCGGTGTTGTGCACTCTGAATTCTTACCGGAAGGTCTAACGGTAAATAAAGAATATTATTTAAGCGTTATGCGGCGTTTAAGAGCAAATTCGACGAAAAAGGCCAGATTTGTGGAAAGAAAATTCTTGGATTTTGCACCACGACAATGCGCCTTCGCACAAGGCTATCATTGTGAACGAATTTTTAACCAAACACTCAACAAATACCATCCAGCAACCACCATATTCACCAGATATGGCTCCTGCTGACTTTTTTCTTTTTCCTAAACTCAAATTACCACTTCGTGGCACCCGTTTTCAATCGATAGAAGACATAAAGGAGAATTCGCGGCGAGAACTGAACTCAATTCCGGAAGCAGCGTTTAAAAAATGTTTTGATGAATGGATTATTCGTTGGCGCAAGTGTATCGTTTCTAAAGGAGCATACTTTGAAGGTGATAAAATAAATTTGGATGAATAACAGACATTTTGTGTATTATTGATCTTTTCCCGGTACTTTCATGACAGAGTAGTATGTCTCCGCTCCGTCTGTGTCTTACGTCTTTTCTATGTGGCCCGCGCCTTATAGCTCTGAATCTGATCTTGAAGCTCAAATAAAGAGTCATGAGACTAGATGTTCGTATGATAACGAGCCTTTAATTAACCTAATAGAGGATAAAGTAAAAAGAGAATAATAGAAGAAAAATAAAGTCGTTTCATGCTTTATTGCCTGCTCCAAATTACGCTACGATAAAATCTTCACGTTCTCAGCAAAATGCTATTTATTATAAGACAAATAAAAGATTTATTTCAAACTGAAGAAAAAACGGATGAGATGAGGCAAACGAAGAGTCTACAACTAAGCGAGAACGAAAAACTAAAATAAAGGCGGGTATATTAATTGTTACCTACAACACAATTTTAACTTGAACGACTTAACATCTGCCTAGCCTTTTCCCAACTATATTGGGGTCGGCTTCTAGTCAAGCCAGATTTAGCTGGATACCAGTATTTTACGAAGAGCGGCTGCCTACCAGATCTCCACAACCCATTAACTGGGTAACACGGTAATTCATTCAAAGATCTACAAATGACAGCCGGGATCAACGGCTTAACGTGCTTTCCGAGACACGGCGGAAACCGGTATGTTAAGGTATACTATAATACCAACCTTGGCAGGCGTTGCTTAACCTTGAAGATCGACCCGTGCGGCTGTTATTATCTAGCCACGAGCTACTCCTTTTAACTTGAATGACTGATCCTGGCCAATATTGTAAATATTGGCCTTGTTTGGAGCACTGTTCCTTGCAAGGCCACTTGGAAGAGCTGAATGATACTTATGTTTAATAAATAGTGATTAAAACAGGATAAAAAGTGACGTATGGGTACCTACACAATAAAACAAAGTATTACTTAATAATTTGTTTCCTTAATTTTGGCCACTCCAACGAATAAAAAGTGTTTATTCGTTGGAGTGGCCTTCCATGGTCCACCCACTTTAGTTCACCAATCACGGGCGAGCTTTCGCTGTATCTGAAGAACCGCAATACGTAAACAGTTGAAATTTTCTGTGTATTTCCATTGCCAGATTTTTAAAAGCATTTATTTAACTTGCAATGTATGTATGTATGTTTGTTCGGGTGGAATCTTGCTATTCAATTTTGAAGCAGATATCTTTAACCGATTAAGCTGAAATTTTGTATACTAGTAAAGTTTGGAAGACAATACACGAAAAGATATGTGACGTTACTCAAAATCCAATATGGAGGACCATCCAAGATGGCGGAATAGTTATTTTTAATGCTATTCTACAATATGGGAACCAAATAAAAGGAATTGTTGAGAGTAACTCGAAAAATAATGTGACGTCATTGTAAATCCAATATGGTGGAACATCCAAAATGGTGGAATAGTTATTTTGTATACACTTACTACATATGGGTATCAAATAAAAGGGCTTGTTGAGAGTAACTCAAAACTAAACATTACAAATAAATTATAAAGAAAAAAAACATACAAAAAAAGGTTTTATTTAAATGCTCTAAAAAGATGTTCGCGAGGTTTGCGTTAGTACCTATAAGTATTTAATTAATCAAACCCGCAACAAGCTTTTATGATCAATTTTAAAGGAAAATTTTATTTTCTTCTTTTTAGAGATATTTTCTTTTAGATTTAAATAAAAGCTTTTTTAAGTTTTTTTTCCTTATAATTTTTACTATGGTACTTTCATTACCGATAGCCCTTCGTGTGAGAGTCCGACTACCACTTGTTCGGTTTTTTAGATATTATGCATTACTGCATGGTGGCAACGCTACAGCCAAGAGGACAGTGACATTGAGGAAGACGGAAATGAATCAGAACAGGATGTAACACCTGGTGTGTTAGTTGCTGATTGTCCACCACATGTGAGACGAAATTTGCGTGAAGCTGGCTTCGGACACTTACTCAGAAACGACCCAGGAGATAAGAACTCGGGGCAGAAACTAAGGTAATTTTAATTTACTATATTTTTTTTTTGTAGATGGGAAATCAACAAATGACTCCTCCCTCTCTGGGCGAAAAGGGACGGAGTGTCAGGCTCTTACTTACCGTAAAACCCGCCCGTGTTCCTTCAAATACGCTTCACGGTTCAGGGCCGCGGTATCTCTTTCGTACAATTCTGCAACTTTGTTAATGATTGATTCGCGTTTCTCGCCTACAGCGTAGTCCCACAGGGTGGACGTGTTTCGGCTGAAAGGATGCGACTCGCGTTTGGCCAAGATCTCATCTGATGGTAAGCGATGATGTGGTCGACGTTAAAGCACGAGCACTCTTGACTTATAACCACCCGGTTGTAGTAGTGCAGGAGGGTGAAACCAGCGCGGGCCTGCGGACGGCGATCGTCGGGTGGTCGGGTGGTCGCGACAGCCACCTCTCTTAATGACTTGCCAACAATTTCTCGCAGTACGTGTGAAAAGTAGTATTGCTTTAGCAATTTTTTAAGTCACCCCTGGTGACATGTGGTGAGGTTTATACCAAAGCCCCCTTACCCAGTATCATGTGTATTTTTTTCGAAGAAAGTATCTTTAAAAAATTCGAATATTATCTTTAATTACAGGTATCTACAAAATTTAATTCTGGGAAATTCGCATTCAACGAAAAAATAAATACACGTGATATCTCACTATAACCCCCCTGCCCCTTGTGATATTTCGTGATTTTGTCTCAAGCTCCTGCCCCCCCCCCACCCTTTTGATTCTCACGTGATTAATCGAAGACCCCTTACAGTTTTTATCCCACATAAGACTGCTTGAAACTTTTCAGTCGTTTTTGCGGTCAGTTTTTTTTTGCCAGAAGTTATTTTTATTTCTTACATTTTGGTGACTTAGGTACTTTTTAGAATAGTCCCCTCGAGCCTTTAAGTACCTTTTCAACGATACCCCACTTGACATAGTCCGTCGACTTTCAGTCTTTATATATTTCACAAGAGGCGTCTGGTGGTTACTGTGATAAGAAGTTAGCGCACACCTACGCCACCCACGTACCACACAAAACGTACACACGTACCTACCACAAAATATTACACGACAGCGCTTTATATTGAACAAATATAACCAGACTGACCAAGTAAAATTGCTCGTTAGTTTCGTATTACACGTACCTATGTTTTTAATTAACGTATTTTTTTGAAGTGAAAACTTCTTTAGCGGCTTTTTGCGTGAGTAAAAAATGTTAAACTCGCGTCAGGACACGTGACCCTGATCGAAAATTCGTAAGACGGTCACGTGTCCTGCAAAGTTCTTTAGCGGCGCTGTGCACTGTTTCTGTGATGGGTAAAAAATGTTAAACTCGCGTCAGGACACGTGACCTGATCGAAAATTCGTAAGATGGTCACGTGTCCTGCAAACGTCTTTAGCGGCGTTGTGCTGAGTTGTGCTGATCAAAGGGTTGGTAACGAATCTAATCAGCGCCTATGCTCCTCAAACTGGTTGATATGAGTCTGAAAAGGAGGCCTTCTGGGATGAGTTAGAGGACGTATTGGAACGAAGTTCCTTATCGCGCGTTGTGAAAGGGGGCTAGACGGAAAAAATTCTTACGAAAAGTTGTCACGACACTTTTTGCTATAGTAAGCTATTGTAAGCTGTGCGAATGGAATGGAATGGAATGGAATGGAGTGGAATGGAATGGAATGGAGTGGAATGGAATGGAATGGAATGGAGTGGAATGGAATGGAGTGGAATAGAGTGGAATGAAATGGAGTGGAATGGAATGGAATGGAATGGAGTGGAGTGGAGTGCAGTGGAGTGGAATGGAATGGAATGAAATAGAATTTCTCATCTCAATAGGGACTGATTGAGATGAGAAACAGTGGGTCATTAGTTGCCAAAGATACGATACCATCTTAGGGAAAAGGATAAAGTCGTAAAACACAGTTATGTTTCTAGTTTTATTACAATTCGCGCGTTGAGAAAGGGGGTTAGACGGAAAAAATTAAGACCAAAAGTTGTAACGACACATTAAGACAAAAGTTGTAACGACACTTTTTGCTATAGTTGTAAGCCATGCGGCGTAGGAACTTCGTTCCATCCGGGTGTCCCTTGACACCTCTCAAGTTTTTATCTCGACTATTCCGAATTCCGAAGGGATTTTGGATGGGGGGAATCTCAACGGTCACGTAGGTCAGTTTGCTGGAGAGCACGGACGTGTTCACTGTGGTTTTGGTTATGGCCAACTAAATGCAGAGGGAGCCGGTCTGGGTGAAGCAGGAGGAAGTGTCAGACTCTTACTGACTAAAACCAATCCGTCTTCCTCCTAGCGCCCTTTGCGTTCCAGGGCTACGGTACCTCTTACGAACAAAGTCCGCAGCACTAGCAGGCGTTTGCCCTAGCGGGCCCCGTCTTCTTTGCTGACAGCTCTTTGAGGCGCGCGTGGTACACAGCGCGCCGTCGACCCTGGCCTGGTTCTGATAAGACGGTGAGCCACCTAATGCTCGCCGTCCGCGCTGTGGCTGACCTAGCCATCGCGAACACATTCTTTCAGAAGAAGCCCCAGCATCTTATTACGTACCGTGGTGGTGCCTACTCAACCCTAATAGATTACCTGCTGGTGCGACGGTGCTACATTGGCAAAATCATCCCAGGATCATGTCCTGGACTTTGCGATCGTGCCAAAGAAGAAAGTGATCGAGAAACGCAAACCCCGCACTAAGTGGTGGTTGCCTAATGGTCCTAAACAGTCGGACTTCATCGCGGAGGTCGAGCATCTCGAGATCAGTGCTCCGCATGAGTCCGCTCAAGAGATCTGGAGAAGGATCCATTCAGCGATCACCGCTGCGTGTAAGCGCGTCTTTGGCACTTCTCGTGGTGGCCGCACCATAGACAAGGAGACATGGTGGTGGGATGACGGGGTGCAGGAGGCGACTCGGAAAAAAAAAAAAAGGCATATGGAGCGGCTAAGCGCGCTTGCAAAAAAGCTGTAGCCAGAGCCCGCAGCAAGAGTCTGTCGCCCTTATACAACAAGCTGGAAACTGTCGCAGCTTTTTTTTTTACTTATAATGGGTTTGCTCTTGACTCAAGTCTATGTCAGAGATGACAGAGACCTGCGATGGATCGAGCTTACCCAGAAGGAGCCTGTTCACTCTAAATTTGAAGAGATTTGGGTTGTAAGCTTTTGGAAACAGACGCAGGCAGAGAGTTCCACTCCTTTGCTGTGCGCATTATAAAAGACGTTTGAAAACGCTTAGTGCGAATTGGTGGAATAGCTATAAGGTAGGGATGGTAAGAAGCAGTGCGTCCTGATGTCCGATGGTAAAAGGGGGCCGGTGGGATGAGGTCGTGGAGTTCTTGGGCACACTCTCCAAAGTACAATCTGTAGAAGACCGACAAGCAGGCAACCTTACGCCGATGAGCCTCTTAGCTCTGCGTTCCACCGAGTCAAGCGCGGCAAGCTGATACTTAACTGAGCCATCCCAAAGGTGGCTACAATACTCCATGCAGGATCGGACTTGTGCTTTGTAAAGGGTTAAAAGCTATTTAGGATGCTCAGCTTTTTGGCCGCAGTTTGGGCTTTGTACTCGATGGTGGCGCCGAAGTATAGACTGGATGTCAACTTCATGCCTAGGAGCTGGAGCTGACCAGTCACTGGAACAGATGCACCCTGAAAAGTAGCAACTTGGTCAAAACGACTCCTCTTTGCGGTAAAAAGACACGCCTGTGTATTAGTGGCGTTAAAAGTGACCAGATTGACACACCCCACTTAAGACAACGCTTAAGATCAAATTTGTCCGCTCTACCATGGCCTCTCTCAAGGAAAAAATTCAACCCCACTGGTTGTTGCGCTGGACAAGTATCTCTCTGAAACCGTACTGTCATCTGCGTAGCCAACAAGACCAGACTGAAGTAGGTCATTGATGTGCAGCAGGAAAGAGTTGCAGAGAGAACAGACCCTTGAAAAACTCCGGCATCAATAGCCATGAGGTCAGAGGAGCAGCCGTCAACGACCACTCGGATCGACCGTTCACTCAGGAAGTCCGATATCCAGCAACAAAAACCAGCTGGGATGCCATAATCAGGAAGCTTGCTGAGTAGACCTGCGTGCCAGACCCTGGCAAAAGCCTTCGAGATATAGAGCGACACGGTAAGAGCTTCGCCGTGTCTCTCAATGGCTTCGCCCCAGCAGTGCGAGACATACACAAGAAGAACGCCAGTTGGCCGTCCCCGGCGAAAGCCATATTGACGGTCACTGAGGAGATCGTTGTCTTCAAGGTAGGTCAGCAGCTTACAGTTCAGAACCCTTTCCATAACCTTGCATAGGATGGAGGTAATGGCGATCGGACGGTAATGCGCAGGGTCGGCACGGTCTCCCTTTTTGAGTACCAGTTGCACATTCGCAAGCTTCCATGATCTTGGCACCGTTCTTTTTACAAGAGAGAGGCGGTACAGGAGTGTCAACACAGGAGACAATTCAGGTGCACATTGCCTCAACACTCTTGCTGGAATGCCGTCAGGTCCACTGGCCTTATTCACGTCTAGCTGCTGCTGGAAGCTGGCGTGTGCCCGGGAAAAAGCTACACTGGATATTAGCAAATGTCTCTGTGTAACGGACGCCTAGGGTAGGCTGCTCTATAATGCCCCCTCTGTTAAGGAGAGATGGTGTACATACTTTGCGGAGCTGTCTAACAAACAGCATCCCCATAACCTTGCTCCCGAACCGCCTCCTAACCTTGGACTTATTTCCCCTATTTCCCCCAACGAAACCCGCATTGCTCTTCACCACATGAAGAACTGGAAATCGGTCGGACCTGACAATGTGCCAATTGAAGTGTGCAAGGGCCCATATAGTGTCGACCTTCTGACGGATCTTTTTAACCGTATCATGATCACCAAGAAAATGCCGAACCAGTGGCGATTTAGCCTGATTATTCCTGTTATTTATTTATTTATAGTTAATTAAAACGGCACAGTTCCAATTACATTAATTAACATAGAATTATAATGTTAAAATAAAATAAGCATTCAAATAACAAACAATACAAAAATTAAATTCAAATTCAAAGATATACAATTCGTGGATAAAATTATTAATAATTATTTGCGTAAATAGTTAAATAAATTAGAAACATCATAAACTAACAGAAACTATGTAACAGTGGACACCCTCGCATATTGTCTCTCAGGTAAGGCGACGTGCTTCCTAAAGGACTTCTATCGGCTGATATAATGATGATTCGTAAGTAAGAATTTTGTCGAACTTTGACTAACTAGGTATTGTGCATTTAAAAGGTACAGGCGAAAAACAAGCAATTTCATAAAAACCACTTTTTCTGTATTTTCGTTCTAAGGCGTCGCTGTAAGGCGTCGTTCTGATACGTCTTCCTAAGGCGTCGCTGTAAGGCGTCGTTCTAATACGTCTTCCTAAGGCGTCGCTGTTAGGTGTCGTTCTAATATGTCTTCCTAATGCGTCGCTGTAAGGCGACGTGCTTCCTAAAGGAGACGTTCTAAGGCGTCGTCGTAAGGCGTCGTCGTAAGGCGTCGTTGTAAGGCGTCGTTCTAAGGCGTCGCTGTAAGGCGTCGTTCTAATACGTCTTCCTAAGGAGACGTTCTAAAGCGTTGTTCTAATACGTCTTCCTAAGGCGTCGCTGTAAGGCGTCGTTCTAATACGTCTTCCTAAGGCGTCGCTGTAAGGCGTCGTTCTAATACGTCTTCCTAAGGCGTCGCTGTAAGGCGACGTTCAAAGGCGTCGCTGTAAGGCGTCGTTCTGATACGTCTTCCTAAGGCGTCGCTGTAAGGCGTCGTTCTAATACGTCTTCCTAAGGCGTCGTTCTAATACGTCTTCCTAAGGCGTCGCTGTTAGGCGTCGTTCTAATACGTCTTCCTAATGCGTCGCTGTAAGGCGACGTGCTTCCTAAAGGAGACGTTCTAAGGCGTCGTTGTAAGGCGTCGTTTTAAGGCGTCGTTGTAAGGCGTCGTTTTAAGGCGTCGTTGTAAGGCGTCGTTCTAATACGTCTTCCTAAGGAGACGTTCTAAACCGTCGTTGTAAGGCGTCGTCGTAAGGCGTCGCTGAAAGGCGTCGTTCTAATACGTTTTCCTAAGGAGACGTTCTAACGCGTCGCTGTAAGGCGTCGTTCTAAAACGTCTTCCTACGGCGTCGCTGTAAGGCGTCGTTATAATACGTCTTCCTATGGCGTCGCTGTAAGGCGTCGTTCTAATACGTCTTCCTAAGGCGTCGCTGTAAGGCGACGTTCAATGGCGTCGCTGTAAGGCGTCGTTCTGATACGTCTTCCTAAGGCGTCGCTGTAAGGCGTCGTTCTAATACGTCTTCCTAAGGCGTCGCTGAAAGGCGTCGTTCTAATACGTTTTCCTAAGGAGACGTTCTAACGCGTCGCTGTAAGGCGTCGTTCTATAACGTCTTCCTACGGCGTCGCTGTAAGGCGTCGTTATAATACGTCTTCCTCAGGCGTCGCTGGAAGGTGTCGTTCTAATACGTCTTCCTAATGCGTCGCTGTAAGGCGACGTGCTTCCTAAAGGACTTCTATCGGCTGATATAATGATGATTCGTGAGTAAGAATTTTGTCGAACTTTGACTAACTAGGTATTGTGCATTTAAAAGGTACAGGCGAAAAACAAGCGATTTCATAAAAACCACTTTTTCTGTATTTTCGTTCTAAGGCGTCGCTGTAAGGCGTCGTTCTGATACGTCTTCCTAAGGCGTCGCTGTAAGGCGTCGCTCTAATACGTCTTCCTAAGGCGTCGGTGTAAGGCGTCGTTCTAATACGTCTTCCTAATGCGTCGCTGTAAGGCGACGTGCTTCCTAAAGGAGACGTTCTAAGGCGTCGTTGTAAGGCGTCGTTCTAAGGTGTCATTGTAAGGCGTCGTTCTAATACGTCTTCCTAAGGAGACGTTCTAATACGTCTACCTAAGGAAACGTTCTAAGACGTCGTTGTAAAGCGTCGTCGTAAGGCGTCGTTGTAAGGCGTCGATCTAAGGCGTCGCTGTAAGGCGTCGTTCTGATACGTCTTCCTAAGGCGTCGCTGCAAGGCATCGTACTAATACGTCTTCCTAAGGCGTCGCTGTAAGGCGTCGTTCTAATACGTCTTCCTAATGCGTCGCTTTAAGGCGACGTGCTTCCTAAAGGAGACGTTCGAAGGCGTCGTTGTAAGGCGTCGTTTTAAGGCGTCGTTGTAAGGCGTCGTTGTAAGGCGTCGCTGTAAGGCGTCGTTCTAATACGTCTTCCTAAGGAGACGTTCTAAGGCTTTGTTCTAATACGTCTTCCTAAGGCGTCGCTGTAAGGCGTCGTTCTAATACGTCTTCCTAAGGCGTCGCTGTAAGGCGTCGTTCTAATACGTCTTCCTAAGGCGTCGCTGTAAGGCGACGTTCAAAGGCGTCGCTGTAAGGCGTCGTTCTGATACGTCTTCCTAAGGCGTCGCTGTAAGGCGTCGTTCTAATACGTCTTCCTAAGGCGTCGCTGTTAGGCGTCGTTCTAATACGTCTTCCTAATGCGTCGCTGTAAGGCGACGTGCTTCCTAAAGGAGACGTTCTAAGGCGTCGTTGTAAGGCGTCGTTTTAAGGCGTCGTTGTAAGGCGTCGTTCTAATACGTGTTCCTAAGGCGTCGTTCTAATACGTCATCCTAAGGCGTCGTTCTAATACGTCATCCTAAAGCGTCGTTCTAATACGTCTTCCTAAGGAGACGTTCTAAACCGTCGTTGTAAGGCGTCGTCGTAAGGCGTCGTTGTAAGGCGTCGTTCTAAGGCGTCGCTGTAAGGCGTCGTTCTAATACGTCTTCCTAAGGAGACGTTCTAAGGCGTTGTTCTAATACGTCTTCCTAAGGCGTCGCTGTAAGGCGTCGTTCTAATACGTCTTCCTAAGGCGTCGCTGTAAGGCGACGTTCAAAGGCGTCGCTGTAAGGCGTCGTTCTGATACGTCTTCCTAAGGCGTCGCTGTAAGGCGTCGTTCTAATACGTCTTCCTAAGGCGTCGCTGTTAGGCGTCGTTCTAATACGTCTTCCTAATGCGTCGCTGTAAGGCGACGTGCTTCCTAAAGGAGACGTTCTAAGGCGTCGTTGTAAGGCGTCGTTTTAAGGCGTCGTTGTAAGGCGTCGTTATAATACGTCTTCCTAAGGCGTCGTTCTAATACGTCTTCCTAAGGAGACGTTCTAAACCGTCGTTGTAAGGCGTCGTCGTAAGGCGTCGTTGTAAGGCGTCGTTCTAAGGCGTCGCTGTAAGGCGTCGCTCTAATACGTCTTCCTAAGGAGACGTTCTAAGGCGTCGTTCTAATACGTCTTCCTAAGGCGTCGCTGTAAGGCGTCGTTCTAATACGTCTTCCTATGGCGTCGCTGTAAGGCGTCGTTCTAATACGTCTTCCTAAGGCGTCGCTGTAAGGCGACGTTCAATGGCGTCGCTGTAAGGCGTCGTTCTGATACGTCTTCCTAAGGCGTCGCTGTAAGGCGTCGTTCTAATACGTCTTCCTAAGGCGTCGCTGAAAGGCTTCGTTCTAATACGTTTTCCTAAGGAGACGTTCTAACGCGTCGCTGTAAGGCGTCGTTCTATAACGTCTTCCTACGGCGTCGCTGTAAGGCGTCGTTATAATACGTCTTCCTCAGGCGTCGCTGGAAGGTGTCGTTCTAATACGTATTCCTAATGCGTCGCTGTAAGGCGACGTGCTTCCTAAAGGACTTCTATCGGCTGATATAATGATGATTCGTGAGTAAGAATTTTGTCGAACTTTGACTAACTAGGTATTGTGCATTTAAAAGGTACAGGCGAAAAACAAGCAATGTCATAAAAACCACTTTTTCAGTATTTTCGTTCTAAGGCGTCACTGTAAGGCGTCGTTCTAAGGCGTCGCTGTAAGCCGTCGTTCTAAGGTGTCGGTGTAAGGCGTCTATCTGATACGTCTTCCTAAGGAGACGTTCTAAGGCGTCGCTGTAAGGCGTCGTTCTAATACGTCTTCCTAAGGCGTCGCTGTAAGGCGTCGTTCTAATACGTCTTCCTAAGGCGTCGCTGTAAGACGTCGTTCTAAGGCGTCGCTGTAAGGCGTCGTTCTAATACGTCTTCCTAAAGTAGACGTTCTAAGGCGTCGTTGTAAGGCGTCGTTCTAAGGCGTCGTTCTAATATGTCTTCCTAAGGAGACGTTCTAAGGCGTCGCTGTAAGACGTCGTTCTAATATGTCTTCCTAAGGAGACGTTCTAAGCCGTCGTTGTAAGGCGACGTCGAAAGGCGTCGTCGAAAGGCGTCGTTGTAAGGCGTCGTTCTAATATGTCTTCCTAAGGAGACGTTCTAAGGCGTCGCTGTAAGGGGTCGTACTAATATGTCTTCCTAAGGAGACGATCTAAGGCGTCGCTGTAAGGCGTCGTTCTAATACGTCTGCCTAAGGCGTCGCTGTAAGGCGTCGTTCTAATACGTCTTCCTAAGGCGACGTTCTAAGGCATCGCTGTAAGGCGTCATTCTGATACGTCTTCCCAAGGCGTCGCTGTAAGGCGTCGTACTGATACGTCTTTCAAAGGCGTCGCTGTAAGGCGACGTTGTAAGGCGACGTTGTTTGGCATCGTTCTGATACGTCTTCCTAAGGAGACGTTCTAAGGCGTCGCTGTAAGGCGTCGTTCTTAGGCGTCGCTGTAAAGCGTCGTTCTAAGGCGTCGCTGTAAGGCGTCATTCTAATGCGTCGCTGTAAGACGTCGATCTGATACGTCTTCCTAAGGAGACGTTCTAAGGCGTTGTTGTAAGGCGTCTTCCTAAGGCGTCATTGTAAGGCGTCTTTCTAAGGCGTCGTTGTACAGCAATCTTCTAGTAAGTCTTCCTAAGGAGACGTTCTAACGCGTCGCTGTAAGGCGTCGTTCTATTACGTCTTCCTAAGGCGTCGCTGTAAGGCGTCGTACTGATACGTCTTCCAAAGGCGTCGCTGTAAGGCGACGTTGTAAGGCGACGTTGTTTGGCATCGTTCTGATACGTCTTCCTAAGGAGACGTTCTAAGGCGTCGCTGTAAGGCGTCGTTCTGATACGTCTTCCTAAGGAGACGTTCTAAGGCGTCGCTGTAAGGCGTCGTTCTAAGGCGTCGCTGTAAGGCGTCGTACTAATGCGTCGTTCTAAAGCGTCTTCCTAAGGAGACGTTCTAAGGCGTCGCTGTAAGGCGTCGTTCTAATACGTCATCCTAAGGCGCCGCTGTAAGGCGTCGTTCTAATACGTCTTCCTAAGGAGACGATCTAAGACGTCGCTGTAAGGTGTCGTTCTAATACGTCTTCCCAAGGCGTCGCTGTATGGCGTCGTTCTAATACGTCTTCCTAAGGCGTCGCTGTAAGGCGTCGTTCTAATACGTCTTCCTAAGGCGTCGCTGTAAGGCGTCGTTGTAAGGGGTCGTCGAAGGTCATCGTCGAAAGGCGTCGTTGTAAGGCGTCGTTCTAAGGCGTCGCTGTAAGGGGTCGTTCTAATACGTCTTCCTAAGGCGTCGCTGTAAGGCGTCGTACTAATACGTCTTCCTAAGGCGTCGCTGTAAGGCGACGTTGTAAAGCGTCGCTGTAAAGCGTCGTTCTGATACCTCTTCCTAAGGAGACGTTCTGAGGCATCGCTGTAAGGCGTCGTTCTAAGGCGTCGCTGTAAGGCGTCGTACTGATACGTCTTCCTATAGAGACGTTTTAAGGAGTCGTTGTAAGGCGTTTTCCTAAGACGTCGTTGTAAGGCGACGTTCGAAGGCGTCGCTGTAAGGTGTCGTTCTAATACGTCTTCCCAAGGCGTCGCTGTAAGGCGTCGTTCTAATACGTCTTCCTAAGGCGTCGCTGTAAGGCGTCGTTCTAAATCGTCTTCCTAAGGAGACGATCTGAGGCGTCGCTGTAAGGCGTCGTTCTGATACGTCTTCCTAAGGCGTCGCTGTAAGGCGTCGTTCTGATACGTCTTCCTAAGGCGTCACTGTAAGGTGTCGTTCTAATACGTCTTCCGAAGGCGTCACTGTAAGGCGTCGTTCTAATACGTCTTCCTAAGGAGACGATCTAAGACGTCGCTGTAAGGTGTCGTTCTAATACGTCTTCCCAAGGCGTCGCTGTATGGCGTCGTTCTAATACGTCTTCCTAAGGCGTCGCTGTAAGGCGTCGTTCTAATACGTCTTCCTAAGGAGACGATCTAAGGCGTCGCTGTAAGGCGTCGTTCTGATACGTCTTCCTAAGGCGTCGCTGAGAGTCTAAGTTCGGAGAATGGACCCTACTACTTATACTACTACTCGCTCCGCCCTGCACTATAGGTAGAAATCACCGCTAATTGGTGAGTTCTGACCACCAAGCGAGCATCGCCGAGCGAGTGTCGCGAGTACAATCTTTGATAGCTCATGTCGCTGCGATCAACGAGAGGTAAGAGCCGCTCGCCAGCAATGTGAACAGCCAGCTATCGACTATGAATGCATGTGTTAATTTTACTCACACGAGATCTGTCCTTTTCTTCAGCGAGCAAAAAATAATCGATAACTACTCGCTTCCTCACCGGCGGTAGGACAAGTACCTTTAGGCAGGACCGGTCGTTGTGGCGACACTTGGGGGAGGCCTATTTCCAGCAGTGGACTTCTATCGGCTGATGTAATGATGATTCGTGAGTAAGAATTTTGTCGAACTTTGACTAACTAGGTATTGTGCATTTAAAAGGTACAGGCGAAAAACAAGCAATTTCATAAAAACCACTTTTTCTGTATTTTCGTTCTAAGGCGTCGCTGTAAGGCGTCGTTCTGATACGTCTTCTTAAGGCGTCGCTGTAAGGCGTCGTTCTAATACGTCTTCCTAAGGCGTCGCTGTAACGTGTCGTTCTAATACGTCTTCCTAATGCGTCGCTGTAAGGCGACGTGCTTCCTAAAGGAGACGATCCAAGGCGTCGTTGTAAGGCGTCGTTCTAAGGCGTCGTTGTAAGGCGTCGTTCTAATACTCTTCCTAAGGAGACGTTCTAATACGTCTACCTAAGGAAACGTTCTAAGACGTCGTTGTAAGGCGTCGTCGTAAGGCGTGATTGTAAGGCGTCGTTCTAAGGCGTCGCTGTAAGGCGTCGTTCTGATACGTCTTCCTAAGGCGTCGCTGTAAGGCATCGTACTAATACGTCTTCCTAAGGCGTCGCTGTAAGGCGACGTTGTAAGGCGTCGCTGCAAAGCGTCGTTCTGATACCTCTTCCTAAGGAGACGTTCTAAGGCATCGCTGGAAGGCGTCGTTCTAAGGCGTCGCTGTAAGGCGTCGTTCTAAGGCGTAGTTGTAAGGCGACGTTCTAATACGTCTTCCTAAGGAGACGTTCTAAGGCGTCGCTGTAAGGCGTCGTTCTAATACGTCTTCCTAATGCGTCGCTGTAAGCTCTCACCAGACAGGCACGCATTATTTTCTTCCATTCATCAGCAAACACATCACATTCAGGGTCGGCAGTCAGGAGGGCGGCATCCTTAGGGTTCGACATACCGGGGATTCAACTCTAGCAACCGATCTAGATAGCGGTAGTGCGAACAGGTTATGACGGCGGCTTTGACGGTGCCCAAGGTAGTTGTCGGGCACAAATAGGCAGCAGAAAAGTCCGTGGAGCTCAGGGCAGTCAATACGACCGCTTAGGGTTTTACAGGCAATCGTGAGCTGATCAAAGCCCCTTCTTACCTCCAACGAATTGAAGCCCAACAACCCTAGAAGATAGTTCGTTGGGTACATGAATGGAAAGTAATGGTACAGCCTTTGATACAAAAATCTCAGGAAGGTCTGTTGTGTGTGTGGCTCCGTAGCGAGTGTACTGTCTCTGAGTGTCAATATGGCTTCCGGGCGGGTAACAGCACCATGGACGCAGTGTTCGCCTTACGGACTCTGGCTGAGGCTTACAGAGAGAGAAGGAGAGCTTTGCATATGGCCTTTTTAGACCTGCAGAAGGCCTTCGACTGTATACCTCGGCAGTCCATCTGTTGGGCACTGCGCTTCAAGGGCGTTCCCGAGGCCTATATTGACATTATCAGAGATATATACCACGATTCCGTGTCCTCTGTCCAGACCGCTGTTGGCGAATGCAATGACTTTCCAATATCTGTTGGCGTTCACCAAGGCTCGGCTCTTAGCCCGTTCTTGTTTAACATGGTGCTCGATGTAGTTGCGGCAAACATCCAAGATCAGCCTCTATGGCTAATTATGTATGCCGACGACATCGCCCTCGTTAATCAGAACAAAGCCCATCTTGAGCGCAAAGTCAACATTTGGAAGACACGCTGGAAAACTGTGGTCTTAGACTAAATATAGCGAAGACTGAGTACATGTCCTGTGGCAGCACGGATTCAACACCATCCGACTAGGTTCCGATCTGATCACAAAGTTCGATACGTTCAGGTACCTTGGATCCGTGCTGCAACATGTCTGGCAACGTGGACGACGATGTCCAAGCACTTATAGGCAGGGCTTGGGCGAAGTGGCGCAAGGTAACGGGCGTTGTATGCGACCGCAAAATGTCTCGAAGCTCAAGGGGCAGATATATAATGCATCATACGGCCTGTCCTCCTGTACGGTGGCGAATGTTGGCCAGCACTAAGCAGACACAGCCAGGAGCTTCGCGTCGCGGAGATGAAGATGCTGAGGTGGATGAGCGGCGTAACGCAATTTGATCGAATACGCAACTCATTCTTCCGAGGTAATCTTGGTGTCCGTGACTTTGGGGGAAAAACTGCAAGAGTGTCGTCTACGATGGTATGGCCACATCATGCACCGCCCTGTGAAGTACGTTGGTCGGAGATGCATGAATGTGGCTGTCCCCCTAAGGCTAGGTCCCGTGGTCGCCTGTGGTCCGACATGAGAGCCAATGGACTCACTGAAAGGGATGTTGGAGATCGGGCAAAGTGGATGAAGCGCAGTCGCAAAGCGAACCCTGGCAATAGCCGGGATTAATGCCAGGTGGAAGAAGTTACATACAAAAATAAAAAAATTTCCTCTTTATAATACTTTTTAACCGACTTCTTCAAAAAAAAGGAAGTTCTATGTTCGGCTGTATGTATTTTTTTTTTTGATGTAGGTTCACCGATTTTTCCGCCAATTCTGGAGTATTCTGGACCGATTTAAAAAAAAAATTTTTTTTATTCAAAAGCCTATACTTACTCCTGAGGTGGTCCCGTTGTCACCAAGTTAGATTCTGATGATGGGCTTCCATGAAAATCGAGGGAAACCCTCTAATTTTGTAAGATATCACATACACTGTTTTTAGTGGTACCTGCGTACCACTAAAGTGTTTGTAAAAATTAAAAAAAAATATACAAAAAAAAACCGACTTCCAAAAACAAAACACTACGAAGTAAAAAATAACTTTCATTTCGGAAATCGGTGTTCAAAAACGAAACAACCAAAAACACCGACTTCCGAAATTAAAGTTATTTTTTGTAAAAAAGTTTTTTAGTATACATGATTTCAAACACAATGTGAATTGTTACTGAATAAATTTAATTGAATTTCTTTCAGTTGATTGAATTTGGGATTATTTGTTGTCGCTACATAAGTACTGAAGTTCTTTGTTTACAAAATGTATAGCTTCTTCTGACGGGCAATATGATGCTCTATTTCAATTGTTGTCTAGTACTTATCAATATCATATTGATAACGTGTTTTATTTTATTTCAGTAAGCATTGCGCGAAGTGGAGCAATTTAAAACAACTAATTATAGCGCTCAAGCAAGCACGAGTAAGTAATGGCGATGTAGCGGAATTATTAGGGATTAACGTGAGTATCGGTAAACAGTACATTTAGTTATGTACCGTTTTAAAGTTATAGCACACTTGTCAACTCGGAAAGGGTTGGTCATTGTATCAAATCGAGCCTATTGCAACTGACTGACGGATAATTGGAATCGTAACGTAATCGCCTCGCCTCGGGAGAAGCTCACGAACCGCGGTGCGGTGCATGGTCAACTTGCAGTTCCCGCGCTTAGGTACGTCTCTCCGCGCTCACTCAGTCTCACCCCCTCCCGCGGCCTGTCTGCAGCACACTACTGTTGTCAGCGAGCCGTAAGCGCGGCGTCGCCTAGCCTTAGCCGAGTCGACGTCGATCCGCTTTGGTTACGTGCTCACGTTTTGGGTGCTCTGCTCTCTTGAAAAAGCTTAAAAATAGCGTGCAGATGAAGCAGTGTTTCGTCGGCATTTACTGAGAAAAATCTGTAGTAATCTACATGATATTACTGTAACTTGGTTTAGCCAGAATTTATGTATCGGTATCACATAATAAGAAAAAAATCACCAAATCACCTCCATATTGTTGAGATGAAACCATTTACTCCTTAATTTTTTAACAAAAGACTAAAAAAATATTTACGAAAATATCTTGGTTTTGTTACTTTTTAAAAATATGTATTTGTTTTGTTATAAAAAAATTAAAACACGGGTAGCGGAGTGGCGCGAAGAGGTGTGGTTAGCTTCGTTTGTATGCACAAGGTCATTGGCATGTATACAAGCCTTAAGTTGATGCTTGTTTGACGGCGAGGCGAAAGGCGATAGGGTACGATTTCCGAGTTGAATATGACCTTTAAATGATTTTCTACGAGAAACATTCCAGATATCGTTGATGCTATGGATATACTTGCGGATTTTGTTTTTTTTTAAGGATGGGAAATCATCAAATGACTCCTTCCGCTCTGGGCGGAGCGGAAGGGAGTGTCAGACTCTTACTGTTTAAAACCCACCCGTGTTCCTCCTGGTGTACGGGCGCCGTGCAGCAACGCATGCCTGACGCAGCGTCGCCAACTCTTGGTTTTACCCAGGGCATTGCCACGTCACAAATATCGGACATGGCCTCCCGGAACCACTCTGCTTCGTCGTTGATGTCAGCAGGCCTGTCCGGAGGTGACACCCAGGCCTGCGCGATCGAAGCTTCCAGGAGGAGCTCCCGGTCAAGCTGCTTCAGCGCCCACCGCGGACCACTCGGGGCCTGCCGGACTGGCGCGGTTGAGGTTCGGGTGGAGACGACAAACCGGATATATCGGTGATCAGAATAGGTCTCCACCTCCTCTAATACGCGCCAGTCAATGACGCGCGATGTCAGAGCAGGGCTGGCGAACGAGATGTCCACCACAGATTCCCCCTGCATCCGCACACACGTTGGGACAGAACTCCGGTTTAGGACGACCAGGCCTGTCTCCAGAGCCCAGTCCACACCATACTGCCCCGCGTATAACGGGAACCCCAAGCCAAGTGCTTTGCATTGAAGTCCCCGAGAACGAGCACGGGACAGGAACGATACCCGGCGACGACGACGCCCAACTCTGTAAGGGAGTTTTGGAACTCGGCGAGAGTTCGGCTCGGGGAGAAGTACACTCCTACCACTACAATCTCCCCGAACCGTGCTGCTACACACCCCTGTCCTCTCCTGACGCTTTCGAGGGATAGGGTACCGGCAGCGGCCGACGAAATTAGGGCCACCGAACCGTTCAGGTCCTGAGCGGTAGCGCAGTGGTTGATATTCGCCTGGAGGAAGCGTAGTGGAGCCGTTATTGACACTCCATTTCAGCCGCCTCCTACGTCCCCTGTGAGGGCTCTCTCGCAGCAACCGAAGCTGACGATATTTATTTTTTTCGGTCACTATTCGATATTTATTATTTATTTCGTTCAGAGTTCGTGCCAATTTCCTAGTTAATAAACTCTAGGAATAAGATATTCTTCCATATAAACCTTAACACCCCATAAATCTCTCACTCTTCTAGGGGTAGTTGTGAAAAACGAATAATGGCAACCTTTATTTATTCACTTTTAACTTCTATGTGCTCCGGTGGAACCAAAAGGTTCCATTTGCGATACAACGGTGGGGCATTGGTGAGCCAAGAGGTTAAAACGCTGGCAACACCGCCGTGTTTACAATATCTGGGGAATTTAATGAAAAAAAAACCAGTCAAATACCCTTAATTCAACAGTACCTACTCTTTTACAGCGAAATACAGTCCACAGATGGTGGAACCGCTGGTGCAATGAAGGGAATTTGTCCGACCGTAAAAGAACGGGAAAAAGAAGAAAAACAACGGCTCAGGAAGACCAACTTATACTGGACCGGGTATCTCAAAGCCAAGGTGTACATACTCCGTCCCTGGCTAAAGAGCTTGGTCTTTCCGTGATGTAAGTAATAAATAATATTTATTTTGTAAATCACCGGATAATTGCAAACTCCGTAAGATTGTAATAAATCTTTATCAATTCACACACGATGCCATTTTAGTCGCCTTACAAAGTTAACCCTTTTAATGTGCCCGACAAAACCACCTCCAGGCGCGATTACTTTTAACTGACTTCTTCAAAAAGGAGGAGGTTCTATGTTCGGCTCTATGTAATTGTTTTTTTTTGTATTTTTATTTATAGTGCGTATTTTTTTTCTGTATGCGTCATGCTTGGCGCAAATATACGCCTTTTCTTTCCGGCATTTTCATTGACACCCCATAGAATCCACCCTAGGGTGGGTGGATACACGGGAACGTATGTCCATCCAGCCTAGGGTGGGTGGATACACGGGAACGTATGTCCGAGAATCCACCCTGAGCCAGGTTGGATAGATGGAATCTATGTCAAATCGATGTTCTGTTTTTCCACCCTAGGTATAAGTGGAGCACACATCAACCGACTACAATAATACCCAATTTACGAGCAAGTGTGATGATCATTTATCTTGTGATACCCTGGCTCAGGATGGATTCTCGGACATACGTTTCCAAGTATCCACCCTAGGGTGGATTCTACGGGGTGTCAAAATGGAAATGCCGTTTCTTTCTATATTTTCTAAATAATAGGTACAGCGCAATATAAATAATTAATGCATTAGAATTATGAAACACGCTGTTATTGTTTATGTATCAAAACAAAGTCACCGTTCCATTCCGCGCCGTCCTTGGCTCGAACTGCGCTCGCTACTGCATGTTTTAAACTCATGCGTCATGGTAATAATATTTTTTTTTTTTTTTTTTCTTTATTCAAACGTCCGTAATCTTTTTTTTACGATTGCATACATGAAGTGGGCTGCCGTTGTCAGACGACTAAAATTGTTCCATGACTGAATGACAGACAACGTACAGCCAAAACTACTGGTCGTAGAAGGCGTCGAAGCTTCCGTAGAGAACATTAAGAGGGGATTTCTCGAAATTCCTACGGGAACGGAAAGTGCGCGTACGAAGTCGCGTGTAATAGCTAGTAAGGTTCTAAATTTTGCATATTATTGTGAACTGATCGCTTTCATCTGCCTGCCTTTTCCCAACTATATTGGGGTCGGCTTCCAGTCAAACCGGATTCAGCTGAATACCAGTGTTTTACGTGAAGCGGCTGCCTACCAGACCTCCACAACCCATTAAATCGGTGACACGGTATTTCTTGGCAAGACTGGAGTCAGATTTACTGGCTTCTGACAATCCGTAACGACTGCCAAAGTTCTACAAATGACAGCCTGGACCAACAGCTTAACGTGCTTTCCGAGGCACGGAGGAAACTCGGTATTTTAAGATGGTCACCCATCCACAGACCAACCTTGGCAAGCATTGCTTAACCTTGAAGATCGATCTGTGCGACTGTTATTCTTTAGCCACGAGCTACACATTAAATCCCATCCAAATACTATAGTTTCAAATTTATTTGTGTCTTATTGGGAAAAATGAGTTTACAATATCACGCGATACTTTATGAACTTACGGTGTTTTCAATATTCCAGTGAAATATACCTACAACTTGTAACAGAATAAACGCAATATTTAAAAAAAAATAGCTACTTTTTCCTCTTTATAATAGTAGTGTAGATGGAGAAAATAAGTGTATTTTTTCCGACATCTTCAACAAACATCGTGGCATTTTAGCCAATTTACACTAAAACCTACATCATCTGCCTCGCCTTTTCCCAACTATATTGGGGTCGGCTTCCAGTCAAACCGGAGTCAGCTGAATATCAGTGTTTTACGTGGAGCGGCTGCCTACCAGACCTCCACAACCCATAAACTGGGTAACACGGTATTTCTTGGCAAGACTGGAGTCAGATTTACTGGCTTCTGACAATCCGCAACGACTGCCAAAGATGTACAAATGACAGCCGGGACCAACGGCTTAACTTGCTTTCCGAGGCACGGAGGAAACTCGGTATGCTAAGATGGTCACCCATCCACAGACCAACCTTGGCAAGCGTAGCTTAACCTATACGATCGACCCGTGCGGCTTTTATTATTTAGCCACGAGCTCCTCACACACTAAAACCTACAGTTATATTGTAAATATAAATGTTTTTGGAACGAAGTTCCTTATCGCGCGTTGTGAAAGGGGGCTAAACGGAAAAAATTCTTACGAAAAGTTGTCACGACACTTTTTGCTATAGTAAGCTATTGTAAGCTGTGCGGCGTCGCATGTTTCTCTGTCTGTCTCTCTCTCTCGATCTCGATTGAGATGAGAAACAGTGGGTCATTAGTTGCCAACGATACGATACCATCTTAGGGAAAAGGATAAAGTCGTAAAACACAGTTATGTTTGTAGGTTTATTACAATTCGCGCGTTGAGAAAGGGGGCTAGACGGAAAAAATTAAGACCAAAAGTTGTAACGACACATTAAGACCAAAAGTTGTAACGACTCTTTTTGCTATAGTTGTAAGCCGTGCGGCGTAGGAACTTCGTTCCATCCGGGTGTCCCTTGACACCTCTCAAGTTTTTTTTTTATTTTTGTATGTTTGTAACGAATAAACTCAAAAACTCGTGCACCGATTTCAAATTTTTTTTCACCATTGGAATGCTACGTTATCCCTCAGTAACATAGGCTATAATTAATTTTCGACCAAAATAGAGATCCCTACGAGAATTGCAATATTTAAGAGGTCGCAGGCGACGTGCAAATAAATCTATCTCATAAATAAAATCACTTCGTTGACTGGTGAAAATTGTATGAAATACCTTATGCAGTCTTTAAGTTTATCGCTTACAGACACAGACGCGAGGGGGGGGGGGGGGGGGTTTCTGACACCGCGGCCCTAGAACGCGGCGGCCATTAGGAGGAACACGCATGGAGTTCAGTCAGTAAAAGTCTGACACTCCCTTCTCCTCCGCCCAAAGCGGGAGACATCTTTTATTTTCATGATTCCCATCCTTACAAACAAAGGGGAGTTTTATGAGCTTTAAAATGATGCCGTGGCATTGAAAGGGATTTTATCGCACGGCATTAAAAGACGCGCCACAGGCTCCCGTGGCGGGATGCCGTGGCATACTGCGGTAGGCAACGGCATGCCACGGACTCCGGCGCTCGTAGTGATATACTGCGGGGTGCGGCGGCGGCGGCGGCGGCGGCGGCGGCGGCATGCCGTGGCAAAGTGCTGGAATGCCGCGGTATCTAAGCGGCCAGTGTGCGCTGACTCACGGCAAAATCCCTTGCCATGCCGTCCCGGTCTGCGTAGGCCTTAACTTGATTGTATTCGTAGGTAATTGAATGTTTCTTATTTCTTTTTTCTAGGCTTGTAAGAAGAAGACTGAAAGAGGCAGGGTTTACACGAAAGTTTAGAGGACCCTATATACCCCTGAAACAAGGCCGGACTAAAAAGTAATTAATTTTTCTTCTTATCGTGTGGTCAGTAAGGTTTAACGACCTCACACACCCTGGTGTCAGAGTTTTCAAACCGCCTCAAAGGCCTAGTAATTAATTTAATCACTAGGCTTCTTGCGAACGGGCCACCGACTACACCTGAGCCACCGGTGGCTGGTGACAAACTGTTTACATGATTTCTAACGGCTTCTGTACGGAAATGTGTAGCGAGTCCATCCGGGACTCAGTGTCCGTGATATGTTACCGGTGGCGACCACTCCTGACAAAATACACTTTTACAACACGCTTGCTCAAAAAAAGCATTTACGTAGCCTGTACACATTGTTCGAAAGTTAAAAGTTACGCACCATACAATGAAACGTGCGGTAAAATAGGTACTCTCACCTAAGTAGGTACCCACTTTACCGCACGCTCCGTTTTATCGCCAAACAACGGAGCATGCGGTAAAAGGTGCAGTATACGTAAAGGTGCAGGTACGTGCAGTGCGTGTCCTTTACGGTTCTTTTTTTTTAATTTCCCAAAAAAATATACAAGAATTCCCAAGGAGTTTCACAATACAAGAGTAAGGAAAGTTCAGAAGCTAGGAGGTGAAAAGAAGCGCAGTATACTTTCCAATGCTTCCTTACTTTTCATTTCCTTATAAAATTTTCAATAATACTCAATTACTAACAAAATAATATTCAACTTTCTATGGCGGCAGAATCGTGAATACTACAGATTAAAAATGACCGCCACATAAAACTAAAGCTCATACATTTTAAGTATAAGTACTTTAAATTCAACTATATAAAAATGGAACATCCGGAGACTAATGCTTATATTCATTTAAAGTATTTTTATGTTCAGTTTTAAAAATAGAATATCAGCAAAATTATAGGAGATAACAGTAAGCTGAATGATCGAACCTCCTTGGAACAACCGCTCTTGCTCAATACGTTTCTCTCAATTTAATAATAAAGAGAAAATGAGACGATGAAGTAATTCTAATTTTTTGTTTCGACTTTCCGCCTGATGCCTAAAAATAAGTTTGTCTCATTACCTATTGTACATACTGTTTTCTCGCAAATGTGTTGTAAAATGTTGTATGAAACACGTGCGGATATTGGTATTTACAAACTCGTGACTATTGTTACACTCGTCTACTCGTTTGTAAAAACCAACTTACCGCACTAGTACCTATCATAAAAAACTATGATAAGCTTTCGTTGTGATGCATATTATTGTGTAACTACATTTTTTTTAATGCACAGGGTTGACGAGGACCTCAAAGAACGAATTATAACTATGAGACAAAACGGCGTTCCAGTCACCGAAATGGCTATGAAATTTCGAGTGGCGGTGAGTATACATCTTGCTACTATCATAATGGTGCTATAGCGGCATCAATGCTGCCACAGGAAAAACTAATCTATCGAAATTTGTATGGCAACAAAATGTACTGCAACGCCATCTATCTATCCCGCCAGCAGCGAACCACTAACGAAAACCTGCATGTCAAACCACGGTGTCAGTTTTCCGTGCGATTTGATCATAACATAACTACAACAGTCCGAATATCAACTATCGGGCAGTTGCCCACCGGGCACATCAACCGTCCGGTCTTCCCTTTTCAATGGAGGTTTCCGGGACTTTACTCTCTTTGCGCATATCTCAATGGTGCGTTTCCACCAGAGATGTACGAGGATGCGTAGCGAAGGATGTGTCTGTTATTAACCAATAGAATCGCTTGCGCTGAGCGAGGCTAGGCTAGCGAATCTGTTGGTTCTTAACAAGCTAACATTTACAATATACGAGTTTCTTTCTTACGGAGCCTGTCTGTTTTACTAAGGGTCTTATCTCACAGGACATTACTCCCTCTCTCTGCTCCGCTGCCTCGCTCCGCGTCAATGTACGCCTGTACAGGCTCTTTCTGGGTAAGCTCACTCCATCGTAGACTTTGTCTCTGTCATCTCTGACCTAGACTAAAGTCAAGAGCAAACCCATGACAAAAAAAAAGAAAACAATGGGGCAGACAACTGTCAAAGTGGCGCTAGTAGCGCACAGACCAATAAATGATTACTTTCAGTTTGATTAATTGAAGTATTGTACGATCTCAAACCTACCTGCATCGCATTACCTCGAAACATATAATGTAAGATAATGCGAATTCGATTTTATAAACCTTAGAAAAAATCAGACTGCCTATAATACATAAACAAACGAACAACTGATTCTTAAAGACTGCAATCACAGACAAAGGGCGAATTTCACCAACGAAACTGATACAAACCACGTCCTGTCAGTGTCGTTATTTCCCGTGGAATATTGACACTGACAGCTCTTGAACGCAGTTCAGATGTACTGATCGCGATCACTTTGACAAGGGTTCGTGTAGTGGTGGCGCCATCTGAGATCAGCTTTCACTTCCCGACCCACACTCAATCGCGGAATCTCTAAGGAAGGCTAGGCAGCCTTAATCGTGCAAACGGAGATTTGACTGATAGAGAAATACCTTCTGATATAAGACTATAAGTTAATGTTGTTTTTTTCAGCGTACCACCATATACCAATGGTGGCGACAGTGGTGTAAAGAGAATAACATGAAAACAACGGATAATAACACCAATGACTCGATTGACGAAGAACAGGCTTCAGCTGAAGATGCTAAAAACATGGAAACAACGGATACTGACACAAATGACTCGATTGAAGAAGAACAGCCTTTAGCTGAAGTAGCTAAAAACAAAAAAATAGAGAAAACGCCAAAGAAATTATTAACAAAAAAGGCTTTAAATTCCAAAGTCGAAAAAACAAAGCAAAAACCACAGAAAAAAAAGACATTCGATCCTAAAGTCAAAAAATCAAAACAAAAACTACGGAAATCATCAACAAAAAATACATTACGGAAGAAAAGGCCCGAGGAACACAAATCTTAAGATTTCAAACAAAATTCAATTGATTTGAATTCATTGATTTTTCTTACAAGATTCGTATTTAAATGCGAAAAAGTGTAAAAACAATAAATCGTACTCATTATTTTGTATTCTGCAATTATTATTACCCTAACTAAACATTTCTTTATTCGACAAATAGAAAGTCGTCATAATCCAAAATTATGAACGCGTCCATAGGCGCCGAGAGCTTTCAATCAATCAATTTATTTACACAGACAAATAAACCAACCATAAACACATCATTATCATCATCATCATATCAGCCGAAAGACGTCCACTGCCGGACATAGGCCTCCCCAAGCGTCGCCACAACGACCAATAACACATACGACATAAGAAATTAAAAAATACATTCAGTCAAACAAGTATCGGGAATGGATGGTTTGTTTATAGTTCCAAATTCAAATTTTTGTTTTTTTGTAGTTGTTAGATTGGCACAACTGTTTTCCATTTTGGCGCGGAGTTTGAGTTGCATCTGTTAATTATATTAAATACAGTGCTGGTTTTAGTAATATCATATATAGTGTGTATTGCGAATTTCATAATGGACAAAAATATCGAACAAAGAGTTTGTCTTAAATTTTGCATCGCCAATGGAATTTCGTGTTCGGAGTCACTGAAAATGTTACAGAAGGCTTACGGTGAATCGACTTTATCAAAAACTCGTGCTTATGAGTGGTTCAAAGCGTTCAAAAGCGGTCGAGATGTGATGGGAGATTTGCCTCGCTCTGGTAGGCTGTCAACGTCTGCAACTGAAGTTAACATCGCAAAAGTGAAGGAAATAGTGACTGAAAATCCCCATTCAACTCTGAGAGAGATAGCCGCCGAACTTTCTGTATCTCACGAGTCGATCCGTACCATTTTAACTAATCATTTGGGTATGAAACATGTTGCTGCTCGGCTAGTCCCAAAAGATCTGAATTTTCTCCAAAAACTCAATCGCATGAAAGTCGCTGAGGACATGCTAGAACGAGTCAGTTCGGACTCAACATTCATGAAACGCATTGTTACTGGTGACGAGACGTGGGTTTACGAGTTTGACATGCAAACTAGTCAACAAGCTTCGGAGTGGCGCCTTCCAACTGAACCGAAACCGAAAAAACCACGCCAAAGTCGATCAAAAGTCAAAGTCATGTTGACTGTTTTCTTTGACTATCGCGGTGTTGTGCACTCTGAATTCTTACCGGAAGGTCTAACGGTAAATAAAGAATATTATTTGAGCGTTATGCGGCGTTTAAGAGAGCAAATTCGACGAAAAAGGCCAGATTTGTGGAAAGAAAATTCTTGGATTTTGCACCACGACAATGCGCCTTCGCACAAGGCTATCATTGTGAACGAATTTTTAACCAAACACTCAACAAATACTATCCAGCAACCACCATATTCACCAGATATGGCTCCTGCTGACTTTTTTCTTTTTCCTAAACTCAAATTACCACTTCGTGGCACCCGTTTTCAATCGATAGAAGACATAAAGGAGAATTCGCGGCGAGAACTGAACTCAATTCCGGAAGCAGCGTTTAAAAAATGTTTTGATGAATGGATTATTCGTTGGCGCAAGTGTATCGTTTCTAAAGGAGCATACTTTGAAGGTGATAAAATAAATTTGGATGAATAACAGTCATTTTGTGTATTATTGATCTTTTCCCGGTACTTTCTTGACAGAGTAGTATGTTCGATAAAAAGAATGTAAGCAACCTTAAAGAGCTTAACCTTATATAAGTGTAAAAAAATTAACACAATGGGGTTATTATACTCATAATAATTAACAATTTTCACTATGGGACCAACACTGAAATCGTGAAAAACACTCTTTGAAAATGTGATTTAGATTTAGTGAACATTCTCTAAGAATAGGTAATATGCATGCGATTTTTTAATTTGCAAAATGTAATACTTAGATTCTCTAGTAAACAATCATGAAATTATTTTTTAAATACCTTCATCAGCGATGAAGTTATAAAGCTTCAAAGATCACAATTAGAAAGAGAAGTCCGATGTAAACTTTGACGTCATCGTCTATGACGCCTATAGGTACAGCTGCCATAGAAAAAAGCGTTTTCGCGAGAGGGACAGATATTTGTTTAAAATCGTAGACAGAGAATAGATATAGACATGCTCTTAGAATAATAATAATTGTTAAAGTAAGACGACGCATATGCAAAATGTCTATGTGTGAGCAAGACGCAGCATAGTTTTTCTATCTCTATTTGCGTATCGGTTTTTGTTGTCTGCCATCAGTAGTCATTGGTGGCAAACAAATTGTGCTGTCAGCGTATTTTCGTTGATAGAAGCTTATTTTGTGTGATTTACTGCTTTAGTGATATTCCAGAAGGTATTATTAAGTGTGTAGTGATGGTGAATTGCAGTATTTACGACTGTAAAAGCCGTAGTGAACGAAATCAACCAAACATAACCTTTCATCGGTAAGTAGCATTTTTTATCTATTACAGCAAGTAAATCAAAGATTATTGTACTCAAGACTATTTTCTGTCAATAACAAGCAAAGTTTATAACGTCTAAAAAGACGATAAATCCTAACTTGTTTTTCATATTAGCCGGCCAAAGTGTGAGGCAATTTATGTTAGGTTGTTATCTATGTCACTTCATGTCATTTGTAAATTGTCGGATAATAACTTGACGGGGATACCAGCACTTGATTATTTTTACCCCTAAACGTATTTTTCTTTTTAGGTTTCCGAATGATCCATTTTTTAAAAATAAATGGATTGACTGTACGGGCCGAGTTAACTGGCATCCAAGTCGTCACTCCCGTATTTGCTCACGACATTTCGAAGACAGTTGCTTTCGACAGAACTTAAATCGTACCTACTTAAATCCACGTGCGATACCCACACTTTTCATCCAGGTAAAGTAAATATATTACTTAATTTGTTATTAAGTAACTAAACATCAAAAAATTTAAATATACTAACTCATCTTCTTGATTACATTAGCAGTTAAGGCATTCAGTTCGCGCGCGAACACAATCAAATAGTAATAAATACATACGTTACCCCTTAAAAAGTTAAAAAAAAACGTGTTATTAATTGATATGAATTACATTACTCGTAGTAGACGTACAACCAAAATAATAAGAACGAGATTACCCACACAATGGGGGTAAAAGTCTAAGTATGGCAATATTAAATGCACGAAGTTGTAATGATGTACTTATGTCGAACTATCGCTATCCCTTACCGTTATACGCTGAGGACTTGTCTATATCTATTCTCTGTCTACGTTTAAAATAATTATATCTCTTTCGTTTTTCGAGTAATTTTGATTCTATTTTCACTGTTAGTATTATATTTTTGTATTTTTTACATAAACTGTATAGATGATAAATATGTTTTTCATGCATATTCCCTATTGTGGAAGTTGGAATCCGTTTTTTTTTTTTTTTAAGGTCAAATAAGTGAGTTATGGACTGTTAAGTTGGGCCCACAATTATTCTCACATAGAGGATTGAGGGCCTACTTGTACCGTATAACGTGTGCAACCAATTCGATACCAGAAATAAATTAAAAGACCCTTTATTGTATAAGAAAATCGAGTTTTATTTTTATTCTCTAAATTATGGAATAGGGTGAATACAATTTCTTTTAGATTGCAGCAAAGATTAGTTAATGTATTGTCATAGAAAAAATCGAAGAAAAATATTTTTTCTTCAATTTTTCACATAGGCATAGAATTTGAAATAACTATCAATTTAATACTCGTACATTTTCTCGTACACATTTGTACCAATAAAGTTAAGTTCAGTTTAATTTCCCCCGAAATCGGTCAAATAGAGATCTTCTAGCTAGCGTATGCCATTCACATCAGGAGTGAGGCTATCGAGAAACACAGGGAGGCACTTGCGGTCTCCCTGACATCAAGAAAGCCTTTGACTGGGTCTGGCACGATAGTATTATTGGTAAGTTTCCTTCCTTCGGTCTGCCCGTCGGATTATGTAATTGGATCGCAGATTTCCTCAGGAATGGTCTATCCGAGTGGTCATAGATAGCTGCTCGTCCGGACTGCTAGAGTTTGGTGCTTACAGCAACATTGTTCTTGCTGCATTTAAATGATCTGCTAACTCCCGGTATCTTTGGGTATGCAGACGTCAGCACTGTTGCTGAGAGATACGTGTCCGACGCACGAGCTAGTGGGTCTCAGCAGAGGTCCGGTCTCCGAAAGGCTATGGTTGAGCGCTTGAACTTGTCCTTTCAAGCTGTTTATGAATTGGGCGATCCCAATGTGATCAAGTTCAATGCTGCTAAGACCCAGGCGTGTCTTTTTCCAGTAAAAGGAGCCAAATCCACCCAGCTGCATTTTTCCCAGGTGTAACCGTACCGATAACCGACCAACTTGACCTTCTTGGTGTAACATTAACATGTACCCTCAATTTTGGCCCTTTCATAGAGGCAAAGGCTCAAGTGGCTGCCAAAACGTTGGGGCTTTTAGTGGAGGTGAGAAGGTACTTCACGCCGCAACAGCTGCTCAAACTTAATCAAGCGCAAGTTTGATCGTGTATTGAGTATTGCTCTCATCTTTGGGATGGATCTGCGCAAATAAAATTAAACCATTAACTTACAGCTGCTATTTGAAATCCTAAATGCTACTAAATAGTGAAAGCAAGATCAGGTCACCAGTTATTGTTGTTTTAAAGTTATGAGCTGAAGATAGAACGCATAGAAATAATTTTCCTGTTACAACTGTCAAAGTACTATTTGAAAACATAAATAATTGCGACACATGAATGAAATAATAAAGCGCCTGCAAGAAAAGTAGCTGCAACTTTTTACTTGAAGTATTTTTGCTCTTTAAATTATTCAGGTGTAGAAAGCGCCAAACCAAAAAAAAAAGAAATTAAGTATGTAAAGAAAACTAAGATAGGATTTATCATTCTGACCCATTTAGATCTCAATTCTTTTTTCGCTAAAATCTCCAACACAGATATTATTAAAATTGATTTTTTGGCTATTTTTTAACGTTTATGTTTTTGTTAGAAACTACTAAGATCTCCGTCACCCACTGTTTATATTTGGATTTATCATTCTGATCAAGCCAGTATTTAGTTCTGGTTATATCAGAATGAATACGTGATAGTTGTGGAGTACTGGCAAGATCTCGTCTTTATGACGCATCACAATGGCGGGACCAGTGCTATCGAGATATTCCGTTTATGCCGTGTGAGGTACAAAAAATATAGGGCAGGTACAAAATAGAACTGAATATACGTGGTACGTACGCGTTTCAATTATAAGAGTTGGTCCCGCCATTATGACGTTTTTATCCTGATGGAAAGCTGTTATGGTCGACGACGAAGGACCTTTGCCTTATTAGACTTACAGATTATCAGGATAGACTCCGGCAGGAGATCTGGCTCCTTAGCTGTAACAGTGGAAGTATTCCCAAAACATCTGACAGGAATATCTCAGCGCCAAACTGGATCTGTGTCTGTGCACTAGATTTGCTTCCTATGACCCTCTCATGGTCTTTCAAGTGTGGATGCGACACTTCCGTAGCCTTTTTTTTTTTTTTTTGTGCTGGGAAAAAATGCATTAGGTACGCATACCCTCCCGTCGGGGGAACGGGAGGGGTATGTGGGACTCCCCGGCCTGACCCGGTATACCCACTAAAATAACCCAGCGGCATTCCCGCATCGTCCGAGTGGAAGAGGACTGGGAGATCGGCATACTTCCGTACCCTGCGCACAGGAGCACAGCGACGCTGCTTGGCGGCACAATATGTTCGGTGGTAGTACTTTAAGACGAGCGTAGTCACTGACAGTGACTCCTGAAATATCTCTTCTTAGTTTTCAACTCATATTTCCTTGAAGACTTGTGTCTTTCTTGCCACTTTTTGTCTTGAAACCTTTTCACTAGTTCCCCCATTATTTTTTATTTCCTTCTTTTTGTTTCCGTCTTCACTGTCTCCTTTTGAATAATATATATCATCATGGCTTACAGCTAATTTTGATCTTTTAATTGGGCTTTTAAGATCTGTATTTTGTTTTAGTTTTGATTTGGTTTTAGATTTTGTGATAGTTTTTTCTACAAAGGTTTCACTTATTTGATCGTCACAAACTTGCCGAGGGCTAGTCGAGTCGCTTCGAAGCGAAGTGTGGCCTATGTCCAGCAGGTGGCTATAGCCGGAATTGATTGATTCTTTAATTGAAGATGTACTATACAGAGGATATTCTGTAAGTATTTTGGTTCTATTTAGTTCTCCAGTATAGAGGCATGTAGGATTGTCTTCAATCTCAGTTTTGATATCAACATTATCATCTCCCTCAAGGTCCATTTCAGAATGTTCGTCTTTTATTTCATCTTTAATTTCTGTCTCACCATTTTCTGATAGTGAAGGTTCATCGTCATCACGCGACTGAACAAGTTGCGTCATGTTATTTTGGTCCTCAATTTCTACAATGTGTACTGTTCCTGTAACAGACAAAGTCTTGGCTGATATAAGACTATCTGCTTCATCTTTTACTGCTTCGAAATATTGTTTTTGCATCTGTAATGAGAAAAAACATACCATTATGGAACTTTTTTTGCCAAATCAAAGGCTCGGATGCGTTACCACTAAAGACATGAAGAACTAGATAACGACACCGGCACACATACCCTTCTCTCCGGAACAGCGACGCTACTTGGCGGCACAACTATGTATGGTGGTAGTACTTCCAGACGAGCGTAGTCACTAACAGTGAGAATACTGTTACTTACTTGTTCTCCCTTGTTTATTAATCCCTGCAACAATGCATCGCTGAACAGCGCTTTGCTTCTGAACTTCGAGGCAGCTTTAAGCCTTGCAGCGCACTCCCAGCATATTAAGCACCCAAGTTTAGAACCTTCATTTTCTTCAAACTGGCGAAGGGAAGAAATAATTGAAGGTCATAAAGAATTTGCAGAGTTTGGCAACCGGTATATACAAATTAAAATGGCCGATTTTTGGCGCCATATAAAAAAATATTTAAGACAAGGCTGGCCAGATGACGTTCATAAACAGAAGGTGGCTTACCGTTATTCCAGTGGTAAAATGGAACATTGTTTTCAATTCAGTGTCCCTCAAATCAAACATTTTCACGTCAAAAGCTAGACACACCCTGCACATCTGAAAATAATGTGTATCTGTTCAGTACTTTAGCATTACTAAAAGAGTTATGAATATAAATATGGATGCATGGAGAGGGAGAGTGAGGCCGAAGAAATGTAATATGGATTGCGTGAGGTGTGATAAGAAACAAAAGTAATAGCGTGACGGCTGACAGGACGAATGCAGAGAAAAAAAAAAGACGTGTGGCACTCGGAGACTGCCGCGGTAAAGCTATTGCATAGCATTTTTTATCAACTTATGCAATTATAATTATATATTTATTTTATTTATGCAGTATTTTTTTTTTTCTTTGTTTTTTTTTTTTCTTTGATATTAATTCAAGTTACACTTTGAGCTAAAAAAAAAGTAAAAAGTATCACCGCTGTGCCGGTCGGAGTGGGGGGTGTTAGGTTCTTTTCGTTACGGAATTTCTGGATTCGGTCTCCACGCTCAAGGCCCGCGATAGAAGCTAAGCAATAGCTTAAAAAAAGACGTGTGGCACTCGGAGACTGCCGCGGTAAAGCTATTGCATAGCATTTTTTATCAACTTATGCAATTATAATTATATATTTATTTTATTTATGCAGTTTTTTTTTTTTTTCTTTGTTTTTTTTTTTTCTTTGATATTAATTCAAGTTACACTTTGAGCTAAAAAAAAGTAAAACTAAAAAGTATCACCGCTGTGCCGGTCGGAGTGGGGGGTGTTAGGTTTTTTTCGTTACGGAATTTCTGGATTCGGTCTCCACGCTCAAGGCCCGCGATGGAAGCTATGCAATAGCTTAAGTGTTGCTTCGACCCCAAGTAACATGGGATAAGGGCAGGAAGATGATGAATTTATAAATAACTAGCTTCTGCCAGCGGCTTCGCCCGCGTGGCCCCTAGGGAACATACTCCCGGGATCAAGAGTAGCTTATGTCCTTTCTCAGGCACCCAGCAGAAATCCGGCACCCCCAATCCGCACCCCAAACGACAATCCTGAATTCGCTGCTCGTATTATAATTTTTTTTAATATGAACTTACTTGAGCAGTGTGTAAGTTTAGCTGTGGAGGAGGGGGCAGCTCTAGAATATTGTCATCCCCACTTGATCCAGCAGCGTCTGACAGAGCAGGGTGATTGGAGCCAGACTGATCACCATGGTGCAATTCTCCTGTAGCCGACTTCCAGCGAGCGGCAAGATTGGAATGAGTATTCGTTTCAATCTTGAGATCTAAAAAGTAAAAATGTATTTAATAAAATATACACGTGTAACAGTAACAGAAACACACTTTAAAAATTCCTGTATATTCCTGTATATGGGCCACATAGAATCGCGACCGCGAGCGGCAAAGAGTATAATAATAATATGGGAGGCGGCGAGCGGACTGAGTGAGCCAGACTGAGCGTGTTGTGCGATGACGTCACACCGTCACCGGCAGCCTGCCTCGTGCGGTTACAACTTGTTTTACTTCTAAATCGGAAACTAATTGACGTATCGAAGTAATTCTTTCACTAGCATTTTTTATTTTAGACAGAGAAATAAAAAAATTAGTTATGCTTAAGAGTGCTAATAATCAAAATTCTTCATTACGTAGATTTATATCGTAACCTGATGCTGCATGTTCTGTTTTTGGTAGCGATACTGCTGGGTGTGTTGGCGATACTGAATTCTTTTTTTGTTGTGGATGTGGTAGCGGTGGTAGTGGTGTTGATGATCCATGTGGCATGGTTGGCTCCACATTCTCTTGTAAGTCCCTTGATGAGTTCTGAGTCACACGATTTGCTCGAGTCCAACAGGCCCGACACGCATAGATTGTTGCCACATCCTAAAATAGAATGACTTAATAACATACATTTTTAAATGCCATTATAACATTTATCATTGGACATACACCTACAGACTGAATATGACAAATAAGTACAGCGAAGTTATTACCCATCACAGAATTACCGCACCAACAGCTTGTTTCATCACAACTATAAAAAGTTAAAGTGAATATAAAAAATGATACTTTATTCAACTAAGCATTGTACCATTAATACCAGCAATTAGATAATCAAATATCTTACCTGATAATTATCTTGGGTAATAATAGGTAGTAAGTGGCTGTCTGCCGGAATCACGTAAAAAGCAAGTCCTCTAACAGAGAGACCACACCCGCGACAGACCATTTTATGGCCTAACAATCTTTCATTGTCAGCCTGTTCGGTATTCAATAAGTTGTAACAGAGGTTACAAATAAAAGCATCAAAAGGCATCTGAAAAAAAAAAAAAAGTAGTTTTGCATGAAATAAAGAGATTTTTTATTTTGTTTTAGTTAAAGGCATCTGAAAAATATAACATTTGGTTTAAATACCTGTTATATGAAATTCTATGAAAGTATAGATTTGTGTATACTTGAACAAAACAATGTCAATCCTATCCAGCCATGTGTAGCGATCGACATAATAGATTAAAGGGATATGGTATGCCACTATATAGCCAAGCATTCCCAAGAATACGTGGTTAGACAGTGCCAACATGAAGGCAAACGATCACAACAGCCCTCCGGCTTCGCTCCGGACACATACCCTTAAATAAATTCGACTTTTTAATGCGTTAAGTTGAATCTCCAAATTGTGTAGAATGCAACGTAATTGAAGATGTTTACCATATCATGATGGAATGTGTGCGGAACGAACCGGGGAGACAAGATTTAATTATGGTATTTAACAATATGAACGAGACTGGGTTATGTAACAGCATCCTTGATGCTCCTACTTCGAAAGCAACCAGGATGATGTACAGACTCGTTATTATTGGGATTAAACGCAGGGGTAATTAAGCATAAAAAGTAATTTATTTTAGTTATTGTTAGTTTTTTAAATTGATATGTAACGATGAGGGTGGCATAATCTGATTAGATTAAACCCTCGTTAATAAATAAAGAAAAAAAAACATAATAGATTGAGAATTCATAGGCCTGGGTAGCGTTACCGGGCATTGGGATAAAGCCTGACACAGTCAGGTTGTTTTTGGTGGTGTCCGGCAAAATTAGACAGTGTCCAGCCTGTCCGGCTTTTGTTAGGCAATTTGGATTGGATTAAAGCATTTTTTTACATTTGTCATACACATGTTTATTTCCACTCCACTTAACTCACCTTGTATCGCTACTCAGGTACTACTACTATTTCAATTATAGAAATTAATATACTTATTATTGAATATATAATTATGATCAATAGTAAAGAAGACTGATTCATTCAATTTTGTTTTTGTGTAACCGGCAGGCACTGAGCCTGCAACACAATTGAAACATTGACCCTACCTGTCTGGCGACTGATTAATTTGACCCTGCCTTACGGTCCTTGACTATTTACAGTTTAAGGTAAATTTTATGGTAAAAGATAAAAAACCTTGTGTTGCAGCCTTCACTCCGGCCTTTTTATCCATCTGTCCGGCTAAACTCGATCGTCTGTCCGGCTTTTCGGTTTAAAGACCTAGGGACCCTAGGCCTGGGTCGTATAAGCCACCAAATAAACACTGCTTTGAAAACTCAAGTTATGCTAACTTACATAAAATCGAACTGACAGACTGTCTTGTTGCTAAATAGTATTATTTTAGAATAGTATAGGTGCATACCTGGTTGTTCAACCATCGGGCAAGTCTTGTTAGCAGGGGTAAGGCTAGAGTAGACATATTATGCCTTTGAAGACATCTTACGGATATGCCACAGTTTAGGCACCTCATCATGATACGTAGAACAAAACAGTTGAATCCTTAATAGCAACAGTCGTTAGAAAACACAGAACACTAATAATGTATACACACCCGGTCACACGCTAATAATCTACCCCATTTGCCTTGGCCGAGGCATCACACGCATAGCTAGGACACTATACCTATTAATAAGCGTACTTATACGGCAGGGCCGATTTCGCTAATTCATTTTTTGTTGAGTTTGTTATTGTTATTGACATTAGACTGTAGCAGACTGCTGTGCACACATCTATATTATCATTATTACCATCTATATTACTATACTCTTTGCTGCTGTGCTGTGGCAGACTATCTATATTACTATACTCTTTGGGCAGACTGTAGCAGAATTTGTCTTCATTTGTTTTTACCGTTTATATCTTTGTTTGCTTGAAAAATCTCTTGTGTTTGTGTTGTAAACTAAATATTATAGTTATTTATTTCTTTATAATCGCGTTCCTCTCTCTGGAGCCCTAACCGCCTAGCGTAGCTTGGTCCATGTTCCCGATACCGGTAGCTACTATTTTTTTTTAGGGTTCCGTACCCAAAGGGTATCTACTATTTATATGTCTGTGGGGTATCCAACGAAACCCTATTACTAAGCCTTCACTGTCCGTCCGTCCGTCCGTCAGTTATTAGTTTAGTGTGGTTATTTAGTTAAGTTTTTATTTATTCCATTATTATTTTGTGTTTTGTGCGTCACTATTGGGGAAATAAACGTCTTTTCTTTTTTTTTCCTTTCAGTCTGTCTGTCAGCGAGCTGTATCTCAAGAACCGTAATAGGTAGACAGTTGAAACTCACAGCTGAAGTTCACAGATTGTGTATATCTATTGCCACTATAACAAAAAAATAATAAAAACTAAGGTTTATGGTACGGAACCCTTCGTGTGCGAGTCCGACTCGCTCTTTTGTTCGGTTTTTTTATATTTTTATTTTTTTGAAATACCTATTTAAAAATGTATCTATACCAATAGAGAGAGGTAATGTATGTGAGGTTGTAGGGAGAAATCTCTGGATCTACAGAACCGATTTTGAAAATTCTTTTACCAATAGAAAGCCACGATATTTGTGAGTCATTCTAATATATAAAATTCATCAGTTACTGAGTGACTGACAGACAACGCACACCCGAAAACACTGGTCGTAGAAAGCTAAAATTTGGGATATAGGTTCCTTGGGGAATGGAGAGGAGCACTAATTCAGGATTTCCCAAAATTCCTTCGGGAATGGTAAAAAACGGCGCGTACGAAGTCGCGGGTAAAGGCTAAACCTTATGCTTACTTTCTTACTAATATTTTAAATGCGAAAGTATCTGTCTGTCTGTCATCTGTCTCTTCCATGCCGAAGCTACTGAACTGATTTAAATGAAATTTGGTACACAGATAGTCTGACAGGTAGCATGAGAAAGGACATAGGCTCCTTTTTATCCTCCTCTCTAGGGACCACGCGGTAGGGACTGCCGGGGCAGCTAGTTTCTAATAATCAGTAGAGTAGCCGTGCCATTGCCCCCTCGTCGCAGACTGTGGTACTAGTCTCACCAAATTCCCAGCCACGTTGACGAGGAGAGTAGTGACAGGGTTACAAATGTAAGTACCCAGTGCATTGACGAATTGAGGAGTGCTTTGGTGCTTGTGTGCTATTCGGGAGTATCGTTACATGCTGCCTGAACCTAGGCCACGCTTACCTCGTTTGCCCATGCATAACAAGAATAGGGCACTGGTGGCTGTTCTGGAGTCGCAGTTGTCAAGCTATTTTGATAACTGTGATAACCTCACCGATACACATTCGATCATGTACTGCGCGGCTGTGGTGGCTTGTCGTGTAGCTCACGTCAAATTTGCTGATCACAGGGCTACATGACCAAAACAAGCCGTGCCGGCTTGGCAGTGCAGGATCGAGTGTCGTATTGGTGGGGCCAGAGCACTCATCGCAAACTAGTTTGCTTCAGGGAGGGCAACACTCGCCCAAGAATGATGCGCTTTGTGAGACGGGCGTTTTCGGGGACTGATATTAGTCCCCGAGAGTATTTGTCCCGGGTCACAGAGCGCATCGACTTCCTGAAGCAGAAGGTGTATGCATGGGCAAACCGTATTCGGAGGTATAAGCGGCGCGTGGAGCGATACACCCAAAATCGCACATTCCAGAGTAATTAAAGGTATACAGACCTTGGGAGCGACCGGACCAAGGTGTGACTGACACGCGCTTGCCGGATGATGATGCCACGTGTTCGTTCTGGCGCAGCATCTGGGTCGGTGCCTGTCAGTCACACCGAAGGTGGTTGGACTAGAGGTCGAACGAGCGTGCGATTCAATACCAGAAATGGGGGCAATCAAAATCAGCCCCCAAGATGTAGCTCGTGCAGTCCGTCCGTTGCCTAATTGGAAATCTCCAGGACCGGACGGACTGCACAATTTTTGGATTAAGTGGCTCCAAAAGTCGCACGTTCGGTTGGCATTTCTGTACCAGACTGCCTTGGATACTGGCTCGCTACCCGAGTTTCTTACAACAGGAGTTACCCACCTGCTTCACAAATCGGGTAGCAACGCGGAAACCAAAAATTACAGACCGATCACGTGCTACCGACGGTCTATAAGGTTCTTACATCCATTTTGAGAGCCAAAATTAACACACATAGACAGCAACTCGATTATGTCTGCCTCTTAGAATGGAAGTAGGAATGGGTCCCGCGGTACTAAGGAGCTGCTCCTCATAGATATGGCCATTAGCCAACAAATTCGGCGTTCCCGAAAGGATCTGTCGACATGCTGGATAGACTATAAGAAGGTCTATGACTCAGTGCCTCATACATGGCTCATGAGGGTGCTAGAATTGTATAAAATTGATACAACGCTACGCACCTTCCTGATGTCGTGTATGGGGCAGTGGAGGTCGGTTCTTCACTATCCAGGGTGTCGACAGATCCAGGCGAACAGCGAACCGATAAGGATCGAGCGTGCATTATTTCAGGGTGACAGTCGGAGTCCACTGTGGTTTTGTCTGGCCCTCAACCCTCTCAGTACATTGTTGGAGGGTTCGGGCCAAGGCTACCGGTTGAGAAGAAGTGGTCAGATCATATCGCACCTCCTTTACATGGATGACTTGAAACTCTTTGCTCCTAACAACTTTCAACTGATGAAGCTACTGAAGGTAACAGAAACCTTCAGTGGCGCCATCAGGATGGAATTTGGTTTGGGCAAATGTGCGGCCATGCATGTAAAGCGAGGGGAGATTATGGAATCCGTGGGAACACAACTCTCAGATTCCATAGACCTTAGGTCCCTCTCCTTAACCGAAACTTACAAGTACTTGGGTATGTCGGAAGCGTTAGGCATCAGTGTTACTGACATGAAACAATCGTTGAAGGAGCGTTTCTTTGGCCGCCTGAACAAAGTACTTAACAGTCTTTTATCAGGCGGAAACAAGGTACGCGCCTTCAACGGTTGGGTCATGCCGATTTTGATGTATTCTTTCGGCATACTCAAATGGACTCAGACGGAACTTGACGCCCTGGATAGGAGGGTACGTTCACTGCTTACCGCAAATTAGATGCATCACCCACGGTCATCGGTGATGAGGCTGTATATCCCGCGGAAGTGCGGGGGTCGTGGCTTCTTAAATGCTAAGACCCTGCACAACCGCGAGGTATGCAGCCTTAGGGAATACTTCCTAGAGGCCGACGTGGGTATGCATCGAGATGTGGTAGCGGTGAACAAAGGCCTTACCGCGCTCTCCTTGGCTAACGAGAACTGGCGCAAACCAGTGGTATTAGATACTAACGACCGCAGGGAGGTATGGCAGAGCAAGGAGCTTCACGGACGCTTTTATCGGGTCCTACATGGGCCCGATGTAGACTTCTTAGCGTCCTTAGCCTGACTTCTTTTTGGTGACCTCTTCGGGGAAACCGAAGGTTTTGTCTGTGCAATTATGAACGAAGTTATGATGACTAATAACTACCGGAAATACATTGTGAAGGACGGTATGGTTGACATATTTCGGGCATGTCACCGGCCCGGGGAATCCATCCACCACATTATTTCCGGTTGTTCTAGTCTGGCTAACGGAGACTATTTGCACAGGCACATCCTTGTCGCCAGGATTATCCACCAGCAACTTGCTCTTAAATACAATCTTGTGGAATCGGAAGTACCGTACTATAGGTATGTGCCCGACCCAGTTCTCGAAAGTGGTAGTTGCACATTGTATTGGGATCGGTCTATCATCACTGACAGGACTATTGTTGCCAATAAGCCTGATATAGTGGTGATAGACCGACTAGAGCGTCGCGCAATGATTGTTGATATAGCAGTCCCTCATGGCGAGAACCTCGTGAAGTCAGAGAGAAATAAACAAACGAAGTATCTTGACTTGGCTCGCGAGGTTGTCGACATGTGGGATGTGAACACAGCAGTCATTGTGCCGATAGTCGTGACGGCCAATGGCATTATTGCCAAGAGCCTCGACCAACATCTCAAGAGGCTCTCGTTGGGCAGCTGGATCAAGGGCTTGATCCAGAAAGCAGTAGGTACTCCTGGACATGGCGCGCATCGTTAGGAGGTTCCTCTCTCAGGAGCCCTGACCACCTGTAGCTTGGACCCTGTTCCCGATACCGGTGGGCTACTATTTTTTATATTTTTAAATGTTTTTGTTTTTTTTTTAGAAATATTTAAAAATGTAAATAATATGTAATTAAATGAATAAATAGAATAATAATAATAACGTTTATTTCGACGAACGAAAGATCATAGCTTCTCTTGCCTAATGCACTTCTTTTAATTTTTGAAACTGCTCGAAGTGGAGAAAAAGGAACGCAACTCGAGAAAATGTCAAGTTCAACTTGTCAAAATTTCAAAATATTATTCAGGTGTTCTGTGATTATTATTCCGTTTATCTTTTTCCGAGTGAATGGATGCGCTTCGATTATTTTGTAGATTTTTCTTGACGACTTGGCTTGCTAAACATTGACCTGGAAAATTTTTGGAATCCTACAACATCTCTATACCTGAATGAACCTTTCACGAAAATCTGGACTGTTTACTTTCTGAAACTTGTGAAGATGAACGCGAGCAAGTGTTGTGTGCTAAACTGCAATAATACTCGTAAGTATAATTGTCCATCTGTTTGTCTGTCACGACCATTTATCTCGGGAACGCGTGGAGGTATCGAATTTAAATAAAAACCATAAGAATATTCATGTCCCTTGCAACTAGTATGAAAAAATCAAACATATAAGTTAACGTAAAAAAATATACGATCGTTTATGAGTCAAAAACCGTAGAATTCGACACTCAAGGAAATCAAAACATATAGGGTATTTCCTGTTGACCTAGAACTATGTAATTTTGCAAGTAATACCATTATATGCAACAAGTACAGGGCAAAAGTCTGAAAACTGTACAAAAAATTGTAATTAAATTATAAAAAAAAATCGTCTTTATTTAAAGTAATTTGTAGCTACAAATCTGTACCTGGAACCCTTAGTGCGCGAGTCCGACTCACACTTATCGGGTTTTTTTTTTCTTGAAGAAATGAATGATCTTTATTTTCAGGTCCAGCTGTTATTTTGCATACGTTCCCTAATCCAGAAAAGGAGTTGGATAGATTTAATAGGTGGATATATGCAATTGGTGGAAATGTTTTAGTGTTGGATCCTAAGTCTGTTTTTAGGAATGGAAGAATCTGCCACTCACATTTTAATCCAAAATTCTTCACTGCAAGCAGAAGACTTAGCAAAAATTCAATTCCATCATTGTTTTTATC
The DNA here is from genome assembly GCA_950371165.1 of Lacanobia oleracea. Classification (NCBI taxonomy): domain Eukaryota; kingdom Metazoa; phylum Arthropoda; class Insecta; order Lepidoptera; family Noctuidae; genus Lacanobia; species Lacanobia oleracea. The sequence continues at coordinate 11,912,019 of OX493411.1, read as the reverse complement.
AGGTAGGAATGATAATCAATTTATCATGCAACAAGTTGACCCGCACAACTTCGTCTGCGTCACAATTTTCATTACTGCTCCGCTCCTGTTGATCTTAGCGTGATGATATATAGCCAATAGCCTTCCATGGGCTATATAACAATAAAAGAAAATTTCAAATTGGATCAGTAGTTCCTGCAAACAAACTCTTCAGCTTTATATATTAGTATAGATATGAAACTTCCTAGATAATACTATTGGCAGGTGCAGATTTAGTATGGGGGAGAATTAGTAATGAAAAGTATTATTTTGTTATGACATATATCTGAATGAAGTAAATTGTAACTACTGTACTAGTGATAAAATAACAAATAATAGTAAAATCTCAAAATCTCACTATATACAATGTACCCTGTGGGAGAAGGTTCATAGCAAAGAGTATGAGAGTATATATTATACTTTTGATGAGCCCAAGCTTCGCACTGGTGCAAATGTTTATTTAGCCCAACCTAAAAAAGTGAAGTTTTACTTAGTTACCAGAGTCAATAATATTGTGGTTCAGCTGAAATAAAAAGTGCAATAGACAACCATCAACAACATCTGCTTTCAGGTGTCTACCAGTTCCGGACATCTCTACCTCCGTTATAATTATTTGGTTGGGCGACTTTCTTTCATTTTGAGATATCTCCTAAGATATTCATTCAAATTAAATGGTGAGAATGGCAATTTTGCTCTAAATTCAACACTCAAGATAGCTAACATATTTACTAAGATTTGTACTTTATTAGTGAAACACCTCTGCAAATGAAGCAGTATTTTATATCAAACTAGCACTTCGCCCGCGACTTCGTTCGCGCAGGTTTAGTAGGCACTACCACAAACTTCATCTCCATAAGTCCTACCTCTATAAAGGGTAACGTGTAAATTACTTATTAATCTTCTTCCACCGGCGTTAATCCCGGCTATTGCCAGAGTCCGCCTTCCTACTTAGCTTCCTCCACTTTGCCCGATCTTGAACATCCTTCTCAGTCAGGCCATTAGCTCTCATGCCAGACTTGTCGACGTCCAGCTAGCGCTTGCGAGGGCGACCACGGGAACAGCCCCAAGAACAGCTATATTCATGCATCTCCGACCAACGTACTGCATAGGGCGGCGCATGATGTAGCCATACCATCGCAGACGACACTCTTGCAGTTTTTCCCCCACGTCACTGACACCAAGACTACCTCGGATGAAAGAGTTGCGTATGCGATCGGATCGCGTTACGCCACTCATCCACCTCAGCATCTTCATCTCCGTGACGCGAAGCTCCTGGGTGTGTCTGCTTAGTGCTGGCCAACATTCGCCCCCGTACAGTAGGACAGGCCCTATGATGCATTTATATATCTGCCCCTTGAGCTTCGGAGGCAGTTTGCGGTCGCATACAATGCCCGTTACCTCGCGCAACTTCACCCAAGCCGTACGTGCTTGGACATCGTCGTCCGCGTTGCCAGTCTCGTGCAGCACGGATCCAAGGTACCTTAACGTATCGGAATTTCTGGTCAGGTCCGAACCTATTCGGATGGTGTTTGAATCCGTTCTACCACAGAACATATACTCAGTCTTCGCCACATTTAGTCTCAGACCACCGTTTTCAAGCGTGTCCATCCAAATGTTGACTTAGCGCTCAAGATGGGCTTTGTTCTGATTAACGAGGGCGATGTCATCGGCATACATCATTAGCCATGGAGGCTGATCTTGGACGTTTGCCGTAACTACATCGAGCACTACGTTAAACAAGAACGGGCTAAGAGCCGAGCCTTGGTGAACGCCAACAGATATTGGGAAGCCATTCGATTCGCCAACAGCGGTCTGGACAGAGGACACGGAATCGCGGTACATGTCTCCTATAATGTCAATATAGGGTTCGGGAACGCCCTTAAAGCGCAGTGCCCACCAGATGGACTGCCGAGGTATACAGTCGAAGGCCTTCTGCAGGTCTAAAAAGGCCATATGCAAAGCTCTCCTTCTCTCTCTGTAGGCTTCAGCCAGATTCCGTAAGGCGAACACTGTGTCCATGGTGCTGTTACCCGCCCGGAACCCATATTAGCACTCAGAGACAGTACACTCGCTACGGAGCCGTGTGTCAATGATGCGCTCGAAGAGCTTCATAGTGTGGCACATTATCTTGATTCCGCGGTAGCTACTACAATCCTGTACGCTACCTTTGCCTTTGTAAATAGGGATAATCAGGCTAAATCGCCCCTGGTTCGGCATTCCCTTGGTGATCAGGATGCGGTTAAAAAGATCCGTCAGAAGGTCCACACCATGTGGGCCCATCGCCTTCCACACTTCAATTGGCACATTGTCAGGCCCGACCGCTTTCCGGTTCTTCATGTGGCGAAGAGCAATGCGAGTTTCGTCGGGGGAAATAGGGGAAATAAGTCCAAGGTTAGGAGGCGGTTCGGGAGGAAGGTTATGGGGATGCTGTTTGTTAGACAGCTCCGCGAAGTATGTAGACATCTCTCCTTAACAGAGGCGGCATCGTAGAGCAGCTTACCCTGGGCGTCCCTTACACAGAGACATTTGCTAATGTCCCGTGTAGCTTTCGCCCGGGCACGCGCCAGCTTAAAAATAAGCTTTTGCCCCTCCGCAGTTTCCAGCTTGTCGTATAAGGGCGCCAGACTTTTGCTGCGGGCTCTGGCCACAGCTTTTTGCAAGCGCGCTTAGCCGCTCCATATGCCTCCCTGTCATCCGGAGAGTTGGACCCTTGCCACTGTTTAAAGAAACCCTTCTTCTTCCGAGTCGCCTCCTGCACCCCGTCATCCCACCACTACGTCTCCTTTTCTATGGTGCGGCCACCACAAGAAGTGCCAAGGACGCGCTTACCCGCATCGGTGATTGCTGAATGGATCCTACTCCAGATCTCTTGAGCGAACTCATGCGGAGCACTGATTTCGAGATGCTCGACCTCCGCGATGAAGTCCGACTGCCTAGGACCATCAAGCAACCACCACTTAGTGCGGGGTTTGCGTTTCTCGATCACTTTCTTCTTCGGTACAACCGCAAAGTCCAGGACAAGGAGGCGGTGTTGAGCCGTTAGGCTTTCGCCTGGGATGACTTTGCAATTGGTAACCTTGCCAATGTGGCACCGTCGCACCAGCCGGTAATCTATTTGGGTTGAGTAGGCACCACTACGGTACGTAATAAGATGCTGGGGCTTCTTCTGAAAGAATGTGTTCGCGATGGCTAGGTCAGACACAGCGCAGGTGCTGAGTATACTGACTCCCTCTGCATTTAGCTGGCCATAACCAAAACCACCGTGAACACGTCCGTACTCTCCAGCAAACTGACCTACGTGACCATTGAGACCCCCCCCAACCAAAACACCTTCGGAATTCGGAATAGCGCGTAATACGTCCTCGAACTCATCCCAGAAAGCCTCCTTTTCAGACTCACAGCAACCAGTTTGAGGAGCATAGGCGCTGATTAGGTTTGTTACCGACCTTTCGATCAGCACCCTAACTCGCATCAACCGGTCGCTGCATCGGTCTACTTCAAGGAGTCCATCCTGAAGGTCCTTAGACAGCACCACGACCACTCCGCCCCTGCCCGTTAGTCATCCGGTGTACACTAGCCGGTACCCCTGCCCGATGTCATGTGACTTATTTGACCTTCCAGCGCGTCTCCTGAAGGAAGGCGTACTGGACCCGACACTTTGCAAGTACGTCCGCGAGTTCTCTGCAATGTCTAGTTAGGGAGCCAATGTTCCTGGTGGCAAAGCGGAACTTCTTCTTGGGTACTATCCTCTTTAGCCGTACCCGTACATGACACGGTAGCCCTAGCCCACTTATCGCAGGTTTAGGGCGATGTGCCTGCGCGTCGTTGTGCGGCGACGCCCTAGACCGAGTACCCTTACCTAAGTTGTTCCTGTCCATATACTACATATATGACTGAAGTTGGTTTTACGTGAGGCGACCAGCCGTCTAACCCCCACAACCCTACGAGAGGGAAACCAGGTTCGCCAGAGCCTCGTCCGTTGGACAGCAGGGTGCACCGCTAGCAGGTGAGGTTGGCTTGGGTCTTTAAGATGGTCGGGAGGAAGCACGGCTCCCTGTCGTTTCGGGCGACGCAGGTGCTCTCGGGGCATGGCTGCTTCGGGAAGTACCTGTGTCGCATAAAAAGGGAGCCGGACGCTCGGTGCCATCACTGCACCGACTGTCGGGAGGACACGGCGCAGCACACACTGGCAGAGTGTGCCGCATGGGAGGAGCAGCGCCGTGCCCTCATATCCGAAGTGGGACCCGACCTGTCGCTGCCGGCCGTCGCTCGTTCGATGGTCGGGAGCGCCGAGTCATGGAATGCGGTAATCTCCTTCTGCGAAATCGTAATTTCGCAGAAGGAGGCTGCGGAGAGGGAGGGGGAGGCCGTGGCCACTCTCCCGTGCCGTAGTAGGCGAACCGGGCGTCGGCGGAGGGCGGACAACGCCCTCTTCCAGCCCCCGTAGAAAGGTCCGGAGGGACGGTGAACTCGGGGTCGTCCGCCGCCCCCAATCCAGCAGGACCCGAGACGGTGGCGCGTATTGTTCCAGACGCGCCCCCACTGGACGTTGCGGGGGGACCTTGTTCCTCCCGCGGGCCTGAGGTGGCCTGCAAACGCGGGCAATAGCCGGGGATTATGGAAGGCGTACTAGCTCTCACAATCCTCGGTCAAGTGTGAGATGGAACACCGGGGTGCTTTTTAGTCAGTAAGAGTCTGACAGACCCCTTCGCCCGCCCCAGGCGAGGGACATCCATGAGGATTTTCCACCCCGGCAAGAAAAAAAAAAAAAAAAAAGGGTCTTTAAGATGGTAACGGACCCCATACACCCCAGGTGTAAATTACTTATTAATAAACTCCCCTTATTCTTCTTTTTCTTATCATGTGGGTAGTAAGGTCTAAAGACCACACACCCTAGTGTCAGAGTTTCTAAACCGCCACAACCAAGTATTTTTATACCCGTCTTACCTTTTAACCGAAAGGTCCGATTTGCATAATTTAAATTGTTATTTACGTATACATAACCAACCAAATTACCAAACCATTTAAATGGATACGGATTTATAATAATATCATGATATTCCATTCCATTCCACCCGGGTTTTGATCGAATAATTTGAACAAAAACAAAACTCTACAAAGTAAAAAATAACTTTGATTTCGGAAGTCGGTGTTTTTGATTACTTATTTTGTTTTTGAACATGGCAAAAAACTTTTTTACAAAAAAATAAAAGCGACTTTTTTTTTTTTTTTACTATTGATAGGCACGCGTTTGACCACTATCTCACCTGATGGTAAGCGAGGATGTGGTCGAAGATGGAGCACGCTTGCCTAGAAATAACCTATTCACTCTTGATTTAAAGACTCCGAGGTTGTAGCTATCAGGAAAACACAGACTCCGGCAGGGAATTCCACTCCTTAGCTGTACGCACTATGAATGTGTTCCCAAAACGTTTTGTGCGTATGGGTGGGATGTCCACCATGTACCGGTGGCGCATCGCCGTTCGTCTTGTGGTCCGATGATGGAACGGGCTTGGCGGAATTAAATTATGCAATTCCGTCGCACATTCCCCAAAATGCAACCGGTAAAAAACCGACAGGCTAGCAACTCGACGTCGATGTTCAAGACTTTGGAGCTTCGACGCGACGAGCCTCTCATTGCCGATGATCCTCTTGGCTCGTTTCTCAAGGGCATCAAGCTGGTATCTGGCAGATCCATCCCAAAGATGAGAGCAGTATTCCATACACGATCGAACTTGCTCTTGATAGAGTTTGAGCAGCTGTTCCGGCGTGAAGTACCGTCTCACCTTAGCCAGAATCCCCAACTTCTTTGCAGCCACTTGAGCTTTTGCCTCTATGTAAGGGCCAAAATTGAGAGTAGATGTTAATGTAACCCCAAGAAGCTCAAGATGGTCGGTTATCGGCACGGTTTCACCGCGAAAAGATGGAGCTGGGCGGAATTGGCTCCTTTTGGTGGAAAATAGACACGCTTGGGTCTTAGCAGCATTGAACTTGACCAGATTGGCATCGCCCCAATCAGAAACCCCCTTTAGGGACACGTTCAAGCGCTCAACCATTGCCTCCCGGAGAGACCGGATCTGCGACCCACCAGCTCGTGCGTCGGACACGTATCTTTCAGCAACAGTGCTGTCGTCTGCATACCCAAAGGTACCGGGTTTAAGCAGATCATTAATATGCAGCAAGAACAGTGTTGCCGAAAGCACCGACCCCTGAGGAACCCCGGCATTAATATCCAGCAGTCCAGACGAGCAGCCATCTATGACCACTCGGATAGACCGATCCCTCAGGAAATCTGCGATCCAATCACACAAACCGGCGGGCAGACCAAAGGAAGGAAGCTTACTAATAAGGCCATCGTGCCAGACCCTGTCGAAGGCCTTCGAGATGTCAAGGGAGACCGCCAGTGCCTCCCCGTGCTTCTCTGTGGCCTCACTCCAGATGTGAATGGCATACGCTAGAAGATCCCCAGTTGACCGATTTCGGCGAAACCCGTATTGCCGGTCACTAAGGATATCATTCGCTTCTAGGTACGCCAGGAGCTTATGATTCAGCACGCGTTCCATAGTCTTACAGAGTATGGACGTTACCGAGATGGGTCTATAATTCGACGGGTCAGCTCGACTACCCTTCTTGGGCACGGGCTGCACGTTAGCTTGCTTCCAAGCCTTCGGCACTTTTCCAGTCTCAAACGAAAGGCGAAATAGGCGTGTCAAGATCGGAGACAAATCAGGCGCACAAGTCTTCAGAACAATTGCCGGTATCCCGTCGGGACCACTAGCCTTGTTCACGTCTAGGTTACGCAGTACCCTACGGACGTCCTTCTGATGAATGCGAATGTTCGACATACTCGACTCGCATTCACCAGGAGAGGCGGAGGGCGTCGCGCCACCAGGATCCAGACGTGAAGATTCCGCAAACAAAGAAGCAAACAAGTTCGCTTTCTCCTCAGCGGAGTGGGCCAGCGTCCCGTCGGATCTCAGCAGTAGTGGTAGTGAGGGGCGGCAGAAGTTCGATTCGACCGACTTAGCCAGGGACCAAAAAGCCTTACTACCTGCTGGGTATGAAGCAAGTTTGTTCCCTATTCGGCTAATGTGGTCAAACCGAGCCCTCCGCAACACCTTCTTGCAGGACTTAGCAGCCCTGTTGAAGGCTCTCTTCTTCTGACTCACGTCATTTGCTTTGCGCGTACGAGCGTCGACCTATGCTAGGTACGCCGCGTGCTTAAGCGCATCGGCGCGGTTGCACTCGGCACCAAACCAAGGACGAGCTTCGCCAGATATTGCTATGTTAGAGAACGGAATGTAGTACTCCATTCCCCTCCGCAACACATCCGTCACGGCGTCCGCGCACGACGTAGCATCAGTGGAAGAAAAGCAAGTAGGCTGCCAAGGGTAACATGCGAAGAAAGATCGCATGCCATCCCAATCTGCTGACTTGTATCGCCATACCCGCCGGGTGCCTCTTGGGCTAGGATCGGGCGGAGAGTAGACAGACACAGACTTCACCAGACAGTGGTCGGAACTACCCAGTGGTGATGAAATCGACACCGAATAGCGGTCTGGATCTGTTGTCAGCAGAAGGTCCAAGCAATTGGCAGTGTGCGAATCAACATCCGGCACCCTCGTTGCCCCCTGGACCAGCTGGGTAAGATTTAACGCAAGCGCTAGCTTTCGCGTCTCTCGTCCAGCATGGTCTGTGCACTGGTATGGGAAGAGCCACTCCTGATGGTGGGCATTGAAGTCCCCCAGTAACACCGCCCGCCGCCTCACTCAGGTGCTGTGTAAGCCCAGTTGTCTCCAAATCACCGCTGTGCGAACGGTAGACGCATGCGTAGACAATTTTGTCTAGACCTGTGTCCACCATAGCCCACAGCGTTGAGAACCTGGAGTCTTCAAGGTAGCGGAGACGCCGATAGCAGATGTCGTCCCGGGCGTACATGCATACGCCCGCGCGGGGTCTAAAGTGGTGCTCCAGGGTAAACCCAGGGTAAGACAGGTATGACACGTCCGACGGACATCCGATCCACGTCTCCGACAGGAACAAGAGCGCTGGTTTCTCGGTCTCAAGATTTATTTTTTTGTCAAAAAGTTTTTTTTTTTTACTATTAATTGGCACGCGCTTGACCACCATCTCACCTGATGGTAAGCGATGATGTGGTCGAAGATGGAGCACGCATGCCTAGAAGTAAACTATTTACTCTTGACTTAAAGACTCCCAGGTTGTAGCTATTGGGAAACACAGACTCCGGCAGGGAATTCCACTCCTTAGCTGTACGCATTCTGAATGTGGAACACAAAACGTTTGTGCGCGTGCGTGGGTGGGATGTCCACCATGTACCGGTGGCGCATCGCCGTTCGTCTTGTGGTCCGATGATGGAACGGGCTTGGCGGAATTAAATTATGCAATTCCGTCGCACATTCCCCAAAATGCAACCGGTAGAAAACCGACAAGTTAGCAACTCGTCGTCGATGCTCAAGGCTTTGGAGATTCGTCGCGACGAGCCTCTCATTGCCAATGATCCTCTTGGCTCGTTTCTCAATTGACTCAAGGGCATCAAGCTGGTATCTGCAGATCCGTCCCAAAGATGAGAGCAGATACACGATCGAACTTGCGCTTGATAGAGTTTGAGCAGCTGTTCCGGTTTTGTCAATTGTTTCCGCAGCGTACGCGATATAAGGTTTTTTTTTTGCACCTTGGGTTACATTATCGAAGTTTTCTTACGGATCCCTAACTTTTTTGAAAAAATACTATAGCCCATGTTCATATGGATAATGTAGGATTCTTATGGTGAAAGAATTTTTCAAATCGTTCCAGTAGTTCGGAGCCTATTCAAATCAAACAAACGAACAAATATTTCCTCTTTATAATATTAGTGTAGATTTGAATATCATAAAAATGGTTATTGTGAGTCAAGTTCATGGTTGACTAGTTAGATATAATTGGTCTTTACCTATGAAATTGCCGTTTTGTATGAATAAACGAATTTTTTTCATGTATTTTTTATTTGTATTAATCGAAGTAATCACCCATGCAATCAATGCATCTTTGCCAACGCAGTGGCAGTTTATTGATGCCCTTCTTAAAGAAATCAGCTGGACGGGAGGCAACAAATTCTTCAAAGGCATTTTGTACTGCCTCTCGGGTATTGAATTTTTTTCCCGCCAAGAAGTTATCCAAATTCTGGAAAAAATAGTAGTCTGTAGGCGCAAGGTCTGGTGAGTAGGGCGGATGACGGAGAGCTTCCAACCCCAGTTCTTGCAACTTGGAGACCGTCTGCTGTGCAGTATGAGGTCGCGCGTTGTCGTGCAGGAGCAGCGGAGACGAGCGATTGACCAATGCTGGTTGGAGATGTGCCAGCTTCTTCATCATTGTGTTCAGTTCTTCACAGTACACATCTGCAGTAATGCTCACCCCGTTTGGTAAGAAGCTGTGATGAATCACACCGGCGCTAGACCACCAAACAGTGACCATCACTTTTCTAGGGGTAAGTTTTCGTTTAGGGCATTGTTTAGGTACTGAACCAGGATCCAACCAACTTGCTGAGCGCTTGCGGTTATCAAACAGAATCCATTTTTCATCGCAGGTAACAATGCGGTTCAAAATTCCTTCATTTGTGTGTCTGTTGAGCAGTGCAAGGCACGTCTCGACGCGTACTTCGCGCTGGCGATCATTGAGTTCGTGGGGCACCCATTTGTCAAGCTTTTTTACCTTGCCAATTTGACGCAAATGGACCAATATTGTTTTGATGCTAACGTCGAAAGCTGCTGCTAATTCAGCCGTAGATTGTGTATCATCAGCTTCCACAATCGCCTTTAATTCGTCATTGTCGACCAAAGTCTTCGGACGACCGCGAGGTTCATTTTTCAGGTCGAAATTTCCAGAACGGAAGCGAGCAAACCAATAACAGGTGGTGCGTTGGTTTGTAGTGTTAGCTCCGTAAACGTCGTTGATGTTGCGTGTCGCTTGTGCCGCGTTGCTGCCACGACGGTATTCATATTCCATAATTACTCGAATTTTTAACGTATCCATGATGACAAAAAGATTGAAATGCGATGAAAATGTAACACTAATCAATAAACAAATGACTACTTTTGGAAAAAAAAAACCATGTTTTTAAAATAAAATTAATTTGAAATTAGAATTCTTAGCCAAACAAAAATTATTTTGATTTGAAATGGCCAGTACTGCAGAACGGCAATTTCATAGGTAAAGACCTAATATACATATGAATTTCTGTGACAACACGGACGTGTTACGTAAATTATAAAAATTTTAGTATGAGGGTCACTTTTGGGGGTCAATTTCGAAAATAAAAAAGAAAGTTTTTTGTTTAAAAAAGAAGTTAGTACTTAAAAAAATCGGTGAAGCCGTTTCGGCTAAAAACACTGTGACACGGGTTTTTTATATACTATCTTTTTACTGAACCTGCCATACATTCAGTGTCAGGTGTTCAAGAGACCCCATCACATGTTCAAATATCTCATATGAACATGTGTTGGGGTCTTTGTTTGCACCCAGGGTCATCAATTTTCTAACCATGCTATGGCAACTTAGAACAAAACTAAAATTTCTTTTTTTATTTAAAACAGAGCCATCTATCAAAACGTTAAGGGAAACAAAAGCTGATTTTTATATGGCCACACTTTAATTGCAAATGACTGCGTGAGAGTGCAATTCGTGCGCATTTGTTTGTTTTCTTTTTTCAATTAAGTTTGTTTTGTATCGCTAGTGCATCGGCATGTTGAGTTGAGCTTTCGTTCCTCCATGTTTTTGAGCCGCGTTACAATTCGTTCGTACGTTCGTTTTGAGTTGTATATGATCATCATCGAGATCTGGTGAAGTTACTGTGGACTTGCATCTAGGCACTCTTTAGATTTTGGATCTGTGATTGCAAACAGTGTTCTTAACCATGTCTCAAAATTCTTGCTGCGTACCTGGATGTGCAGTGATTAGGAATGACGGTAAGTAAAGTGGTTCTAACATTTTTCTATAGGAGCTGACATAGCGCCCCATCACCATTTTGATCACACAATGCAACTTAGATCTAAGAGATATGTTTCACATATCCCAATACACCTATTGTAATAGGTGCAGAATGTATGATGTAAATAAAGTTGCTCATAGCAACTGTGTTTCTTTTTGTTCTAATTCTAAACTGCCTTTATTCACTAGTGTCCAAGAAACCATCATTTACTATCCAAATGCCATAGTACTACAGACTTTAATTTTATGCTTTAGTGACAACAACTAAGTACAAAACTGTGTACAATGTATCGTATCTAATAGTTAAACCATTCATGTTTCCAGGTGTGCCTCTACATCGATTCCCTAATCCAGAGACAAGTGGAGACAAATTTACAACTTGGATATTAAATATTGGTGGTGAAATAGCTGTATTGGATCATCAAGATATATATGACAATAGACGAGTCTGTCATAGACATTTTGAAGATATCCATAAGTATCCAAGTGGTAGACTGTCTAAATTGGCAATTCCAACAATGCATATCCCGCAGCATGCAGGTAATACTAATGTTTATTAGCAATATAATATTTATCAATGCATTTATTATGTTGAAACAAATAATAAATACATGCAACATTTTTGTATTATTCTAGATCTGCAAGAACAATCACTTGGTGAAGTAATGGTTATTTCAACCTCTGATACATCCCGAAGAAGTCAGTTACATCCCGAAGAAGTCAGTGGTTTTGACACATCAGGTATGTATTTATAGAAAATACTTCAATTAATGTTATTCTTTTTAGGGTTCCATACCCGAAGGGTGAAATGGGACCCTATTACTAAGACTCCGTTGTCCATCTGTCACCAGGCTGTGTATCATGAATTATTAGCAGTCTTTGCTTCTAACTAAAAACCTAGCAGGACTTGGATGTTTATACGTAAAAATTGTGGAGTACCAAATGGAACTAAAAGATCTTCGCATTGAAGTATTTTTTAATTTGTCAGCATAATACTGCGAAAGTTTCTATCGGTCGGATGCAGATGTCGCTACAAGAACATTATACATAATTATATAATAAAAATAATATAATTTACACAACATTTTCTTTTTTTTTTTTGACTGGCCTGTTGGTCTAGTGGTTAGTGACCCTGACTGCTATGCCAGAGGTTGTGGGTTCGATTCCCACCCAGGACAAATGTTTATGTGATGAGCATGATCATTTGTTCTGTGTCTGGGTGTAGTTTATCTATAATATGTAAGTATTTAGAAATATATAAGTATGTTTATCAGTTGTCTAGTACCCATAACACAAGCTCTGCTTAGCTTGGGACTAGATGGCGTTGTGTGATAGTTGTGTGGAATATTATATTATATGAATATTATATTTTTTCTGACCATAATTTAGACGGATTATTTTCTAATACCATTTCTCTATTTCCTTCTTTACTACCATAATGGTAGTTTCTACTAATGGTAGTTTCATTTTAACGATCAAAATCAATAAATTTTAATCGTAACGTTTGTTGGTCTCTTACTTGACAAAGTTTTTTTTTTTTGAAGATGTATACTTTTTAGAACTGTTGTGTGCCGTATTTTTATATGACAAGTTAGTCGACACGCTAGTAGAATTCTAGAATTACTACTATTGGTAACATTAATTTTCCAACTTCATATGTCACTAATGTCATACATTGACATTACAGAAAAATTTCGATTCTCGTACGGTCCGGTCCGTTATTTTTTTTTGTCTGTATTTTCTGCTTTTGGTCCTATTCCAAGATATTCTTCTGTTGTTCCTATGCCGTTTGTTGAGTCGTAGCCCCTGCTCCTCCAAACTGGTATCAACTACGTTGTGATAGCTTTTTAGTGACTGAAATTGAGATAGTGACTCTAGTGCATGAGTTGAATTTTGTTGACGATAGTTCGACAAGTGCATCATCATGTCTTCCGAGAAAAAGTGCTGTGTTCCTGGGTGTTCTGGGAATTCTGTTATGTACTAAGATCTCCCACCTTGTGACTATGTTTTACACTGATACGGTATGTTAAACATTTGTAGAGGAAACATTCATTACGAGTCGATGGTAACTCCATAACAAATATTTAGAACTTTATATTTTGAATTTTTAGATTCCAACACTCTGCATCTTTTTCCGAATCCTGAAAAGGATATCGAGCGCTTCAGGTCATGGCTCTTTAATATTGGTGGGGACATATTGAAATTCAGTAATGAGTATATATACCAAAATCGGCGAGTTTGTCATGCTCATTTTGAACTTAAATATTGTTGCCGCTACAATCGAATCAGCAATATTGCTTTGCCAACGTTAAATTTGCCAGGTGAGTAAAAAAAGCTCACAGTTATTATACTCCATCCCAGTAGGTAGTTAAAGGTAAACAGTCTTCACATGTTTTTACATAAATGCTTATTCATTAAATACAAGTACTGCTTAAACAAATTGTGTAATTGATTATGTAATCGTTTTTGTTGTGTTAAACTTGTTTCCACCTGCATTTTATTTTTAAACTGTGTTGTTAACTAAAAAGACATGTGAAGACTTGACCCTCGAGCCAGCGTTGCTGGATGGGGTGGTCCGGTCTCTGTTTCTGCGCAGGACCGACTTCGCCCCACCAGCGATGGACCCTCCGCGGCCCTACTATTTTAATTTTATTAAATGTAATAAACATAAAAAAGCTTTACAAGAATATAATAACAAATTTAAGTGTAAGATTTTTTGTATATAATTATTGCAAAACCATTAATAAAATTCTTATTGGAAAGCAAGAGACTATCAGTGATGACACCGATGTATGTATGTATGTAAATCTGGCTGGTTTCCGCAACTCCACGACTAAGCGCGTATTTTGCGTGCAGGTGGGACAAATGCGTCATTCGGTCCACCCCAGCTCCCCAAGGAAGGCCAGCAACGCCTTGGTGTTACTAACTATCTCGCAGAAGGTACCTGGGTTTCCGAAGTACTTTGCCCTATAGCATAGAGGTGTTTATTAAAAGACCCGTGGCCAGTTGTTACGGCTGTGACTGAACGCAACTGTTGTTTAGTCAGTCTTAGGGCTTGTTTTGTGAAACGGCCATTTATAGAGGGAAGTGCCTCTTTGGCCTGCCTACACTCACTATGGTCAACCCATAGCTTGTGATGTTTATCTCCGGTGCATTTCCTTACCAGATTGCGTAAGTACCCGAAAGGCAGCGGCACGATGGGCTCAGGTCCCATTGCTGACAAACTCGACCCCCTTCGGGCGAGTTCATCCGCAGCGTCGTTGCCTCCAGATTCACTGTATCCCTTGATCCATTGAATGGTTACTTTGTTGTGTCTACCAACCTGGTTGAGACGTTGGTGACACTCGAGAATCAACCCAGAGTTCACTGTGTGGCTGTTCAGAGCTTGCAGCCGATAAATACCAGTCAATGGCTAGAAATTATTCTAAAAAACTTTATAAAAGGCCTCATAGTGGATATAATAAATAGAATTACTTAATGAGTTTGTCATTTTGTTTATTTTCTTAATGTTGGGCTTTAATGAACTTTGTATATTATCCATACATTGATTACTTTAAAATACAATAAAGAATAAGCAAATTTAAATTTAATAACCAGAGGACTGTAGGTAGGAGTAGGTTCAAATTTATACATAAAAAGTTTCCGTCGGAAAAAACTAGGTGACGCTGATGTCTATTGCTTGAAAAACCTGTGAAGTTAGGTCTCTATGCCCATATAGAAAAAGTACTCTGTGGCTGTGACTAAGGCTGTCCGTCTGACACAGCTGGGTATCACAAGAACTTCTAATACTGTCAGCTTGAAATAGTTTTAAAGGACGTTGTTCAATTATCTTGCAAATACGAAAGAAATAAAAATGTATATTTTTTTCTTGCAACAGCGACTGAGAGGGTTCTAAAAATTCGAAGTGGCTACTAGGGCTTATACCCGATTATATCGGTGTACACACGCAACCTTACCTCAAGGCTTGTACTATCATGCGATTCGGAGTTGCTTGCGGACACGGCACAGATCGATGCGCAAGTAACACTACTCACCGAATCGCTGATAAACGGCTACCGAATCGCCTGCCCAGAAACGATTCCGCGCGACACACCGGGTAAACAACCCTGGGGGGGCAGACCTAGAGCGCAAACGCGGTAAGGTAAGAAAGGCTCTTAACAGAGCCATGAACACATGTAGTGATGAGGACTGGGACGCTTATTACGCGGCCAAATCCAGCTACAAGAAATGCATCAGATTCAGAAGAACTACAGGGTGGCGTAAATTCTGTGGTAACATTGAATCATGCCAACAAGCAAACAGGATAAGGAAAATACTGGCGCAACAGAACACACCTGAGATCGCCACACTCCGGAAACCCGATAACACGTTGACCACGACACCTGTAGAAGCGCAACGTCTCCTAGTAGAAACTCACTTCCCAGACAGCGTATTCGCGCAGGTAAATGAATGGCTTGACGTTATCCAAACACCATCAGATGATGACTGGCTTTATGCAGAAAAGATGATTACGCTGGAAAAACTTCAGTGGGCCATCAAAAGCTTCCAACCTTTCAAGGCACCAGGTCCCAACGGTGTGTTTCCTGCCTTACTACAGTGGGGAGGTACCGCTGTTGCAACAAAACTGGTGCTCTTAATGCGAGCGTGCCTGGCCTTTAGATACGTTCCGAAGCCAGGTAAAAGTGACTACACAAACGCTAAATCCTATCGACCTATTAGTCAGACCTCGTTTTTACTAAAGACAATGGAAAGACTGTGTGAAAGGGAACTACGTGATGGCGTTTTAAAAACATTACCACTGCATGGTAACCAACACGCATACAGCTCGGGTAAGTCGACAGAATCCGCTCTTCATCTGGTGGTGAACCAGATTGAGGAAGCGATTCAACAGAAAGGGTCCTGCCTGGGCACATTCATAGACATCGGAGGAGCCTTCGACAAGACAAACTTTTCCAGCATTAGTGCCGCTCTCTCCAAACACGGTGTGGAACAGGTACTAACTGACTGGATAACTAATATGTTAAGCAAACGAGTGGTTCGCCTTGAGGAAGAGCAGCAGTTGTCTCTGATAGCCAGAGGCTGCCCGCAGGGGGGTGTGCTCTCCCCTCTTCTGTGGAATCTGGTAATTAATGACCTGATCACCAAACTCAACGCACATCGTTACTACACAATAGGTTATGCTGACGACCTCGCAATCCTAGTGTCAGGGAAAGTGACTGGAACGTGTACGTTACCACAGCAAGAAAGTATCTCCTAGTGTTATATGAGTAGAACGTATACGTTCTAATTCGAATTTACTAATTATAAGTTAGACTTAGATGAAAAACTGATCTGTGGTTTAAATAATAATGACTACACAACGTGCAAATTATTTCTAATATTTATACGTAGGAAATTTGATCTGTGATTTGATGCAATAATTACTTTAAGAATTAAAATTAAGGGAAGAAAAATAATAATTTCCACATCAACAAGCTGTTTCATTAATATAGTCACAAGGTGCATATAATATATATTTTTAATTAGCTCCCAAAACTTTTGAACGCAACTGTACGGACAACAGCTTAGGTATAATACGTCAAATAAAGAAGGTCATCGATATGTATGAATCCGTCGCTTTTTAGTAGTCATTCAAATTTGGTCGGATAACCAGACGTTTTTACTTAATTTGGTTTTTTGTTTATATTTACTTAAAGCGAAACATTCCAAGCTCAATATTTTCACCATATATTTTTGACTAAAGGCACATGATTTTGGTTTACACCTACACATCTGAGATTGAGCCAGTTCCTTGTATTTTGCCGTCAAAGTTATGACACCATCGTTTTGACTTTTAGCAAGATTATTCAAAAACTCATGCATGAACAGTTTTGAAACTTTGTATGGTTATTATTAGCGTTAAGAAGGACCGAATACAGTTTTCAGCGAACTTATGCCTTGTCTCATTTAGGCGCTGCGATGTTTTTTCGGGTTTCCATAAAACCGCGATAACTTGAAAACTATAAATATTTTCTTAAATCTAATTGGGGCACTAAGGGGCACACATTAAGAGCTACTCGTGTATGTTTATTCTACAGGGGCACATGCAATGTTTTTAGAGATATACGATTCATCAAAACGTTACTCTAGCAAGAAACGCAATATCTCGAAAATCTGAAGGGGCACAGATTTTATTTTTGGGGGCACATTTTGGCACACATGTAAGCTCTCTGGCCATGCACAATTTTTCTCTCTCCGATCACTCGTTTAGAATTTTCCTGCTAGAAAAACGTTACCCCAGCAAGAATCGTTTTTCCGTTTTTTTTTTCCAAAACGACAGGGGGCACACATTTTTTATGTGGGGGCACATTTACAGCAGATAAGGCACCAACTATACGTTTTACTCATATAACTCTAGGAGATACTTTCTTGCTGGGGTAACGTACACGACTGGAACGATCTGCAACCTCACTCAACAAGCACTACGCATCGTGGAAAGATGGTGCGACGAATATGATCTGTCGGTAAACCCCACGAAAACTGAATTAGTCATGTTCACTCAAAAGCGAGCACTAGGCCACTACCGGCTACCTATGCTCTTCAACACAGAGCTCCAGCTGTCTAACGAGGTAAAGTATCTAGGCGTCATCCTAGACAGTAAGTTAAGCTGGAGTAATCACTTAGACTACAAACTAAACAGGGCCTGCATTACCTTCTGGCAATGCAGGAAAATGATAGGGAAGAAGTGGGGCCTATCTCCCAAAATAATACTATGGCTGTACAGCGCAGTAATTCGGCCCATGCTAACCTACGGGGCCGTGGTGTGGTGGCCACGCACAAAGCTAGCTACAGCCGTAAACAAGTTACAACACATGCAAAGGCTGGCCTGCATGGCAACGACGTGCTGCATGAGGACTACTCCAACTGCGGTGCTGGAAGCCATGCTGGGGGGGAAGCGACGATGGCAGCAGTACGCCTTAAAACATTAGGTCTCTGGAGTAAAAGAGATACACGACACACCGCTCTGCTCGAGGAGCTCAACAATGAACTCCCCATAACAAAAGCAATCAATGACCGGGTACCCAAGCAATTTATCTTCGATAAAAAATACAAAATCTAATTGCATGAGGATCATCGGTGCGAGGGGCTCTGCCCCGCCGAGCTGCGGATCTTCAACGATGGATCAAAAACAGTTACAGGTACTGGTGCGGGAATCTTCTCAGAGGATCTCAATATCCACATAGCCACACCATTGGGGGTCCACAACACAGTGTTCCAGGCTGAATGCATGGGCATTTCTCTGGCGGCATCAGCCATCCTAACCAGGGAAGTTAAGGACCACTCAATACGCATACTCTCGGACAGCATGGCCGTCCTGCAAGCTCTGAACAGCCACACAGTGAACTCTGGGTTGATTCTCGAGTGTCACCAACGTCTCAACCAGGTTGGTAGACACAACAAAGTAACCATTCAATGGATCAAGGGACACAGTGAATCTCGAGGCAACGACGCTGCGGATGAACTCGCCCGAAGGGGGTTGAGTTTGTCAGCAATGGGACCTGAGCCCATCGTGCCGCTGCCTTTCGGGTACTTACGCAATCTGGTAAGGAAACGCACCGGAGATAAACATCACAAGCTATGGGTTGACCATAGTGAGTGTAGGCAGGCCAAAGAGGCACTTCCCTCTATAAATGGCCGTTTCACAAAACAAGCCCTAAGACTGACTAAACAACAGTTGCGTTCAGCCACAGCCGTAACAACTGGCCACGGGTCTTTTAATAAACACCTCTATGCTATAGGAGTCACTGACAGCCCGCTATGCAGAGCCTGCATGGAGGAGAATGAGACAGCAGCACACCTGCTTCTAAGCTGCCCGGTAGTTGCGGATTACAGGGCAAAGTACTTCGGAAACCCAGGTACCCTCTGCGAGATAGTTAGTAACACCAAGGCGTTGCTGGCCTTCCTTAGGGAGCTGGGGTGGATCAAATGACGCATTTGTCCCACCTGCACGCAAAATACGCGCTTAGTCGTGGAGTTGCGGAAACCAGCCCGATTTACATACATACATAGGGCTTATACCTCATATGCTCTCACCGTATCATATAAAAGAGTGCTATTTGCACATTCCCAAACATTTTTTTTTTTTTTTTTTTAGGGTTTCGTACCTAATGGGTAACTAACGGAACCCTATAACTAAGCCTCTGCTGTCCGATGTCCGCCCGTCATTCATGTTTTAAATGGTACGGAACCCTTGGTGCGCGACTCGCTCTTGTCCGGTTTCGATAAGCGAGCGCGATTCACAATAAGGCCTCTGCCTCGTGTTTTGCGGGCAGTGGGGCGTTGGCGGGCAACAAGCGGTGCGCGCCAGTCGAGCGGTGACCGCCCGCGCGTCTGCATTGCAGTGTTGTGCAACTTATTTTCTTCTTTTGCCCACAATAAATCGAGCGTTAAGAATAAATTTGAATCAAAAAAATGTTTTCGGCGTTGTTCAGACATTTCGTAACAAATATCTCGACGACACAACCACGAGCAGAACACTAAGCCGCTATAGCGCCGCGCGATTTGCCCGCTGGTTTCGAAAACGGGTCTACGTTGCCCGCCCGGCTCCCGCGCCGCCGCCGCCGCCGCCCGCAAAACCTGAGGCTGAGGCCTACAGCTCGCCCGTGATGGAGCTTAGATTACAACCGTCACATACATGTAGTCGAAACACAATCCGCGGATGCAATCGTTCCTCCCTCCAAAGTCACATTGGATGGAACGCTAAATTACATCCATGTAGAAGGGGTTTAACTAATGCAAATGTCAGCTGAAGCCTTGCGTTTGGCGGCGGTTTCATGCGATATTTTTGCAATATTTCTGTTTTCGTTGTGCAGTTTTTGTCGAGGTGAGCTCGGTTGAGTTCCTTCAGCTAATCCATAATTATTATTGCGATCAGAAACAGTTTTAGTGCGTTTTTCTACCTTAATTTTATAGTGTTTAACAGTGAAAGTGAGCAAAAACAATGTCTTTTCTAGTTTGTTGTGTACCTGGCTGCTCTAGCAGATTTCAAGATGGTAAATATACCTAAATATTTCATAAGAAGTATTTTCATAAACTGTTATTAATTTTATAGTTGTTATTTGGGTTATGGTCATTTGTATGTAATGGGTATGATAACTTACAGAATCTGCAAGTTTCATTTAACATTTATGTGTATAAAGTGTATTTTTTTTCATTTTTTACGGTTCCGTTCCCAAAGGGTAATCAACGGAACCTTATTACCACGCCTCTGCTGTCCATCCATCCGTCCG
Organism: Lacanobia oleracea; assembly: GCA_950371165.1. NCBI lineage: Eukaryota > Metazoa > Arthropoda > Insecta > Lepidoptera > Noctuidae > Lacanobia > Lacanobia oleracea. The sequence continues at coordinate 11,891,749 of OX493411.1, read as the reverse complement.
TAGTAGTTGAGTACATTAGTGACAGATGGCGCGGTACACAATTTTTAATCACGTTTCTCCAAAAACAAAGTTAAGAGATAGAGAAATTTTGAAAAACACCTAAATTAGATTTTCTTTCACTGGTTTTTTTTAACGGGTCTCATACTCAAAATTACTAACGGGTCTCATACTCAAAATATAGCAACACTACTGAAAATAAAGCTGATACGTTCCACGCAGTCAATTTTAATTTGTGTACACTCCAGCAATCAACGAAAAGACGTAAATATCTTTAATAATAAAATTTATAAATGCACTTAAATTGTATCGTAATTGTTTTGAAATATAAAATCATTCGTACTTTTGTAATACTCTTTTCGAACACGATGTAATAATCACTTATAATACCACAAGAGCTTCAAAATTATCGGGTATTTCCCGATAGGTTCGTTGCAAACAAATGAAGGAGTCAAGTTTTTCAGGTTAAAAAATCACGAGCGCGAAGCGCGAGTGATTTTTCCTGAAAAACTTGACGACTTTATTTGTTTGCAGGGAACCTTGAGGGAAATGCCAGATAATTTTGAAGCTCGTGTGGTATTCGGGGGATTATTTTTCCGTCCCAAATGTCGGCCAATAGAATTGCACCATGAGATGAAATGAACAGTCAACAAATAAGAATTTCATAATGAATAAAACAACATTTTTTATATATAGTAACTACCAGAGAAAATAATCAAAAAATTATCAGTATAATACCATGTAGGTTGTACCTCGTGACGTCGAATGGTGTAATTCTATTGGCCGATATTTGGGTCGGAAAAATAATCAATAAAATATAGTTAATATGTATGTATTTAGAAATATATAAGTATGTTTATCAGTTGTCTAGTACCCATAACACAAGCTCTGCTTAGCTTGGGACTAGATGGCGTTGTGTGATAGTTGTGTGGAATATTATATTATTATTATTATTATTATTAATTCGTTGCGACTAATGGAACGTTAGAGTCATCTGCCATCTTGAATGTTCAAATGTCATTAATGTCATTCCGTTTCGTATAGTGTTTCGTGAATGTGCTCTGTTTGTTTTTTTACGTGTTTTTTCAACCGATTTACCTTTTACCGCTTTTTCCTTGGACTCCGAAGACTGCTTACAACATTTGACCCCCGCAAAACACCATACACCGATTGGCTGACGATTTGGATACTTATATACCAACTGGAACATGGCTGGTTCTGTAAGGACTTGTTGTGTTCCCAAATGCGGAACAGCCCGTAAGTATTTGAAAAAAATGTCTTTTTAATTTATATTAAAAAGTCAATTTAAATTGGGGTCGTTAGGTTGTCGTTAGGTACTTAGTCTTCTGGACTGAGGGATTAGTTTATAAACATCATGTACCTATGAAATCCAGGTTATTTTGAATGGTTGGAGGCGAGCGGTCAAACCACTACTGCTAGTCTATTCTGTAGATAACCATTTTGATATCGAGCTTCACCTGAGTGACAAACCTCACAAAGTGAGCTTTATTACACACAATATAAAGGTCTTACGTTTGACGTAATTTGATACTCACCCGGACTTCGCTGTCGAGACACGAAAATGATGTTCCAGAATAGCACTAAAGTATGTTAGGTACGTAGGGGCGTAGCTACCGCTACATTTAGCCTGCTGTCACCTTCGTGGTCTGCCGAGACACTTCTGAGCTAGTAGAAAGTAAAACAATAAGTTGTGTGTGTGTTGCATTTGCTACTGAAAATTATAGCCTAATACTTTCTGATTTCTTTGACATAAGAATGTCAAAAAACTAGTACTTGTGATCTATCTAAATTAAAAGTATTCACCAGTCTAAATATTTATTGTAGTTTTAAAAAAAGTTATTAATATTTGTTATATTTTTAAAGTATCAAAAAGCTTCTAGAGTAGGGTTCGCTGTCTGAAAACATACAGCCAAACAAAAAACCTCCTTTTTGAAGAAGTCTGTTAAAAAATTAATAATTTTCATTGCAGGTGCAGATAAAATTGTTCTGCATGCATTTCCGAATCCAGAAAAGGAGATGGAGCGATTTTCTACTTGGGCAAATGCAGTTGGAAGTAGCATATCCTCATTAGATTATCAGTATATCTATAAAAATCGAAAAATATGTCACAATCATTTTGAGACAAGGTATTTGACTTGGTCTCGTTACTTGAGCAGTGGAGCGGTGCCTACGTTACTCATGCCTGGTAATTTTTTAATTATTTAGTGGTGAGTGAAAATAGGTAAGTTAATTTTCTTAAAGTTCGAGCAAGTAAATAACATAGAGTTGACAATACCTCCTTGAAAATCCCAAATGTGATGGTTAAAACCTCGGTTTAAATATAGAGCAAATTACTTGTGCTTTGAATACTATATTTATTTGAACTAAATTGTTATATTGAAGAATCTTATTATTCTCAAGAGTTAATTTTGTATTTCTAGCTAAGCTCTTTATTTTTAAAGTTTTAGTATAGTTAGAGATCTATTTATGTAAAGATGCTTGAACTTTACAAAATTAGCTACCTTTTTCCAATCACCGGTCATTACAGATTTCGTCAAAAGCAAAATATTTGAGAAATAGTTTGTAATTGGAAAGAAATTTATTTAAAATAGAAGACAAAGAAATTGAAAACAAATTGCCAAATGAGAATGTATATCTAGTTCAACTACACCAGGACGATCCATCATAATATTCTGGTACCAAATTGGTGACAAATCTTATAGAGGACCATATCAACCCAGAAAAATGTCAAATGAAAGTAAAGTATGCAACCCAAGTCAAGCAACAATGGGGTATTTAACATGTAAGTTTTACTTGAATTGTATTTACGTGGCTTCTTATTTGCCAGTTTCTAAATCAATTCAGTTTTAATCTCTTGAGGAAACACAATTTTATTTAATTTTTTTCAGCCGAAGGAATGTCAACCGACTGTAGATGTCTTTTATTCTTTGCGAACTTTTTGATTCCCTCAACGGAAGCTAGGTCAACTCCGAAAAAAGACGTAAAAAAACATTATTATGTGCCCTTACACCAAGATTTACTCATAATAATATTTTGGCAAATCCCAAAAAAGTCTTAGGTACTATGAAGTATTTGAAAAGTGGTAAAGAAATTATTGTTCCCCCTATTAGTAATTGGTTACATACTATCAATAATGTTGAGTGTCAAATCTATTTGGATGAGGCATTATAACCAAGATCCTTTGGCAATTTCTTTCGGTGCTATTCGTGGCCATAAGTGCAGAAACTTAAGTCCATCCCCAGAAGGCTTCGAAATAGCATTTCAAATCACTTTTAATAAGTAATTTGACAGGCACACATTCACCAGGTTCAAACTGTGAATAAGCCTCGTGTAAAATTATGTTCAAGACAATGACAGAACTTTTTAAATCCACAAAAACTACATGTCCTAAAATATATCCAACTCAATATAATTGTGGATTATGAAATAAAGAAAAATTACCCAAAAATATTAGCTCAATTGGAGTACATAACTGGTTATTTTTAAGACAAACGAGAATAAATGTTTTCAAAAATGCATTTCGTGTTAAAATAACTTTTATAACAAAAATAAAGATGATGAATATTTAAAGGCAACTGAATTTAATAAAAATAAACAATGTTTAGAATACCCCTCGCAAAAGGTAATAAAAATGTATTCTGAGATACAAGACGTAGGTAATAATATGGATTTAAAAAAACTCCTAGCAAAGCATTAAAGAAAATATTAAATTGTATGCATAAACACTGCTCTATATCGAAATCAATACAAATTTTATTACTTGTGAAGTGCATAAAAAAGACAGCATTGAGTACACTTTTAATTTGGCGTGTCGATTTTTTATCCACAACTGGGTGTAAGGACAAATAATATTTTAAAAGGACGCAGAAAAGATAGAGTTGGTGATGATATTACAAAGAATCTTACCCCGGAAAATGTAAAAAAACGAAAATACTTAAAAATAAATATTGTTAAATAGTATTCTTGTTTTAATAAATACAACCTATAACTGTTATTTTCGCATGATGCTATAAGATTAACCTGTGGGGTTTCGTCGGCACATAGGTGTTCCATTGTGCGTCAACTGAAATTGACGCATAATGGCATCCCACATGCCATACCAAATCACGCGGTTTAACCTTCTTTTTTTTTAAAACGCAGTGTTTAATATCCTATGGCCCCCGATCGACCAAAAAACGCGATGGCCGCAGATTTTTTTACTATGAAACTATTCAATTGTTGTTGCGTCCAGATGATCACAGGTAAGGTGTATTGTTTGGCTTTTATTATTTAATGCCAAAACAATATACCTCTTATAGCATCATCTGAAAGTTGATTTTATTACTGGCTTTGTAAATCCCCGCCACCCCCATCCAGTAAGTACTTAAGAACGGTTCAAGTAGTTAGCTCCATTAACGTTAGATGGCGTTAGCATCATTATTTTAACTGATGTCTATCTATACTAATATATAAAGCTGATGCTTGAACGCGCTAATCTCAGGAACTACTGGTCCGATTTGAATATTTATTTCAGTGTTAGATAGCCCATTTATCGAGGACGGCTATATATCATCACGCTAAGACCAATAGGAGCGAAGTCCCAGTCGACAGTGCGTAATAGCTCTCAATTTCATATTAATCCGTTTATGAAAGCCAATTGAACAAACTGATCTTCTCATCTACCCTAATATTACAAAAAGTAAAGATTTGTATGTTTGTATCGAATAGGCTCCGAAACTATTGGACCTATTTCAACTATTTTTTCACCAATAGAAAGCTAAATTATCAGGAAGCATAATGGGCTATAATTTATTTTCGAAAAAAATTGAGATCCCTACGCAAAATTACAACTACCAGCGCAAACGAAGTCCCGGGCATTTGCTTCTCTTGCTATATGGTTAATCTGGCACTGCTTACAGTGATACATTTTTTTTTTTACCAGGTGTTGCTGCTAAAAATGATCAAGAGGCTGTCTCCCAACCACAAATACTTGCTACTCATCCAATTGGTAAGAAAATGTTCAATGATAAACAGTTTACCACAGGTCACTCTGTAAGTGAGCTAAGCTATGCAAGCCAAGCTATGTCTAGCTGACATACAGAAAGGTTAGCTTAAGGCTGCGGACAAGAAGGCAGCGGGCACGGAGGGGCGGCGCGGCCGGTCGTAGACCCGGTCTCGAAGCCAATTGGCAGACCGCGCGGCGCTACAGTGGTGTAGTGTTGTCTTAAGAGAAATTACTGCCTAAACAGCGATGAACACATATTTTTAACGTCCGTCGTTAAAAAGCAAAAAATAAAATGCTAAACTCTAATTTAATGCAGACGCTCGGGCACCGCTACACTAGCGCGCACTGCCTGTACGCCGCCGCTGCCTTCGAGGCCAGTTCCACATAAATCAATGCTCTAAAACACGACGCTTCCCGCTCCATTGCCACTCCTCGTACCCGGTGACTTCGTGTCCGCAGCCTTACTCACTGTGGGCCCACTAGGGCCAGTGCCTGCTGGGGCTGCCGACTTCGTTCGAAAGAGGCACCGTACCCTGGAACGCAAAGGGCACTAGGAGAAACACGGATGGGTTTTAGTCAGTAAGAGTCTGACACTCCCTCCTGCTGTACCCATTGCGGGAGGAGTCATTTGAGGATTTCCCATCCTAAAAAAAAAAGCCTTACTCAGTGTGTGATCTCCACTATAATACTCGTAGATACGTTAACTTTGTATGTATCCAAACCAAGTCAGCTTATCTTTCCAGGCCACATGCTTTAAGTATTTATTTGTTTATTTTTTATATCATATCGGTACAACGAGTGAAAGTAGCTTACCATCTCTCACCAATGTATTCACTCATATCTGCTTCATGCATCAGACCCTGATCACAATCTATTTATAATCTATTCATTGCGACCATTTAGAAACGGAAGGTTTGCTGTAAGTAAGTGAGGAGTTGGATATTCTGTAGATTTCAGGACATGCTTCAGCATCAGGTTAAGGTTACTGATCCAAATATAATGTGTTCATTGAAAACATTCCAGTGAGTTCAAACACGATACCTCTGCTGTAACTTAGTGAGGAGTTGGGTATTCTGCAGACCTCAGGTTACGCTACAGCATCAGGTCGATATAACCATGTTCTTGCAATGTCATTGAAGTAACAGAATACCAAATTTCACATCAATCAGACACATAAAAGCTGATTAAATGCCTTCATCAACCAGAAAAGAGTTCATTATTTTCAAACGGCTCCACCGATTTGATAAAACTGGTTGCTTTCAAATAAAAAAAACCGCATCCAAATCGGTTCACACATTTAAGAGCTACAGTGCCACAGACATTCACACAGCGGTCAAACTTATAACACTCCTCTTTTTGGTTGGGGGTTAATAAAATGAATATAACTGAACATTCGTAAGCAGAAACATGCCAGTAATTGTCTCTTAATGTTACAGACAGTACTAATGTTGATGAATCACCTTCTCTAAGTGATGAAAATTCAATAGCAGAGATTATATCTGCAACCTCCGAAGCAACTAAAACAGGTGTGTATAGAATTAAATGCAGCATAACAAACAAATTTTGTTAAATGGGCTTAAGCTCACCCAAGTACCGGTCAAGTGCGAGTCCGAGTCGCACTTGACCGTTTTTTTTAATAATTCAAATGTTCATATACAACGTTGATACGACAGAGGGGCTTTCCTTTAAACTGCCTATACTAGGTACCATTTTCAAGCTCTGTACCAAAAATAAATTAATTAGGAGCAGTAGTTTAGTCGCAAATGATTTTTAAAGTTTTTGCACGGTTTGAACACGATGTATCTTTTCTAACAGTTGATTATCGTCTAAGCATAGGTCATGCACCTTACAACGATAAATCTACGATGCGTTGTTGCCGCTCTGACGCATGTCGAAGGACATTCACAAAAAATTGGCAATGCAAACAAGGAAGCAATCAATACACACACACTTGCACTTTCACTACGAAAGCGACTAACATAAAGGGAGCGAAAGAAATAGAGATAGGTCAGTTTGTTGCATCCTTGTTTTTTGCGATCGGTAAGTCCCTCAGCTCAGTGCGCCGACGCTTGTTTTTCGGAACGTACGGTTTGTGGACTTCGCGCGCAAACAATTGTAATTTTATTTTGTTATTGTGAGAGGACACGTAACTTGGGATTATTATTATTTAGTATTAGTGTTTTTTTTGTGATTGACTGTTTTTTATGGTGATAGGACACGTAACTTGGAATTATTATTATTTAGTATTAGTATCTCCGGACCTCACTCCCATGGATTTCTTTTTGTGGGGTTACATTAAGGGTGAAGTGTATGCCTCAGAGGTAAATAAAATTATTGATGAGTTAAAAAATAGGATTATTTTAGCATTTCACAAATTAAAGTGCTTAGCGACGGACAGTGATCTAATTAGAAAAATAAATAACAATATTCTCCGTCGGTATAATTTGTGCATCAATGTGAATGGAGGACACATCGAAAATTTAAAAATTTAGTGTGTTTGTTTTTGTGCGCGTACTTCGAAACGTTACCTAACATAAAAGCCAGTGCGAGCGGAGCCCAGCGGAGGCCTAAGTCGCCGGCTGCCACCCCGGCCCGGCCCCCACCGAGCACATGAGATACCGCACACCGCGCTCCGGCGCGCGCGCGACGTTGCCGCTTTGTTACCTAGCGGTATCTAAGGTCAGTGTCTTTTTTTTTACAAAGGGTGGTTGCGTTTTATTCGGATTTGCAAGCTATTTAGTTTGTTTGAAAAAAATATTTTCTCATTTATGGCGCTTTTTGTTTTTGTACCGTATCGAATTAATACTGTACACGTATAGTATACGTAGTTTAATTTAATGCCCCTCTGTCGTATCAACTCTGTATATATTTTGAATGTGTAGTATTTATTACATGGAATTTTTTTTAGATCCCAAGAATGAAAACAATACTCTTTCCAATCTTGCCGCTTACTGGAAGTCGGCTACAGGAGAAGTGCAACATGATGATCAGCCTGGCTCCAATCACCCTGCTCTGTCAGACGCTGCTGACGATGCTGGATCAAGTGGCGATGACAATATTCCTGAGCCGCCCCCTCCTCCACAGCTAAACTTACACACTACTCAAGTAAGTTCAAATCTAACAATAAGGTAATTTATTAAAAAAAATAATTAATACGTCAGATAGGTTTCTCAAAGTATTGGATTATTTTCTTTTTACACGGAAACAATACGATGACCATGCAGAGCGTTGAAAACTCGCGTGACGTCACGATTATAGTAAGTACAATTTTTACTAGCGACGTGACGTCATCAGCCGTTAAACCGCTGTTGGAACTTCGATGCACTTTATCTTTAGCAATTATTGTAGATTTAAAATGGCAAAAAGACGTATCCATTTTTTTACAAAATCTAAGGGACGAATTTATTAGAATTACTATTTTATTTTATGCTTATCTAGTAAACATATTTTGTTTAATAAAAAAGTGCTTTCCATAATATCCAATATCATAAATTAAGGCTTAATTTCAATCCGAATATCTGATCTCTAGCTATTACTTAATTATAAATTCTATTAGTTTTTACTCGCGACTTCGCACGCATATCCCGTTTTTTCTCGTTCCCGTAGGAATTTCGGGAAATCCTCTGTTACTGCTCTCTCTACACTCCCCAAACTACCTACATACCAAATTTCAGCTTTCTACGACCAGTAGTTTCGGCTGTGCGTTGTCTGCCAGTCACTCAGTTATGAAAGACTGTATACCATACCTACAGGGTGAATTCATAAAGTGTGCTTGGATGGCCAAATTCGAAACTATAAACGTATATAAACTAACTATAACGTATCAAAACTTTCTATTCGCAATTCGTCCTATTCGCAATTCGTCTTGTTAACAGAACGTTCTTAAAACGAGAATGGGAAAAGTACAGACATAGTACCACACATTAATATTTTGTGAATCTTTACCGCTCATGTATACAGCTCCGGAAATACTTCTTCATGATTCTGGTCTCCTGATAGTTTGTGAATCTTTACCGCTCATGTCTACAGCTCCGGAAATATTTCTTCATTATTCTGGTCTCTTGGTAGTTTGTGAATCTTTACCGCTCATGTCTACAGCTCCGGAAATACTTCTTCATGATTCTGGTCTCTTGGTAGTTTGTGAATCTTTAGCGCTCATGTCTACAGCTCCGGAAATACTTCTTCATGATACTGGTCTCCTGGTAGTGTGAATCTTTACCGCTCATGTCTACAGCTCCGGAAATACTTCTTCATGATTCTGGTCTCTTGGTAGTTTGTGAATCTTTAGCGCTCATGTCTACAGCTCCGGAAATACTTCTTCATTATTCTGGTCTCTTGGTAGTTTGTGAATCTTTAGCGCTCATGTCTACAGCTCCGGAAATACTTCTTCATGATTCTGGTCTCTTGGTAGTTTGTGAATCTTTAGCGCTCATGTCTACAGCTCCGGAAATATTTCTTCATTATTCTGGTCTCTTGGTAGTTTGTGAATCTTTACCGCTCATGTCTACAGCTCCGGAAATACTTCTTCATGATTCTGGTCTCTTGGTAGTTTGTGAATCTTTAGCGCTCATGTCTACAGCTCCGGAAATACTTCTTCATGATACTGGTCTCCTGGTAGTGTGAATCTTTACCGCTCATGTCTACAGCTCCGGAAATACTTCTTCATGATTCTGGTCTCTTGGTAGTTTGTGAATCTTTAGCGCTCATGTCTACAGCTCCGGAAATACTTCTTCATTATTCTGGTCTCTTGGTAGTTTGTGAATCTTTACCGCTCATGTCTACGGCTCCGGAACTACTTCTTCATGATTCTGGGCTCTTGATAGTTTGTGAGTTTTTGCCGCTCTAGTTTTCAGCCCATCTCTCACCTCCTCACAGTCTCCATAATCGCCTACACCGCGCGAGCGTACTTAGAACACGAAATTATATAATGCTATCTCCTTTTCGTTTACTTTTTAAAATAAACTAAACAATGACGCCATGACGAAAAACCGATACTAATTTTTCAGCATCCTTCCGTCGCAAAGTGCCGCGCGGCTGCAGCGCTGCTTTGTTAATCCGTGTACTTTAACAGTAGGCCTCTCTGCTAATAAAACAGTCTGCTAGTTAATCATTTTGCAAATAGGACGATTTTGATAACGGAGGCGAAACTATGTGTGTACCCGATTTTGTTGTAAACTAAAACTGAACCATGTATATTGATTGATATATCATAGTAACGCCAAGCACTAAATAGACATACATTATTTGCAGATGTGCAGGGTGTGTCTAGCTTTAGACGTGAGAATGTTTGATTTGAGGACCAATGATTTGAAAACAATGTTCCAGATGACCACTGGGATAACGGTAAGCCACCTTCTGTTTACGAACTTCGTCTGTCTAGCCTTGCCTTAAATAGTTTGATCGGCTTCCAGTCAACCGGAGATAGCGGAGTGCTAGTATTTTAATGTCAGTAACTGCTTATGGGACCTCCACAACCCAAACGAAAACGCAGTGACTGGTGGCCTTTTATAGATGAGATATCAAATGAGGCAGTGTTAGACTCTTACGGACTAAAACGGGGGGGTTTGTTCCTTCAAATGTCCTTTGCAAACGACATTTTGACATAGACTTTCAAACAATCCTAGTAGTACCATTTGTTTTTTTTTACAAAGTACACCCAAATAGTCGCTCATATCATCATTATTATTATTATTTTACTAACACTATATGGATCAATGGTCTGAATTAAATAAATTATTATTATTATTATTTTTTTATTTTTTTTTACTTTCTCGGGTCCCTCTTCTTAGAGACCCGGTCCTTTGGTAGGCGTACGAGGGGCCGAAACCAACTCGCAGAGGCCTCTTAAGACATTATAAATGGAATGGGACACCAACCGACGATTATCCCTGTATGCACTGTGAAAGTATACCCAAGGACAATCCCCGGTTTGCAGAATATGGAAACAAAAGATGAAACGCTATGGGTTCGGCTGGTTTAGTGGACTAATAATCGTTTACTATGGAAGAACTATTGGCCACTGCCTGACCATTGACAATTAAAACGGCTTTAAAATGGCAGGGGGTGACTTGCACACTCAATAAATGGGCCCCCCGAAAAGGGTCGCTAGCACAAAGTAACGTAGCGCCAAGGGGGCAACATATCCTGAGGTGCTAGAGGAGTGGAGAGGTATACCACGGCTATCAGGACAATCCCGGAAGTACGGTCAAGATCCCTACCAGCACCTTACTGGATTATACATCCTTCTCCCGAGCACGTTTGCTCTTGCGAATCTCCACTCAGACCGGCCGATTAAGGCAAGAAAGAGGTGGGAGCTCTGTTCCTCGTCAGTTTTCACCCCGGCCAGCCAATAAAGGCAAGCCGGAAATGAGGAACCAAACCTATCTAAAAAGGGGTGGGTGCCCCAAGTCGAGAGTTCGTTCTTGCGTTCCGAATTTTACCGAAGTGTGTAATTTCTATATTAATGCAGAGTGCTCTTAGTTTTAAGCTTGCAATTTAATTTATAACAAACAAATTATAAATGATTGATGTAGGTTTTTATTAAACATGTGCATTTATGCAAATACAATCAAACACATCACAACTACAAGTATTACATAACGTCCTTTATAACGGGGGACGCATAATATTGTGACTCAACGCCTAGAGCGCTGCTGGTGGTTTTTACACAGATATTGTGTTCACGCCTCGAGCCTCTGTTGTCCGGGGGCTCGGTATCATTAAGGCGGCGGTAGCTTCGCCCTTCATGTTATGCCCTTATCATAATGTTCACTAGAATCTAGTCGCTGAGAAGGCCGCGTCTTGAAAGACCCCTTGATAGGACCGGTTGTCAAAGACTTCACATTTTTTATGAACTGTAGTGTAGCATTTAACACAACGACTAATTTCATTTATTTCTGCCCTTCGCCAGTTTGAAGAAGATAAAGCTTCTAAACTTGGGAGCTTAATATGCTGGGAGTGCGCTGCAAGGCTTCAAGCTGCCTCGAAGTTCATAAGGAAAGCGCTGTTCAGCGAATCATTGCTGCAGGGATTAATAAAAAAGGGAGAACAAGTAAGTAATAGTAGACTCACTGCTAGTGACTACGCTCATCGTTTCACAGTTGGTGACACACGTCACACAGTTCAGCTCCTGACTGATTGCCTTTGATTTGGCAAAAAAAAAGTTCTAAAGTTATAGATTCATGGTTCAAAATTAGCGCCTTTTCACGACATTTTTTTTTCTCATTACAGGTATCAAAACAATATTTCGAAACGGTAAAAGAAGAAGCAGATAGTCTTATACCACCCAAGACTTTGACTGTTACAGAAATAGTTCATATTGTAGAAATTGAAGACCAAAATAACATGACCCAACTTGAGACTGAAGAGATTATGTATGAAATTAAAGAACAAATAAAAGACGAAAATGCTGAAATGGATTTTGAAGGAGACAAAGATGAGATCAAAGATGGTCCTACACGCCCCTATGCTGGAGAACAAAATAGAACAAAAGCACTAAAAGAATATACTGTAAAAAGATCTTCAATTGAAAAAACAATCACCTATAGCCGCCCTCTGCTGGACATAGGCCACACTTCTCTTCGAAGCGGCCTGACTAGCTCTCAAGAAGATTGTGATGATCTTATTAGTAAAACCGTTATAAAAACATACAAAAACTCGAAAATATTGCCTAAACAAAATATAGAACTCAAAAACCCTATTAAAAGAGCAAAAGAAGCTCTAAACCATGATCATGAACATTATTTAAAAGGAGATAGTGAAGACGGAAATAAAAAGAAGAGAATAAAAAAAATATGAGGAACTAGTGAAATGGTTTCAAGTCCAAAAGTGGCAAGAAAGACACAAGTCTTCTGAGGCTGTGGATTTGCCGCAGTTATTGAAGAGGAAATATGACTTCAAAACTAAGAACAGTTATTTCAGAAGTCACTGTCATTGACTACGCTCGTCCGGAAGTACTACCACCGTACATATTGTGCCGCCAAGCAGCGTCGCTGTGCTCCTGTGCGCACGGTATGGAGGTGTCGCATCCACACTTGAAAGACCATGAGAGGGTCATAGGAAGCGAGTCTAGTGCACAGATACAGATCCAGTTTAGCGCTGAGAAGTTCCAGTTGTACGTTTCAGAAATACGAGTAATCAGAAGCCCGAAAGTATGGAAATCAGACATATTATCTTATCACCTATTTACTGGGTTTCGGAGGTCAGATTGGCAGTCGAGTTACTCCACAAAAAATGGTACTGATCTGCATCCGGTTAAAATTGATGCCAACCCTATAAAATTGAGAAAGATTAATTTATTGTTTAATTAGCTGACCCGCGCGAATTCGTCTGCGTCAAATTTTTCATAAATACTCCGCTGCTATTGATCATAGCGTGATGTTATATGGCCTATAGCCTTCCTCGATAAATGGGCTATCCAAAACCTAAAGAACTTTTCAACACAAACTAATATTCCTGAAATAAGCGCGTTCAAGCAAAGAAACGCTTTATAATAATATAGTATAGAATAACAAGAGAATCCTTATGAAATTGCATTACATTGAATTGCATCCTCTATGATTTTAACAAAGCCGTGGACAGAACCATCCAAGGGGCTAGATAGGTACTGGTCGGAAATAAATTGATGCAAACGATACGAAAAAGAATAACAAAGGATTTATTGTTGGACTAGTTGACCCGCGCAACTTCGTCTGCTCCGCTCCTATTGATCTTAGCGTGATGATATATAGCCTATAGTCTTCCTCGATAAAGGTGTTGTCTATCACTGAATTCAAATCAGACCAGGAGTTCCCGAGATTAGCGCGGTCGAGCAAACAAACTGTTCAGCTTTATATACCGGTATAACAAAAAAATAAGAGAAGATCGAAAAAGACAAGACCATAGAAGAGCGAGTGACATAACAAGACAGTCAAAATGTCAATTATTGATATTTGAGAGTGGTATTTTTACTAGAATTGTAAGAAACAGATATTGTGAACTAACTCTAGGAAAGGAACAGGTAATTTTAATTATTTTTTAAACATACTAGTATTTGCCCCGTGTTCTTCTTCTTATCGTGTGGGCAGTAAGTTCTAACGACCCCACACAACCTAGTGTCAGTCTCTAAACTGGCTCAAGGGCCCTAACATAGCTTATTTGACGACTGCCACTTGGCGGCCAGGACCACCGGCTTATACGTGCCTTCCGAAGCACGGACCCATCTTTTTTATAAGACAATCAGATGATTCAAGCCGACAATGCCAAACTGAAGCCAACTTTACAAAGTATGCTTTCCGTAGGAATCGAACCCACGACCACCGGGTCGTGCACGTTGTGCACTTTTTTGTAATGGGTAAATAATGTTAAACTCGCGTCATGTCACGTGACCTGATCGAAAATTCGTGAGATGGAGGGAGAGAAGCACGTATTCAAGTTTTCACTTCTGCCGGCACTCCCGGAGTGCCAACCGTTGTTTTTTTTCAAAACTTTTTTAACCTGTGAGGCACCGAGCGGGCAAGACAATAAAATTTGGCCCCAATTGGGGTAACGGTTACGGATTTCGATGTCTCTTCTTAATTAACCTCTAAACGACCGAGAGGAGGAAACACCGAAATCAACTCGACATTATCTACTCAGCATCCGTCAGAATCGTTGGTTCAAAATCATTTACAACTGTCAGAATCCGTATGTCCCTTTAAATCACGCGAGCTTCGGCATGTCCCGAAAGGGACTTACTGATGTTAATAGAGAAAATAACAATTCTTAAGTTTTAACAAATCTTGTGCTTTCAGAGCGACATGAGGTTTCCTGCAATGGAGGCCGGGCAGTGGCGTAGTTAGCATGGGTGCTACACAAGGATACTGTGCTGTCACCCCGAAAATGACAACAATAACAGTCAAAAAATAAAGTTTGACTCACCCAAGTGACCCACCACTGAGGATTCTGCACTTTAGTATGAAGACGGATACGAGTCCATTATGAAAATATAAGTGGTTACATCTTACCTTGAAAACTTTTAGTAAGATATTATGATTTTGAAAATAATAAAAATATATTAAAACTTTGTTGTTTAATTGCGCAATGACACCTATCCAACTAATACTCAACGCGCTCATTGTGACACCTGAACCAAGTCCTGAACTAGACCAGCTAGTCTATTCTGTAAATAACCATTTCGATATCGAGCTTCACCTGAGTGACAAACCTCACAAAGTGAGCTTTATTGCACACAACAAAGGTCTTACGTTTGGCGTAATTTGATACTCACCTCTGATTCCGCCGTCGAGATACGAAAATGTTACAGAATAGGGGTACAGTAGTAGAGTGAAATAGTAAAAAATACCGACGACACGGTTGGCGCAGTGGTTGAGTGGTCAGCTGCGGCGCTGCGTGTCGCGGGTTCCCGCACGGAACAAATATTTGTATGGCCTACAGATAGTTGTTCCGGGTCTGGCTGTTTGTGTATGTGACTTTGTATGTTTGTGAACGCACCCACGATACAAGAGAAAACGCGCACGGACGCCCTGACAGTGCTTTCCGATTTATTGCCTCCGTCCCGGCCTTGTCCCATCAGGGATTCAAGAGCACTGTCTGTCTAATCTGCTTCTTTATCTTCATCTAGCGCTATTGATCAATGGCAACTCTGTTAAACAAGGAAATCGCGTATCAGCCACCGAAACAGATTATTCTGATTTTCCTGATGTGTGTAAACACTGAGCGAAAAACTCGGAACTCTGATAGCCCTGACGCCCCTGACACCACTGACCCGGACATGTGTGGCCACGGGTCACGGACGGCTCGTCCCTGACGGGAACGCGTATAGCCCTGACACGGAACTCTGATAGCCCGGACACCCCTGACACGGATGTGTGTGGACGGCGCTTAAGTCAGACTCGCCTGGTTTAGCCGCGTTTATGGAGCCATCTCCAGAATAAATTTCAAAGTGAGCATTTCCTTGTAAACTGCATGTGAGATACAATCAGAATCCCCAATTATGAGGTTTGTTGGGAATGTATTGTTTTATGTTGGTAGTGGCTCGTTTTCGCAGCACACATCTGCTCGTCAATGGAAAGTTTCTGATCTAAAGGAACCTTCCCACACTGGCGATTGAGTGTCTCTGTAATAATCTGGATTCTCCTTAGACAAGCTTTGGGTGTTACTGTTATCAGCAAAGTGAATGACAGACTTAACTTTTTCGAACTTCTTTTGAGACATGGGTCTTCTTGATGTGGTCATAGCCGAATTTGTCATTCCAATAAGATCTTGTATCCGGAAACTTAATAATAGGAATAAAACAATATGCCAATAAATTTATTCAGGATATTTTCGTTTTTAATTTCTGGATTGGAAATTTATTTCTGTACTGCATAGTAATTACTTTGTTCTATTACATATTTTTTTCTTCAAATCCGCTGTAATTTTATGAAAAAAATTCGAGCGGCGGGGTGCTAAAATTCATCAAACCTTCCGGTATTTAAGCATTTCCTCTGAAAACAAGGTGGTCTTCATCCGTGATAAGATTCCTCTTTCGCCAAGCCACAGGTCGATTTGTCGTACTGGTCGTACTTACGTCTATAAGTCATCATTGCTGTCACCTGTAAATTATTTGCAGATGTGCAGGGCAGGGTATTGTACATTCTCATTATCGTAGAGAACAAGAGAAGGGTCTTCATCCATCACATCGGGCTGGGCACTTTCCTCATCATCTTCGTTTTCAAGATCTCGAACAACATATAAATAGAGCTATTATTATCTAGAGCTTATAATTCTGTTTTCAAAAATTTTTGGCAAATGCAGTCTCCAATTGACAAAAAGAATTAGATCTCTAACCCAAGTAGTTAGCTATCGAGATCTCCATGGCCACGTTACGTTCGCACTTCCATCTTAAAACCCTTATAATTTCTACTTAGACAAATATTTGGTTTACTCCCTTCGATTTTGACAAATTCCGTCAATTTTTTTGCCGATGTTCTATTTTGTTTGGATATCTTGGCGGAGCAATAGTAACGCACAGCATCTTTAACCGTTTGGTAATATTTGCCCTCGTCTTCCACTTCAGAGTCTGACCCATCTTCTGAGTCCTCAAGACTATCTAAATACCTTGAAATTTAACTTTCCAATAAGCGTGTCATGCTGAAAAGCAAACGAAATACCCTCACCAAACATGTATTTATTTAGGGTACCTACTGACTCTGAGGTCTGTGGAAAAACTACAATGCGTATTGCATTGTAGTTTTTCCACAACATACCGATTAATGCTCATACTTATCTATTTTTTTTTAATCTTTTATTTGATACTTATTTTACATTTTTTTTAAATGGCAAATCAAAATATATATTAAAACAAAATCCTGGCTGTCCACTGGAAGTGAGCCCAAAAGACTGGCGGCATTGCCACGTTGTATAGCAATGCTTATCCTCTGTCCAAGGTAAAAGCCATATCTATCTTATTATACTACTATTTTATACCTTTCCCATCAAAATCAAGATATAATGAAATACTACTCACATGCCCTAATTATCACATGCCCTAAATATCACATGCCCTAATTATCACATGCCCTAATTATCACACGCCCTAATTATCACATGCCCTAATTATCACATGCCCTAATTATCACATGCCCTAATTATCACATGCCCTAATTATCACATGCCCTAATTATCACATGCCTTAATTATCACACGCCCTAATTATCACATGCCCTAATTATCACATGCCCTAATTATCACATGCCCTAATTATCACATGCCCTAATTATCACATGCCCTAATTATCACATGCCTTAATTATCACACGCCCTAATTATCACATGCCCTAATTATCACATGTCCTAATTATCACACGCCCTAATTATCACATGCCCTAATTATCACATGCCCTAATTATCACATGCCCTAATTATCACATGCCCTAATTATCACATGCCCTAATTATCACATGCCTTAATTATCACACGCCCTAATTATCACATGCCCTAATTATCACATGTCCTAATTATCACACGCCCTAATTATCACATGCCCTAATTATCACATGTCCTAATTATCACACGCCCTAATTATCACATGCCCTAATTATCACATGTCCTAATTATCACATGCCCTAATTATCACATGCCTTAATTATCACACGCCCTAAATATCACATGCCCTACTTATCACATGTCATAATTATCACACGCCCTAATTATCACATGCCCTAATTATCACATGCCCTAATTATCACATGCCCTAATTATCACATGCCCTAATTATCACATGCCCTAATTATCACATGCCTTAATTATCACACGCCCTAATTATCACATGCCCTAATTATCACATGTCCTAATTATCACACGCCCTAATTATCACATGCCCTAATTATCACATGTCCTAATTATCACACGCCCTAATTATCACATGCCCTAATTATCACATGTCCTAATTATCACATGCCCTAATTATCACATGCCTTAATTATCACACGCCCTAATTATCACATGCCCTAATTATCACACGCCCTAATTATCACATGCCCTAATTATCACATGTCCTAATTATCACACGCCCTAATTATCACATGCCCTAATTATCACATGTCCTAATTATCACACGCCCTAATTATCACATGCCCTAATTATCACATGTCCTAATTATCACATGCCCTAATTATCACATGCCTTAATTATCACACGCCCTAAATATCACATGCCCTACTTATCACATGTCATAATTATCACACGCCCTAATTATCACATGCCCTAATTATCACATGCCCTAATTATCACATGCCCTAATTATCACATGCCCTAATTATCACATGCCCTAATTATCACATGCCTTAATTATCACACGCCCTAATTATCACATGCCCTAATTATCACATGTCCTAATTATCACACGCCCTAATTATCACATGCCCTAATTATCACATGTCCTAATTATCACACGCCCTAATTATCACATGCCCTAATTATCACATGCCTTAATTATCACACGCCCTAATTATCACATGCCCTAATTATCACATGTCCTAATTATCACATGCCTTAATTATCACACGCCCTAATTATCACATGCCCTAATTATCACATGCCCTAATTATCACATGTCCTAATTATCACACGCCCTAATTATCATATGCCATAACTTCATTTGCCATCGACATTGGGTATGTAACGGTTATTATATCAGGAGAAACTGGATGCAATCGGGACTTTAGGGCATTCCGACTCGGATTTATAAACCAAATAGAAGTAGGAGCCCCGCGAAGCGGGGCTCCGTCGACCAAGCCCACCATCAACTATGCATAGAATGGCTTGGCATTTAAATGTTATGTCTAATAATCATTATGGCGTTTAAATATTATGTTTGATAATTATTATGGCACTTAAAAATATGAAAAACAATACGTATGGCAATCGTATCTTATGGTATGTAAGTTTCGGGCAATTAACAGTATGTCATACAATGAAATATTATTATATACGTCATTGATGTCATATGTCTTTTAGAGCAAACCAGGGACTGAAAGCGGTTACGGTTAGATACCTCAAAAATATATCGGTACCAGATTATAATAAAGGTAGAGCCGTACCGATACCTTTATAAATAAAGGTTGGGCTATTTTGTTATTTAACCTTTATATAATTTCAGTACCGAAAAACATGCGAGACGGCGTACCTACCACTCGTATGTTTGCATATTCGCGACGCGACGTTGCCGTTCTTACCGACTGAGTTACCTGCATTTTTATTTGGCTATCTATACTAGAGGCATCTGAGCTTTCAGATGGCCCATCTGTGATGACATATGCAACTGCAATTTAACAGTTTACTGTAAATACTGTAACTATACCTACTTATGGGATGCAGAGCACCGAAAATCGCCATTTTTTTCTTCGCAAAAATCTCCATAATGCCAATACATTTTCAAGCGTAAAAGAGTACCATGTATAGCCAAGACTTTGAAGTCAATTTATTTTACATAGATATTAAATAAAAGTGGCCTAGAACATTGAAAAAATGCGTGACTAGAGACACCCTAACCCTAAATAAGATTTTGAGTGGCAACCATAATCTTTTTTGTTACTACAACTACAACTTTGTGTACAGTCGAGAGCATATCAAGCTACAACAAGCTGTCGAATTTATTTAATAGATTTTCACAGTTATCGTTAAAGCATTAGGTTCAAAGTTGACTGAAAATTTGACATGGATAGCCTGATTTGCTGGCGTCTGTACCTATTCAATAGAAAATAAATTATACCTACAACCAAAGTAACATATTGTGAGCACTAAACTATTCAAGACATGTGCATCAACTGGTATAAAATCGAAAAAAAAAAAATTGGTTGCCTGTAAAGTCGGTATACGGGCGAAAGTTTTACGTGACAACGACTTTGAGTGGTAAAATAATTTTAATGTGAATATTCATTCGTATAGTAGGAAGAAGGATGAAATAATAGTATTATGTCTGTCTCTCTCGCTCTTAGGCGGGCTAACCATGCCCGAGTGGAAGGGACGCGTGCCTCTCACTCGCTCTCATTGTGAGCGCATAACGTGAGCGGAGCGTAACGCAGTTTCTTGAAGTGTCACCCGGCAAACCAATTTATAAGACGTTGTCACGTCAAAAATATGTTTCTCAGTTGACTCAAGGGCATCAAGCTGGTATCTGGCAGATCCGTCCCAAAGATGAGAGCAGTATTCCATACACGATCGAACTTGCGCTTGATAGAGTTTGAGCAGCTGTGTTCCGGCGTGAAGTACCATCTCACCTTTGCTAGGATCCCCAACTTTTTTGCAGCTACTTGAGCTTTAGCCTCTATTAAAAGGGCCAAAATTGAGAGTAGATGTTAATGTAACCCCAAGAAGCTCAAGTTGGTCGGTTATCGGCACGGTAGCACCTCGGAAAGATGGAGCTGGCGGAAAAAAGACACGTTTGGGTCTTAGCAGCATTGAATTTGACCAGATTGGCATCGCCCCATTCAGAGACAGTCTGTAAGGACACATTCAAGCGCTCAACCATAGCCTCCCGGAGGGACCGGATCTGCGACCCAGCAACAGTGCTGTCGTCTGCATACCCAAAGATACCGGGTTTAAGCAGATCATTAATATGCAGCAAGAACAGTGTTGCCGAAAGCACCGACCCCTGAGGAACCCCGGCATTAATATCCAGCAGTCCAGACGAGCAGGCATCTATGACCACTCGGATAGACCGATCCCTCAGGAAATCTGCGATCCAATCACACAAACCAGCGGGCAGACCGAAGGAAGGAAGCTTACTAATAAGGCTTTCGTGCCAGACCCTGTAGAAGGCCTTCGAGATGTCAAGGGAGACCGCTAGTGCCTCCCCATGCTTCTCTATGGGCTCACTCCAGATATGAATGGCATACGCTAGAAGATCCCCAGTTGACCGATTTCGGCGGAACTATTGTCGGTCACTAAGGATATCATTCGCTTCTAGGTACGCCAGGAGCTTATGATTCAGCACGCGTTCCATAGTCTTACAGAGTATGGACGTTACCGAGATGGGTCTATAATTCGACGGGTCAGCTCGACTACCCTTCTTGGGCACGGGCTGCACGTTAGGTTGCTTCCAAGCCTTCGGGACCTTTCCAGTCTCAAACGAAAGGCGAAATAGGCGTGTCAAGATCGGAGACAACTCAGGCGCACAAGTCTTCAGAACAATTGCCGGTATCCCATCGGGGCCACTAGCCTTGTTCACGTCTAGGTTACGCAGCACCCTACGGACGTCCTTCTGATGAATGCGAATGTTCGACATACTCGACTCACATCCACCAGGAGAAGCAAGGGGCCTCGCGCCACCAGGATCCGAAGACAAGACGTGAAGATTCCGCAAACAAGGAAGCATACAAGTTCGCTTTCTCCCCAGCGGAGTGGGCCAGCGTCCCGTCGGGTCTCAGCAGTGGTGGTAGTGAGGGGCGGCAGAAGTTCAATTCGACCGACTTAGCCAGGGACCAAAAAGCCTTACTGCCTGCTGGGTATGAGGCAAGTTTGTTCCCTATTCGGCAAATGTGGTTAAATCATGCCCTCTGCAACACTTTCTTACAGGACTTGGCAGCCCTGTTGAAGGCTCTCTTCTTCTGACTCACGTCACTTGCTTTGCGCGTACGAGCGTCGACCCATGCAAGGTACGCCGCGTGCTTAAGCGTATCAGCGCGATTGCTCTCGGCACCAAACCATGGACGAGCTTTGCCAGACATTGTTATATCAGAGAACGGAATGTAGTACTCCATTCCCCTCCGCAACACATCCGTCACGGCGCCCGCGCACGACGAAGCATCAGTCGAAGAAAAGCAAGTAGGCTGCCAAGGATAACATGCGAAGAAAGATCGCATGCCATCCCAATCTGCTGACCTGTATCGCCACACCCGCCGGGTGCCTCTTGGGCTAGGATCGGGCGGGGAGTAAACGGACACAGACTTCACCAGACAGTGGTCGGAACTACCCAGTGGAGAAGAAATCGACACCGAATAGCGGTCTGGATCTGTTGTCAGCAAAATGACCAAGCAATTGGCAGTGTGCAAATCAACATCCGGCACCCTCGTTGCCCCCTGGACCAGCAGGGTAAGATTTAACGCAACCGCTAGCTTTCTCGTCTCTCGTCCAGCCTGGTCTGTGCACTGGAATGGGAAGAGCCACTCCTGATGGTGGGCGTTGAAGTCCCCCAGTAACACCAATAGGGCAGAAGGGTACCGCTGCTGAACCGCATCCGCCGCCTCACTTAGGTTCTGTGTGAACTTCCCGAAGGCCTATCGATCATCTGTTCCACAAGCAATGTGGGCTGCCTTCTGCCACTTCAGATTGGCGATCCTTTGGGCTATGTCGGTAAAGTTGGTTCTCTTGCGGATATCATCATCCGTGATTCGATCACGCAAGGAAACTGCGAGCATTGCCATTGAGCATTTCCATTTGGCCCGTTGTGAGCGACCGGGTCTCAGTTACATAAGTCACCACTGGCAACAAGCACTGGTCATAGACTTTCGGCTTGAGACACTGTGGTATGTGAGACGAAAAGATAACACGACGCCATCACGCAACTTCCCGAACGCCGCCCATCCGAGTCGGATTCGACGGTTGACCTTTTTCTCAAAATTAGCCTTACCCAACTAGACCGTTTGTCCCAGGTCACAATTTCGTGGATCTCTGATTTTAATAGTGATTGCAACATGCTTGGTTTGACCATTTTCATTTTAAGACCCACTTTTTCGAAAGCTCTTCTGAGGTCCTCCATAGTTTCAGCGATGACGACTGACGACTATTTCGTCGACAAATAAAAGGTGAGTGATTTACTCGCCATTGACATGAATGCCTTGCCTGCTCAAGTCCAAAACCTTGAAGACTTCCTCCATTGCGGCCGTGAACAGGTTCGAAGAAATAACGTCTCCCTGCTTCACAACCGCTGCAGGAAGTACGGTTTCGAGGTCTGATCCTAAATTCGGACTGGCATTCGTACAAACACTTCAGTACCTTGATATACCGAATTACCGATAGTCGATTTGGAATCGTTGGAGAGACTGCAACACAGCCCATGTTTCGATCGAATAGAAGGCTGTCTCGTAGTCCACAAACGCTAAACAGAGAGGCAGATTATACTCCTCGGTCTTCTGTATAACCTGCCGCAGCGTATGCATGTGGTCTATGGTGCTGAAGCCTTTTCGGCTTGTTGACGTGGCTCAGAAGTGAGATAGGCCTGCAATTCGTAAACAGAGGACCTTTTAGACCTTATCCCGCTCTATTGCGTCTTTCTTTTTTTCAATCAATCAATCAATATTCTTTATTTTTAAACATAGGTTACAGTAGTGTGTAAGATGTTACCATAGTTATTCAGTATTAAAAGCGGTGGAAGTCGCTTTTCAACGATTTGGAGATCCATCTATTGAGCTACAGTGTATTTGCACGCATCGTCTGAAGAATGCAGAATTATCTCCCGCCACTCCTACGAGATCTTCAGAGTAGGATCAGAGAGCCTCTTGTTCTTATCTATACGGTGAGTCTTGAAGAACTTAAACCCGACCGTAAGGACAGCTCCCTAGTTCCTAGAGAGCTCCGTGGACGAAATGATTCTGAAGTTCGGGCTGAAAACATTCGAAGTTTTTGATCTGGATCTGTGCAACGCGGAGTGTAGATTTCATCAGTCGAGATCTTTGCAGCTTAATATTTAGGTTCAATTTGGCTCTTACCATGCTGTGATCACTTCCGGTGTTCACTGCGTTGATCACAGAGACATCATTGAATATCTGCTTCTTCGTTGACATGATGAGTTCAATCTCATTTTTTGTCACACAGTCGGGGCTCTGCCACGTCCACTTCCTGTGCTCTGAGTTCATCGTGTAAAGGCCTTCCTTCTCCATAAAACTGGCCAGTAGGTGTTCCCGGTGGTTCCAACGTCCAAATCTGAATTGCCCCACTCACAGCTCGTCACTGTTTCGTTTGCCCAGTTTCGCGTTGAAGTCCCCCATGACCACAGTGAAGTGACACACACAGTGAAGAAGATGTATCCAGATAAATCTTCGTACATGGTCTCTATTTCTTTGTCGGTGTGTGTCGAGGTTAGGGCGCTAACCTGTACGACGTTCAACGAATATCTTGATACAAAGTACAAAGTACGCCACCCTGTTCGACACACTCTCATTCACATTCACATCACATCGTGATCATTCTCGTTCACATTGGACACAAGGAACCTGTGAACGATAAACCCGACACCACCCTGGGACTTCTGGTCACCCTCCCGTAAATAGAACAGAGTCGTCGGTGTTTGTTGGGACAGCCGGATCCACTCCGGGGATACTTAGCTCTCCCTGCCTCGCCGTGATTTTGGCCACTACCAGAGTCAAGGGTAGGCGAGCTGCCGGGCACTAGGGGTCATTTTAAATTGTGCTCATCATATTGGGCGGTGGTTTGCCATAATCGTCACGCTTGGCAGACGGGTTGGTGATCGCAGTGTAGCTATTGTAATGTGCAGAGAGTGCTACTGCTCAATCTATGGTAAGTCCCTTAGAAAACTCTTACGAGACCCAAGGAAATTGATGAGATGGTGATGGTGGTGTAGTGATGTCTTTTACGTCCAAACAGAACTGTGCCCAAAATTACCTGTCACACTGAATTAAACGACTGGAGATGTGCCTACATAGTCGGCGTTGGCGTGCATTTTATTTATACCTTTGAACTTTTTTGCACGCAAAGATTCAATGAGCATTTTTGGTACCTATTTCATTTATTATAGTGTATCTAAGACCTCAACGAATTTTCAGCAATGAATTGTTGTAACCTTAATATTTTTATTTTTTATATATTTTTCTTCTAGAAGATGCACAAGTCTTTTAAGGTGGCTACCCTGGAGCATCCACCTTAACCATTATTTTATCACTATATTTGAAATTTTCAACAAGCCGATAGCAAGCGACCGTAACGCGTATTTATCTAAAGAATTATAACCATTTTAATCATCAATATAGCCCTCTAAGTTCATGTAGTTCGAAAGAATGAATATTTCAGAAATAATCGCAGATCGCATTTGGTCCACACACAGCTTCACACTGACCGGCAAAATGCAAAAAACATAAAAATATTTGAATTTCGCGGGCTACCCTGGAGCATTCACCTTAAAATTAAAATTTAAAAGGTAGGCCCATACAAGATTGTTTTTCGGTTTATCGTACGGAACCCTTCGTGTGAGAGTCCGACTCGCACTTGACCTGTTTTTGTAAGCTGGTTCGCGCTCAGAATGCTCAGAGTCCTGCGGGGCTTGTTTGGAAGCTGACCTACGTATGTATTTTTTTTTAATTAAGTCGATTGACCGTCGCTTGAAAAATTCAAATAAAAATAAGAAGAATGCATCAGATTTTAAATTACAAAGCCCAGACAAAATATCTCTTCATTTTATAATAGTTCATAATATTAATAATTAATTAATATTGATTGCGAAAGTAAGATTTTTAATGCGGCTTGTTGGAAATTTCAAATATAGTGATAAAATAATGCCAAATTATTTCTGAAATATTCATTCTTTCGAACTACATGAACTTATAGGGCTATATTGATGATTAAAATGGTTATAAATCTTTAGATAAATACGCGTTACGGTCGCAGATCGCATTTGGTCCACATACAGCTTCACACTGACCGGCAAATTGCAAAAAACATAAAAATATTTGAATTTCGCGGGCTACCCTGGAGCATCCACCTTAATGTTCCGTACCCGAAGGGTAACCATCAGAACCCGCCATAACAACAAGTAATAATAATTAGACATTTCAACTGTCTATATATTACGGTTCTTGAACTACAGTTCGTAATAGGGTTCCGTCCGTATAAGAAAAGTTTTGGTAGGCACTCGTCATAGTCCGGCTTAGACTGCCGCGTCCTTCGTAAATATAAATCAAAACCGAGATATATAATAATCGGGGCCTCTCAAATGAACGACAGAGTGGCGAGGCGTTGCGTCAAAGAAAACCCCTATGTATAAAGGATTAGGTTCTACTACCGATTCATTTATAAAGGTTAAGGTAATGATACCGAAACATTTATAAGGGGTATTAGTACTTCTACCGGTATGCATTTCCAACCTCGAAATTCCGCTACTGAAAATTAAAACGGTATCGAAATATTTCGGTAACCTTTATTTAACGGTATGACGTCATACCGGAATTTAATGGTACATTAATTTTTGGGTAATTCAGTCCCTGGGGCAAACAAAACATTCGGGCATATGAAATTCGGTTAAATGAAATTCGGGAATATGATGATTATGGTATATAATCTTCGGGTAAACAATAGACAACCGAAATATATATAAATATTTTAGAAACTTACATGTTCTTGTATTATGTCGTAGCCCAACACTGCTTTATAAACTCGATTGGCGGCAAAATTAAAGTTCGTGTCAAAGTGACATTTTTTTTATAAATTCGTTCCTGACGAAACAGGCTAAGGTTTGAGACCATGCTGCCTGTGCTCTGAATAAGTATTCTTATGTCACTTTAGACCCGCTAGGTAATATGTATTCTGTTTCTGTGCTTTAGACATTGACAGCTAAGACTACAACAGAAAAGTCGACATTGTCTTTGTTTGCCATATAAATGGAATAGACCGGATAGACCAAAGGTATTTTAAGGTATTTAAGAAGAATGCCTCAATGCAGTGCCTACCATTGTAAAAACCGGGGAGTTCATCTGTTCCCCAAAGACTTAAAACGCAGAAAGCAATGGGAAAGCGCTTTGCGGATTAAACACTTCAGGGCAAGTGCTACAGCAAGGTTATGTAGTTTGCACTTCAGAGAAAGTGATTATTTCGGTAAAAGTAACTATACAGGTAAATGAAATGTGACTTATTTATTCTCCAAATACATTATAAATATTTACACCATAGTCATACTTACACTTAAGGCAAATTTCAGGAAATGAACCTTTAGCAAAGTTCCTGAGAAAAACTGCTATACCATCAATATTCTGCTTCACCAAGACTAAACCCGAAACTCCAGCAGCTAAAGAACGTCATTGCCGATATGAGAGAAGAAGCCAAAAAAAATATTCTGAAGAAGAGATAGGTATTGCAATCTTAAAATGTATAAATAGCACCTTCAATTAGTACCTAAGGATCCCAAAATTCAAAGGTTCATAAATATTTTTTTTTCTTTAAATGAATGGGGGTCTTTGGATTGATAAAGTAGGCCATTGTAAGAAGACTAAAATGGCACCGTGTATATATTTTATTTATTACATGTTATTTTTTAGATCCCAAGAATGAAAATAATACTCTTTCTAAGCTTGCTACCTGCTGGAAGCCGGCTACAGGAGTAGTGAAACATGGTGATCAGCCTGGATCCTATCACTCTGCTCTGTCAGATGTAGATGATGGATCAAGTGACGATGACAATTTTCAAAAGCTGCCCCCTCCTCCACTGCTAAACTTACATACTGCTCAAGTAAGTTCAAATCTAACAATATGGTATATTACTGAAAAAAATAATTATTCCATCAGATAGATTAAAAGTATTTTTACATTGAAAAAACAACGACAACTATTTTTTTTTCTTTTTCATGGAAAAAAAAATAAGAGGATACAATGCGTTGAAAACTTGCGTGACATCACGACAATAGTAAAAATTTTAGTAGTGACGGGATGTCACCTGCTGTTAAGCTGCTGGAAATGGAAGACAAATAAAAGACTGGTCCATTATTTTGACTGAATCATGTATATTGATTGATATGTCATAGTAACGCCAAAAAGGTATTAAATAGATATAAATTATTTGCAGATGTGCAGGGTGTGTCTAGCTTTAGATGTGAAAATGTTTGATTTGAGGGACACTGAATTGAAATCAATGTTCCAGACGACCACTGGAATAACGGTAAGCCACCTTCTGTTTAAGAATTTCGTCTGCCTTAAATATATTTTGATCAGCTTCTAGTCCACTGGAGACTGCTGAACTCTGGAATTTTTTAATGTCTGTGACTGTCTATGGGACCTCCACTACCCAAACATAATCGCAGTGACTGTACCATCTGATATCATCAAATTAGGAAGTATTAGACTCATGCAGACTAAAACCCACCTGTGTTCTTTCAAATGTCCTTTGCAAACGACATTTTGACACAGACTTTCAAACAATCCTAGTAGTTCCTTTTGTTTTTAATAAAGTAGACCCTACAAGCTTGAAATAGTCGCTCATATCATTATTCATTAATTACTAAGAGCTTGAGGTTGTGGACAGTGTTTAACGATATTTTCTTGCACACGTCGGGCCGCGTGAAGCCAATGTGAACACTGGATGGTGCTGAATAGTCATCATCTGCCTAGCCTTTTCCCAACCATATTGGGGTCGGCTTCCAGTCAAACCGGATTTAGCTGAATACCAGTGTTTTACGTGGAGCGGCTGCCTACCAGACCTCCACAACCCATTTACTGGGTAACACGGTACTTCTTGGCAAGACTGAAGTCAGATTTACTGGCTTCTGACAACCCGTAACGACTTCCAAAGATCTACAAATGACAGCCGGGACCAACGGCTTAACGTGCTTTCCGAGGCACGGAGGAAACTCGGTATGTTAAGATGGTCACCCATCCACAGACCAACCTTGGCAAGCGTTGCTTAACCTTAAAGATCGACCCATGCGGCTGTTATTATTTAGCCACGAGCTCCTGGATGGTGCTGAATAGTACACAGACAAATTTCTGAGTTTTAAAGGAATAGTCGATAAAGCTCAGCTACGTCGCGCTCCTATTTCTGTCTAAAGGGTTTAAATTCACCTAACGTGAATGATATGACGGGACATAAGTTCGCTCGCTTTGCTCGCACACTCTAACTCCCGCCATCCCATTCGAACCTAACCTATCGAAATAGGGGTGCCCCAAGTCGAGAGCACGATCTTGCGTTCCAAATTTTGCCGAAGTTTGTAATTTCTATATATTGCAGAGTGTTCTCAATGTAATTAATTTAATTTGTAGCAAACAAATTATAAGTGATTGAAGTGGGTTTTCATTACATTTCTTTCCACATATACATTGATGTGTAAATAAAATCATACACATCACAACTACAAGTACCTATTACATAACGTCCGACGCATAATATTGCGACCGCTGCTGGTGGTTCTTACAGATATTGTGTTCACGCCACGAGCCTCTGTTGTCCGGGGGCTCGGTATCATTGAGGCGGCGGTAGCTACGCCCGTGGGGTAGACCCTACAAAATGGTGCGGAATAAGCTCCGCACCTGGGCCCCCCCGTTGACGCAGTCTCCGGCCCCAGCTGGTGAAGGACGTGGCGAGCGCTCTGTTCCCCACGCGAGGGGAGCATACTCCCCCGCCTATGGCTCCGCCACCTGCGGTGCCCGATGCGGACTGCACCGATGACGACGATGACGATGCCCCTGAGGTGACTGAGGTAGACCTGAGAGTGGCGGTTAATAGGCTGAAGGCCAAAAATACCACCCCAGGACCCGACGGCTTACCTGGAAAAGCCTGGGTCCTGGCCTTGGAGGTTCTTGGGCCTCGACTAAGAGGGTTCCTAAGCGCATGCTTGGACCAGACAAGGGCCAGTTCCCACTTCGTTAGAAGACGGGGAAACTGGTCCTCATTAAGAAGCCGGGACGCCCTGCGGACTCTCTGTCCGCATACCGGCCCATCGTGCTGCTTGATGAGGTGGGCAAGCTCTTTGAAAGAGTAATTGCAAACCGCCTCGTCGAGCACCTAGAGAGGGTGGGGCCGGATCTGGCGGAAAACCAGTTCGGTTTCCGCACGGGCCGCTCGACGGTGGACGCCATCATGCGCGTGAGAGCCCTCTCGACGGGGGATGCGGTTTCCCGGGGCGGGGTCGTCTTGGCTGTGTCTCTAGACATCGCCAATGCCTTTAACACCCTGCCTTGGAGTTGCATCAGGGAGGCACTTCGGTATCACCGGGTGCCGAACTACCTCCGTCGCGTAGTCGAGGCTTACTTGACGGACAGAGCCGTCATCTACCCCGGTCATCTAGGAGAGTGGAACCGGCGAGAGATGTCGTGCGGTGTTCCACAGGGTTCCGTTCTGGGGCCGCTTCTGTGGGACATCGGCTACGATTGGGTGCTGCGCGCCGACCTCCCTGGCGGCGTCAACGTTGTCTGCTATGCTGATGATACGCTGGTCCTGGCGCAGGGGAGGTCGCACCAGGCGGCGACCGACGCTATGACACGCGGGTTTGCGATAGTCGTTGAGAGGATCCGGCAGTTGGGTCTCGAGGTGGCCTTACACAAGTCCGAAGCCATGTGCTTCCATGGTTCTCGGAACCGGCCACCATCGGGATCTCAAATAACGGTGGAAGGGGTTCATATCGGCGTCGGGTCGACGATGACGTATCTAGGTCTCGTCCTTGACAGCCGATGGAACTTCGTCGAACACTTCCGACGTTTGGCTCCCAGACTGGGACGAGCCGGGGCTGCCTTCAAGCGGCTTCTGCCCAATCTAGGGGGTCCAAATGCCTCCTACCGGAAGCTTTACGCGGGGGTCGTGCGGGCCATGGCCCTTTATGGGGCGCCGGTATGGGCGCCTACTTTGAGGAAGCGACCTGCCCGTTACCTCAACGCGTCTCAGAGGGTCATGGCCATCCGGCTGGCCCGGGGATACCGCACGGTCTCTGGCGAGGCGGCGAGCTTCCTTGCCGGACTGCCACCATGGGATCTGGAGGCGAGAGCCCTCGCGCACATTTGCGAGTGGCGCGTGGAGGCGCAACGCCGGGGTGAGACACCTCTGCCGCGGCAAATCGCAGCAAGGCGGATGGAGCACCGGCAAGATCTCATGGCGATATGGAGACAGCGACTGTCGCAACCCAGCGCTGGGCACGCAACAATCCAGGCGATAATTCTCCTCTTTGAGGAGTGGCTGGAGCGGCGCCACGGCGTCCTCACCTTCCGCCTGACACAGTTACTCACCGGACACGGTTGTTTCGGGAGATACCTGTTTCGGATTCGGCGGGAGGACGCGCCCGGGTGTCATCACTGCGAGGATCGCCCGGAGGACACGGTGGAGCATACGGTGGAGGTCTGCCCTGCTTGGGCGGAGCACCGCCGGGTCCTCGTCGAGGCGATCGGCGGCGGCGACCTCTCGCGACCGGCCTTGGTTCAATCTTTGGTCCGGAGCGAGGAGGCATGGGAAGCGATCACCTCCTTCTGCGAAGCAGTAATGCTAGCAAAGGAGGAGGCCGAACGTGTGAGAGAGAGGGAAACCTCACGTCCCAGTCGCCGCAACAGAAGAAGACGCCCCAGGCGTCGGGAGTCGCAGGACGATTCCCGGCCGCCGTAGGCGCGGGCCTGCGGACGGCGAGCAGTGGGTGGCTCGCCGTCTGATCAGAACTAGGCCCGGGTCGGCGGCGCGCTTCGATTCTAGCGCGCCTCAAAGAGATGTCAGCGTGGAAGACGGGGCCCGCTGGGGCAGATGCCTGCTGGGGCTGCGGAATCTGTTCGAAAGAGGTGCCGTAGCCTTAGAACGCAAAGGGCACCAGGAGGAACACGGATGGGTTTTAGTCAGTAAGAGTCTGACACTCCCTCTTGCTTCACCCAGAGCGGAAGGAGTCATCTACGCCCTTTATGTTATGCCCTTATTATATGCTCAATAGGTACTAGTCGCTGAGAAGGCCCCTTGAAATACGATGCCCCTTTAAAAGACGGGTTGTCAAGACTCTTAAGATTATTATGAACTTCAATAATGGCATTTAACACAGCGACTAATTTGATTTATTTCTTCCCTTCGTCAGTTTGAAGAAAACGAAGGTTCTAAACTTGGGAGCTTAATTTGCTGGCAGTGCACTGCAAGGCTTCAAGCTGCCTCGAGGTTTAAAAAAAAAGCGCTGTTCAGCGATTCATTGCTGCAGGGATTAAAAAAAAAGGGAGAGCAAGTAAGTAATAGTTTTCTCACTGCTAGTGACTACGCATACATAGTTGAGCCGCCAAGCGGCGTCGCTGTGTTCCGGAGTGAAGGCTATGTGTGCCGGTGTCGTTATCTAGTTGGTGACACACGTTACACAGTTCACACACACAGTTCACAGTTCAGCTCGTCTCTGGAGTGGCAACGCATCCGAACTAATTTATGCCTTTAATTTGGCAAAAAAAAATAAGTTCAAAAATTTTATAGATTCAAAATCAACGTTTTTTTTTTATTGATATCTATTTCTCATTACAGATACAAAAAAAATATTTCGAAACGGTTAAAGAAGAAGCAGATAGTTTTATACCACCCAAGATTTTGACTGTTGCAGAAATAGTTCATGTTGTAGAAATTGAAGACCAAAATAACATGACCCAACTTGTTCAGTCGGATGATGATGATGATGAACCTTCACTATCAGAAAATGATGAGACAGAAGAGATTATGACGTACGAAATTAAAGAACAAATAATAGACGAAAAATCCAATAGGGATGTTGAAGGAGACAAACATGTTGCTATCAAAACAGGGATCAAACAAAATAGAACAAAAACACTAAAAAAATATGCTCTGGATACATCTTCAATTGGAGAAACAATCAACTATAGCCGCCCTCTGCTGGACACAGGCCACACTTCACTTCGAAGCGACCTGACTAGCTCTGAAGAAGATTGTAATGATCAAATTAGTAAAAGCTTCAGAAAAACATACACAAACTCGAAAATAGTGCGTAAACAAAATATAAAACTTAAAAATTCTATTAAAAGGTCAAAATTAGGTGTAAGCCATGATCATAAATATTATTAAAAAAGAAGACGAAAATAAAAAGAAGAATATAAAAAAATATGAGGAATTAGTAAAAAGGTTTCTAGTCAAAAAGTGGCAAGAAAGACAAGTCTTCTGAGATCACTGCTAGTGACTACGCTCGCCCTAAAGTACTACCACCGAACATATTGTGCCGCCAAGCAGCGTCGCTGTGCTCTTGTGCGCACGGTATGGAGGTGTCGCATCAACACTTGAAAGAGCATGAGAGGGTAGGAATAGGAAGCGAGTCTAGTGCACAGATACAGACCCAGTATGGCGCTGAGAAGTTCCAGTTGTTTGATATGGAAATACTTTCTCTGTGAACCGCTAAGAAGCCGGTTTCTCTTCTGGAGTCTGTCTTTCCTGCTGGGTGCTGCACAGGGATACTGTATTGTCACCCCAAAATGGAAAGAAAACAGACAAAAATAAAGTTGGACTCACCCAAGTACTTAGGATTCTGCACTTTGGGTATGAAGACGGATAATGGTCCATTACGAAAATATATGTGTTTACCTACATCTTACCTTGAAAACTTATAGTAAGATATGATACTGAAAATAAAAAAAACGAATAACAAAAAATATTAAATCTTTGTTTAATTGCGCAACGACACCTATTGACTCCAGAATAACGCACTCGATAACCTTAACGTAAACGTTCGCCTTTGTCAAATAGTATAGAAAAAAAAGGGTTGCACTCCGGGAATGCCGGCAGAAGTGAAAACTTGAATACGTGCTTCTCTCCCTCCGTCTTACGAATGTTCGATCACGTGCCCTGTATGTATGTAAATCGGGCTGGTTTCCGCAACTCCACGACTAAGCGCGTATTTTGTGTGCAGGTGGGACAAATGCGTCATTCGATCCACCCCAACTCCCCAAGGAAGGCCAGCAACGCCTTGGTGTTACTAACTATCTCGCAGAGGGTACCTGGGTTTCCGAAGTACTTTGCCCTGTAATCCGCAACTACCGGGCAGCTTAGAAGCAGGTGTGCTGCTGTCTCATTCTCCTCCATGCAGGCTCTGCATAGCGGGCTGTCAGTGACTCCTATAGGAGGAGCTCGTGGCTAAATAATAACAGCCGCACGGGTCGACCTTTAAGGTTAAGCTACGCTTGCCAAGGTTGGTCTGTGGATGGGTGACCATCTTAATATACCGAGTTTCCTCCGTGCCTCGGAAAGCACGTTAAGCCGTTGGTCCCGGATGTCATTTGTAGATCTTTGGCAGTCGTTACGGATTGTCAGAAGCCAGTAAATCTGAATCCAGTCTTGCCAAGAAGTACCGTGTTACCCAGTTAATGGGTTGTGGAGGTCTGGTAGGCAGCCGCTCCACGTAAAACACGGTATTCAGCTGAATCCGGTTTGACTGGAAGCCGACCCCAATATAGTTAGGAAAAGGCTAGGCAGATGATGATGAGTGACTCCTATAGCATAGAGGTGTTTATTAAAAGACCCGTGGCCAGTTGTTACGGCTGTGACTGAACGCAACTGTTGTTTAGTCAGTCTTAGGGCTTGTTTTGTGAAACGGCCATTTATAGAGGGAAGTGCCTCTTTGGCCTGCCTACACTCACTATGGTCAACCCATAGCTTGTGATGTTTATCTCCGGTGCGTTTCCTTACCAGATTGCGTAAGTACCCGAAAGGCAGCGGCACGATGGGCTCAGGTCCCATCGCTGACAAACTCGACCCCCTTCGGGCGAGTTCATCCGCAGCGTCGTTGCCTCGAGATTCACTGTGTCCCTTGATCCATTGAATGGTTACTTTGTTGTGTCTACCAACCTGGTTGAGACGTTGGTGACACTCGAGAATCAACCCAGAGTTCACTGTGTGGCTGTTCAGAGCTTGCAGGACGGCCATGCTGTCCGAGAGTATGCGTATTGAGTGGTCCTTAACTTCCCTGGTTAGGATGGCTGATGCCGCCAGAGAAATGCCCATGCATTCAGCCTGGAACACTGTGTTGTGGACCCCCAATGGTGTGGCTATGTGGATATTGAGATCCTCTGAGAAGATTCCCGCACCAGTATCTGTACCTGTTTTTGATCCATCGGTGAAGATCCGCAGCTCGGCGGGGCAGAGCCCTCGCACCGATGATCCTCATGAATGATAAATTGCTTGGGTACCCGGTCATTGATTGCTTTTGTTATGGGGAGTTCATTGTTGAGCTCCTCGAGCAGAGCGGTGTGTCGTGTGTCTCTCTTACTCCAGAGACCTAATGTTTTAAGGCGTACTGCTGCCATCGTCGCTTCCTGTTGTATAAACATGTGTAGCGGAGGGAGCCCCAGCATGGCTTCCAGCGCCGCAGTTGGAGTAGTCCTCATGCAGCCCGTCGTTGCCATGCAGGCCAGCCTTTGCATGTGTTGTAACTTGTTTACGGCTGTAGCTAGCTTTGAGCGTGGCCACCACACCACGGCCCCGTAGGTAAGCATGGGCCGAATTACTGCGCTGTACAGCCATAGTATTATTTTGGGAGATAGGCCCCACTTCTTCCCTATCATTTTCCTGCATTGCCAGAAGGTAATGCAGGCCCTGTTTAGTTTGTAGTCTAGGTGATTACTCCAGCTTAACTTACTGTCTAGGATGACGCCTAGATACTTTACCTCGTTAGACAGCTGGAGCTCTGTGTTGAAGAGCATAGGTAGCCGGTAGTGGCCTAGTGCTCGCTTTTGAGTGAACATGACTAATTCAGTTTTCGTGGGGTTTACCGACAGATCATATTCGTCGCACCATCTTTCCACGATGCGTAGTGCTTGTTGAGTGAGGTTGCAGATCGTTCCAGTCACTTTCCCTGACACTAGGATTGCGAGGTCGTCAGCATAACCTATTGTGTAGTAGCGATGTGCGTTGAGTTTGGTGATCAGGTCATCAATTACCAGATTCCACAGAAGAGGGGAGAGCACACCCCCCTGCGGGTAGTCTCTGGCTATCAGAGCCAACTGCTGCTCTTCCTCAAGGCGAACCACTCGTTTGCTTAACATATTAGTTATCCAGTCAGTTAGTACCTGTTCCACGCCGTGTTTGGAGAGAGCCGCACTAATGCTGGAAAAGTTTGTCTTGTCGAAGGCTCCTTCGATGTCTATGAATGTGCCCAGGCAGGACCCTTTCTGGTGAATCGCTTCCTCAATCTGGTTCACCACCAGATGAAGAGCGGACTCTGTCGACGTACTCGAGCTGTATGCGTGTTGGTTACCATGCAGTGGTATTGTTTTTAAAACGCCATCACGTAGTTCCCTTTCACACAGTCTTTCCATTGTCTTTAGTAAAAACGAGGTCAGACTAAGTAATAGGTCGATAGGATTTAGCGTTTGTGTAGTCACTTTTACCTGGCTTCGGAATGAATATGACTTTCACTTCCCTCCATCCTTTAGGAACGTATCTAAAGGCCAGGCACGCTCGCATTAAGGTGGATGCTCCAGGGTAGCCCGCGAAATACAAATATTTTTATGTTTTTTGCAATTTGCCGGTTAGTGTGAAGCTGTATGTGGACCAAATGCGATCCGCGACCGTAACGCGTATTTATCTAAAGAATTATAACCATTTTAATCAAGTTCATGTAGTTCGAAAGAATGAATATTTCAGAAATAATCATTCTTTCGAACTACATGAACTTAGAGGGCTATATTGATGATTAAAATGGTTATAATTCTTTAGATAAATACGCGTTACGGTCGCGGATCGCATTTGGTCCACATACAGCTTCACACTGACCGGCAAATTGCAAAAAACATAAAAATATTTGAATTTCGCGGGCTACCCTGGAGCATTCACCTTAAGAGCACCAGTTTTGTTGCAACAGCGGTACCTCCCCACTGTAGTAAGGCAGGAAACACACCGTCGGGACCTGGTGCCTTGAAAGGTTGGAAGCTTTTGATGGCCCACTGAAGTTTTTCCAGCGTAATCATCTTTTCTGCATAAAGCCAGTCATCATCTGATGGTGTTTGGATAACGTCAAGCCAT
The DNA here is from genome assembly GCA_950371165.1 of Lacanobia oleracea. NCBI lineage: Eukaryota > Metazoa > Arthropoda > Insecta > Lepidoptera > Noctuidae > Lacanobia > Lacanobia oleracea. The sequence continues at coordinate 11,854,611 of OX493411.1, read as the reverse complement.
TCATTTACCTGCGCGAATACGCTGCCTGGGAAGTGAGTTTCGTCACGTGCCCTGACGCTTAACATTTTTTTCCCAACACAAAAAAGCTACGTTATTGTCACCAGACCGCGCTTATTCATACCAAATTTTAACAGAATGTGTCTTTTGGATTCGGAGAAAACTGGCTGTGACAGATAAACACCCGAGTGATCCTATAAGGGTTCCGTTTTTTGTCCGGAACCCTAAAGAATGGGTCAACCTCGGAATGAGAAATAATAAGCTGGAAACTCGTACACACCTTCATTTTGGCGTTCTAAATGTTGTGTCAAGTCTCATAAAATCTCGTGTCTACATCGTCTGCATCGTAAGTTAAATATCACAACAATCGATTTCTCATGATTATCTCGGTTTCTATAGTCGTTGGCCGCCATTACACGTCCTAGACGTCCCAGCTCGGTAGCGCCAGTACTTACTCTATATGACTTGGGTATCTTATTTTTTTTTTGTTGCCGGGGTGTGTGTGTGGGCGGGCGTAGGGGTCTGTCACGACTTACTGACTAAAAACCCACCCCGGTGTTCCATCTCACACTTGTCCGAGGATTGTGAGAGCTAGTACGCCTTCCATAATCCCCGGCTATTGCCCGCGTATGCGGGCCACCTCAGGCCCCCGGGAGGAGCAAGGTCCCGCCTCAACGTCCAGTAGGGGCGCGTCTGGAACAATACGCGTCACCGTCTCGGGTCCTGCTGGATTGGGAGCGACGGATGACCCCGAGTCTACCGTCCCTCCGGACCTATGACTTGGCTATCTTACGGCAACTCAGTGGTGAGATAGTACATTTAATAAAAGTGGTAGTTGTAAAACAAATTTTAACGTGTGTGAGGATTGAGGACCCATTTTGAACGAATATGTACAAAGTAGGACTTTTTTACGATAATATCTTATTTTCACAAATTTTGTTCGGCATTAGCTTAGATATTGGCATATAAAAAAAAACAAATATGGCGTTACGAAGTTCGCCGGGACAGTAATTGGTAAGTATTAAATAAAACACTTAAGTAGATCGATATTTTTACTAACTGTTCAACTAAAAAATAATTAAAATAAATTAAATACAGACATATTGTTTAATAATCAATAAGTTTTTTTTTGTGTACCATATACAGTGACAAATAATTTATCTACAACTTTTTGTTAATTTTGTATTTTGATCATCGTAATACTCCGATACAGAACCTCGTTTGCGGTTAGCTTTATAATGGCCAATGTTTCCACTACCTTGGGGTGGAACAAAGAATAATAGAAAGTAGCTGATAGTTATTAAAAAAGTAATAAAGTAGTAGTACCTCTGATTTGGAATTGAAAAGGAGTCGGAGTTTTTAAATTCGACTTTTCGCAGTCGGAGATGGAGGCATAAGAAAGATGTGTTAAGGGCAGGCAATAAAATAAAATAGTACAAACATTAATTAGTCAGCCTCTTTAATTTCAATTAAAAAATAATAAACCTATATGATATAGTGTCACAAACAAAAATAGCCACATTTTTATAACAGTTAGATAATTAAATTAAATTAATTGATTTAAAAGTAAATTGACCTTTCCCTGATATCTTTTCGTAAAGAATAAAATATCTTTATTTCAGACATACCTAATATGCCCGGAAAACAAATTATGGTTCGTTTTTGATTAGGTACTAGAAAATATAGTTTTTTAAAATTAAGAATATCAATAAATGCACGTGGGTCATAGACCGCTATTGCAAATTTATTTGGCGTCTACCATAGAATTCTTGATAATTAGATAACAAAAACAAAGTTTTATGCATTCAGTTTCGTGATACAAAAATTCAATATTCTCACTACAATAGTCAGAATCGAATAAAGCGTTAAATTACTGCAAACGATTATTTGGGCGGGTTGTTTCACGTTCACTTAACGCACACGTAAACGTTAAAAAATATTATTACAAAAAAAAACAGACTTCCAAAAACAAAACACTCAAGTGTTTTTGGTATTTTTTGGTTTTATGACACCGACTTCCGAAATTAAAGTTATTTTATACTTTGTAGTGTTTTGTTTTTGAGGGTCGGTTTTATTTTTTTGGAAGTCTTTTATTTTTCACTTTTTTTGGTACCTGGCATAGGTACCTGCGTACCACTAAAAAGTGAAACCACAAATACAGCGTACCGGCGTGATATGATGAACTGGTGTAAACAATCAACAGACATGCGAATTCAGAAATCCCGATCCATTTGCTATTATTGATTGAAGAGTTCCGTTGCCTACCTCCGAAGTTCTTCACCAAATTAAAATGGGACCAGTCCGGGAAAATACTCTTCCAAACAAAAAAAGAATCATCCAAATTGGTTAATAATTGGCGAAAATATCGCTGAACAAACATTTTTCATGGGATCCCATAATCAGATCCTGACTTATACCTTCCATCATCAGCTCAACAACATGCACAGGCACAAATATCTAAATTGCGTTAGAAAAGTCATGAAAAAATTGTGTTCCTACAAAATTTGAAAGTATCCCAAGATTTTCATGGGATGCCATCATCAGATTCTGACTTGGTAACAATGGGACCACCGCAGGAGTATAGGCTTTCGAATAAAGAAATATATTTTTTTTAAATCGGTCCACAATTGGCGGAGAAATCGGTGAACATAGAACCTCCTCCTTTTTGAAGAAGTCGGTTAAAAAGTGGCACTAACTATCGTTAAACCAAAAACTGAGTTCTACAAAATGACAGCGATTACGCACTCAAAAAAATAACGATGACGGTAACATGAGTTGAGCACTAGTTAACGTTACTTCAGTTGCGTCATATAGAACAATACTGTGAACTTTCCTTAGAATTCCTCAATAGCTGTTCTTTTGATGATACAAAAAAAAAGGGTAGATCGCAAAAAAAGCATTTACGTACGACACGTGTTAATAACTTGAGGTATAGGGATGAATAGGAATTTATACCAAGAACAAAATACGTATATCAAGAAAAGTAGGTCTATTACTAACACGCCAAATCAAAGACGACATATTTAATACAATCAATATTATAACAGTAAGATTTCTCATTAGGGATACCTAGGTATGATGTAAAAAAAATGCCGTGGGTAACTTCAAAATGTTTAAAAAAATGCCGTGGGTAACCTTGGTTGGTCCTCACCGACATTAAACGGTGCACCAATCATTGCTCATTTCTTTTTTTATATATTAACTAATGTTGTTAATTTTTAAACAAAAATATAAAACATACTTTCTTGTATCTTTCAATTAATGCATAAAAGAGAGCTCTGTAAAAACACCACAGGAAGTCCAAAAAATATTAGAAACTTTACAAGTAAATAAGGTAACTGTACCAGTTATGAACTGTGTCCGAGTAATGATCACTCTTACTAAAACCTAAAAAAATAAGAAATCTATCAAGTTCCCGATACCTGGCCACACTTTACAATAGACAACAGGTATTTGGCTGTCAAAATATGACAGTTGACGTTTGTCAATCTCTCAGTTTCAAAATGGTGGCTAGAACAACAACAGTGTATACTCAGCGGTTTGATTTCTTAGCGAATTTATTAAGGAGGTGAGTTTTGTTAATAACACTTTTTATGAAATATTTAAAGGCTTTATTGAATGTATATACTTTGCGATATTAGTAAACCCTTTTACCATGCAAATTCCTGTAGAAGTACATGAAACATTGGTTTATAACCATAATAAAGCGACGGTCCCTACGTACAATCCCCCAAGTGGTAGTTGTGTGATTTGTGTTTCTTTCTTCCGTGACATTCAGACAAACCTAAACTATCGTCCAGTTTAATAAAAAATAATAAAAGTTGGCAAATTGACCTTTAAATACACACACGACATTTACCGTAACTACGAAATTGACTAAAACTTCCGACGTAGAACAACAATAGTGGTAATCCAGTCGTTTTACGTGGGACAATTCAATGTTATCCCGCGCCCCTCCCCCGCAACTGCCACTTGCGAGACATAAGCGTTCGCGCCGGCTGTGGTGACGGTTCGTTAATGTTCTGCTGCGTGAATGTTAATAAGTATATTGATAATAGTTAAAAAGATGCCTCGAAAGGAAAGTGTCACAAAAAATAAAAATGTTTCCAACATAACTCAAACAGGTAAGTGAATTTTGATATTATTATTGATCAAATGTATTTTTATTTAAGTTTATACTTAATATTGAGCTTTTACAAATCAATAATTACTTAGATGTTTCATTTTTGCATTGATCAAACAAATTTTGCTTAATTCCAACGTACATGTCTGTATTTGGTAGCTAGGTTATTTTACGTCGGAGTATTTAAAAGTATAGTGTAGTGAGTGGTAGATATGAGATTCTACGCCGGAAAATAATACCAGATTTTATACATAACTACTACTTACAAAATTTTACGGCGGTAATGTTATTCCAATCTTACACTTATGTTATTTTTTATTTCAGTTCTTCTACAACGTGATTCTTCAGACGATGAACAACAACAAGAAAGTACGATTCAAGTTGTTGCTCAATTTCACAGAAATGTAGCATCCAATGCCCTCTCCGATTCGACCATTTTAGAAGTGCTAGAATCATCTAATATCGGATTACCAGCCCACCTACAATCACAGGATAAACATGAGGATAGTATATTTACTTATCCAGATTCACTTAACCTTTCTAATTTGCCTTTAAGCTCGCAGTCAGCCAATCAAACCACTAAAACCATTGTCGCTCATCCCAATGGCGCCGTTCTCTCTGACCTTGGAATTATTACAGAAGAGTTTATCACATACACAGAACCAGAACCACAGTACAGTCAAGAAGTTATCGTTAGAACGTCACACGATCCAGAAACAAATACAATTATAGAAGAAATTGACGCCTTTCATGATTCTGAGCAAGTTTTGAATACAAGCACTCCCTTAGGGTCTCCTTCTATTTCAACTATTATGCAGAATGTTGAATCAGAAAATGTAAGTTCATTTCATATTGACACCCCAACTTCATCTATGTGTATCACTTCACCTATGAGTGACCAGACGTATGTACCAACCAGTATTGATGAGATGACAGAGAACGATGCCGATGTTAGTAACAAAGAAAAAAGTCAATTAACAAAAAAGAAAAGAAAAGTTAAGAAGAAAACTGATGTAGGTAGAATACGTAAGGTTAACAAATCGGCATGGATAGATAGCAGAAGAAAACAGTTAAAAAATCAGGGTTTAAGTTACATCAGTCGAAATGGAAAAGCACAATCTAAAAAGTTGATATTGCCTGCTTGCGATGATAAGTGTCGATTAAAGTGCAAGGAGAAAATAGGCGAAGATGTAAGAAACGCAATGTTCAAACAATTTTGGTCTCTTGGCAATCGTGAGCGGCAGTGGGATTTTTTGGTTCGTTGGTGTAAAAGAATCGGCAAGAGACGCATAACAACAGAGGGCCTTTCAAAAAGATTATTTTCTGTCAAGTACTATCTGCCAAAATCTCTAGATGTTTTAAGACACGAAGAAGTTACGGTGTGCAAAAAGATGTTTTTAAACACTTTTGCTATTGGTGACGGCGTCGTACGAACAGCTTTGAAAAAAATTAACGAAGGCGAAGGGCTCTCTGTAGGTTTCGATCAAAGAGGATTTCATAAAAATCACCCTAAAGTTAAGAACGATGAAATGGTTAAAAGCGTATCTGATCATGTACAATCATTTACCCCTGTGGAGTCGCACTATACACGTAAGGAATCCTCAAAATTATATTTAGATGGTGAATTAAGCATGACTAAGATGTTCAGACTCTACAATGAGTGGGTATCAGAGACAGAGTCGAATAAGGCTAAAACATTGAGGCAATACACCGACATTGTAAATGAAAATTTCAATATTGAGTTTCACAGACCAAAGAAAGATCAATGCGACGTTTGCATTGCCTTTAAAAACCAGCCGAAGCCAGTTAATCATGAAATTCAAGAACAATTTAATGAACATTTGAAAAATAAGGACATGGCTCGTAGTCTCAAAAATGAGGATAAACTTTCTGCTATCAACTCACCTAGCACAACCATAACTGCAGCGTTTGACTTTCAAAAAGTACACTCATCTCCTCATGCAGAAACAAGCATATTATATTATAAAAGAAAATTAAATGTTTTTAACTTCACTATTTTCGAGATGGGTCAGAAAGTTGGAACATGTTATATGTGGCATGAGGGCACTGCCAAACGAGGCGCGAATGAGGTTGCTAGTTGTGTCTACGATTTTATTAAGAATCAATCTTTAAAAGGCATACAAACTATAAAATTATATTCAGATAATTGCGGAGGGCAAAATAGAAACAGAATTGTTTTTATGATGTACTACTCTGTCAAGAAAGTACCGGGAAAAGATCAATAATACACAAAATGTCTGTTATTCATCCAAATTTATTTTATCACCTTCAAAGTATGCTCCTTTAGAAACGATACACTTGCGCCAACGAATAATCCATTCATCAAAACATTTTTTAAACGCTGCTTCCGGAATTGAGTTCAGTTCTCGCCGCGAATTCTCCTTTATGTCTTCTATCGATTGAAAACGGGTGCCACGAAGTGGTAATTTGAGTTTAGGAAAAAGAAAAAAGTCAGGAGGAGCCATATCTGGTGAATATGGTGGTTGCTGGATGGTATTTGTTGAGTGTTTGGTTAAAAATTCGTTCACAATGATAGCCCTGTGCGAAGGCGCATTGTCGTGGTGCAAAATCCAAGAATTTTCTTTCCACAAATCTGGCCTTTTTCGTCGAATTTGCTCTCTTAAACGCCGCATAACGCTCAAATAATATTCTTTATTTACCGTTAGACCGGTAAGAATTCAGAGTGCACAACACCGCGATAGTCTAAGAAAACAGTCAACATGACTTTGAAAGTTGATCGACTTTGGCGTGGTTTTTTCGGTTTCGGTTCAGTTGGAAGGCGCCACTCCGAAGCTTGTTGACTAGTTTGCATGTCAAACTCGTAAACCCACGTCTCGTCACCAGTAACAATGCGTTTCATGAATGTTGGGTCCGAACTGACTCGTTCTAGCATGTACTCAGCGACTTTCATGCGATTGAGTTTTTGGAGAAAATTCAGATCTTTTGGGACTAGCCGAGCAGCAACATGTTTCATACCCAAATGATTAGTTAAAATGGTACGGATCGACTCGTGAGATACAGAAAGTTCGGCGGCTATCTCTCTCAGAGTTGAATGGGGATTTTCAGTTACTATTTCCTTCACTTTTGCGATGTTAATTTCAGTTGCAGACGTTGACGGCCTACCAGAGCGAGGCAAATCTTCCATCACATCTCGACCGCTTTTGAACGCTTTGATCCACTCATAAGCACGAGTTTTTGATAAAGTCGATTCACCGTAAGCCTTATGTAACATTTTCAGTGACTCCGAACACGAAATTCCATTGGCGATGCAAAATTTAAGACAAACTCTTTGTTCGATATTTTTGTCCATTATGAAATTCGCAAAACACACTATATATGATATTACTAAAACCAGCACTGTATTTAATATAAATAACAGATGCAACTCAAACTCCGCGCCAAAATGAAAAACAGTTGTGCCAATCTAACAACTACAAAAAAACAAAAATTTGAATTTGGAACCATAAACAAATCATCCATTCCCGATACTTTTTTGACTGAATGTATCTAATTGCTGCCAAAGAATTTAAGGTAAATATCACCCATAGATTTTTGGAAAAAGGCCATACCCAAAACGAAAATGACAGTATTCATGCTCTAATAGAGCGATGTTCTAAGAATAAGGAAATATATACGCCTGATCAATGGTTCGCATTGGTCAGGTGGGCCAAAGAGACTGGAAGTCCGTATATTGTCAAGGAAGTTGCAAGAGATGACATTTTAGATTTTAAAAAGTTACTAGCAGGAAAAAATTGGTCAAAAAATGACAGAAACATAAAAATAATGTGGTCTAAAATCAGAGAAGTTCATGTATCCTCTTCCGAGCCTGGCGTTCTTAAATACAAAAATACATTTAATGAAACATACCATAGCTTATTTGTCAGAAGAAGTCAAAACAGGAGGCGTCAAAATCAACCTGATGACGTGTTGAGCCAGGCTTATACTGGACCTTTACCAATCCAAAATGCAAAATTGATGGATCTTAAGTATCTTTGTGAACATAACGTAATTCCTAGACAGTACCATGGATTTTGTAATTCCCTTGTCTCTTGTGATGTCGTTCCTGATTCAAGTTCCGATACAGAATAGTAGTATTTCTCAGTTAGTTGTGCAATTTAGTACTTACATTTTTTTTGGATTTTTATTACCTGGTCACTTGGACCTTTAAGTCAATTTTAGTATTTACCTAAACAATTTTTAGTATGATAAAGATAGGAAATAGATTTTGCAATTATTCAATTGACCAAAAAATTGTTTTGTTTCCTAATTTTGCTGATTTTTTACTCCAAAATAATGCTTTTGGTTTTTAATGTTTTTTTAGAAGAGTTTTCATTTTGTTAAAGTTGGATCACCCACAATTAGGTAAACAAATGTGATTTTATTACTTAGTAATTTTTTTTTATTATATTTTAATTTGTAAGAACAGAAGCTATAAGTTTCTTTAAAAACGAATAACTTACCTACATAAGTATTACTGTTTTTGATTAGGTATGTGTAAATGTAACAATACTTCTTTGAAAAATATTATATTTTTTTATAAGACATTATTATTATTACCTAAATATACAAATGTAACATTGTTATTAGGTGCTTAAAACTCAACTGGTCATTACTGAAACAAGACTGATTAAATTAGATATAAATACTGAAGTTGCATCGTACTGTCGATTAATAAATAAGTATTTAAAAATAAAACAACGTTTTTGTTTACATTTAGCATGCTTCGAAATAAAACATAATGCAAATAATTTGTATTTTTTGTGATCAACTGTTTTTTTTTTTTGAGTGAGTCCAACACTTATCTACTTTTTATAACAGTCTTTGTGCCATGATCGCCACGTAAACCTCCCTAAATAGCAATTGCGACTTTGGTAAATTAAAAACTTCCAGCGTAAAACTCAATAAGTACCACTAACATTATTTACCACATTGATGATTCTGCTGTATAAGTCAGTAAGTGACAAATAATAAGCTCGAAAGGCCATTTAATGTTGTTGTTATTTTTTTTATAAAATAGATCAAATATGAAACCTGTATTCCAAATTTCATGACTTTCTGTTAAGTAGAACATGAGCTACAGGTGTTTGAAACTTTAAAGTGCTCTCCTGTAAAGTTTGTCATTTATAGTTAGGGGATTGTACGTAGGGACCGTCGAAAGGTTATGTTCATAACTGGTACGCGTGATTGTGGCATGGCCTAGTAATGAACACTATGTCCATTATTGGGTAAATGTTTTGTTTTTTATATTATTATAGATTCCAACTTGCTATGTTATGTGCAGTGAAATATATTTTTACGGTAGATTTCTAAAGCAATTTTCCAGTTATGAACAGGGGCGTTCATTATTGGGATGTCCATCACTAGTCCGTTTGGTTTCCATATATTAGGAATACTTTTTACAGACATGGCGCCGGTGAAAAACTACACACCGCATCAAATGGGCTGTGCTATGGAGGCAGTGAGAAAGGGTGAAAGTGTCTCGAGTGCAGCGAAAAAATTTGGCGTACCGAGGATAACTTTGCGTAACAAAATCACAGGCAAAAGTCCTGCAGTCTGTTCCATGGGTCCATCGTCGGTCCTAAGTAATAATGAGGAAAGAATTTTAGTAGAATGGTTGTTCGCAATGGCCGAGAGGCACTGCCCAGTTGCTAAGCAACAGCTTTTGGACAGTGTTCAATTAATTGTAAGGTCTGATGGAAGAGAAACTCCATTTACTGAGGGTAGACCAGGGCGGAAATGGTATGAAGCTTTTCTCAAACGCCACCCCGAAGTGTCAGAACGCATGTCGCAAAACTTGACTACATCTAGGGAAGGAGTGACTGAAGATCAAATAAACCAAATGGTTTTCTGAAGTTCAAGGGTATATAAAAGAAAACAATCTTCAAGATGTATTTACGGATCCCAAAAGAGTTTACAATACGGATGAGAGTGCCTTCTTTTTAAACCCAAATCCGGGGCATGTGTTGTCTAGAAAAGGTGATAAAAATGTGTATAGCGTCTCAGGAAATGAGAAAGAAAATCTAACCGTACTGATAACAGCTAATGCTGCCGGGCAGTTCGCTCCTCCTATGATTGTTTTTGCCTACGAGCGAGTCCCAAAACATATTTCGGATAGTGTACCGGACTCGTGGGCAATCGGTAAATCCGAAAACGGATGGATGTGCAGTAATACGTTTTATGAATATGTTAGTAATATTTTTCACCCCTGGCTCTTAGAAAACAAAATTAAATTGCCAGTGATTTTCTTTTTGGACGGTCATGCCTCGCACCTTACTAAACATTTATCAGATTTCTGTTCAGAAAATAAAATTGAGATAATTGCTCTATACCCAAATAGCACACATTTATTGCAACCTATGGATCTTGCGGTTTTTAGGCCGCTGAAAGCATTTTGGCGAAAGCATGTCCGCAAATGGAAATCTGAAAACTTAGGGCAACAAGTGAAAAAAGAAAATTTCGCTCCAATATTAAAATGTGCCTTAAATGATGTTACACCTGATTGCGTAAAAAATGGCTTTCGGGCTGGCGGATTATTTCCATTTAATCCAGATTATATAGATTTTTCAAAAATGCATGCCCTCAAACGAAGACAAACACACCAAAATCAATTGATGACATCACATGATTCAGAGTTCTTTGCAAAACTGGAACAGGAAATTGTAACAATTTTCACCCAGTCAAAACTGGACACGTACAAAAGATTTTTTTATATTCATAGAACTACTTTGAACGACGAATTACCACCTGAGGATTTGGCCTTATATACAATTTGGGCTAAATATAAACATATGTGTCATTCAAACAGGATTGAAAATGTCGAATCCGAAAATCAGGAAATGCCAATAGAGCTAGAAGAATTAGAAAAAGAAACTAACAGTACTCATGAACAGCCGTCTGGCATTTTGATTGGCACTAGTACTAACATCGATGAACCACTTCAGAATCAAGAATTAACTGACATTGAACAAATCTATTCTTTAGTAAACATGCCATCGACATCGTCTGGCGAGTATAAAAAAGACGCTATCTTGTTTCCACAGACATCTAATAATATAATGAGCACTAGTACTGGTAGAAACGAAACATATCAGGATCTTCAGGATCAAAGATTGCAGGTCATCATTCAAAAAACTCCTATAAAAGACACACCAACAACATCGTTTGCAGAACACATGTTAAAAGAGAAAAAAATAATAGTGCCATCACCTTTTAAGAAGGCTCTTTTCTGGCCAGAACCCGCAATAAGAAAGAATAGTAGAATTCTAAAAGAAAAGTTACCATCGGCTATCACCGGCAAAGCTTGGAAAGAATTTCACGAGAAAAAGGAATTGGGTAAAAAAGCAAAAGAACTGGAAAAAGAGAAAAGAAAACAAGAACGAATTGAAAAACAAAGGAAAAAAAAAGGATCAGATGATTAAGAACAAAAAACGTACCGAAGATAAACCAAGGAATAGAAAACGTAAAAAACAACCCTATACTTCTAGTGATACGGAAGATAGCGATATAACGTATGCAGAGACAGGAGAAAGTGATAATGAGGTAGAAAGTGGTTCAGAATATGATAGAAATTTAAAGAACACTAGTCAGACATGTAATGATAAAATTGAAGAACAAACATGTACAACTGAAGTGGTACAGACATTTGAAAATACAGGGGAAGATAAAACAGTGCAAGAACATAAAAGTTTAACGAAATGTGAAAAACAAACAATACAAATATTGGATAATGTTGAAGTGCAAATGGTACTTGATGATAAAAAAGGAACATTTAGACTAACACCTACGCAGAATAGTCAAACAATTAGTCCTGAAATCGGAAAATATATTCTTGTGAAGTTTGATGGCAAGAGCTCTAAAAGGAGTTATCGTTATGTATGTATTATACAAGAAATATATGCAGACAAGATCGTTGTTCAAGGGTTTCGAAGTAAGAAGACAAAAAACACTTTTAAAATAATTGAAAAAGATGTGTCTATCATTAATGAATCTGATATTGTGAGTTATCTGCCTGAGCCTGTGAGGCAAAACGATAATATTGTTTTCCCATGTGTGATTGATGTAAGAGAATTGAATTGATTTAAGTATGACCATTATAATAATTACCTATAAGAAGAAATCTCAATAACCAAATATTACCTACGCACTATTGTTTAAGTGATAATACGAATAAATGTTTAGAGTGATCTCAAAATAACGTAAGGCTGATTTCGAAGACTGTGTTAAGATTTAATTAGATTTCGGAGACTTTATATTACTATTTGTTAAAATAAAACCAATTTTAAATAAAAACTGTGTGTTCTTACTAATAATTGACCATTACCAGGTGTCCAATTCTGGAACATATGTCTATAACTAGGTGTCCATTACTAGTATAAGGCTTGTTCATTACTAGTTCATTTTATAACTATTTTCTTTAGACGATTTTTATGGATTGAAGAAGTAGTTTTCAAAGTAATTAAATACTTAGTAGAAGCTACATATGTTTATACACATTTATCAGTAAGCGTTGTTACAATTTAACGGGATTTTTTTTTTTAATTAATTGTAATCACAAATTTTTCACCTTAATATGTCCATAACTGGTGCATTTACCTTATTACCATTTATCATAAAATATACCAATAAGAAATCGTTCACGATAGAAACGTAAACACTGTTTAGAAGAGACGGATAAATAAAATTTGACGTGAACAGTCAAATGTTGCCGTACTAGAAAAATCTCCCATATATTTTTATAAGGAAAAAGTGTTGCTTTCTACTGGCAACCCTGATAACTGTGACGACCAGTATTATAAGCTTTGAAAAAAAAAAGCCGTATCAGGGCGAGAATTTTTGGCAAAGATTGAGGCAAATAGGTTTACCTTCTCTTGTGCGGTATGAGCCAGCGTTAAGGCATCGAAGGACGGCAGAAGTTCGTCTCGACCGATTTAGACAGGGACCAGTTTAGAGGGTATGCGGTGTAGAGAGTAGAGTCCCGCAAACCTTCGTTGAAAAGGAAGGATCCTCCGACCAGACCGTTGTTGTGTCCGGCGGGCAACTGTCCGATAGTTGATATTCGGGCTGATGTATATTTTCAAATCGCACACTAAACTCTGCTTGCGCGATGCAGGATTTCGACGCAGTAGTTCGCTGCTTATTGGATAGATGGCGATGCAGTTCTTTTTGTTTCGATGTTGATTTGATTCGTTGGATTTTTTCTTCTGGCGGCATTGATGCCGCTACTTCACTCCCCGGCGACCGAAGGTCGGAGGTCGATAGTGGATGAGTCGTCCATGCAACTTGAGATGCTTGCCAGGCCAGTGGGAGGTTGGTTCCAGTGAGTCGGAACCAGAAGAAACAGATAGCACGGTGAGTCGGGACTGTCTGCGGAGCCCCAGTGAATAGGGATGAGTCGAGATGATACTGTAGGCTCCAGTGAGTCGCGAGTGTTGCTGCTGCTGGCTCCAGTGAATCGGATCGGTGCGACGTAGTGACGTGAATGCTGGCGTCGACCAGGAGAGGCTCTTCATGGCTCTTCGTGTGCTTGCCAAGGTCGCTGATGAGGTTAAGGGTGAAGATAGAAGCAGAGGATGCTGCACGAAGGCTGCGCTGACGTTCAATGTCGATGGTATGCGGTACAGAGAGTAAAGTCCTGCAAACCTCCGTTGAAAAGGGTGGATCTTCCAACCAGCCGAATATCCGTGTGATATTCGGGCTGATGTATATGTTCAAATCGTACGATAAACTCTGCTTGCGCGATACAGGGATACGACGCAGTAGTTCGCTGCTAGTTGGATAGATGGCGTTGCGATTCTTTTTGTTGCGTTGTAGATTTGTTCCGTTGGTTTTTCTTGTGGCGGAATTGATGCCGCTACACTAGAACTTTTTGCTACCCGAAGGGTAGGAACACCAACTTGGCCCCAATCCGCCCAACATGGTCAAAATGCGCCTTCCGTAACACCCGTTTGCAATCCTTAGCAGCAGAATTGTACGCGTTTTCATTGCACACTTGGACCGTTGCACCTGTCACTGCGGGCCAAAGCCCATGCCCCTATGGCACTGGCACTGGGCTGAGCCTCGCAGCCAAGAGGGTAGTCAGAGAATGGGATAAAATATGCATGCTTTAAAGTATTCTGTTCACTCTTGACTTGCAGACTATCAGGAGAGACAGACTCAGCGAATCCAGCTCCTTAGCTGTAACAGAAAAAGTATTCCCAAAACGTACAATTTGAATCTCTCAGCGCCAAACTAGATCTGTTTCTGTGCACTGGACTCGCTTTCTTTGACCCTCTCATGGTCTTCCAAGAGTGCATGCGACACTTCCATCCATACCCTGCGCACAGGAGCACAGCGACGCTGCTTGGCGGCACAATATTTTCGGTGGTAGTACTTCCAGACGAGCGTAGTCACTGACAGTGACTCCTGAAATATCTCTTCTTAGCTTTCAAGTCATATTTCCTCTTCAGAAGCTGCGGCAAATCCACAGCCTCAGAAGACTTGTCTTTCTTGCCACTTTTTGACTTGAAACCTTTTTACTAGTTCCTCATATTTTTTTTATTTTCTTCGTTTTATGTCCGTCTTCACTATCTCCTTTTAAATAACGATCATGGCTTACAGCTACTTTTAATCTTTTAATAGGGATTTTAAGTTCTATATTTTGTTTAGGCACTATTTTCGATTTTCTGATAGTTTTTATAAAGGTTTTACTTATTTGATCGTTAAAATCTTGTTGAGAGCTAGTCAGTCTTGGGTGGCTATAGCCAGAGTTGATTGTTTCTTCAATTGAAGATGTACTATCCAGAGGAGATTCTTTTAGTTTTTTAGTTTTATTTTTTTCCCCAGCATTGGAGCATGTAGGATCATCTTTGATTTTTGAATTTTCGTCTATTATTTGTTCTTTAATTTCGAAGATCATAATTTCTTCTATCTCATCATTTTCTGATAGTGAAGGTTCATCGTCATCACCCGACTGAACAAGTTGGGTCATGTTATTTTGGTCTTCAATTTCTACAATATGAACTATTTCTGTAACAGTTAAATTCTTGGGTGATATAAAACTATCTGCTTCTTCTTTTACCGTTTCGAAATATTGTTTTTGTATCTGTAATGAGAAAAATTATCATGAAAAGAAACTGATTTTGAATCATGGATCCACTATAATTTTATAACTTTTTTTTTGCCAAATCAAAGGCATCAGTTCGGATGCGTTGCCACCCCAGAGACAAGCTGAACTGTGTGACGTGTTATCAACTGTCAAACGACGAGTGTAGTCACTAACAGTGAGACTACTATTACTTACTTGTTCTCCCTTTTTTATTAATCCCTGCAGCAATGAATCGCTGAACAGCGCTTTCCTTATGAACTTCGAGGCAGCTTGAAGTCTTGCAGCGCACTCCCAGCATATTAAGCTCCCAAGATTAGAACTTTTATCTTGTTCAAACTGACGAAGGGAAGAAATAAATGAAATTATTCGCTTTGTTAAATGCTATACTAATGTTCATAAGAAGTCTGAAGTCTTAGACAAACAGTCTTTTCAAGGGGTTTCGCATTTCAAGACGCGGCCTTCTCAGCGACTAGAACCTAGTGAACATATGATAAGGGCATAACATGAAGGGCGTAGCTACCGCCGCCTCAATGATACAGAGCCCCCGGACAACAGAGGCTCAAGGCGTGAACACAATATCTGTGTAAGAACCACCAGCAGCGCTCTAGGCGTTGAGTCGCAATATTATGCGTCCCCGTTATTAAGGACGTTATTTATACAATACTTGTAGTTGTAAATGTGTATGATTTTATTTGCATAAATGAATATGTGGAAAGTAATACACTGAATATAGAATTCAATCACTTATAATTTGTTTGTTATTAATTCAATTAATTAAATTGCGTGGTGAAAACTTCAGAAAACTCGGACTTGGGGCACCCCGGCTCGGATAGTTTACATTCGAATGGGATGGCGGGAGCTAGAGTGAGCGAGCAAAGCGAGCGAACTTAGATCCCTTCATATCATGTTAGTTACTTAAAATTTTATCTGTGATCTTAAAATTGAAGTGGTTCTGGCTCGAAACAGATTTGTATGATTGTTTTAAAAATTGTGCAGGACATTGTCTGTGTACTGTTCAGCACTATCCAGTGTTGTCGCATATACAGATATTGGCTTCACGCGGCCCGACGTGTGCAAGCAAAATTCGTAAAACACTGTCCACAACCTTGAGGTTGTGGACAGTGTTTTACGAATTTTCGCATCCGAATTTCGCATCCGAACTGATGCCTTTGATTTGGCAAAAAAAAAGTTATAAAATTATAGTGGATCCATGATTCAAAATCAGTTTCTTTTCATGATAATTTTTCTCATTACAGATACAAAAACAATATTTCGAAACGGTAAAAGAAGAAGCAGATAGTTTTATATCACCCAAGAATTTAACTGTTACAGAAATAGTTCATATTGTAGAAATTGAAGACCAAAATAACATGACCCAACTTGTTCAGTCGGGTGATGACGATGAACCTTCACTATCAGAAAATGATGAGATAGAAGAAATTATGATCTTCGAAATTAAAGAACAAATAATAGACGAAAATTCAAAAATCAAAGATGATCCTACATGCTCCAATGCTGGGGAAAAAAATAAAACTAAAAAACTAAAAGAATCTCCTCTGGATAGTACATCTTCAATTGAAGAAACAATCAACTCTGGCTATAGCCACCCAAGACTGACTAGCTCTCAACAAGATTTTAACGATCAAATAAGTAAAACCTTTATAAAAACTATCAGAAAATCGAAAATAGTGCCTAAACAAAATATAGAACTTAAAATCCCTATTAAAAGATTAAAAGTAGCTGTAAGCCATGATCGTTATTTAAAAGGAGATAGTGAAGACGGACATAAAACGAAGAAAATAAAAAAAATATGAGGAACTAGTAAAAAGGTTTCAAGTCAAAAAGTGGCAAGAAAGACAAGTCTTCTGAGGCTGTGGATTTGCCGCAGCTTCTGAAGAGGAAATATGACTTGAAAGCTAAGAAGAGATATTTCAGGAGTCACTGTCAGTGACTACGCTCGTCTGGAAGTACTACCACCGAAAATATTGTGCCGCCAAGCAGCGTCGCTGTGC
This sequence comes from Lacanobia oleracea, assembly GCA_950371165.1. NCBI lineage: Eukaryota > Metazoa > Arthropoda > Insecta > Lepidoptera > Noctuidae > Lacanobia > Lacanobia oleracea. Next base: position 11,837,375 of record OX493411.1, on the reverse strand, counting down.
TCCTGTGCGCAGGGTATGGATGGAAGTGTCGCATGCACTCTTGGAAGACCATGAGAGGGTCAAAGAAAGCGAGTCCAGTGCACAGAAACAGATCTAGTTTGGCGCTGAGAGATTCAAATTGTACGTTTTGGGAATACTTTTTCTGTTACAGCTAAGGAGCTGGATTCGCTGAGTCTGTCTCTCCTGATAGTCTGCAAGTCAAGAGTGAACAGAATACTTTAAAGCATGCATATTTTATCCCATTCTCTGACTACCCTCTTGGCTGCGAGGCTCAGCCCAGTGCCAGTGCCATAGGGGCATGGGCTTTGGCCCGCAGTGACAGGTGCAACGGTCCAAGTGTGCAATGAAAACGCGTACAATTCTGCTGCTAAGGATTGCAAACGGGTGTTACGGAAGGCGCATTTTGACCATGTTGGGCGGATTGGGGCCAAGTTGGTGTTCCTACCCTTCGGGTAGCAAAAAGTGAGAGGGCACACTTCAAGAAGTTGTTTCGATGCATGTTACTCAATCATGTCTCGACAGCCAAACAGATTTATAGATAGCCATCTCTCGACTTTGTGCTACATAGCGCCATCTAGTTCCCAGACCCCATACTACTTAATGGCAAATCTACACCTACCCTACGTAGATGTATCGTACCAAGCTACCTGCATAGGCTGCATATACCGGATGACTTTTTACAGTCAGGAAAATAAAGAGGGTGATGATTCTAGTGCTCAAATACAACTTTTTCTATTGGTCCCATAGCAAAAGTTGTATTTGAGCAATAGAATCAATCTCTCTATATTCTTGACGGTAAAAAGAGTCATCGGGCAAATACACAAATTCCAATACCTGTTACTTTTAAGGGTGCTACTAGTTGTGTATTTAATAATAGCCAGTAATTACGGTTTACATGCTGTATTTTATAAACATAACGAAATTAAAACTGCCTATTATTAAACAATGCATTACGGAAAATATTATGAAAGAAAACATTTTTTTCAAGAAAATATTTATTTATTTCTAGATTTATGGCGTACATAAATATTTATTTATTTCTAGATTTATGGCGTACATAATTATGTCCTAATTGTTTAATTTGGTCATTCTCATCCCAAACTGTGTTTTTGCCACTTAAAAAATTACTGATATCTTTGCACTAATTGAAAATGACTAACAGTTTGCTTTTTTTAAATAAATTCTTTTAATTTAACTTTATGTTGGTCGCATTTAATAAATTCGAGTGAAATAAGCGTGGTGGTTACCAATTCTATATAGTTAACTATTTCTTTGGATTCACAATTCGTTTTTAAAATGTCTATTGTAATAATTTCTATATTCATTACACATTCCAGCAAATATTTACTGGGATAGTGAAGAATACATTTACTCGTATTTTTTTTTAAGTAATAAACTTAAGATATGACCGGTATGTTTCTTCACTATCCGCTTCTAATGCTTTTTTGCATTCATTGCAATTTTTTGATATTTTTTTATTAATTAAATTAATGAGCCAGCCACAACAATATGCTGCGCCATTCTCAATTTCGCTTGGAATTCGACTTTGTAATACTACATTTATATTTTTTAATTCTATATTTAAATGATTAAAATCAATTTCTATAGGTTTAGGTAGGGGTCTGGAAATATTTGACTTAAAATACATTTTAAGCTCTGTAGGCAATAACTGTCGTCACTCTCGCAGTTAGCCCCCACCGACTTAGGTGACACCATATAGTTTATCAATAAGGCTTTATAAGATCCCTCAAATGATACCAGGTTTGGCATAACATTTCGTTGCCCATGAGCTCTTATGGCACCAAAAAAATTCTGTACGCTCAGGTCTATTGGAGGCAGAATCCAGTGGTGCACCTACAAAAGTTTGATAAATACATTAGATTAGAAAACATTGTTAACACAAAAATAATTATACCCTATACAAATAAATAAGATTGGAGTATCTGTTTGTAATATTAAAATAACCGCTTTTAACCTAGTGCATATGGATGTATTCACAGTACATATACTACTCTGTCAAGAAAGTACCGGGAAAAGATCAATAATACACAAAATGTCTGTTATTCATCCAAATTTATTTTATCACCTTCAAAGTATGCTCCTTTAGAAACGATACAATCCATTCATCAAAACATTTTTTAAACGCTGCTTCCGGAATTGAGTTCAGTTCTCGCCGCGAATTCTCCTTTATGTCTTCTATCGATTGAAAACGGGTGCCACGAAGTGGTAATTTGAGTTTAGGAAAAAGAAAAAAGTCAGCAGGAGCCATATCTGGTGAATATGGTGGTTGCTGGATGGTATTTGTTGAGTGTTTGGTTAAAAATTCGTTCACAATGATAGCCTTGTGAGAAGGCGCATTGTCGTGGTGCAAAATCCAAGAATTTTCTTTTTCAGCATAGGCATCGGAGTACTAACCTGTCCTGTCCCGAGTTACGGTACTTAGCTATCACCGGCCGGCAAGCCCAAGTATAGGGTATCAGATAATGTTATGTGTTTATGGTACTAACCTGCAAGGAGTGACGAAGCGCAGGTAGGTATACAACACGTCTTTTGAGGCATTTTAGTGTCAATATCACAAAAACAGAGTCACAAAATCACAAGTCACCAGCGAAATCTTTAATCTGCGAAGGCTAAGACGGAGGAGGTTAACACACTCGACTCGACGTACTTAGTAGTCAGCAAATATAAATATCGCTTATACACTCGAAACTGAAGAAAAACAAGAAAATAGCGCGTACGCATCCACTTGGTCTCAAACAGTCTCGTAAATTCGTAATGGCTGCCATGACAGAAAACAAACAGCGCATTTTTACGGATGCGTTCGTTTTATTCTAAATTATTTTTTTTACTTGTTTTGTTTGTAAAAATATTATGTTAATTAAATAAGAAAGAAAAAGTAATGATTAGTTACTGTTTTTTTTTTGCAGTATATAATTATATTAATTTGGAACGCATTTTTCATTCGCAAAAGTACGGCGTCTGGGTGCTAGATGGCGCTGCGGACGTTAAAAATTGTTCTTACAAAGGAAGACAAACTAGCATGGTCACACAGGTAGACCATGTCTTGGATTAAGAGCGCTTTCACAATTTTTCTTGAATTTGAGCGTTTGATTCGAGTTTTGATGTCTGATTATGCTTTAGATATAGCACAAAAAAAAAACAAAAATACGCCTAAGAAAGTTTGATAGTTGATCTTGGGAGTGTTCTAAATAAATATATCAATTTGTTCACGTACATCAGTAAATTTCTTGTCTCCGCAAAGGGTGTTTCATAAAATTACGCTTTTGGGAATCTTTTGATGCTTTGGTACACCGAAGATATAATAATTTAATCAATTTTAAAAATGTTCATGATACAACTGTACCTTCTACTTTGGAATTATCAAATCAATTTGTTACAATTCATGCACTAATAAACCAAAAATAATTTTGTAAAACTGAGAATTATTGACAATTTTCCGTACGAAACTATATTTTTTATCTATGAAAGTATAATCCAAATTCAAATAAAAATTATTTAATAACTAAGGAGGTATTGTTATAATGCATGAAAAAAAAAATTGGTCTATTTAAAAGTAAACTCATATTTTTAAGCAATTTTTGTATACAGCCCCACAATCACTATAAATCTCGGGAAACGCGGTTTGTAGCTTTAGTCCGGGGCAAGCGCTCGATTTTGTAAGAGCCCCCTAACACAAATTAAAGTGTATGCAGTAACTGGTTATTTTTTTTTCTGTATTATTAAAATAATCATTCATTATGCATACCTATCTTCTAATATAATGTGTCACAGAGTTTTTATCGAACTCCTTGAAAACAGCTTGACTATTTTTTTTTTTTTTTTCTAATGCCTTGCCCCTTTTGATAGCTTTTGTTTCTGGCACCTTGTAACCTCCAAGAATGCTTTATACCAAGGCACCATTCTCTGTTTTACAGTGAATAGCTTCATAGATCCTGGACCCTGTGACTCTCCCTTGACGCATAGAATGCCACAGTTTAGAGGCTGCTTGAGCTTTTGTTGCTTCAGCAATAGATTCAACTACATCTACAGTAATAGTTGTTGCAGAAAATAATTTAAAATTTTCATAGCAGTGATCATCTATTTGGTGTACAAACTGAAGCACTAAATTAAAAAAAACACAAGTCATTTAACTGGAGCTGTCGATTTCCACAGTAATTTAAAATCATTCCTGTTATGACTTTACGTCTCTTGCATTCTTCGGAAAACATAGTAATATTGACACTCAAGCCCACATTATCTGGAGCTCTTTTCATTTTGCCAATGTTTTTTGCCAAGATGAACTTCTGGTCACCTACAGCTCCAGCGTGTTTTGGTTTACTCCAATAACACATAGTTGACGTAGTTGAAGTTTCGTCTGACCGTTTTATGAGCCAAATGGCAAAGCATATGGCGTGTTTGCAGCCTCCTGCAGAAGCTGCACAGTCGTTGCATTCTACTGTGATAATCTTCTCAACAGATTCATCGATTACAGCTGTAACCAGATATAACTTAGATTTCACTTTATGTTCAGGTGTATTGCATTTAACGGTGCATGAGTTTCCTTCTCGCTTATCTTCTACATATCCTACAGCTGTGTCAACATATGCTTCACGTGATGCTAGTAATGCCTTGGCACTTTGTACGTGTTTCTGCAATATTGTAGCATTCATTTTTGTGTTTTGTTTTTTTACGGGCCACGGCGAAGCAAATATTTTATCGCCATTTCGCCGTATGTATGACGTCATTTGGCGTTTACGTCTTTTTAGAATACACCGAATTTCAAAGTTGAAATTATGAATGAAAAGTACATAATTTCGAAAAATGGAAAAATATGGTTGCCCTAGTTTTTGATTTACCTTTAACGTTGATACGACAGAGGGGCTTTCCTTTAAACTGCCTATACTAGGTACCATTTTCAAGCTCCGTACCAAAAATAAATTAATTAGGAGCAGTAGTTTAGTCGCAAATGATTTTTAAAGTTTTTGCGCGGTTTGAACACGATGTATCTTTTCTAACAGCTGATTATCGTCTAAGCATAGGTCATGCACCTTACAACGATAAATCTACGATGCGTTGTTGCCGCTCTGACGCATGTCGAAGGACATTCACTAAAAATTGGCAATGCAAACAAGGAAGCAATCAATACACACACACTTGCACTTTCACTACGAAAGCGACTAACATAAAGCGAGCGAAAGAAATAGAGATAGGTCAGTTTGTTGCATCCTTGTTTTTTGCGATCGGTAAGTCCCTCAGTGCGCCGACGCTTGTTTTTCGGAACGTACGGTTTGTGGAATTCGCGCGCAAACAATTGTAATTTTATTTTGTTATTGTGTGAGGACACGTAACTTGGGATTATTATTATTTTGTATTAGTGTTTTTTTTTGTGATTGACTGTTTTTTATGGTGATAGGACACGTAACTTGGGTTTATTATTATTTAGTATTAGTATCTCCGGACCTCACTCCCATGGATTTCTTTTTGTTAAGGGTGAAGTGTATGCCTCAGAGGTAAATACAATTGATGAGTTAAAAAATAGGATTATTTTAGCATTTCACAAATTAAAGTGCTTAGCGACGGACAGTGATCTAATTAGAAAAATAAATAACAATATTCTCCGTCGGTATAATTTGTGCATCAATGTGAATGGAGGACACATCGAAAATTTAAAAATTTTGTGTGTTTGTTTTTGTGCGCGTACTTCGAAACGAAAAATAAATAACAATATTCTCCGTCGGTATAATTTGTGCATCAATGTGAATGGACGACACATCGAACATTTAAAAATTTTGTGTGTTTGTTTTTGTGCGCGTTCTTCGAAACGTTACCTAACATAAAAGCCAGTGCGAGCGGAGGCCTAAGTCGCCGGCCGCCACCCCGGCCCGGCCCCCACCGAGCACACGAGATACCGCACACCGCGCTCCGGCGCGCGCGCGACGTTGCCGCTTGGTTACCTAGCGGTATCTAAGGTCAGTGTCATTTTTTTAAAAAGGGTGGTTGCGTTTTATTCGGATTTGCAAGCTATTTAGTTTGTTTGAAAAAAATATTTTCTCATTTATGGCGCTTTTTGTTTTTGTACCGTATCGAATTAATACTGAACACGTATAGTATACGTAGTTTAATTTAATGCCCCTCTGTCGTATCAACTCTGTATAAAGTAATAATACATGCAGGTTAAAAATATGAAATGTTGTCATCCTAATTTATACCTTCCATCATCAGCTCAGCAACATGAGCTGATGATTACTAGGCACAAATACCTGAATTGTGTTAGGAAGTTAATGAAAAACATTGCATGTGACTACAAAATTTGAGGGTTGGGCTCGATTTTCATGGGATTCCATCATCATATTCTGATATGGTGACAATGGGACCAATCGGGAAACATACCCTTTCAGATGTAACAAGATTTTTTTCAAATCGGTTCTTAAATGACGGAGTTATGAGGTTAAAAACATTAAAAAAAAAGCCGAATTGAGAACCTCCTCCTTTTTTTGAAGACGGTTTAAAAGAAACTTCCATTTTGCAATCTTCGTTGCAGTAGTAATTTTGCAGGCGGTACTTCCGTTCACCACCGAGTCCTCGTCGAGGCGATCGGCGGTGGCGACCACTCGCGACCGGCTCTGGTTCAGAGCGAGGAGGCATGGGAAGCGGTCACCTCCTTCTACGAATGCTAGCAAAGGAGGAGGCCGAACGTGTGAGAGAGAGAGAGAGAGAAACTTCACGCCCCAGCTGCCACAACAGAACAAGGAGCCCCAGGCGTCGGGAGTCGCAGGACCATTTCCGGCCACCGTAGGCGCGGGCCTGCGGACGGCGAGCATTGGGTGGCTCGCCGTCTGATCAAAATAGGCCCGGGTCGACGGCGCGCTGTGATCCCTGTGCGCCTCAAAGAGCTGTCAGTACAAAAGACGGGGCTCGCTAGGGCAAGTGCCTGCTGGGGCTGCGGAATCTGTTCGAAAGAGGTACCGTACCGTAGCCCTGAAACGCAAAGGGCACTAGGAGGAACACGGATGGGTTTTCGTCAGTAAGAATCTGACACTCCAACCTGCTTCACCCAGAGCGGGAGGAGTCATTTGATGATTTATTTCATTTATGACGGTATTTCCGTTACAAGTTTTAAGTTTAGGAACAAACTTCCTAAAGTATTCTGATCTGCCATCTGTTGAAAAAAAAAAATAGTGCACGAAAGCATGAAAATAACACCATAAGTTATCCGTTAAACTTATAATACGCACCAAAATAGAAGTGAAGGCATAGTTAATTAATATCTTATCGTTATTAGTCGTAACATACGTTCTGTAACGTCTTCCGCTGCCAAATACTTTGTCAGTTTACGAAATGGTCGATAGATGACGTTGCACTGATGACATTTTTCTGAATCGCGGTGTTAATAATTTTCATTGCAGTTCTCTCTTCATTTAAATACTGGTATTCACCTGCATCCGGCTTGACTGGAAGCCGACCCTAATTTAGTTGGGAAAAGGCTAGGCAGATGATGGCAGATGATTGGAGTTCTCCAATGAAAATATTATTATTATTAGCGTTGTAGTTCGTTAGGGGTATAGGTTCGGTTTGTAAAAGGTCTTTAAAAGTATCTTCTATGATCAAAATTCGTTAAATCTCCGATTTGTTCTGGTTAATCGTGCATTAAGCTTCATCACTAATTCACTACTCTTCTACGGTGCGCAACTGCGGAGCGCAAACGTGGTCTTTAACGAAACGTCAAAAGTCCGCACTCTGGGTCTGTCAGCGAGCAACTCAAAGTCCGCATTAAGCAACACAGCCGCCAAACTAAAGTGGAACTGGGCTGTCCACATCTGCCTCATGTCGCAACAGAACTGGGCAAAAGTAACAACTGATTGGATTCCGACCAACAGGAACCGGCGACGCGGTAGGCCCAGGAGATGGCGGGATGAATTAGTCTCCTACCTTAAAGATTGGCCGACTGTGGCAATGGACAGAGAGAAGTGGGAAGAAGGAAGGCCCTGCAGTGGGACTCACTCAACAGGCTCGTAATGATAATAATAAACCATTTATCGTGGAACTGCCTTGAACTAATTTGGTACTTGCGAAGTACTGAACAGTTCGACTTGCGGATCAGGCCTGTAGGGTTCCGTACCAAAGGTTCTGACGGGAATCAAGACCCTACTATATGAAGCCTCTGCGATAGATCCTTATCCTTAGCTTGGAAAAAACTGCGAGGCTTGATTCCTGAACTATTTATAATACGTACCTACAAATTTGTATGGAACCCTCGGTGCGCGAGTCCAACTCGCTCTAGACCGGTTTTTTTTATTTAAAGTGGGTATTGCCCCCTCAACTAATTTCCTTCTATTATTTGCAAGTTCTTTGAAACTAGACGGCGTAAAATGATCTGAACAGATTGTACTAGTACGCGTGGGTCTCCATGTTTCTATATTATCGCAAAATATTCTCCATTTTTTTCTTGTAACAGGATCTTTTGGAAATCTGTTAAAAAAAAGATAGAATATACTTAAGTAATGTTCAATAAGTACCATCAGAATCATACGAAAATTATGTTCATTCTTTTCATTGCGTACGTACTGAATCTTTGTAACAGCCTATTATATAGCCTAGAAAATCTAATAAATAAAAAAAATCCAACCGAATTGAGAACCTCCTTCTTATTTTGAAGTCTGTTAAAAATAATAGAAAAACTCATAAACGAAACGAACAAACTTAGGTACTTACTTTTTATTCGCCTAAACCTATCAAAAAAAAATCGACTACAAAGAACTGAATATTGATAATTTAAAAATAATAATCATTTTTATTTTATCCTTACTTGTCATACATACAAAAAAAAATGTTACGAATGAAATAATCATTCAATCATTCACTCAGTTTGTCCCAGCCCTATCCCAATCGCTACCCTGTCACGGCTGTCACTGTCAGCCCCTGTACCACGTTTGCGCTACCAATGTATCACTGAACTTATCTATCGTTACGATATTGACGATTATATTGTTATTGAATTAAATAAAACTATGTCGATATTTCATTTGCACTTACATGTGGTAGGAAACACCATGTTTTCGCAAATTTGAAGTGATAGATCGGTTCTTGCAATAGGAAACTGCACAATTAACCATTTTTGTAGGGAGCACTTAGTTGTACAATACACAATGGCGACCACAGAACACATATTAGACGATTTACACACGGCACCGCAGACCGCCGCGGTAGGCGGTGAAACGGATCTCATGTCGCATTGGCCTCGAATAAATTCGTTGATGCCTAACACACGTAAGCCGTCTTACCGCGCGGGGCACCGCTACGAAATCCGTGCCGTGTGTTAATCGCCTTAAAGCGGATGGCGACGGTCGGCGAATGAACTAGTCTACATTATAGGTATTATTATAAAGAGGAAAGATTTGTTTTTTTTAATTGAATAGGCTCCGGAAGTACTAAACCAATTTGAAAAATTCTTTCACCATTAGAATCCTACATTATCCCTGATGAACATAGGCTATAGAATATTTTCTATTGAATATTTAAAAAAAATAGGAATCTGTATGACAACTTCGATATGCAACCCAAGGTGTGAACAAATTACCGAAAAGGATCCTTATATCGCGTAAGCTGCGGAAAGTATTGACAAAAGAGCGAAGTGATGTACTACAGTTTTATAGAAGACATCAATATCTACAAAAAAGTCCGCAAGGGTATATATCTAACTATTATGGTTAAGTCACAATGACCGCTTTTTGTTCAAATTATTCAATCAAAACCCGGGTGAAATGGAATAATAATAATTTTAGTATCATGATACTAATCCACTAATGCACTATTTAAATTGTTTAATAATTAAGGTTGGTTACGTGCAAGTGAATTACACTTTAAATTATTCAAATCGGAACTTTCGATTAAAAGTTATGATCGGTATAAAAATACTCTAAAAATGTTGCAGTTTGCACGAACTGCCGTCGTCGAACGTTTAGTCGATGAATAATTAATTTACACAGGAGATGAAGCTCGTGGAGTACTAACTAAACCTAACCTAATGTGACATACCTTATTAGAAAGCTTATTTATGAAGCTACTCGATAACTCGATTATAGTTAAATAAGATTTTTTCAGGCGCGTGTTTTGAAAAAAAGGGAAAATTGTTTCAGTACAAACAAAATGCACTTGGACTTTATTTTTTTATTTCTATAAGATTTTATTATAATTTTAGCTGCAGACAAAATATGCTTGTGGCAAAAGATATTGATTTATCAATGCTATATAAAACGTGTCGAAAAAAGGTAAAATATTAGGTATTTCTGAAATATTCATTCTTTCGAACTACATGAACTTAGATTCTTTAGATAAATACGCGTTACGGTCGCGGATCGCATTTGGCCCACATACAGCTTCACACTGACCGGCAAATTGCAAAAACATAAAAATATTTGAATTTCGCGGGCTACCCTGGAGCATCCACCTTAACTAAGAACATTTGAAGGAACACGCTTGGATTTGAAACCGCAAGATTGTGACACTTCCTCATCAGTCATTTAATGATTTACTATCTATAAAAAAAATTACTTTGTCATAAAACTCGACCGTTAAAAACCACTCAAAGCAGTTTGATGCAGTTCAATCACTGATCTGATGCCACCAACTACATCAGACTGCTTGAAAAGAACATTGTTTCGAACTTTTTAGTTGTTTTTAGCGGGCGGGTTGTTTAACAAAGTCATTTTTTTATTTCCTGCGTGAGTTACATTTTTGGAATCGTCTCCTCGAGCCCTTTATCTTAATACCCCACTCGATAGGTTTTGAAAAATAAAAAATTATTGAAGGCATAATATGGCACTAAAAATCGTCCATGTGAGACTGACACTGGGTACATAAATATTAAAATATTTATGTACCCAGTGTCAGTCTCACAATTACCTAATAAAAATCTAACGACACCTCTCAAGCTAAAATCCTCTAGGGCGTGCCAAAGAAATATACATACATACAGATACATTCAGTCAAAAAAGTATCGGGAATGGATGATTTGTTTATGGTTCCAAATTCAAATTTTTGTTTTTTTGTAGTTGTTAGATTGGCACAACTGTTTTCCATTTTGGCGCGGAGTTTGAGTTGCATCTGTTATTTATATTAAATACAGTGCTGGTTTTAGTAATATCATATAATAATATAGTGTGTATTGCGAATTTCATAATGGACAAAAATATCGAACAAAGGGTTTGTCTTAAATTTTGCATCGCCAATGGAATTTCGTGTGCGGAGTCACTGAAAATGTTACAGAAGGCTTACGGTGAATCGACTTTATCAAAAACTCGTGCTTATGAGTGGTCCAAAGCGTTCAAAAGCGGTCGAGATGTGATGGAAGATTTGCCTCGCTCTGGTAGGCCGTCAACGTCTGCAACTGAAGTTAACATCGCAAAAGTGAAGGAAATAGTGACTGAAAATCCCCATTCAACTCTGAGAGAGATAGCCGCCGAACTTTCTGTATCTGAATTTTCTCCAAAAACTCAATCGCATGAAAGTCGCTGAGGACATGCTAGAACGAGTCAGTTCGGACCCAACATTCATGAAACGCATTGTTACTGGTGACGAGACGTGGGTTTACGAGTTTGACATGCAAACTAGTCAACAAGCTTCGGAGTGGCGCCTTCCAACTGAACCGTTTTCAATCGATAGAAGACATAAAGGAGAATTCGCGGCGAGAACTCAACTCAATTCCGGAAGCAGCGTTTAAAAAATGTTTTGATGAATGGATTATTCGTTGGCGCAAGTGTATCGTTTCTAAAGGAGCATACTTTGAAGGTGATAAAATAAATTTGGATGAATAACAGACATTTTGTGTATTATTGATCTTTTCCCGGTACTTTCTCGACAGAGTAGTACATACACTCGAAAAACATAACCCTCTTTCTTTCGCTGTCGAGTAAAAACGCCACCAGTCAGAGCGTTTTAATTTGGGTCTTGTTGTTATTTGCTACTTAAAATTATCCATCGATTGCATCTTATTTAATACTAGCACTTCGCCCGCGACTTCGTTGGCGCAGGTTTTGTTGGTACTCCACGAACTTTATCTCCCATCTAACCTCATATTAGGGTACATGGAAATTACTTATTAATAAACGTAGGACAGTTCGTTCACTCGCAAGATTTTTATTAGTAAGAGTATTTATAAAATCGTCGTAACTTTTAAATGAAAGATACGATTTGGATTACTGAAAGTGTAATTTACATGCACATAACCAAACTTAATTATTAACCAATTTCTTAACATCATGATACTAAAATCACCAGTATTCCATTTCACCCGGGTTTTGACTTAATGATTTGAACAAAAAGTGGTCATTGTGACTTAACCATAATAGTAGTTAGATACGTATATTTATGTCCTCTAAAAAACTGTAGTAAGTACATCACTTTGCTCAATTGTCAATAATTTGCACAGCGTACGCGATATAAAGATCGTTTTTGGTATTTTTTTCCACACCCTGGGTTACATTATCGAAGTTTTCATACGGATCCCTAACTTTTTGAAAATATTCTATAGCCCATGTTCATCGGGGATAATGTAGGATTCTAATTGTGAAATAATTTTTCAATTCGGTCCAGTAGTTTCGGAGCCTATTCAATTCAAACAAACAAACAAATCTTTCCTCTTTAAAATATTAGTGTAGATTTTTCACTTATTGGTAACTCCTACTTCGATTATTGCTGACGCAAATAAGTTGACAGCTCGATATACTTATTTTTTTTTCTCGTGGGCAAATTAAGAGAGAGTCGGACTCGCGTGCAAAGGGTTCCGAACCACTTTATTTTTTAATGTGTTATTTTAACACTACAGACTTCTTATAGGTTTTCCTGTAGTTTTTAGGTACTTATAGATCTATTACCTGCATTTTTTTCATAATTGTAGGCACAGTTGTTTCGGATATAAAGGTACTTAGAGAATTGTCATTTTTGGTCAAGTAACTTCGAAACTCTTTATTTAAAAATTATGAAAAATATGATTAAATTCCTTATAGTCAGCCCTTTCATTTGATATGTCACATCACACTACAGTTTGAAAACCTTTTTTTCTTATTGTCTAGTTTGACCCTCTAAAAAGACCCCCTATAAAAAAAAAAAAAAAAATTTACGTAACTTGTCTGTGTTTGGGTCACAGAATTCCATATGTGTACCAAATTTCGATAGAATCGGTCCTGTAGATCCGGAGAAAACTGGCTCTGACAGAAAGACAGACAGACTAAGGGTTCCGTTTTTTACTATGTTCGAAAACCTAAAAAAGAGAAGACGAAGTCATTTGTTATCACTATTACTGCTTTACCACTGAAACTAAAGGGAATTTCATGGATTTCATGACACCATCTGAACGATGACATAAAATAACCAATAATACCTACCAACCACAGTTCTCCCTTTTGGTTTTTATGCTATTCAGCCACTGAAAATGAGGTGAAATCTATTTGTGGCCGACCTGTAAAATTGTCACTTTAGCTAAGTCAAGTTAGTCACGCCAGAAATGGTAAAAATCCATGAAAATCCATTCATCCGGGCAAAAGCTATATTAAATAACCTTCTTTTTTTATTTTTGATGGGTTTGCTCGTCAGAGATGACAGAGACAATGTCTACAATGGAGCGAGCTTACCCAGAAGGAGCCTGTTCACCCTAACTTTGAAGAGATTAGGGTTGTGTTTGGAAACACAGACGCAGGCAGAGAGTCCACTACTTTGCTGTGCGCATTATAAAAGACGTTTGGAAACGTTTAGTGAATCTTTATCACAAACGTATTTACCTGATACATGTGCAGACGGTAGTAACAAAGATGGAACGGCCAATTTAGAAAGTCGGTTTTTCGGGTAAAGAAACTCATGCTGAAAGTGCAGACGGCAGATTCTTCGAGTCTTGTGGATAGTGGTGCTGTCCAGACCCGCAATATCACCTCCAATAGCCTTTACCCAATTTTGAAACTTTTCTGCATCTTTCACAGGGCATGGAAAGTAATGCAGAGGTACACCTGAAAACAAAATAAAGCATCTTTGATATGACACACTAGCTTCTGCCAGCAGCTTCCTTCGCGTGGTCCCTAGGCAATATACTCACGGGACAAAAAGTAGCCTTTGTCCTTTCTCAGGCTCTAGACTATCTGGGTACCAAATTTAATTTAAATTGGTTCTGTAGTATTGGCGTGAAAGCGCGACAGACAGACAGAGTTACTTTCGCACTTATAAAATTGGTAAGCATGTAAGGATGAAATCTACACTCAAAATCAAAAGGAAAACTCAATTCAATCTAGGCTGAAAATCAGCACTTCTTGAATGTCAAAATTTACACGATGACGGTCCCCTAAATCGCCCACATGTCACTTGACCTACAGTTCCTTGACAAAAGTCAGGAAACTTACAATAATAAAATATTTTTGGACATCTTGTAATATACATATATTGAACAGTGGGTGTTTAACTTCTACGTGCACCGGTGGAATCAAAAGGTTCCATTTGCGATACAACGGTGGGGCATTGGTGAGCCAAAAGGTTAAGATTGATTAAATAAGTTTTCAGACATGTCAACACTGTTTATCAGTTTACCTAATCCTTCTTCGAACAGACTTCTTGACAGACAGACGGAGGGACAACAAAGTGATCCTACAAGGATTCCATTTTTTTCCTTTTGAGGTTCGGAACTCTAAAAAGGTTGCAGGAACAAAAACTTTTATACTGTTTAATTCTATTTTGTTTACTGATTAAAAATAATGTAGGTACGGATCACCTGCAGATGGTTCGAAAACAAATACATTTTTTAACATGTTATTTAAACACTATAGACTTCCTATATTTTCCTGTTATCTATAGGTATGGTATTATCTGTATTGTTTTTCAAAATTTTTGGCTCAGTACTTTCAGAGATAATGGTAATATTTGGTTTAATTTCTTGAATAAGTTCAAAACTATTCATTTTAAAACTGCTTTCAAAAAAAGTTGTTAGTTTGAAAACTTTGACAAACAGACATACAGACACCCAAGTGATATGGGTTCCGTTTCTTATGGATGTTCGGAACCCTTAAAAAGGAATTGTTAAGTTTAATACTGCTTTGTAAGTTGTAAAAAACGGATTATGCAGATAAAGATATGCAGGCTAAGCGCTGGCACCATAGGAGTTATGAAAGTTCATGTTAGAAAACACACTTTGCTTACCAGTTTCTGCTACTACTGTGCACTCAGGAACACAGCATATCCTTCTAGGCATTGTGAAAAATGTAAAATAATACTACACTGAGGTTTACAATCCAAACTCTTTACGGAGGGCCTATCTACAAGTATTTCACAAACACTTTCTGGAATATACAAAGGAACTAAGCTCAACACAACATAAAGTAATTAATCAAAAAACACCAAAATTACATGAAAAATACGCACGAGCATTTAAATACACCGGGAATATTTCTGTAATGTGAACACAGCAGATGTGAAGTACTGATACTGACGTCTGAGTGTCTGACGTTTAAACTCGGTATTGCTAACGTTTGGTCTTAACTAACTGCTCTAAAGTGGTTGACGAGTACATGCGAGCAAGTACACATACTTGTGGTCGACGAGCTTTTTCGATCGTGTCTCACCGTAAGCACACGTATATAAAAACCACCGTATAAGTTTGTTGGTGATCCAACAGGTTTGAAATTTTGCTAGTAGGTCGCCTCAGCTCTCACGTCTGTCAGCGATGCGGCCCGCAAGCCATTAGGTACTTTGTTTTGAGACACGTCGAATGTTGCAAAAATTACTGATTTTCGAAGCTGTCCACAGTAATAATTAATAGAATTATTTTCTTTACTTCTCTCATACATGTATCCTGTCTGACTATTGTAAAACATTATTCCTGAACAAGAAAAAGTTTTCTCCATTGACGACATCGCGGTCCCCATTGCGCCAGAGTAATGAGTAAACTTTCGCGTATGTCACTGACGACGTCTAACCGAGTACCTAAGCAATAATTTCGTTCGTCTGTCACTCACTTACAGAAAATACAATTACTCAAATCTATCTATATATTAATATATAAAGCACAAGAGTTTGTTTGTTTGTTTGCGCTAATCTCAAGAACTACTGGTTCGATTTGTAAAATTCTATCAGTGTTAGGTAGCTCATTTATCGAGGAAGGCTATAGGCTATCTATCATCACGCTAAGACCAATAGGAGCAAAGCAGTAATGGAAATTGTGACGCAGACAAAGTTGCGCGGGTCAACTAGATACCAAATGTAACAAGTAAAAGTGTGGTAACACTGCAATAAAAATTTCTTTGGGTTTCTCTGGCGAAAAATCACATTACGCGGCTGCTTAAAAATTTCTACTATACTCTACAGGTTAAATTTTTGCTTATAGGTACATATAGTTAAATTACATCCATAGTAGTTACAACAAGAGACAATTTCTTTATAAAACTTATATCAAATTTCAAGATCAGTACGTAGTTTTTTCAGATTGTGGTAAAATCCATAGTCAAATCATTGCAGATAGACCTTGTTATTTGATTGCTTCCAGCTTGCGAGATAGCTTGGATCCACCCGGTCACTCGGGTACCTATTGTTGGCAATGAGTGCGATGATTCGTTCGTTAGCAAAATATGCCGCATCGAATCCGGTTGATCGAAAGCACCGACGAACTCTAAAACCAAGGACATCTAGCCGCTGTACAGCCCGAAATTCAACATAGGTACTAGGCCTTGGTTTTTTACATGCCCTAAGTTGTCGTTGAGAACTGTCCTCGAAACTCAAATCAAACGAAACTACGCTTGAGTAGAGATTTTGATCTCTGATAACGTGAGTAAGCAATCATTATGGTAATCCTGAACAATAGTTTGTTTTCTATTGCAGTTCTTTTTTTTTTCGCACGAATAATCTGGATCAAAATCAGGATGACGACGCGGACGATACGACGTTAAAAATTCGATGTTAAGATAAGAAAATAAATCCATTAATTACTATTACATAGTTTGGTAATATTGGCACTTACAAACCATTTTATAACATTTTAATGCACCTACCGGAAATGAAGTCGTCGCGTCGCATAAAAACGTAAACACACAAGAATTTGCAATTCTGGGGCTATCAGTTGCCTACGGTTGTGTGGTTTTGTGGTCAATCATCGGTAAAAAATGTCTCACGATATCTCGTGAAAACCTGTACTTCTTAAAGTTTTCACAATTATAAGGGTCCTGCGTATCTCTTAAATATCTCAGAAGAACATTTAAGTGAAACGGTAGATTTTTCTCATTAATAAATAAATTATTATAATAATCTACCTCTGCAAATATATCCGTTTTGATTAGGTAGGTACTCGATTTACACCAAATCGACAACAATTTTCCTACACTTACGAAAACAAAGATTAAATCTCGCCTCAAGCAGTGATTCTGAGCTGATTGTGACTATAACTATGTATTATAATAATTTATTTAATAATGAGACAAATCGAACGTTTAACTTAAATGTTCCTCTGAGATATTTAAGAGATACGCAGGACCCTTATAATTGTGAAAACTTAAAGAGAAGAAGTACAGGTTTTCACAAGATATCGTGAAACATTTAATTTTACCTGAGAGCTCTTTATTTTAATTATCTTTTTTGAGTTTCATTAAAATGCGGGTGCAACACATTCTATTTTTTTTTTGCAGTATTTGGCAGCAAATGTATCGAGTTAGCCTTCTTGCAAACTTTGCTGAGGTAGTAAATCCCAACAAAACAAAACCACTAGGAATCAATTTGCGAATAATTAAAACAACCACTGAACTTCACACAAAATAATCCCGCCAAAAATCTTCGTTTCACAGTTTTGCTATCCACAGAACATAATATGTAGGTACCTACTCTGAGGGTGGCTGTCAGTGACATTATCGTCGTGTAGTCCGCCTCATTCGGTTTAGATCGTGCGAAAAAAAAAAATTGTTATAGAAAATGTTCAGGGTTACCATAGGTAATGATTGCTTACTCACGTAATCAGAGATCAAAATCTCTACTCAAGCTTAGTTTCGTTGGATTTGAGTTTGAGGATAGTTCTAAAATAAACTGAATTTCGGTAAAGCAGTAATCGGTTGAACGCAGTTTAAGTAGTACTTGAGTAAGGTTCTGTAATACGGGCCTTAGACTCGGACATTGTTGTAGCCCAGTGCCCATGCCCGGGATAGTTCTCCGTGCAAGTGCGGTCTTGCGGAGGGCAGGCTATATTTTCTTTCCTCTGTCCCTTGAACAATAAAATCTTTGGCCTTTACAAAAAAATCTCCAAATGCAACATTACTTTCCCAAAAATATTTTCATTCCCTCTCACAAAAAATTTTGGCTACGTACATTTTTATAAGAAAAAACCGCCCGTGCGAGTTAGATTCGCACACGAAGGGTTCCGTAGCATAAACCTCAATATTTTTATTTGTTGTTATAGCGGCCATAGAAATACACAATCTGTAAAAAATTCACCTCTACCTATTACGGTTCTTGAGATACAGCCCGCTGACAGATAGACGGACGGATGGACAGCGGAGGCTTAGTAATAGGGTTCCGTTGGCACGGAACCCATAAAACTGGCCAAGTGCGAGTCGGACTCACGTTCAAAGGGTTCCGAACGATTTCAATTGTTTATACTATATTATTAACACTATAGACTTCTTACAGGTTTTCCCGTAATCTGCAGGTAAAGATCTATTATCTCCATTTTTTTCAAAATTTAAGGCTAATTCGGAGATAAGGGGGGAATGGTAATTTTAAGTCTAATTTCTCTTGAATAACTTCAAAATCATTTATTTTAAAATTATGAAAAAAATATAATTAAAACCCTCACAGTAAGCTCTTTCATTTGATATGTCACACAATATTGTTCAAATTTTTTATTTTTTAATTTTGACCCTAAAAAATGACCTATGGAGGTTAAAAATTTGTACCAAATTTCAACAGAATCAGTTTAGTGGAGAAAACTGGCTATGGCAGACAGACAGACAGACAGACATACGGACAGACAGACAGACACCCGAGTGATCCTATAAGGGTTCTGCTTTTTGTTCGGAACCCTAAAAAACACATGAACATTCATTTGTTTCACGTATCAGCGGTCCTTTGGAAAACATAGTCGTTTTACAGCAGACACTGTCTGTACACCTTATAATTAACTTCCCGGCTAGTATTTCGAATGGTTTTATTCATGTTTTGTCACGTTTTACCTACACTGGACAGCAATTGCAGCAAAGCAGACAAACCAAGCCACCCAGTACCTAGGAACTCTAATTCGATCTTCTCAAAAAGTAAAAAACTTACGACTATCAAAGTTATACCTACAGAAAGTGCGTTTGATTAAAATGAAAGAAAACTCATTGTGTTTAATCAACTTATTTCAGTGTTTATTAAGGATCTTACAAAGAAGATTCGTTTTCCAGTCGTGTCAATCGTTAGTGATCATAAAGTGAAAAAAAAAAAAAAATTAAAGCCAGAAACAAAGATAAAATAAAAAAAAGTTATTGGTCAATATTCCTTATTCCCTCCCCTTGCTCGGATAATTTCCAGCATCCTCGTATTCATCGACCTTACGGAGCTTGACGATAAAATCTTGAGGAATTGCATTCCACTCCTCTTCAATTGCCATTCGCAGCTCTGGAAGCCTTGTTTAAGCAGGTACCTGGCTCGAACCCAACGTTTCAGCTCATCCCATAAGTGTTCTATCGGATTCAAGTCTGGACTTCGAGCTGGCCAGTCTATCGTACGAATGCTCACGTCGCGTAGATACTGGGTCACCACATCAGCAACATGCGGCCGTGCATTATCATGCATCAATTGCATATCCTGCCCGATATATCCTGCGTAAGGTAACACATGGTCTGCGAGGATTTCAGTAATGTAGCGATGTGAAATAATCCACGTGTACGACCCGTCGGCGTCGGTTCGATGAAAGCTAACGCTGTATGTGCTGTTAACGATGTTCCGCTCCAGACCATTACAGATCCTCCTCCATAAGCAATAGTTTCCTCGATGCAACACTGAGAATAACGTTTTCCAGGGCGACGATATACTCTCTGACGTCGATCACTTCTATGTGGTCTCACCCTGGTCTCATCAGTGAAGAGTGCATTACTCCACTGCTCTAACGTCCAATCCCTATGCTCTCGAACAAATTCAAGTCGTGCTCGACGATGTACTACCGTTAATGGGCCTGTTGCAGCTCCCTTTGGAGTCAGGTTCCGTTCAGCAAGTCTCCTTCTGACGGTATCTGAACTTATGACCACTTGGCGTTCGTCACGCAGACTTTGTTGGACTTGGACTTGGAACTGCGTTGAGGTGGCGATTTCGCAGAACAGTAAGTTGGATATAACGATCTTCTGCTGCTGAGGTAGCCCTAGGTCTGCCCGTATCTGGACGGCGATCGAATGCTCCAGTCTCTAGGTATCGTCTGTAAACTCGTTGCACTGAAGATCTGCTGATTCGAAGCCTTCGAGCGACCTCATGTTGCGCAATGCGTGCTTGAAGTAATGCTACAGTTTGAGCTGCTTCCTGTGGTGTCGTATCCATTATTAATCGAAAAAAGTAGCAAAAAAACACGCGTCTGAGCAAACGATTGACAAAAACTAAAGAAATGATAAGAAATATCCGCTAATTTAAAATTTGAATTACCGTTTGAAGGTCGAAATTAAATTTCTTAGTAGTGGTGAACTTTGTTTACAATGA
This sequence comes from Lacanobia oleracea, assembly GCA_950371165.1. Classification (NCBI taxonomy): domain Eukaryota; kingdom Metazoa; phylum Arthropoda; class Insecta; order Lepidoptera; family Noctuidae; genus Lacanobia; species Lacanobia oleracea. The sequence goes on along the minus strand of OX493411.1, from coordinate 11,816,699 downwards.
AATGTCACTATTTTGGTAATGTTGCCAACGGACAAAAAAATTAGTACCGTTACTAGACTTTTTTGCCAAGCTGTGGAATTCTTAATAAATTGTTTACAAACGTCTTTTAAAAGCGATTTCACTGAGTCATACATTGTAGTGGTTATACGTATTTAGTTTAGTGACACAAAAATTCAACCTTCTCACTACAATAATCAGAATCGAATGTAGCGTTAAATTACTGCAAACCTTTCCCGCTAAAAGAGTCTTTATTTACGTAACGGTTAACGGTAGGTTCGACCCAGTTGCAACCAAATGAAATATTAAAAGTTAATATTGTGCATACATTTATGTTATTGGGCATTCTAGAACACTTTCCGTTCTATTTAAGAGTGACGAGGCGAACAGAGTCAGCCTATGGAACGAAAGGTTGCCAGATAATATCCTACTTTCAATCTGTCCTGATGAAAAGCTATGATGGACAACGATGGATCACGCTTGCCTGCCTCTCAGAAACAGACTCCGCTCCTTAGCAGTGCACAAAAAAGTATTCCCAAAACGAACTGGATCTATATCTGTGCACTAGACTCGCTTCCTATGACACTCGCATGGTATTTCAAATGTGGATGTGACACTTTCACCTCCGTACCCTGCGCACAGGAGCACAGCGACGCTGCTTGGCGGCACAATATGTTCGGTGGTAGTACTTTAAGACGAGCGTAGTCACTGACAGCGACTCCTGAAATATCTCGTCCTGATTTTCTAGTCATATTTCCTCTTCAGTAGCTGCGGCAAAAACACAGTCACAGAATGCATTTGTCATTCTTGCCACTTTTGGACTTGAAACCTTTTCACTAGTTCCTCATTTTATTTTTATTCTCTTCTTTTTATTTCCGTCTTCACTATCTCCTTTTAAATAATATATATGATCATGGTTTAGAGCGACTTTTGCTATTTTAATAGGGTTTTTGAGTTCTATATTTTGTTTAGGCAATATTTTCGATTTTGTGTATGTTTTTATAAAGGTTTTACTTATTTGATCGTCACAATCTTGTCGAGGGCTAGTCGAGTCGCTTCGAAGCGAAGTGTGGCCTATGTCCAGCAGGTGGCTATAGCCGGAATTGATTGTTTCTTCATTTGAAGATGTACTATCCTGAGGATATTCTGTAAGTATTTTTGTTATATTTTTATCTTCAGCATAGGAGCCTTTAGGATCATCTTCGATCCCAGTTTCGATAGGAACATCTTTGTCTCCTTCAACGTCCATTTTAGAGTTTTCGTCTATTATTTGCTCTTTAATTTCGAAGATCACAATTTCTTCTGTCTCATCATTTTCTGATACTAAAGGTTCATCGTCATCACCCGACTGAACAAGTTGGGTCATGTTATTTAGGTCTTCAATTTCTACAATATGAACTATTTCGGTAACAGTCAATGTCTTGGGTGGTATAATACTATCTGCTACTTCTTTTAAAGTTTCGAAATATTGTTTTGGTACCTGTAATGAGAAAAAATGTCAAAATCATGGATCTATAACTTTAGAACTTTTTTTTTGCCAAATCAGTTCGGATGCGTTGCCACCCCAGAGACAAGCTGAACCGTGTGACGTGTGTCACTGACAGTGAGACTACTTACTGACTAGATAACGACACCGGCACACATACCCTACACTCCGGAACACAGCGACGCCGCTTGGCGGCACAACTATGTATGGTGGTAGTACTTCCGGACGAGCGTAGTCACTGACAGTGAGACTACTTACTGACTAGATAACGACACCGGCACACATACCCTTCACTCCGGAACACAGCGACCCCGCTTGGCGGCACAACTATGTATGGTGGAAGTACTTCCGGACGAGCGTAGTCACTGACAGTGAGACTACTTACTGACTAGATAACGACACCGGCACACATACCCTACACTCCGGAACACAGCGACGCCGCTTGGCGGCACAACTATGTATGGTGGTAGTACTTCCGGACGAGCGTAGTCACTGACAGTGAGACTACTTACTGACTAGATAACGACACCGGCACACATACCCTTCACTCCGGAACACAGCGACCCCGCTTGGCGGCACAACTATGTATGGTGGTAGTACTTCCAGACGAGCGTAGTCACTAACAGTGAGACTACTATTACTTACTTGTTCTCCCTTGTTTATTAATCCCTGCAGCAATGATTCGCTAAACAGCGCTTTCCTTATGAACCTCGAGGCAGCTTGAAGCCTTGCAGCGCACTCCCAGCATATTAAGCTCCCAAGTTTAGAACCTTTATTTTCTTCAAACTGGCGAAGGGAAGAAATAGATGAAATTAGTTGTTGTATTAAATGCTATACTAAAGTTTATAAAAATCTGAAGTCTTTGATAACCAGTCCTATCAAGAGATCTTTCAAGACGCGGCCTTCTCAGCGACTAGAACCTAGTGAACTTATGATAAGGGCATAACATGAAGGGCGTAGCTACCGCCGCCTCAATGATACAGAGCTCCCGGACAGCAGAGGCTCGAGGCGTGAAGACAATATCTGTGTAAGAACCACCAGCAGCGCTCTAGGCGTTGAGTTGCAATATTACAAGCCCTCGTTATTAAGGACGTAATGTTATACAATAATATTGTAGACTGTAGTTATGAGTACGATTTTATTTCCATAAATGTATTTGAGGAAAGTAATACACTGCAAACCCAATTCAATCACTAATAATTTGTTTGTTGTAAATTAAATTAATTAAATTGCGAGGTGTAAACTTCAGAAAACTCGGAACGCAAGAGCGAGCAGAGCAAGCTCTCTGATTAGGGATCCCCGAGTCATAGATTTGAATGGGATGGCGGGAGCTTGAGTGAGCGAGCAAAGCGAGCGAACTTAGATCCTGTCATAACGTCGTCTTGAAATTGAAGTGGTTCTAGCTCGAAACAGGTTTGTATGATTGTTTTAAAACTAGTGCAGGACATTGTCTGTGTCCTATTCAGCATCAGCACTATCCAGTGTTGGCGCATATACAGATATTGGCTTCACGCGGCCCGACGTGTGGAAGCAATTTTCGTAAAACACTGTCCACAACCTCAAGCTCGGAGAAATTAATGAATAAGGATGTTATGAATTATTTTTTTACAAAAAAAAAACATTAAATGCCCCCTTTTAGTATTGTCGCCGACGGGTAAAACGGGGGCCGTCGAAAAATATTGACCATTAGATTGTTTGAAAGTCTGTGTCAAAATGTAGTTAGCTAAGAACATTTGAAGGAACACGCGTGGATTTTAGTCCGTAAGAGTCTGACACTTCCTCATCAGTCATTTGATGAGTTGCCATCTATAAAAAGGCCACCAGTCACTGCGTTTTTGTTTGGGTCGTGGAGGTCCCATACTTAGGCAGTCAGTGACATTAAAATACTAGCATTCAGCTGTCTCCGGTTGACTTGAAGCCGATCAAAATATATTTAAGGCAAGGCTAGATAGACGAAGTTCGTAAACAGAAGGTGGCTTACCGTTATCCCAGTGGTCATCTGGAACATTGTTTTCAATTCAGTGTCCCTCAAATCAAACATTTTAACGTCTAAAGCTAGACACACCCTGCACATCTGCAAATAATGTATGTCTATTTAGTGCTTGGCGTTACTATGATATATCAATCAATATACATGGTTCAGTTTTAGTTTACAACAAAATCGGGTACACACATAGTTTCGCCTCCGTATCAAAATCGTCCTATTTGCAAAATGATTAACTAGCGGACTGTTTTATTAGCAGAGAGGCCTACTGTTAAAGTACACGGATTAACAAAGCAGCGCTGCAGCCACGCGGCACTTTGCGACGGAAGGATGCTGAAAAATTAGTATCGGTTTTTCGTCATGGCGTCATTGTTTAGTTTATTTTAAAATGTAAACGAAAAGGAGATAGCATTATATAATTTCGTGTTCTAAGTACGCTCGCGCGGTGTAGGCGATTATGGAGACTGTGAGGAGGTGAGAGACGGGCTGAAAACTAGAGCGGCAAAAACTCACAAACTATCAAGAGCCCAGGCCAGGAATCATGAAAAAGTATAATGATAAAGAATAAATAATGATAAAGATAAAGCGCATCAAAGTTCAACAACTGCTCGAAGCCTAGTAACGTCACGTCGCTAGTAAAAATTGTACTACAGTCTCGAGCTTTCAACGCACAGAGCGTTGAAAGCTCGCGTGCACCGTCTTCATTTTTTGTTTTCGTAAAAAAAATATGTTTCATTCCTTTTTAAAATCTATCTGACGGAATAATTATCGACGGAACTTACTTGAGCAGTGTTTAAGTTTAGCTGTGGAGGAGGGGGCGGCTCAGGAATATTGTCATCGTCACTTGATCCAGCATCGTCAGCAGCGTCTGACGGAGCAGGGTGATTGGAGCCAGACTGATCACCATGTTGCTCTTCTGCTGTAGCCGACTTCCAGTAAGCGGCAAGATTGGAAAGAGTGTTCTTTTCATTCTTTGGATCTAAAAAATAACATGCGATAAATAAAATATATAGGTACACAATGCCATTTTAGTCGTCTTACAACGGCAGCCCACTTCGTCTATCCAATGAAAAAAAGAAGAAAAAAAAACATTGTGTACATTGGTGAGAACACCCTGCCGCATTCATCTGTCTGTGCTCACGACTCGTGTCGGCCATTATTATTAATATTATTTATTTATTTAACAGACAATTACAGTCCAAATTGACACTCACAAAACAAAACAAATTCGTTGTTATCGCTTTTACACGAATGTTTAGAATATCGGCTAACGCCGAGAACGGGTAACGGGTTATTGGCTGAATCTATGTGAAACTCGGAAGTGGTTCTATGATTTTTAGGTTTCGGTTTTATCGGTTTAGGTAACATACATCATTGTATTTTTTATTTGTAACTATACTCTCAACGAAGTCTCGCGCGTATTGCACACGGTAGCGCCGTATTTAATTGATTATGATTGTTTTAAGAGTTTGGCACGAAATTGTCTGTGTCCTATTCGGCAGCTTAACGCGGCCCGACGCGACGTCTTGAAGCAATTTTCGTACAACACTGTCCACAACCTCAAGCTCTGAATAATTAAAAAATAATGATGATAGTAGCGACTATTTCAAGCTCGTTGGGTCTACTTTGTTTAAAAACAATAGGTACCCCCTTTGGGTATTGCCGCCGTCGGGTAAAACGGGGGCCGTCGATAAAGATTGATCATTAGATTGTTTGAAAGTCTGTGTCAAAATGTAGTTAACTAAGAACATTTGAAGGAACACGCTTGGATTTTAAACCGTAAGAGTGTGACACTTCCTCATCAGTCATTTAATGATTTACTATCTATAAAAAAATTTACATTGTCAAAAAATCCGACCGCTAAAAACAACTCAAAGCAGTTTGATGCAGTTCAATCACTGATCTGATGCCACCAACTACATCAGACTGCTTGAAAAGCACATTGTTTCGAACTTTTTAGTTGTATTTAGCGGGCGGGTTATTTAACAAAGTAATTTTTTTATTTCCTGCGTGAGTTACATTTTTGGAATCGTCTCCTCGAGCCCTTTATCTTAATACCCCACTCGAAAGGTTTTGAAAAATAAAAATTTATTTAAGGCATAATATGGCACTAAAAATCGGCCATTTTAATGTTTATGTAAACAGTGTCAGTCTCACAGTTAATAAAAATCTAACGACACCTCTCAAGCTAAAATCCTCTAGGGCGTGCCAAAGAAATATACATACATACAGATACATACACTCGAAAAACATAACCCTCTTTCTTTCGCTGTCGAGTAAACAGGCCACCAGTCAGAACGTTTTCATTTGGGTCGTGTTGTTATTTGCTACTTAAAATTATCCATCGATTGCATCTTATTTAATACTAGCACTTCGCCCGCGACTTCGTTCGCGCAGGTTTTGTTGGTACTCCACGAACTTTATCTCCCATCTAACCTCATATAGGGTACATGGAAATTACTTATTAATAAACGTAGGACAGTTCGTTCACTCGCAAGATTTTTATTAGTATTTATAAAATCGTCGTAACTTTTAAATGAAAGGTACGATTTGGATTATTGAAAGTGTAATTTACATGCACATAACCAAACTTAATTATTAACCAATTTCTTAACATCATAATACTAAAATCACCAGTATTCCATTTCACCCGGGTTTTGACTTAAGGCGACGAATTGTTAAACAATTATTCCCGTCGCTGACAATGGTCAAGAGGTCTGAGCGGGGCGAGGATTGCATACGCGCGCTAGCTTATAACTAAAGGACGTAAGCGACAAAATGGTTTTTGTTATTTTATTTAGTTAGAAACGGTAATTTGAGAAATTCCTTCTAGAATTTTAAAAAGTATGTATAGACTCATCTACATAGAAAGTTAAGAGGCTTAAATCGGTCCCGTTTGCCCATAAGATGTGAATCTCTTTTTAAAAAGAGGTATGTTTGATATATTTTTCTCTGTTAAAAAAGTTACCTAATCATGTATTGAAAACTAACAAAATAAGGTTTTTATCATGAACTTTCAGGTCACCAACTTATATTTAGATCCGTTTTGTATTTACTGAAAAAAATTGAGATCATTGGCGCCAAAATTTCCAATGCGTCCTCTTAATGATTTGAACAAAAAGCGGTCATTGTGATTTAACCATAATAGTAGTTAGATACATATATTTATGTCCTCTAAAAAACTGTAGTACATCACTCACTTTGCTCAATTGTCAATAATTTCCACAGCGTACGCGATATAAGGATCGTTTTTGGTATTTTTTTCCACACCCTGGGTTACATTATCGAAGTTTTCATACGGATCCCTAACTTTTTGAAAATATTCTATAGCCCATGTTCATCGGGGATAATGTAGGATTCTAATTGTGAAATAATTTTTCAATTCGGTCCAGTAGTTTCGGAGCCTATTCAATTCAAACAAACAAACAAATCTTTCCTCTTTAAAATATTAGTGTAGATTTTTCACTTATTGGTAACTCCTACTTCGATTATTGCTGACGCAAATAAGTTGACAACTCGATATGGGTACCTACTTATTTTTTTTTCTCGTGGGCAAATTAAGAGAGAGTCGGACTCGCGTGCGAAGGGTTCCGAACCACTTTATTTTTTAACGTGTTATTTTAACACTACAGACTTCTTATAGGTTTTCCTGTAGTTTTTAGGTAGGTACTTATAGATCTATTATCTGCATTTTTTTCAAAATTGTAGGCACAGTTGTTTCGGATATAAAGGTACCTACCTACTTAGGGAATTGTCATTTTTGGTCTAATTTCTTAAATAAGTAACTTCGAAACTCTGTATTTAAAAATTATGAAAAATATGATTAAATTCCTTATAGTAAGCCCTTTCATTTGATGTGTCACATCACAATACAGTTTGAAAACCTTTTTTTCTTATTGTCTAGTTTGACCCCCTAAAAAGGCCACCAAATTTCGATAGAATCGGTCCAGTAGATCCGGAGAAAACTGGCTATGACAGAAAGACAGACAGACACCCGAGTATTCCTATAAGGGTTCCGTTTTTTACTATGTTCGAAAACCTAAAAAAGAGAAGACGAAGTCATTTAATTTTGTTATCACTATTACTGCTTTACCACTGAAACTAAAGGGAATTTCATGACACCATCTGAACGATGACATAAAATAACCAATAATACCTACCAACCACAGTTCTCTGTTTTGGTTTTTATGCTATTCAGTCACTGAAAATGAGGTGAAATCTATTTGTGGCCGACCTGTAAAATTGTCACTTTAAATATGTCAAGTTAGTCACACCAGAAATGGTAAAAATCCATGAAAATCTTTTCATCCGGGCAGAAGCTATTTTAAATAACCTTCTTTTTTTTGTTTTTATTTGTGATGGGTTTGCTTGTCAGAGATGACAGAGACAATGTCTACAATGGAGCGAGCTTACCCAGAAGGAGCCTGTTCACCCTAACTTTGAAGAGATTAGGGTTGTGTTTGGAAACACAGACGCAGGCAGAGAGTCCACTACTTTGCTGTGCACATTATAAAAGATGTTTGGAAACGTTTAGTGAATCTTTATCACAAACGTATTTACCTGATACATGTGCAGACGGTAGTAACAAAGATGGAACGGCCAATTTAGAAAGTCGGTTTTTCGGGTACAGAAACTCATCCTGAAAGTGCAGACGGCAGATTCTTCGAGTCTTGTGGATAGTGGTGCTGTCCAGACCCGCAATATCACCTCCAATAGCCTTTACCCAATTTTGAAACTTTTCTGCATCTTTCACAGGGCATGGAAAGTAATGCAGAGGTACACCTGAAAACAAAATAAAGCATCTTTGATATGACACACTAGCTTCTGCCAGCAGCTTCCTTCGCATGGTCCCTAGGCAATATACTCACGGGACAAAAAGTAGCCTTTGTCCTTTCTCAGGCTCTAGACTATCTGGGTACCAAATTTAATTTAAGCTGGTTCTGTAGTATTGGCGTGAAAGCGCGACAGACAGACAGAGTTACTTTCGCACTTATAAAATTGGTAAGCAAGTAAGGATGAAATCTACACTCAAAATCAAAAGGAAAACTCAATTCAATCTAGGCTGAAAATCAGCACTTCTTGAATGTCAAAATTTACACGATGACGGTCCCCTAAATCGCCCACATGTCACTTGACCTACAGTTCCTTGACAAAGGTCTGGAAACTGACAAAAATAAAATATTTGTGGACATCTTGTAATATATATTGAACAGTGGGTGTTTAAGATTGATTAAATAAGTTTTCAGACATGTCAACACTGTTTATCAGTTTACCTAATCCTTCTTCGAACAGACTTCTTGACAGACAGACGGAGGGACAACAAAATGATCCTACAAGGATTCCATTTTTTTCCTTTTGAGGTTCGGAACTCTAAAAAGGTTGCAGGAACAAAAACTTTTATACTGCTTAATTCTATTTTGTATACTGATTAAAAACAATGTAGGTATGGATCGCCTGCAGAAACCATGACATAACATGTTATTTATACACTATAGACTTCCTATATTTTCCTGTTATCTATAGGTATGGTATTAACTGTATTGTTTTTCAAAATTTTTGGCTCAGTACTTTCAGAGATAATGGTAATATTTGGTTTAATTTCTTGAATAACTTCAAAACTATTCATTTTAAAACTGCTTTCAAAAAAAGTTGTTTGTTTGAAAACTTTTTTTAAAATTTTCTAGTTGATCCTCTAAACTGACTTCTATACTCATAATTTATTAATTTACATAATGCAACCATGTTTGGGTCACAGACGTTCATATGTATACCAAATTTTAACAGAATCGGTCCAATTAATTGATCCAAAGAAAACTGGCTGTGACAAACAGACATACAGACACCCAAGTTATATGGGTTCCGTTTCTTATGGATGTTCGGAACCCTTAAAAAGGAATTGTTAAGTTTAATACTGCTTTGTAAGTTGTAAAAAACGGATTATGCAGATAAAGATATGCAGGCTAAGCGCTGGCACCATAGGAGTTATGAAAGTTCATTTTAGAAAACACACTTTACTTACCAGTTTCTGCTACTACTGAGCACTCAGGAACACAGCATATCCTTCTAGGCATTGTGAAAAATGTAAAATAATACTACACTGAGGTTTACAATCCAAACTCTTTACGGAGGGCCTATCAACAAGTATTTCACAAACACTTTCTGGAATATACAAAGGAACTAAGCTCAACACAACATAAAGTAATTAATCAAAAAACACCAAAATTACATGGAAAATACGCACGAGCATTTTTTAAATACACCGGGAATATTTCTGTGATGTGAACCCAGTAGATGTGAAGTACTGACTACTGAAGTACTGCTACTGATAGACTGATACTGACGTCTGACGTTTAAACTCGGTATTGCTAACGTTTGGTCTCAACTAACTGCTCTAAAGTGGTTGACGTACATGCGAGCAAGTACACATACTTGTGGTCGACGAGCTTTTTCGATCGTGTCTCACCGTAAGCACACGTATATAAAAACCACCGTATAAGTTTGTTGGTGATCCAACAGGTTTGAAATTTTGCTAGTAGGTCGCCTCAGCTCTCACGTCTGTCAGCGATGCGGCCCGCAAGCCATTAGGTACTTTGTTTTGAGACACGTCGAATGTTGCAAAAATTACTGATTTTCGAAGCTGTCCACAGTAATAATTAATAGAATTATTTTCTTTACTTCTCTCATACATGTATCCTGTCTGACTATTGTAAAACATTATTCCTGAACAAGAAAAAGTTTTCTCCATTGACGACATCGCGGTCCCCATTGCGCCAGAGTAATGAGTAAACTTTCGCGTATGTCACTGACGACGTCTAACCGAGTACCTAAGCAATAATTTCGTTCGTCTGTCACTCACTTACAGAAAATACAATTACTCAAATCTATCTATATATTAATATATAAAGCACAAGAGTTTGTTTGTTTGTTTGCGCTAATCTCAAGAACTACTGGTTCGATTTGTAAAATTCTATCAGTGTTAGGTAGCTCATTTATCGAGGAAGGCTATAGGCTATCTATCATCACGCTAAGACCAATAGGAGCAAAGCAGTAATGGAAATTGTGACGCAGACAAAGTTGCGCGGGTCAACTAGATACCAAATATAACAAGTAAAAGTGTGGTAACACTGCAATAAAAATTTCTTTGGGTTTCTCTGGCGAAAAATCACATTACGCGGCTGCTTAAAAATTTCTACTATACTCTACAGGTTAAATTTTTGCTTATAGGTACATATAGTTAAATTACATCCATAGTAGTTACAACAAGAGACAATTTCTTTATAATACTTATATCAAATTACAAGATCAGTACGTAGTTTTTTCAGATTGTGGTAAAATCCATAGTCAAATCATTGCAGATAGACCTTGTTAGGTATTTGATTGCTTCCAGCTTGCGAGATAGCTTGGATCCACCCGGTCACTCGGGTATTGTTGGCAAAGAGTGCGATGATTCGTTCGTTAGCAAAATATGCCGCCGCATCGAATCCGGTTGATCGAAAGCACCGACGAACTCTAAAACCAAGGACATCTAGCCGCTGTACAGCCCGAAATTCAACATAGGTACTAGGCCTTGGTTTTTTACATGCCCTAAGTTGTCGTTGAGAACTGTCCTCGAAACTCAAATCAAACGAAACTACGCTTGAGTAGAGATTTTGATCTCTGATAACGTGAGTAAGCAATCATTATGGTAATCCTGAACAATAGTTTGTTTTCTATTGCAGTTCTTTTTTTTTTCGCACGAATAATCTGGATCAAAATCAGGATGACGACGCGGACGATACGACGTTAAAAATTCGATGTTAAGATGAGAAAATAAATCCATTGATTACTATTACATAGTTTGGTAATATTGGCACTTACAAACCATTTTATAACATTTTAATGCACCTACCGGAAATGAAGTCGTCGCGTCGCATAAAAACGTAAACATACAAGAATTTGCAATTCTGGGGCTATCAGATGCCTACGGTTGTGTGGTTTTCTTAAATTGTGGTCAATCATCGGTAAAATTAAATGTCTCACGATATCTCGTGAAAACCTGTACTTCTTAAAGTTTTCACAATTATAAGGGTCCTGCGTATCTCTTAAATATCTCAGAAGAACATTTAAGTGAAACGTTAGATTTTTCTCATTAATAAATAAATTATTATAATAATCTACCTCTGCAAATATATCCGTTTTGATTAGGTAGGTACTCGATTTACACCAAATCGACAACAATTTTCATGAGAATCTATGCTCAAGCGGGGTCTCGACTACACTTGCGAAAACAAAGATTAAATCTCGCCTCAAGCAGTGATTCTGAGCTGATTGTGACTATAACTATGTATTATAATAATTTATTTAATAATGAGACAAATCGAACGTTTAACTTAAATGTTCCTCTGAGATATTTAAGAGATACGCAGGACCCTTATAATTGTGAAAACTTAAAGAGAAGAAGTACAGGTTTTCACAAGATATCGTGAAACATTTAATTTTACCTGAGAGCTCTTTATTTTAATTATCTTTTTTGAGTTTCATTAAAATGCGGGTGCAACTCATTCTATTTTTTTTTTTTGCAGTATTTGGCAGCAAATGTATCGAGTTAGCCTTCTTGCAAACTTTGCTGAGGTAGTAAATCCCAACAAAACAAAACCACTAGGAATCAATTTGCGAATAATTAAAACAACCACTGAACTTCACTCAAAATAATCCCGCCAAAAATCTTCGTTTCACAGTTTTGCTATCTACAGAACATAATATGTAGGTACCTACTCTGAGGGTGGCTGTCAGTGACATTATCGTCGTGTAGTCCGCCTCATTCGGTTTAGATCGTGCGAAAAAAAAAGAATTGCAATAGAAAACAAACTATTGTTCAGGGTTACCATAATGATTGCTTACTCACGTAATCAGAAATCAATATCTCTACTCAAGCGTAGTTTCGTTGGATTTGAGTTTGAGGATAGTTCTAAAATAAACTGAATTTCGCTGAAGCAGTAATCGGTTGAACGCAGTTTAAGTAGTACTTGAGTAAGGTTCTGTAATACGGGCCTTAGACTCTGACATTGTTGTAGCCCAGTGCCCATGTCCGGGATAGTTCTTCGTGCAAGTGCGGTCTTGCGGAGGGCAGGCTATATTTTCTTTCCCCTGTCCCTTGAACAATAAAACCTTTGGCCTTCACAAAAAAATCTCCAAATGCAACATTACTTTCCCAAAAATATTTTCATTCCCTCTCACAAAAAATTTTGGCTTCGTACATTTTTATAAGAAAAAACCGCCCAAGTGCGAGTTAGATTCGCACATGAAGGGTTCCGTAGCATAAACCTCAATATTTTTATTTGTTGTTATAGCGGCCATAGAAATACACATTCTGTAAAAATTTCACCTCTACCTATTACGGTTCTTGAGATACAGCCCGCTGACAGATAGACGGACGGATGGACAGCGGAGGCTTAGTAATAGGGTTCCGTTAGCACGGAACCCATAAAACTGGCCAAGTGCGAGTCGGACTCACGTTCAAAGGGTTCCGAACGATTTCAATTGTTTATACTATATTACTTTAACACTATAGACTTCTTACAGGTTTTCCCGTAATCTGCAGGTAAAGATCTATTATCTCCATTTTTTTCAAAAATTAAAGCTAATTCGGAGATAAGGGGGGAATGGTAATTTTAAGTCTAATTTCTCTTGAATAACTTCAAAATCATTTATTTTAAAATTATGAAAAAAATATAATTAAAACCCTCACAGTAAGCTCTTTCATTTGATATGTCACACAATATTGTTAAAATTTTTTTTTTTTTAATTTTGACCCTAAAAAATGACCTATGGAGGTTAAAAATTTGTACCAAATTTCAACAGAATCAGTTTAGTGGAGAAAACTGGCTATGGCAGACAGACAGACAGACAGACATACGGACAGACAGACAGACACCCGAGTGATCCTATAAGGGTTCTGCTTTTTGTTCGGAACCCTAAAAAACACATGAACATTCATTTGTTTCACGTATCAGCGGTCCTTTGGAAAACATAGTCGTTTTACAGCAGACACTGTCTGTACACCTTATAATTAACTTCCCGGCTAGTATTTCGAATGGTTTTATTCATGTTTTGTCACGTTTTACCTACACTGGACAGCAATTGCAGCAAAGCAGACAAACCAAGCCACCCAGTACCTAGGAACTCTAATTCGATCTTCTCAAAAAGTAAAAAACTTACGACTATCAAAGTTATACCTACAGAAAGTGCGTTTGATTAAAATGAAAGAAAACTCATTGTGTTTAATCAACTTATTTCAGTGTTTATTAAGGATCTTACAAAGAAGATTCGTTTTCCAGTCGTGTCAATCGTTAGTGATCAAAAAGTGAAAAAAAAAAAAAAATAAAGCCAGAAACAAAGATAAAATAAAAAAAAGTTTTTGGTCAATATTCCTTATTCCCTCCCCCTTGCTCGGATAATTTCCAGCATCCTCGTATTCATCGACCTTACGGAGCTTGACGATAAAATCTTGAGGAATTGCATTCCACTCCTCTTCAATTGCGATTCGCAGCTCTGGAAGCCTTGTTTAAGCAGGTACCTGGCTCGAACCCAACGTTTCAGCTCATCCCATAAGTGTTCTATCGGATTCAAGTCTGGACTTCGAGCTGGCCAGTCTATCGTACGAATGCTCACGTCGCGTAGATACTGGGTCACCACATCAGCAACATGCGGCCGTGCATTATCATGCATCAATTGCATATCCTGCCCGATATATCCTGCGTAAGGTACCACATGGTCTGCGAGGATTTCAGTAATGTAGCGATGAGAAATAATCCACGTGTACGACCCGTCGGCGTCGGTTCGATGAAAGCTAACGCTGTATGTGCTGTTAACGATGTTCCGCTCCAGACCATTACAGATCCTCCTCCATAAGCAACAGTTTCCTCGATGCAACACTGAGAATAACGTTTTCCAGGGCGACGATATACTCTCTGACGTCGATCACTTCTATGTGGTCTCACCCTGGTCTCATCAGTGAAGAGTGCATTACTCCACTGCTCTAACGTCCAATCCCTATGCTCTCGAACAAATTCAAGTCGTGCTCGACGATGTACTACCGTTAATGGGCCTGTTGCAGCTCCCTTTGGAGTCAGGTTCCGTTCAGCAAGTCTCCTTCTGACGGTATCTGAACTTATGACCACTTGGCGTTCGTCACGCAGACTTTGTTGGACTTGGACTTGGAACTGCGTTGAGGTGGCGATTTCGCAGAACAGTAAGTTGGATATAACGATCTTCTGCTACTGAGGTAGCCCTAGGTCTGCCCGTATCTGGACGGCGATCGAATGCTCCAGTCTCTAGGTATCGTCTGTAAACTCGTTGCACTGAAGATCTGCTGATTCGAAGCCTTCGAGCGACCTCATGTTGCGCAATGCGTGCTTGAAGTAATGCTACAGTTTGAGCTGCTTCCTGTGGTGTCGTATCCATTATTAATCGAAAAAAGTAGCAAAAATACACGCGTCTGAGCAAACGATTGACAAAAACTAAAGAAATGATAAGAAATATCCGACTACCCTCATTGTAGAAAAAAATAACGCTAATTTAAAATTTGAATTACCGTTTGAAGGTCGAAATTAAAATTCTTAGTAGTGGTGAACTTTGTTTACAATGAAATGTCTCTATTGACTGGCCTGTTGGTCTAGTGGTTAGTGACCCTGACTGCTATGCCAGAGGTTGTGGGTTCGATTCCCACCCAGGACAAATGTTTGTGTGATGAGCATGATCATTTGTTCTGTGTCTGGGTGTAGTTTATCTATAATATGTATGTATTTAGAAATATATAAGTATGTTTATCAGTTGTCTAGTACCCATAACACAAGCTCTGCTTAGCTTGGGACTAAGATGGCGTTGTGTGATAGTTGTGTGGAATATTATTATTATATATTATATTATATTATTTGGTAATGTTGCCAACGGACAAAAAAATTAGTACCGTTACTAGACTTTTTTGCCAAGCTGTGGAATTCTTAACACGTTGCGGGACGCACTGAATTAGCAGTAGATTTTTTAAGTTGAAAAATGACAGTACGGGCACCGCCGTACAATTTTAAACTCTTCTAAAGTGAAGTACGGGCATTACAGCGAAATTTTGTATAGAGGAACAAGGAAAACCGTTTTTACTGTCGTATCACATCAATCCCTCATACGTATAGAAGCATTAGAACGCACAAAGTCACACATTGAAAATATATGTGTTAGTGCGTTTTCTATGAAGTCCTCGCACGCACACTACGGTTATGCCCGTAATCGGTCTATAAAGATTCTATGCGACGGCTCGAGTAGTGTCACGCCACGCATACGGCTATGAAAGTACTATCGTTGTATTATTATCCTTTAGTATTGCTCTAGGTAAGTACGGATATAGCAGTGGTCGTAACTTGTATGGGCAATTTTACTGTCATATCGCATAATTTGAAAAAGTCATTACCGTCCCGCAACGTGTTAATAAATAGTTTACAAACGTCTTTTAAAACCGATTTCACTGAGTCATACATTGTAGTGGTTATACGTATTTAGTTTAGTGACACAAAAATTCAACCTTCTCACTACAATAATCAGAATCGAATGTAGCGTTAAATTACTGCAAACCTTTCCCGCTAAAAGTTTTTATTTACGTAACGGTTAACGGTAGGTTTGCAGGGATCGACCCAGTTGCAACCAAACGAAATATTAAACGTTAATATTATGCATACATTTATGTTATTGGGCATTCTAGAACACTTTCCGTTCTATTTAAGAGTGACGAGACGAACAGAGTCAGCCTATGGAACGGAAGGTGCGGTATTTTGCCAGATAATATCCTACTTTCAATCTGTCCTGATGAAAAGCTATTCTGGACAACGATGGATCACGCTTGCCTGCCTCTCAGAAACAGACTCCGCTCCTTAGCAGTGCACAAAAAAGTATTCCCAAAGCGAACTGGATCTATATCTGTGCACTAGACTCGCTTCCTATGACACTCGCATGGTATTTCAAATGTGGATGTGACACTTTCACCTCCGTACCCTGCGCACAGGAGCACAGCGACGCTGCTTGGCGGCACAATATGTTCGGTGGTAGTACTTTAAGACGAGCGTAGTCACTGACAGCGACTCCTGAAATATCTCGTCCTGATTTTCTAGTCATATTTCCTCTTCAGTAGCTGCGGCAAAAACACAGTCACAGAATGCATTTGTCATTCTTGCCACTTTTGGACTTGAAACCTTTTCACTAGTTCCTCATTTTATTTTTATTCTCTTCTTTTTATTTCCGTCTTCACTATCTCCTTTTAAATAATATATATGATCATGGTTTAGAGCGACTTTTGCTATTTTAATAGGGTTTTTGAGTTCTATATTTTGTTTAGGCAATATTTTCGATTTTGTGTATGTTTTTATAAAGGTTTTACTTATTTGATCGTCACAATCTTGTCGAGGGCTAGTCGAGTCGCTTCGAAGCGAAGTGTGGCCTATGTCCAGCAGGTGGCTATAGCCGGAATTGATTGTTTCTTCATTTGAAGATGTACTATCCTGAGGATATTCTGTAAGTATTTTTGTTATATTTTTATCTTCAGCATAGGAGCCTTTAGGATCATCTTCGATCCCAGTTTCGATAGGAACATTTTTGTCTCCTTCAACGTCCATTTTAGAGTTTTCGTCTATTATTTGCTCTTTAATTTCGAAGATCACAATTTCTTCTGTCTCATCATTTTCTGATACTAAAGGTTCATCGTCATCACCCGACTGAACAAGTTGGGTCATGTTATTTAGGTCTTCAATTTCTACAATATGAACTATTTCGGTAACAGTCAATGTCTTAGGTGGTATAATACTATCTGCTTCTTCTTTTACCGTTTCGAAATATTGTTTTGGTACCTGTAATGAGAACAAATGTCGTAAAAAGGCGCTGATTTTGAATCATGGATCTATAACATTAGACCTTTTTTTACCAAATCAGTTCGGATGCGTTGCCACCCCAGAGACAAGCTGAACCGTGTGACGTGTGTGACCAGCAGTGAGAGCAGTGAGACTACTTACTGACTAGATAACGACACCGGCACACATACCCTTCACTCCGGAACACAGCGACGCCGCTTGGCGGCACAACTATGTATGGTGGTAGTACTTCCGGACGAGCGTAGTCACTGACAGTGAGACTACGTACTGACTAGATAACGACACCGGCACACATACCCTTCACTCCGGAACACAGCGACGCCGCTTGGCGGCACAACTATGTATGGTGGTAGTACTTCCGGACGAGCGTAGTCACTGACAGTGAGACTACTTACTGACTAGATAACGACACCGGCACACATACCCTTCACTCCGGAACACAGCGACGCCGCTTGGCGGCACAACTATGTATGGTGGTAGTACTTCCAGACGAGCGTAGTCACTAACAGTGAGACTACTATTACTTACTTGTTCTCCCTTGTTTATTAATCCCTGCAGCAATGATTCGCTAAATAGCGCTTTCCTTATGAACTTCGAGGCAGCTTGAAGCCTTGCAGAGCACTCCCAGCATATTAAGCTCCCAAGTTTAGAACCTTTATTTTCTTCAAACTGGCGAAGGGAAGAAATAGATGAAATTAGTTGTTGTATTAAATGCTATACTAAAGTTCATAAAAATCTGAAGTCTTTGACAACCAGTCCTATCAAGAGATCTTTCAAGACGCGGCCTTCTCTGCAACTAGAACCTAGTGAACTTATGATAAGGGCATAACATGAAGGGCGTAGCTACCGCCACCTCAATGATACAGAGCTCCTGGACAGCAGAGGCTCGAGGCGTGAAGACAATATCTGTGTAAGAACCACCAGCAGCGCTCTAGGCGTTGAGTTGCAATATTACAAGCCCTCGTTATTAAGGACGTAATGTTATACAATAATATTGTAGACTGTAGTTATGAGTATGATTTTATTTCCATAAATGTATTTGAGGAAAGTAATAAATACACTGCAAACCCAATTCAATCACTAATAATTTGTTTGTTGTAAATTAAATTAATTAAATTGCGAGGTGTAAACTTCAGAAAACTCGGAACGCAAGAGCGAGCAGAGCAAGCTCTCTGATTAGGGATCCCCGAGTCATAGATTTGAATGGGATGGCGGGAGCTTGAGTGAGCGAGCAAAGCGAGCGAACTTAGATCCTGTCATAACGTCGTCTTGAAATTGAAGTGGTTCTAGCTCGAAACAGGTTTGTATGATTGTTTTAAAAATAGTGCAGGACATTGTCTGTGTCCTATTCAGCATCAGCACTATCCAGTGTTGGCGCATATACAGATATTGGCTTCACGAGGCCCGACGTGTGGAAGCAATTTTCGTAAAACACTGTCCACAACCTCAAGCTCGGAGAAATTAATGAATAAGGATGATATGAATTATTTTTTTTACAAAAAAAAACATTAAATGCCCCCTTTTAGTATTGTCGCCGACGGGTAAAACGGGGGCCGTCGAAAAATATTGACCATTAGATTGTTTGAAAGTCTGTGTCAAAATGTAGTTAGCTAAGAACATTTGAAGGAACACGCGTGGATTTTAGTCCGTAAGAGTCTGACACTTCCTCGTCAGTCATTTGATGAGTTGCCATCTATAAAAAGGCCACCAGTCACTGCGTTTTTGTTTGGGTCGTGGAGGTCCCATACTTAGGCAGTCACTGACATTAAAATACTAGCATTCAGCTGTCTCCGGTTGACTTGAAGCCGATCAAAATATATTTAAGGCAAGGCTAGATAGACGAAGTTCGTAAACAGAAGGTGGCTTACCGTTATCCCAGTGGTCATCTGGAACATTGTTTTCAATTCAGTGTCCCTCAAATCAAACATTTTCACGTCTAAAGCTAGACACACCCTGCACATCTGCAAATAATGTATGTCTATTTAGTGCTTGGCGTTACTATGATATATCAATCAATATACATGGTTCAGTTTTAGTTTACAACAAAATCGGGTACACACATAGTTTCGCCTCCGTATCAAAATCGTCCTATTTGCAAAATGATTAACTAGCGGACTGTTTTATTAGCAGAGAGGCCTACTGTTAAAGTACACGGATTAACAAAGCAGCGCTGCAGCCGCGCGGCACTTTGCGACGGAAGGATGCTGAAAAATTAGTATCGGTTTTTCGTCATGGCGTCATTGTTTAGTTTATTTTAAAATGTAAACGAAAAGGAGATAGCATTATATAATTTCGTGTTCTAAGTACGCTCGCGCGGTGTAGGCGATTATGGAGACTGTAAGGAGGTGAGAGACGGGCTGAAAACTAGAGCGGCAAAAACTCACAAACTATCAAGAGCCCAGGCCAGGAATCATGAAAAAGTATAATGATAAAGAATAAATAATGATAAAGATAAAGCGCATCAAAGTTCAACAACTGCTCGAAGCCTAGTACCTAACGTCACGTCGCTAGTAAAAATTGTACTACAGTCGTGATGTCACTCGAGCTTTCAACGCACAGAGCGTTGAAAGCTCGCGTGCACAGTCTTCATTTTTTTTTTCGTAAAAAAAATATGTTTCATTACTTTTTAAAATCTATCTGACGGAATAATTATCGACGGAACTTACTTGAGCAGTGTTTAAGTTTAGCTGTGGAGGAGGGGGCGGCTCAGGAATATTGTCACCGTCACTTGATCCAGCATCGTCAGCAGCGTCTGACGGAGCAGGGTGATTGGAGCCAGACTGATCACCATGTTGCTCTTCTGCTGTAGCCGACTTCCAGTAAGCGGCAAGATTGGAAAGAGTGTTCTTTTCATTCTTTGGATCTAAAAAATAACATGCGATAAATAAAATATATAGGTACACAATGCCATTTTAGTCGTCTTACAACGGCAGCCCACTTCGTCTATCCAATGAAAAAAAAAACATTGTGTACATTGGTGAGAACACCCTGCCGCATTCATCTGTCTGTGCTCACGACTCGTGTCGGCCATTATTATTTATTTATTTAACAGACAATTACAGTCCAAATTGACACTCACAAAACAAAACAAATTCGTTGTTATCGCTTTTACACGAATGTTTAGAATATCGGCTAACGCCGAGAACGGGTAACGGGTTATTGGCTGAATCTATGTGAAACTCGGAAGTGGTTCTATGATTTTTAGGTTTCGGTTTTATCGGTTTAGGTAACATACATCATTGTATTTTTTATTTGTAACTATACTCTCAACGAAGTCTCGCGCGTATTGCACACGGTAGCGCCGTATTTAATTGATTATGATTGTTTTAAGAGTTTGGCACGAAATTGTCTGTGTCCTATTCGGCAGCTTAACGCGGCCGTCGGGACGTCTTGAAGCAATTTTCATAAAACACAGTAGCGACTATTTCAAGCTCGTTGGGTCTACTTTGTTTAAAAACAATAGGTACCCCCTTTGGGTATTGCCGCCGTCGGGTAAAACGGGGGCCGTCGATAAAGATTGATCATTAGATTGTTTGAAAGTCTGTGTCAAAATGTAGTTAAGGTGAATGCTCCAGGGTAGCCCGCGAAATTCAAATATTTTTATGTTTTTTGCAATTTGCCGGTCAGTGTGAAGCTGTATGTGGGCCAAATGCGATCCGCGACCGTAACGCGTATTTATCTAAAGAATCTAAGTTCATGTAGTTCGAAAGAATGAATATTTCAGAAATAATCATTCTTTCGAACTACATGAACTTAGAGGGCTATATTGATGATTAAAATGGTTATAATTCTTTCACACTGACCGGCAAATTGCAAAATCCATAAAAATATTTGAATTTCGCGGGCTACCCTGGAGCATCCACCTTAACTAAGAACATTTGAAGGAACACGCTTGGATTTGAAACCGCAAGATTGTGACACTTCCTCATCAGTCATTTAATGATTTACTATCTATAAAAAAAATTACTTTGTCATAAAACTCGACCGTTAAAAACCACTCAAAGCAGTTTGATGCAGTTCAATCACTGATCTGATGCCACCAACTACATCAGACTGCTTGAAAAGCACATTGTTTCGAACTTTTTAGTTGTATTTAGCGGGCGGGTTATTTAACAAAGTAATTTTTTTATTTCCTGCGTGAGTTACATTTTTGGAATCGTCTCCTCGAGCCCTTTATCTTAATACCCCACTCGAAAGGTTTTGATAAATAAAAATTTATTGAAGGCATAATGTGGCACTAAAAATCGGCCATTTTAATGTTTATGTACCCAGTGTCAGTCTCACAGTTAATAAAAATCTAACGACACCTCTCAAGCTAAAATCCTCTAGGGCGTGCCAAAGAAATATACATACATACAGATACATACACTCGAAAAACATAACCCTCTTTCTTTCGCTGTCGAGTAAAAAGGCCACCAGTCAGAACGTTTTCATTTAGGTCGTGTTGTTATTTGCTACTTAAAATTATCCATCGATTGCATCTTATTTCATATTTTTCACTTATTGGTAACTCCTAGTTACTTCGATTATTGCTGACGCAAATAAGTTGACAACTCGATATATTTTTTTTCTCGTGGGCAAATTAAGAGAGAGTCGGACTCGCGTGCAAAGGGTTCCGAACCACTTTATTTTTTAACGTGTTATTTTAACACTACAGACTTCTTATAGGTTTTCCTGTAGTTTTTAGGTACTTATAGAACTACACTTCTGGACACATCTATTGGCCCACCTTGTATTTTCAGTTTCGTTTGGTCCTAGCTAAAATTTTATATTAGGTCGAGCAAAAAGTTTTTATGCAGTTTTGAACCTGGCACATTCACAATTTCATTCAATAGTCTTTTTTTGAATTTCGAACACAGAATTTAAAGAAACAAAAGACAATTTGGAGCCTGTTTGTTGATATCAAACAATCGAATACTAAGAAAACTTAGTTTTATTGGTTTACTTGGATTTAATTCTTGAAAAAGTGATTGATATCTTTGGTTTTGCAACAAACATTACTTTTTCTTAACATTAAGGTGAGGTTCTATCAATAATCTATGGATACTTCACGTGAAGTCGCCGCCCAAGCTGTGGCACTTATTCAGGCCGGACACAGCCAAAGAAACGTGAGTGCTCAACTTAATTTAAGTCGATCTGCGGTCCGAAATGTTTATCGGAGGTACCTAGAGACTGGCGGCTTTGTTCGTCGCCAAGGAAGGCCACGATCTCGGGTCACAACTGAAAGGCAGGATCGATTCATCGTGACGACCAGCTTGAGAAATCGTCACCTTACCTCCATTGAGATACAAAACCAACTTCGCGACTTCCACGGAGTATCTGTGAGCGCTCGAACTGTTCGGAGAAGGTTAAAAGAACGCGATATGGTACCACACAAGCCAGCTAATGGGCCCAAACTAACGCGAGCCCACCGAACAGCGCGCCTTCATTTCGCACGCAGTCATTTAAATTGGACACAGCAAGATTGGAGCCGTGTACTCTTTTCTGATGAGTCTAAAATTGTGTTACATGGCAATGATGGAAGGAAGAAGGTCTACCGACGTAAGGGAGAGCGTTTCGCACAATGCTGCTTTGAAGAGAGGGTTGCTTATGGCGGTGGCTCATGAACTGTCTGGGGCGGTATATCCGCGAGCGGCAAAACTCAACTTGAGGTTGTTACAGGACCACGGCTGCCAACATTAAATGCTGAAAGGTACATTCGTGAGTGCTTAGAACCTCACGTGATACCATACGCGGACTATGTGGGCCCAAATTTTCTTTTTATGCATGATAATGCAAGAGCCCATGCGGCCGGCATCGTTAGGGAATATCTTCGGGATGTGAACATACAGTTATGGTCTGGCCAGCCAGAAGCCCAGACATGAACCCCATTGAGCATATGTGGGACGAGCTAAAAAGACGTGTTAGGGCTCGTCAGCCAGTTGCCCAGACGATGCAGGAGTTGAAAACTGCCATAGAAGAGGAATGGGAGATGATCCCTCAAAATTTCATAGAGCGGTTGATAAACTCTATGCCTAATCGTATGAGAGCTGTGGTAGATGCCCATGGAGGCAACACGCGTTATTAAATTAAACCTTTATTTGATAAAACATGTTTTTTATTCAAAAATCAATTGCCTTTAACAAGGCGCATATCCGACTTGTTAGGCGTAGCTCCATGTCGTATGGTATTCTGAATTCAAATTTAAAACAATACGATCGAAAAAGATGGAAAATGTATCAGGTTTAAAACTGCATCAACAGTTTTTGTTCAATCTAGCAATCATATTTCGGTAGGGGCTATCGAAACCTAAACTCTAAGGTGGGCCAATAGATGTGTCCAGAAGTGTACCTATTATCTGCCTTTTTTTCAAAATTGTAGGCACAGTTGTTTCGGATATAAAGGTACTTAGGGAATTGTCATTTTTGGTCTAATTCCTTAAATAAGTAACTTCGAAACTCTTTATTTAAAAATTATGAAAAATATGATTAAATTCCTTATAGTAAGCCCTTTCATTTGATGTGTCACATCACAATACAGTTTGAAAACCTTTTTTTCTTATTGTCTAGTTTGACCCCCTAAAAACCCCCTAACAAAAAAATATTTATTTACGTACCTATCTTGTCTGTGTTTGGGTCACAGAAGTCCATATGTGTACCAAATTTCGATAGAATCGGTCCTGTAGATCCGGAGAAAACTGGCTCTGACAGAAAGACAGACAGACAGACACCCGAGTGTTCCTATAAGGGTTCCGTTTTTTACTATCTTCGAAAACCTAAAAAAGAGAAGACGAAGTCATTTCTTATCACTATTACTGCTTTACCACTGAAACTAAAGGGAATTTCATGGATTTCATGACACCATCTGAACGATGACATAAAATAACCTATAATACCTACCAACCACAGTTCTCCCTTTTGGTTTTTATGCTATTCAGTCACTGAAAATGAGGTGAAATCTATTTGTGGCCGACCTGTAAAATTGTCACTTTAGCTAAGTCAAGTTAGTCATGCCAGAAATGGTAAAAATCCATGAAAATCCATTCATCCGGGCAAAAGCTATATTAAATAACCTTCTTTTTTTATTTTTGATGGGTTTGCTCGTCAGAGATGACAGAGACAATGTCTACAATGGAGCGAGCTTACCCAGAAGGAGCCTGTTCACCCTAACTTTGAAGAGATTAGGGTTGTGTTTGGAAACACAGACGCAGGCAGAGAGTCCACTACTTTGCTGTGCGCATTATAAAAGACGTTTGGAAACGTTTAGTGAATCTTTATCACAAACGTATTTACCTGATACATGTGCAGACGGTAGTAACAAAGATGGAACGGCCAATTTAGAAAGTCGGTTTTTCGGGTAAAGAAACTCATCCTGAAAGTGCAGACGGCAGATTCTTCGAGTCTTGTGGATAGTGGTGCTGTCCAGACCCGCAATATCACCTCCAATAGCCTTTACCCAATTTTGAAACTTTTCTGCATCTTTCACAGGGCATGGAAAGTAATGCAGAGGTACACCTGAAAACAAAATAAAGCATCTTTGATATGACACACTAGCTTCTGCCAGCAGCTTCCTTCGCGTGGTCCCTAGGCAATATACTCACGGGACAAAAAGTAGCCTTTGTCCTTTCTCAGGCTCTAGACTATCTGGGTACCAAATTTAATTTAAATTGGTTCTGTAGTATTGGCGTGAAAGCGCGACAGACAGACAGATTTAATTTCGCACTTATAAAATTGGTAAGCAAGTAAGGATGAAATCTACACTCAAAATCAAAAGGAAAACTCAATTCAATCTAGGCTGAAAATCAGCACTTCTTGAATGTCAAAATTTACACGATGACGGTCCCCTAAATCGCCCACATGTCACTTGACCTACAGTTCCTTGACAAAAGTCAGGAAACTTACAATAATAAAATATTTTTGGACATCTTGTAATATACATATATTGAACAGTGGGTGTTTAAGATTGATTAAATAAGTTTTCAGACATGTCAACACTGTTTATCAGTTTACCTAATCCTTCTTCGAACAGACTTCTTGACAGACAGACGGAGGGACAACAAAGTGATCCTACAAGGATTCCATTTTTTTCCTTTTGAGGTTCGGAACTCTAAAAAGGTTGCAGGAACAAAAACTTTTATACTGTTTAATTCTATTTTGTTTACTGATTAAAAATAATGTAGGTACGGATCACCTGCAGATGGTTCGAAAACAAATACATTTTTTAACATGTTATTTAAACACTATAGACTTCCTATATTTTCCTGTTATCTATAGGTATGGTATTATCTGTATTGTTTTTCAAAATTTTTGGCTCAGTACTTTCAGAGATAATGGTAATATTTGGTTTAATTTCTTGAATAAGTTCAAAACTATTCATTTTAAAACTGCTTTCAAAAAAAGTTGTTAGTTTGAAAACTTTGACAAACAGACATACAGACACCCAAGTGATATGGGTTCCGTTTCTTATGGATGTTCGGAACCCTTAAAAAGGAATTGTTAAGTTTAATACTGCTTTGTAAGTTGTAAAAAACGGATTATGCAGATAAAGATATGCAGGCTAAGCGCTGGCACCATAGGAGTTATGAAAGTTCATTTTAGAAAACACACTTTACTTACCAGTTTCTGCTACTACTGAGCACTCAGGAACACAGCATATCCTTCTAGGCATTGTGAAAAATGTAAAATAATACTACACTGAGGTTTACAATCCAAACTCTTTACGGAGGGCCTATCTACAAGTATTTCACAAACACTTTCTGGAATATACAAAGGAACTAAGCTCAACACAACATAAAGTAATTAATCAAAAAACACCAAAATTACATGAAAAATACGCACGAGCATTTAAATACACCGGGAATATTTCTGTGATGTGAACACAGCAGATGTGAAGTACTGATACTGACGTCTGTCTGACGTTTAAACTCGGTATTGCTAACGTTTGGTCTCAACTAACTGCTCTAAAAGTGGTTGACGTACATGCGAGCAAGTACACATACTTGTGGTCGACGAGCTTTTTCGATCGTGTCTCACCGTAAGCACACGTATATAAAAACCACCGTATAAGTTTGTTGGTGATCCAACAGGTTTGAAATTTTGCTAGTAGGTCGCCTCAGCTCTCACGTCTGTCAGCGATGCGGCCCGCAAGCCATTAGGTACTTCGTTTTGAGACACGTTGAATGTTGCAAAAATTACTGATTTTCGAAGCTGTCCACAGTAATAATTAATAGAATTATTTTCTTTACTTCTCTCATACATGTATCCTGTCTGACTATTGTAAAACATTATTCCTGAATAAGAAAAAGTTTTCTCCATTGACGACATCGCGGTCCCCATTGCGCCAGAGTAAGACCTTGTTATTTGATTGCTTCTAGAACCGCTTGCGAGATAGCTTGGATCCACCCGGTCACTCGGGTATTGTTGGCAATGAGTGCGATGATTCGTTCGTTAGCAAAATATGCCGCATCGAATCCGGTTGATCGAAAGCACCGACGACCTCTAAAACCAAGGACATCTAGCCGCTGTACAGCCCGAAATTCAACATAGGTACTAGGCCTTGGTTTTTTACATGCCCTAAGTTGTCGTTGAGAACTGTCCTCGAAACTCAAATCAAACGAAACTACGCTTGAGTAGAGATTTTGATATCTGATAACGTGAGTAAGCAATCATTATGGTAATCCTGAACAATAGTTTGTTTTCTATTGCAGTTCTTTTTTTTTCGCACGAATAATCTGGATCAAATCAGGATGACGACGCGGACGATACGACGTTAAAAATTCGATGTTAAGATAAGAAAATAAATCCATTGATTACTATTACATAGTTTGGTAATATTGGCACTTACAAACCACCTACCGGAAATGAAGTCGTCGCGTCGCACACAAGAATTTGCAATTCTGGGGCTATCAGATGCCTACGGTTGTGTGGTTTTCTTAAATTGTGGTCAATCATCGGTAAAATTAAATGTCTCACGATATCTCGTGAAAACCTGTTCTTCTTCTTAGAGTTTTCACAATTATAAGGGTCCTGCGTATCTCTTAAATATCTCAGAAGAACATTTAAGTGAAACGTTAGATTTTTCTCATTAATAAATAAATTATTATAATAATCTACCTCTGCAAATATATCCGTTTTGATTAGGTAGGTACTCGATTTACACTAAATCGACAACAATTTTCATGAGAATCTATGCTCAAGCGGGGTCTCGACTACACTTGCGAAAACAAAGATTAAATCTCGCCTCAAGCAGTGATTCTGAGCTGATTGCGACTATAACTATGTATTATAATAATTTATTTAATAATGAGACAAATCGAATGTTTAACTTAAATGTTCCTGTGAGATATTTAAGAGATACGCAGGACCCTTATTATTGTGAAAACTTAAAGAGAAGAAGTACAGGTTTTCACAAGATATCGTGAAACATTTAATTTTACCTGAGAGCTCTTTATTTTAATTATCTTTTTTGAGTTTCATTAGAATGCGGGTGCAACACATTCTATTTTTTTTTTGCAGTATTTGGCAGCAAATGTATCGAGTTAGCCTTCTCGCAAACTTTGCTGAGGTAGTAAATACCAACGAAACAAAACCACTAGGAATCAATTTGCGAATAATTAAAACAGCCACTGAACTTCACTCAAAATAATCCCGCCAGAAATCTCCGTTTCACAGTTTTGCTATCCACAGAACATAATATGTTCCTACTCTGAGGGTGGCTGTCAGTGACATTATCGTCGTGTAGTCCGCCTCATTCGGTTTAGATCGTGCGAAAATAAAATAATTGCAATAGAAAACAAACTATTGTTCAGGGTTACCATAATGATTGCTTACTCACGTAATCAGAGATCAAAATCTCTACTCAAGCGTAGTTTCGTTGGATTTGAGTTTGAGGATAGTTCTAAAATAAACTGAATTTCGCTGAAGCAGTAATCGGTTGAACGCAGTTTAAGTAGTACTTGAGTAAGGTTCTGTAATACGGGCCTTAGACTCGGACATTGTTGTAGCCCAGTGCCCATGTCCGGGATAGTTCTTCGTGCAAGTGCGGTCTTGCGGAGGGCAGGCTATATTTTCTTTCCCCTGTCCCTTGAACAATAAAACCTTTGGCCTTCACAAAAAAATCTCCAAATGCAACATTACTTTCCCAAAAATTTTTTTTTATTCCCTCACAAAAAATTTTGGCTACGTACATTTTTATAAGAAAAAACCGCCCGTGCGAGTTAGATTCGCACACGAAGGGTTCCGTAGCATAAACCTCAATATTTTTATTTGTTGTTATAGCGGCCATAGAAATACACGATCTGTAAAAAATTCACCTCTACCTATTACGGTTCTTGAGATACAGCCCGCTGACAGATAGACGGACGGATGGACAGCGGAGGCTTAGTAATAGGGTTCCGTTAGCACGGAACCCAAAAAACTGGCGAAGTGCGAGTCGGACTCACGTTCAAAGGGAACGTTCGAACGATTTCAATTGTTTATACTATATTACTTTAACACTATAGACTTCTTACTCTATCGTTTTCCCGTAATCTGCAGGTAAAGATCTATTATCTCCATTTTTTTCAAAATTTAAGGCTAATTCGGGGGAATGGTAATTTTAAGTCTAATTTCTCTTGAATAACTTCAAAATCATTTATTATAAAATTATTAAAAAAATATAATTAAAACCCTCACAGTAAGCCCTTTCATTTGATATGTCACACAATATTGTTCAAAATTTTTTTTTTTTTAATTTTGACCCTAAAAAATGACCTATGGAGGTTAAAAATTTGTACCAAATTCCAACAGAATCAGTTTAATGGAGAAAACTGGCTATGGCAGACAGACAGACATACGGACAGACAGACAGACAGACGGACAGACAGACAGACACCCGAGTGATCCTATAAGGGTTCTGTTTTTTGTTCGGAACCCTAAAAAACACATGAACATTCATTTGTTTCACGTATCAGCGGTCCTTTGGAAAACATTGTCGGGGTCCGAAAGAATAGTTTGGGCTTCATTTTACAGCAGGCACCGTCTGTACACCTTATAATTAATTTCCCGGCTAGTATTTCGAATGGTTTTATTCATGTTTTGTCACGTTTTACCTACACTGGACAGCAATTGCAGCAAAGCAGACAAACCAAGCCACCCAGTACCTAGGAACTCTAATTCGATCTTCTCAAAAAGTAAAAAACTTACGACTATCAAAGTTATACCTACAGAAAGTGCGTTTGATTAAAATGAAAGAAAACTCATTGGGTTTAATCAACTTATTTCAGTGTTTATTAAGGATCTTACAAAGAAGATTCGTTTTCCAGTCGTGTCAATCGTTAGTGATCATAAAGTGAAAAAAAAAAAAATTAAAGCCAGAAACAAAGATAAAATAAAAAAAGTTTTTGGTCAATATTCCTTATTCCCTCCCCCTTGCTCGGATAATTTCCAGCATCCTCGTATTCATCGACCTTACGGAGCTTGACGATAAAATCTTGAGGAATTACATTCCACTCCTCTTCAATTGCGATTCGCAGCTCTGGAAGCCTTGTTTAAGCAGGTACCTGGCTCGAACCCAACGTTTCAGCTCATCCCATAAGTGTTCTATCGGATTCAAGTCTGGACTTCGAGCTAGCCAGTCTATCGTACGAATGCTGACGTCGCGTAGATACTGGGTCACCACATCAGCAACATGCGGCCGTGCATTATCATGCATCAATTGCATATCCTGCCCGATATATCCTGCGTAAGGTACCACATGGTCTGCGAGGATTTCAGTAATGTAGCGATGAGAAACCATCCACGTGTACGGCCCGTCGGCGTCGGTTCGATGAAAGCTAACGCTGTATGTGCTGTTAACGATGTTCCGCTCCAGACCATTACAGATCCTCCTCCATAAGCAACAGTTTCCTCGATGCAACACTGAGAATAACGTTTTCCAGGGCGACGATATACTCTCTGACGTCGATCACTTCTATGTGGTCTCACCCTGGTCTCATCATGAATAGTGCATTACTCCACTGCTCTAACGTCCAATCCCTATGCTCTCGAGCAAATTCAAGTCGTGTTCGACGATGTACTACCGTTAATGGGCCTGTTGCAGCTCTTTGGAGTCAGGTTCCGTTCAGCAAGTCTCCTTCTAACGGTATCTGGACTTATGACCACTTGGCGTTCGTCACGCAGACTTTGTTGGACTTGGAACTGCGTTGAGGTGGCGATTTCGCAGAACAGTAAGTTGGATATAACGATCTTCTGCTGCTGAGGTAGCCCTAGGTCTGCCCGTATCTGGACGGCGATCGAATGCTCCAGTCTCTAGGTATCGTCTGTAAACTCGTTGCACTGAAGATCTGCTGATTCGAAGCCTTCGAGCGACCTCATGTTGCGCAATGCGTGCTTGAAGTAATGCTACAGTTTGAGCTGCTTCCTGTGGTGTCGTATCCATTATTAATCGAAAAAAGTAGCAAAAATACACGCGTCTGAGCAAACGATTGACAAAAACTAAAGAAATGATAAGAAATATCCGACTACCCTCATTGTAGAAAAAAGGAACGCTAATTTAAAATTTGAATTACCGTTTAAAGGTCGAAATTAAAATTCTTATTAGTGGTGAACTTTGTTTACAATGAAATGTCACTATTTTGGTAATGTTGCCAACGGACAAAAAAATTAGTACCGTTACTAGACTTTTTTGCCAAGCTGTGGAATTCTTAATAAATATGTAGTTTACAAACGTCTTTTAAAACCGATTTCACTGAGTCATACATTGTAGTGGTTATACGTATTTAGTTTAGTGACACAAAAATTCAACCTTCTCACTACAATAATCAGAATCGAATATAGCGTTAAATTACTGCAAACCTTTCCCGCTAAAAGAGTCTTTAGTTACGTAACGGTTAACGGTAGGTTTGCAGGGATCGACCCAGTTGCAACCAAACGAAATATTAAACGTTAATATTGTGCATACATTTATGTTATTGGGCATTCTAGAACACTTTCCGTTCTATTTAAGAGTGACGAGACGAACAGAGTCAGCCTATGGAACGGAAGGTGCGGTATTTTGCCAGATAATATCCTACTTTCAATCTGTCCTGATGAAAAGCTATTCTGGACAACGATGGATCACGCTTGCCTGCCTCTCAGAAACAGACTCCGCTCCTTAGCAGTGCACAAAAAAGTATTCCCAAAGCGAACTGGATCTATATCTGTGCACTAGACTCGCTTCCTATGACACTCGCATGGTATTTCAAATGTGGATGTGACACTTTCACCTCCGTACCCTGCGCACAGGAGCACAGCGACGCTGCTTGGCGGCACAATATGTTCGGTGGTAGTACTTTAAGACGAGCGTAGTCACTGACAGCGACTCCTGAAATATCTCGTCCTGATTTTCTAGTCATATTTCCTCTTCAGTAGCTGCGGCAAAAACACAGTCACAGAATGCATTTGTCATTCTTGCCACTTTTGGACTTGAAACCTTTTCACTAGTTCCTCATTTTATTTTTATTCTCTTCTTTTTATTTCCGTCTTCACTATCTCCTTTTAAATAATATATATGATCATGGTTTAGAGCGACTTTTGCTATTTTAATAGGGTTTTTGAGTTCTATATTTTGTTTAGGCAATATTTTCGATTTTGTGTATGTTTTTATAAAGGTTTTACTTATTTGATCGTCACAATCTTGTCGAGGGCTAGTCGAGTCGCTTCGAAGCGAAGTGTGGCCTATGTCCAGCAGGTGGCTATAGCCGGAATTGATTGTTTCTTCATTTGAAGATGTACTATCCTGAGGATATTCTGTAAGTATTTGTGTTATATTTTTATCTTCAGCATAGGAGCCTTTAGGATCATCTTCGATCCCAGTTTCGATAGGAACATTTTTGTCTCCTTCAACGTCCATTTTAGAGTTTTCGTCTATTATTTGCTCTTTAATTTCGAAGATCACAATTTCTTCTGTCTCATCATTTTCTGATAGAGAAGGTTCATCGTCATCACCCGACTGAACAAGTTGGGTCATGTTATTTTGGTCTTCAATTTCTACAATATGAACTATTTCGGTAACAGTCAATGTCTTGGGTGGTATAATACTATCTGCTTCTTCTTTTACCGTTTCGAAATATTGTTTTGGTACCTGTAATGAGAAAAAATGTCGTAAAAAGGCGCTGATTTTGAATCATGGATCTATAACATTAGACCTTTTTTTACCAAATCAGTTCGGATGCGTTGCCACCCCAGAGACAAGCTGAACCGTGTGACGTGTGTGACCAGCAGTGAGACTACTTACTGACTAGATAACGACACCGGCACACATACCCTTCACTCCGGAACACAGCGACGCCGCTTGGCGGCACAACTATGTATGGTGGTAGTACTTCCGGACGAGCGTAGTCACTGACAGTGAGACTACTTACTGACTAGATAACGACACCGGCACACATACCCTTCACTCCGGAACACAGCGACGCCGCTTGGCGGCACAACTATGTATGGTGGTAGTACTTCCGGATCAGCGTAGTCACTGACAGTGAGACTACTTACTGACTAGATAACGACACCGGCACACATACCCTTCACTCCGGAACACAGCGACGCCGCTTGGCGGCACAACTATGTATGGTGGTAGTACTTCCGGACGAGCGTAGTCACTGACAGTGAGACTACTATTACTTACTTGTTCTCCCTTGTTTATTAATCCCTGCAGCAATGATTCGCTAAACAGCGCTTTCCTTATGAACTTCGAGGCAGCTTGAAGCCTTGCAGCGCACTCCCAGCATATTAAGCTCCCAAGTTTAGAACCTTTATTTTCTTCAAACTGGCGAAGGGAAGAAATAGATGATATTAGTCGTTGTATTAAATGCTATACTAAAGTTCATAAAATCTGAAGTCTTTGACAACCAGTCCTATCAAGAGATCTTTCAAGACGCGGCCTTCTCAGCGACTAGAACCTAGTGAACTTATGATAAGGGCATAACATGAAGGGCGTAGCACCGCCGCCTCAATGATACAGAGCTCCCGGACAGCAGAGTCTCGAGGCGTGAAGACAATATCTGTGTAAGAACCACCAGCAGCGCTCTAGGCGTTGAGTTGCAATATTACAAGCCCTCGTTATTAAGGACGTAATGTTATACAATAATTGTAGACTGTAGTTATGAGTACGATTTTATTTCCATAAATGTATTTGTGGAAAGTAATAAATACACTGCAAACCCAATTCAATCACTAATAATTTGTTTGTTATAAATTAAATTAATTAAATTGAGAGGTGTAAACTTCAGAAAACTCGGAACGCAAGAGCGAGCAGAGCGAGCTCTCTGATTAGGGAACCCCGAGTCATAGATTTGAATGGGATGGCGGGAGCTTGAGTGAGCGATCAAAGCGAGCGAACTTAGATCCTGTCATAACGTCGTCTTGAAATTAAAGTGGTTCTAGCTCGAAACAGGTTTGTATGATTGTTTTAAAAATAGTGCAGGACATTGTCTGTGTCCTATTCAGCATCAGCACTATCCAGTGTTGGCGCATATACAGATATTGGCTTCACGCGGCCCGACGTGTGGAAGCAATTTTCGTAAAACACTGTCCACAACCTCAAGCTCGGAGAAATTAATGAATAAGGATGATATGAATTATTTTTTTTACAAAAAAAAACATTAAATGCCCACTTTTAGTATTGTCGCCGACGGGTAAAACGGGGGCCGTCGAAAAATATTGACCATTAGATTGTTTGAAAGTCTGTGTCAAAATGTAGTTAGCTAAGAATATTTGAAGGAACACGCGTGGATTTTAGTCCGTAAGAGTCTGACACTTCCTCGTCAGTCATTTGATGAGTTGCCATCTATAAAAAGGCCACCAGTCACTGCGTTTTTGTTTGGGTCGTGGAGGTCCCATACTTAGGCAGTCACTGACATTAAAATACTAGCATTCAGCTGTCTCCGGTTGACTTGAAGCCGATCAAAATATATTTAAGGCAAGGCTAGACAGACGAAGTTCGTAAACAGAAGGTGGCTTACCGTTATCCCAGTGGTCATCTGGAACATTGTTTTCAATTCAGTGTCCCTCAAATCAAACATTTTCACGTCTAAAGCTAGACACACCCTGCACATCTGCAAATAATGTGTATCCATTTAGTACTTGCTTGGCGTTACTATGATAATTATATCAATCAATATACATGAGTCAGTTTTAGTTTCAATCAAAATTGGGCTCGATCCTCCTTTCTGTGTTTTTCTATATTCCTCACTGTTTCGAATTTGGCCATCCGGGCACACTTTAAAAGGTCACCAGTCAGTATACATACAAAATTCTTTCGTTTTAGACTGAGAGACTGACAGATAACGCACAGCCGAAACTACTGGTCGTAGAAAGCTAGGAATTTAGGGTCCTGGGGATGTGTTGGGAGCACTAACAGAAGATTTCCCGAAATAACTACGGGAACGGGAAACACGGGTTATGCGGGCAAAAACTATTAGAATTCATAATTAAATAAACGCTAGCTGTCGGATTACACTACCCTTACCTTAAGTTTATGATGTTGGCTGTTATGGAAGGCACTTTTTTAATAAATGAGAGGGTATTTTGCTAGATAGAGAAATTATAATTCTATTCAGTTCGTCCGTTAGATTTTGTAAAAATAAATGGACACATCTTTTTGCCTATCTTGAAAGACCCTGCAAAACGAAGTCGAAAAACTGATTAGGCCACTTTCCAATGCTTCATAGAGAAAAATGAAAACACTTAAAACAGAAGAAGACATGGATAAGGCAGCTTTTTAAACAACCATTTAATCCACAAAGCTGCCTGGATGTCCACTCCATGTATAAAGTACAGGACTCGGAACCAGGATTACACACTGAACAAACGGGAAATGTCAACCACAAAACGTTGATTGAGGCGAAATTGGCAGACAAGCAGGAACGTACACGATAATAAAGCCCTCAACAAATCACAAAAGGAATTGAAACGAATGCTCAAAGAATATGAAACCACACCCTGCAAGAAAAACTGAAAACTATCACCTCACAGATGCCTCCATTAAGACAGTCAAATGGTGAATGGGCGAGGAAATCTGCGGATAAAGCTGAAGTATTTGCAAATCTAGTAGATTTATTCAAACCCAGTGAACGTGACATCAGGAATACAGCAGAAGAAATCGATCAAATGATTGGAAGTGATCAGCAAATGTCCTTCCGTTGCCATTATGCACCCCAAATGAAGTACGGATAACTATGAAAAGAAAAATGTTGAAAAAGAGAATGTCCCCAGGATTTTATTTGATTACAGCAGAAGTCCTGAATGAACTGCCAAGCTGCCAAGAAACAACACGTTCATGGAACAACAACAAATTCACAGAGTGGTTCACACAATCCGGCAATCATTGGAAAGAAAAAGAGTACTGCTACGCCGTTTTCCTTGACATACAACAAGCGTTTGACCGAGTGTGGCACAAGAGTATTCTGTGTAAACTTAAAATGTGATTACACACCCCGCATATATGCTTCTGAGATCCTATCTAGAAAACCGAGTGTTTCTGAAGGTAAGCCTTGAGACTGCCTCTCTTCATTATATTCGATCGAAGCAGGAGTGCCTAAAGGCTCTATACTGGGCCCTGTTCTATACACAGTGTACACTGCTGATCTACCCACCACAAACTTAAATGGTGCTGCAACCTATGCTGATGATGACATTCAGCCATAAAAGTGTCGTAAATTACCTAGGTATGCACATCGACAGAAGACTTACTTGGCCAGAACATATTAAGACCAAAAGAGACCAGGCGAACCGAAACCTCAAAGATAGTCACTGGATTATAGGCAGGCAGTCGTCACTTATCTTGGTAAAAAAAATTGGCCAAGTGCGAGTCAGACTCGCGTGCAAAAGGTTCCGTACCAATTTAATTTTTTTACCATGCTAATTTAACACTACAGATTTATTTATTTACTTAACGCATACGTGTTTATGTTACAAAATTCCATATGTGTACCAAGTTTCAACAGAATCGGTCCAGTAGATCCGGAGAAAACTTTAAGTGACAGACGAACAGACAGATACCCGAGTGATTCTATAAGGGTTTCGTTTTTTGTTCGGAACCCTAATAAACTTTTTATGTATAAATCCATCCTGAAACCTATCTGGACGTATGAAATAGAGCTCTTGGGATCAGCAAGCCATTCTAATGTTAAAATACTGCAACGTTTTCAAAATTAAGCACTGAAAATCAAATGTGGCGCGCACGTTGGTTCACGAGGAACACTGAAGTACACGAGTACCTACAAATACCAACAGTTAAGGAGGTTATAGAAAAGTGCTACAAGAACTATAAAGAAATACTCCAACAACACAAAAACAAACTAGCTGGTCCTCAGAGTCTACTTATTGACTGAAAAGAAAGCGAATAGCGTCAATACTCAATATAACTGACAAATATGGAGATGACACATCACAGGGTGTGAAGAATCTGGAACTGCTTATAAAGACATACAAATCTGACTAAATATCAAAGGGCTGATATCAGATAGAAGAAATGGATATAATTTTTTTATCAAAGTTCAACAACGCCTCGACGCCTAGTGATGTCACGTCGCTAGTACAAATTGTACTACAGTCGTGATGTCACGCGAGCTTTCAACGCTCTGCACCGTCTTCATTTTTTGTTTTCGTAAAAAAAAATATGTTTCACTACTTTTTAAAAATCTATCTGACGGAATAATTATCGACGGAACTTACTTGAGCAGTGTTTAAGTTTAGCTGTGGAGGTGGGGGCGGCTCAGGAATATTGTCATCGTCACTTGATCCAGCATCGTCAGCAGCGTCTGACAGAGCAGGGTGATTGGAGACAGGCTGATCATCATGTTGCTCTTCTGCTGTAGCCGACTTCCAGTAAGTGGCAAGATTGGAAAGAGTGTTATTTTCATTCTTGCGATCTAAAAATAACATTTAATAAATAAAATATATAGGTACACAAAGTCATTTTAGTCGTCTTACAACGGCAGCCCACTTCGTCTATCCAAAGAAAAAAAAAAAAAAACATTTGTGTACATTGGTGAGAACACCCTCCCGCATTCATCTGTCTGTGCTCACGACTCGTGTCGGCCACTATAACACGGTACTTCTTGGACTGCCAAAGATCTACAAACGGCAGCCGGGACCAACTTATCGTGCTCTCCGAGGCACGGAGGAGCATCGGTATGTTAAGATGGTCACCCATCCACAACCCGACCTGGGCAAGCGTATATGTCATCATATCATAACGTAAGTTGCATGTTACACTTGTGCAATTTTTATATCTATTTGGTTTGTTATGTATGATGTGAATTAAGCATTTAATTCTATTCTCACCTGTTTTAGTTGCATCGGAAGTTGTATCTATTTTAACTTCTTCTGTTGAATTGTCATCACTTAGTGTTCCATCAAATGTAATAATCTCTGTTAAATTAAGAGAACACACAATTACTGCCATGTTTATACATAAATTTTATGAATGTTCAGTTATAATTTATTAAATACTAGCGGACGTCACGCTGTTTCACCCGCTTAGTTCCCGTTCCCGTGGGAGTACGGGGATAAAATATTGCCTATGTTACTCGCTGATAATGTAGCTATCCATTGCTGAATGAGTTTTTCAACTCGGTCCAGTAGTTTTTAAGTTTATTCGCTACATACAAAAATACAAATCTATCCTCTTTATTGTATTAGTATAGAAAACCAAAAAGCAGCCTCGAAAGACAAGCAAACTTGGTTTACAAATATTATTATAATATAGTATAACTATCATAGCGCGGGCCACACAAAGAGTTACGCTGCGGACACGAAGTCAGCGCGCGGCGTCTCAATGCATAATAATGGACTGATTGATTTACTTTTTCTGTTTTTTATAAGTGAAGACTTGTTTTAGCTGTAATCTTCCATAATGCTTGAATAAATAAATCGATTAAAAAAAAACATTTCACAACATTTGACACTAGATGGCGATAAATGCAAAAAATATATTTTTTTCAACAATTTACGTTTTATAAGTAATGAAATAGGAGTAAGGTACATAATAAGTATAAATCTTTAGGCATTCTCCGTTTCATCCACTTCTATGCCAGCTGGAATTTTAGCGTGATCGTGCTGGGAAGGAATCTTTCCGTATGAAATTTCTAATTAGTGGTAGTACAACATAAAAGGATTTTATTACTATCTTAACTTATAATGAATGCGTTCATGGCCGTGCTAGGAATACAACATGTTCTAAGATACCACAGCATGTGAATAGAGCCCTCCTGCGCCATTTCGAAATTCGAATCGCCATCTACATTTCTTAACGAGAACTAAGGCTCTACAGATAGCTGTAGGAGGGTAGGAATGTATGTGTCAACGGAAAAAGGCAAACGCCGTAAGATTGTAAAACATCGCGTGAAATTGTAAACTATATTTTCTAAATAAGACACGGATGTATTAATTTTTGATGGAATATATTATATGTAAAACGATTTTTTTCATAATATATTGAGAAATTATAATCTAGTAAAGATTTATTAAAATCTTCCGGAGTCTGCCATTTTCCGGTGACATATGTCGCATACCTACTTATCTATAGGTACAGGTGATACTTTAATGCAGCCCGCGAAGTTCGTTATTTAATCCTAGACTAATCTGAAAATTGCAATTATCAAATTCAAAATTGAAAAAGCAAACAACTAGGACTTCAATTTAGTGTCTGGGATTAAAAAGCGACCTTTCATTTTCCTGGTTTTTTGCAAACTGCAGTTTTATTTTACGTCATAATTATGTTGATCAAAAAGCGATTCGCGAATGTAATGATG
This sequence comes from Lacanobia oleracea, assembly GCA_950371165.1. Taxonomy (NCBI): domain Eukaryota; kingdom Metazoa; phylum Arthropoda; class Insecta; order Lepidoptera; family Noctuidae; genus Lacanobia; species Lacanobia oleracea. The sequence goes on along the minus strand of OX493411.1, from coordinate 11,777,595 downwards.
ATACATTAACTAAATTACAACAACAAACATACAAAGCATGGATGTTATGGATATATTTCGGATCTGGATGCGGATATGGATGTCTATACTAATATATAAAGCTCAAGAGTATGTTTGTTTGCTTGAACGCGCTAATCTTAGGAACAACTAGTCCGATTTAAAAAAATATTTCTGTGTTACATAGCCCATTTATCGAGGAACGCTATAGGCTATATATCATCATGCTAAGACCAATAGGAGCGGAGCAGTAATGAAAATTGTGACGCAGACGAAGTTGCGCGTTCCCTGATAAAAACGAGTCATCAGCGGTATATTCTCGAATCGTATTTTTATCAAGGTAAGACATAAACCGCTGCTATTTACCAAAAAAAGCGGCCAAGTGCGAGTCAGACTCGCCCACCGTACAAATTTGTAGTTACAAATTATTTTAAATAAAGGCTATATTTTTTATGATTTAACTAAAATGTATAGTTTTCAGACTTTTCCCTATACTTGTAAACTTATTACTACTACTACTAAGTCTTACATTTTGATGCCCTTGTGTCGAAATGTACGTATTTTGCGGCATAAACGAACGTAGCTTTTATTACGTTAACGAAAATTAATAGTCTACCTCTGCATACTCTAGGTTCATGGTCCTCACATAAATATTAACAGAAGTTTTGTATACCACAGCACATGTAAAATATTGATTTGAAAAGAGTAACTATGGAGTTTCTTGTCCGTTCTTCTCCATAAGAATCTACCCTTCCGAATGGACAGTAGAGTCACTATGTTATTTTAAATGTAATGATGACGTTCAAAAGTGCCGTTTAATGGCCTAATTGAAATAAACGTTTTTGACTTTGACTTTGAAGAAGTTTTTCACGGTGTGAAAAACTTCAATCTATGGTTAGATTTAAGTATATGGTCGATAACTCTACGCGTTACCGAGATAAACGGTCTTGACAGACAGACGGACGGACAAAGTGATCCTATAAGCGTTCCGTTTTTTCCTTTTGAGGTACGGAACTCTAAAAAAAGATAATTTTGAAACAGATTACTTATTAATTACCATGTTAATTTTTGAGTAGTATTGGCAGTTTCACAGGAAGTATTTTGCTCGAGCAATTCATTGTAATTGGTAACAATTAAAGCAATAACTAGGAAACTGTATCTACCTTTGTTTCTCAGAAAAGAGTTTTTCAGAAAACTATTTTGAATATTAACACAATTGTTCCAAATTGAAATAATTATTAGTGTCCAAGTCAAACCAGTCGCTTTTCAAGCAGTCAGGTGCAGTTGGTGGCAACAGATCAGTTACTGCATCAGACTACTTGAAAAGCGACTTGTTTCGAACTTTTTTGTTGCATTTAGCGGGCTAAAATCAATCGAGCCGTTATGGCTCTAGGGCGTGCCAAAGAAATAAACATACATACACTCGAAAAACATAACCCTCCTTCTTTCGGAGTCGGGTAAATAGCTACATTACTTTACGAAATTAAACAGAAAAACATTTTTTTTTATATATTTTATTGTCATTGTTACAATTTATTAACATTCATCGCTTTTATTTTCTATTTTTATAATTCTTGTGCTTATTATAATAATTTTGGGCTGCAATTTCGGTCATCATCACCATCATATATTCTCTATACGATCAAAATTCGATTGATTGTTTGAACACAACTATGATTACATTTAATGACACTGTGACTTTTAATGGCATTGTCGGCTGGGCATTTATTCGGACGATCAATCAACATCTGCCTGCCTTTTCCCAAAATCCCAACTATATTGGGGTCGGCTTCCAGTCAAACCGGATTTAGCTGAATACCAGTATTTTACGAGGAGCGGCTGCCTACCAGACTGCCTCCACAACCCATTAACTGGGTAACACGGTACTTCATGGCGAGGCTGGGGTCAGATTAACTGGCCTGACAATCCGTAACATCCGTAACGACTGCCAAAGATCTACAAATGACAGCCTGGACCAAAGGCTTAACGTGCTTTCCGAGGCACGGAGGAAACTCGGTACGTTAAGATGGTCACCCAGGCACACATCAACCTTGGCAAGCGTTGCTTGACCTTGAAGATCGACCCGTGCGACTGTTATTATCTAGCCACGAGCTCCTCCCGGACAATCAACAACATTTCAGCAAAAGAAATAACATAACGGTGTGTTTCACACGTTTTTGGGTACATGTTGCAATATTTTTAATTTCATTGAAACAATTTTCAGTTCCTTTGCTGGCAATTTTGTCAAGGAGAAGTAACCCTAAACAAGATTTGTCAGCAGTATGAACCATTTTGTAGTACTTCCGTTTTCTGTTTTTTTTTTTCATATTAGATGTGACATAATATATATCATGTCTTTGGTCAGGAAATTATTTCTCAGACCTATTATTAAATGAGGAGTATCATAAAGAGGGATTATGCTGTGACCACTTCCTCGGAACATTTCATAACGTCAATCTTTGTCTTGTCGAAGATAAGCGGCTTTAGTTTCACCAACATTGACTGGTCACATACCGTGTTAACTACGATGAGGTTATTTTGTAATGCGTGCTGGACTACACATTTTTGTAAGATAATTACTTTGTTATTTTTGATTGGCAATTAGCAGGCATAATAGAAATCTTATTGTTCTTACGGTCAATTGGCTTTAACCCAGTTTACGTTATTAAAGGACCTTAATTCAGAAAGATGTGTAGGAAAACTGATACCACTTGATTTTTTGACACCCATAGGAAGTGATGGGGTAGTGCTATTTGTGTATAGATTGCAACAGAGAAAAACTGGCCAAGTGCGAGTCGGACTCGCGTGCAAAGGGTTCCGAAACCAATTTCATGTTACTTTATTACTACATACTTTTGTAGGTTTTTGTAATCTTTAGATATGGAACTATAATCTACGCTTTTCAAAATTTTTTGCTTAGTAGTTTCGGAGATAAGGCCTCCCCCCCTCTCTTATCTCCGAAACTACTAAGCCAAATGGTCGTTTTTTTGGTCTAATTTCTTGAATAACATCAAATCTATTTATTTTGAAAATTGACAAAAAATACAATTAAAGCCCTCACAGTAAGCCCTTTCATTTGTTATATCACACGATACAGTTTAAAAATCTTTTTTTTGTTTTCTAGTGACCCCCATACTAAAAATTTATTTATTTACGTAACGCGCCCGTGTTGGGGTCACCAAAGCTGATACGTATACCAAATTTCAAAAAAATCGGTTCAGTAGATCCGGAGAAAACTGGCTGTGACAAAGAGCCCTACAGACACAGACACCCGAGTAATCCTATAAGGGTTTCGTTTTTTGCGGATGTATGTCTGTAAATCGGGCTGGTTTCCGCAACTTCACGACTAAGCGCATATTTTGCGTGTAGGTGGGACAAATGTGTCATTCGATCCACCCCAGCTCCCCAAGGAAGGCCAGCAACGCCTTGGTGTTACCAACTACTTCACAGAGGGTACCTGGGTTACCGAAGTACTTACCCCAGTAATCCGCGACTACCGGGCAGGTTTTTTACGGATGTTCGGAACCCTAAAAATGCATTTGGCACTGCACGGACAGCAGCAGCACTACAAGTGGATGCAAACCAAATGCAAAAATATCAAAGATGTATATTAACATTTGATAAAACATACCAGGGGTGGAAGTAGAAGGAAGAGAAGTGCTAGTGAAAGGGTGACTAAAAGTTAGGCGAGCCTCCGATTGCCCAGCTATAGCAGTGATGCATTGACTTTTAGCTGAAAGAATTGAATTAAATTAAATTATGTAGATATTCATATAGGTACTGAAAAACAAAATAATGTTAAATTAAATTCTGAGTGGTGGACTGATGACCTGGTGAAGGCCGTGGGCAGCCAATGGATAAGAGACGACTGGATACGAATGGATGCGAGACGCGCAGGACAGGTTGTTGTGGCGAAGCTTGGGGGAGGAATATGTCCAGCAGTGGACGTCTTTTGTCTGATATGATGATGAAATTCTGAGTTTATAGATACTTACAAAAACTTATACTTGTTTAGAATAGACATTATTATTTTTAAATTTATCGTTTGGTAGTCATCTCAATTTAGTGATTGTAAAATCTGACAAAAGCAGATCTTGCATTGTATTTTGTATTAAGGGCGCTATTACAAAATCGAGCGCTTGCCCCGGACTAAAGCTACAAACCGCGTTTCCCGAGATTTATAGTGATTGTATGGCTGTATACAACAATTGCTTAAAAATATGAGCTTACTTTTAAATAGACCAATTTTTTTTCATGCATTATAACAATACCTCCTTAATTATTAAATATTTTTTATTTGAATTTGGATTATACTTTCATACATAAAAATTATAGTTTCGTACGGAAAATTGACAATAATTCTCAGTTTTACAGAATTATTTTTGGTGTATTAATGCATGAATCGGAACAAATAGATTTGATCATTCCAAAGTAGAAGGTACAGTTGTATCATGGACATTTTTAAAATTGATTAAATTATTATATCTTCGGTGTATCAAAACATCAAATGATTCCCAAAAGCGTAATTTTATGAAACAGCCTTCGCGGAGACAAGGAATTTACTGATGTACGTGAACAAATTGATATATTTATTTAGAACACTCCCAAGATTAACTATAGAACTTTCTTAGGCGTATTTTTGTTTTTTTTTTTGTGCTATATCTTAAGCATAATCAGACATCAAAACTCTAATCAAACGCTCAAATTCAAGAAAAATTGTGAAAGCGCTCTTAAGACATTTTAATATATAACTCACCAGGCAAATAAAGAGTTGGCATTGCCAATGCATTAAGACGCTTGAACCGATTACGGTGTACATCAGTGAAGTGAATATCGCATATTCTCTTCTTCTTATAAATGTCATAATCTGTTAATTGTTCAAGATTGCTTCCAACAAGATCAACCCAAGCTCTGAAACGCTCAGGAAATTTGTTAGGATTCGGAAATGAATGCATCACATTGCCTGAAACGAATGGAAATAATAAGTCAGTGGGTCGTCAATATTGTATTGACATAACATAACGCCTTGTTTCCCCGGTCGTCAATATTGTATTGACATAACATAACGCCTTGTTTCCCCAAAGGGTTGGGCAGAAGTGTAACTATAATCTAGCCACATTAAACCAGTACTAAATACCATGTAATAGCGGCAGGGCAAGACCATTGCCATTTTTGTTGAAACAATAACTAACCTGGTTATAGATAGCGATTTATAAAATGTAACTTACCTGTGTCCCCACATCCAAAAGCGCAACGGTGAGGCATTGTATTTGTTTGTTTTGATAGACACACACAGCACTAAAAAAGCGTCTTTTCACAATATTATTGTGAAATTGTTAGCCAGAACGTAGTGACTGAAAAATATTAGTTTCCGGGTAGTAATCCAATATCAGGACTGAAGAGAAACACAACTTGACGTTCGATGTAGGGAAAACACACGAAAACTACAAAAAACAATAAATAAACACACGAAACACAAACAAGCGCAGACTCAAGTTCACAGAACACCTATTGCGGTTTGCGGTGAGCCAACCACAGAATACTAATAATAACCATTGGCTTCCAAAAAAATAAAACAATTGTCTTTGACACAATCGATAATGCTGGAACTCTAAGTGCTGGACAGATATAAAATAATGTATTAATTTTGACGTCAAATTGTATTATTATTCTCCATAAAAATACTTTTAGTAAAATTAGAGAACTTGGTTTCTTATTTGCTTAGCTGCAACTAAAAGGAATTCATTCGATATTTATGAAACTATTAGTTTCTCTGTTACGAAAAGTAGATGGCGAGTCTTTCTTTATGATGCTTGCTCCAATTTATTATAATACCATAGAGAAGAGTAATATATCGGCTCTATAGCCCTCTTGCGCAGTTTATTGAAGACCGCTAATATCAACTGATCGAATAAATAGCGCCATCTTTTATCGCCATCCATAAACTTGCAACATATGTGTCTGTGTTGATACTACCTATGCAACAGTGCCTATACTTTAGCTTCCTTACTATTTTACTTGTATTCAAGTTGATAAGTTTTACATAATTACTACCTGACCCGACCGTCACACTTCGGGAGTGCCGGCAGAGGAATACGAGCTTCTCTCCTTCCGTCTTACGACATTTCGATCAGATCACGTGTTCTGACGCGATTTTAACATTTTTTACCCATCACAAAAAAAGTGCACAACGCCGCTAAAGAAGTTTTCACTTAAAAAGTTCATTCAAATCAGTACAGCCGTTTAGGAGAGTTCAGTGACATACACACGTACAGTAGAATTATGTATAATAAACAAAGATAGTATTTTTCTTTGTTAACAAAATCCGAGTCCCATCACTTCCCGAGGGTGACGTAAGAGGCGACTAAGGGAATCTAGAGAACGAGCAGCAGCGTTCTCTGTAAAACTCAACACCATACACTGCGATCGCCAACCCGCCTGCCTAGCGTGGCGATTATGGCAGACCCACCCCCCACCAAAAAAAAACTTTATCAAATTAAAAACAAGCAAATTAGTAAGAAAGCATCAAAAGGGTACAACTTATTTCACAATATTACTTACCAACGATGTTGCTTGGTAAGTTATATTGAGATAAGTAATGAGAATTGTGAAAGTTATGCAGATCAACTAGTCATCTATACTAATATATAAAGCTGAAGAGTTTGTTTGCTTGAACACACTAATCTCAGGAACTAACAGTGAGCTTTGAAGAAATTATTTCAGTGTTACATAACCCATTTATCGAGGAAGGCAATATAACACCATGGTAAGACCAATAGGAGCGGAGCAGACGAAGTTATGCAGATCAACTATATAATATAAGTCGTATTAGCAAAATACTATCTTCAACTAAAGCCGTATGTAAGTTATAATGCCCTTATTTGTAAACCGTGTAAATCTTACCAGGAAGATAAAGAGATGGCACGGCTAAAAAATTCAACCGGTTATTACGGTTCCTGTCCCTGTCTGTAAAATGGATATCACAGATGACCTTCTTTCTATATAGTTCATAATCAGCAGGACTATCTAACTTCCCACCAGCAATTTGAACCCAAGCCCTGAACCGGTCCAGATTCTTTATTGGATGCGGAAATTGATGGTAGGAGTGTTCTGAAAAAAAGAAATATCACTTTTGAACAGATTGATCTGAAATCATTTTCCGGATAAATGATACGTAATAATATTAACACCTTAGCCAATGATCCTATTAATATTATAAAAAACCAGCCCAGTGCGAGTCAGACTCACACACAAAGGGTTCCATACCAACAGATACTATTTAACAATCCTTTTTTGTACACTTTCATAACAAGAAATAGTATACCTCTTATAGTTTTTAACTTTATTTGTTTGCTATACTAGTCATAGTTTACATTCTTTGAAAAATTTCAAGTGTCTACCTATTACGGTTGAAACGATACAGTTCTGTGCCAGAACAACACTGTTTAAGTATTTCTAAAAAACTTTGAAGCTCCTAAAAAAACCTATGGTAAAACCCAATAACACTTGAATTTAGGGTATCACGCTCTGCAGTGTGCTTGTAACCACTAGACCATTGAAGAAGTCGAGCGGGAAGGGAGAAGTGTAATTTTAATAAGTACAAAAATTAAAAACGGGTATCTGCAGTAGCCCATCTATAATGTAAATCTTATCCTGTTTACCTAATAATTAGAAAAACCATATAAGTTAAAGTTCACTAAGCATGGAAGTTTATGGAGGCAGGATGGTAGATATATAATGATGATACTTACTGTTTATACATCCTAATGCACAACGTTTAGGCATGAGGAGGAGATGACTCAACACAACGTGGATCAGCGGCTTGATTTCACGAAGAAAAGCATAAATATAGGATGAAAACTACAAACAAGCGCAAACAATAAGAGCAGTCGCCCAAAGAACACAAATATCAGTCACCACATTTGTGAAGACTGAAGACTTGAAGAGCGTGACCGGCGGTGTGTGACTTGACATTAGTGACACTGACATTTGACAATATAATTCACTGTGTTGCTATCATAATTATTTGGAAGCTTGTTTTTTTTTCTTTGGCTTCGCACGGTTTGAGTTTAGTCACGTTTGGTATTTGGAAGCTTGTAATCTACATAAATACTTAAAAATAATTAGAAATGGTGTAAATAAAATTGCTAGGTACTGAAATTAATTGATTAGATTGTTGCATCGAGCACAAAGTGATTTATAATATTACAACGAGTGTTAGTTTGGAGCCCGAGTTTTAGCGAGGGCACTAAAACACGAGTGCAATAATAAACGTCGTCACTTTTGCGAGGTTCGTAATCTGCTTTTCTTTCACTTACCGAATAAAGAACTGAAGTCACTACAGAAAACTATAAAAACGATTCGCGCCAATTTATTTTTTTTGCTAATGGTCGTACATATATTCTGCCATTGTTCCCGGGAGTAAAAATTCACCGATTTGCTGGTAGAAAACTAGTTGGTCATGCTTGTAGCCTGCGATTGGCCTATTGTGTGGGCAGAATAGCGCTGATTGGCTGATATAAATCCAGTTGGCTATGCAAACAGTGCAGTAATATATCCATTACTGCACTGTTTTAAAGCAAAAAGCAAAGCAGCAGCAAAGCAAAGCAGTAAAGTGCTCCTTTGTTCTCACTATTTAGACCAGTTATGATGAAATTATTGCGTAGTTGGAAGAAAATTATATTTGTGTCAAAGGTGTGCCATCTGTGGTGACATAAAGTTAATAATTGTTTTGGATGGTGATAACAGACATCGCAAATTGAAAAAAAAAAAAAAAAAAACCAGTCAAGAGCGAGTGGCTCTCGCGCACCAAGTTCCATAAAAATTTGTAGGTACGTATTATAAACTAGCTGAGCCGCATGGCTTCGCTCCCGTCAACTGCCTACCTACCTACCTACCCTAGGTAAGGTAGGTACCAAGGGTAGGTCCAGCCGTTCTTGAGTTATAAGTGTTCGAACAAACCCGACATTGTTATATATATTACGACTAGTTGACCCGCGCAACTTCGTCTGCATCACGATTTTCATGACTGCTCCGCTCCTATTGGTCTTAGCGTGATATATATATCCTATAGCCTTCCTCGATAAATGGGCTATCTAACACTGAAAGAATTTTTCAAATCGGACCAGTAGTTCCTGAGATTAGTGCGTTCAAGCAAACAAACAAACAAACTCTTCAGCGTTATATATTAGTATAGATTTTTGCCATATTGTGAAAGGTTCGACCTTTTTCTGGAAAGCATTTTTAAATTAGCGAGACTGAAATAAAACGAATGAACTGAAGGAAGACGGGCAGCGGTGGCTTGTTAATAAACAGGGTTACATTAGCAACCTTGATACGGAACCCAATAATTCACCCGTAAGTCGAACCATCTGATACTTCACACAGATCAGAATCGATCGCGGAGGCTTAATAATAGGGTCACCGTGACTACCTTTGGAATGGTACCCTATTACTATTAGAATTGTTTCGCAAATCGAACCGTTCGTTGCTTCACTCTAAACGGTACCAATCGCGTAAGCTTAGCAGTTAGCAGTAGGGTCCCGTCAGCACTTTTAAAACGGAACCCTACAGGCCTGATCCGCAATTCGAACCGTCTTCTTCCAAACTTCGCAAGAACCAAACCAATTCAAGACACTACGACAAACGTACAATTAAAGAAACCAAATAAAGTCTGTATTTTAATCTCGGAGACTAAATTGACAAGTGAAAATGGCAAACTGACATAGATTTCAATAGCATTTAAGTCAGTTTTGACATTTGCAGTTGTCAATTTAGTCTCAGAGATTAAAAACAGACATTAGAGACAACTCAGAGATTTTGGTAATTTGGACCCTAAAAAAGACTTTGAAGACCTTATCGAGACCGAACCTAAACCTAGGGGTTTAGGTTTGTTTGAAAATCGTGTGAAGGTCGTTCTCCAGCGGAAAATCTTAACACCGCAATTCAGAAAAACGCATCATCAGTGCAACGTCATCTATCGAAGTCAAAGTCAAAACGTTTATTCCAATTGGGCCATTAAACGGCACTTTTCAACGTCATTCAAAAGAGCCGTTCGTCGACAAAATCGTAAACTGGCAAAATGTTTAGCAGCGGAAAATGTTGAATAAGAAGACCGTATACAACGATAAGGTATTAAAATGTTAACTTTTATTTCGCTACGTATAAAAATTTCACAAATAACTCAACAATGTGTTTTGGTGTAATATTCATGCTTTCCTGCATTTTATTTTTCTCAATAAACGGCGCTCTGACTAATCAAAATACATTAGGAAGTTTCTTACTAAACATAGAAATCCAATATAACACATATTATGTACTTTGATTTTGTGGATCGGTTGTTACGATGAATACCGATAAGGTATAAAAATGTTCACTTTTACTTTTCAACATATTAAAAGTTTCACACCATAACTCAACAATTTGTTTTGGTGTTTTCTACATACTTTCGTGCATTTTATCTTTTTCAATAGATGGCGCTATGACTAATCAGAATAAATTAGGAAGTTTTTTACTAAACATAAAATCTCTTTTGATTTTGTGGGTCGATTTTGATGAAGTAAACGCTAAATGTTACTCAGGATAACACTTAATTTTTTTAAAGTACTTCGATTTTGAATTTAATCATTAAAACGCTCGGTGATAAAGACTATATTTTTCATGATTTAATTACAAATGTATAGTTTTCAGACTTTTCCCTGTATCTGTAGTATAAGACGGTATTACTTGTCAAATTCCTAGTCCTAGGTCAAACCTCATAGGAAATACCCTATGAACTTTGATTCTCTTGAGAGTGTCAAAATATTCGTTGCGTTTTGCGGCATAAACGGCCGTGTCTTTTTATGTTAACTTATAACTATTATTTTTTCACTGCTTCAAGGGACCATGATCTGAGTTTATGGTTTGAATTCCAACTCGATACCTTCACGCGTTTCCGAGATAAAGGGTCTTGACAGACAGACGGACGGACAACATAGTGTTCCTATAAGGTTTCCGTACTGGGGTAATGTCTAAACCAACGACCGAGGTGAGGCAATGCTTGACTTTATTTATTCTTAGCAATATACCACTCTGCGTTAAATGAATTAAACACATGATAACGGTTGTGTTGTAGCCATAACAAAACAAAACCAGAGTGTAATAAAAATATTTTATTAATATTTTTAAATAGCACCATCTTGCTGCAACAAACTTTTTGAAGATTCTGTCATCAAAGAGTATGGTAGGTAATATAGATGGCCAATAATGTATTGCTGGGACACAGACCTCCTCTCTATAAGAGGGATTGGGCTGTAATCCACCAGGGCTATGCGGGCCCAGTACGGGTTGGTGGATGTCACATGTGTGTGTTTTGTCTAATAATTATAGTCATTATTGAAACAAAATCAACTGAAACAACACTTATGGCAATAATTTTTGCCATACTAATTGCCCCACGCAACTTCGTCTGCGTCACAATTTTCATTACTGCTCCGCTCCTATTCGTCTTAGCGTGATGATATATATCCATATAGCCTTCCTCGATAAATGGGCTATCTAACATTCAAATCGGATCAGTAGTTCCTGGGATTAGCGCGTTCAAGCAAACAAACAAACTCTTCAGCTTTATATATTTGTATAGATTAGTGTAGATAACGTAGCATTAGATGGTCGTTTTAATGGCAAACGAAAATGCGAGTTTTGTTTGTGACTTACCAGATGTAGACTGTTGGATGTCTGATACTTCAGGAATATCCAAAGAACTCTTCTCCACTGCTTTTTCATCAATTTTACCTGGAATACATAATGGTAAAGTTACTTCCTTTAAGTTGGTACTTGTTCATCGCTATAGTGGTACTTTAGAATCCTAAAAAATCATTAGCACCTACGTTAGAGATAAGTAGGGTAATCTAAAAGTATTATTAACTAGTTGACCCGCGCAACTTCGTCTGCGTCACATTTTTCATTGCTGCTCCGCTCCTATTGGTCTTAGCGTGATGATAAATAGACTATCTAAAATTGAAAGAATTTTTCAAATCGAACCAGTAGTTTCAACAAACAATCAAACGAACAAACTCTACAGCTTTATATGTTAGTATAGAGAGATGATACTATCTATTTAATATAATATGAAAATAATATTTTCTGTTCTGTAAATTATTGCTGCTATCATAAATGAACGGGTGCTTTTTCTCCTTTTATTCAACTTTTATAGTGTTTACTTATAATTATACTCTAATTTAAAAGTGATAAATGCGAAAGTTACTGTCTTCTGTCGCGCTTTCACGCCAAAACTATTGAACAGTAAATAGCTACATAATATAGGACATAAACAAAATAAGTAGGTATTAATTTTAATTAGTTAAGCGTTTAAAGATAAGTTAATGTAAAAATTATATGTAAAATTAATTTGTAGGAAATAAAAGGCATTTTTATTTTTTTATTTTATTTTTATTTATTTATTTAATGTTCCCTGGGGATCACGCGGGCGAAGCCGCTGGCAGAAGCTTGTATGTCTATACTCTATATATCTCACGTACATAAGAAGCGTATGTAATAGAATAGTTATAGTTTGATAGCTATGTTACAAAATTAAAATTATATTTTGTTGTCATTTTCCCCCAGACACATAAGATGTTCTTGGGGAAGTTATTTTCTTTAAATAATTAGTTAGGTAGGGTTGCAAACTCCTCCTACATAGACATTCCTGGTAAACCCCTAAAAAGGTACTTCGAAGGTACACACGTATTGAACAGTTCACACATACCGACACAGGACAGTTACTCTAAAGGTAACAGGGTGGGCAGCAAAAACCACCATTTACAGACACCTCAATTTACTAAACATACAGAAAATCTAGGTATTTAGACTTTCGATAGTCGGCACTAGAAGCCTGGCGCTGAGCTCTACTTAGAGATAAACACATCTTTATGATCAGATAAGGCACAAAGCCATAATTGAAGACAAATTAACACAGGTTTTTTCGCCTTCCGGGTTCCTGACCTTATAGTGCACCCTTAGAGGGGTGGCTTCGAAAGTTGTGTATCTGGATAGAGGGATGATGCACCTACCCTAAGGCATATAGCACAACAGCCTTTAAGGCACAGTTTTTCGGGAAGTCAACCCTAAATAGTAGACAAGTTCTACTTGTGAATAGATTCGATAGTCAAATGCAACAAGCCCCTCAGCGGGCAGGATTGAAGGGTTGAGAGGTGCATCAAACCATATCCAGACATAGAATAGACCTAGATATAAGCGCAATAGGGAATATGCATGAAAAACATATTTATCATCTACTTATAAAGTTTTTCTAAAAATATACAAAAATATAATACGAACAGTGAAAATAGAATCAAAATTACTCAAAAAACGAAGAAGATATAATTATTATATCTGTCCCTCTCGCGAAACGCTGTTTTCTATGGTAGCTGTATGGGCGTCATAGACGATGACGTCAAAGTTTACATCGGACAACTCTTTCTAATTGTAATCTGTCCCTCTCGCGAAAACGCTGTTTTCTATGGTATAGGCGTCATAGACGATGACGTCAAAGTTTACATCGGACATCTCTTCCTAATTGTAATCAAGTATTTCATTTTGCAAATAAAAAAATCGCATGCATATTCCCTATTGTACTACAGTTATAGTTAAACTTACAGTTAAAAATAAACTCAAACAGTTAGCAGTTTTTGACCTCGTTACGGTAAAGTAACATAATACATTAGTAAACAAATAGAAAATAGAAATTTGTAGTCACTGGCAGAAGAAATATAGAATTTTTAACTAAATAGCAAAATAGTCGCGAATGTTTCCCTTATACCGCTAGCTGCAGTCATCAGTAACAAAGATTGACTGACTGACTGATTTGATTTTTTTAACTTATCAGAATTCCTGCATCTTTATTTATCCCTGGTAAGCATACATCCCTCACCCCTATCTACCCCGAAGACAGCCAGTAAATAGCAAGAAAGAAAAACGTTGCACGCGTGGTACGGAGAAACTCAGTAACCCGTTACAGGACGTCAGCGCGGCTGCACGCAGTCGGGTCGTCACAGTTCACATCGAAGGATTAGAAGATGGATAGACCTACCCCAACACACCCCCGTTCCATTTGATCACACCCGTCCGGTACAAAAAGCATACATTACCAAACACACCTGATGATGATTGATGATAATTGTCGGTTACTTCAGGTTGATTGAACGTCTGTTCTGATGTGGAGTTCGATAAGCCACAAGGATTACTTTGTTGTTCTGAAAAACAAACCATTTTTGTTTTTTATTTTCTCGGGTCCCTGGAGCTTGGTCCTTTGATAGGCGTATGAGGGGCCGAAGCCAACTCACAGAGGCCCCGTTAGACATTTCAAATGGAATGGGACACAAATTGACGATTATCCCTGTGCACTGTGAAAGAACAATCCCCGAATGGAACCAGGACTATTGCAGAATATGGAAACAAAATATGAAACGAAACGTGTTTGGGTGGTTCAGTGGATAATCACTCAAACTATGCTTCTATGGAAGAACTATTGTTCTTCCACAGTAGCCCCTGCCTGACCACTGACAATTAAATCTGCTTTAAAATAGCAGGGGGTGACTTGCACACTCAATAAATGGGCCCCCCGAAAATAGTAGCTAGCACAAAGTGACGTAGCGCCAAGGGGTTAACATATTCTGAGGTGCTAAAGGAGTGGAGAGGTATACCACGGCTATCAGGACAATAGAGAAGTACGGTCAAGATCCCTACCAGCATCTTACTGGATTATACATCTTTCTCCAGTGCACGTTTGCTCTTGCGAATCTCCACTCAGACCGGCCGATTAAGGCAAGAAAAAGGTGGGAGCTCTGTTCCTCGTCAGTGTTCACTCCGGCCAGCCAATAAAGGCAAGCCGGAAATGAGGAACAAGTCTTCTCCCTGGAGATCAGGTCCGTGGGGTCGCTAATGCCCAACAGTTCGCCACAAAACTGCCTTGCGGACAAAAATGAAATCACTATTATTAAGAGATTTTAAAATGCCTACTTCATTATTTTAAATACTATTAAACATGAACATATACATACCACGCAAAAACAGTGATGGAACTGCTAGAGCATTCAAGCGGTTATAGCGATTCCGATCCTTTTCAGTAAAATGTCTGTCACAAATTCTCATATTTCGGTAATTAAAATTACATTCATCTTGGCCACAAACGACACGAACCCAAGCTTTGAACTGCTCGGGAAACTTGTCGGGATTTGGAAATACATGAAGTACACCTCCTGTAAATTTTTTTATTATTACAAACTATTTAGCTCATCTAGATGATGATACATTCAGTCAAAAAGTATCGGGAATGGATGATTTGTTTATGGTTCCAAATTCAAATTTTTGTTTTTTTGTAGTTGTTAGATTGGCACAACTGTTTTCCATTTTGGCGCGGAGATTGAGTTGCATCTGTTATTTATATTAAATACAGTGCTGGTTTTAGTAATATCATATATAGTGTGTATTGCGAATTTCATAATGGACAAAAATATCGAACAAAGAGTTTGTCTTAAATTTTGCATCGCCAATGGAATTTCGTGTTCGGAGTCACTGAAAATGTTACTGAAGGCTTACGGTGAATCGACTTTATCAAAAACTCGTGCTTATGAGTGGTTCAAAGCGTTCAAAAGCGGTCGAGATGTGATGGAAGATTTGCCTCGCTCTGGTAGGCCGTCAACGTCGGCAACTGAAGTTAACATCGCAAAAGTGAAGGAAATAGTGACTGAAAATCCCCATTCAACTCTGAGAGAGATAGCCGCCGAACTTTCTGTATCTCACGAGTCGATCCGTACCATTTTAACTAATCATTTGGGTATGAAACATGTTGCTGCTCGGCTAGTCCCAAAAGATCTGAATTTTCTCCAAAAACTCAATCGCATGAAAGTCGCTGAGGACATGCTAGAACGAGTCAGTTCGGACCCAACATTCATGAAACGCATTGTTACTGGTGACGAGACGTGGGTTTACGAGTTTGACATGCAAACTAGTCAACAAGCTTCGGAGTGGCGCCTTCCAACTGAACCGAAACCGAAAAAACCACGCCAAAGTCGATCAAAACTCAAAGTCATGTTGACTGTTTTCTTTGACTATCGCGGTGTTGTGCACTCTGAATTCTTACCGGAAGGTCTAACGGTAAATAAAGAATATTATTTGAGCGTTATGCAGCGTTTAAGAGAGCAAATTCGACGAAAAAGGCCAGATTTGTGGAAAGAAAATTCTTGGATTTTGCACCACGACAATGCGCCTTCGCACAAGGCTATCATTGTGAACGAATTTTTAACCAAACACTCAACAAATACCATCCAGCAACCACCATATTCACCAGATATGGCTCCTGCTGACTTTTTTCTTTTTCCTAAACTCAAATTACCACTTCGTGGCACCCGTTTTCAATCGATAGAAAACATAAAGGAGAATTCGCGGCGAGAACTGAACTCAATTCCGGAAGCAGCGTTTAAAAAATGTTTTGATGAATGGATTATTCGTTGGCGCAAGTGTATCGTTTCTAAAGGAGCATACAATTTGAAGGTGATAAAATAAATTTGGATGAATAACAGACATTTTGTGTATTATTGATCTTTTCCCGGTACTTTCTTGACAGAGTAGTATATAGTGATTTGTAAACAGTCATTTGTTTTGTTTTGTATTTGTAACTTTATAATATAATTTTTTTTAAAACCCGTCTTGCTTACAATTTAACCCAACAGTGTCTCCGAGACCTAACGAAGTGTTAATGTTCTGATTGAGACTAAGTAGCAGAGTCCGTCTGAAATACAGTATGTTCTGTAATTCTGAGTGAAGGTACTATTCCTATTCATTCGTTAAGCTGTGAAACTTTGATAACTGAACATTGGGTGAATGAGGGACATACTTTACAATTCTCGGTGTGCTTTACATACATATATTGAACGTCTCTTTTCTATAGAAATTTACAATTTCTACATTTTTTTTTTTTTTTTTTTTTAATGTATGAAGCTTGGTACTAAAATAATTTGCAGTTGAAACAGCTTTCTTAGCTATATTTACTGAAAGAATGTAATTATTTTAATGTGTTTGCGCAATATTAAAATGCTTGCGTCACTAAATACGAACAATATTTATATTTTGGGGTTGGCAACCCTGTGATTTGCCATTAGACAATGACAGTGACAGTCTCAGTCAGTAAGACTCAGCTCTCGGCATAGGCAATATCGTTTTTACACTATAGCTAAACTTATAAATGTAGCGGTTTAGAATATCTTTGCATTGATATATTTTAATTTCGATATAGTGGCTGAATCTATATGGAACACGAAAGGTGTGGAATGATTGTTAGGCTTCGGTTTTCATCGATTTTTATACATCATTGAATTTTATTTGGAACTGTATACTCAATCTACCACTTCCGAGTTCCACATAGATTCAGCCGTTATTGAAATATATAACTTTAAAAAACCAAACAAACTCGAAGGTTGACTGGTAGAGAATGCATTGTTGCATTAAGTCCGCCTATGTTTCACTATTGTAAATGAAGTTTAAATAAATAAATAAATTACTAAATTTGATAGCCAATATTCTAAATATTCGTGTAAAAGCGATATTTTCCGTTATTTTATATATTTCTATGGATATTGCCATGCCTAGTGGTTAGGTTAGGTTAAAATTTACATAAAAGTCATAAAACCTAATACTGACTAGCAAATTGCAAAAAACGTAAGAAAATTTGATTTCGCGAGCTACCATGGCGCATCCACCTTAAGTTATGTACTTACTCGTGGGTGTACATCCTAAACCACAACGTCTTGGCATTTTAACAGTAAACTATAAAACACTATATGAGGTTTCCGGATGAAAAACTGACAAGGAAGACGGGAAGAGGACTACCAGCATAGAGGAGAGTAATATATACTACCACTCAACCGCACTTTCTGGAGCTTTAATAGAAACGAAACACCACAAAAAATTCACAAAATGGAAGAGATCTACAAACACGTGCACACGCCGAAACACGCCGAAAGTAAAGCAAAGAGTACAGTATATATAATGAAATAGAGAGCTAACTTCACGTTTAAGTTTAAATCGCGCGACAGCAGCGCCGACCTGGTAGCTGTTCATAGAACTAAAGTCACACCTATAGGCATATTTATGAGCATGTGTGTGTGGACCATGTGTATTTGTGTGCAGTTGTTTAGTTTTTATTAGTATTAACTTCAATTTAGCGGATTTTTTTTACAATACACATTAATTACATTCTTACGATTGTGTAAATAGCAACTATTAGATTAACTTATTTATATAAAGGATTAAGTTAATTAATATAATAACAATGACTTAACCTTTTAAGCGCTTGGCTAAATATCAGTTGCCGTGCCCCTAGCGCCCGGCTACAAATCGACAAAATAATACGTACAATAATTAAGGAGGGGCAATCATTGTATCGATAAAAAAAAGTCAAAAGTTTTTTATGTTTTTATTTTAAATCAGCCTTATGGCTCCTACAAATAGGCGAGACACAAAGGAACCGCTCATGTCGCGACACGAAGGTACCGCTCATGTCTTTGTGTCGCGTCGCGTGTCGCGCCTGTTTGTAAAGAGCCTTTAACTTAACCAACCTAATCACTTCGTATCACAATCGTTCATCTCAGTTACTAATTGTTTAACCTTACTAAATTCTAATAGTTTATATCACAATAATCTCTTATTACTTAATCACTTTCTTCGTATCACAGTCGTTCATCTTTAAGCTAACAAGTAAATGTTGTACCAGTTACTAATTGGAATTGAAAATTTGGAACCGTGTTGTATGTTGTCCTTACAGCCCGATTTACACTTCAATAAGTACAGTAGCGAGTTAAGAACTCAGACAGTTAAGTAATAAGTAGTACCTAACTCAACTTAATCGACAACTTACTAGGTAGGTAGGTACTTAACTCGCTTTTGTCGTTCAAACAACATTAACAACTTAACTCGCCGATGACACAAGTTAACTCGCTACTGTAGGTAGGTACTTATTGAAGTGTAAATCGGGCTGTAAGGACAACATACAACACGGTTCCAAATTTGAACAATCAATAGGTATGTAGATATGTAAGTAGGTAATATAATAACAGAATTACATCACAATATTTAAAATAGGTAGGTAGGTACTATTTCGATCCATCAAGGAGTTACCTAAACCCAACCCAAGTGTTTGCGACAACTCTTCGAGGCGCGCGTGGTCACCGCGCGCCGTCGACTACTCGGGCTCGGTCCTTATAGGACGGCGAATATCGAGCTACCCAATGCTCGGCGTTCGCAAGCTCGCGTCTACGGAGGCTGGAGATCGTCCTCGTCCTGCGATCCTCGCCAACGGCGTCTCCTGGGTCATGCGACAGGTGAGGACGCCGTGACGTCTCTCCAGCCACGCCTCAAAGAGGGGACTTACCGCCGCAATCGTGGCGTGTCCAGTCTTATTTATACCTATACCTACTGAATAATATATGCAACTAACATAAGAAGAAATTGAAATAGGTACTTACCTCTCCATCACTTCTAAGTTCTTCTGTAGATTCTAATAATAATTCCTCTTCGTCGTCACCTTCTAATATTCTGATTAATTCCTCAGTAGTAGTCATTTTATCGACAATGCAGAAATAGCCACGAACAACTTTAATGGAACTTTCCATTCGTTTCACCCGCTCGTGACGTAGGCAGCCGTCGTATTAATGCGACAGCGGCGCTAGACTAACTAGAGAA
Organism: Lacanobia oleracea; assembly: GCA_950371165.1. NCBI lineage: Eukaryota > Metazoa > Arthropoda > Insecta > Lepidoptera > Noctuidae > Lacanobia > Lacanobia oleracea. The sequence continues at coordinate 11,757,882 of OX493411.1, read as the reverse complement.
ATATTATTGCAAGCATAGGGGTCTAGGGATGGGAACTAACGTCAAATATTGGCATTATACAAAGATCGTGAGGAATATTTTTCTTTTGAATAATAAGGAAAAGAATTAATACACAAAGTAACAATTATGTTAAATTTAACTTTATTTCGTATGACACTTTATTTTATGCTGAATGATGCACTATACCTGATTATTTACTGTTTTCGTTTTAATGCGCATTGCATTGTATCCCATCCCTATGGTCATATATATGCGACGCGCGCGATAGACACCGAAGAAAACTCCAAGCTGCCAATTACTTATTTTTGTTTAAGTTTTTTCAATGCTTAGAGCTATGAAACATAATTTTAAGTAATTGTTATAAATAATAGGTCTATTTAATAATAGTTTTAGTTGTACCTCGTAGTTAACAGGACGAAAATGGAACGAAAAAATCATGCATGATCTCTGTCGCAGAAATGCGACACGAGCGGTAGGGACACGGAAACGTGTGTCGCATATATGCGACACAAGCGGTTAAAAGGTTAACAATAACTTAAATTTCTTAAGTTACTAGTAGCTGCCAGCGACGTCACGCGTCGTTCTCGTAGATTTCATTTTTCTATACATATAAATGATATAGATAGATATGATATTACAGTTATTATAAGACTAGCTGCTGCTTCTCCTTTTGTCTTGTATGCACATGACTCTATCTTAAAACTTTAGGTATCTAAGAATATTATAAATACTTTTTCGTATAGTTTGTGTCTGCATAGATCGAGTTTTTGGATCCACATCATTAATAGTCACTAGACTCTCGTGCTGCATAGAGGTAGATGGTTGATCAACTGGCATGACATCTTGAATACCAGGCATGGTTGCAGCTCCTAAAACCAATGTTAGAATGTTTTTATCTTAAATCATTTGTAATATAAATCACAATGCCCTAAAGTTTATAAAATAAAGGGATATAATATAGTACTAGGTATTATGGATATTATCAATTTTCTTGATCGAGATTACCTATACAAATAAACCGGCGGCAGATGTCATTGAAATGAATTAATTTTTCAAGTAACAAAAATTGCACACAGAAAACATTGACATGCCACGCAATAATGTGTTTAGGTTTGAAGAGTATAACTAGTGAAATTACAGGGTGATGAGACCAAAATTATAATATTTTTAATTTTGTAAAGGTCTTAAGTGACTTTTTATTAATATATTAAAAAAAAGTTTTACTCACCTATAAGATGCGACATGGGAATAGCAATAGGACATAATCGATTTTTGGTGTAATGCCAGTTTTCAGGAAAATGTTTATGGCACACTCTCCTGTTCTTAAATACAAAATTTTCATCCAGTCCAGCAATGTCACCACCTATGTTCATGACCCATGAACGGAAACGTTGAGGATCTTTATCTGGATTCGGGAATCGATGTAATGGAGGACCTGAAATTTTTTGTTATTCTTTAGTAAATATCAACTTACAGGGAGCCATTATATCCTATTCAACAATGATTATGTTAGGGGAGTCTCTATTACACAGCTGTTAGAAAACATGGTAATTTGTATATTTCATTATAAGTATGAGTTGCCAATGGTGCCCACACGACAGTTGGAGCATTTTTCCAGAGCACCATTGGATTCGACATTCGAAAGGTCAATAATGATCAAAAACTTCAGAACTGAAACTGATGGACTGAAATTGTTTATTTAATTTGGAACTTGTACTTCAATAGTATAGTTAGGATACAAATTATGTAAACAGAATTATAGACCATACACAAAGGGTATGAGTAATGAGTACTTTTAAATGTCAAATAAACTTTCAGATTCTATAACTTATAATGCCCATTTAAATACGAAATATGACCATAACATCAAAAATATGAACAATAAAATATGAACATTTTAAAAGTTTTACTGAGAAGTCAAGGAATTTTTTTAGAAATGAACTATTTTATATTTACCATCTGGGAATCTGCTAAAACAGCCAGGTACACAACAAGCCAGAAAAGACATTGTTTTTGTTCACTTTGTAACTTTAACGAGTCCTGTCTCAAATTTTTCACTTGCCACAAATTTGAAAATGCGAAGTCTTCACGCTAGAACGGAGGATCCGCAAACGGTTATCAACTCGACGAAACTAGGGAAATAACTTTCACACACTCAGTTGTATTTTAGGGAGTTTTAATCACTTAAAATATGGACGAGAAAATTACGTGTATGCGCATCCGAGACGTGCCGACATGTTTTCTCAGGGTGGTCAGTACAAAAGCGCTGTTAAGTTATAATAACATTTTCATTATAATGAGAAATTAAACGATTATTAGTGTCTTAAAAATAGTTCTTAATTACATAGGTGCTTTACTTATAAATAAAGTTATTAGTTTGTGATAAGGAGTATATTTTATAAATTTCATTTTTTAACGATGGCAACCTTTTGATTTTGTTGTATCACTATCACTGCTAGATGGCACTACTTTCCGTACTTTAACCCCCGTCAAGAATCTAAGTACTAAGTCGACACAGCATGAAGTAAAGACCATTTTGTAAACCACAGAGTATAGTAATATTTTGCCGAACCAAAAAAAAATATTTGCAATTGCAAAATGTTTTATAATAAATAATAATACTATGTACACTGCCGATAATTTGCATAAGCACCATCTATGTAATTTTTTTGTACGCAGATTTCATAAGAGATAGTGCTAGTATCTTTGTGAAAAATTGGACGCCTACGTCAAGTACGACACTTTCTCCCTGTATGACACCATAGATATAGAATGTATGACACCATAGATAGGTATTCTATATCTGTGTATGACACCATGAGAGCGTTGGCAACGTGTGGGAAATTCCCCAAACTTTGGGGAATCTCAAGATGATTGGAGATTGGCCAGATGTGGGAATTTTGAATAGCAGTAGTCCGGGCCAAGTCATAACCCTTTTTGGAAAATATTAATAAGTTTTTTTAATTTTTTGTTATATTACATGGATATCGAATGAAGCCCGCTTTTAATTATCTTCATTTCACTTCATTTAATTTTCTGATTTATTTCGGCATCTTTTTACTCCAAAAGATATATTCCATAAGATATATACATGCAATGCTTATTTATTTAAATATTAAGTCTCTTTTTTTATTTCGCTTAATTTTCGCTGTTATTAAAGTACAGTTACTGTAGTAATTTTTAATATCGTCGAACAAAACGCTTGAAACATAGTGAAAAAAAAATTAAAGGACAAAATAAATCTCAGTTAAAACTTTTTAATTTCTTTAAAAAAAATTGAGAGGAATTTGTGGGGACTCATTTGATTTTAGTCCCCAAATTGGGAAATTTGACTTGCATTTTCGGGGAATTTGATAAACTGGTGTTGGCTGTAAAGCCTCCATGCTTTCACCTTGAGAAAAAGTACTCTGTGCTTGTCATTCATTATTTGCGTTTCATTTCACGTATGAACCACTTGAACTTTCAAAAGTGTTAATTATTTTGCTACCATATTTTTGAAATTTAATCTAATTTAATCCAAAATAAAGTGTTAATAAGAAATAATAACTATTTATTGTTATTAATTTTATGTTTATTGTTGTAATGTCGTCAACTAACTCTACCTAGTGGCAAAAATGTAAAAGTATTGCCAAAGTTTATGTACCTAAACCTTTAGATGGCAGCACAATCAATATTTTGATACAAGCCAATGTATGGAAGTTTCACCCCCCTGGGCACTTTGCAAAGAGTAAAGTAATATATACTTCCCGGCTTTTTTGCACTAAGATTGAACCGCCTGAATAAATGTAAACAAATTGGGAATGGGAATATATGGTTTAATGTGAATAATAGATTTTCATTAAAATCACGTTATATTATAAAAAAATCTCAGTTTCTAACCAATATACTAAGTTTAAGTTTATTTAGTGAGTGGTTGATCTATGATTTAAAATAAAAGAAAATATAAGTATATTCGTTGTTCACTGAATAACAAACATAAAGCATGAGGTGCTGTGTATAGAATTGTTTGAATGATGACTCTAAAAAAACTAATAAAAGCCTTGGAATCACATTTCATAAGTAAGTACCCAACCTTTGAATTCCTAAATAGTAAGTAATATCACTTGCTAAAAAACCCTTGAAGTTGTTAACAGCTGCGGGTCTATAAAAACCACTTTAGTTACTCACAACAATCTGTCAAATTCCATTTCCATCCAATTTTTGTTATAGCGGCTGCAGAAATACAAACTTTGTGAAAATTTACAGCAGAGAATCAGCAATAGGGTTCCCTTGTTAACCCTTTGGGTACGGAGCCTTAATAAAAAGCCACCTAGGATTAGTTCATAAATTCCTCAATGATTTCATTAGGTTGTGGGCCCCACATAATCTAACAAAGTCATTAAGGCCCTTGCTATAGAGATCATTTTAAAGTACCATACCAGAGATTATGTATGAGGAGCTTATGGCTAGATCATAACAGCCACACAAGTCGATCTTCAAGGTTAAGCTGACACCTAGGTAGCCTTTTGAAATTTCGGTGTCGAATAGAGGTGGCAATGAAAGTGTTAAGCCATTGGTCCTGGTTGTCATTTGTAGATCTTTGGCAGTCATTATGTACAGTCCCATGCCAGTCAAACTGACTCCAGTCTTACCATGAAGTACCATGTTACCAAGTTAATGGGTTGTGGAGGTCTGGTAGCCGCTCTACGTAAGATACTGGTATTCAGCTGAATCCGGTTTGACTAGAAGCTGACTCCAATATAGGTAAAGGAAAGGGCTAGGCAGATGATGACCAGAGGTTATGTATCTGATCTTGACACAGTTGGAAAAAGGCTAAAATACATAATTATAGACCTTAGTAAGTTGTTATTAGTATAAATAAAATTGTTTTAAGACTTGTATACATGTATGGTAATCTTATGTATAAAAATAAATAGCTGTTCTGTTCTGTGCTGTGCAGTACGAAGTTTGCCGGTTCAGCTATTTACTAATAAAGTAGGATTTCGAAATGTTGGTAGTAGTGTTTCAGTTCAGTGTGCCCATATTGGGCTGAAAACTAAGAACACAGTGAATCAGGTTCATCAGTCAGAATCAGCCGAATTGGAATTAATCAGAATAGAGCAAAATAATCATTTTATTTACCTTCGGCTGGTTGTGATGCAGTAACAGGTTGTAAATGAAGCCTCGAGGGTAATTCTGGATTTGCTTGACTCCCTACATAGTTACATACTAGATTGAACTCAAATTCTATCGGGCATTGATGATAGCATGGAAGCCACAAACTTTCACTTCCATAGCTACTACAAAATTGGAGCAAACCCAACATCATCCTAAAACCATTGTTGTGTAGAATGTGTGGTATGTTGAGTGATCTTTGGGGACCAAATAAATAGTTAGTATAACTGACCTGGTAAATGAAGGGATGGAATGGCTTCTACATTTATCCGGTTATTGCGGTTTCTGTCTTTATCAGTGAAATGAATATCGCAAACCCTCTTCTTTTGATAATATTCATAATCGGAGAGAGACTCCAATTTTCCGTCAACAAGAATTACCCAGCTCTTGAACAGGTCAGGAAACTTTTTAACATTTGGAAATCTGTGCATTGGTACCCCTGAAATTTATGAAAAAGTAGGTATTAAAATTAATTGACCTAAGAAAAGCTATTAGTTATATGCTAAGGAACGCAAATTAACCACTTACTTATTGTCTAAAGATTATTGGATCTTTAATCAATAAATAAATAGATAAGAAGTACTGAATTCAATCATGGGCCAGGCAGTGTTGGTTTGAAAACAATAGCAAGTTATTTATTATTATAATATTTATAATTCAACCTTTACGCAGAGGTGTTTATGTTGTATACCAGATAAAAGGTAATGCCTGTACCTTTTATCTGGTATACAATAAGGTAAATAGCAAACGGTTATTAGTTGATTTTTTTTAGGAATGTTTTAAATATTATTTCTCTTTCTTAGTGATTTGTCATCATAAGAAATAAATAAAAATTAAACCGTATTCCCGGGTTGGGCATCGTATTATACTATGTATCAATAATAGGTGACCAGTAAAATATTTACTTCATGGCCCTTTGATAGCATAGCTGGCGAAAAGTGGATTGGTGGGTCGCCTTGGGGAGGAGTGGATGTATCCTCCTTCAAGGTTACAAGGTGAGAGTATGTATATGTTACTTGCCACTGGGAGCACATCCAAATACACACAGCCTAGGCATTATAAGCCAATTTGAGTAAACTTTAACACCTTAATAGCACAGAACAAAACGTAAAGCGTCTATATCGCACAGTAAAATAAAACAATTTCAGAGTAAGGTCACAATAGCAAGGGGGAGGAACATAAGGCTCAACTCCACGCACTTACTTGTGGTAATTACGATGAAATACAACAATACGGATCGGGAATTACAAAATGCGTATACGGACAATGCAACAAACCGCCTAATTGTTTCAGCTATAAAATAGTACTCTGTGCCTAATTGTGATTGTTTATTTTCAGTTCAAGAACTGTCACTATTGGTCACTATATACGAGTACAGACATCCTAAGTAGAATCTGGCACCAGGTCTTTATAAAGATAGTATTTGTACTTTATCAAGTTGTATTTCATTTATGTGTCTATTTTAACTTATAAGAAGATTTTAATATTTTTCTCAAACTTATTAACTAAGTAAAAAATTTTGATGATGATCTAGCGCCATCTGTTGATGATTTTATGTACCCGGTAAATAGTACTCGGGCCAACTCCTAGATGGCAACTCTTTCTTTACTTCGCTGTCAAAATGTACGTAGTGTCATCCCCCTGGCACTTCGCATCGCTTCGTGTAACTTCGCCTCGCCTCGGGCGACTTCCAGTCGTTGTCGGTTTTTGCGCACGAGTCAAAGGACTCGATGAGTTTACGAAGCGTCTTACTAAAATACTCGGCTCACTTCGAGTCATAATAACGTTAATACGCGAGAGTAAAAATTGCAACGGCAGCTGCCACTTGAACGTTATCCATGATGCCTATCATGCGGGCTCCGGGCGACGGAGCTCCTGGCGAGGTTGCACGAGTGTGTAGTCACGTACTTCAGACTTCGGTCAACTTCGTAGAGTACTTCGTCAAAGTAACTTCGCGAGTAGCAAAGACTATATAGACAGATACTATATAGACAGGAAGCTCTCCTATTTTTTACTGACAGCACAGTAACGCCATCTAGCTTACAGTTCCTAAAACTTTTATTTATAGCTATGCATAGGTGTTCTGTGTCTGTGCCTTGTAACCATGAAGGTATACACGGATCCTGTTTTTTCTGTTCTGTGAAGGTATAGTTAGATAAATATGGAGTCCACACTTGGAACAAATGATTGAGTCAAATACCTACGAAACTCTCATCTCACTCTCTATGGGCTATCTGGGTTTCTACCTCTTAAGGTGGATGCTCCAGGGTAGCCCGCGAAAAACAAATATTTTTATGTTTTTTGCATTTTAATCATGAATATTTCAGAAATAATCATTCTTTCGAACTACATGAACTTAGAGGGCTATATTGATGATTAAAATGGTTATAATTCTTTAGATAAATACGCGTTACGGTCGCGGATCGCATTTGGTCCACATACAGCTTCACACTGACCGGCAAATTGCAAAAAACATAAAAATATTTGAATTTCGCGGGCTACCCTGGAGCATCCACCTTAACTTCCAACTTGGTGGACGCGAAATTTAGATTTGGTCACACCAAAATTCAGTGCAGGTCTACAACCTCGCTGTCACAGAACAGAAAAAACAGTAGAAGCGCAAAGTAGGCGTGGCACGCGTGCCGGTATTATTACGCGGTGTTACGCGTACCTCAACCCAGTCGTGTTCTAACATCACGACGAACCGATCGTCTCGCTCACTCTCGACATAAATTTATATTTTGTGAACCATGCCGTATTGTTCCATTTTGGAGTGCAAAAATGATAGTAGGAGAATAAATCTTTAAAAATGGAGGTGTTTCATACCATCGGTAAATACGATTTTATTTGTTTTCTAATAAAATCTCAGGAAATTTCATTTTGCAAAAACCTTAAGTTCAAGTCTAGTTAAAATCCACCTTATCCCATTAGCTTAGAGTTTATTTTACATCGATTCAGTTACTGTTTCGTTCTCGAAAGTTCTTTGCTATTCAAATAGTGATGTAGTCGGGTTGGATACTGGATGGATAGATATCGATAAAAACACTTTTTTGTAGTTCGTCTAGAAATTTTATTTAAATCACTAAACATAACTTAAAAAATATTTTTAGGTTTCCCAAAGACGCTATCGTCAAAGAAAAATGGATAGATGCACGGGTAGAGCTGATTGGATGCCAAGCAAGACAAGCACGATATGCTCCGTACATTTTTTAGAAAGCGACTTTTTTTATTTCAAAAAAGGATATAGATACATGAAAACTTAAGATTCTGATACTATTGTAAGCCTCTTGGCATAAAGAGTTCACGGAACTGAAGTGTAAACAACACCCCTTTTTTTGTCGGCACTCGAGTAAGATACCCGAGGCACGATTTTGTAAGGCTTGTGATATGAAAAAAAATCTGGCCAAGTGCGAGTCGGACTCGCGTTCAAAGGGTTCCGAACCAATTTCATTTTTGTAAGGGTTCCGTTTCTTATGGATGTTCGGAACACAAAAAATGTATGAGGTGTGTTATTTTTATTGATTAATGAGTAATAATTTATATTTACATAAATAAAATAAAAACCTTTGAAATAATGTTTTTTTTTTGTTTCTATCTACTTTTATACAATAAACTGGGAATATTTTGCTTACGCTATTTTGAAAGTAGAACTTTATTAATAATAACAATGTATTACAAAGTAAACCCGAACTTATCAATTTTAAATGTGATAGCTAATTTCATAACGATTCCAACAACAAGTTTCATGTATGGCTCCCATACAAAACTTCAACACCAAGCGAGTCACATTTTTTGGAACTAATTTCGAAAAAAGTTATGTTATTTATCGATATCGACAATGTAAGTCAAAGTTCATGTGCCACAGCCGTGATCGTGTGGCAACTGTTACTATCCAAACATAGAATAATGAACCTTATTGCTAAGTTGTTTAAGTTTATAATTGCAACCATTGATAATACCGCCATCTATGGTCGAATAGCGGAATTTACTCGTAAATTCAACTTAGAATGATTTCAGAAAATGAAACGCCGTGAGTACTTTTTGCCTTAAAGCAAAATAAATCCTACGTGTAAGGCCGAAAGTATATTTTCAAATATAGGTTCTTTGACTTATTCTTGTTTTGACCAAAATTTAAACGACCAATCAATCGTATCCTTGATTTGTGTTGAATTATATGATTATCGGTATAGTTGTGTGAGTGTGGCGACACAGGTTCCGATACAAATTTCGTCGCATAGCATTTCCACCTGTTTTTTCTGTTCCGTGCTCGCTGTTATAAATGTGGCCAAGGCCACTCTGGGGACAGTTGTGAAAAAGAAGAGGAAGCTGCGTCTTGCTATCTTTGATCTGGTTTTCACTTTGCAATTAATAAATCTTGACCAGAATTCTCTAGACAAAAATCAATTAAATATACATGGAAGAAAGTTCAGTTTCTTATGCCGAAGCACATCCCCCAGTTACTAAATCATACTCTTAACTCTTATATAACTACTCTCCTTCAAAAAAATTGCAGATACTCCACGTATTTCATCCCCTAATCCCTCAAATAGTTTTAGGAAGACTGTCTTCCTAAAAATACGAAATTTTCATATTTTTAAAATTAATGAATTATTTTAAAATTATTTTAAAATAAATTCAACCATTAGAGGGGATATCTGATGGGTATGGTGAAGTAGCTATACTTATCAAGATTTCTATCCCTTTTTCTTTTATTACAGTACCACCTCAAGGAAATTTCAATTGTAGCTTTTAAAGTGTATAGGTACTTGTCTTGTTTCTCACCCTTCTTCTTCTTCTGTTCTTCAAGAGGTGAATTACGTCTTTTCTTTGCTACCTACCAAAGACATTCTTAGTATTGGGGACTTTAACTGCCATCACCAGTCATGGGGTTGTTCAACATCCAACAGTTATGGGGATGAATTACTTGATATAGGTAATAGACTTACACAACTTATAATATGCATCTTGAACTCAGGAGAAGCCACACGTCGGTGTGCTCCCAATCAAAACCAAAGTGCAATTATTGACCTTTCCATTTGTTCTCCAAGCCTTAGCCTCATCATTAAATGGAAAATAGTCACTACCTACTTATGGTAGTGACCATTTTCCCATAGTTATTACATTTCCTCTTTCAAAACCAAAGGCATCACGAAGGAGATTAAATTTAAAGCTCAAAGTACCAAATAGGAATAATAATGACTGCGATCATAGAGCCATTGCGTTTTTTACCGATACAAATATGTCTGTCATTTTTCGCGGGGGGAAATCACACATTCTCAAATTCTCACACAAAAACAGTTGTCTGTCACTACGAAACTCACACCATAACAATTACAAAATACACTAACAATTTCACACACACATTGAATAAATCGTGTCATAACAGTATAATAATATGATGCAACTACACTGACAACTCCTTGCAGCCATAGCTGTAACAACTGTCGATACGCATTATCGATAAATTCAAGAAATCGGTTAAGGAAATTAGGTTTAATAAGTTATTCAAAAGTAGATATTATTATGATAGACTTTATTTATTATGTATCACAATAATCATAAAACTAATAAAATTAACGTTCATTTTTTTTTATACATTTTAAAATGAATATGATAATAATAATGGTAATTTTTTACACAAACCTGTAAAGTTGCTTTTTAACCGCGTGCTCAATTTTGATGACTGAGCAAGCGAAGGATTCAAAAATTAGAATCCTGAGCGTTAGCGAGAGAATCAAAAGAGCACAATGTGAAAAATCTTTGCACTCGAGTTCAATACGTAACTTTTCATCCCACCTCAGCGAGGAAATAGCTAAATGCAAAAAAAAAACATTTACAATCACAAGATACGTTTATTTCAGTTTAGGTATTAACTACTACATTATGATAGTATTACAGAATAATCTTTAAAAAGCACAGATACATGTCTATAATTAGAGAGATCACTCTTACTACCTGATTTGAAAATTGGTATTACTTTACTAAGTTTCACTTGATCACGGAACGTACCACTGGCTAAACATTGATTTAATATGCCTGTTAGGACTGGAGCAATTGTATCAATAATGTCTCCAAGAACCTTAACGGATATACCCCATAAGTCCTTAGTGTTTTTTATGTTGAGACTTAAAGGTTTTCTGAATTGTATCGATTGTGATACGCTTAAATTCAAAGGTTGGTATATCCTTAGTGAAATTTTCTTTAAAAAAAGATTCAAGTCTCAAATTAAGATTAATATGATTGACTTGACGGATCTGGAAGATTTGAATATATAAATATTTTAAATACATGGATTTTGTATTAAATATTGAAATATAATCTTAATAATTGACATAAACAAAACCGTTGCTAGGCAAATAAGTCAACAAACTTGTTTTAAACCTAGGACTAACGAATTTTTTTTTTTGTAATAGGACGGAAAAGTTTAAGCTAATCCATTATAAAAACCAGCGATTAAAAATAGGTACTGTTACAGAACTATCACTGGTTTTTAAAATGTATTAGTTTTCTATAAATATGACGAATACATTTTTGGGGGTTTGTTTTTTTCATTAAGAAAGAAATTCGTGTATCAGCATATTTTTGCATGATTAATCTTGCTAGTTCCAAGTTATGATTTGTAAAATCGTTTTCGTGTGAATGATAACTAATTGAGGGAAATAAGTCTTTGCCAAAATGCCAATAAACTTTTTCAAAGAGCGTGTCACGACTTCATGTGTGGTACAAGATCGTGTAGGTTTATTGTCGGCACTTAAATGTCTTCTTATTTCTTTTTCACAAATCCGGCGTAAAAGTATCACCTCTTTTGAGGCATACAGTAACTTTCCTTTGCTTTTTTGGTGAATTAAACTTTTTTCATCAAGCGGCCCAAGCAAACCTTTAATGCACGTATCGCATTTAATTATTTTTTTTGTCGAGAATATAACATATCCAGCTATATACTCCACAACTTTTTCCGCAAATGGGGATAAAAAAGTTAGAGCTTCAATCTCATCGACTAAATCGTCAATAAAATTGGTAAAATTGACTTCGTCAGTAGCGTCATTGCTATTGTATTGTCGTACGGTTGAAGCATTAATTTTGCCAAGTGCAGATGTGCAATTTAGTATAGTAATTTTTTCCAACGGAATGCAGTTCGTTCCGTTTCCCGTTTGTGTTATTTCTGTATTAACAAGATTTTTTTTATAAATCGCTTCAAACTGGGAGCTTGAGGGATTATCGCAATAACCACCATGACTCCTTACTATGGAAAAAAAAAGTTCGATATGATCTTGGCTTATTCTGTGTAGTGGCATATATTTGAGGCCATTTTGTTGGCTTTGTATCATGAAAGATAGCTTTGGTACTTTCAATACAGATCAAAATTCCCAAAAAACCTGTGTATCTTGGAGAATCTACTAATTTCATTTTACGCGACTCCCCGTTACGGTTTTTTACAAAAGTTGATAAACTCAGCAAAATCTTTTGAGCTTCGTCCATTTTTTTAAAAGCTTTGTCAAAGTTTTCCAAGTTTAATGCTCTTTTATATCCAATTTGACGTGACCGGGAATCCAAAATATCAAAAATATCGTTTATCAGTGAAATAAATTTCGAAGTTGCGGTTGCTCCATTAAACTCTGGCAAATCTAATTCTTGTTCGCAAAACACAAGTGCATCAGCAACACTTGCGCTGAACAATTGTGCTGCAAGGCGAACATTCATTATTTTCGTTTTATAGTAAATGTGATTAGCTTTTAACTTATTAGCCATATAAAATAACTCATCTTCCTGGATTTTATGTAACGCTTCCACAAATGACCATTGAATTTTATTTTCATTATCATCGTAAAAACATTTGTAGTCACAAAAAGTGTTTCGAATTAATTTTAACATGTGACTTGGATCTAAAAAAAAGTAAACCCGTTGTCCCGTTGTAGGATCTAATATGGTAGTTTGCAATTTATTTGCAACTAAGCAGCAACCCAGTTCTGTAGCCATTGCTAAATTTGCCTTTGCGCCGTCACACGTTAACGCTTTTATTTCTATTCCAGTTTCATGTACTAATTCAAATGCTTTAGTAACAAGTTGAGCTTTTAACTTAGCACTTGTACCTTTTACTAAAAAATATCCAATTGGGACTTTCCATGGAGTATTAATGCCTACTAATAGAAATACTAAGACATCTGTTGCTTCTTCTGTATTATCAGTTATAAAATCGAAACCATAATCAATATACCCAAATCGTCTGTCACCGCTTGGATTGTCATGTGATTGTGTCTTTATTTTCATTTCGTCGAAAACCAAAGTACAGTAAATTTTACTATGTGGATTGGCATCGGCTTTATATTTTAAAGCCGCCAAGGCTTCCTTGGTAAAACCGGGCCGTCCATCAATATTACTATACCATTTTGTTAAAGTACGTGGAGCAGGTAAACACGTCCCAAACGTTTTACGAACATATTTGTAAGCTTTGGGGGAATAAAAGTTGAGAGTTAGAGCAAAGCACCTCAGTTCTGGTGAATACTTAGCTCGTGAGAGCTTCCCACTTTTACACTTCTTTAGTTGACGCTTAATAAGCTCAGCTTCTTCAACGCCAATTTTCTCCAGGACCATCCTTTCCTCTTTATCTATCAAAGCTTTTTCATCCAGACTCTGAAGAATTTCTTCTAGCCCAGCAACTTTTTTCTTTAAGAAAAGATTTTTAGCTTGTAGCCTTTTAATTTTTTTTTTCTGATAATCTAATTGTTGCTGCATTTTTCTTTTTCGTGGAGTAAGTGCAGTAGTGGGAACCGAAGTAGATTTTTTAGATGTTTCCTCTGATTGGGCCTGAAAAACAAATAAATAAATATGCTCTTATCATATTTTTACATAGCTTACTTAATCTCAATAGTAAAATAGTGGAAATGACCATTTTATCAATATGCGATTCTACAATAAACGATTTAAAACCAACTCACATTTTGAGGAGTTGACGATCTACACGGAGATGTCAATGAATTAGGAACAGTACGAGTGTCATTAATGGCATCATAAGATGATATCTGGCATATTGAATGTTTGTTGATGGTTCTGGAAAATTAGATTTAATATCTTTAATTGTAAAAATCTACGCTTCATTTCACTATGAATAAGTTCAACTAAGTAAATCATTACTAGGGATTGAGGTCCGCTTTCGAAAAGAAGGCTCGGTCCTGGTATTAAAGGCAACGAACGGGGTGGGTTGTTTAGTTCGTAAGAGTCTGACATACCCTCTCGCTCCACTCAAGGGCGGTGGTACGGTGTACGGTGGGTAAAATCATCAAACAGGGGATCATGTTTGATGATTTTACCCACCGTAAAAAAAAACTAATCAAATCATGTGGAATGTACGCTCGTTTACCTCGTCCATGAATAAATAAAACTTACGGAACAAATACAGGTCTGCGTCAGAGTTGGTTTGGCGCCATCAACTAATCTCCGTCTATTGTTCACCAACACTTGAAAGTCAGAAGACTTAAAATGGTTTGAGCAAATGACACTATTTCTCGTGGGAATCCAGGTTGGTCTGTTATTACAAAATGCCTTCCATGTATCCTTTAAATTTGGATCTTTAGGAAACCTAAAAAAAAATACATTTTAGTTGTTGTTCTTACTGAGTAATTTTAATAAAATGTGCTTGTTCGCGACGGAGCATTTTGATTTATATAACTCGCATAAACAGCCTTATGTACTTATATTCGTAAGCCTATATGTTTTTTAAGTTAGAAGCTTATATACTTAAATAGCAATAGAAATGTTCGCGGAGACGCATTTAACATTGTATAACTCGCATAGATAGTACCTATGTACCTATAGTCGTAGGCCTATGTACTGAATTTAGAAGCTTATGTACTTGCATAGTGATAGTTTGTAAGCTATGTAATCAATTTAAAGTCATATGTTTGTCGTTTTCCCCAAACACGTAAAAGATGTTCCGGGGAAAACATGTTTTCAAAGAAAATTATAGTCAATAGGTAGGGCTACACATTTCCCTTACACATTCCCGATAGCACCCTGAGGGCGTGTTCTGATTGGCTGATGGAAATCAGCCAAATCGAAGGTATACAGAAAATAGTCATTTCACATTCGAACATAGTAGGGTGGTTGAAGAAAACCACCATGTACACGCACCTTCAGTGCTAAGTTTTTAGGGCATCTAGGAATTTAGGTCTTAAACCATAGGCACTGGAAAGCTGGCACTCAGCCCTATCCAGATATGTACACATCTTCATGGTCAGGCAAGGCATAAAGCCACAAAATAGATAAGAAGATAAACATAGTTTTTTATCCTCTCCCGGGTTCCTGACCTATAGTACCTCCACCCTTGGAGGGGTGGCTTGGTAAGTTGTGTAGCTGGATGGAGGGATGATGCACCTACCCGAATATAGATAGTTTCATAGCCCATGGGGCACAGTTTTTCGGGGAATCAACCCCAAATAGTAAGCAAGCTCAAAACTTGTGATATTTTTGATAGTTAAATGCAACAAGCCCACTAGTGGGCAGGGTTGAGGGGTTGATTTCCAACCCGTTCGACGGGGAATTTCGGGGGATTTGAATAGAGGTGCGTCAACCCCCATCCAGACCTAGAATAGACCTAGATATAGCCGAAAATGTCATAGAACCATAGTAAAAATTTGCAGTTAAAATAAACTGAAGCAGTTAGTGGTTTTTGGGCCTCGTTACGGTAAAGTATCCTCGTACCTTAGTAAATGGTAAAAAATAGCCAATTCGTAGTCACCGGCAGAAGAAATTATAGAATCTATAAATAGAATCACAGTACTCGCGACTTTGCCCTTAAACCATTAGCTGCAGTGTTGTCAAATTCCTGCCTATTATTTAACCCTGGTAAGCATTCACCCTGCACCCCAATCTACCCCGAAGACAGCAAGTACTTGGCAAGATAGAAGAACGTTGTACGTGTGGTGCGGAAGAGCCTTAGTTTTCGGTACAGGACGTCAGCGCGGCTGGACGTCGTCGGTCGGTCACAGTTCACTTCGGAGGAGAAGAAAAAGGATAGACCTACCCCATCACAACCCCGTTCCAGTCGATCACGCCCGTCCGGTACATTTTTTGGTCCATTCGAGCCGGATTTCGGACCAAATTTTTTGGTCCTTCGATAGCCGGATCTCCGCACCCGTACATCTTGTTTCTTAACAGTATGTCAAAACGTATCCGTTCCCGAATCATCCCTTGAAGAATCAACCCTTGAAGAAACAAGCCTTGAAGACTCAAGCCGAAGCCCTGCGATATAGTTTGGCACAAGAGCCAAATATACGCACCCCGTATCTTGTTTCTTAAACAGTATGTCAAAACGTATCCGTTCCCGAATCATCCCTTGAAGAATCAACCCTTGAAGAAACAAGCCTTGAAGACTCAAACCGAAGCCCTGCGATATAGTTTGGCACAAGAGCCAAATATACGCACCCCGTATCTTGTTTCTTAACAGTATGTCAATTGGTATCCGTTCCCGAATCAACCCTTCAAGAATCATCCCTTGAAGACTCATCCGAAAACAGATCCGAAGTTAGTCGTCGATTGACGTTCCTGTGAAGACGCCTCAAGCTCAGCATCGTGGTTCATCGTGAGGACTACCCCTTGAAGAAAACTACCCTTCAAGAACCAACCCTTAAGGACTCACCCTGAGGCGGATCCGAAGCTATCCGTCAACATACGTTCCAGCCAAGAAGCCTCAAGCTCAGTATCGTGGTTCATTGTGAGGACTACCCCTTGGAGAAAACTACCCTTCAAGAACCAACCCTTAAGGACTCACCCTGAGGCGGATCCGAAGCTATCCGTCAACATACGTTCCAGTTAAGAAGCCTCAAGCTCAGCATCGTAGTTCATTGTGAGGACTACCCCTTGGAGAAAACTACCCTTCAAGAACCAACCCTCAAGGACTCACCCTGAGGCGGATCCGAAGTTATCCGTCAACATACGTTCCAGTTAAGAAGCCTCAAGCTCAGCATCGTGGTTCATCGTGAGGACTGCCCTTGGAGAAAACTACCCTTCGGGAGCCACCCTTGGGGACTCACCCCGAAACTTTGGACTTTGAAAATTTTCCTGAAACACTGAAGGATTGCGTCTGGACTTAGAAGATTTCTAAGGAATCCTGGACTTTGAGAAAATTTGAAAGTTGAACCTGGACTTGGGAAGATTTTGAAGACCAAACCTGGGACTTAGAAAAATTTTGAGGATTGAACCCAACACTTAGAAAATTTTTCAAACATAGAAGCTGGGACTTAGAAAATTTTTGAAGACAGAACCTGAGACTTAGAAAAAATTTTGAGGATTGAACCCAACACTTAGAAAATTTTCGAATATAGAAGCTGACACTTAGAAAAATTTCGAAGATTCATACTGGGACTTAGAAAATTTTGATCATCTGAACATAGAAAATTTTTGAAGAATTTAGACTTTGAAAATTTTGAAGAGGATTCTATATAGAAAACATAGATTGATTCGGGACATAGAAAATTTTCGAAGAATTTGGACTTTGAAAATTTTGAGAAGATTCTACATATAGAAAATATAGATCGATTCGGGACATAGAAAATTTTTGAAGATTTTTGACTTTGAAAATTTTGAGAAGTTTCTGCACTTAGAAAACATAGATTGATTCGGGACATAGAAAATTTTTGAAGAATTTGGACTTTGAAAATTTTGAGAAGATTCTACACTTAGAAGACATAGACAGATTCGGGACATAGAAAATTTTTGAAGAATTTGGACTTTGAAAATTTTGAGAAGATTCTACACTTAGAAGACATAGACAGATTCGGGACATAGAAAATTTTTGAAGAATTTGGACTTTGAAAATTTTGAGAAGATTCTACATATAGAAAACATAGACCGACTCGGAACATAGAAAATTTTTCGAAGATTTTGAACTTTGAAAATTTTGAAGAAGAATCGACTTGAAGACCAATCATGCCGATCACGAGGTCGCGTGGGAAGACACCTGAGGCGTGGGTGGTAGACCTAAACAGGGAACCAACCGAAAGGGCTCCCATCACCCGTCACCAGTTACCGCCGCGTTCACCATCCACGACTGAAGGAACACAGCCGTTGCAGTCGCACAGCGAAGAATTGTCTTCATCCCCCGCTCCAGTTGAACAGGAGGAGCGAACAGAACCACCAGCGACCTCAAAGAAGGGAACCAGATTTGAAGCGCCTTCAGACAGTACACTGAGGCCAACAGATAGAACATACAGCCGAATCCTGCCGGTGACTACCCGGGGTGACGCCCGTATTGAACGTATCGAACGTAGCAAGCCGCCGTCGACCGTGGGAAGGACGACGCGGTCTTATAGAAAAGTCGCGAAAGCACGCGAAGACTTACTCAAGATTAAGTTGGAGCTTGCACAGTTAGCACTTCAGAGAGCCGAACAAGAATCGGACGACGATTACATAGAAGACAGAAACTCGAACGACGAGTACGTGCGTTCCTGGCTGGAAGAGGCACCGGAACCTGTTCCTGATCAGAGAGAGACCAACGCCGCCGAGGGAGACATACAGAATAGAATAGATAGAAGCTGCGAGCAGCAATTGCCTCCCCCCGTGGACTCCGTACCGATAGTGGACTCTCGTCGAGCGCAAGTACCGGAGCAAGAGCCGAAAGTCGATGAAGTGACTAAACAGATAGCACCACCGAAGAAAATAGAAGACAATGGGGAAAATAGATTACAGCCGTTCATAACGGACTTAACAGCAGCTATAGCATCGCTAGCTGACAGGAAAACAGAACAGAATTCGTCCTCACCGTCAAAGGTCATCATGACTTTACCGAACTTCAGTGGTGCACACACAGAATGGTTGTCGTTTCGAGCCATTTACGAGACAACTCGAAGATATTTCAACGATGTCGAGAACACAGCAAGGCTCAGAAGGAGCCTACACGGACGTGCACTCGATACAGTGAGCTCAGAACTCATCGGACATGCAAGACCAGACGATATTATGAAGGAACTGGAGCTGCAATTCGGAAGACCGGACTCGATAGCGCAAGCCGAAACAGATAGACTGCGCGGACTGACACGGTGCAGCGAGAATCCGAAAGACATTTGCACGTTCGCAAGTCGAGTGAGATGTGCTATCGTCACGTTACGAGCACTGAAGAAGGATCACTACTTGATCAATGCTGAACTAATGCGAACATTGACAGAGAAGCTACCAAACTCTATTCGAGTTCAGTGGTACCGAATATATACGGAGAAGTATCAGTCATTACCTGATCTATCGTTGTTCAGCGAATTCATCACTGAACAAGCTCGCTTCTGCAGCGCATTTGCTCCCGCTGAGAACATCAACGCAACAGAGGGCCCATCAAACAGGCGTACGGCACAGAGAACCCACATAACAACAGAAAAACCGGCCGATAGATGCCGCGTATGTGGGAAAGATGGGCACATAGAACGCGATTGTCGGAAGTTCAAGGAGGGCAACAGCTACCAGAGATGGGAGCTAGCGAAGAAGCTCAATCTGTGCTATCGCTGCATGAAGTTTCGACGCGAGCGACACCAGTGCAAATCGAACAGATGTGGCATCAAGGGATGTAAAGCCAGCCACAATCGCTTACTCCATTATGAGAAGAAGCTCGCTACAGCGGCCGCCGAAAAGCCGAAGATCCTCGAACCACAAGATACCAAAGAAGTGGTTGCCAGTTCGCGAACATCGTCGAGTCACGCCTACCTCAAGATAGTACCGGTCCGGGTGATTGGACCGGCGGGAGAGGCGTCTACGTTCGCCCTTCTCGACGATGGATCAACCGTATCGTTGATAGACGAGGACCTCGCTACTCAAGTCGGAGCCGAAGGACGCATCGACCCGCTCAAGATTGGAGCGATCGGTGACACCACGATCGACACTCCTTGCTCACGCAGAGTGAC
Source organism: Lacanobia oleracea (assembly GCA_950371165.1). Taxonomy (NCBI): domain Eukaryota; kingdom Metazoa; phylum Arthropoda; class Insecta; order Lepidoptera; family Noctuidae; genus Lacanobia; species Lacanobia oleracea. Next base: position 11,737,846 of record OX493411.1, on the reverse strand, counting down.
AGTAAAGCTCGCGAGCCAGCTAAAGAACAGGGTGCCGTTCAGAGCGCGCACCATACCGAAGCTCAACCTCACGCCGCAAACAGTTAAAGAGGAAGATGTCACATACTGCAAGCATCTCAGCGACTTGAAACAACAGCTGGTGTACGAAGTCGGCGCGCCCAAGATTCTGATCGGCCAAGACAACTGGCACTTATTGTTAGCCAGTGAAGTAAGAAGAGGCCCGAAACACCAGCCCATAGCGTCACTCACGACTCTGGGATGGACCTTACATGGCGCGCACAATAGAATACTCGGTCAACAGGTGCACTATGTGAACAACACAGCATCAAGAGACGAAAACCTTGATGAACAGCTCCGAAAATATTTCGCATTAGAATCGTTAATAGTTAATCCGCAACGTCCAACTTCTGACCCCGAAAAGAAGGCAGAAGACATCTTGAAACGACACACCAAACAAATAGAAAATGGGCACATAGAAACCGCAATGCTATGGAAGCAAGAAAAATTTGAAATGCCCGATAGTTACGGGACAGCCCACAAGCGGCTTGTCTCTATAGAGAAGAAACTCGATAAAAATTCGACTCTTCGAGATAGATATACGGAACAGATGGACTCGCTCCTACAGAAAGGGTACGCCGAGAAGGCGCCCAAAAATAGTACACCAGGAAGAACCTGGTACTTACCTCATTTCGATGTCTTCAACCCAATGAAGCCAGAGAAGTTCCGTATAGTACACGACGCCGCAGCTAAATCGAATGGAATGTCTTTGAACGACTTCCTACTCACAGGGCCAGACCTGTTACAGTCGCTGCCCGGCGTCATGATGAGGTTCCGTAGACACCCCATAGCCATTTCGGGCGATATTGCCGAAATGTTTATGCAGGTGAAAGTCCGACAAGAGGACAGAGACGCCCTCCGATATCTGTGGAGAGGCGACAGAAGAGTGGGAGCTCCCGAAGAATATAGAATGACGTCAATCATATTCGGCGCGGCCAGCTCACCATGTACAGCTATCTTCGCGAAAGATTGGAACGCGAAGATGCACATAGAACAGCAACCAGAGGCAGTTGAAGCCATCATTCGTAATCATTACATGGACGATTATCTGGATAGCTACAGGACCACAGAAGAAGCGACGCGCATAGCAAAAGCGGGGAAGAAAATACACCAACAGGCCCGTTTTGAAATTAAGAAATGGGTATCGAATGACGCCAACGTCATAAAAGAAATAGAGCCGTCGCAAACGCCAACAGATGTCGTCAATATCGGCGACACAGAAAATATAGAAAAGATACTTGGTCTAATCTGGAGACCGAGTGCAGACACGCTGGGTTTCAACCTGGCCCTAGCGCGTCTACCGAGTGGAGTCTTAGAGAAAGACGTACCCACTAAAAGAGAGGCACTCAGAATAGTTATGTCATTATATGACCCGCTTGGCTTAGCCTCACCAGTCACAGTACGCGCCAAGCAAATACTCCAGGAAGCATGGAGAAGAGGAGTCGACTGGGATCAGTCACTCGATACAGACCTGGCCACATCATGGAGAGGTTGGATCCGACACTTGGAAAACCTCAAAGACATCACAGTACCGAGATGTTACCCGGGATATAGCGAAGCAACAGAGACCCAAGTCCATGTCTTCACCGACGCCAGCGAGAAAGCATTCGCCGCAGCAGTGTATTGGCGGATCTCCACGTCAGATGGCATGACGCACGTAAGCCTCGTCATGGCAAAGGCAAAGGTGGCACCACTCAAGCTGCAATCGATACCTCGACTCGAACTGCAGGCCGCGGTGATGGGAACCCGCGTGGCTGCAGCTGTGATACGCGAGCACGGAGTAAAACCGGACTCCGTAACCTACTGGTCAGACAGCAAAACCGTGCTGACCTGGATTAGAAGAGGAGCTCGAGTGTACAAGCCCTTCGTAGCCCACAGAATAGCCGCCATAGAAGAAAATAGCAAAGTCGAAGACTGGCGATGGGTACCCACGAAAAGGAACGTGGCAGACATTGCTACTCGTGACGTACCATTGGAATTCAATTCATCGCACGAATGGTATCGTGGCCCCAGCTTTCTCTATGAAGAACCGATGTCGTGGCCAACTAAAAAACCGCCGATTGACGATCAGACGGGTGAAGAGAGAACCCTAACCGTCAACGTCAAACAGAAAACAGACCGAAGACTCTCCGAGGTCATACCCGATCCGGCCAGATTCTCGAAGTGGGAACGACTCCTAAGAGCGACAGCGAACGTATTGCGCTTCGTCTCAATCACTCGAGGACCGACAGAGAAAACGTTCTATAAAAGAACACAGAAAGGCAAGGAATCGGATCCAGATTGGAGGAAACGTACAAAGACGGCTAAGCCCCCTCCTAAAGCATCAGTGACGTCCACAGTGGCGTCAAAACATAATATAATAGAAGCCGAATACCTCCGACAAGCGGAGAGGTTACTCGTGCAAACAGTACAGGAACAAATGTTCAACCGAGAACTGACGAGTCTGCGAGAGAACAAACAGATAGAAGACGACAGCCGATTGCGTCCGCTGCAAATAGAACTCACAGATGACGTCATACATCTGAGAAGTCGCATAGAAAAAACCGACGAGATAGCCGACGAAGTCAAGCGTCCGCCTATACTACACGGCGATCACCGCATCACTCAGCTGTACATAGATTGGACACACAGAAGTCTGCAACACAGTGGAACCGAGATGACAATCAACGAGGTACGTCAACACTACTGGGTTGTCAAGCTGAGGCCCACAGCGAAGATGATGGTGACACGCTGTCTGCAGTGTCGCATTCGAAAGGCACACGCTCCTGTGCCCGCCACGGGCGACCATCCGAAGACTCGCCTGGCTCATCACCAGAGACCATTTACGTACACTAGACTCGACTACTTTGGTCCACTGTCCGTCACCGTCGGTCGCCAGCACCAGAAGAGATACGTGGCCCTATTCACGTGTCTCACCACCAGGGCAGTACATCTCGAAATTGCTGCCAACCTCAGCGCAGACTCGGCAATTCTAGCTCTGCGCCGCTTCGCTGCGCGCCGGGGCTGCCCAACAGAAATATACTCCGACAACGGCACCAACATGCACGGCGCCGACAACGAGCTTCGAGACGCCTGCAGAGAAGAGGCTAGTCGTCGAGGCATCACATGGCGCTTCATAACTCCGTCCGCGCCATTCATGGGAGGCGCCTGGGAGCGCCTAGTCCGCTGCGTGAAGTCCGCATTGTACACCGTACTCACAGAGAAACACCAACGAAGAGGTGTTGTCCACACTGTTGTGTGAGGCAGAGTACGGAAAACAGCCGCCCGCTGAAATAGGTATCAGTCGCCAGCGAAGGCGATGAATCCATCACGCCGAACCACTTCCTACTCGGTGGTTCGGCCAGACTGCACCGCACCCGGCGTGTTCACCGAGCAACACGTCGACACCACGAAACTCTGGCGGCGCTCACAAGCGCTCGCCGACCAGTTCTGGCGCCGCTGGGTGAGGGAGCACTTACCCGAGCTCCAACACCGGCGGGAGCGCCACCACCGTGGCCCTGGTCTGCAGGTGGGCAACCCTGTGCTCATCGCAGACGGCCAGCTGCCTCGCAACACGTGGCCGCGAGGCCGCATCGCAGCAGTCTTCCCTTGGGCGGACCACAGGTCCGGATCGCTGAGGTGCGCATATCTGGCGGCACTCTAAAGCGTCCGGCGAAGAGGCTGATCCCGTCATCGAAATGGTCCAGAGCGTCGGAGCTACGGGCCGGAGCGACGGGCGTCGCGCCGGCGAGCTTCGAGGCAACAGTCGCCGGGGCGACGAGCGTCGCGCCGGCGAGACTCGAGGCAACAGTCACCGTGGCAACGGGCGACGCAACTACAGTCGTCGCTCACCGGCGAGATGCAGCGCCGCGCCGACATCGCAACGAGTCGTCACTGCGCTGCACGGCGGGAGAAATGTTCGCGACGGAGCATTTTGATTTATATAACTCGCATAAACAGCCTTATGTACTTATATTCGTAAGCCTATATGTTTTTTAAGTTAGAAGCTTATATACTTAAATAGCAATAGAAATGTTCGCGGAGACGCATTTAACATTGTATAACTCGCATAGATAGTACCTATGTACCTATAGTCGTAGGCCTATGTACTGAATTTAGAAGCTTATGTACTTGCATAGTGATAGTTTGTAAGCTATGTAATCAATTTAAAGTCATATGTTTGTCGTTTTCCCCAAACACGTAAAAGATGTTCCGGGGAAAACATGTTTTCAAAGAAAATTATAGTCAATAGGTAGGGCTACACATTTCCCTTACACATTCCCGATAGCACCCTGAGGGCGTGTTCTGATTGGCTGATGGAAATCAGCCAAATCGAAGGTATACAGAAAATAGTCATTTCACATTCGAACATAGTAGGGTGGTTGAAGAAAACCACCATGTACACGCACCTTCAGTGCTAAGTTTTTAGGGCATCTAGGAATTTAGGTCTTAAACCATAGGCACTGGAAAGCTGGCACTCAGCCCTATCCAGATATGTACACATCTTCATGGTCAGGCAAGGCATAAAGCCACAAAATAGATAAGAAGATAAACATAGTTTTTTATCCTCTCCCGGGTTCCTGACCTATAGTACCTCCACCCTTGGAGGGGTGGCTTGGTAAGTTGTGTAGCTGGATGGAGGGATGATGCACCTACCCGAATATAGATAGTTTCATAGCCCATGGGGCACAGTTTTTCGGGGAATCAACCCCAAATAGTAAGCAAGCTCAAAACTTGTGATATTTTTGATAGTTAAATGCAACAAGCCCACTAGTGGGCAGGGTTGAGGGGTTGATTTCCAACCCGTTCGACGGGGAATTTCGGGGGATTTGAATAGAGGTGCGTCAACCCCCATCCAGACCTAGAATAGACCTAGATATAGCCGAAAATGTCATAGAACCATAGTAAAAATTTGCAGTTAAAATAAACTGAAGCAGTTAGTGGTTTTTGGGCCTCGTTACGGTAAAGTATCCTCGTACCTTAGTAAATGGTAAAAAATAGCCAATTCGTAGTCACCGGCAGAAGAAATTATAGAATCTATAAATAGAATCACAGTACTCGCGACTTTGCCCTTAAACCATTAGCTGCAGTGTTGTCAAATTCCTGCCTATTATTTAACCCTGGTAAGCATTCACCCTGCACCCCAATCTACCCCGAAGACAGCAAGTACTTGGCAAGATAGAAGAACGTTGTACGTGTGGTGCGGAAGAGCCTTAGTTTTCGGTACAGGACGTCAGCGCGGCTGGACGTCGTCGGTCGGTCACAGTTCACTTCGGAGGAGAAGAAAAAGGATAGACCTACCCCATCACAACCCCGTTCCAGTCGATCACGCCCGTCCGGTACAGTGCTAATACGCGTAAGTATTGTATTATATTTAATTTATGTATACAACTATAAATAAAAAAAGAAAGCCCACAATATGATGGGTATTTAAATCAGAAAACTTAATCTCAAAAATTCCATTTTCATCGATAACTAGGTATCTACAAACAAATCGGCAACATCACTACCGCGACAGCGACTTCTAGGAAAAAGACTCGGATCTGTCGTACGATCGATCGTTCGATTGAACGAAAACGTGCGGCCTTTGTTGGTAAACAAATCCGAACAACACGATTGATAATATTGCAGATTTTTTAATTTAAAAGAAGTAAATAGCAATAATGTGATTAAAAATTACTTACATATGAAAGGTAATGCCATCTTTTTGTAGACTTGACGTGGCAGATCTCTTTTTGCAGCAAAATACAGAACAATTCGGCATTTTTTTACGACGTCGATTCCGTTACGCAACTAGATTTAGTCTAGTGACCTGTGCGGTTGCAACTAGTTTTATTGTAGGCCTAGGACCATGTGGACTTATACTTTGACAGAGGGGAACGCCTGCATATGGCTGCTCCCCTCCGGTTCGCCGGTGGCCTGTGTTGCTCTATGACTGCGATAAATTTAGAGACATTGTTGGTTGACAGAAAGCATTACTCCTTGCCTGTCTTATCTGATGGCAATGAAAACTTTTGTGCGGTTGCTTTAGCACAAATACTAATTGCAGCAGCAGACGAAGTTTGTACTGTAAAAAATAAAAATATTAGTACAATCCCCTCACCTCCATGTGGGACTCAGAGTGCACAGAAATTATTAAGAAGCGTAAAGAGGCTGAATACTCGTACAATATTATAACCTGGATATGTCTGATGACAATGTTGAAATCGTTACTAACCTAATTAATAAAACCAGTAAACTTTTCAAAAAAAAAATTGAATCTTGGCGTAACTTTTGCACATCAATTTCGCCGAACACGCACCCTACTCTCGTCTGGCGTAATATTCGTAGATTTAGGTCCATTTACAATAACCCTGCTCCTATTCTTGACTCTTTAGCCAGTGACTTCCAGTGAATGTTGGAGATGGAATCTTCAGATTACTGGTCTCATAAACGTGCTCCTTGGTTGATTGTCAGCTATAAAAAATCCTTTCGACTTCTTCTATTATTCACCGTTCCAATAAACTTCCAATATAGGTATAGCAGTAGTTACGAGAGTTTATAGTTTAGACCCATCATAAAATATGACTGTGTGAATAAATCAGATCCTAATTGCCATACTTTTAACCATTTTCTGTCTGAACATCTAGATACCACCACATTTTTACCGATGCCGCCAAACGTACTCCGTCGGCTTGTGTTGGGATAGGTAGGTACTTACCATTCTCAATACAACATCGTACAAAAAATCAAACTGCCTCCGGAGACTTCCGTTTTTACAGGGGAATGCTTCGACATTTTAAAAGCCGTAGAATAATATATTCGTGTTTTTAAGCTCAATAAAGCTATAATTTTTACTGACTCTCGAAGTGCTATTCTAGCCATTAATAAATCCCCTTACGAAGACAAGTCTCAGCTATCTATATTTTATTTAAATAAGAGAATTTGCGTTCAGAATAATAACTGAAGGTAACGCACTACAATTTGTATGGATTCCGGCCCACACTGGAATCCATAGCAATGAAGTGGCTGATGCTCTGGCAGGTGAAGCGGTGCATTGTGGGGACTCAGTCCCATACAAAATTAAATTTATACCTATGAGCCCATCAAGATGCCTGTGGAATTTTTTCGGGAGACCTGGAAGGTATCTTGGGATGTCAGTAGCAGATCAAAGGGACATTGCTTTTCCCTTATTCAACCCGAGATTCCGGAAAAAACATGGTTTAGCCGGGCAAAACTTGGCAAGATGGAGACCTCGGACCCTGTCGCATCCATATTAAAAAATACGGATGCGACAGGGTCCCGTTTGTTCTCCAGCCCATCTTGCCAAACTACATATTATTGACGACCGCCTTCAAGGCGACCCCCAATCCACTTTTCGCGCCAGCTTTGCTTATTAGGGCCCATGTAATAGACATTTTACGGGTCACTTATTATTGATACTTAGTATTTCCTATTAACCTTATGCCAAACCCTGGAATACGGTTGAATTATTATTTATTTCTTATGTTTTACCTCAGTTTAGCAGATAAAAGGGATGGCATAAAGGAAACTGATTAACGTGTGTGAAACGTACGCTGTGACCCATGGGCTCAAATAAAATGCACTAAAGAGCGAATTCATGGTATTCAAAGCAGGCAGTAAATGCTATAGCACAATTCCATCACTAATGCTTTGTTGTAAACCTCTGAAAACAGTTGCACATTTTAAATATTTGGGTCATTGAGTCTCAGACGACCTGAAAGATCACGTTGATGTCGAGCGGGAGCGTAGGTCGCTGGCTGTTCGATGTGAGATGTTGGCCCACAGGTTTGCACGTTGTACGGCTCAGGTTAAGGTGACTCTTTGCAAAGCCTACTGCCAATCCTTTTACAAGTGCAGCCTGTGTACGCAAAGGGCATATCGACTGTGATCTGGCAACCGGTACTATCTCAATTTTGACAACTTTACGGGATGAAGAAAAAACTTTTTGCGTAATTTTTTTCGGCATTTGGTTTATTAAATAAAAATACGTAGTTTCTAAATATTTGTATAGTACATGTTATTAAAAACAAAAGTAGCATTATATGCTTCCTTCTGAAATAAAAACGAGATAGGACAATATCTCGTATTCACTGCGCGTCGAAGTTAGTATAGGTTTAATGAAGTCGATTCTGGCGCCAAATTAAAAGTATCTGAGATGGGATTTTTGCAACGCGCTGAGTATGATATTATAGTATTAAATGGTGTTAAAAAGTGAAATCAGCAGAAAATTGAGATAGGACCGAATGCCAGTTCACGGTCGATATAGCGGCCTGCGCATACAATATGACAACACGTTCTGGTTGTTGATGGGGCTGCCGCGTTTTTGTAGCGCGTCCGGCATGTTTGCCGACGCGAACGTCGATAGTTTTTCGGCCATTATGCGCAAGAGATGTGCATTTCTGTCGCGCCGTGTTCGCGACAGCCCCAACAACATCCTTAGAACGCTGATTGAAAGGTGGGACTCTCCGATCTTGGGGCGGTGGATACGACTGCATGCAGTCAAGTAGACATTCCCCGGGATCGGCGTGCCTCATGCAGGCTATAAACCTATATTAAATATTACTAACACTAGTTCATAAGTTAACATTGTTACTAACAAATTGTGGAAGAGATTCTGAAGTAAATGTTTATAATTATTATTGTGTAGGTACACTAACCCTCCAGTGAATACAGGCCTGATGTTATGTTTTGTGTGTATCCATTTCCTGCGAATGTTTCTCGGTATGTGATTGTGTTATTGTCTTTTCCAAGGAGATTAATACTATTTCAGCTATGTGTAATAAAGGTTGGATCATAAATATAATAACTTTATTATTATATTTGTTTTTAAACCAATGCCGGGCCCATGATTGAACTTAACTATTTATTTAGTGACTAAAGATCCAATAATCTTTAGACAAGTAAGTGGTTACAAAAATTTGGGTTCCTTAGCATATACCTAATATTTTTTCTAAGATCAATTAATTTTAATACCTTGGTATTGGTACCCCTGAAATTTATGAAAAAGTTTCATAAATTTCAGGGGTACCAATGCACAGATTTCCGAATGTTAAGTTTCCTGACCTATTCAAGAGCTGGGTAACTCTTGTTGGAGGAAAATTTGGAAAAGTGAAAGTTTGTGGCTTTCATGCTGTCATCATATGCCTGAGAAGTTTGTAAATAAGCAGCTTCTAACTTATTTCTTTACTCAGTTACATATTTAAAAATTACAGGGCCGTCAATGAGTCGAGCGGATCCAGAATTACCCTCACGACTCAATTTACAACCTGTTACTGCATCACGACCAGCAGAAGGTAAATAAAATGATTATTTCGCCGCTCTATCCTGATTCTAAATTTCTTATTAAATTGATTAAATATAAATGTTACCTGCAATCTGTATAATTTAGGTATTCTATACAATACCAAGGCAATGTATAGAATACCTGGGGCGTCCAGTCAATGTTTTTTTTTTTTTTACTATTAATAGACACGCGTTTGACCACTATCTCACCTGATGGTAATCGATGATGTGGTCGAAGATGGAGCACGCTTGCCTAGAAATAACCTATTCACTCTTGATTTAAAGACTCCCAGGTTGTAGCTATCAGGAAACACAGACTCCGGCAGGGAATTCCACTCCTTAGCTGTACGCATTATGAATGTGTTCCCAAAACGTTTTGTGCGTATGGGTGGGATGTCCACCATGTACCGGTGGCGCATCGCCGTTCGTCTTGTGGTCCGATGATGGAACGGGCTTGGCGGAATTAAATTATCCAATTCCGTCGCACATTCCCCAAAATGCAACCGGTAAAAAACCGACAGGCTAGCAACTCGTCGTCGATGTTCAAGACTTTGGAGCTTGGACGCGACGAGCCTCTCATTTCCGATGATCCTCTTGGCTCGTTTCTAAATATTATTGTCCATATCTAGGCAAAGTATAAAATAAGTAATATTTCATGCATTACCTACACGTTTTGGATCGTCTATATGTATATGACTTGGGTATCTACGGCAACTCAATGGTGAGAAAGTACATTTTAATGCAAGTGGGGAAAGTTTGACAAATACAGGACTTCAATCAGCAGCTGTAAGTTAATGGTTTCATTTTATTTGCTTAATAAAACAAATTTTAACGTGTGTGAGGATTGAGGGCCCGTGATGTATTTAGTGACTCTCGCCGTACTAAGAGGAATCGATTAACGTGTGAATCATATAAATCAGCCCAGGCATAGTATAAAGAGAACCCAGTAGGTTATCTTCATACAAACGCACCGCGCGCGGCTTGTATGTGTGCGCCATAGTATCTATGCATCGACGCACGCACACTTTAACAAAATCTCGACCCGTTTCTCAGTGCGCCAGTCGGGGCTAACACTGCACGAGGTTCGCGCGTCGCGGCTTTTCGGCACCGCTAAATAAAACCAAAATGTCTGATAATCGCAGGAGAACGTATTGCTGTGTGTTTGGGTGTTTTAATAATTCATCGATTCCAGAATTGTCTCTGTTCAGATTACCTATTGAACAGGAAAGGTAAGCTAGTTACTTATTCTAGTAGATATATAATTTTTACTTGATGATGAGATACCTACTTACTTATTTTTTGTTGTATTAGTTTTCTATCACACAGAGGAAGTAGGTAGGTAGGCCTAATTTCCTACTAGAATGTATTAGGTACTTTTGATCTGTCAATTGATTTGCCGCTATTGCTTTGTTTACGTTTAGTTATGCTGATTTCTCAGTATTGTAGGTATAGTAACTAAGTACCTACCTACAGTTATAAAATCGTAATTCAAAATAAGTAATTGACTAATTGTAAATCAGATATACATATAAAGCAAAGTTCGAATCATAACAACCAATTCGATTATAGTCTAAGAGACAGTCGTTAGTTTTTTTAATGTTGTTTTGTATTTACAGTGATTCTTTTAATTATTCTTGATTATTAATGATTCTGTTTCTTTCATCGTTTAGATAAAATCGGCCTCACAAACTCTGTACCCGGACAATACAATAATATAAATTAAAATTTATCTAAAAGTGACAACCCTAAGACAGTAGGCAATTGTATCGCGGATTGGGCCGGAGATAACCTACTTGGTTCTCTTTATACTATGGCCCAGGCGTTTGGTCTATTATAGTGCTTCAAAGGAACATACATACATAGGCTGATAAACACATTACCACTCCTTTGCGTCGCGCAGTCGGGTAAAAAGGATAGATCGCAAAAAATAATTAATATTTTAAACAAGATAACGTGTATCAAGGAAGGTAGATCTATTGCTAACACGCTAAATCAAAGACGAGATATTTAATACCATCAATTCAGTAGGATTTAACAGTTGTATTATGATTAGTATTTTTGCTCAAAATGTGTTAAAAAAGTGCCGTAAGTAACCTTGGTTGGTTCTCACCGACTTTAAAAACTCTGCACTAATAGTCTTTTTTTTAATAATTAAAATAATCTTGTTATTTTTTAAATAAACCAATATTTCTTGTATCTTTCAATTAATGAATGAAAGCGAGCTCTGTAAAACACGACAGGAAGTCTAAAAAATATTAGAAACTTTACAAGTAAATATTACCATACAGGGTTACTGGTAATTCGACGTATATCCGTCAGGGGCTGATAAGGGGGGCAAAATGCAACAAATTGAACCCCCCATATGTATGGCCGGAATGCAATAGTTTTCGAGATATTTGAATTTTAAGGGTTTTTCGATATTTACCCAAAATTTGACATTTAATTTCAAATAAATAAAAGACTAATATTTTAATGGGTACCATTAAAATGATGTTGTAGCTGGCACTTCAATTAAGCTATTGACATAATTAAAACTACTTAATTTGACAAAAAAAATTAAAGTAATGAGCGAATTAAGAATAACATCTTACCAATATTTTCATTTTACGCTTCAAAAATGTTCTCTCGTCACAAAAATTTCTATGACATTAATCGTACAAATAACTAAAAAAACTTGCCTATTCTGTAAGCTTTCCAAAAAGGTATAAAAGTCAATTTTAAAATACATACCTATTGAGTAGCGTAATTAGAGACACAATAGAAAGACAATGACCGAGCGAACGCCGGCGTTCGGTCGGGGTTTAATGAATCATTACTGCTATACTCCTATTGGTCTTAGCGTGATGGTATATAGCCTGTAGCCTTCCTCGATAAATGGGCTATCCAACACTGAAAGAATTTTTCAAATCGCACCAGTAGTTCCTGAGATAAGCGCGTTCAAGTAAACAAACAAATTAATAATTCGTGGCATGGCATGTGTTTGAATCGGCGCGGGGAGAGAAAGGGTCATTTGTATTTGTATGAAATAAAATGCATTAAAAAAACACGTCAAATTTTATTAAAAATTGTACACATCTTGTTCAAAATGATCCCCTCGACTACGAATGCAGGTTCGAATTCTCTTCCTAACTTCGGTTTTTGTCACTTTTGATGTGAACGTTGTTCTCATCTGTTGCGCTGCGTTTATTATTCGCTGTCGAAGTTCTTCGACTGAATTTATTGGGGTCACATAAACTAATTCCTGCATATGACCCCAAACGTAGAAATCAAGTGGTGTGATATCAGGGCTTCGTGCTGGCCACGGAATTGGCCCTCCCCTCCCAATCCATCGGTTTGGATATCTCTCGTCTAGCTACTGTCGGACAGTAATCCGGTAATGTGCTGGGCAACCATCATGTTGAAACATGAGGTTATTTTTTATTTCTTCGGGAACATCCGCCAACAAATCGTCTAGGTTGTTTCTCAAAAACTCCTCGTAATTTTCGCCGTTCAAATTTTGGGGCAAGAAATGAGGGCCCAGCAAATAATTATCAACGACACCCATCCATACATTCAGGGAAAATCTCATTTGCGACGCAGTTTCTTTTAGTTTTTTTGGATTCCTGCCTGCTTTAGGTGCCCAAAAATGTAAGTTATGGTAATTCGTTATACCATCCCGGTCAAACTTTGACTCGTCAGTCCACAAAATTTTTCTTAGGAAATGTTCTTGGTCAGCGTCAGCGTTTAACATAAACCGAGAAAATTCAAGTCGCCTGGCAGGATCTCCCTCGTGCAATGTTTGGACAGGTTGATAATGGTACGGGTGTCTACCTGGTTGGTATATTTCTTATTGGTATATTTTTATGATATATAATATCATAAAAATATACCAATAAGAAATCGTTCACGGTAGAAACGTAAAAACTTTATTGAACAGACGGATAGATAAAATTTGACGTGAACAGTCAAATGTTGCCGTACCAGAAAAATCTCCCATCTATTTTTATAAGAAAAAAGTGTTGCTTTCTACTGGCAACCCTGATAACTGTGACGGCCAGTATTATAAGCTTTCAAAAAAAAAAGCCGTATCAAGGCAAGGATTTTCGCAAATAGGTTTTGCCTTCTCTTGCGCGGTATGAGCCAGCGTTCCATCAGACTTCAGCATAGAAGGCATCGAAGAACGGCAGAAGTTCGTCTCTTAGACAGGGACCAGTTTAGAGGGTATGCGGTGCAGAGAGTAGAGTTCCGGAAACCTCCGTTGAAAAGGGAGGATCCTCCGATCAGACGGTTGTTGTGTCAGGCGGGCAACTGCCCGATAGTTGATATTCGGGCTGATGTATATGTTCAAATCGCACACTAAACTCTGCTTGTGCGATACAGGGTTACGACGTAGTAGTTCGCTGCTAGTTGGATAGATGGCGTTGCGGTTCTTTTTGTTGCGATGTAGATTTGTTCCGTTGGTTTTTCTTGTGGCGGAATTGATGCCGCTACAGCAGAACTTTTTGCTAACTTGGCCCCAATCCGCCCAACATGGTCAAAATGCTCCTTCCGTGACACCCGTTTGCAATCCTTAGCAGCAGAATTGTACGCGTTTTCATTGCACGAACACTTGGACGTTGTGTCAGTTTGCGCACAAGACACAGGCACTGGGCTGAGCCTCGCAGCTAAGTGGGTAGTCAGAGAATAGGATAAAATACGCTTGCTTTAAAGTAATCCGTTCACTCTTGACTTCAGGAGACTATCAGGAGAGACAGACTCAGCGAATCACAGGGAAACTATTCTCAAAACGTACAACTGGAAATTCCCAGCGCCAAACTGGATCTGTATCAGTGCACTAGACTCGCTTCCTATGACCCTCTTACAGCGGCGTGCACACAGATTTAAGACAGGGTAGGCAGAAAATTGTACTCACCAAAAATACTACACGTTGGTTTTGGTTCGTCGTCTTGTCGATTGATGATGTAGGTAATTGCCAAATACCAACTCAAATATCAATTTACGGATATTCGAAGTAACCTTTCGGCGCGTTTGTTTGATGTTTTGTAATGTTTGTGTGATTTGCAAAATTTAAATAAAATCATTGAAAAGATGGTGGTGTCAGTATACTAGAAAGAAAGAAAGAAGAAAGAAAGAAAAGACGTTTATTTCGCCAAAAGCGACGCACAAAACACAAAAGAATAAGGGAATAAATAAAAACTTAACTAAAAACTAAACTAAATAACCTATTGTCACTAGGACTATGTCAGGACCGGGCACAAGTCTTTGTTCACACCACAGACAAACAGAACATAGTTCCACCATCAAAACTTCGACAGATTGTCTATGGTGCGACCGCGGCGTCCGGTGCTGCCCGTCATTGACAAGTTGACATTAAACACAAAAACAAAATAAACAAAAATTTACAATAGGTACAAAAATAAAATCGAAAACATAAATTAACAAGTAAGTTGTGCGCCGCATCCGAGCAAAAAACGGTCGTTGCTCAGCGTATGCCGCGACTCTGGACAAGCCCAGAAATCACAGCGCTGGTTTTCAGCAACCACCGGTTGAGTGGCATCCTGGCGTCCCTCCGCGAGTACTTATAAATAAACAATACAATGCAGGTAAACACTTTACATAATTAAATGAGTCAAATTAAATTTTTAATACTAATAAATAAAATTTTTCTTCTTTGCAGGAAACATAATGCATAGATGTTCGACAATACACCATACATATCCCATCATTTCCAACACAGTATGATGGCGGCCATTTGCATATTTGCTTATCTAAGTGGTGAAATTGTCATATTCCCTGTACACAACAAGAGATGAGGCGCAGAAACTGTACTGACATGGTGTTGGTGGCCGAATGGATCGCAGGTCGATTGGAACAGCCATCGACACTTCGAAAGAGACATGTGGAGATAAACGCAATGCCCAACCCCTTCAAAGTTTCACATACACACAGCTACCATGCCCCACGAATATAGGATCAACCTTGAGGGTAAGAATACTGATTCTGAACTGGGCGGAATCAACCAAAGACCACCACCACTGCTGAACTTCCATTGCCTGTAGGCCATGACCCATGAGGTAAGCAAAAGTGCTGAATGTGAGCTGATTTACACTACAAGTTATGTGGATTTTTGAATTTGCAGGAAATATTTTTTTAAAATGTTTGTAAAATGTTTTTTTGATTTCAGGACTCTGATTGGTGGAGGAAGGTCATTCCAACAGTGTGTGGCGGCATATTTGAAACTCCCCCTGAACGCTGCGGTCCCGTGATGTGGTGTGCAAAGAGGGTATGTGGAGAAACGTGGTTCATACTTGCTGTGTCTCCAACTTAGTTTCTCAAATAAATAGTGTGGTTTCTGTGTTGTGACAACTCCAAACAGTAAGCTAGCCAAATGCAACTCTCTCCTTGCTGCCATTTTCAAGATGTTATGGTCATTGATATAAGGAGTTACATGACTCCTACGTGGTATATTCACACAGAACCGTGCACATGCATTCTGTATGCGTTGTATTAGCTTTCCAGTTCTTGCTAACAGGCATGGTCCATACACCGTGTCACAATAATTTAGTCTTGATAAAACTAAGCTGTCTACTAGTTGTTTACGCAGATCAACACTCAGATGGGCTCTTATTGTATACAGAAGTTTTAACCTATAGAAACAATTTCTCATGGCATTACTGATGTGCTTCTCAAATCTCAGCTCGGGGTCCATAGTCAGACCCAGATTGCATGCCTCCTCTACCCTATCTATTTTATCCCCTCTGATAAAAACTTCTGGATTGGCCGACAGCATAGCACTGATCATTTTCCTACTTCCCAAGACCATGAATTTAGACTTCAGCGGGTTCAAAACTAGTGAGTTATCATCTGACCATTCTACTACTCTTTCTAGATCTGCATTGATTTTTTCCACTGCCTGTTTTATATCCGCTGGCTTAAATGAAATGTATAATTGAATGTCATCTGCATACATATGGTATCTGCAATGATGGAAGGATTCAACAATATCTGCACTATAAATTATATACAAAAGGGGTCCCAAAATCGATCCCTGGGGCACACCACGTGACACCTGACGAGGAGAGGATAACATAGTTGATCCATCATCCCTCTGTACTTCCACGAGCTGTGACCTTTTTTGTATGTAGCTAGCGAACCACTCTACTGTTTCCGTAGTAAAACCATAATAGGCTAATTTGGAAAGTAATAGAGTGGTGTTGATCGCATCGAAGGCCCGTGAAAAATCAAGAAGTGCAAGGATTGTTCCCTCCCCCCTATCCCGTGCTTCCAGGATATTTCCCACTACATCAGAAAGAGCTGTGGCCGTCCCGCGACCCTTCCTAAAACCAGACTGAAGGTCTGGGAGCATGTTGTTAACTTCCAGGTACTCTAGCATTTGATTGTAAACTACCCTCTCTAAAACCTTAGACAAACAAGGCAAAATACTTACAGGGCGCAGGTCTTTAAAAGAGCTTGGGTTGCTGATTTTTGGCAATGGACGCACTATAGCACATTTCCATAAGTCAGGGAAAGTGTTTGTTTCGATTGACTTATTTACTATAGTGGTGATAGCCTGGAGGGTGGTGGGTAAGGTGAGCATAATCATATCGAGACTCAGGCCATCCGTTCCCTTAGCATTCGACCCCAAGCTCTTAAGAATTTTTTCAACATCATCCTCATTAACGAGTCGCAGTTTGAAATGTGCATCCCCATATCGGTTGGTGTCAAAATATAACAGCTGTGATGGGGACAAAGTGCACTGACCGGGCACATCAAGAAAAGCCCTGTTAATCTCATCTGGGTCATTAAATTGTCCGGGGAGCGTGCCATCACTATGTTCTGAAAGAACATCGGACTTGAGATTTTTCCATAGTTTTTTGGGGTTTTTCAACTGATTATTAATGTGCCCATCAAAGTATGCCCTCTTTTCCCGCAACAGAGCAACAGAAGCATGTTTTTTTAAGTCTAAATAATATTTTTTTTTAGTGTCTTGTTTGCTCTTATCATAGTTTTTCTTTGCCTTGTCTCTTAACTTAAACATTAATTTAATATTGTCTGTTATCCAAGGTGTGGGACGGTCCCTAACTATCCTTCTCTTTATGGGGGCATGCAAGTCAAATAATTGGGTAGTAAGGGAGTTGAAACAATCTACCATACTATTCACATCAGGCAGTGAGCCTATTTGCATCCAAGGCATTGACTCCAGATCTGCTGCAAAATAGTCCTCCAAAATATCCCTTAATGGTCGATATTCAACCAGCCTAGGTTTGCTCTTGACTTTCTTAACTACAGTATCACACACTATAAATGAGTGATGACCAAGTTCACTGATATGATTAACCTGTACATTACGTACCCCTATATCAGTACAGATGACATCTATCAAGGTACTACTATTTCCTACAAAATGGGTTGGTGACTGAACTACCTGAGTTAGACCAGTGTAATTTAGGAATTCCACTAAATCCTTGGTTTTTGCACCACTTGTGTCCAATAAATTAACATTGAAATCCCCCATCACCACCAAATGATCATATGGTGCCAATGCGCTAATACTGTCAGTCAACCCATCCAAAAATTTCGACAGTTCAAACCAGGGTGGTCTATATGCAGTGCCTATCAATAACCTTTTGCCATTAATTGTTAGGTTTAACCACATCTGTTCCACACCAGAGTGTTCTGAATGTGGTCGTACACGCGCCCTTACTCCCGTCTTAATATAAAAAGCTACGCCCCCACCTCGCCCCCCGCGCATAGTCGCTGGGCGTGGCACGTGCTTCAACCTATAACCTGGAACCTTAGGCGCTCGGCCTTCCTCCCCAGGTCTCAGCCATGTCTCAGTAATTGCCATAATATCCACTGTGTTTTGTGACATAGCAATCAGGAACTCATCCTGATTAGTTGCCAGTGAGCCAGCATTAAACAAACCAAACCTCAATAATTTAGACTTAGCCATCTGAAGTTATGTAAAAAAATAAAATAAAAATAACTAATTCCATGCATATTATAATATATAATTTAGGAATAGAACTGTGTTGATGAAGTTGATATATATGTGTTTTAAATTTATTTAAATATGTTTCATGTATTTGTAGTGTATGTAAATAAAATATGTTTTGTGTTATTTCCGCAATATACTCACTTTTATAACCCCATCTCCCCTTACCATTACGAATACGACGCACAACTTTTATAAACTGAACACCTGTACTAATAAAGCTATAACTAATTACAAAACTAAAATAAAGAGCACCAAACAATGGATTATTTATTTGTTTCTGAGTAAAGTCCAATAAAATTCCCAATGTCGTCCTCAGATGTAATCCTGTGAGTGGGGTCCCCGGGTTTGTTTCGAACCAAGATGCGACCACGCTTCGACCAAACAAAGCGCCAGCCGTGCACCCCCGCAGCAGCCCTTGTTCGGCGAAACAACTGCTGGTTCAGCTTAGTCAGCCTCTCGTTGACAAAGAAGCGTACTGGCCTCCCCGCGAGACCAAGATTGTCCGTCGTAGCGCCACGCCGCACCCGAGCGCCATTTAACAGGGCGTCACGCTGGTCACGTCGAGCAAGGCGCACCATGATAGGACGAGGGCGAGGATCTGTCGATGCGGTAGGGCTAGTTGCTTTGATGTGTCTACCTCCTGCTCGCTCCACGCTCACAATGTCACGGTCATCTAGAGACACCCCCAGCTTCGTGGCAATTAGCTGGAAGAGATGTGTGGTGTTTTCTCCTTGAGCCTCAGGCACGTTTGCAATGACTAGATCGTTTGCCATCAGCTCCTGATCCCTGTCATTCAGGTCTCGCTTCAGTTGCTCCACTACGCTCTCCACAGCTCCCGAATCCGCTGATAGAGTGCAACCCTCACATCGACGTTTCTCGAGCACCTCCAACCTGGATTCAATCCCGTCCATACGATTCCTACAAGAGTCGTTGGACGCCTTCAAATCGGCCACGTCTTTCCGGAGCTCCAACACCTCCAACCGTAAGGTGCGCAATTCCTCCACCACCAACCTCAACGCAGCGCCCACGTCCCGCGGGAACTCAGGTAGTGACGCAGCCGCTGACTGAGGCGACACCTGATGTACCAGCAGTTGAGCTGCACCGGCAGGTGTTACTGGCTCCGACGTCATCATCAGCGGCGGCGTCGACAAAGGCACATCCGCCGGCTCCTCACCATGCAGCTCAGCTACCAATCCACGAACAGGTGTCTCAGCCTTATTATCCCTGCGAACGTTTTTCTTGCATTCGGGGCACTGCCCGATGGTGGCTGTGGGACCTTTCGCAGGGAGGCCGACACACGCACGGTGATAGATGCCGCCACATTTCGTGCACCTCGTCGTGTCTGTTGCCGACACAAATTTGCCGCATCCTCCACACTTAGCAGGCATTGTTTTGGCTGAGTTCGATGTAATGATTCGAGTTCAATGAACTGAATGAAAACAATCTACACTGACAGATTAACGCTGTCAAAGTAGACGTTGACAGTTATGGAAACGTAGTCGCTGACAGTTGTCGATTCAAATTAATTTAGAAAGTTGTGGGTATGAGAATATGTTCGGTGACGATTTGTTATTTATTTACACCTGATTTACAAACATTAGGAGCAATAGCGTAATTCCACCACACTATATGTTATGTATCATGTCACTACACACTTTATTAAAGACTTTAATCACTTAATCGTCGTGTTTTTATTTTTTTTTGTGCTTATCAAGTCGGACACAGATCCCACCGGTATGAACGTCAAAACGTCACTCCCTAAGTATATAGGATTGTTTTATTTGTATATTAAATCTACACGCCTATCTTTCTGTAAGAATATCTGCAATATGGAATCGTAAAAGTTGGGAAGGCGTTTTATTTCCGTAAGAAGGTTTTTTTCTATTGAAATCGTGGAAAGATCTGTAAGTCGTTGCTGGCCTTGTGTATTTCTTAAATAGGTGTGTATACGTTTTAGCGACGAGAATGACCTTTCGGTTGAAGCACTGCTCGCGGGAACTGTAACAATTAATTTTGCCAAACGCAGTACTTCGGGGGTTTTTGAATTCGGCACATTTATAAACACATTTGAGCTCATTGATAAGGCGGTCTAAGTTAAAGTCGTATAATTTATAAACATTTACGAATTGCGATACTAATTCAACCGGAAAATTGTCATTATATTTATTGAAATTTTCGCATGAAAGTAGTCCAAAAAATTTTAACTCTTTCAGATTTTTATATCGGTCGCGACATTCGATGGATATATTGTCTATAATTTCAATAAAAATCCGCTTAAAATTGCTTTTCGCGTCCACAACATTACGTTTTTGTTTTGGCGGCCCTGTGATTATTTTTACGCTTTCAAAAATTAATTCAAACCTAGATCTGAATGATTCCAAAAACGATTCAAAGTCCCTAATTTTTTTAATGCAATAAGTCACATCTGATGTCTTTTTTTGCATAATTTCGTAAAGCACATCAGTTTCTGCGAATATTTCGTTAAACACATGAAGTAAAAACTGGAATTGAAAGTCTTTTAAATTGTGTAACAAATACGAAACTTGACTTAATGTCTCACCATCCCAAGAGTCTTCGTTTTCAGCCATATCCTCAAATAAATCAATTAAATGTAAATAAGAATTGAAAATTACATTTACAGTACGCGAATTGTAAGTCCATCGAGTGTCAGCAACGCGAGGCCATATTTTATTTTATCAATACACACACCATCTGAACAACTTTCACAGACAATATTATCCATTTTTCACTCTAATCACTAAAATCCTAAATATCTGATAGCGTAAGTCACAAACTGTTCCATCACAATACACATCAAACAATATGGCTACTATTGAATATTGAAATTACGTATTAAAAAGGAAAATTGATACGACAAAAAATGATGGCCATCTAAATATATAAAATGCAATGAAACAATGTTACTTCTTAAAATATTCGCATTGCATAGCAAACTTTCGTCGGAAATGTTCGGCAAGGATCGTAATTTTTCGTGTTAGCTTTAAGAATAACTAGAACAAGCCACTGGTATTTCATGCAGTTGTGTGCGTGATTTTTGTCATTGTGTGTCAGCAAAGCCCACGTAGCTATAGGAACACACACACACACACACATAAAAATACGCATGACCACGAGTTTCCACGGAGCACACATACAAAACATTCAGAGATAAATAGTTTGTGGCTTTGCCGTGGCAAAGGCGAGGTGGCGCTAGTGCAGTAAACTGTATCGATCTTAATGATAACACCGGCACTCGATAGGTGGAGCTGATTTATGATTTAAGATTTTTATATTGTTTTGTTTATTGATGAAATAATATTAGATCTATTATCAGAACTAGGGTAGGCAGTGTCTTTCTGTCTTTATGAAAGGCACGCGACTGCCCTCTCATGGTGTTTCAAGTGTGGATGCAACACCTCCATACCCTGCGCACAGGAGCTCAGCGACGCGGCTTGGCGGCACAATACAAAGTTAATAGGACAGAGGGGCTTTCCTTTAAACTGCCTATACTAGGTACTATTTTCAAGCTCTGTACCAAAAATCAATAATTAAATAGGAGCAGTAGTTTAGTCGCAAATGATTTTTAATGTTTTTGCACCGTTTGAACACGATTTATATTTTCTAACAGCTGATTATGTCTAAGCATAGGTCATGCACCTTACAACGATAAATCTACGATGCGTTGTTGCCGCTCTGACGCATGTCGAAGGACATTCACAAAAAATTGGCAATGCAAACAAGGAAGCAATAAATACACACACACACTTGCACTTTCACATAGCGCGAGTGAGAAAAACAGAAATGGGTCAGTTTGTTGCAACCTAGTTTTTTGCGATCGGTAAGTGGGGCCTCTAAAAAACTTGGTCTTGTCAGTGCGCCGACACTGTCCATTTGGAACGTACGATTTGTCAAATTCGCGCGCTAACAATAATTGTGATTTTGTTTTGTTATTGGGATAAGACACTAAATAAGTTTAAGACAGTATTTCTTATTTTATTGTGACAGGACACGTAACTTGGGATTATTATTATTTAGTGTTAGTAATCTTTTTTGTGATTGGCTGTTTTTATGGTGGTAGGACACGTAATTAAACTTTGGTTGTGTGTGTGTGTAATTAAAGTGTTAAACAATGCCTCGTGTAACTTACACGGCGTCAGAATGCCGTGGAAACGCAGCTTTGGCTCTGCGAACGTGCAGAGAAAGGTATGGTGACAGCCGCAATTGCCCAGTGCTTGGCAACGGACAGTGATTTAATTAGAAAAATAAATAACAATATTCTCCGTCGGTACAATTTGTGCATTGATGTGAATGGAGGACACATCGTGAATTTAAAAATTTTGTGTATGTTTTTGTGCGCGTATTTCAAAACCTTACCAAACATAAAAGCCAGCGGGAGCGGAGGCTAAGTCGCCGGCCGCCCCCCGCCCCGGCCCCCGCCGAGCACACGAGATACCGCACACAGCGCTCCGGCGCGCGCGCGACGTTGCGACTGTGTTACGGTCAGTCTAATTTATTTACAAAGGGTGGTTGCGTTTTATTCTGATTTGTAAGCTATTTAGTTTGTTTGAAAAAAATATTTTCTAATTTTTGGCGCTTTTTATTTTTGTACCGTATCGAATTAATACTAAACACGAATAGTATACGTAATTTAATGCCCCTCTATCATATCAACTCAGTATGTACGGTGGTAGTACTTCCGGACGAACGTAGTCACTGACAGTGACTCCTGAAATTTCTCTTCCTGATTTTCAAGTCATTTTTCCTCTTCAGTAGCTGCGGTGAATCCAGCCTCAGAAGACTTGTTTTTCTTGCCACTTTTTGACTTGAAACCTTTATACAAGTTCCTCATATTTTTTTAATTTTCTTTTTTTTATGTCACCGTAAATAACGATCACGGCTTACAGCCACTTTTAATCTTTTAATGGGGTTTTTAAGTTTGATATTTTGTTTAGGTACTATTTTCGATTTTCTGATAGTTTTTATAAAGGTTTTACTTATTTGATCGTCAAAATGTTGTTGAGAGCTAGTCGAGTCGCTTCGAAGCGAAGTGTGGCCTATGTCCAGCAGTGGGCTATAGCCAGAGTTGATTGTTTCTTCATTTGAAGATGTACTATCCAGAGGATATTCTTTTAGTTTTTTTGTTTTATTTTGTTCTCCAGCATTGGGGCATGTAGGATCATCTTTGAACCTTGTTTTGATAACAATATCTTTGTTTCCTTCAACGTCCATTTTAGAATTTTCGTCTATTATTTGTTCTTTAATTTCTAAGATCATCATAATTTCTTCTGTCTCATCATTTTCTGGTAGTGAAAGTTCATCGTTATCACCCGACTGAACAAGTTGGGTCATGTTATTTTGGTCTTCAATTTCTACAATATGAACTGTTTCTGTAACAGTCAAAGTCTTGGGTGATATAAAACTATCTGCTTCTTCTTTTACCGTTTCGAAATATTGTTTTTGTATCTGTAATGAGAAAAATTATCATAAAAAAGCTGATTTTAAATCATGGATCTATAACTTTAGAACTTTTTTTTGCCAAATCAAAGGTATCAGTTCGGATGCGTTGCCACCCCAGAGACAAGCTGAACTGTGTGACGTGTGTTATTAACTGTGAAACGACGAGCGTAGTCACTAACAGTGAGAATACTATTACTTACTTGTTCTCCCTTTTTTATTAATCCCTGCAGCAATGATTCGCTGAACAGCGCTTTCCTTATGAACTTCGAGGCAGCTTGAAGTCTTGCAGCGCACTCCCAGCATATTAAGCTCCCAAGATTAGAACCTTTATTTTCTTCAAACTGACGAAGGGAAGAAATAAATGAAATTAGTCGCTATGTTAAATGCTATACTAACGTTCATAAGAAGTCTGTAGTCTTAGACAAACAGTCTTTTCAAGGGGTTTCGCATTTCAAGACGCGGCCTTCTCAGCGACTAGAACCTAGTGAACATATGATATGCGTAGCTACCGCCGCCTCAATGATACCGAGCCCCCGGACAACAGAGGCTCGAGGCGTGAACACAATATCTGTATGAACCAGCGCTCTAGGCGTTGAGTCGCAATATTATGCGTCCCCCGTTATTAAGGACGTTATTTTGTAGTTGTGATGTGTATGATTTTATTTGCATAAATGTATATGTGGAAAGTAATACACTGAATACCCAATTCAATCACTTTCTTATAATTTCTTTGTTTTAAATTAAATTAATTAAATTGCGAGGTGAAAGCTTCAGAAAAATCGGAATGCAAGAGCGTGTAGAGCGGGCTTTCAACTTGGGGCATCCCAGCTCGGATAGTTTACGTCCAAATGAGATGGCGGGAGCTAGAGTGAGCGAGCAAAGCAAGCGAACTTAGATCCTGTCACTTAGAAATTCGTCCGTGACCTTGAAATTGTTTTAAAAATTGTGCAGGACAATGTCTGTGTACTGTTCAGCATCAGCACTATCCAGTGTTAGCTCATATACAGATATTGGCTTCACGCGGCCCGACTTGTTAAAGCAAAATTCGTAAAACACTGTCCACAACCTCAAGCTCTTAGTAATGAATGAATAATGATGATATGAGAGAATATTACATGCTCGTAAGGTCTACTTTATTAAAAACAAAAGGTACTACTAGGATTGTTTGAAAGTCTGTGTCAAAATATCGATTGCAAAGGACATTTGAAGGAACAAACCCCCCCGTTTTAGTCCGTAAGAGTCTAACACTTCCTGATTTCTCATCCACAGGCCACAAGTCACTGCGATTTCGTTTTGGTCGTGGAGGTCCCATAAGCAGTTACTGATATTAAAATACTAGCATTCAGCTGTCTCCGGTGTACTGGAAGCTGATCAAAACATATTTAAGACAGACGAAGTTCGTAAACAGAAGGTGGCTTACCGTTATCCCAGTGGTCATCTGGAACATTGATTTCAATTCAGTGTCCCTCAAATCAAACATTTTCACGTCTAAAGCTAGACACACCCTGCACATCTGCAAATAATGTGTATTTATTTAGTAGCTTGCTTGGTATGATAATATTTATTGCTATGATAATATATCAAGATATGATTCACTTTTAGTTTTCTCTTTGTGTTTTTCGATATTCCTCAGTATCGGTCTTTCGGTGACATATACAGGTGATTTAAAAAGGCACCCATCTATGTCACCGTAAGATAATAATAAGTCTCGATTAGATTATAATTTCTCGATAATTTCATCATCTGCCTAGCCTTTTCCCAACTATATTGGGGTCGACTTCCAGTCAAACCGGATTCAGCTGAATACCAGTATTTTACGTGGAGCGGCTGCCTACCAGACCTCCGCAATCCATTAACTGGGTGACACGGTACATCTTGGCAAGACTAGAGTCAGATTTACTGGCTTCTGACAATTCGTAACGACTGCCAAAGATCTACAAATGACAGTCGGGACCAACGGCTTAACGTGCTTTCCGAGGCACGGAGGAAACTAGGTATATTAAGATGGTCACCCATCCACAGACCAACCTTGGCAAGCGTTGCTTAACCTTAAAGATCGACCCGTGCGGCTGTTATAATTTAGCCACGAGCTTCTCAATTTCTCGATAATTTATTAAGAAAAAATCGTTTTGTCTACACTAATATTATAAAGAGGAAAGATTTGTGTTTGAATTAAATAGGCTCCGAAACTACTGAACCGATTTGTAAAATTCTTTCACCATTTGAATCCTACATTATATAATATTTTCAAAAAAATTAGGGATCCGTATGAAAACTTCGATAATGTAACCCAAGGTGTGAAAAAAATACCAAAAATGATCCTTTTATTGCGTACGCTGTAGAAACTATTGACAATAGAGCAAAGTGATGTACAACAGTTTTATAGAGAACATCCGCGACCGCGACTTCGTTCGCGCAACGAAGTCGCGGTCTATCTTTACTAATATATAAAGCTCTGAAGAGTTTGTTTGTTTACTTGAACGCGCTAATCTCAGGAACTACTGGTCCGATTTGAAAAATTATTTCAGTGTTAGATAGCCCATTTATTAAGGAAGGCTATAAGTTATATATCATCACGCTAAGACCAATAGGAGCGGAGCAGTAATGAAAATTGTGACGCAGACGAAGTTTCGCGGGTCAACTAGTATAATATATCACATCCAAATTCAATAGTTTCCAATACATCCGTGTTTATTTAGAAAAAATAGTTTACATTTTCATGTGTTTTTTTTTCAATCTTATGGCGTTTGCCTTTTCCGATATCACTTACGTATTAAATTCTTCCGTTATTTACCGAGTTACTGACAGACAAAGCACAGCCGAAACTACTGGTCATAGAATGCTGAAAGGCATGAAGGTTCCTTGGGGAGTATAGGGGAGCACTAAGAGAAAATTACCCGAAATCCCGACGAGAACGGGAAAGAACTAGTAGAATTTATAATTAGGTGATAGCTAGAGATCAGATATTCAGATTAACATTCATCTGCGTAGCCTTTTCTCAACTATATTGGGGTCGACTTCCAGTCAAACCGGATTCAGCTGAATACCAGTGTTTTACGTGGAGCGGCTGCCTACCAGACCTCCACAACCCATTAACTGGGTAACACAGTACTTCATGGCAAGACTGGAGTCAGATTTACTGGCTTCTGACCATAGATATAAGAATATTTCTGTGCTTCTGACAATCCGTAACGACTGCCAAAGATCTACAAATGACAGTCGGGACCAACGGCTTAACGTGCTTTCCGAGGCACGGAGGAAACTCGTTATGTTAAGACGGTCACCCATCCACAGACCAACCTTGGTAAGCATTGCTTAACCTTCAAGATCAACCCGTGCGGCTGTTATTAATTAACATTAGCCTCAAGTTATGATGTTGGCTATTACGGGAAGATTTTTAATAAATAATAGGGTCTTTTACTGGATAGAATATTATAATTTTAATGAGTCCTTCCGTTAGATTTTGTAAAAATAATGGACACGTCTTTTTGCCATTTCAAATCGATAAAAAATCTATACTAATTATAAAGATGAAGAGTTTGTTTGTTTGCTTGAACACGCTAATCTTAGAGCCTCCTGGGCCGATTAGAAAAATTCTTTCAGTTTTAGATAGCCCATTTGTCGAGAAAGGCTATATATCATCACGTTTAGACTAATAGGAGCAGAGCAGACGAGGTTGCGTCGACTAGTGATATAGATAAAGCGCATCAAAGTTCAGCAGTGGCTTAGCGGCTGGTGACGTCACGTCGCGTCGCCTGTAAATATTGTACTATCGTCGTGACATCACCCGAGTTTTTAACGCTCTGCATCATCATCGTTTTGTTTCCGTGAAAAAAGAAAATAGGTCAATACTTTTGGAAACCTTATCTGACGTAATAATTCATTTTTTTAATAAATTACCTTATTGTTAGATTTGAACTTACTTGAGCAGTGTGTAAGTTTAGCTGTGGAGGAGGGGGCGGCTCTTGAATATTGTCATCGTCACTTGATCCAGCATCGTCAGCAGCGTCTGACAGAGCAGGGTGATTGGAGCCAGGCTGATCACCATGTTGCTCTTCTGCTGTAGCCGACTTCCAGTAAGCGGCAAGATTGCAAAGAGTGTTCTTTCTATTCTTGGGATCTAAAAAAATAACATGTAATAAATATAAATAACATATACACGATGCCATTTTAGGAGCTCAAGGCTAAAGAACACTAGCCGCACGGAACGGTCTTTAAGCTTGCCAAGGTTGGTCTGTGGATGGGTGACCATCTTAACATACCGAGTTACCTCTGTGCCTCGGAAAGCGCGTCAAGCGGTTGGTCCCGGCTGTCATTTGTAGGTCTTTTGTAGTCGTTACGGAATGTCAGAAGCCAGTAAATTTGACAGCAATCTTGCGTAAAATACTGGTATTCAGCTGAATCCGGTTTGACTGGGAGCCGACCCCAATATAGTTGGGAAAAGGCCAGGCAGATGATGAGTAAACAGTGCAGTAATGTATCCATTACTGCACTGTTTACGCTTTAAAAGAGTGACACTACTGACAGACGAAACTATTGGTTGTAGCCAGCACTCCGTAGGGGAGCACTAAAGAGGATTACCAGAAATTCTTACAGGAATGGGAAAAACGGATGACGGAGACGGAATATGCGCATACGAAGTCGAGAGCAAAAGTTAGTTACAAAAAGGTTCTATTGGATGCTGGGTCGATCACAAGGTCGGTTTACAAGGCTATACTGAAAACCACCTAAAGCCAAATTATTAGTGAATATCACAGGCTATATGTTAACCTGATATAGCCTATAACACTCACATAATATAAATACCTCCCAAGAAGTGGGCATGGGTCACCTAGTGTTACAGTATGGTACCTTTTTTTTTTTTTTTTTTTTTTAGGATGGGAAATCATCAAATGACTTCTCCCGCTCTGGGTACAGCAGGAGGGAGTGACTCTTACTGACTAAAACCCATCCGTGTTTCTCCTAGTGCCCTTTGCGTTCCAGGGTACGGTGCCTCTTTCGAACGAAGTCCGCAGCCCCAGCAGGCACTGGCCCTAGTGGGCCCCGTCTTCCGTGCTGACACGTCCTGGAGGCGCGTTGGGATCGCAGCGCGCCGCCGACCCGGGCCTGGTTCTGATCAGACGGCGAGCCACCCAATGCTCGCCGTCCGCAGACCCACGCCTACGGTGGCCGAGAATCGTCCTGCGACTCCCGACGCCCGGGGCGTCTTCTTCTGTTTCGGCGGCTAGGGCGTGAAGTTTCCCTCTCTCTCACGCGTTCGGCTTCCTCCTTTGTTAGAATTACTGCTTCGCAGAAGGAGGTGACCGCTTCCCATGTCTCGTCGCTCCGGACCATGGCTTGAACCAGGGCCGGACGCGAGAGATCCCCGCCGCCGATCGCCTCGACGAGGACACGGCGGTGCTCCGCCCAAGCAGGGCAGACCTCCACCGTATGCTCCACTGTGTCCTCCGGACGATCCTCGCAGTGTTGACACCCGGGTGTATCCTCCCGCCGTATTCGAAAAAGGTACCTCCCGAAACAACCGTGTCCGGTGAGTACCTGCGTCAAGCGGAAGGTAAGGATGCCGTGGCGCCGTTCTAGCCACTCCTCAAAGAGGGGTCTTATCGCCGCAATTGTGGCGTGCCCAGCGCTGGGTTGCGACAGTCGCTGTCTCCATACTGCCATGAGATCCTGCCGGAGTTCCGTCCGCCGTGCTGCAATTTGCCGCGGCAGAGGAGTCTCGCCCTGGCGTAGCGCCTCCACGCGCCATTCGTACATGAGTGCGAGGGCTCTCGCCTCTAGATCCCATGGCGGCAGTCCGGCAAGGAGGCTCGCTGATTCGCCAGAGACCGTGCGATATCCCCGGGCCAGCCGGATGGCCATGACCCTCTGGGACGCGTTGAGGTAACGGGCAGGTCGCTTCCTCAAAGTAGGCGCCCACACCGGCGCCCCGTAAAGGGCCATGGACCGCACGACCCCCGCGTAAAGCCTTCGGCAGGAGGCGTTTGGACCCCCTAGATTGGGTAGAAGCCGCTTGAAGGCAGCCCCGGCTCGCCCCAGTCTGGGAGCCAAACGTCGGAAGTGCTCGACAAAGTTCCACCGGCTGTCAAGGACGAGACCCAGGTACGTCATTGTCGATCCGACACCGATGTGAACCCCTCCTACTGTTATTTGGGATCCCGATAGCAACCTGTTCCGAGAACCATGAAAGCACATGGCTTCGGACTTGTGTAAGGCCACCTCGAGACCCAGCTGCCGGATCCTCTCAATGACTATCGCAACCCCGCATGTCATAGCGTCGGCCGCCGCCTGGTGCGATCTCCCTTGCGCCAATACCAGCGTGTCGTCAGCGTAGCAGACCACGCTGACGCCACTAGGGAGGTCGGCGCGCAGCACCCAGTCGTAGCCGATGTCCCACAGAGGCGGCCCCAGAACGGAACCCTGTGGAACACCGCACGACATCTCTCGCCGGTTCCACTCTCCCCGGTGACCGGGGTAGATGACGGCTCTGTCCGTCAAGTAATCCTCGACTACGCGACGAAGGTAGATCGGCACCCGGTGATACCGAAGTGCCTCCCTTTTTTTTTTTTTTTTTTTGCTGCCGGGGTGGAAAATCCTCGTGGATGTCCCTCGCCTGGGGCGGGCGAAGGGGTCTGTCAGACTCTTACTGACTAAAAACCACCCCGGTGTTCCATCTCACACTCGACCGAGGATTGTGAGAGCTAGTACGCCTTCCATAATCCCCGGCTAACCGAAGTGCCTCCCTGATGCAACTCCAGGGCAGGGTGTTGAAGGCATTGGCGATGTCTCGAGACACCGCCAAGACGACCCCGCCCCGGGAAACCGCGTCCCCCGTCGAGAGGGCTCTCACGCGCATGATGGCGTCCACCGTCGAGCGTCCCGTGCGGAAACCGAACTGGTTCTCCGCCAAATCCGGCCCCACCCTCACTAGGTGCTCGACGAGGCGGTTTGCAATTACTCTTTCAAAGAGCTTGCCCACCTCATCGAGCAGCACAATGGGCCGGTATGCGGACGGAGAGTCCGCAGGGCGCCCCGGCTTCTTAATGAGGACCAGTTTACCCATCTTCCAACGAAGGTGGAACTGGCCCCTCTCCAAGCATGCGCTTAGGAACCCTCTTAGTCGAGGCCCGAGAGCCTCCAAGGCCAGGACCCAGGCTTTTCCAGGTAAGCCATCGGGTCCTGGGGCGGTATTTTTGGCCTTCAGCCTATTAACCGCCACTCTCAGGTCTACCTCAGTCACCTCAGGAGCATCGTCATCGTCGTCATCGGTGTAGTCCGCATCGGGCACCGCAGGTGGCGGAGCCATAGGCGGGGGAGTATGCTCCCCTCGCGAGGGAAACAGAGCGCTCACCACGTCCTCCACCAGCTGGGGCCGGAGACTCTGCGTCAACGGGGGGGCCCAGGTGCGGAGCTTATTCCGCACCATTTTGTAGGGTCTTCCCCACGGGTCCCCGTTCAGAGACTCCAGCATCTCCTTGCGAGCCAGATCTTTGGCCTGCAGGATCCCTGCTTTGAGGGCGCCCTTCGCCACTTTGTACTCCTCGTACAGCTCCGCCTCTCTGACCTGCGCATCCAGAGGGCGGATGCGGCGCCTGCGGTACCTGGTGTACCGGCGCCGTGCGGCAACGCATGCCTGACGCAGCGTCGCCAGCTCTTGCGACCACCAGTACACCTGACGACGGGCGCGTCCTGGCTTAACCCGGGGCATTGCCACGTCACAAATATCGGACATGGCCTCCCGGAACCACTCCGCTTCGTCGTTGATATCAACAGGCCTGTCCGGAGGTGACACCCAGGCCTGCACGATAGAAGCTTCCAGGAGGAGCTCCCGGTCGAGCTGCTTCAGCGCCCACCGCGGACCACTCGGGGCTTGCCGGACTGGCGCGTTTGAGGTCTGGGCGGAGACGTCAAACCGGATATACCGGTGATCGGAATAGGTCTCCACCTCCTCTAATACGCGCCAGTCAATGACACGTGGTGACAGAGCAGGGCTAGCGAACGAAATGTCCACAACCGACTCCCCCTGCATCCGCACACATGTGGGGACAGAACCCCGGTTTAGGACAACCAGGCCTGTCTCCAGAGCCCAGTCCTCCACCATCCTGCCCCGTGTATCCGTATAACGGGAACCCCAAGACAAGTGCTTGGCATTGAAGTCCCCAAGAACGAGCACGGGTAGGGAACGATAACCAGCGACGACGACGCCCAACTCCATAAGGGAGTTCTGGAACTCGGCGAGAGTTCGGTTCGGGGAGAAGTACACTCCTACCACGACAATCTCCCCGAACCGTGCCGCTACGCACCCCTGTCCTCTTTTGACACTCTCGAGGGACGGGGTCCCAGCGGTGGCCGACGAAATTAGAGCCACTGAGCCGTTTAGGTCCCCTACCCAGTCATCCCTGGGCGGGACAAAGTACGGCTCAGCGACCACGGCGATGTTAATCAACCACTGCGCAATGCTCTGGACCAGCAGGTCCTGAGCGGCGGCGCAGTGGTTAATGTTCGCCTGGAGGAGCCGTAATGGAGCCGTTGTTAGCACTCCATTTCATCCTCCTCTTGAGCCCCCTGTGAAGGCTCCACCGCGGCAGCCGCAGTGGCATCGGTGGTGGTAGCAGCAGCGACAGTGGTGGCGGCTGCGGCAGAGACAGCGGCAGTGGAGGGTCTCTTCTTACTCCCGGCCTTGGTAGGTGGAGCGCAGGCCTCGCCCCCAGCCCAGTGATCGGCCGGCTTGCCAGCTGACGCACATATGACGCAGTGCGGCGTGGCGTTACAAGAGCCGGCCCTATGACCGGGCTGACCACAACGGAAACAACGATCGCTGTAGTCCACTTCCGAGGTACACTGAGCTCAGACGTGGTTGCCCACTAGGCAACGGAAGCACCTCAGAGGTCTGGGTTCCAGCAGTTTGACCTGCGCAGAAACCCAACCGACCAGGAGCCTTCGGCCCTCCGATATTTTCTTGGCCGCCTTCACAGGGCAGCTCACCACGACGGTTTGCATGCCCGTGTGGTCAGGACGTACAGTGCCTGCCTTCACCTGCTCAGCCGAGCACTCCCCAGTCCTGACGATGGTGGCCACAACCTCTTCCTCCGTGATGGAGTCGTCCAGGCCCAAGATGCGCAACTCAACACACTTGGTGGGCCTGTACACTCGGACCTCATCCGCATTTAAGGACGCCCTGAGCCTTTCGGCTAGAGCGTCAGCGGAGCCGCTAGCTGCACCGGGGATCTCCAACATCCGAGCCCCGGTCATTGTCATCTTGAACCGAAGGCCTCCAGTGATTCCGAGCTCCTTCAGGTCCACCGTCTCCTTTGCCTTCGTGATGACGTCACGGTAAGTCGTACCCCTCTTCTCCGCGTCCGGCTGTAGTGTGACAACCACAGCAGCGGTCTCCGGAGTGCGGAGCATAGCCGCGATGCTTCTCGCTTTGTGTTGCCGCTTCCTCTGTCGTTTTCTAGCCGCTCTGGCTGCCTTTGCTGTCTTCTTTTTCTCCCCGGCCACTTGCCATCCGGCTTCGGCCGCAGGAGAATTTGAAGGCGGGGTTTTGGAAGTCAGGGCTGGCTTTTGAACCTTCGCCGCTTGTGCCTGTGCAGCCGCTCCGCCCTTTTTCTGCCTAGCCGGTGCCGAAGGAGTCGGCCCGGCTCCTCGGTTGGCCTGGCCTGAGGACTCCGGATAGGCAGCCACGGCGGCTGCGTACGAGGCCACCTTCTTCTGGCCCGAGGCCTTCTGGCTCGCTGCTAGCGGAGGGCGCAACACGATGCCCTCCAGGGTGGAGAATCGTTCCTGGAACCGCTCCTGGAAGGCAACCAGCTCTTGCCGGACCAGGTTCAACAAGTTGTCCTCCGCAGGCACAGGCTGGCTTTGCCTGCGCTTGCAGCCGCCAGGCGGGTGACCTCCGCCCGCAGCTTGGACATTTCGTCCGACGGAGGCCCGCAACGGTTGGCTTTCGCTGCCGCCAAAATGGAGGCCGAGGCCGTACTTATAGCCTTGTCTTTGGAAGCCTTCGACCTCTTCTTGGCCACCTCACGGATCGCGGCCTCCACGACCTCCGCAAACCTGGCCTGACGCTCCAGATTGGAGCCGCCATCGGTGTCCGGCTCACCGCCGGAAGATTCCGAAGGGAGAGCCCTCCGACCGGTCGCTCCAGGGTGGCATCCCTCCTCGGCGAGTCTTGCGGCTCGCTGGGCGGCCTCTTGGGAGGCGAGCCCCCTCCCCCTGCCCCCTTCTCGGCCGTTTCCCCTCCTACTGGTGGGGATTTTTCGGGGCGAGGCCACTTCTCCGTTAGAGGTCGACCCCTGGTCGTCCTCCGGTCTGGGCCGCTTACGGAGGAACTTAGAGTTCTCCGCAGCAGCCCCCACTCTCTCGTCTCTAGAGCTCGCCGAGCTGATGCCTGACGCAGAGTCAGAATCTGACCCCGCATCTCCTCGACGCTCAAGCGAGCCCTTCCTCCAAAGTTTGGA
Organism: Lacanobia oleracea; assembly: GCA_950371165.1. Taxonomy (NCBI): domain Eukaryota; kingdom Metazoa; phylum Arthropoda; class Insecta; order Lepidoptera; family Noctuidae; genus Lacanobia; species Lacanobia oleracea. Next base: position 11,703,631 of record OX493411.1, on the reverse strand, counting down.
AGGAATCTCCACGCTGCGCTCGCTCGAAACCTTCTCGGGCGTTTCTAAATTAAAACTGATCAGTTCCTTAAAGGATACTGATCGGGAGCCTCCTCGGCTCCTGCTGCCACTGGCAATCGGTAGACATACGTTGCCCCCCCCCCAGAATACGAGGGGCATGACGCCTCCAAAGGAGGCGTGGCGGATTCTCCAGCTGCTGAGCAGCTGGTACCGCCCTGGGGTAATGTTTTTTCGTCTGTCCTTTCCATGATGTGTTCCTTTTAAAGGGTGTGGTCCCCATCTTCTCCCTTCTCTCTCCTCCCTTCTCCTTTCCTTCTTGCTTGCTCACTGCCCTCAAAGTCACGTCTGATAACCAGACGCGTACCAGAGAACAGTGAGCAAGATTCCTTCCTATGAAACGCACACTGTCCGAAAACCCGAGCACAACAGCTCGGGTTTTCGGACGGTGTACCCCTCTCGTGTCCCTCTTTGTCTGGTCTCTCACTTGAACCTTTCCGGCATGAGTAACTCTACCGGCAGAGCTCCAAGATCATTGAGACACAAGCCTCACCACGACGGCAACGTGGGAACACCCTCGGTGGGGACAGTATAGTACCTAGAGTGTATTTCTTTATGCACATATGACAATTTAAACAAACCTGGCATATTAAGTGTTGGCACAGCAATGTTGCTGATTTTGTTATTACGACATAGATATTTATCTTCAAAGTGTGAGCGGCATACACGGCGGTACTTAAATATGTGCTCATTTTTCAAGCCCAAGATATCACCACCAATTGCATAAAGCCATGTGTTGAAGATCTTTTTCAGGATTCGGGAACCCATGGAGCACTCGATGCATACCTAAAACAAATAATAATGAAATGATAATAATTTTATGTTGTTGGCTTACTATACGCTTTGGTGAAGACTGTAAGTATAGTAAGCAATTGTTACAAAATAAATAAATAAAGTATGGAAATAACTAAGTTTACAAATAGTGGACCTCGGGGAATTTGGGGTACATTGAATGCAATTAAAAACCTAAAATTAGATTGGTTAGCTACTAATTTGGCCCTTACATAGAAGCTAAAACTCAAGTGGCTGCAAAGAAGTTGGGGATTGTGGCTAAGGTGAGACGGTACTTCACGCCGGAACAGCTGCTCAAACTCTATCAAGCGCAAGTTCGGTCGTGTATGGAATACTGCTCTCATCTTTGGGATGGATCTGCCAGATACCAGCTAGATGCCCTTGAGTCAATTGAGAAGCGAGCCAAGAGGATCATCGGCAATGAGAGGCTCGTCGCGTCGAAGCTCCAAAGTAGAATAGAATAGAAAAACATTTATTCAGCACAGACACAAACGCACAGCGACAAAGAAAAACAAAAGTAATAGTTAGCAGGTACACATTGAGCTGAGCGTGCCCATGCCGAAAGGGTAACCATCTCAGCATTTGCTGGGCGTCAGACACCCAGCGCTGGTTTTCAGTTGGCACCCCGCAGTGACACACGGACGAAGGTAAATACAATAAACAAAATACTTAAATATTCTAAAATAAAAATAAATCGCAATTAAATACAGTAATAAGTATAAAACTAATACAGTTAAAAATAATATTTAAATATCTGTGTAGTGTGTGTAGAACAAATGCGTCTTACTCTCTATGGTTTTACTGCCAACATGGCGCACCAGTCGACCAATAGCAAGCCACCGGGCTGGTTGATTTTAGACGTATTTAACGTCATCGAATTATGGTCATCGTGCTATTTTATACACATAAGAATTCATGTATTCTGTAGAAATAAATTACAATTATTGTCATAGCTTATAATAAAACCTACTATTTTAGTAGGAATCAGGTCAGTTCAGTCACACAAAATTCTCAATGTTTGATTTAGCTTAGTGCCATCTGTCGGAATTGTTTTTAAAAATAGGTGGAGAGCGCCATCTTATATCTACAGTAAGAAAATATCCACATTATAATCCGACAAAATATAAAAACATCTTTCACCTTGTTCACTTCTGGACTATTAAATCACTTCTTAATTTAGTATCATTGCAACCACTGACTTCCGCGCTTTTTTGCACTAAGATTGAACCGCCTGAATAAATGTAAACAAATTGGGAATGGGAATATTATTGTCTAATGCAAAGACTACTATAGTAGGTATATGGTTTAATGTGAATAATAGATTTTCATTCAAATCACGTTATATTATAAAAAAATCTCAGTTTCTAACCAATATACTAAGTTTAAGTTTATTCAGTGAGTGGTTGATCGATGATTTAAAATAAAAGAAAATATTAGTATATTCGTTGTTCACTGAATAACAAACATAAAGCATGAGGTGCTGTGTACAGAATTGTTTGAATGATGACTCTAAAAAAACTAATAAAAGCCTTGGAATCACATTTCATAAGTAAGTACCCAACCTTTGAATTCCTAAATAGTAAGTGATATCACTCGCTAAAAAACCCTTGAAGTTGTTAACAGCAGCGGGTCTAAAAAAAACACTTTAGTTACAACAATCTGTCAAATTCCATTTCCATCCAATTTTTGTTATAGCGGCTGCAGAAATACAAACTTTGTGAAAATTTACAGCAGAGCATCAGCAATAGGGTTCCGTTGTTAACCCTTTGGGTACGGAGCCTTAATAAAAAGCTACCTAGGATTAGTTTTCATAAATTCCTCAATGATTTCATTAGGTTGTGGGCCCCACATAATCGAACAAAGTCATTAAGGCCCTTGCTATAGAGACCATTTTAAAGTACCATACCAGAGATTATGTATGAGGAGCTTATGGCTAGATAATAACAGCCACACAAGTCGATCTTCAAGGTTAAGCTGACACCTAGGTAGCCTTTTGAAATTTCGGTGTCGAATAGAGGTGGCAATGAAAGTGTTAAGCCATTGGTCCTGGTTGTCATTTGTAGATCTTTGGCAGTCATTATGTATAGTCCGATGCCAGTCAAACTGACTCCAGTCTTACCATGAAGTACCATGTTACCTAGTTAATGGGTTGTGGAGGTCTGGTAGCCGCTCTACGTAAGATACTGGTATTCAGCTAAATCCGGTTTGACTAGAAGCTGACTCCAATATAGGTAAAGGAAAGGGCTAGGCAGATGATGACCAGAGGTTATGTATCTGATCTTGACACAGTTGGAAAAAGGCTAAAATACATAATTATAGACCTTAGTAAGTTGTGATTAGTATAAATAAAATTGTTTTAAGACTTGTATACATGTATGGTACGTTTCAGAATACCAAAGGACCCAGACCATTCTGCTGCATGGTTAAAAGCCATAGCTAGTGCGGGTTGCAGAATGAATAAATGTATCGTAGTGTGTTCTGAACATTTTCTACCAGAAGACTTTGATGAAACACGGCCGAATCAGCGGAGAGTCAGAAGTGGAGTTGTTCCTACTCTGGTGAGATAATCAAAAATTCACTTTTAAGTATGAATATTTATCTATTTCATCACAAAATTGCAGACTTAATCTTTAATGATTATGACATAATTTTATCTTTTCTAGATTTATTATGAAAAAATTGTTTTGTCTACAACAAATCCTATCCAAATTCAGTAGTTTCTAATACCTATATCTGTGGCTAAGGCTGCTTTTCACCAGAGATGTGCTCTGCTACGTTGCTATGGATGCGTTTGATATCCACCAATCATATTCATTGGTCCACATAGCGTAGCACTGGTGGAAATAGATTCAACTAAGCTACGTTTATTGTGATGGGTAAAAAAATTTAAACTCGCGTCAGGACACGTGACCTGATCGAAAATTCGTAAGACGGAGGGAGACAAGGACGTATTCAAGTTTTCACTTCTGCCGGCACTCCCGGAGTGCAACCCGTTGTTTTTATATGGTAGGACGCGTGCTGTGGATGCATGCTATGGATGCGTACTATGGGTGGTCGCGAGGTGTTTAGCTATGTGCAGAGCAGTGTGTGAGTTCCCTTTTGTCGATACACCGCATAGCTTGAGCTTTTTTTTTTTTTTTTTTTTACTATTGATAGGCACGCGTTTGACCACTATCTCACCTGATGGTAAGGATGTGGTCGAAGATGGAGCACGCTTGCCTAGAAATAACCTATTCACTCTTGATTTAAAGACTCCCAGGTTGTAGCTATCAGGAAACACAGACTCCGGCAGGGAATTCCACTCCTTAGCTGTACGCACTATGAATGTGTTCCCAAAACGTTTTGTGCGTATGGGTGGGATGTCCACCATGTACCGGTGGCGCATCGCCGTTCGTCTTGTGTGAGCTGCGCATCTTCCTCGCACAGCTACATAGCTTAGCATCACAGGAAACGGTTACATACAGTTTCGTAGCTTAGCTTTTATATTCTCGCATATTAGCTGCATAGCACATCTCTGGTAGAATAGCACCCTTATTAAAAAAAAATATTTTACTTTTTCATGCGATATTTTACAATTCTACGACGCTTGCAATTTTCCAGTGACATCTACACAGTTACATACTTAATATTATAAAGAGGAAAGGTATTTTTGCTTGTTTGTACCGAACAGGCTCCAAAAACTACTGGACCATATTAAGGTGGAAGCGCCAGGGTAGCCCGCGAAATTAAATATTTTCATGTTTTTTGCAATTTTTTGATTTTTATTGTTTTGTATTTGTTTCGCGGGCTACCCTGGCGCATCCACCTTAAACCATTTTTTCACCCATAGAAAGCTATATTATCAGGAAGCAATATAAGCTATTTTTTTTTTTAATTTGAGATCCATACGAACATTGCAGCGCGCACGAAGTCGCGGGTAAAGAGCTAGTACTAAAACGTTTTGAATATTAACTTTTACAAAGTAATTGTCAAGAATAAATTAAATCACAGGCAGACAGAGTCAGTAGATAAACAGTAGAGTAGAGAGGGTATCCATTTTTTTAAGATTTATTTTTAATTTTTTTGTTATCCAAAAAATTCGAAGTGCATTTACTAGGGCATGTGGGGTATCATATGAAAGTGCGCTGTTAGCACATTCACAATTGTCTTTTCTTATTTTTTATGCCGCATAGTTTTTTACTTTTGATGAAAACTTAAAAAAATATTCCCCCCCGTATCTCCGAAGTTAGCATAGTTGTCTTTTGTATTTTTTAGGCCGCATAGTTTTTTACTATTGACGAAAACTTAAAAAAAAATATTCCCCCCCCCCCCCTTATCTCCGAAGTTAGCATAGACAGTTTCTGAAATTATTTTATGTGATAGAAGTTAATGTAAAGATTATAGGAAAAATAAAGCGATAAAAAAAATGTATATAAATACATTAGTTCCACTATGGGTCAAGAGATGGCGCTGATCTAATACTGCAATATAATAATATTCTTTACCGCAGTGTTAAAATGATGGTACGGACGGAACCGTCGCGCTAGTCAGACTCGCTCTTGACCGGTTTATTTACTTACTGAAACTTGTTACTTCTTCACCTATTAACTGTCAAAATTTGGATTCAAATTCATACAACTTCGTTTGACTGAACACTAACAGAAGTTCTTTTTCTCAGATGACACCTCTTAATCAGGAAGAATTTAAGGTAAGTCAGCCAGTAAAATATTTTTTTTATGGAGATGATCTATACATATAATAAAATCGTAAACCAACCGTGTCTGTACATTGAATATTTTTGCATAAAAATTACATAGAAAAGTTAGGAAAAAGATACAAAAAACAAATAAGCTATTTTTGAAATTTTTGTCTGTTTGTCTGTTGGTCTGTTTGTCTGTTTATCTGTTTGTCTGTTTGTCTGTGCGTTTGAGGCAGCATCACGCATAAATTACAGATTGGGTTACAAATCTAGGTACTTAAAAATATTAAGTGATAACCCGAGTAACATTTAGCGTTTATTTCATCAAAATCGACCCGCAAAATAAAAAGATATTGAATTTTTAAGTTTAGGAGGAAACTTCATCGAGCGCTAAAATAGGTAGTTTTCATTGAGACTCCAGAGACTTGCAATGCCATCTATTGAGAATAATAGTAGTAACAAATGTGTGAAACGAACTTCAAAACATATTGTTGAGTTATTTGATAAACTCTTAATATTATGTAGCAAGCAAAAGAAAAGTGAACATGTTATTATCATAATATTATTATTTATCGTAACATGTGGGCTCCTAAGTTCAAACTCATTTTTGACAGTTTAACTACATTGTCGATAGATGGCGATGTACTGATGACGCGTTTTTCTGAATCGCGGTGTTAAGATTCTCCTCAGGAATATGACCTCAGCCCATGAAAATAATTTTTTGGATTTGTTTTCCCACGGGTCGATCAGGTTAAGCTACGCTTGCCAAGGTTGGTCTGATGGATGGGTGACCATCTTGGTGACCAATTGACCATTTAAATTTTCTGAGATTCCAATGAGACTCCGAGATTTTAGGCGTACCTTGAATATAACAGTGAACCAGTCACACGGGTCGATCTTCAAGGTTAAGCAACACTTGCCGAGGTCGGTCTTAGGATGGGTGACCATTTAAAAAAAAATCCTACAGGAATGGGAAAAACCGGTATTCGCGCGTACGAAGTCGCGGGCAAAAGCTAATATATACCTAAAGACAATTTTCGACTATCACGCGGGCAAGCCGCTGGCAGAAGCTGGGCTTTGGCCGTCGGACTTTGAACTCTATAACTCTTTCATTTACGTACGGTTTTCGCTTGAGCTTACGCACACATGCACGGACCGCATAGAATACCTGAACCAAAAGCTCGGTGCGCTCTCAAGATCGTTTACTATATTAAAATGACTAATATTTTCAGGTGTGCAGAGTGTGCCTAGCTTTAGATGTCAAAATGTATGATTTTAAGGAGTTCAAATTGAGTGAAATGTTCCTGAATATTACGGGGATATCGGTAAGTCGTAGATGTGCAGTGCAATACTTACCTATTTATTGGATTAAGCTACTACTTTTTAGGGTCCCACACTTGGGTGGAACTGAAGTGTGGAAGTTAGTTGGCTAACGGAACCTTATTAAGTTATTACTAAGCCTCCGCTGTCCGTCCGTCCGTCCGTCTGTCAGCGGGCTGTATCTCAAGAACCGTAATAGAGGTAGAGAGGTGATCACAGATTGTGTATTTTTATTGCCGCTATAACAACAAATAATAAAAAATAAGGTTTATGGTACGGTAACCTTCGTGTGCGAGTCAGACTCGCACTTGGCTGGTTTTTGTTATTTTTAAGGATGGAAAATCATCAAATGACTCCTCCCGCTCTGGACGGAGATGAACGACATGTCAGACTTTTTTTTTAATATTGATAGGCACGCGTTTGACCACTATCTCACCTGGTAAGCGAGAATGTTTTCGAAGATGGAGCACGCTTGCCTAGAAATAACCTATTCACTCTTGATTTAAAGACTCCCAGGTTGTAGCTATCAGGAAACACAGACTCCGGCAGGGAATTCCACTCGTTTGTGCGTATGGGTGGATTGTCCACCATGTACCGGTGGCGCATCGCCGTTCGTCTTGTGGTCCGATGATGGAACGGGCTTGGCGGAATTAAATTATGCAATTCCGTCGCACATTCCCCAAAATGCAACCGGTAAAAAACCGACAGGCTAGCAACGTTCCAAAGCGTAGATCTCTATGGAGAAGAAGCATATGCAAGAAACTCCACGGACACCCTTTTAAATCATGTTCTGTTTAACAAAATTCAAAGTTACATATACTTGTTGCTTCTGCTTGTGAGGACAGTGCAAAGGAAAAAAAAAGCTTATTATAAGAATTTAAAATATAAAGATTAAAATAAGCCAATGACAGTTAAGAGATGACCAGTCTCAACCGACGGCGCGCGTTCACGAACATGACGCGTGTATCGGCACCATTCAGCTCAACCATTTCGAAGGGAACCGAATGATCCAACCCACGCGCCGCCATCAGCGAGACATTTGAGTGAGCATGACATGCTCTCAACCACCATGCTCGTTCATGTCCAACAAGTAAAAGTATAACTAATCACATAATATGTAAATTTGTAATGTAAATTTTGAAAATGTGAGTACCTTGAAGCCATTTCATGGTACTCACGTTTACAAAATTTGAAAAATATGCTTCAGCTTTACACAAAACTATGGTTGTCAATGACCACATAATCTATACTACTCTGTTAAGAAAGTACCGGGAAAAGATCAATAATACACAAAATGTCTGTTATTCATCCAAATTTATTTTATCACCTTCAAAGTATGCTCCTTTAGAAACGATACACTTGCGCCAACGAATAATCCATTCATCAAAACATTTTTTAAACGCTGCTTCCGGAATTGAGTTTAGTTCTCGCCGCGAATTCTCCTTTATGTCTTCTATCGATTGAAAACGGGTGCAACGAAGTGGTAATTTGAGTTTAGGAAAAAGAAAAAAGTCAGCAGGAGCCATATCTGGTGAATATGGTGGTTGCTGGATGGTATTTGTTGAGTGTTTGGTTAAAAATTCGTTCACAATGATAGCCTTGTGCGAAGGCGCATTGTCGTGGTGCAAAATCCAAGAATTTTCTTTCCACAAATCTGGCCTTTTTCGTCGAATTTGCTCTCTTAAACGCTGCATAACGCTCAAATGTGGTTTTTTCGGTTTCGGTTCAGTTGGAAGGCGCCACTCCGAAGCTTGTTGACTAGTTTGCATGTCAAACTCGTAAACCCACGTCTCGTCACCAGTAACAATGCGTTTCATGAATGTTGGGTCCGAACTGACTCGTTCTAGCATGTCCTCAGCGACTTTCATGCGATTGAGTTTTTGGAGAAAATTCAGATCTTTTGGGACTAGCCGAGCAGCAACATGTTTCATACCCAAATGATTAGTTAAAATGGTACGGATCGACTCGTGAGATACAGAAAGTTCGGCGGCTATCTCTCTCAGAGTTGAATGGGGATTTTCAGTCACTATTTCCTTCACTTTTGCGATGTTAACTTCAGTTGCAGACGTTGACGGCCTACCAGAGCGAGGCAAATCTTCCATCACATCTCGACCGCTTTTGAACGCTTTGAACCACTCATAAGCACGAGTTTTTGATAAAGTCGATTCACCGTAAGCCTTCAGTAACATTTTCAGTGACTCCGAACACGAAATTCCATTGGCGATGCAAAATTTAAGACAAACTCTTTGTTCGATATTTTTGTCCATTATGAAATTCGCAATACACACTTTATATGATATTACTAAAACCAGCACTGTATTTAATATAAATAACAGATGCAACTCAAACTCCGCGCCAAAATGGAAAACAGTTGTGCCAATCTAACAACTACAAAAAAACAAAAATTTTAATTTGGAACCATAAACAAATCATCCATTCCCGATACTTTTTTGACTGAATGTACATATAATAAAATCGTAGACCAACCGTGTCTGTACATTGAATATTTTTGCATAAAAATTACATAGAAAAGGAAAAAGATACAAAACACAAATTTGCTACTTTTGACATTTTTGTCTGTTTGTCTGTGCGTTTGAGGGAGCATCACGCATAAATCACAGATTCGGTTCCAAATCTAGGTACTTAAGTATATTAAACGTCGTTATTCAAGGCTTTGAAGATTTGACTCAATCAGTGCAATATTGCCATTGCCGATTCCTTTTTTATTTATTTAATAAGTAAGGCACATCAACGAAATATTTACAATTAAGGATAACAATAACAGGCAATCGCAAATCTTAAATTCTGTGTAAATACATCACTTATAGGTATGCACAACATTTCTTTGAATACAAAGTATTTTTCCCCATATTTCAATCGATAGGTATCTGTTTAAAGATTTGTCGATAGGTATCTGTCTAAAGCTCATCCCAGGGGGGGAAAGCAGCGTTTCCACCAGAGAGGTGCGAGGATGCGTAGCGCGGGATAAGTTTGTTATGAACCAATGAACCGCCTCATTTACCTATCCTCGCTCAGCGCAATAACAAAGACATGCCGCTTCTCTACGCATCCTCGCATCTCTTCTGGAACCTAAAACTCGCTCCAGCCAATTATGTCAAACTGGCGCGAACAATTACCTGCCGGCAACTCACTCTTAAAGTGGAATAGACATCAAAACATGACCTACTACCATTGATTCTGGACCACCTTCTAAAGTAGTGTTCCTTTGCCAGGTTATCGACAAGACAGAGAGCGTACTTCGTCGCGTATGCTGGGAGTGCGCTGCTCGGCTCACTGCGGCTTCCGCGTTTAGAGACAAAGCGCTGTTCACCGATGCACTGCTGAAAGATCTAGTGCACATTAACAATTCCGTCATCTCGACTTTAAAACAGTGTCACAGTGCTCTAAAATCAAGTCTTACAATTCAAACTTTACTCACCTCTTCTGATATTGAATGCGACGATCCTGGAGCCAAAAAAAAAGAAAAAGAAATCTTAAGTAATGATGAGACACCAATAAAGAAAAGAAAAACCAAAATAAAAGTTAGTATAGAAGAAAAGGAGACAGAATTTGAGCCCTGGATAGATGTTCCTGTAAAAACTGAGATTGAATCTGATCCTATAGCTGAAAACACTTATGACAATCGTCAAATCAATACATTTTCTGAGCAAATACATTTTGATGATAGTTTAACGTCTCCTAGAGATAATAGTGAAGATGAAACAAGAAAATTTGAAGTACAAACTAATAATAATGATAAAATTTACAGAGAAGATACAGAAATGTTTAATGTACCGATAATAAATAAAGAAGGCAATATAGTTTTAGTACGAGATCATGTAGAAGTTAAACCAAAACTTCATATGGTCGGTAGTATCGTTGAGGCCACATGTATAGAAGACGCTCAGTATACAGTAAAAGAGGTGTCTGTTAAAAACGCGGAGAAAAAGATAAGCAAACAGGCGGGGACTATTCAGAAAGGCTGTGAGAGTGTCGGTGTTGCAGTTAGAACTACGAATGTAAAAGCAAGTATTAGGTAAGAAAATGTTCTTCTCATATACAATGACAAGTAATATGAAAATTACTCATGGCATTTGAAAACCAATGGCCGATTAGCAACGTCTTTTTAACCGACTAAACAATAATTAGTCATTCCAATATTTGTAAATGTGTGAGTATCATGTACCAATTTATTTAGAAAATTTATAAGTCTACCTCTGCATACCCTAGGTGCATGGTCCTCACATATAAAAAAAAAAATTGTATACTTACCAAATATTGTAAAAGATTAATTGAAAAGAGTAACTATGGAGTTTCTTGTCCATTCTTCTCCATAAGAATCTACCTTTCCGAATGGACAGTAGAGTCACTTCAGAACTTTTATATATTTGAAATGTGAATGACGTTCAAAAGTGCCGTTTAATGGCCTAATTGGAATAAACGTTTTGACTTTGACTTTGACTTTGACCGACATCCAAAAAAGGAGGAGGTTGTACGTACACCAATTACTTCGATGTTTGTGATCCGATTTCTGTGTTTTTTTTTTCTTTTTTAGTTCGATGCGGCATACTTGCTATTTGGCCCCGGAAAAATTTAATTCAGTTTGGCTCAGTAGTTTTTATTTTATGCTAATTTGAGTTTCTGGGTAGACTAGACAATGACGTCGTCCAATGATCACTACTTAAAGATGAAAAATAAAAAGTTCTTTCCAAAAAAATATCACCGACTTCAAACAGAACACTACAAAGTATAAAATAACTTTAATTTCAAGTCGGTTTTTAATCGAAAATTTTTGTGCCTTTGTACCATGTTAGGCTGCGTTTCCACCTGGTGCTCGTGGCTAAAAAATAACAGCCGCACAGGTCGATCTTTAAGGTTAAGCAACGCTTGCCAAGGTTGGTCTGTGCATGGGTGACCATCTTAACATACCGAGTTTCCTCCGTGCCTCGGAAAGCACGATAAGCTGTTGGTCCCGGCTGTCATTTGTAGAACTTAGTCGTTACGGATTGTCAGAAGCCAGTAAATCTGACTCCAGTCTTGCAAAGAAATACCGTGTTACCCATTTAATGGGTTGTGGAGGTCTGGTAGGCAGCCGCTTCACGTAAAATACTGGTATTCAGCTGAATCCGGTTTGACTGGAAGCCGACCCCAATATAGTTGGGAAAAGGCTAGGCAGATGATGATGATGATGAGGCTGCGATTCCACCAGGGATGTGCGAGTGTGAGGATGCGTAGGATCTGTTAAGAACCAACAGAACCGCTTGCGCTGAGCGAGGCTAGGTACATGGAGCGATTCTATTGGCTCTTTGAAACAAACACATCCCTCTATACGCATCCTCGGACATACGTGGTGGAAACGCAGTCTCAGTTCGGTCGGTGCAACACTTTCTTCCATTCCCCTTTGTCAACCGATACGTTTTCGTTCACCTCCTTTTCTTTCGTGTAATTCCTCACTCATATATCCATCTTTTCTTTGGGCTTCTCCCTTTGCACATTACATTTGTATTCATCTCTTAGTCACAAAGTTACAAGCGTGTGATCCTTTTTTCTTTACATGCCCTCTGTTTTTTGGACGCGGAGCAGGATAGATTGTCTCTCTTACTGACTAAAACCAACCGGTGTTCTTCCAAATGCCCTTTGTGTTCCTGGGCCGCGCTAACTCTTTTGGCTCTAACTCTGGCTTTGTTTCATCATCATCATAACAGCCAAAAGACGTCTACTGCTGCACATAGGCCTGCCAAAAGGGGGGGTTTGCCATAATCGCCAAGTTTGGCAGGCGGGTTGGCTATCGCAGTGTATGGTGTTGCGTTTTACAGAGAACGCTGCTGCCATTCTCTGGCTGGAGCATTCTCTCCCTTAGTCGCCTCTTACGATACCCACGGGAAGATATGGGATGGTATAATTCTTTTACGGCACCATACGACAGCCATACTGTCGTTCTTTACATGCCCTAAACGCATTGTCCACAGTCTCAGGTTTTATCATGGACTTGCAAAGTTTTCCCCTTTTCTATAGTCCCCGTCACGAGATACTATAAATTTAGAAAACAAAGATCTTCTACTAAATTACATAGCGATAACAAATAATCCTAAATTCAATCAACTCAAAATAACGTACGTGTAATACGAAACTAACGAGCAATATCACTTGGTCGGGTTATATTTTATCGAAACGCTGTTGTATACATTTTTGTGGTATGTACTGGAACGTGAGGCGGTGATCTCTCGTGTCCGGCCCTCGTTCAAGCCATGGTTCGGAGCGAGGAGACATGGGAAGCGGTCACCTCCTTCTGCGAAGCAGTAATGCTAGCAAAGGAGGAAGCCGAACGCGTGAGAGAGAGGAAAACCTCACGCCCCAGCCGCCGTAATAGAAGAAGACGCCCCGGGCGTCGGAAGTCGCAGGACAATTCTCGGCCATCGTAGGCGCGGGCCTGCGGACGACGAGCGTGGCTCGCCGTCTGATCAGAACCAGGCCCGGGTCGGCGGCGCGCTGCGATTCCAACGCGCCTCACGGAGATGTCAGCACGGAAGACGGGGCCCACTAGGGCCACTGCCTGCTGGAGCTGCGGACTTCGTTCGGAAGAGACACCGTCCAGGGTACGGTGTCTCTTCCGAACGAAGTCCGCAGCAACGCAAAGGTCACTAGGAGGAACACGGATGGGTTTTAGTCAGTAAGAGTCTGACACTCCCTCCTGCTGTACCCAGAGTGGGAACAGTTATTTGATGATTTCCCATCCTAAAAAAAAAAGGTACTGGAATGTGTCTGGCTCATGGAACAAACATTCGAACAATTGAATGTGTCTTTACTTTATAGCTTTTCGTGGCGGGGACTATTATAATAGTGTAAATTATAACACAAATATATATTTTTTTAAATAAATGTAAAATAGCTTAAATTTGTTACATTTTGTTCGCACAGGAACAACGAGATAAAGCAAAAAATAATTATATTGAAGAAAAAGGGTCTCTCGGCCCCGGCGATAGCGAAGCAAACTGGAATATCGGTAAGTTTTATTAACAAAGGAATAGAACTCTCTGCCTGCGCCTTGTGTTTCCGAACGCATACAACCCTCTTCAAAGTTATCTTACCTGATGGTAAGCGATGATGTGGTCGAAGACGGAGCACGCTTGCCTAGAAGCAACCTATTCACTCTTGACTTAAAGACTCCCAGGTTGTAGCTATCAGGAAACACAGACTCTGGCAGGGAATTCCACATTTGATTCGACTGAAATATCGAAAGAGTATTCAAATAAACTGTAAGGAAATTAAAAAAAAAGCTTTTATTTAAATCCTCTAAAAAGAAGAAAATATTTTTTTTTACAATTAAGGATAATTAAAGATAAAAAAAAACCTTTTATTTTGTACAGTACACACATAATTTTATTTAAATAAATAAAAGCTTTTTTAATTTTCCTAGCAATTTATTTTTTACTTTTTAGTTATTTCGAGTTACTCTCAACAAGCCCTTTTTTTGATACCCATATTGTAGAAGTGCATAAAAATAACTATTCCGCCATCTTGGATATTCCGCCATATTGGATTTAGAATGACGTCATGTTATTTTTAGAGTTACTCTCAACACGCCCTTTTATTTGATACCCATATTGTAGAAATGCATTAAAAATAACTATTCCGCCATCTTGGATGGTCCGCCATATTGGGTTTAGATTGAAGTCACACATCTTATCGTGTATTGTCATCTAAATTAAACGTGTATACAAAATTTCAGCTTAATCGGTTGAAGATATCTGCTTCAAAATTGAGTAGCAAGATTCCACCCGAACAAACATACATACATACACATACGTAATAAAAAAAGCTTCTAAATTTTTTTTTTTTTTCAGATAACTTCAGTTTACGCTTTCTTGTATCGCTATTGCAAGAACAGTAACATTTCATACCGTAGATCCACAACCCTGGGGCGAGACAGCACTATAGTAGACAATGAACCGGATCAGAACTACTATTATGATGCGACAGAACCCGGTAAGGAAGTGGCAGCTTGTTCCACAACTGTGAGGCGGCGCTTGCGTCACGCTGGACTTGAACACATACTTTCGGTGAAGCCTGAACGAAGTATGGGGCCGAAAATAAGGTAGGTAATATTTGTTAGTAAGGAGCTCGTGGCTAAATAATAACAGCCGCACGGGTCGATCTTAAAGGTTAAGCAACGCTTGCCTAGGTTGGTCTGTGGATGGGTGACCATCTTAACATACCGAGTTTCCTCCGTGCCTCGGAAAGCACGTTAAGCCGTTGGTCCCGGCTGTCATTTGTAGATCTTTGGCAGTCGTAACGGATAGTCAGAAGCCAGTAAATCTGACTCCAGTCTTGCCATGAAGTACCGTGTTATCGCTCCACGTAAAATGCTGGTATTCAGCTGAATCCGGTTTGACTGGAAGCCGAACCCAATATAGTTGGGAAAAGGCTAGGCAGATTAAACACTGTTTGTAATTAAACACTGCACGTTACGTGTTACGAGCTTGGAATTGGGGTTGGGCTTGAACTGACCCCAGTCACGGGCTATGCGGTCTTTATATAGGGCTACAGTTATTTCTAGAACCTTCTAGTATGGCAACATCTAGAAAGTTCGGGTACATATCGGTCCTGACTGACCTGATGTCAATAGCTTGGAATGTTCTAACATAGAGTAGTCTAGAAAGATCTTGACTCTTACTCGATACTAGATGGCGCTAGTAGTAGCTGATGTCGTTATGTACTTACCTGACCTTAATTCTGTTACTCTCCAAAATTAAGGCCATAGTCGTATCTAAGACTTTTTCCAAGAGGTCCTGGCCTCTAACCTGAGATACCCCCACACACTCGCACCACATTCGGTGACCTAGCAGCCTTAAACTTTGGGAGACTGGGGGGGGGTTGTTCAAATTATGAAATACTAGCTTCTACCAGCGGCTTCGCCCGCGTGATCCGTGATATGTATGTATAATTCCAGACTAAAATCTACCTCTGTGCCTAATTTTATGAAAATCCTTTCAGGCGTTCTAACGTGAAAGAGTAACAAACATCCAAAAAATTTGTAAAAATTACCATTTCCTTTCAGCAAATATAAAGCGCTTCACGACGATTTAAAAGAACGAATAGTAGCGCTCAAGCAAGAAGGACTATCCAATAGCCGAATAGCATATTTGTTGGAGACTACAGTGAGTACAAATATATTTATTTATTTATTATTTACTTACAAAAATAACATTTCTAAAAAACTAATATACAATGGGCGGTATATACTTTA
Organism: Lacanobia oleracea; assembly: GCA_950371165.1. NCBI lineage: Eukaryota > Metazoa > Arthropoda > Insecta > Lepidoptera > Noctuidae > Lacanobia > Lacanobia oleracea. The sequence continues at coordinate 11,687,537 of OX493411.1, read as the reverse complement.
TTTTACACCTCATAACAAGCACAGGAAAAACGCTTATAAAAAAACCGGCCAAGTGCGAGTCAGACTCGCAAACGAAGGTGTCCAACCTTTACTTTTATATTTTTTTCTTATAGCGGCAAATGGAATTACACAATCTGTGACAATTTCAAGTGTCTACCTGTTACGGTTCTTGAGATACAGCCCTCTGACAGACAGACGGACGGACAGCGTAGGCTTAGTAATAGAGTTCCGTTGGTTACCCTTTGGGTACGGAACCCTAAAAACTAGTACACAATGGGCGTTCTTATTGTACAGGGCAATCTCTTACAGACAACCTTTGGAAGTTTGGTTGGACTGAACTAAAGAAGTTAGGGTGGTCAGTGTACAAAGATTATAAATAATATTAATAGAGAGACATACATAATAATATAAAACAAACATACAATACTAAATAGTATACTAATAAATATGAAATATATAATAGAGACCTTTCTAGGGTTCCGAACAAAAAATGGAACCCTTATAGGATCACTCGGGTGTCTGTCTGTCTGTCCGTCTGTCACAGCTAGTTTTCTCCGGATCCATTGGACCGATTCTGTTGAAATTTAGTACACATATGGACTTCTATTACCCAAACAAGGAAGCGTTACGAAAATCATTGATTTTTAGTATATATATATTTTTTTTTAATATATTTTTTTTCATAATTTTAAAATTAATGGTTTTGAAGTTATTTAAGAAATTAAACGAAAAATGACCATTCCCCCCTTATCTCCGAAACTACTGAGTCTAAAAATTTGAAAAAAGAAAATGGAGATAATATCTTTACTTTTTTATAGATAACAGGAAAATCTATAAGAATTCTATAGTGATAAAATAACATGGAGAGAAAAAAGAATTTCGTTCGAAACCCTTTGCACTCGAGTCCGACTTGCACTTGGCCAGTTTGTTATAATAGAATACTTTTTTATTTGTACCTACATTGTGTGTGTGCCAAATAAACTTGTTTTTTTCTTTCTCTGTGTTTCTTCAGATAGGAGACATAATGGTGGCATAGCCAGCCATAGTCATTTTGATTTTTCTTTAAGGTGGATGCTCCAGGGTAGCCCGCGAAATTCAAATATTTTATGTTTTTTGCAATTTGCCGGTCAGTGTGAAGCTGTATGTGGACCAAATACGATTCGCGACCGTAACGCGTATTTATCTAAAGAATTATAACCATTTTAATCATCAATATAGCCCTCTAAGTTCATGAAGCTCGACAGAATGATTATTTCATGAAATACACACATTTGGCTTCACACTGACCGGCAAATTGCAAAAAAACATAAAAATATTTGAATTTCGCGGGCTACCCTGGCGCATTCACCTTAATGTTGCGGTGCACAATGATAGCTGCTGAGTAGTTTATGAACATCTTTACATAAGAACAACTCGAATTGTTATAGTATTTTTTATAATTGAACAAAAAATCTCTTTTTACAGCGAGACACCGTCCGCAAGTGGTGGCTCCGATGGTGCAAAGATGGACACGTGAACAATCACAAAACGACTGGACCGAAGAGGAAGACTACGGCTCAAGAGGACCAGCTGCTGATAGACAGGGTGGCTCAAGAACAAACTGTGCACACGCCATCCCTGGCTAAGGAGTTGGGGATCTCTTCAAAGTAATACTTTAAACTTAAAGGGCTGCGCCGTATGGTGTCAGCCGGTGTCGTCTGGTGCCGTAAAAGAATAATACCATCTCATCGCTTCCCGTGGCTGTCGTAAGAGGCGACTAAGGGACTCGCCAGAGAATGGGCAGCAGCGTTCTCTGTGAAACTCAAAACCATACACTGCGATCGCCAACCAGTCTGCTAAGCGTGGCGAACCCAAGAAGTGGACGTCTTTCGACTGACGATGATGATGATGATGATAAGGCGCTGTACACGACGTGTAATTTTGTCAGCGATCACGATTGTCAAACCCATTTGATGGGTTCCGTAGCAAAATAGTAAAAAGGAACCCTTATGGTGAGACTAAGTCTGTCCGTCTGTCATAACTGGATATCTCAAGAACTACTAATGCTATCAACTTGAATTTGGAATATTTTTAAAAGCATATGTTTTTTTTTTGAAACAGCAACTGAAAGGGGTTCATAAATATTCGAAGTGGGGCTAGGGCTACTAGGGCAGGTGGGTATCATATGAAAGACCGCTATTTGAAAAATTTCAAACATTTTTTCTTTTCTTTTTAGGATGCATATTTTTCGACGTTTGACGAAACATGTAAAAAAAATTACCATTCCCCCCTTATCTCCGAAGTTTGCATAGAGAAAAGTCTGAAATTAGTCTATCAATCAATCAATTTATTTATTCAGACAAATAGTCCATTTTTTAGTTAAGATTACAGGAAAAATAAATAATAATTATTAATTCAGACTAGGTCCATATTTTGTTAGTAACAAAATACTTAAGGTGGATGCTCCAGGGTAGCCCGCGAAATTCAAATATTTTTATGTTTTTTGCAATTTGCTGGTCAGTGTGAAGCTGTATGTGGACCAAATGCGATCCGCGACCGTAAAGAATGAATATTTCAGAAATAATCATTCTTTCGAACTACATGAACTTAGAGGGCTATATTGATGATTAAAATGGTTATAATTCTTTAGATAAATACGCGTTACGGTCGCGGATCGCATTTGGTCCACATACAGCTTCACACTGACCGGCAAATTGCAAAAAACATAAAAATATTTGAATTTCGCGGGCTACCCTGGAGCATTCACCTTAAAAGCTAATGTTAGTATTGAAAACAAAACGAAAATAAAATATTACATAACGAAAATGAAAATAAACGATGTCTCTAAATAGCACACTTTCAGAAATCATCAACAATAATGACATTAATTCCACTAGCGGTCAAGAGATGGCGCTGATCTAAATCTGCAATTTACACCGCAGTGCCGCCGATGGAAATTTAAAAACATTTCACGTTTTATATGATGGTACAGAACCCTCGGTGCGCGAGTCCGAATCGATCTTGCCCGTTTTATTAAAGATAGTTATGATTGTTATTATTTATTTACTTTCTGAAAATCGTCGCTGATGGAATGACATGTTTTCTGTACTGTCAAAGAAAATCTGGCGAATCATAAACAAATATTATCTTTCTTTGTTACCAGAAGTGTCAGGAACAGGCTAAGGGAGGCAGGGTTCAAACTCAAGGAAAGGAAAGCCAGTGCACCCCTCAGGTCGGGAAGGAGTCACAAGTAAGGCACTTATCTTTTCACTGTGTTATAAGACCCATTGAGGTTTACTGAGAGACCAGCTAGTCTATTCTGTAAGTAACCATTTCGATATTGAGCTTCACCTGAGTGAGATAGCTCACAAAGTGAACTTTATAACACACAACATAAAGGTCTTTTCTTTATACTCCTCGGACCTCGGATTCCGCTGTCGAGACTCGAAAATGTAGTTACAGATTAGGGGTACAGAACGCCAATAGGGAATATGCATGATTATTTTTCCGACCCAAATATCGGCCAATAGAATTGCACCATTCGACGTCACGAGGTACAACCTACATGGTATTATACTGATAATTTTTTGATTATTTTCTCTGGTAGTTACTATATATAAAAAATGTTGTTTTATTCATTATGAAATTCTTATTTGTTGACTGTTCATTTCATCTCATGGTGCAATTCTATTGGCCGACATTTGGGACGGAAAAATAATCCCCCGAATACCACACGAGCTTCAAAATTATCTGGCATTTCCCTCAAGGTTCCCTGCAAACAAATAAAGTCGTCAAGTTTTTCAGGAAAAATCACTCGCGCTTCGCGCTCGTGATTTTTTAACCTGAAAAACTTGACTCCTTCATTTGTTTGCAACGAACCTATCGGGAAATACCCGATAATTTTGAAGCTCTTGTGGTATTATAAGTGAAAAACATATTTATAATCTATACAGTTTATCTAAAAATATACAAAATATAATACTAACAGTGAAAATATAATCAAAATTACTCGGTAAAACGAAGGAGATATAATTATTTTAAACAAATATATCTGACCCTCTCGCGAAAACGCTGTTTTCTATGGCAGAAGTATAGGCGTCATGGACGATGACGTCAAAGTTTACATCGGACTTCTCTTTCTAATTGTAATCTTTGAAGCTTTATAACTTCATCGCTGATGAAGGTATTTAAAAAATAATTGTATGATTGTTTACTAGAGCTAATAAGTATTTCGCATGCATATTCCCTATTCTTGTTTTATTAAAAATATTATACAGGGTTATTTGTAATTATGTCGATGTTGGTGCCTTTCATAGTATTCTAGCTTCACCAAGTTCGGATGCAGCTAGAATGCTATATTCCTTTAAGTTTAATTAAAGCGTTAATTGTAATTTATAATAAGGATAAGTCTTAATATAAGGTACGATGGGATTGTCATCGTCATTTTTATGTGCAAAAATCCCTTAAAATCAATAAAGATTAAAAAAAAAAAAAAAAAAAAACAACCTCTTAGGCAGTGAAAGTACACATGATTATAAACAACTTTTACTTTGAGAACAACCCAGAAAACTGAAAAAAAAAATATCAGCTGTTTCATACAAAATTCAATATTTAGCCAACGAAAATATCAGCTGTACTTTCACTTTGCCTTCATGTGTCCTTTCACTGTGTAAGAGGTTGTTGGTTTTTTACAAATACCCTGGCGATCCCGTGATCGCCAAGGATCGCGTTCGAAATAAACTGTGTACGGCGGGACGGCCTTAGTACTTAACGACCAAATTCGGTCGCTACACGATCGTTATCTATGTCGAGACTACAGGCCCTGATTATTATGGCTTTACGCAGAATTGCGAATAAAAATAAAACAAAAAAGTTTATAAAAATATGGCGGATTATTTAAACATGTATTTTTATGTACAGGGTCGATGAGGAAACCAAACAACAAATAATATCACTGAAACTGAATGGCGTTTCAGTTACCGATATTGCGAATCAATTTCGAGTGACAGTAAGTATAGCTTTTTGCATTGTCTATCAGTCACTGGGTCACTCGACAGTCACCAGTAACGGAAAAACGCCGTGAGACTGTAAAATATCGAGTGAAATTGTCTACTTTTTCTTAATAAGAAAACTTCTTAAGGTGGATGCTCCAGGGTAGCCCGCGAAATTCAAATATTTTTATGTTTTTTGCAATTTGCCGGTCAGTGTGAAGCTGTATGTGGACCAAATGCGATCTGCGACCGTAACGCGTATTTATCTAAAGAATTATAACCATTTTAATCATCAATATAGCCCTCTAAGTTCAAGTAGTTCGAAAGAATGATTATTTCTGAAATATTCACTCTTTCGAACTATATGAACTTAGAGGGCTATATTGATGATTAAAATGGTTATAATTCGGTAGATAAATACGCGTTACGGTCGCAGATCGCATTTGGTCCACATACAGCTTCACACTGACCGGCAAATTGCAAAAAACATAAAAATATTTGAATTTCGCGGGCTACCCTGGAGCATCCACCTTAATATATTGGAAACTATTGAATTTGGATGGGATTGATTGTATAGAAAAATATTTTTTCATTTAATCGAGAAACTAGTTGACCCGCGCAACTTCGTCTGCTTCACAATTTTCATACCTGCTCCGCTCCTATTGGTCTTAGCGTGATGATATATAGCCTATAGCCTTCCTCGATAAATGGGCTATCTAACACTGAAAGACTCAGGAACTACTGGTCCGATTTTTGAAATCGGACCAGTAGTTCCTGAGATTAGCGCGTTCAAGCAAACAAACTCTTCAGTTTTATATATTAGTATAGATTATCTTCTAATAAAGATTTTTTACAATCATTAGAAGTCTCCAATATTCCGGTGACATATACATATTTATTGATTTTTTGTTTGATTTTCAGCGTACCTCAGTCTACCTATGGTGGCGACGATGGTGTAAAGAAAATAATACTAAAATTACAAGTGAAAATAATACAAATACTGCTACTGAACAGAAGCACAGTCTAGCTGGCGATAGTAGTTGCCAGCAGATTGTGCAAGCGCCATCCATATTGTCATCGAAAAAGTCGTTATGGCAAAAATTGCCTGCTGTGGAGTTTATTTCTAAATGAATAAAGTGGGAATAGGGATAATTACTGAGAAAAAGAATATGATGTAGTCCATCTGTTAGATTATCGAAAAATATTAGTCACGTATTTTTTGCTTTATCAAACCAATAAAAATTGACGAAGATAAAACGCATCAAAGATCTGGAGTGGGGGCTGGTGTCGTCACTTGTTTGTAAAAACTGTACTTACAGTTACAAGTGACGTCACACGAGTTTTCAACGCACTGTAGGTATCTTCTTAAAAAGCAAAACTCCGTGTTCATTATTTTTTGGAAATCTATCTTACTTAATTTGATGTTTTTAGTCATCTACCCTATTATGGAGTTCTTATCAATTTTATTTGTTGTCAAGTAACTCCCTAACTAGTTCGTGGAACCATATCATCATTGGCCTAGCGTTTTCCCAACTATATTGGGGTCGGCTTCCAGTCAAGCCGGATTTGGCAGTATTTTACACGCAGCGACTGCCTAATTTGACCTCCACAGCCCAGTAACTGGGAGACAGGGTTAGAATGGATGGAGGCTTGGTACTCAATCACGTCAGGGGGTCTAAAATGGCCCCTTTAGCAGAATTAGAAAACACATCTCGCTACCCGTCACTGTCAAATTTTCCCAATCAATCTTGAACCTAACGTTATCGCCATAAAGATTAAAATTAAATTTGACAGATTGTTGTGTGATTAATATAATATATTCTTCCTAAAGTGGCCTTTTTAAACCTGCTTAACGGTTATTTGGGTCAGGATGAACTTTGGCACAAAGATAGATTATATTTTATTCTAGTCTGAAATAGCATAAAGGCTTATTTTTATCCCGGGAGTATGTTCCCTTGGGAATAATTTACAACATTCACGCGGGCATAGCCGCTTACAGAGAATAAACTTGCATTTGTATAAATAATCTGCATTTAATTATTAAACGTGCACGGCGTTGAATATGCCATCTAGTCTTCCATATTACAAACTTTATGGTGAAGAATACTTGACATTGACGCTTCTGTGCTGCCACCTATAGCTCCTGCACGCTCCATTTAGGAGAATGTGCACGAAGTAGACTTTCATCTAGTATTGCATATTTCAAACTTAAAGGTAAAATATACTTTAAAATGATACTTCAGTGCTGCCACCTATAGTTCCTGCACGTTCCCTTTTCAAACATATATGATTGTGGTTATTTTTTATTATGAATAAGCCTGTTATTTCTCCTGAGCCTATCCCATTGCGTCGGAGGAAATAAGAATGATATAATTATGTTATGTTACGTTATAGTAAATGTTATTTTACCAATTTGGGATTTTAATTTATTATAACCTTATTATTACAAAACTCATTTAATAATAATAAAGCGGTCTTTATGTAGTGGCCCATCTTTGAAGACGTCGGGCTAAGCTCACGCAGCTTTTTTAGATTACATTACATTTTATAAAAATGTTTAAATTCATGTCTCACGCTAATAGTCGTGTAATTTACTAATCATCAAATGTACACCGCAGACTAGAATACCCTCACTTTATTTAATAAGGCTCTCAGTCCAGGGTTGTGTGGTTTAATATAGGTCATCAATAAAAGCCACCAAATGTCCATATCCATAAATAGAAGATTGTTTGGTTAAATAAAGCATATTCTTGTATTGTACAGCTGGGATTTGTTCTAAGTTTGTTTTAAGCAGCCAAACCACATTTACGATTCCTGTGTTTCACAGATAATTGACAGTGCTAAAAGACGAAGTCCCAATATGGCAACAAAGATTAAAAAAATAAATAAACATGGTGGCCGCTTTATGTTTGACAGTTTGTGTACTTCTCGAAAATACACAAATATTCTGAAATAAACAATAACATGAACATGAAAGCCAAATAATAAACATAGGTTATTATTTTGGTAATGTAATGGTACCAAAAACCCTGTACCCTATTCATATATTATGCGTAAACTTGCGGCTTCATGACTACGCTATGTTTACGTTTTTTAAACTAAAATTTTAACAAATATTCATCGAAAAAGCATGAGGTGCAGTGTTCTGAATTGTTCTAATGATACAAGAAGAAATAACAAAAGCCATGGCATCACATTTCATCTGTAAGTAACCATGAAAATAGTGCAATAAAAATAGACCACAACAATCGAATTAAAATACTTTTTAACGCTTGCTCGTTAATAAAATGTTTTATTATACTGCCGAGACTCAGTCCCCTAACACCGGCTTTGTCATAGTTCATCAAACAACACGATAAAATAATATTATAAGATGGGGTTGCTTATTCAAATTCATAGAATTATTATAGTTAGAAACTGGTGAGATAAATATTTGAATAAGATGTAAAAAAAATGTAAACATCATGTTTTGAGCTATGAAAAGGGTAGGCTGACTGTCAGAGATTCTTATTAGACAATAAAATAAATACTGATACTGTTATTGTGAGAAACTACTAGCCACCTATGTAGTCCAGAACAATAAATACAAACTAAAATATAAGAAAGGTAAAGTTTTTATAAGTTTGGTGTATCTCATCTACGAAAGTACAGATCCTGTTGTAAGTAAAGATTGTTTCAGTGATAGATAGCTACACTATCACTAAATACCAAAGGCTAATTTCTCCTAGAAAAATGCATGAAGATGTGGGCAAAACATAGTACTTAAATTCTTTATAATTTGTAGACAATATTAAAAAAAATATTTTTAAAATTAACTAGGTAAATTATAACAAACGAAATAAAAAAAAAACCAGGTCTGGAGATCTCCAGAGTTGCAGAAGTTGTACAAAAGAGTCACCTTGGGCCCTGGAACGCAAAGGTCATTAGGAGAAACAGATGGGTTTTATCCATAAGTGTCTGACACTCCATTCGGCTTAACATGCTTTCCGAGGCACGGAGGAAACTCGGTATGTTAAGATGGTCACCCATCCACAGACCAACCTTGGTAAGCGTTGCTTAACCTTGAAGATCGATCTGTGCGGCTGTTATTCTTTAGCCACGAGTTCCTCACGAGTCATTTAATGATTTCTACCACCTTTAAAACAAGGCCTGAAGATCTAGTTTTAAAACTTAAACAACTATCTATTAGTGAAGGCTTTGCTTTGTCTTGTGGCTTTAAAGTGATTAAAAAAAAAGTTAAAAGCAAAGCTTTCAAAAAATATATTATATACTACTCAACTGGATTTGCTTTTGTCTATTATCAACTACTATCAAAATTCTACATAAATGAATACTTATTCTAAAGATGTTACTATTATTTTGACTTTTGAAGTTATTGTTCTTTTTTAGCAAAAAGTTGTATGCTGTGTTTCACAACTCTGTCAACTTTTTAGATTTTTAAACAATTTGTTTCACTGTGTTGCGTTTTCGTTAAGTTATCAGAAATGTAATAGAAAAGTTCCAGTTAGCTACCCTATTAAATTTCAATCATCATCTGCCTGCCTTTTCCCAACTATATTGGGGTCGACTTCCAATCAAACCATACTCAGCCTAGTACCAGTATTTTACGTAGAGCAGCTGCCTACCAGACCTTCACAACTTGTTAACTGAGTAATACTAAGCGTATGCTAGGATGAAGAAGTAAGAGAAGTGAAGCAGCACCGCACAGTACAGATTATGCAGGCGTCTTTCGCAGGCGATAGGCGTCTGCGCCGCAGTGTACGCAGTTCTTAGTACATTCATCATCATATCAGCAGAAAGATGTCCACTGCCTGGACAAAGGCTCCCCAAGCGTCGCGTCAATAACCAGTCCTGCGAGTCTCGCATCCATCGGCTATCCGCGACCTTCACCAGGTCATCGGTTCACCTTGTGGGAGGCCGCGCCGACGTTACGTCTTCTGGTACGCGGTCGCCACTCCAGAACTTTTCGGTTCCATCGACCATCTGTTCTGCGAGCAGTGTTCCCTGCCCTCTGCCACTTTAGTTTGGCGATCCTTCGGGCTATGTCGGTAACCTTGGTTTTCTTGTGGGTATCATCATTCTTGAATCGATCACGCAAGGAAACTCCAAGCATTGCCATCTCCATTGCTCTTTGAGTGACTGAGCCTTCTGATGAGGCCCATTGTTCCGTAATACGTTCATGCATTACAAATCTGCTTTGCCCTGAGCTTCGTGGACATGCGCCGCCTGCGTCTTAGCATACGCTTAGTCTAATTCTTGGTATGACTGGTGTCAGATTTAACTTCATGCCATTAAATTCCAGGTACCCAAGACAGCTAAACCAGCGGAATGCCTGGTTGGAAGCACTGGGCATGTCAGACTGGGAACCCAAAGATAGAAGCTGTGTATGTTCCGAGCACTTCCGTAACGAAGACTTCTATACAACCAAGGGCGGCTTGAGGAGAATCAAGTGTGGAGCTGTGCCCTTTGCCATGACTGTGAGTATCATTTTGTAAAGTCATTAATCTATATTAATATATAAAGCTGAAGAGTTTGCTTACTTGAACGCGCTAATCTCAGGAACCGATTTGAAAAATTCTTTCAGTGTTAGATAGCTCATTTATCGAGGAAGGCTATAAGCTATATATATATCATCACGCTAAGATCAATAGGAGCGGAGCAGTAATGAAAATTGAGACGCAGACGAAGTTGCGCGGGTCAACTAGTAATATTATATTTTTATATTATACTAGCTGATCCGTTGTTTTGCCATAATTCTAAATAAAAAGCTCCTGTTTACTCGTACCTATTTGTCTCTCTGTCAGTGAGCAGTATCTCACACAGCCAAAACTACTGGTTGTAGAGAGCTGAAATTTGGCATGTAGGTTCCTTGGGGAGTGAAGGGGAGCACTAAGAGAGGATTTCTCGAAATTCGTACGGGAGTGGGAAAAAAACGGGATATGTGTACGCGTAGCAAATCGCGAGCAAAAGCTAGTTAAAAATATAAATCTTATAAACAATAAGTCACCTATAAATATTTATATTACAATGTTTGATGCCTGTAAATAAAGAATTAACCATTCAATAGGGAATATGCATGCGATTTTTATATTTGCAAAATGAAATACTTATCAGCTCTAGTAAACAATTATGAAATAATTTTTCAAATGCCTTCATTAGCGATGAAGTTATAAAGCTTCAAAGATTACAATTAGAAAGAGAAGTCCGTTGTAAACTTTGACGTCATCGTCCATGACGCCTATACAGTTGCCATAGAAAACAGCGTTTTCGCGAGAGGGACAGATATATTTGTTTAAAATAATCAAATCGTTTTTCGAGTAATTTTGATTCTATTTTCACTGTTAGTATTATATTTTTGTATATTTTTAGATAAATTGTATAGATGATAAAAAAAAATTTCATGCATATTCCCTATTGTGAATCTCATCGTGAACTTTGACTTCGGCTTTTTGACTCTGAAGTTTGCCTTTGGCTTTTTGACCGCGACTTTTGACTTTGACCTTTTCTATTTTACAGGAAGCGCTAGGTGATCTTGACGCGCCGGCTTCGTTGAGGGTAAGAATTGTTATTAATACCTATGAAAGTCAGGAAAATTTACGACAAAGTCCGTCAGTCAGACAGAATTTGTTTAATTAATTAATATCTTGTTAAATTTTGTATCCATTTTGATTCTGTTTCCATTGTTCGCAGACTATTTTTGTTCATTTAACTATAAACTTGTTATATAAAAATGTTTTTATGCAGATTCTGTTATTTCTGAAACAATCTCTATGCAGTTCTGATTATTTCCAGGTGTGCCGGATATGCCTCGTTATGGACACCAAAATGTACCATATAAGAGAACACAAGCTAGATCAAATGTATGAGCATATCACTGGACTAGTGGTAAGTTTAATTTCAAATAACTACTAACGTAACTTCACGTGCAAAGCATGGAAAATTCGTTTTATTCTTTTTCCTTGAGTCTATCTTGAAATAAGCCAATCGATGAGCTTATCATTGCGGAGGATCATCGACTCGTCGAGTCGAATTTCCAAAGTCTTGAGCATCGACGCCGAGTTGCTGGCCTGTCGGTTTTCTACCGGTTGCATTTTGGGGAATGTGCGACGGAATTGCATGATTTAATTCCGCCAAGCCCGATCCATCATCGGACCACAAGACGATCGGCGTTGCGCCACCGGTACATAGTGGACATCCCACCCACGCGCACAAAATCCTACCGTTTATCCTACTAATATCATACAAAGTTGATACTACAGAGGGGGCTTTCCTTTAAACTGCCTATACTAGGTACCATTTTCAAGCTCTGTACCAAAAATCTATTAAATAGGAGCAGTAGTTTAGTCGCAAATGATTTTTTAAATTTTTGCACCTTTTGAACACGATGTATCTTTCCTAACAGCTGGTTATGTCTAAGCATAGGTCATGCACCTTACAACGATAAATCTACAATGCGTTGTTGCCGCTCTGACGCATGTCGCAAGTACAACAAAATATTTCGCAAAATAGTTGGCAATGCAAACAAGGAAGCAATAAATACACACACACTTGCACTTCCACTACGAGAGTGACAAACATAGCAAAACATTCCGCGCGTAAAAGAAACAGAATTAGGTCAGTTTGTTGTATCCTTTTTTTTTGCGATCGGGTGTGTGGGGCCTCTAAAAAACTTGTTTTTTCAGTGCGCCGACGCTGTCCTTTCGGAACGTACGATTTGTCAAATTCGCGCGCTAACAATTGTGATTTTGTTTTGTTATTGTGATAGGACACTAAATAAGTTTAAGACTGTATTTTTTTTTTTCTTGTGACAGCACACTTAACTTGGGATTATTATAATTTAGTATTAGTGTTTTTTTTTGTGATTGACTGTTTTTTTAACGGTGGTAGGACACGTAATTAAACTTTGGTTGTGTGTGTGTGTGTGTGTGTAATTAAAGTGTTCAACAATGCCTCGTGTAACTTACACGGTGTCAGAATACACTGACATGATTTTAATTTATGCCGTGGAAACGCAGCTTTAGTTCTGCGAACGTACAGAGAAAGGTATGGTGACAGCCGCAATTGCCCACAAAAGTGCTTGGCGACGGACAGTGATTTAATTATAAAATTAAATTTAATAATTTGTGCATTAATGTGAATGGAGGACACATCGAAAATTTAAAAATTTAGTGTGTTTGTTTTTGTGCGCTTACTTCAAAACCTTACCAAACATAAAAGCCAGCGCGCGCGGAGGCGGAGGCCTAAATCGCCGCCCGCCCCACCGCTCCGGCCGCCCGCCTCGACACGAGATAACGCACACCGCGCTCGGGCGCGCGCGCGACGTTGCCACTGTGTTACATAGGTATCTACGGTCAGTCTAATTTATTTACAAAGGGTGGTTGCGTTTTATTCTGATTTGTAAGCTATTTAGTTTGTTTGAAAAATATATTTTCTCATCGTGTAATTTAATGCCCCTCTGTCATATCAACTCTGTTGTCAATTGTTAAAATTTGAAGAAGATATTATTTTAATTTAATATTATGTAAACCTGTTAAGAGTTATAATAACTTAAGTTATGTTAGTCAGAACTGGTTTTTCTTTTAACATTAATTATTAAAAAGTATGATTACAATTGTTCGAATATTTTTATGCCAGTTAACGGCGAAACATTTCAGATTCTAGTCCTCTATTTAATAAGACCTTAAATGTACCATGTTTTATACAAATAAAATATTCTTATTCTTCGAAATGTTAGCTCTCTAGATGTTTCGATATATTTCTTCTTGTTCTGTGTATAAAGGCTAGTCCAGAAGACCGGTTCCCGCAGCGTGTGTGTTGGGAGTGCGCCGGTCGTTTGTCAGCGGCGTGTCGATTCAGAAACAAGGCGTTACGCAGCGATGCATTACTACATGATGTGTTGCGTTCTGATACTTATGTGAGTATACCAAACTTTATCCAGTGGGAATGCCGTTCAAAGTCAGAGTATACCAAACTGTATCCTGTATACTCATACAAGATAAACTTTTGTATACTCTGACTTTGACTTCTGATTCTGACCAGTCAAAGTCAAATTATACCTAACTTTAAAGTTAATAAAACTGACGTTATCTAGTAGGGGGCACATTCAAAGCCAGAGTCAGAGTATACCAAACTTTATCTAGTATGAGGGCCATTCAAAGTCAAAGTCAGAGTATAACATAATTTATCCTATAGGAGGGTCATTCTAAGTCAGAGTATACCAAACATTATTCAATAGGCATGCGTAGTCAGAGTCAGGGTATACCAAACGCCGTGCACGTTCCCTATATTAAAACAAAAACATTAGGGTATTTGGCTTTCTATGTAAAATATACATGAATGAATACTTATTTGATGGATGCTATTAAAACAGTACGATTGGTGGAAAAATAAATAAAACGTGTAAATGAGTAGTTAATACACTTTTGAAGTTATTCTTCGATCCTTGTCACACCAAATGTCGTTTTTACTGGATGGCTTCAATATGGCGGAACTTGTGAGTGACGTCATCCGCCATTAGAGCTGTCTATGTTTATCACAGATTTTCAAACGCTGAGTTTTGAAGAACCTAGAGAGCAGAAAAGACGCAGTTAAAAAATATCGCCCGCCATTTTTTGATATTTAAGCGATATTTTTCTCTCTAGGTTTTAAAAAATGTCATCTGCCTAGCCTTTTCCCAACTATATTGGGGTCGGCTTCCAGTCAAACCGGATTTAGCTGAATACCAGTATTTTACGCGGAGCGGCTGCCTACCAGACCTCCACAACCCAGTAACTGGGTAACACGGTACTTCATGGCAAGACTGGAGTCAGATTTACTGGCTTCTGACTATCCGTAACGACTGCCAAAGATCTACAAATGACAGCCGGGACCAACGGCTTAACCTGCTTTCCGAGGCAAATTCAGGCAAATGTAATAAAAACAATTCAGTCAAATAACGCATTGAACTTCAAATAAAATTTCTCTTACAGATAAAAATCCGCGACATAAGATCACTCAACAGGAAACATAACGACCTAACTACAACTTTAGTTCAACACATATATGAGAATGACGATTTTGATGTTCACGTTAAAGATTTAGCGATTAAAACCGAAGACATTAATGATACAACAGAGGCTCCTACAGATACTGAAAATGAAGATATTGATGTTAAATCCCTTGCAACTATTACTGATGTACCAGTCAAGGACGAAAGTAATCACAATGAGATATTCTTTGACGAATACGACCAATTTGATGATGAAGACGAGAAGGCCCTAAGTGAAGTTTATGTGGAAAAGAAAGAGACTCCTAAAGTAAGGAAGAAAAGGGTTAAAGTCGTTAAAAAGGATAAGACGAAGAAGGTTGACGAGGAAAATGATCCGGATACTTGTAGTGATAAGTATGTTTCTGGTTTTTATCGTAGTTTAACGTTTTTAAAATAGGAACATAACTTTAAAAATATATAGGGAGCGTGCAGAAACTATAGCTGGTAGCAAAGAAATGTCACTGTCAAGTACGTTTCAAGTATAAAATTCGAAATAGCTACGCTAGATGGCACAGTCTTCTTCACATTCCCCTAAACTGAGCGTGCAGGAACCACAGGTGGCAGCACAGAAGCGTCAATGTCAAGTATTCTGACCCTTAAAACTTCGAACATGCGACACTAGATGGCATCGTCATCGACTTGACCGCGGGGTCCAGGGGGGCTACTCTCTCTAGTTGCGGGCGTATTCTACTCCGTAACACTACGGACTTACAATTTTAGACCCGAACCCGAACTCATCATCATCTGCCTAGCCTTGTCCCAACTATATTGGGGTCGGCTTCCAGTCAAACCGGATTCAGCTGAATACCAGTATTTTAAGTGTAGCGGCTGCCTACCAGACCTCCACAACCCATTAACTGGGTAACACGGTACTTCATGGCAAGACTGGAGTCAGATTTACTGGCTTTTGACTTTCCATAACGACCGCCAAAGATCTACAAATGACAGCCGGGAGTAACGGCTTAACGTGCTTTCCGAGGCACGGAGGAAACTCGGTATGTTAAGATGGTCACCCATCCACAGACCAACCTTGGTAAGCATTGCTTAACCTTGACGATCGACCCGTGCGGCTGTTATTATCTAGCCACGAGCTCCTGAAGCTCCTTTGCTGGCCGCTGCAATAATGTACAATTATTTCCCAATTCCCAGGTACAAAACAACAGACGTCAAACGGCGACGAACTACGGAAAGCTTCGAGGAGACTCTGTTCACTGTCACGCCGCTGTCATACGACCAACAGATAGAGGAGATCATGAAGAGACAGGAGAGCTACAACTATACCAGTGCGCCTTACAAGTGTACTGTGTGCTATCGGGGGTTCCAGATAAAGGACCGGTTTGACGCTCATTGTGTGAGACATAGTGAGGTAAGAATTACATTATATTTACACAAGCTTTTTCCCACGACTTCGTACGCGCATATCCCGTTCCCGTGGGAATTTCGGGAAGTCCTCTCTTAGTACTCCCCTACACTCCCCAAGGAACCTTCATGCTCAGTCAGTAACGGAAGAATTATATACAACGTTGATACGACAGAGGGGCTTTCCTTGAAACTGCCTATACTAGGTACCATTTTCAAGCTCTGTACCAAAAATAAATTAATTAGGAGCAGTAGTTTAGTCGCAAATGATTTTTAAAGTTTTTGCACGGTTTGAACACGATGTATCTTTTCTAACAGCTGAATATCGTCTAAGCATAGGTCATGCACCTTACAACGATGAATCTACGATGCGTTGTTGCCGCTCTGACGCATGTCGAAGGACATTCACTAAAAATTGGCAATGCAAACAAGGAAGCAATCAATACACACACACTTGCACTTTCACTACGAAAGCGACGAACGTAGCGCATTTGAAAGAAACAGAACTAGGTCAGTTAGTTGCATCCTTGTTTTTTTGCGATCAGTTAGTGGAGTGGGGCCTGCTCAGTGACGCCGACGCTGTCGTTTCGGAACGTAGGGTTTGTGGAATTCGCGCGCAAACAATTGTGATTTTATTTTGTTATTGTGAGAGGACACGTAACTTGGGATTATTATTATTTAGTATTAGTATCTCCGGACCTCACTCCCATGGATTTCTTTTTGTGGGGGTACATTAAGGGTGAAGTGTATGCCTCAGAGGTAAATACAATTGATGAGTTAAAAAATAGGATTATTTTAGCATTTCACAAATTAAAGTGCTTAGCGACGGACAGTGATCTAATTAGAAAAATAAATAACAATATTCTCCGTCGGTATAATTTGTGCATCAATGTGAATGGAGGACACATCGAAAATTTTAAAATTTTGTGTGTTTGTTTTTGTGCGCGTACTTCGAAACGTTACCTAACATAAAAGCCAGTGCGAACGGAGGCCTAAGTCGCCGGCCGCCACCCCGGCCCGGCCCCCACCGAGCACACGAGATACCGCACACCGCGCTCCGGCGCGCGCGCGACGTTGCCGCTTTGTTACCTAGCGGTATCTAAGGTCAGTGTCTTTTTTTTACAAATGGTGGTTGCGTTTTATTCGGATTTGCAAGCTATTTAGTTTGTTTGAAAAAAATATTTTCTCATTTATGGCGCTTTTTGTTTTTGTACCGTATCGAATTAATACTGAACACGTATAGTATACGTAGTTTAATTTAATGCCCCTCTGTCGTATCAACTCTGTATATTTAGAATTTTATTTTGTTCATGAAGGACTTAAAGCTAATAAAAAAAAAACGGAAACCATAGTCACCAGCAAGCCAATTACAAGTCCTCACGTCTAGACATAATCTTTATATATAAAAATGAATTGCTGGTCGTTAGTCTCGCTAAAACTCGAGAACGGCGGGGCTGATTTAAATAATTCTTTTTTTTTGTTAGTTTCGCCAGAATACAGGGAAGGTTTAAAAACAAAAAAAGTAGGTAGGGTAGGTAGGGTAGCCCGTTGACGGGAGCGAAGCCGCGCGGGTCAGCTAGTATGTAATAAATTGAAGAATACATATACATATGTGAGTCACTTCTCAACTTGTGGAGTTGTTCGAAAGAGGCACCTTACCCTGGCACGCGGCGGGCATTAGAAGGAACACGGATGGGTTTTAGTCAGTAAGAGTCTGACACTCCCTTCTGCTCCGCCCAGAGCGGGAGGCATTTGATGATTTCCCATCGTTAAAAAAGAAAAAGCTACCAGCTCGGGCGAGCGGGGGAGGGAGCCAAAGCTACCAAAGGCCATGTGGTTTTAGTCAGTAAGAGTCTGACAGACCCCGCGGAAGTATATGTCCCTAGGCATTTGTATATGTATCTTGGTGCCTATTGGTCTAGCTCTATTCTGTCTTCATAATTTAATTCCGCCATCGGACCACAAGACGAACGGTGATACGCCACCGGTACATGGTGGACATCCCACCCACACGCACAAAACGTTTTGGGAACACATTCATAGTGCGTACAGCTAAGGAGTGGAATTCCCTGCCGGAGTCTGTGTTTCCTGATAGCTACAACCTGGGAGTCTTTAAGTCAAGAGTGAATAGGTTACTTCTAGGCAAGCGTGCTCCATCTTTGACGACATCATCGCTTACCATCAGGTGAGATGGTTGTCAAGCGCGTGCCTATCAATAGTAGTAAAAATAAAAAGTGGAAAATATATTTTATTTTTTTTCTACTCCTCCGCTGTACTTTTCTGATTAATTTTGTTGCGGGATACAAGACAGTTGAATCGTTTCTCCGGGACTCGTCGGGTTTCATTGGCTCGGCGTTTTCCTGGTGGTCGGCACTGTTTATTCTGGCTTTCAGGAGTTGCAGTGGTTGGGAACGTGTGGCGGGAGACCCGCGAAAATGTAACAGTATTTTTTTTTTGTTACAGCAATGCGGTGCCTATGAGTGTTTCATCTGCAAAACTAGGTTGAAGACTAGTCGCGCCTTGCGGAAACACCTGACGGCGCAGCACACAGAACAATATACTTGTAAGGGGTGTCCGTTTGTCACTAGGAATCGGTGAGTAAACGATGGAGAAAGGGCATAGAACCATTACTTTCAAATATCTCGGGAACGTGATACTTTAGGGCACCATGTTGCTAACAATTTTTGTTTCTTTAAGTTTCGTCTACCCATATATGTTAGATGGCGTGCCGCAACTTTAAAAAAGTAATCAAAATCCAGCCAAATACCCCATCTTTGAGTGACAAATGGTCGCTCACAATGAGCTTCATCAGAAGGCTTAAAGTCACTCAAAGGGCAATGAAAAGGGCGATGCTTGAATCTTCCTTGCGTGATCGAATCAGGAATGATGATATCCGCAAGAGTTACCGACATAGCCCGAAGGATCGCCAAACTGAAGTGGCAGTGGACAGGGCACATTGCTCGCAGAACAGATGGTCGATGGGGCAGGAAGTTCTGGAGTGACGACCGCGCGGCCGAGACACAAGGTGGAACAATGACCTGGTGAGGGTCGCGGTAGCCGATGGATGCGAGACGCGCAGGACCGGTCGTTGTGGCGACGCTTGGGGGAGGCCTATGTCCAGTGGACGTCTGCAGGCTGATATGATATGATGATGAAATGACAAATATTTACGGAATCCGTTTGTTTCAGTGGTGTAGCGAGGGAACACGAAAAATGGCATTCGGGCACTAAATACCAGTGTCCGCACTGTGCCAGTGAGTTTGAGTAAGTGCACATTAATAATAATAATAATAATAAACTGGAGGAGCCGAGGAGGTCGTGGCCGTGGTGTATTTTTTGTTTACGGTAAACAAATATGGGTTAGTTAAAAATCATCTGTACTTGGTTTGAAATAAAGTCCAATTCCAAAATAAAATCACGTCAGCGCACAAAGTGTATCTATTTACAACTTTATTTGAACGCTGACAAAGTTTATATTTCCTTGCCAATGTATTACAACGATACTTGTTCATTTTTTTCAGTAAAATAACGACATATATGGGTCACATTCGAATCAAGCACGTGTCAGACTTCGTGTGCGAGCTCTGCGGGTATACTTTCGTCAGTAAGAAGGGGATCGATGTACATAAGAAAAAGAAACATCGGATGTATAAGGAGGTCAGTATCTTTATGTCGACAGTCCATAAAGCATTGTAAGGTAGTACTACTGTTACGCGCCAGAATATTAATGCTAGGTACGTAACGACATTTACGTACATGTGGCGCCATCTAGTATCGAGTAGCCGAATTACTGAGGTCAAGATGTTTCTAGAATTTTCTATGCTAGAACATTCTCGATATTTCGACTCCTGGTCAGTCGGGACCGGTATGTACCCGAACTTTCCAGAAGTTTCTATACTAGAAGGTTCTAGAAATAACTGTCGCCGATATATATAGGGCGGACATCCGGCGACTGAGTCAGTATTGAATTGGCGATACAAGCGATGACTTCGAAAGCGATCTTCAACTGCGAATTAAGTGAAGTGAAGTGTTCAGTAGTGCGATTGTGTGTTTTAATTAGTTTATTTAAAGTGTTAATTACTGTTGTAAATTAAAGTGTAATTTTTGGTTGTTTAATCGGCTGTTTTTGTTGTCACGAACCCCAAGCTCGTAACACTACCAACGTAGGTTTATGTACATCATCATATCAGCCGAAAGACGTCTACTGCTTGACATAGACCTCTCCCAAGCGTTTATGTACTACGTTGCGGAGTATGTTCGTAAGAGTCACCGTACCCTGGAACGCAAAGGGCACTAGGAGGAACACGGATGGGTTTTAGTCAGTAAGGGTCTGACACTGTTAGTGACTTTCATAATTTCCCATCCTTAAAAAACCGTCCATGGGCGAGTCGGACTCGCCCACGAGGGGTTCCGTACCATAAACCTTAATTTATAGGGTTTCTACCTAGAGGGTAACCAACTAAACTCTACTACTTAGCCTCCGCTGTCCGTCTGTCTATTCGTCCATCCGTCTGTCTGTCAGCGAGCTGTATCTCAAGAACCGTAATAGGTAGACAGTTGAAAATTTCACAGATTGTGTATTTCTATTGCCGCTATAACAACAAATTATCATAATTAAAGGAGGCTCCCATACAAGAAACATATTAGAGATTTTTTTTTGGTTTCGGCACGAAATCCTTCGTGCGAGAGTCCGACTCGCACTTGGCCAGTTTATAAGTGACAATTTGCATGAAAAAAGCCCATTTATGACATAAAGTTTTTCAATATTTAATCATTGTTATTGTATTACAGATCCCACTAGAGGGGCCGTACTGCGAAATATGTGATGTGAAGTTCCTCTCAGAAGACGCTCATGACAGGCATCTGAAGCTATCTTCAAGGCACAGCAGCGACCATGACCCGTAAGTATTCGAAACTAGCTGACCCGCGCAGCGTCTGCGTCACATTTTACATTCTTCTTCTTCTTCTCGTGTGGGCAGTAAGGTCTAACGACCTCACACACCCTAGTGTCAGAGTTTCTAAACCGCCTCAATGGACATGGTTTATTTGACGACCGCCATTTGGCGGCCGGAACCAACGGCTTATATCTATATATTTTACTTGGGACAAGCCCGCCACACTCACAATTCCCAACCACTGCAACTCCCGAAAGCCAGATTCAACAGCGGCGACCACCAGAAAAACGCCGAGCCAATGAAACCCGACGAGTCCCGGAGAAACGATTAACCGGATTGACGTCTGAGTAGGAGTAGGCCGCTCCCCGCTACACGCGGTCTACTCTAACAGTGACACTCCACACACAACTCGCATCCCGGTGCGCGACCGCAGCTAACTTAATATAGGCTTATTCGGTGCATACGCACTGGGCGGCAGTACTCACAACACACGGCCACCCACACACACACTCGGCTCTGCAGTCCGGGCCGCAATCGGCTAGATCTGAGAACCGGTGCGGACGAGAGCCACTCACTCCTTGCTGCAGGTGCGTCACCAAAGTCGACACCTTCGTCGCTGGTCGTTCTCGCTGGGCCTCCCCCAGGTCACTGGGGGTCTCACTCGGCGGGGACTGACCGCCGAAGGTGCCGTGAAGAAGCGACAAACAGTCGCGACGCGCCTGTAGCAAAACACTTCAGCGACCCAACCACAGGCGTGCCACTGTTGGCTATGAAAATAGTGGCAGGCGCACGCCAACATTTTATGGCATCTTTGTTGCCAAGCAAATGACCGGTCCAGGAGGTGTGGCCACTGCGGTCAGGGGACTTCGCACCGATAGCGCCTGCCGCGCCCCCTTGCGGGGGCGCAGCGACATCTACCAGTCCAGAAACGATTAACTGTCTTGGAACGAAATTAATTAAAAAAGTACAGCGGAAGAATAGGAAAAAAAATATTATTTTTATAATATATATTATTATATACTTATATTATAAAAATAATATATATAATAATATATTATACAGGGTAATTTGTAAAATACCAGAAACCTCTTAGGCAGTGAAAGTACTCATGATTATAAGCGACTTTTACTTTGGGAAAACTCCGAAAGCTCGAGAAAAATATCAGCTGTTTCATACATTTTCATTAGCTAAATATTGCATTTTGTATGAAACAGTTGATATTTTTTTCGAGATTTCGGAGTTTTCCCAAAGTAAAAGTTGCTTATAATCATGTGTACTTTCACTGCCTAAGAGGTTTCTGGTGTTTTACAAATAACCCTGTATATATATAATATATATTATATATTTATATATATATAATATATATTATATATTTATAAATTCAGACAATCAGGTGATTCAAGCCTGTGATGTCCTAGCCAAACTAGAAACAACTTAACAAAGTATGCTTCCCGTTGGAATCAAACCCACGACCACCGGGTCACAAGGCAAACGCCTAAACCACTCGAAACCACGGAGGCTGTTCTAGTCGTCTTACCTTTTAGTACAAGTACCCAACTTATAAGGCGCGTCGTGAATCTTCGTTCGCGCAGAAAAGAAAGTATGGCCCGAAGACTTACGAAAGAATACTTAAAACTTACAATCAACCTTAGGTCACTATTATAAGGTTCATATTACACTGCAGTTGTTAGTTCCGTCTCACTCGCAAGTCACGTGCATGCCACGCGGCGCGCGCTATCATGGCGGCGGCTGCCGACCAATAGCGGTACAGGAAACAGAAGTGCAGTGCAGGGAGCGTGCCGATTGGTCAATAGCATTTCCCGCACTTTGAAAATTCGTCTTCTGCGCAGGTACATCGGCAAGCCATATCAGTTGGGTACTACTGTATCTTCGTAGATGGAGTGGAACGGCAGGTTCCACTTCATCTATCCAATGACTACTACACATTCATTAAAAACTGGCCAAGTGCGTGTCGGACTCGCGTGTAAAGGGTTCCGAACGAATTTCTTTTTTTTTTAACAGTATAGAATTCTTATAGATTTTCCTGTAATCTATAGGTAAAGAGCTATTATCTCCATTTTTTTTCAAAAGTTTAGACTGTAGTTTCGGAGATAAGGGGGGGAATGGTCATTTTTCGTCTAATTTCTTGAATAACTTCAAAACCTAGCGATAAGGCCGCCCATTGTGTCACCCTATGTAATGTTTTTTTTATCTATCTTTTCTGTAACTTAATGGTGTACATCATCTGCCTAGCCTTTTCTCAACTATATTGGGGTCGGCTTCCAGTCAAACCAGATTCAGCTGAATACTAGTATTTTTACGTGGAACGGCTGCCTACCAGACCTCCACAACCCATTTACTGGGTAACACGGTACTTCATGGCTAGACTGGAGTCAGATTTACTGGCTTCTGACAATCCGTAACGACAGCCAAAGATCTACACATGACAGCCGGGATCAACGGCTTAACGTGCTTTCCGAGGCACGGAGGAAACTCGGTATGTTAAGATGGTCACCCATCCACAGACCAACCTTGGCAAGAGTTGCTTAACCTTAAAGATCGACCAGTGCGGCTGTTATTCTTTTAGCCACGAGCTCCTCAACTTATATGTTGTACATAAATAAGAGTATTCTATTCTACACATAAATTCTGAATTCAAATTCATTTTTATTTTCGCAGCAACCGAATCAGAAACGATTCTCAAAGCATGAACGCGGAAAAAAGCGGTCGAGTAATGCGACGCATAGAGAGAAGGCCGGTCATACATCCTCGCTCAGCTACCGACGACGAGCAACAAGAGACCCACGCGCCCGTCAACTGTGAACAGGTAACCAGCAGGGTAATGTTTCATTTACCTGATCACACAAACACATTATATACGTGTTTATTTTTGATCGTCCATCTTCTTCCCTCCATATACCCCGACCCGAAATACAGGCCTTGAGCCTAGTTTAGGCACCAGTCTCCCACAATATAATGCCCCACCTATATGTTACTATACAAATAAGGCTAGCAATTAAGAGTAATATTGTGGAGAAAATAAACAAATTTATTTTTATTATTATTATTATTATTATTCCATTTATTCATATTTAAACATATTATTTACATTTTTAAATATTTCTAGAAAAATACAAAAAAATACATTTAAAAATATAAAAAATAGTAGCCCACCGGTATCGGGAACAGGGTCCAAGCTACCGGTGGTCAGGGCTCCCGAGAGAGGAACCTCCTAACGATGCGCGCCGTGTCCAGGAGTACTGCTTTCTGGATCAAGCCCTAGATCCAGCTGCCCAACGAGAGCTTCTTGAGATGTTGGTCGAGGCTCTTAGCAATAATGCCATTGGCCGTCACGACTATCGGCATAATGACTGCAGTGTTCATATCCCACTTGTCGACAACCTCGCGAGCCAAGTCAAGATACTTAGATTGTTTATCTTTCTCTGACTTCACGAGGTTCTCGTCATGAGGGACTGCTATATCAACAATCATTGCGCGACGCTCTAGTCGGTCTATCACCACTATATCAGGCTTATTGGCAACAATAGTCCTGTCAGTGATGATAGACCGATCCCAATACAATGTGCAACTACCACTTTCGAGAACTGGGTCGGGCACATACCTATAATACGGTACTTCCGATTCCACAAGATTGTATTTAAGAGCAAGTTGCTGGTGGATAATCCTGGCTACAAGGTTGTGCCTGTGCAAATAGTCTCCGTTAGCCAGACTAGAACAACCGGAAATAATGTGGCGGATGGATTCCCCGGGCCGGTGACAGGCCCGACATATGTCAACCGTACCGTCCTTCACAATGTATTTCCGGTAGTTATTAGTCATCATAACTTCGTCCATAATTGCACAGACAAAACCTTCGGTTTCTCCGAAGAGGTCACCAAAACGAAGCCAGGCTACGGACGCTAAGAAGTCTACATCGGGCCCATGTAGGACCCGATAAAAGCGTCCGTGAAGCTCCTTGCTCTGCCATACCTCCCTGCGGTCGTTAGTATCTAATACCACAGGTTTGCGCCAGTTCTCGTTAGCCAAGGAGAGCGCGGTGAGGCCTTTGTCCACCGCTACCACATCTCGATGCATACCCACGTCGGCCTCTAGGAAGTACTCCCTAAGGCTGCATACCTCGCGGTTGTGCAGGGTCTTAGCATTTAAGAAGCCACGACCCCCGCACTTCCGCGGGATATACAGCCTCATCACCGATGACCGTGGGTGATGCATCCGATTTGCGGTAAGCAGTGAACGTACCCTCCTATCTAGGGCGTCAAGTTCCGTCTGAGTCCATTTGAGTATGCCGAAAGAATACATCAAAACCGGCATGACCCAACCGTTGAAGGCGCGCACCTTGTTTCCGCCTGATAAAAGACTGTTAAGTACTTTGTTCAGGCGGCCAAAGAAGCGCTCCTTCAACGATTGTTTCATGTCCGTTGCACTGATGCCTAACGCTTCCGACATACCCAAATACTTGTAAGTTTCGGTTGAGGAGAGGGACCTAAGGTCTATGGAATCCGAGAGTTGTGTTCCCTCGGATTCCATAATCTCCCCTCGCTTTACATGCATGACCGCACATTTGTCCAAACCAAATTCCATCCTGATGGCGCCACTGAAGGTTTCTGTTACCTTCAGTAGCTTCATCAGTTGCAAGTTGTTAGGAGCAAACAGTTTTAAGTCATCCATGTAAAGGAGGTGCGATATGACCTGACCACCTCTTCTCAACCGGTAGCCTTGGCCCGAACCCTCCAACAATGTACTGAGAGGGTTGAGGGCCAGACAAAACCACAGTGGACTCAGACTGTCACCCTGAAATATGCCACGCTCGATCCTTATCGGTTCGTTGTTCGCCTGGGTCTGTCGACACCCTGGATAGTGAAGAACCGTCCTCCACTGCCCCATACACGACATCAGGAAGGTGCGTAAAACTGCATCAACTTTGTACAGTTCCAGCACCCTCATGAGCCATGTATGTGGCACCGAGTCATAGGCCTTCTTATAATCTATCCAGCATGTCGACAGATCTCTTCGGGAACGTCGAACCTGTTGGCTAATGACTATATCGATGAGGAGCAGCTCCTTAGTACAGCGAGACCCGTTCCTACATCCATTCTGAGAAGAAGACATTATTGAATTACTATCAATATGATGGTTAATCTTTCCTCTCAAAATGGATGTAAGAACTTTATAGACCGTCGGTAAACACGTGATCGGTCTATAATTTTTAGGCTCCGCGGTACTACCTGATTTATGGAGCAGGTGGGTTATTCCTGTAGATAGGAACTGGGGCAGCGACCCTGACTCTAACGCAGACTGGAATTGAGATGCCAAGCGAGCGTGCGATCTTTTGAACCATTTAATCCAAAAGTTGTGCAGCCCGTCCGGTCCCGGAGATTTCCAGTTAGGCAACGGACGGACTGCACGAGCTACGTCTTGGGGGCTGATGTTAATTGCCCCCATTTCTGGTATCGGATCGCACGCGCGCTCGACCTCCCGAGTCCAATCGCCCTCGGTATGACTGACAGGCACCGACCAGATGCTGCGCCAGAATGAACACATGGCATCATCATCCGGTAGGCGCCTATCAGTCACACCCTGGTCTGGCTCCCAAGCCCTATAAACCCACCTCTCATTGCTTTGGAATGTGCGATTCTGAGTGTATCGCTCCACTCGCCGCTTGTACCGACGTATACGGTTTGCCCATGGGAAGTCGATACGCTCTGTGACGCGGGTCAGATAATCCCGAGGACTAATATCAGTCCCCGAGAACGCCCGCTTCACAAAGCGCATCACTCTGCGGCGAGTGTTGCCCTCCCTGAAGCAGATTAGTTTGCCGATGAGTGCTCTAGCCTCACCGATACGACGCTCGATCCTGCACTGCCAAGCTGGTACAGCTGGTCGTGTAACTCTGTCACTACTAGGAAATTTGACATGAGCTACACGACATGCTGCTGCAGCCGCACAGTACAAGATCGAGTGGGTATCGGTAAGGTCTTCGCTGCTATCAAAATAACTTGTTAGCTGCGAATCTAGAGCACACACCAGCGCCCTATTTTTATTATGCATGGGCAAACGAGGTAGACGAGGTCTAAGCCCAGGCGCTGTGGAGCGATACTCTCGGAAGGCATCCTCCAAAGCGCTCCTCAATCGCTCATTGCATTGGGTACTCACGGATGTGGCCCCGTCATCATCATCTTCACCGACGTAGTTGAGTCGCGGTGAAACACTTGCACTGGGTTGTATTTGCACCGCGGCCGGTGGCGAAGTGGGTGAGACGCGGCTGCTCCGTGATTCCAGACGCAGTCTATCAAGTACGGCGTCATCCAACATACGGTTACGCTGAATAACCCGCACCTGATCCGATTATTATTATTATTATTATTATATCTTAGCCTAGCGAAAATGTGTGCAGAGACTGAGAAAGTGATTGACTACAGACTCCGGCAGCGAATAGGGTAGATGACTTAAAATCCAATTAGTCCGTCTGATAGATTTCCAAGAAATATTGGACACATATATTTTTTTTTAAACACAAAATTAAGACGATATCATCATCATCTTCCTGCCCTTATCCCATGTTACTTTGGGTCGGCGCAACACGTTTTTTTCTTCCATTCTGTCCTATCAGCCGTCACGCTCTCACTAACTCCCATCTCTTTCATATCGCTCCTCACACAATCCATCCGTCTTTTCTTCGGCCTTCCTCTCCCTCTCCATCCATCCACATTTATATTCATAACTCTTCTAGTTACATGCGTTTCATCTCTCGTCAACACATGACCATACCAAGACAAGCGATCCCCTTTTAACTTTTCCGTCACTGGCGCCACTTTTAAAATGCCTCTAATGTACTCATTTCTCACTTTATCCACTCTCGTTACTCCACACATCCATCTCAACATTCTCATCTCCGCTACATGCAATCTATTTTCATCCGTCTTTTTCGTAGCCCAACATTAAGACGATACAGTGAGTTGAAAACTCGTGAGAGGAGCTCGTGGCTAGATAATAACAGCCGCACGGGTCGATCTTCAAGGTTAAGCAACGCTTGCCAAGGTTGGTCTGTGGATGGGTGACCTTCTTAACATACCGAGTTTCCTCCGTGCCTCGGAAAGCAGGTTAAGCCATTGGTCCCGGCAGTCATTTGTAGACCTTTGGCACTCGTTACGGATAGTCAGAAGCCAGTAAATCTGACTCCAGTCTTGCTGTGAATTACCGTGTTACCCAGTTAATGGGTTGTGGAGGTCTGGTAGGCAGCCGCACGGCGTAAAATACTGGTATTCAGCTGAATCCGGTTTGACTGGAAGCCGACCCCAATATAGTAGGGAAAAGGCGAGCAGATGATCAGTGCGTTGAAAACTCGTGTGCAGTACACTTTTACCTAATAGTGACGTCATCAGCCCCCACTCCTGATCTTTGATGCGTTTCATCTTCATAAAGTTAGATTGATTTTATAAAGCAAAAAATACTTGTCCAATATTTTTCGATAATCAAACGGACTAACTAAATGGAATTCTTTTGTTTTAATCAGAAATCATCAATTACCCTTCCCTTTTTAACTGACTTGTAACAACATCAATGCTACAAGAAAACACCAACGGAGCAAATCAACATCGCAACAAAAATAACCGCGACGCCATCTATCCAACTAGCAGCGAACTACTACGTCGAATTTCTGCATCGCGTAATCAGAGTTTACCGTGCGATTTGAACAAATACATCAGCCCGAATATCAATCATTGGGCAGTTGCCCGCCGGACACAACAACTATCTGGTCGGAGGATCCTCTTTTTTCAATAGAGGTTTTCGGGAGTACTCTCTGTTCCACATACCTTCAAAGACTCCAATAAAAGGAGGAGGTTCTGAATTCGACTGGTAACAGAACTAATCTTTTACTCAACAGTGTGGTGTGCAGCTAGATAACTTGCGACTGTACGCGCAACACTTCAGACGC
Organism: Lacanobia oleracea; assembly: GCA_950371165.1. Taxonomy (NCBI): domain Eukaryota; kingdom Metazoa; phylum Arthropoda; class Insecta; order Lepidoptera; family Noctuidae; genus Lacanobia; species Lacanobia oleracea. Next base: position 11,658,329 of record OX493411.1, on the reverse strand, counting down.
GCCCACCCCGATAAGAACCGCACCAAGTATCCCGCACTGAAGACCCCCTGCATGTGCGAGCAGTGCGGCAAGATATTCCAGGTAGGCAAATGATTGGTTGGTCGTTTCTTTTTCTTTATTAATAGTTAATTTTTGCAAAAATCTGATCTATGCCGCTGATCCGGCTCGAAGGACCATATGATTGGGCTCAGTTGGAATAAATATATAAATAAAAGAGTGAACTGTATCAAAATAGGTATAATACTGTAATTTACATAGAATCGACAAAAGGTACAAAGAAATGCCCGTAGCGGAGCGCGTCTGTGAGCTGAGTGGAGCGGCGAGCGCGCAGTGGGCGCCGCTGTCCCGCGTTCCGTACCCCGACCCCGCGCAGCCCTGCGGTGCTCCATGACGCGCATATGTGATGGGCCAACAATGTCAATTTGAAACCCAATGCCTGGAAAAATTGCACTTGATATAAAATGAAGCTATGTCACTGTCAAGTATTTTTCAAGTATAAAATTCGAAATAGCTACGCTAGATGGCACAGTCTACTTCGCGCACGTTCCCCTTAACTGAGCGGGCAGGAACCACAGGTGGCAGCACAGAAGCGTCAATGTCAAGTATTCTGACCCTTGAAAACTTCGAATATGCGACACTAGATGGCGTATCAACGCCATACACGGTCCCTATATTGATAATATGTTTAACTACTTGTATATTTTGTCTCCAGAGCATGGCCCTCCTAAAAGACCACATGTGGGTTCACACCGGAGAAAAACGGTTCAAATGCGATCGGTGCACGAAAAGCTTCACACAGAAGACTAACCTAGTGTTCCACATGCGGGTCCACAGCGCCACGCGCCCGAGCTACGAGTGTCCCTTGTGTGGCAAACACTTCGCGTTCTTCAATAATAGGAGGCGACATATGTTTGTAAGTACGAAGTGATCCACGTGATAGTCATAGGACATCAAAAGGAACACGTTGCATAATACCTCTCGCGAAACCTAATGAAGGAAGGATTTTTCGGGAAGATTTTCTATGTACACAGCTTTATTTATTTTATCATCATCATATCAACCTACAGACGTCCACTGCTGGACATAGAACATATCTGACTGTTGGATTTATCCCCAAGTGTCGCCACAACGACCGGTCCTGTGCGTCTTGCATCCATCTGTTCCCCTTGGAGGCCTTGCAACGTTACGTCTTCCGGTACGCGGTCGCCACTCCACAAATCTTTGGCCCCATCGACCATCTGTTCTGCGAACAATGTGTCCTGCATTATATTTATATATATACACTAGCTTTTGCACGCGACTTCGTACGCGCATATCCCGATTTTTCCTTACATATAACGTTTCGGCTGTGCGTTGTCTGTCGGTCACTCACTAACTGAAGAATTTTATGTATATTAGAATGATATTATGAAATGTTTAGTACAGCAAATAAAACATATATTAAATTAAATCTTTTCACTCTGTCTCCTTACACTTACAGAATAGGGAAGATGCAGATTTAATAATTATCAGTATTTTGTGACTAAAATGTAAAAAAAGCGTAAGAGAAGGGCCAGTACAACGTTTTTATTCCAATAATTGCAAATTTAAAGTAACGTGAATCGGAACGGTTTTTAATACACCAATCAGCGTCTGGTGACGTCACTCGTGTTAGTTTATAGTCCAAGATCCCGGGGCTCCCAGACGTTACTTATTTTGCAGTATCAAAATATTTGAATAGAGTAGTGGCCAGTGTAATTTCAACGTACGCATAATAAGTATCTGCTAGCTCCATCCAATGGGCATTTTTTTTTTGAGATGTATGCAGGTATGACATATTTCATAAGTCTATAGGAGGTAGTTTTGCAGTTTTCTATTTATACTTAGTAAATAAACTATGTCCAAAAGATACTTGTGAATAGGATCTCAATTCTAATTTGTAAAAATCGTGAAAATGATCTAGTCGTTTTATAGCTAGCATCTGATGATGATACTTGCAAACTGGCGGTCGAGTCAACTCAAAGTAGCAGTTAAGGGAATGTTCAAAGTACCTACATACTAACACTATTCTGTTCCACATTTTGTTACTGAGAAAATAAGCAAGTTCTGGAAGCACTGGGATCTTGCTCTATGACTGAATTATGACAGTTCTTGACCAGTGACAGACATGAGTGACGTCATCGTCCGTTTTGGCGCGAAAATTTAAACGGCCTGTATAAAAACGCAATTTTAGCCATAAATTAAAGCGTTTTAATTTTTTATTTATGTGGCGGCTATTCTAGATGGAGTTCTTTAAAATAAAACCAAAAATAGAAATATCGCATGTTCCCATTATAAACATTCTAGCCATTACAATGTCTAATTATGCTAAGAGATGCAATTCTTCCCAACTGGAATTACTCATTCATTTTGTTTTTAAGGTATGTGGAGTCGTGAACGAACGAACGAACAAAAATATGGTGAACATCGAACACTTTGTTCGCGGGTGCGCATCACTAACGATCATGAAACACTGTGTTTGTCAAAAATGTTCGTGGCGATACTATTTGGTTGTTCTGAGCGAACGTTGTTCGGAGAAAGAAGACTGATCAAAAGTGGTCTATGAACCAATAGCGATACTGTTGGGGTATTTCTGTATACCTCAACTATACGTTTTTAAAATAAAGAAATGAAGCAAGAAATGTGAATCTTTAAGTATAATTTTTCTCAAAACTTTAGGTTAGATTTTGATGCCCCTTTGCACAAGGATATAGTTGAGGCATCTCCACAGAAATACCACTACATACTGTATTATTATTATTATTATTTTTTTACTTTCTCGGGTCCCTTTTCTTAGAGACCCGGTCCTTTGGTAGGCGTACGAGGGGCCGAAGCCAACTCGCAGAGGCCTCTTTAGACATTTTAAATGGAATGGGACACCAACCGACACTTATTATTATTATTATTACTGTATACGCTATGGGTTCATAGACCACTCCCGATACAAATTAAAACAGTCTCCCTTGATGCAACATTGTCCTTACTTAATTCTCGACCACTTTCAACGGTGAATCCATAGTTACTGTGGGGTTTAGCGCGAACACAAGTAGAACTGTGTTCACAAGAACATCGATCACGGAACATTTGGGTCCGTGATCAATGTTCGTGTTCACCAGGTTTTGTTCGTTCGTGCGTACACGGCTTGTCATGCTTGGCGCAAATGAATTCTATGCCTTTTTTTAATTCTTACACATTTGTGTTCCCAGATTCACACTGGTCTAAAACCTTTCAAGTGTGACACTTGCGGCAAGGCGTTCACAACAGCGGGCGAACATCGCGCTCACGTCGAACACGTGCATCTGAAGAAACCCTGGCCCAAGAGGGCGAGACAGAGGAACCGGGAGTGGAAGGATGACGAGCCTATTGTAGAGGACTGAGGGACGAAAAATATCAGCTGGCGTGCTTGTATAGACTTTTGCCAGCGACTTCGTACGCGCGCATCCCGATTTTTCCTATTCCCGTAGGAATTTCAAGAAATCTGCTCCTTTCCTGCGATTTCCCATCCAGATAATAAAGGAAAAAAACTGAGTGACCCTGAGTGATCTGTTGTGAGACGTTCAGTGTTGATCAAGGTTTTCACCATTAAGATGTGTTCGAAGTCATTCAAGTTATAAGAACCCTTTCATATGAGTTAGCCAAAAGTGTATTGCTTTTTTCGCCGCGCGTGGATAGGAACCTTTCCGAATTATATTGAGGTCGGCTTCCATTCTAACCAGATGCATCTGAATAAATACCAGTACTGCTATTCTGTAACAACATTTTCGTCTCTTCAGCGGAATCCGAGGTGAGTACAAACGTAAGACCTTTATGTTGTGTGGAATAAAGTTCACTTTGTGAGCTTTGTCACTCAGGTGAAGCTCGATATCGAAATGGTTACTTACAGAATAGACTAGCAGTATTTTAAATGGAGACTTATTTTACCCGGGTTATAAAAACCGCTATTATTTTATAATATAGTTAACGCATAGCTGGCCCGAGTTGTATGAACTTAGATACACTTTTAAATGAATATAATGGCTTCATAAGATCTTTTGTACTGTAAGTAGTTTTATTTATAAGTAATTAGAAAATATGAATAAGGCCTGTATTGTAAGTTTCTTTGAAGGAAACAACCTCCCCTACAATCGGTTCAGTCGTCTTGACAAGGGAAATAAAAATCTTAAAAATCAAGCTTTTAAAATAGTGTAATGTAATAGGCATATTTTATCAGCATAATATAATGCAGCATAAGCCCACATTTAGCAAACGATCTTTTTAAACACGATTTCTCGAGAAAATAAATAACATTTATAATTCTTTCTTAATGTTTATTTAAAAAACATTGTGCAAAATGCCTCGCGGATTGAGTCGGTGAGGGCTGTTCGGCTCAATTTTTGCACTAAAGTCCCCGTCACAAGAAGCTATAAATTTTGTAAATAAAAAACTTCAACTAAGGTCGTATCAACAAGAAATAATCCCAAATTCAATCAACTCAAAGTATAATACGAAACTAACGAGCAATTTCACTTGATTGGGTTATATTTGAAGTGGTGGCCCGGTGGTAGTGGCTGTGACTTACGAGTTGGTCTTAGGTTCGAACCCAGGCAGGCGCTTTAATTTGTGTAATTTATTTGCTCACAAAACGGTGAAGGAAAACATCGTGAGGAAACCGGCATGTCCTAGAACCAAAAATTCGAAGACATCTACCAACCCGCACTGGACCCGCGTGGTAGATTACGGCCCACTCCCTCTCACCGAGAGGAGGCCTGTGTCCCAGCAATGGGAACATTATTGGCTGATTATGCTAAAGCGTCTTTAGACTACAGGCCTAATGTTTTGTGGTGCTGGACCGCGTCTGACTCATGGAACAAACAATAGGGTTGGCAAGTGAAAGCTGATCTCAGATGGCACCATCACTACACGAACCTTGGTCAAAGTGAGATTAACACTATTAGTCTGTGATTCCAATCTTTAAGATTCATTTGTTTGTGTATTATAGGCAGTCTATTTCTTTTAAGGTTTATAAAATCGAATTCGCATTATCTTACATTATAGGTTATGTGATGCAGGAGGTTTGGGATCGTACAAATAATTGGAAATAGTTTTTGACGATCTAATCAAACTGAAAGTAATCATTTACCTAAGTATTCATCCATCTATTAATCAAAAACTGCTTTGTTATTGGCCTGTGCGCTACTAGCGCCACTTTGACAGTTGTCGGCCCCATTGAATGTGTGTTTACAAAATTTATAGCTTCTCGTGACGGGGACTACAGTTTGAAATACACTTCATTTTATTTATTTATTTTTATTTATTTATTTTTATTTATTTATTTATTTATTTATTTATTTTATTTATTTGGCTCACCAACAATTGAGTACACTCATACAATTATGGGTTACATACAATCAAATTCGGGTCTAGTGTATCAATCCCTTACAGGTAAGCACATCATGCATTACATACTGGTTAAATTGAAATTATATAAAGGCTACTAACAATTAGAGGGTATTTAAATACACAAAGAACAATCAGGCTCCTCAAATTGAAAACTAAAAATGGAAATAAAACATTTTGTGCCTAAACACGGTGGTTAGGAACTAGTTTTCGAATAAAAATAATAAGCTGGAACGGTCAATATGACTGAATCGTGTGGAGTAGAATATTGTATGTCATTTGACTCAGAATATGAGTTACGAGTGTACAGATGTGATCTCAATAATAAAGGGCCTCGAATAATTATGATATAAGTATATATTTACACTGGACAATTATTTTTAATACTAGTTAGATTTAGGCAGCTTTAAATTTATCAAAGTAATGTAAGTATTGTATGAATACCATTGGGAGATTTGTAGCTAAAGTTATTTTATACACATAGCTCATATCATCATCTGCCTAGCCTTTTCCCAACTATATTGGGGTCGGCTTCCAGTCAAACCGGATTTAGCTGAATACCAGTATTTTACGCGGAGCGGCTGCCTACCAGACCTCCACAACCCATTATCTGGGTAACACGGTACTTCATGGCAAGACAGGAGTCAGATTAACTGGCTTCTGACTATCCGTAACGACTGCCAAAGATCTACAAATGACGGCCGGGACCAACGGCTTAACGTGCTTTCCGAGGCACGAAGGAAACTCGGTATTTTAAGTTCGTCACCCATCCACAGACCCTTGGCAAGCGTTGCTTAACCTTGCAGATCGACCCGTGCGGCTGTTATTATCTAGCCACGAGCTCGTCATACACTCAGTATAATTTAGTGGAACTGATACGACAAAAATAACTGTTTAGAATTTTTCAAACATGTTGGGGTGAGCTTTCGATACAACTGGATGCAGATGAAGTATACAGAGTTGTTTTAACTTAATATTTTTTAATTTAAAATGGGAAGAAAGCTCGTTTGTATTCGGAAATGCGTTGATTGCCGAGGGTATTAAGAAAAATTTAATTAATAGGTGTACTGTAACTGGTCAACACGATACCTATCTCATGGTAAGACTGGTGTCAGATTTGCCGGCTTCTCAATACCGGTTGCAACTCATGTGACATTTAACCGCTCGGTGGTAAAATCTTCAAGCTGGTCGGCAAATAACATATAGAATTTAAAGTAAATTATACTTCTATGACCAGTAGTTTCGGTTATGTTTTGCCTGTCAAGTCACTCAATCACATAGTAACAGAAGATGTTTATATATATTGATTGATGAAGTCTCAAACGTAAATCAAACTGTATAACTTGTGATTTTAGATTTTATGTAAGAACAAAATACTCAGTAAAAATATACACTTATTTTTTGTTATTTTCTTTAGAGTTATATTTAGAAAGATATATTATTTTAGAATATTGTGAATAGATGACTGCTAGATAACTTTAGTTATAATTTTTAGAAGAGGCTCTAAGATTATATAATTGAGAAAGCGTGGAGAATGAGGCCTAAACATTTTATAATAGGTACTGGTAGTAGATCTTTAAAATGTGGCAATTATTTTGGCAAAATTTTTAATAATTGCTCCATATATTCCGTATTGTTCTCTGCGTTTTTTTTTTTTTTCAATTAAATTACTCGTGTAGGTAATGCCTATTTTCATTCCGCTCAATTATGACATTGTATAACGGTTCGCCAAATTGACTCTTCCTGCGGTTGTCGTAAATTGCTTGATATTTGTGACTTCGCAATTGACCAGTATGCCTATATTGAACAATTTTCATTGCAATGGCACATCGTGTTTGAGAACAAGTTGCAGGTTCATCCATCTTCAGGAATCCGACATGACTTTTTTTTTTTTTTTTTTTAAGGATGGGAAATCATCAAATGACTCCTCCCGCTCTGGGTGAAGCAAGAGGGAGTGTCAGACTCTTACTGACTAAAACCCATCCGTGTTCCTCCTGGTGCCCTTTGCGTTCTAAGGCTACGGCACCTCTTTCGAACAGATTCCGCAGCCCCAGCAGGCACCTGCCCTAGCGGGCCCCGTCTTCCACGCTGACATCTCTTTGAGGCGCGCTGGAATCGCAGCGCGCCGCCGACCCGGGCCTAGTTCTGATCAGACGGCGAGCCACCCACTGCTCGCCGTCCGCAGGCCCGCGCCTACGGCGGCCGGGAATCGTCCTGCGACTCCCGTCGCCTGGGGCGTCTTCTTCTGTTGCGGCGACTGGGACGTGAGGTTTCCCTCTCTCACACGTTCGGCCTCCTCCTTTGCTAGCATTACTGCTTCGCAGAAGGAGGTGATCGCTTCCCATGCCTCCTCGCTCCGGACCAAAGATTGAACCAAGGCCGGTCGCGAAAGGTCGCCGCCACCGATCGCCTCGACGAGGACCCGGCGGTGCTCCGCCCAAGCAGGGCAGACCTCCACCGTATGCTCCACCGTGTCCTCCGGGCGATCCTCGCAGTGATGACACCCGGGCGCGTCCTCCCGCCGAATCCGACATGACCTAGAACCAAAAAAAAAAAAAAAAAACGAAGATGCATCTAATATGCATCTCCTATTTGTTTTGTTTAGTCTTTTTTAAGTTTTCTTGTATTTATTTTCAGTACTAAAGGCTTATATTGTAATAAATAGTGTGGTGTGTTTGTGAAAGTTATTTATTGGAAGAATTGTAATAAATGCGTAATGATTATATTTAATTGTTTTATTTATACAACTTTCTTTTTAATTCTTCGTAAGCCCAATCTCGCCTGATTGTAAGCGATGGATGAAGTGTACATTTCATATGAACGAACCCAGATGGATCTCGTTCACTCTTGCTTTGAAGGCTGACGGGTCATGTCGTGGTATTTTAAGGGACCACTCACACTTATTTAGCTCCATTCGCGTTTTGCTGAACGTGATCACACTTATACAGTTCTGCTTCTATCAGCCGCGTATAGCGTCGTAAGTAAACTAATAGTAAGAGCCCTGAACTCGCATGATAACACATTTGTCCTCATTTTGTATATTTGTTTGTCGCGAAAGCTAAATAGACGCAGAAAGCTGAACGGATGCTTACGCGTCTCCATCAAAAAAGTTGTTTTCTATGGGCATAAGCTGAATAGAACTGAATAAGTGTGAGTAGTCCCTTATTCGACAAGCTCGCCACACAATTCCCAACCACTGTTACTACTAGTGCCAGAATCAACAATGGCCACCACACCAGAAAAACGCTGAGTCAATGAACGTCGCCTAGTCCCGGAGAAACGATTCAGGTACCTCGTGAAGTAACTGTCATTTCATGTTAACTTTATGTATTGACAGCTCACTTCACCTTTAGAGGTAAGCGGTACAGAGAGTAAAGTCCCGCAAACCTCCATTGAAAAGAGAGGATCCTCCGTTGCCAAAATCACCGATCAGCTTTAAAATATTATCTACTAAAATACATGTTTTGGTTTTGTATCAAATAGGTACTAAATTTCTGTAAAGTCGAATTGAAATTTTGGAGCACATACGTGGAGATTCGAAATATGGGCAGTCATCCTGGCGTCAGTATGACTGCACATTTTCTTAATTAATTTTCTCAAAATTAACTAATTTTTTGAAAAAACTTTAATTTCGGAAGTCGGTGTTTTTGGTTATTTTTTCGTCTTTTGACACCGACTTCCGAAATTAAAGTTTTTTCTTTCTTCCGAAGTTATTTTGAATCTTGTAGTGTTTTGTTTTTGGAAGTCGGTTGTATTTTTTGTAAAAAAGATTTTTATTTTTCACTTTTTCGTGGTAGGTACCTAGGTACCATTAACAGCATACCGGCGCAATGTTATGTTAAGAACTGGTGTTAACACTAAAAAAACATGCGATTTCAGCAATCCCGATCCCTTTGCTATCATTTATTGAAGAGTTCCGTTGCTTACCTCCGAAGTTCTCCATCAGATCTTCACCAAATTGAAACGGAACCAGTCTAAGAAAATACTCTTTCAAACAAAAAAGAATCATCCAAATCGGCTGACAATTAGCGAAAGTATCGCTAAACAAACATTTTTCATGGGATCTTATCATCAGATCCTAATTTATACCTTTCATCATCAGCTCAGCAACATGAGATGATGATTACCAGGCACAAATATCTTAATTGCGTTAGAAAGTTCATGAAAAACATTGCATGTGCCTATAAAATTTGAGGGTTGCCCTCGATTTTCGTGGGATCCCATCATCAGATGAAAATGAGACCTATCGAGAAGTATATCCTTTCAGATGAAACAATTTTTTTTCAAATCGGTTCATCAATGACGGAGTTATGAGGTAACAAAAAAACAACCGAATTGAGAACCTCCTCCTTTTTTTGAAGTCGGTTAAACATTATCAAATAGTAGAAAATCGGTACCTATTAGATTTTAGTAAGTAACATTTTAAAGCTGATCGGTAATTTGGGTCAGTTCTTCTGAGGTTCACCTGATATTCGGGCTGATGTACATGTTCAAATCGCACGGCAAACTGATTGCGCGATGCAGGATTTTGACGTAGTAGTTCGCTGCTAGTCTGTAATGTTTGTTGTTATTTGGATCTTTTTGTTGCGATGTAGATTTGATCCGCTTTATTTTTACTTTTGATAGTCACGCCACTATCTCACCTGTTGGTAAGCGATGATGTGGTCGAAGATATAGTACGCCAGCCTAGGTTGGTTTTCTTGTAGCGGCATTAATGCCGCCTAACTTACACGATGAGTTTTACAGCTGGGCTGTCAACATCTCTCCTTGTATAGGTAGAGTGAGCGTAAGTGAGCTATCATTCCATCTTGTTTGTATATAGATTGACTGCTCACGCGTTATTAGCTTGTAAATCTTGGCAACTAATCTATATGAAATGTTTTACATCGAATTATTTCTTCTTGCTTGGACGACTTACGCGATCAGAAACCACCGTACCTCTAAGAAATAAAAAGCACAGTTGGGTTTAATTTTTATTGTATTTTCGTACTAAATACATCAATATAATAGAGCTCTTACTAAAATAGGTACATGTTTATATTATGACTAGATTCAATAATACTTATACTCAACTGAGTATTTAGCCACATCTCAGGATAAAACTAGGTATGGTAGCCGCCAGATAAACTTGCAATAAAGTACATTGACTTTCCCTAACATCCCTTCGTAGATACACTTACAATAAATCATGAACCGTTTATCATTACTAGAGAACGTAAGGATCACGATAGAAGTCGATTCGGGACAGCTTTGTCTTTATTTCTGTTTTTGATATTAAGAAAGTCAATAAATGTATGTGGGTCAATGACTGTTATTGCACATTATCTGGCACCTACCATAGTATTTACCCACATCTCAGTACAATACTATAGGTTCTCTTAGCACGAAATGTTACTACATAGTTTATTTTGAAATAAACGATATATATTTAATAGCTTATAACGATAAGTAGTCTGTTTTTTAATCTCAGAGACTAAACTGACAAGTAAAAAGGGCTAACTGACACAGAGATATCAGTTTTGACATTTGAAGTTGTAAATTTAGTCTCCGAGATTAAAAAAAAACAGACATTAGGTACGGAAAGTTATCTTTTTAGGGTAACAAAGAGGGGGGGGGGGGTTAGGGTAGGGGCAAGGTATATGGAAACAGAGAGTTGTACAACCAAGTCTGCAATTGTTTTCATATTTTTTGGCTCCTAAATTAGGTACGCAGAGACCTAGTTGACAGATGTAAGGAAACTCAGTTATGACAAACTTACTCGTTTATTGAGTTTTTTGAAAGCTGGCCATCGAAACATCACGCCAGTATCCCTCGAAGTTTAGGCAGACATAGTACACATTTTACCAGAAATGTTGAGAATCTTTATTTAATTGAATTGGGTTTTGCTCTTGGCAAAATCCTGTCTCTGGGCTGCTACTGAAAACACATTTATTGACCTAGGTGTCTAGGTGATATATGATAACAATATTAAGTTTATTTAGTTCTTAAAGTTCGTGCTAAGAGAACAGAGGGCCTAGCACGAATATTTTGTATTATAGTAACGTAACATAAAATTTTACCATAGCTAAAATACTCGTCTTGCACATAATATTTATTTGAATTAGATACTACTCGTATATACATATTTTTTAATGATATAAATTTTGTAAGTCTCATAAAATTAAACCAAAATACCTACTATGGGGTGTAGTTTTTCACATTCAAAATTCACTTACGTTAACGTTACCAAACGTCAAAATATTCGCGCAAGGCCCTCAGATCATACAAGTTAACGATTTTCATAACATTCCGACAATTTTTTTTAATATTGAGGGAAATAAATGCGAAGATTGTTGTATGATCTTATATCTAAATAGTATAAAACGAACGCGCTGTCTGCCACTTTCTTTTATTCTGCTTACATCTCCTAAACGACTCAGTGGATTTTGATACAGTTTTCTCAAATAGAAGGATCGATATACGAGGATTTGCTCCCGAGCAAAGCCAGGGGAGATCATTAGTTTACTTACAACTAAACATTTATTGTTGCTATTCTACAACATAAACTTATAACTAGGGATTTGCGTAAGTAGTGCTATTTTGGTTCAATGAACCTGAATTATAATGTTAATATGGACATGCCCCGGGATTCCCGGGAATACAATTCTGAATATCGATGTATTAAATTTAGTTAAACTTTTAAAAATATCATGAGTACGTACGACGATATATCAAACTACTCATTTCCGATATAAGCTGGGGCCTACTCTGTAAGCCCGATGTCCGTAATTTCGGGCTAAGTTGCAGGCATTTTCTACTACGCAACACCTAACCACTAACAATGAATGATAACATTATTTGACAGTTACTGTCAAATCGTCTGTGGGGTTCGAGGCTAATCGTAAGTCCATAGGTGATACGGAGTAGAAAACGCCCGCTACTAAGGACTTCGGGTTAAAAGAGTAACCCCCTGGGCCGCACGGTGTTGTTTGCCATATTACTAACTGGTTCCAGGATACAGAAGGCATATCCATGTTAAGATAACGGTCACTAAATCCCGGGAATAGCACTACCTATGCCGATCACTGCTTATGACTAACAATTTTTAAAATAACTTGACCAGTTCAAGTAAAGTCAAATTAACGATTTTTCTTGCAAAATAAACTTTTGTGCTTTGCTAAATCTTAATTTTAAGACAAATTCGTTCTGTAATTCTTACTTAAAACTACATCTTATGTTCTCAGATAGTTTAAATTAAAAGTATGAATACTTATGTTGATAATAAATAGACACGGAACATGAAAAACTGCTACAGATCAGTGATGACTGATGATACACTTATATTTAAAAAAATTATTGATTAATACTACATAGTTTATTTCATGGTTTTAGTCTTGTGTGTTCACGAACGAACTTCTTATATAGGGAGCGTGCAGTTACTACAGGTGGCTGCACAGAAATGTCACTTTCAAGTATGTTTCAAGTATAAAATTCGAAATAACTACGCTAGATGGCAGTCTACTTCGCGCACGTTCCCCTAAACTGAGCGTGCAGGAACCACAGGTGGCAGCACAGAAGCGTCAATGTCAAGTATTCTGACCCTTAAAACTTCGAATATGCGATACTAGATGGCGTAATCAACGCCGTGCACGGTCCCTATACGTCGTTAAAGTTTAGGTAGTTAAATAAGGGTAAACAATCTTGATGTGAATTTTTACACAAACACATATTAAACAAATAAACTACTGCTTTAACGACTGGTTCAATTGATTTAGTAATCGTTATTTTTTGTATTCAAGGCTAAAACGAATAATTAATTGCACGTAGTCCGTAAAAAACAAGATTGCAAACGTGTTCAATTGTTCATACAATGTCGTTAAGGTTGTGACGCTTGAGCAAACTGCAAATGAACAAGCTCTTAGCACAAAATTGTACGCAAAAAGTCTTTTCCGACGAGGATGAATCACTAATTTTTAAAAGAGCCCTGTTGCTGCTGCCAGTACTAGTAGCTCATGGGAAAAAGGAAATCTTCCAAGGACATTGATGTACTTGACAAAATCACATAGAATGCCAGAAATAGAAGAGCGCTCCTCTGAAGAGGATTTCTAAAAAGTACTCTCCCAAGAAGCCCACCGTCACAGTCATTAAAAAGACCTCACGAGTGCACGTGACGGACTTGTCAATGGGGCTGCCCTTGATAATCTAGTCACCCGGAATAATAATAATAATGAATAAAGGAAACAACAACAAAAAAATACTTCGGAAATCATGCACATGGTGTTAATATTAGGACTTACAAACTATGTTAGAATAACTACGTGGACGATTGTGGCGGTAAACTTAAATTAAATAAAAACCACACTAATTATAATTTGATGATAATAATAATAAAAAATCAAATATTAATTAATAAAACTGTAATTGTCAATCCAGAAATCACAAAATAACGTAAAATTATTAAATAACTACAATTAAAATAAAAAATAACAAGAATTCTAATAATAACTTGTCCATAATTGCACAGACAAAAGCTTCAGTTTCTCCAAAAAGATCCAAAACGCTAAACGCAGCCACGCTACGGACGCTAGTTGATCGACATCGGGCCCACGTAGGGCCCGGAAAAAGCGTCCGTGAAGCAAGGAAAATAATAAAAAATTAAATAATATAAATAATAAATAAAATTTAAATTGTCAATCCAGAAATCATAAAATAACATAAAATTAAAATCATAAAATAACTACAATAAAAATAAAAGGAATTATTCTAATAATACACCGGCGGGTGTATTATTAGAATTCTTGTTAGTTGTCTTGTTGTTGTTCTTAGCACAAAATTGTACGCCATTAAGAAAGACTCCCTCGAAGAGTAAAAAGCCTCTTCCGACGAGGAAGAAACCACTAATTTTTAAAAGAGCCCTGTTGCTGCTGCCAGTACTAGTAGCTCATGGGAAAAAGTCTTCCAAGGACATTGATGTACTTGACAAAATCACATCAAAAGAGATCAAAACAAATCCTCAAAGCATATCAGTAGAGTGCCAAAAATAGAAGAGCGTGGATTTCTAAAGATCTCACCCAAGAAGCCCGCCGTCACCGCCATAAAAAAAAACCTCACGAGTGCACGAGACGAACTTGTTAATGGAGCTGCCGTTGATAATCTAGTCAGCCGGAATAATAATAATAATAATGATGACTGTTGGTCTAGTGGTTAGTGACCCTGACTGCTATGCCAGAGGTTGTGGGTTCGATTCCCACCCAGGACAAATGTTTGTGTGATGAGCATGATCATTTGTTCTGTGTCTGGGTGTAGTTTATCTATCCAGATCGCAATTGATAGACGCAGAGACACGTGCATTCGGGGGCCGTACTGAGCTCGCGGATGACCTGGGTGTCTTTGGCCTAAAATTGGTGGAGAGAGCCAAGAAAAATACCAGTTCACGACCTGAAACAAACGGCCTGCCCACAGTCCGCGCAGTAGTAAGCACCAGCACGCCCGAACGAACTATCCCCTCTCGTTCCAAAACGCCCAAGCCACATACCACTTCAGCCTCCACTCCCAAGACTCCAGAACCCAAAGAGGCGGCCTCGAGTCCCAAATTCCTCATTCCCAAAGTTTCAGAGGGAATTCGAAAAAAACTAAAATCCAACCCCATTCAGATTGACCCCGAAGAGCACGGTCTCACCCTTATCTCTAGCGACAAATGCAAGATCAACGAAATACTGCATGGCATGATATCTGCTGACGATTTAAACGAATTAGCAGAGTGTGAGTATGCTTGCTCAGTGATGAAGCACGACTCACTGTGCAAAATCCTAATATTTGAAGACACCTCGCTGGTCACTTACCAGCTATATGAAGGAACTCTGCAAATGCGAACTCCAACCTGTCCCTTCACTGGAGCAAAGATAGTGCTTCGGACGATATAGGCCCGTCTTCTTATGGTGATGCCGTAATGTGGATGCCGTTCATAAGCGACATCCGCTAGCATCTGCAGCTGAGTATAATGAAGTACAGAACTTAGAGTGACAGATAGACAATATGGTGAATAATCTGTGGCTCGGCTGTCAAGCCAACTGACGTAAGGAATTTTTCATCCCGTATTTTTATCGATTTCAATTTAAAAAAACCATAGAAACAATGCATTTTATACCGAACACATCAAGAAAAAAAAAATAGAACCACACGAAATTAAAAACAACTCACTAAATGGAAAAAAAATTACAATATGGAAATAAAATGTTGACACGACGCCGAGCACGACTACAAGCCGCACCGACACCATCTTCGGGTTCGTCGCCGAGCTCCGCCTCGCAGCCGCCGGGACCTGCGCCAGCCGCGAGTCCAGAGATTCCGGTAGCTGCAGTTGCGTCGAGCTCGAGCGACGAATACTTCTCGCCGCCGACGACACCACCACCTGCGCGTCGGCGCGGACGAGGCCGACCACCGGCCAGCTTAGGACCTCGAGGCCCACCGGTCTCTGATAGGGTCCCCGCTATCGGTGGAAGTGTGCAGCGTATGAAATGGACTCAAGCCATAAATGAGAACGTAATACGCTCATACTTTGGGGCTACAGAGGGGGGAACTAACCTGACTGCGTACCGTGGTCGGATGCTCTCTCTGTTTCAGGTACTTGAACCAGCTGTCAGCGTATCGGCCCAACGACTGTCGGATCAGGTGCGCGTCATCCAGCGTAACCGTATGTTGGATGATAGTGTGCTTGATCGCCTCCGAACTGAAATGTGTAGCCATGTCATTGCTCCTCCGTCGCAGACTGTGGCACCAGCATCGTCAACCCAATTGCCCAGCCACGCTGACGAGGAGAGTAATGACAGGGTTACAAACGTAAGTACCCAGTGCAATAACGAATTGAGGAGTGCTTTGGAGTGTGCTATTCGGGAATACCGCTACATGCCGCCTGAACTTAGACCACGCTTACCTCGTTTGCCCATGCATAACAAGAACAGGGCGCTGGTGGCTGCTCTGGATTCGCAGTTGTCAAGCTATTTTGATAACTGTGATAACCTCACCGATGCACATTCGATTATGTACTGCGCGGCTGTAGCGGCATGTCGTGTAGCTCATGTCAAAATAAAAATAACCAATGACAGAGCTACACGACCAAAACCAGCCGTACCAGCTTGGCAGTGCAGGATCGAGCGTCGTATTGGTGAGGCCAGAGCGCTAATCGGCAAACTGATCTGCTTCAGGGAGGGCAACACACGCCCTAGAGTGATGCGCTTTGTGAGACGGGCGTTTTCGGGGACTGATGTCAATCCCCGAGATTATATATCTCGTGTCACAGAGCGCATCGACTTCCTGAAGCAGAAGGTGTATGCATGGGCAAGCCGTATTCGTAGGTACAGGCGGCGAGTGGAACGATACACCCAGAATCGCACATTCCGAAGTAACGAAAGGTGGGTATATAGGGATTGGGAGCGACCGGACCAAGGTGTGACTGACACGCGCTTGCCGGATGATGATGCTATGTGTTCATTCTGGCGCAGCATCTGGTCGGTTCCTGTCAGTCATACTGAGGGTGACTGGACTCGGGAGGTCGAGCGTGTGTGCGATCCGATACCAGAAATGGGGGCAATTTCCATCAGCCCCCAAGATGTAGCTTGTGCAGTCCGTCCGTTGCCTAACTGGAAATCTCCAGGGCCGGACGGGCTGCACAATTTCTGGATTAAATGGTTTACGAGATCGCACGCTTGCTTGGCGTCTCAATTCCAGTCTGCCTTAGAGTCTGGGTCGCTACCCCAGTTCCTAACTACAGGAATAACCCACCTGCTCCATAAATCAGGTAGTACTGCGGAAC
Organism: Lacanobia oleracea; assembly: GCA_950371165.1. Classification (NCBI taxonomy): domain Eukaryota; kingdom Metazoa; phylum Arthropoda; class Insecta; order Lepidoptera; family Noctuidae; genus Lacanobia; species Lacanobia oleracea. The sequence goes on along the minus strand of OX493411.1, from coordinate 11,641,144 downwards.
CTAAACATTATAGACCGATCACGTGTTTGCCGACGGTCTATAAAGTTCTTACATCCATTTTGAGGGCAAAGATTAATAGTCATATTAACAACAACAACATCATGTCTGCCTCTCAGAATGGATGTAGGAATGGGTCCCGCGGTACTAAGGAGCTACTCCTTATTGATATGGCCATTAGCCAACAGGTTCGGCGTTCCCGAAAGGATCTGTCGACATGCTGGATAGACTATAAGAAGGCCTATGACTCGGTGCCTCATACATGGCTCATGAGGGTGCTAGAATTGTATAAAGTTGATGCAACGCTACGCACCTTCCTGATGTCGTGTATGGGGCAATGGAGGACAGTCCTTCGCTATCCAGGATGTCGAAATATCCAGAGGAATATCGAATCGGTAAGGATCGAGCGGGGTATATTTCAGGGCGATAGTTTGAGTCCACTTTGGTTTTGTCTAGCCTTGAATCCTCTTAGCACACTGCTAGAGAATTCAGGGCTAGGCTATCGGTTGAAGAGAGGTGGTCAGGTTATATCTCACCTCCTTTACATGGATGATCTGAAACTCTTTGCCCCCACTAATCTGCAACTGATGGAGCTACTGAAAGTAACTGAAACATTCAGTAACGCCATCAGGATGGAATTTGGTGTGGACAAATGTGCGGTCATGCATGTAAAGCGTGGAGAGATTATGGAATCCGTGGGAACTCAACTCTCGGATTCCATAAACCTGAGATCCCTCTCTCCAACTGAAACTTACAAGTATTTGGGTATGTCGGAAGCGTTAGGTATCAATGTTACTGACATGAAGCAATCGTTGAAGGAGCGCTTCTTTGGCCGCCTGAAGAAGGTATTTAATAGTCTTCTATCGGGCGGAAACAAGGTGCGCGCCTTCAACGGTTGGGTCATGCCAGTATTGATGTACTCTTTCGGCGTACTCAAATGGACTCAAACGGAACTTGACGCCCTGGATAGGCGGGTCCGTACACTGCTTACTGCGTATCGAATGCATCACCCACGATCGTCGGTAATGAGACTATATCCCGCGAAAGTGTGGAGGTCGAGGATTTTTAAATGCTAAGACTCTCCACAATCGCGAGATATGCAGTCTTAGGGAATATTTCCTAGCTGTCGACGTGGGTATGCATCGAAATGTAGTGGCGGTGGACAAGGGACTCACTCCGCTCTCCTTGGCAAATGAGAACTGGCGCAAACCTGCAGTGCTTGACACTAACGATCGCAGGGCGGTATGGCAGAGTAAGGAGCTTCACGGACGCTTTTTCCGGGCCCTACATGGGCCTGACGTAGACCAACTAGCGTCCGTAGCCTGGCTGCGTTTCGGTGATCTTTTTGGAGAAACCGAAGGTTTTGTTTGTGCAATTATGGACGAAGTTATCATGACGAATAACTACCGGAGATTTATTGTGAAAGACGGCACGGTCGACATATGTCGGGCATGTCACCGTCCGGGAGAATCAATTCGCCACATTGTCTCTGGTTGTTCTCGTCTAGCTAACGGAGAATACTTGCATAGGCACAACCTTGTAGCCAGGATTATCCATCAGCAACTTGCTCTGAAATACTCTCTTGTGGAGTCGGAGGTGCCATACTATAGGTATGCGCCCGACCCAGTTCTCGATAATGGCAATATCACATTGTACTGGGATCGGTCCATCATCACTGACAGGACTATTGTTGCCAATAAGCCTGATATAGTGGTGGTGGACCGAATTGTGAGGCGTGCAATGATTGTAGACATAACCGTCCCGCATGACGAGAACCTCGTGAAAGCCGAGAAAGACAAACAAATCAAGTATATTGACTTGGCTCGCGAGGTTGTCGACATGTGGGAAGTGGACTCGGCAATCATTGTACCGATAGTCGTATCGGCCAATGGCTTAATAGCCACGAGCCTCGACCAACACCTTAGGAGGCTCTCGTTGGGCAGCTGGATCAAGGGCTTGATTCAGAAAGCGGTACTTCTGGACACGGCTCGCATTGTCAGGAGGTTCCTTTCTCTGGAGCCCTGACCACCGGTAGCTTGGACCCTGTTCCCGATATCGGTGGGCTACTATTTTTATATTTTTAAATGTTTTTATTTTTCTAATGTATATATTGTATAAAAATGTTTAAAAATATCTAAATAAGTAAAGAAAATAAATAAAGGAAATAATAATGAATTAAGCAAATAGTAATACAAAAAGAAAAAGTAAAAAAAAAATAAAAGTAAAAGGAAATAGTAGTAATCATCGCTTACCATCAGGTGAGATAGTGGTCAAACGCGTGCCTATCAACAGTTAAAAAAAAAAAAACTTCGGGAATCATCCACATGGTGTTAGGACTTACAAACTATGTTAGAATAACTACGAGGACGATTGTGGCGGTAAACTTAAATTAAATTAAAACCACACTAATTATAATTTGATGATAATAATAATAAAAAATCAAATAATAATGAATGAAACTGTAATTGTCAATCAAAAATCACAAAATAACGTAAAATTATTAAATAACAAGAATTCTAATAATAACTCGTCTATAATTGCACAGACAAAACCTTCAGTTTCTCCGCGTCCGTGAAGCAAGGAAAATAATAAAAAATTAAATAATATAAATAATAAATAAAATTTAAATTGTCAATCCAGAAATCATAAAATAACATAAAATTAAAATCTTAAAATAACTACAATAAAAATAAAAAATAACAAGAATTCTAATAATACACCCGCCTCTAAGTCATTTGTTTGTTGATAAACTCGGTAATAGTCCCAGATGATCAGGCAGTAGTCCCAGTCGATCCGGTGGTAGTCCCAGATGATCCGGTAACTATAGGAGCATCTAGGGCTACGGCCGGAGAAGCTGGAATTACTCCGGCCGTAGTCCTAAATGCTCCTATAGTTGTCACAGATGCTTCGGTGGTAGTCCCAGATGATCCGGTAGTAGTCCCAGATGCTATGGTCGTAGTCCCAGATGCTCCGGTACAAGGCACAGATGCTCCGGTAGTAATCCCAGATCATCCGGTCGCCTTAAGAACACCAGTTTCCCCGTATAAACCAGTTGAGTTCGAGTCGGCTGAAGAGAACGCAGAATATTTAGCTAGATTAGATGGAGCTCTAGCTGTATTAGATGACTTACCCGATCTGGACCATCTTTCGGAGGTCGATGATGAACCGACGATGCGGGTAGATGTACACGACGAAGTCTCATTGAACATACACATAGCTAATCAAGATCGATGTACTGGTTCTCCAAGTTAATAATATCTCTTGCATATATCACAATTACATTTTTTCTTAGGATGCCTAATTAGCGGCATTATGAATTGTTTCATTACATTAAGTAGATCGTTCAATAAAATAATCAAAATAAAAACAAAAAATAAAATCATCGTTGATCATTGTTGCCCTAAAATAAAGAATTTTATCAAATCGAAATTATACAATTAATAATAAAAAATAAAAATGTTGAATAGTCTAAAAGAATAATAAATGAGTGAAAATTAAAGCGCTCACGCTGCGCTCCGATTGGCCGACGGCAAACCAAGCCGCGCTCTGCGCCCCCTTCTACCTGGGTTAGCCCACGCTAACCCGGCCTTGTATAAAACAAGTGTGGCTTGCTGCGCGGGTCTCTTCCCCTATCAACACTCGTCACGCAAACATTCAGCAGCAAGCCAGTCCCGAGGCAACCAGAAATAAATTAAGAACAGTCAAGCTCGGAGTTTTACTCAAAAATATACAGTCCACCTTGTCAGCTACAGTTGGGACAAGGCAGGTCTTTATACCAACGGTGACTCCATTTAAAAGACGTTGCAAGCCACGCGAATTGTTCAAGGAGATTTAAATCTTAATATTATAGTATATAGGCTTATTTTCTATCGGAATGTCTGTTTGCGCGGGTTGGATCTCTGATGCTGGCATTGTGGTGTGGCTGATTCTGTGAACAAAATAATTAAGTTTAGTCAAATTGGATGATATTTTTTTTACGTAAAACATCTTCCATTTCAGCCACTAGGGGTTTGGAATTATTCGAAAGAGTCACCGCGGCCCAGGGGGGGGGTCCACCCCAAAACTTTACACATCAAATTGACAAACCTTCTGAAAGGTTCACCCTTGTGTTTGGTATAACAACTTTTGCAATGTTACTAATTCGAACAACGATTAAGAAAATAATCAAATCGAAAATCGAATATTCGTTTGCGATAACATTTGCGCTATTGATCAAAAGGTATAATGTTCATTTGATGTAATGTTCAGGTGGTATAACATGTATTCTATCGAATATTTAATTGGTGTAATGTATTGCAGAAAAGAAAACGACTCAAGAGTACCCCGACTCGGATAGGTTAGAAATAGGAGCCCGTCCGTCGACCTATCTTAGCGCAGCTGGTAATCAGTTATTAGTTATGTTAGTATGTTGTGTTTAATGACTAGCTGACCCGCGCGGCTTCGCTCCCGTCATCTGGCTACCCTACCTACCCTACGGGATAAACAGTATCCTATGTCCGTCTCCTGGCTCTAAGCTACCTACCCACCAATTTTCAGCCATATCGGTATAACCGTTCTTGAGTTATAAATAGTGTAACTAATACGACTTTCTTTTATATATATAGATTATTATTTAACTGAGCAAGATTACGCACACTAAGTGACAACTAACAATAACTTTTGTTGAGCTACCTACAGGCTACAAGCCTACAACATAAAAATAATACTAAATAAACTAACCCGTGTGTATGCAATTTTGCGTTATTAGTCTAGTGAAGCATTAGTTTAAATAAAATTAGTGCTTTTGAAAATTCGGTCAAATGACATTATTTCAAAGAAATAAATATGCTAAATAAAAATCTTCCAATTAAATATTCGGTCAAATGAATAATTATACGAAATGACTTTATTGTAACTAAAATTAGCCGGAGCGATTTTCGACAAAACGTTGTTATACCAAACAAGGGTGAACCCTTCTAAAATTAGACAAATCACACATTAATTATAATGAATCGGGGTGGGGGTTCTGAAAATTTCGAGCTCGCTTCTGCATTCTTAGTTGTACATAAATGGAACACATTAATTCTATGTCTGTATCGATAGTGAACAGAGGATCTTACCTATTTGATGCAAAACCTACCCGAGAACATTTGTAATTATGCAAGCTTTATATTAAAGTCAACTTCAATGATTGTTTGATAAATAAACAATGTAACCTATCTATCTACACCTATATTCCGAGGCGGGATGCTAAAATTTTCGAGCTCACTGCACTCGCTGTAACATCCATACTTTTCAAAGAAACATATCTGTTTGTATGATTTAAAGAAAATGTAGCGTATTCGCGACAATAAACTATTTTTTCGGACCCGTTTCACCCGCTCTAGCATCCTTAGCTCTCGATTTTACGCTTAAATCGTCATTAAAACACATCTTTACAATAAAAAGAAAATCGAATACCTTGTTCTGAGTCAAGGAACTAAAAAGGAGGTCTTGGAACTCAAAGGGCATTAGAAAGAGCATGCCTGGGGGTTTTAGGGACTATTCGCACTAATTTTCTAAACCTATCGAGTGGGGTACCAAAATAAAAGGCTCGAGGAGACGATTCCAAAAATGTAACTCACTAAAATGTAAGAAATAAAAAACTGATCTGATACCACCAACTGCATCAGACTGCTTGAAAAGCGACTTGTTTCGAACTTTTTAGTCGTTTTTAGCGGTCGGGTTTTTTTACAAAGTAATTTTTTTTTAATTTTCTAAATAAACTTGATTAACTTCCCAGATTTTATGCTTTTAACACCTAGTGTATAAGTTTGCTTTACTTACGTTTCATCGCTGTTATGCTGATAAGTGAATGTGTTTTTCTAATGCCTCCTTATTCATCACATCTAGTGCACCATGGACACTTACTTCTGAAATATTAATGTAATAATTTTATTTACAGGAATTTTTTTTAGCTTCATCTGCATAATGTTCGTGAACTATGTTAGTCATCTTCCGTTCATCTTCAGTTGGATACCAGTATTTAACATATTTGACATCCAAAACGTAGTACTAGAATACAAGATTACTCTTGGCAAGGCTGAGTTTTTAGATTTACAAAAGCCCGTGAAATACTCGTTTAACAAAGGTTGTCGTTTTGAGACGTAATTGAAGTTGAACAAACACCAATACAATCATACTTTCAAATTTTATGAGAAGGATATAACTACGTGTAAAATACTCTCATTTTGACCATATTTTGACTAAAATTCTGCACATGCAATGTGCTACGGCGTAGCTCCAAACGCTACGTAGTTAACAATGTGCTACGTCGTAGCGTCAAACGCTAGTAGTCTCCTCTCCACTGTGCTACGGATTAGCTAACTGCTACCGCATAGCGCCAATTGCTACGTTGTATACAGTGTGCTACGGCGTAGCTCCAAACGCTATGTAGTTTTACCAATGTGCTACGCCGTAGCGTCAAACGCTAGTAGTCTCCTCTCCACTGTGTTACAGATTAGCTAACTGCTACCGCGTAGCGCCAATTGCTACGTTGTCAGTGTGCTTCGACGTAACTAACAGTGCTACGTTCTATATACTGTGCTACGGCGTAGCGCCATTTGCAACATTATCTACACTGCTACGACGTAGCTCCAAACGCTACGTAGTTACCAATGTGCTACGTCGTAGCGCCAATTGCTACGTAGTTACTTACGTCGCGCGTCGTAGCGTTAAACGCTACGTAGTCTCCTCTCCAATGTGCTACGGCGTAGCTAAGTGCTACCGCGTAGCTCCAATTGCTACGACGTAGACCCACATTCAAGTGCTACGCCGTAGCTCGGAATGAAACGTAGACTCCACTGTGCTACGGCGTAGACCCATATCTTAGTGTTACGTCGCGTAGGCAAGTAACTTCTATGAATACTTGACAATAACTCAGTTAATTTAGGGATTTCGCCTCGCAATGACTAGACCTTCCGTTCCCTTCTATTCTAAAAAGTTGTAGAACCTGTCATATCTCGTGTTTTTGAGATATTTAAGATAAAACGTCACAAAAAATTTTCTCGTTTGACCACTATCGCACCTGATGGTAAGCGATGATTTGGTAGGCGATACAGCAAGCTTGCCTAGAAGCAACCTATCCACTCTTGACTTAAAGACCCCAGGTTGTAGCTATCAGGAAACACAGAAACAGCAGAGAATAGAATTCCATTCAACATTTTGTGGCAAATTGGTCTCTCAAATGCTAACTACTTTTATGTTCGTTAAAATCGATGGTAAAAGTTGTTCGTTTAATCGTTTTTTAGTGCTTTTATTCCGTTGAGTAGCTCGTGGTTAGATAATAATAGCCGCACGGGTCGATCATCAAGGTTAAGCAACGTTTGTCAAGGTTGGTCTGTGGATGGGTGACCATCTAACATACCGCGTTTCCTCCGAGCCTCGGAAAACAAGTTAAGTCGTTGGTCCCGGCTGTCAATTGTAGATCTTTGGCAGACGTTAGTCAGAAGCCAGTAAATCTGACTCGTCTTGCCATGAAGTACCGTGTTACCCATTTAATGGGTTGTGGAGGTCTGGTAGACAGCCGCTCCTCGTGAAATATTGGTATTCAGCTAAATCCGGCTTGACTGGAAGCCGATCCTAATATAGTTGGGAAAAGGCTAAGCAGATGATGATGTGTGCATTTATTCTGTTACAAGATGTGGTGTTGAATAGTATACTCACTTGGTGATCATCAAAGCGATGTTAAAGGTTCTTATGAAGAGCAAGTCCCTTGTCGTTTACGAAGGAGTACCCCACAGCCGGCACACGATGTCTGAAGGGTGCATTATACGGACGTGGCTCATGTAGGTCGACAATTTACTAGGAAGAAATAAAAATTTTAACATAATCAGCGTATGGTAGGGGAAACGGTAGTAAAAAAATACTGGTATATTTAAATCCAACTTGACTGGAAGCCGACCCCATTAGTTGGGAAAAGGCTAGGCAGATGATGATGGTAGGGGAAACGGTGGAAGCTCTACCTTCACCCACGTGATAACTAGATGAGACATATTTTTTATCACACGCCTATCGAAAATTGTTCATGGGTATAACAAATTAAATTAATTTTAATAACAAAAATATTTGATAACTGAAGTGGGTATGTGGGTGCGATGAATTGATGATGAGGTACTTGACGAGTGAAATGAGTGAAATAAAATGCGAATAAGCCTCAAAGCAAGTACTATATTATAGTTAAGTAATAATCAAGCGAACAAAGCAGATACACAAAGCAGAATGTGTATGGATACCGACAGGACACAGTATTTATAATAACCGGTAAACAAATTACGTCAACGTTAGGGACGGCCTCCATGCGCGCGTCATCATATTGTTACGCGCCAGAATTAAAGCTAGGTACATAACGACATTTACGTACATGTACCGCCATCTAGTATCGAATAGCGGAATTACTGAGGTCGAGATGTTTCTAGAATTTTCTATGCTAGAACATTCTCGATGTTTCGACACCAGGTCAATCGGGACCGGTATGTACCCGAACTTTCCAGAAGTTTCTATACTGGAAGGTTCTAGAAATAACTGTCGCCGATATATAAAGGGCGGACATCCGGCGACTGAGTCAGTATTGAATTGGCGATACAAGCGATAACTTCGGAAGCGATCTTCAACTGCGAATTAAGGCTTGTATATTTGCCAATGACCTTTTGCATACAAACGGAGCTAACTACACCTCGGCGCGCCACTCCGCTAGCCGTCTTTTTATTTTTTTATAATAAAACAAATACATATTTTAAAAAAGTAACAAAACCAAGTTCTCTTCGTTTGTATTGCACAACAGTAGATATTACTTTTTTAGTCTTTTGTTAAAAAATGAAGGAGTAAAATGGTTTCATCTCAACGATTTGGAGTTGATTTGGAGATTTTTTTTCCTATTATGTGATACCAATACGTAAATTCTGGCTAAACCAAGTTACGTGCAATATCGTGTAGATTACTATTTATTTTTTCAGATGTAATTTTTCAGTAAATGCCGACGAAAAACTGCTAAATAAAAATCTTCCAATAATTCTTCATCTGCACGCTATTTTTAAGCCTTTTCGAGAGAGCACCCTTAAGTGAAGTGAAGTATTCAGTAGCGCGATTGTATTTTAATTAGTGTGTTTGAAGTGTTAATTACTGTTTTAAATTAAAGTGTTATTTTTGGTGGTTTAATCGGCTGTTTTTATTGTAACGAACCCCAAGCTCGTAACAATATGTTAGACAAAAGCCTCGCAGGCGGCGATCGGCCGTGTGTGTCCTTTTCTCTAAGGATGTTATTCATCTTCTGCGCAGGTACATCAGTAAGCCAGCAAGTATATCAGTTACTACTGTACAGGTTTTAAAGGAACCTAACATGAATAGTATGATCATCCCGTTCGAACATAACCTATCCATGTCTGGGTGCCCTAAGTTCCCGCAAGTCTAACTATCTTGCGCGATCAGAGCGATGTGGGTGCTTCTTGTTATTACCCCAACGCGTTGTGGCCGTGGCGTGTGAAATGGGCGATATAGCTGTTGACGAAAGTCGAGGAGTTCGTGGTTAAATAATAACAGCCGCACGGGTCGATCTTAAAGGTTAAGCAACGCTTGCCAAGGTTCGTCTGTGGATGGGTGACCATCTTAACATACCAAGTTTCCTCCGGAAAGCACGTTAAGCCGTTGGTCCCGGCTGTCATTTGTAGATCTTTGGCAGTCGTTACGGATTGTCAGAAGCCAGTAAATCTGACTCCAGTCTTGCCAAGAAATACAGTGTTACCCAGTTAATGGGTTGTGGAGGTCTGGTAGGCAGCCGCTCCACGTAAAACACTGGTATTCAGCTGAATCCGGTTTGACTGGAAGCCGAGCCCAATATAGTTGGGAAAAGGCTACGCAGATGATGACGAGTGTAGGAAAGCTACAAAATATCAGCATTCTACGACCAGTAGTTTCGGCTTAGCATTGTCTGTCAGTCACTCAATCACTCTGTCAGTATCGGAAGAATCTTCTATATCTTAATATATAAAACAAAGTCGGGTTTGTTCGAACACTTATAACTCAAGAACGGCTGGACCGATTTTCATGATTTTAGTGTTTTTGGATTAGTCTTTATCCGGAATAGCATAATAAGTATTGAAATATTAAAAAAAAAGTAGGTAGTAGGTAGGGTAGGTAGGGTAGGTAGTTAGGGAGGTAAGGAGATAGGTAGGTAGGGTAGCCAGTTGACGGGAGCGAAGCCGCGCGGGTCAGCTAGTATATATATATATATAAAAGAAAGTCGGGTTTGTTCGAACACTTATAACTCAAGAACGGCTGGACCGATTTTCATGATTTTAGTGTTTTTGGATTAGTCTTTATCCGGAATAGCATAATAAGTATTGAAATATTTAAAAAAATAGTAGGTAGGTAGGGTAGGTAGGGTAGATAGAGTAGCCAGATGACGGGAGAGAAGCCGCGCGGGTCAGCTAGTTTTATATATAACTAACTAGTTGACCCGCGCAACTTCGTCTGCGTCACAATTTTCATTACTGCTCCACTCCTATTGGTCTTACCGTGATGAAATAATATATAGCCTATAGCCTTCCTCGATAAATGGGCTATCTAACACTGAAAGAATTTTACAAATCGGACCAGTAGTTCCTGAGACTAGCGCGTTCAAGCAAACAAACAAACAAACTTTTCAGCTTTATATACTTTAGGAATTTCGGGAAATCCTATCTTAGAGCTCCCCTACACTCTTCTTTACTTCTAGCTTTCTAAGACCTGTTCGACCGTTTCAGCTAAGGAGTGGAATTCCCTGCCGGAGTCTGTGTTTCCCGATAGCTACAACCTGGGAGTCTTTAAATCAAGAGTGAATAGGTTATTTCTAGGCAAGCGTGCTCCATCTTCGACCACATCATCGCTTACCATCAGGTGAGATGGTGGTCAAGCGCGTGCCTATCAATAGTAAAAAAACAAAAGAGCGTACGAAAAAAAAGGAAAAATAGGGAATATGAATGCCCTTTTTCCGTTCCCGTAATTTCGGGAAATCCTATCTTAGAGCTCTCCTACACTCCCCAAGGAAACTGCATGCCAAATATCAGCTTCCTACGACCTGTTCGACTGTTTCAATCAGTCAGTCAGTAAGGGAAGATTTTTTAAATATTAGGGATGATGATGATACCTAAGTCTATCAAGAATAAAGTATCTTCCGAAAGATGAAAGACATTTTCAAACATGTGTCGTGGGTTGCCATTAATTTTGATTCGACCTATAAGCTCCGTTCCAACCTTTCCCTAGCAGTGGGACCGATTACGGTATTACAGGGTGAATTCAAACGTAATAGCAGCGGTGAAGTTCGCTGTTCGTTGCTACTGTGCAGCGACTCGTGTCGTGCCTAGCCACCATTAAGTTTTAAATCTATGTGTACCCTTTACATATGCACAAAAATAAAACATTTGCTTTGATTTACAAGCTTACTTATCGATTTACACAGTTGGCAGTAGTTTCAGTTTTAAATTATTTATTTGTAAATAAGTTGTATGCCTGGTAATAAATAACGCGGTCCTGGAACGCAAAGGGCATTAGGAAGCATACGTATGGGTTTTAGTCAGTAAGTGTCTGACACTCTCTTACGCTAGGCCCAGAGCGGGAAGAGTCATTTGATGATTTCCCACCCTTAAAAAATTAATACTCACCTCTTAAAAGTAACATAGTGACATCGTTTGCAGCTGAACCATTGCATATGACAGGTCGTATGGTTCCTTGGTAGTTTTTGGAAGAAAATCTAACATAACGCGCAGCTGTATATTTCACATTGCTGTAAAAAAACACAAAACACTATTAAAAACATGGTGAATTTTGTATTTGATGAGTTCGTAGCTAAATAATAACAGCCGAACGTGTCTATTTTCAAGGTTAAGCAACGCTTGCCGAGGTCAGTCAATGGATGGGTGATTCATCATACATTCAGACTCCTTCGCGCTCCGAAAATCATGTTAGGGACTACTCACACTTATTCAGCTCCATTCGCGTTTCGCTGAACGATTTTGGTCACGCTTAGGTATACAGTTCTGCTTCTATCAGCCGCGTACAGCATCGTAAGTAAAATAACAGCGCTGAACCCTATCTATAGCACTCGCATGATAATAACAAATTTGTTCTCATTTTATACTTGTTTGCCGCGAAAGCTGAATAGATGCGGTAAGCTGAACGGATGCGTACGCATCTCCATACAAAAACCTTGTTTTCTATGGGCATAAGCTGAATAAGTGTGAGTAGTCCCTTAATGTTAAGGATCAGCACACACCGAGCCGAACGACGGTTGATGCCAGTCCAAACGGTTGCAGCTGAATACCAATATTTTACGTGGAGCTACTGCCTATCTGACCTCCAGCACAGTAACTGGGTAACACAATACCCCTTGGCAAGACTGCTATCAGATATTCCAGCTTCAGATTACCCGTAACGACTGTCGAAGATCTATCAAATGACAGCCGGGACCAGTGGCTTAGCATTTTTCTGAGGCTTTGATGAGTCTTGGTATGTTATGGCTGGTCACCAATTCCAGACCGACCTCGGCAAAAGTTGTTTAAGGCACTTGTCTCACCGCCTGCGAGAAAGCGGGTAGCTATCGACTATTTGCTTGCTGAGGAAAGGAACAAAAGATATAGATATCGTGTGAGTAAGAGACACATAAGTACATTCATAGTCGATAGCTGGCTGTTCACACTACCGGCAAGCGGCACTTACCTTTAGTTGATCGCAGCGACAAGAGCTATCAAAGATTGTACTCGCTCGGCTATGCTCGCTTGGCGATCACAACTCACTCATCTGCTATCATCTGCCTAGCCTTTTCCCAACTACATTGGGGTCGGCTTCCAGTCAAACCGGATTCAGCGAATACCAGTGTTTTTACGTGGAGCGGCTGCCTACCAGACCTCCACTGGGTAACACGGTACTTCTTGGCAAGACTGGAGTCGGATTTGGCGATCACGACTCACTAACCAGCGGTAATTTCTACCTACAGTGCGGGCCGGAGCGAGTATTGCGAGTAGTCGCCCGCCGCAGAAAAGCACTCGCATAAAGCCGAGCGTCAAAACTATCAAAACTTTTCACTCGCTACTCGCCAACTCGTTTCGAGTTTCAAGCTTTACTCGCTACTCGCTGATCGCCAGCAGTGAGACAAGTGCCTTAAACTATGAGATTGGTAAGCGTGACTGAAACTCTGCTGGGAGAGTATTTTTTTAATTCTGTCGGGAGATTCTTATTTTTAACCGACTTCTTCAAAAAGGAGGAGGTTCTATGTTCGGCTGTATGTATTTTTTACCGTACCATTAAAAGTGAAAAATAAAACAAATTGGGAAGTCGGTGTTCAAGAACAAAATAGCCAAAAACACTGACTTCCGAAAATAACGTTATTTTTTTACTTTATAATGTTTTGTTTTTGGAAGTCGGTTTTATTTTTTTAAAAGTTTTTTTATTTTTTAAAGGGGCCATTCAAGTATTACGTAAGCAGAATATTAATAATTTTTAACCCCCCCCCCTTTCCCTTGTCAGCGATACTAATCAAAGCTCTTACCCCTTCTTCCAATGCTTACGTAAGCATTGGTATGGTTTTACTCGCGCGAGACCTACCCCTCCCTTCCCCCACTCTTGTTATTTGTTACAATACATCGCATGAGAGTAAAAACAACTCATCTGCCTAGCCTTTTCCCAACCATATTGGGGTCGGCTTCCAGTCAAACCAGATTCAGCTGAATACCAGTGTTTTACGAGGAGCGGCTGCCTACCAGACCTCCACAACCCATTAACTGGGTAACACGGTACTTCTTGGCAAGACTGGAGTCAGATTTACTGGCTTCTGACAACCCGTAACGACTGCCAAATATCTACCAAATGACAGCCGGGACCAACGGCTTAACGTGCTTTCCGAGGCACGGAAGAAACTTGGTATAACTTTAGATAAATACGCGTTACGGTCGCGGATCGTATTTGGTCCACATACAGCTTCACACTGACCGGCAAATTGCAAAAAACATAAAAATATTTGAATTTCGCGGGCTACCCTGGAGCATTCACCTTAACCCCCCAGTCCCCCATGTCTAAAAATTAAGTATATTAAAGACCTCCCTACCCCCATTGGTGCTTACGTAATGCTTGAACGGACCCTAGGAGATCTTGGCTTTACCATCCAAATGATACTTACATCTTTATGCCTTATCATATGTCCCATAAATTCATCTGCATCCAATAATCCCTTAAAACACTCACTACACTTAAACACGAAATTCTTATACTAGAGAACTGTCTCTTATTTACTTCACAAAACTGTTCTTTGTGATTCAAATATTTTAAATTGAAAATATTATTGTTTAACACTTCACTCACTGGCTTGCAACGTTTGTTGATGTTTTTATTTTTTACTTTTTTTGTAGATTCTTGTGCCAAATATTCTTTGTTGTTGTATATCGTTGCTATTTCTTGAACTAAATTCTTTTCATGACATTCAATGTTGTTGTATATCGTAGCTTGTTCTTGAACTAAATTTTCTTCGCTATTATCTGTTATTGTATATCGTAGCTTGTTCTTGAACTAAATGTTCTTCGCTATTATCTATGTTGTTGTATATTGTTGCTTGTTCTTGAACAAAATGTTCTTCGCTATTATCCTATTTTGTTGTATATTCTTGCTATTTCTTGAACTAAATTCTCTTCATGACATTAAATGTTGTTGTATATTGTTGCTTTTTCTTGAACTAAATTTTCTTCGCTATTATCTGTTATTGTAAATCGTAGCTTGTTCTTGAACTAAATTTTCTTCGCTATTATCTATGTTGTTGTATATCATTGATGTTTCTTGAACTAAATTTCCTTCGCTAGATTCTATGTATTTAAATATAGGTGTGTCATCATAGTCTAAATCTAAACTTGGTAATGTAATTTCATGTATGGGATTACTGCGGTTGCGGTTGTTCTTCAGCTGTCGTGCCTGTTTGTAAATAAAATGATAATCTGCGTGATCGGGACTGAAAATTTTCGTCTGGAGAGTTGGGGGAGGTTGTATGCTTCCCGGTCTACGGCGGATACATCGAGCGGTTCCTGGAAACAGAAATAAACTATAGTTATATAGTCGTTTGTTCTAACTATATAAACGCAAGCATAAAAGGCTAACATTTGGAATATAGCGATGCCATCCACGAATTTGTTTTACTCCACAAAATAGGGTATCATTCTACAAAAATTGAATTATTCCGTCAGATAGATTTACAAAAAATATTGGTCACGTATTTTTTCTTGCTAAACACTGGTTTTCAGCTAAATCCGGTTTGACTGGAAGCCGACCCCGATATAGTTGGGAAAAAACCAGGCAAATCATGTATTTTTTTTTGCTTCACGGAAAAAGTACGACGATACAGTCCGTTGAAAACTCGTGTGACGTCACATTCGGACACTTTTTATCGGAAAGTGACGTCACGAACCCTCTCTCCTGCGGGTCTAAAAAGGCACACAAATTTATTTATTTATTTAAACTTCATGTACAATAGTGGTACATAGGCGGACTTAATGCAACAAGGCATTCTCTACCAGTCAACCTTTGGTTATAAATCACACAACAACGGTCAATTAGGTACAAGGTTGATTGGGAACATTTGACAGTAACGGGTAGCGGGTGGCTGATTTTTGATAAGCCATTGATATTCGTCAATTTTTATTGATTTGATAAAGCAAAAAATACTGAGGAGCTCGTGGCTAAATAATAACAGCCGCACGGGTCGATCTTTAAGGTTAAGCAACGCTTGCCAAGGTTGGTCTGTGGATGGGTGGCCATCTTAATATACCGAGTTTCCTCCGTGCCTCGGAAAGCACGTTCAGCCGTTGGTCCCGGCTGTCATTTGTAGATCTTTGGCAGTCGTTACGGATTGTCAGAAGCCAGTAAATCTGACTCCAGTCTTGCCAAGAAGTACAGTGTTACCCAGTTAATGGGTTGTGGAGGTCTGGTAGGCAGCCGCTCCACGTAAAACACTGGTATTCAGCTGAATCTGGTTTGACAGGAAGCCGACCCCAATATAGTTGGGAAAAGGCTAGGCAGATGATGATGATGTTGATAAAGCAAAAAATACGTGTCCAATGAAATTTTTGACTCGTATTTTTAAACTGAAATGCGAAACATAACACAGTAAGCTTTTTATATAATACTAGTCGACCCACGCAACTTAATTTGCGTCACAATTTTCAGCACTGCTCCGCTCCTATTGGTCTTAGCGTGATGATATTTAGCCTATAGCCTTCCTCGATAAATAAGCTATCTAACACTGAGAGATTTTTTTAAATCGGACCAGTATTTCCTGAGATTAGCGCGTTAAAGTAAACAAACAAACTCTTCAGCTTTATACATTAATTAATAATTAACTAGTTGACCAGCTCAACTTTGTCTGTGTCACAATTTTCATTACTGCTCCGCTCCTATTGGTCTTAGCGTGATGATATATAGCCTATAGCCTTCCTCGATAAATAAGCTATCTAACACTGAAAGAATTTTTCAAATCGGACAGGAGTTCCTGAGATTAGCGCGTTCAAGTAAACAAACAAACTCTTCAGCTTTATATATTAGTTTAGATTTAGTCGAATCCGTCATCAGACATTCAAAGGAAGTATGACTTTCTTCCTTCCTTCCTTCCTCCGAAATAACTCAGACCGACTAAAACGGAATTGGATGGGTCACGTCACCAGCATGTATTGACCGCTGCGCTGGGCATGCATTGGTTTGAATTCGCAAAGAGCATTTTATACGTATAAAGCATAAATTTTACACACTAAATGAATTCGCTGGATAATATTATTCAGGGGCAAACATACCGAACAGCTTAGCAAACAATTCTTGGAAATTAATTAAGTGATTTTGAGAACAAGATACTGATAACACTTTCTATAAAAACCGACTTCCAAAAACAAAACACTACAAAGTAAAAAATAACTTTAATTTCGGAAGTCGGTGTTTTTGGTTTTTTTCGTTTTTGAACACCGACTTCCGAAATTAAAGTTATTTTTTACTTTGTAGTGTTTTGTTTTTGAAACTCGGTTTTTTTTTTTTGTTTTTTTTTTTTTTTGTAGTGGTACGCAGGTACCACTAAAAAGTAAAACCACAAACAGCGTGCCGGCGTGATGTTATGTTATGAACTGGTGTAAACAATCAACAGGCATGCGATTTCAGAAATCCCGATCCATTTGCTATCATTTATTGAAGAGTTCCGTTGCCTATCTTCGAAGTTCTTCATCAGATCTTCGCCAAATTTAAATGGGACCTGTCCGAGAAAATACTCTTCCAAACAAAAAAGAATCATCCAAATCGGTTAACAATTGGCGAAAATATCGCTAAATAAACATTTTTCATGGGATACCATCATCAGATCCTGACTTATACCTTCCAACATCAGCTCAGCAACATGAGATGATGATTACCAGGCACAAATATCTGAATTGCGTTAGAAAGTTTATGAAAAACAGTGTATGTGCTTATAAAATTTGAGGGTTTCCCTCGATTTTCATGGGATCCCATCATCAGATTCAACTTGGTGACAATGGGACCACCTAAGGAGTATAGGCTTTCGAATAAAAGAAATTTTGAAATCGGTTGAGAATTGGCGGAGAAATCAATGAACATACTTAAAAAAAAAAGAAACATACATACAACCGAACATAGAACCTCCTCCTTTTTGAAGTCGGTTAAAAAGGAAAATACAACGGGATAAGTGGGTTAAAAACTTATCGACGTCACATAACCTATACAACGGACGATCAAGACGCTTCCAAAGATACCTCATTTGTCAAATTATGATAAGAAGTTTAGAAGTTATGAGAGAACAAATTAACACATATAAGAGATAGTATACATAGTACTCATGCATACATACCGTACATAACCCTCCATTTTGCGTCGCCGTAGTCGGGTAAAAAGATAAATAGTTTAGTGAGACAATTATGTACCAAGGAGTATATTCAAGTAACTGCTCCAATTACTAACCCCTTTTTAAAAATTACTAGCATTTGCTCCCGGTTTCGTTCTCTTTAAGTTACTTACGTAAATAGGAGGGAAGGGTAACTTAGAAATGATTCAAACTCTGCTTACGTAAGACTTGAACGGTCCTTTTTACATAAACCCCCCATTGGTTTTTTCTAAAGTTGCGGCGCACGGTCTAACATGCATATATAGAAAGAGGACTCTTCAACAAACAAAAAATATAACGAAATTGGTGCCCTAAAGTGTCACGTTTAGGAGACATTTCGAGGTATAATAACCGGCACGAGTCGTGAGCACACTCTATATTAGTTAGTTAGTCAATACTCATAGACTATTGGGCTTGCAAGTTTCGTTCGCCCACCGTTAATTGGCGAGATCACCCCGCTGCATTCATCTGTGCTCACGACTCGTGCCGGCTACTGTAAAGTCATTATGCCAGCTCCCGCAGAAAAAACCTTTTCAAGAAGTGTTCCAGGTATTTATTGTACGGAAAATTCACATGTTTAAGTATGTTCCTAGCGAAATACAGAGAATTCATACGGTACCTGGTCCGTAGGGCGGCTCATTCACGCTCGCGTATGGGCTTATAATCGTGTACAATAAAGAATTGGTTTGCAGTGCCCTGGTGCGGAATGTTGTGTACACAGTCATCATTGCATTGCATTCGAAACAAACGCGCTGTGCTATCGGTTTGTCTGTTTTCTGTGAAGGAATTACAAATAAGTATTAGTAAAATCTTTTTTCTCTTTTTGAGGAGCTCGTGGCTAGATAATAACAGCCGCACGGGTCGATCTTCAAGGTTAAGCAACGCTTGCCAAGGTTAATCTGTGGTAGGTGACCATCTTAAAATACCGAGTTTCCTCCGTGCCTCGGAAAGCACGTTAAGCCGTTGGTCCCGGCTGTCATTTGTAGATCTTTGGAAGTCGTTACAGATAGTCAGAAGCCAGTAAATCTGACTCCAGTCTTGGCATGAAGTAGCGTGTTACCCAGTTAATGGGTTGTGGAGGTCTGGTAGGCAGCCGCTCCTCGTAAAATACTGGTATTCAGCTAAATCTGACTTGACTGGAAGCCGACCCCAATATAGTTGGGAAAAGGCTAGGCAGATGATGATGATTATTAAAATCTTTTTAATACAAGCTATTAATTTACTAAAAAATACTTTAGGTGGATGCTCCAGGGTAGCCCGCGAAATTCAAATATTTTTATGTTTTTTGCAATTTGCCGGTCAGTGTGAAGCTGTATGTGGACCAAATGCGATCCGCGACCGTAACGCGTATTTATCTAAAGAATTATAACCATTTTAATCATCAATATAGCCCTCTAAGTTCATGTAGTTCGAAAGAATGATTATTTCTGAAATATTCATATGAATATTTCAGAAATAATCATTTATTTGATGATACCTGAGACCCTGAGAGTAGCTGATTTTAAAATTAGAATCATGTCTAAACGGCTAGTAGTATTTTTTTAGTAGAAATATATGTTACTTTAGATATATTTCTTTTTATAATTTGGTATATAAAAATTTTGAGATTTATCCGTTAAACATAGTCTAATTAATATTTGTAACGTTATGTCTAACACGGAAATAAAAACGACAATCAGACCAAAAACGCCGGGCGTATTTTAATGGAATTTACACTATCTCAAAGACAATTTAACTATGTGCACTATAATATACCTACGGCAATTTGTTTTAAGTCATGGCGCTCCTACGCACTAGCGGTTGTCCGCAGGGGCGGCTGACCACGAGGCTGGCCATTTTCCAGTTTTAATATGCAACCGCTAGTGAATGTACGCACTTAACCGCCATTAAATGACAAGCGGCTCCATATTAATCTGGAAAGGCGCGGTTGGCCGCCCCGCGGCTGACCGCTAGTGCGTAGGAGCGCTTAGAATAATGAGGTACAAAAACCTACAGAATTTTGGGTCTTGCGGATGTTAAATGAGTGCGCCTTTTGTTCCCTGAAGGACGCTGGCGTATGTCGTCGCGTTGTAATTGAGGAGGCTGTTCCCTTTTATTTTAATCTTAATGTTGCCAAGCTAATAGGCGAGGTGAACGTTATGACTGATCTGCAACGTGTCTGCCACCAAAATGCCACACGAGCTACCCAAAGACAGCCTCGGCGTCCTTAGGTATGTTTACGACTGCCGAGGCAGCCCAAATCCGCCCGAAGTAGCTCTCAGGCGCACGAGCTGTACCGAGCCGCACCGATCTAATACGGTTGACGGGTGTTTCCACTTTGCCCCACCAAGCTGCCACCTTGTTGAGGCAAAGTAGACTGGCTAAATTTTTTAAGGGGAAATTGCGGTTTTTAATACTTACAATATCTTTGTTGAGAACATCCCTGAAAGTTGATCGATTTTGTGGTGGTATGGGATACAGTTTTTTGTCACTGCGCAGACAGATCCGGCAAACCTGAAAGAATAATAGTGTTATTCGATTATTCGGTCACCGGCTTTGCTCGGGTATTCATATCAGACGTAAGACGTCCACAGCTGGACATAGGCCTCCCCCAAGTGTCGCCACAACGACCGGTCCTGCACGTCTCGAATCCATCGGGTACCCGCGACCCTCACCAGGTCATTGCTCCAACTTGTGGGAGTCCTTCCAAAGCTGCGGTGGCACGGGTAGCGGCGCGTTCAAATGCATAGATTTATATGGAACTGCCCACGAAGGCAGCGGCTCAGCGGCGTGTGCGAGCGGTGCGCGCCAGTAGAGCGGAGCCTGTGCGTCTGCATTGCCGAAGTTTCAAAATGCGTTTCAGAATTTGTATCAAAAAGATGTTTTCGTCGCTGTTTAAACATTTTGTTCGCGAACAAGACACTAATTTTTCAGAACACAACACTACGCTACTATAACGCCGCGCGATCTGCCCGCTGACATCGTGACCGGGTCTGCGCCGCCGCGGCCGCTCCATGCCCGCGGCCTTATTGATGTGCGCCCGAAAATCGTTATTTGGCCACTCGGAAAAACATCGTGTTTTCAACAATATTTATAATTTTAAATTGTAATGTATAATAGACCTCCCGGAAGTAATACTCTAAATGATAGCGAAAACAGAATTAAAATCTGTTGCGTAGTTTAAAAGATCTAAGCTTATACTATGTAGAAATCATGATATGGGACCGTAGAGCTCGCGGCTAGATAATTACAGCCGCACGGGTCGAACTTCAAGGTTAAGCAACGCTTGCAAAGGTTGGTCTGTAGATGGGTGACCATCTTAACATACCGAGTTTTCTCCGTGCCTCGGACAGCACGTTAAGACGTTGGTCCACACTCTCATTTTTAGATATATGGCAGTCATTACGAATAGTCAGAAGCCAGTAAATCTAACTCCAGTCTCACTATGAAGTTACCCAGTTAATGGGTTGTGGAGATCTGGTAAGCAGCCGCTACACGTAAAATACTGGTATAAAGCTAAATCCGGCTTGACTGGAGGCCGACCCCAATATAATTGGGAAAAGGCTAGGCAGATGATGAATCATGACAAGGTACCATCCGCCCAAGATAAAAGGTAGCTAGTTTTTTGAAAGATCGTTATTCCTACCCAAGGAACAAACCGGCTGATTTAAAAAATACACCTGTATGTTCCAAGTTATAAACAAAAAAAATCTTGTAGGCACCCCTACAAGAAACCTTTTTTTCAAGAAACCCTTTAATTTTTATTATTTGTTATACACACTCTGTAAAAATTAAAGATCTAAGCATATATAGGGACAGACAGACAGCGGAAGCAACTTTGTTTTATACTATGTAGTGATGATAAAACTATTTGCATAAATATCAAACCCTAAAGCTCACTTGCCCAAATCAGAGTAATATTTAAACTCCGAGTAATTGGCTAACAGAATTTAAATCTACATATACTAATAAACAAATTAAAACTGAAGAATTTGTTTGTTTGAACGCACTAATCGCAGGCACTGCCAGTCGTATTTGGATAATTATTTTTGTACTAGTTGACCTGCACAACTTCGTATGCGTTACAATTTTCATTACTGCTTCGCTCCTGTTTTGCTTAGCGTGATGATATATAGCCTTCCTCAATAAATGGGCTGTCTAACACTGAAAAAATTTTTCAAATTGGATCAGTAGTTCCTGAGATTGGCGCGTTCAAGCAAACAAACAAACTCTTCAGCTTTATGTATTAGTAGTAGAGTATAGATATGATAGCCACAAAGATGGGGAAGACTATATAATGGAAAAAAGTGGGTGATGCACATACAAAGTCATGGACAAACACTAGTAATAAATATTTCATAAATAATGGCCCCGGCTTGGCCTCAGTGTTAAAAGATAAGTACTATGGTCAGTGCAAGAAGGAATAATCTAATCTAATATTAAGTTAGATCATAAACTAGATTGCAATCTTTTATGAAAACATCTAAGACAACTAGGATACTTAAAAAAAAAGTTAGTCCCATAGACCATGTCCTGTTGAGGTTTCAAGTGAATTCAGAAAATCTGTAGGAGGATGTTTATCAGCCAAAAAAAATACTATGTCATAATAAACTTGAGATGGCTACTTACAGCTTTATTCTTCTCACCGTCATTTTCTTCACTGTCACTGACTAATTCGTCAGGTTCTGGATCATTGCAAATCGCAAAAAGTGATACCCCAAAATTGGGTAAACGCCCAGCATAACGATCGTGGCTATGGCGGTTAGGTCTACGGCCTTCCATCTTGTACACGCCTGTTGTTTTGAACAAAACAAATAAATATTACAACTTAATCTTTAAATACATATATCTATAGAAGGATTACTTTGATCTCCGATTGGAATCTTATTAGAATATTGTTTTTGTTGTGTATAACTTAGAGAATGGACGCTTAATGGACGTAAATAATTACTCGTTAATTGTTTATGATCAAAATCAAAATAACAGCGCAGTTAATTCATTAGTTTACAAAATTGTTAGATTTCGAAATTTTACCTGAATAGAGCGACCGAACACGAACACAATGGGTGGTTTTCACTGTTTTTAATAATTGAGCGTTCCCGACATCGACACTCAAAGTGCAGATGGTGCAACAAAGTAAAATCGATCGATTAATTTCAGATTCAGAGAATCGCCCGTCATTTGTTATTTATTTATTTTTTTCCGGTTTCCGCGTCCGTCCACCACATTGAAAATAAACAACCTTCTGCTAGTGTTGTCTTTGGGCTTGGATATATTATGTGGAATTGGTGATAAGAATAAAAATTTCGACGAGAGTAAACAAATTAATTACCCATTTAAATTGATAATTTATTGAGTGCATGGATATAAAAAAATAATTGATTCACTTAATACTATGAAACTATAAAACTACGACGGAAATCTATTTCAAATGGGATCGCTGAAAGTGCGAGTATCCGATCTAAAAGTTGCACTCTATGGTTGCGCATTCGCGCCAACATATTGAAAATAATAGGCGGGAAATCTCAGGTTTTCTCTTGAAGTTCTTGACCCTTTGGCATCAATCAATCAACTCAACTCAACGTGAGTCGTTCCTTGAGTACAACAGTTGAAGAATAAAGGTACCTAATTAATTACTTTTCTCACTTTGATTACCTACTTTGTAGAATAGAAAGTAAATATTATGGACATTCATACAGCTATTTTTATGAGGTAGGTAAGCTTGAAGTCTTAAATGATATAAGCTTAGAATAATTCTAAAGATATAAACTAGGAAGTAAACAGCCCTGTTCTGTGAAATTACAGCTTTCTGTAACTACAATAGGGTATTTAAAAAAATAGGGTATGTTAAAATAGGGTATATTAAAATAGTGCGCGTGTCTTTAACTCGCTGTACTTATCCTCTTCATTTTTTGTTTACGTGAAAAAATACGTGTCCAATATTTTTTGAAAATCTATCTGAAAGACTAATTAGATTTTTATAGTAAAATACCCTATTGAATTTTTCATTGCAGATGACTCGTCGCAATTTGCGGCAGAAGCCGCGCATTAGTTATTACGAGCCTGAGGAGCCCAGCTTAGACGAATATATCTGTAAGTACTTAGGTACTTACATTTTATTTTATTAGTATATAGATAGGCTCTCATTTGACCACAATCTGACCTAGTGGAAAGCTATGATGTGGTCAAAGATAGAGCACGCTTGCCTAGAAGAAACCTGCATGTTCACTCTTGACTTAGAGACCCCCCAGGTTGTAGCTACCAGGAAACACAAACTCCGACAAGGAAATACAACTTTCATTGTGCGTACACCTAAGTAGTAAAACCAATCTTTACGAACTCGCTACGCGACTGAACAACTTTCCGAAAGTTGAAAGTTGTTGAGTTGAATTAGTATTTGTATTATCCACTGAAGCAATGTAACTTTGTGAGAGAAAGTTGAGTTAAAATTGTTGTCTTTTGTGAAAGCTGTCCGACTGCGTAGCGAGTTCGTTTCGGTCTAAAGCTAGACGGTCTAACAGTGTTTTTCCACCAGAGAGATGTGAGATGATGCGTGGCGACGGATGTTTTTGTTATTTAAGAACCAATAGAATCGCTTGCGCTAAAAGCCAGCCCTCGCTAGGCATATCTCTGATGAAAACGCACCTTAATGGGCCATTGTGGGCCACAAAATATGGAGAACACTTGATATAGTTTTTCAGAGTTCCCATAGTAAAAAAAAAATATTATTCATGAATCGGTAATGGATTGCCCGCGAAATTCAAAGCCCTCTAAGTTCATTATATTATTATCCTATTGAATGACTTTTTCATGAAATAACCATTCAATAGAGCTTAATGAACAAGAGGTCTATATTGATGATTAAAATGGTAATAATTCTTTAGATAAATATGCGTCACGGCCGCGAATCGTATTTTGTTCAACATGACCGGCAAATTGCAAAAAACATAAAAATATTTGAATTTCGCGGGCTACCCTGGCGCTTCCACCTTAAAATGGATCTTCCCGGGATTTCTAATCGGGAAGTGCTCTGCATTTCCGCTATTGTTTACTTTTGTTCTCATAAGCCAAGTCAATCTCGGTATCACACGACCGCTTCCGAAGGTAGCCGACAGCTTGACAAGTTCGCTTCGGTTTAGACGGACCAATTACGGGCCAATTTGTGTTTATATTTTTTCTAATGGAGGTCTGATGTTCTCGCTGTGTTGTCAGACTGCGACGAGTGCGCCGACTTTGTGTACGAGTACTGCGCCATACACGGTCCACTGCTGGTCATACCCGACGATAAGGTGAGAATTTACTATTTGTCTCACTAACTTCAAGAGCGGAATGTTTTTTATTCTGTTGCGCATTTAATTTGCTTTTTTGCATTTTTCAAAAGAGTAAAATTTACGAGGCTCCAGAGGGATTTTCGTGTGCGAAATGTGAGGACCGCATTCTGCCAAGGTATTTGTTATAAGAATGAGCCATATGTAAAAGATTTCGACCATAAGATAAGACAAAATATTTATTTCCCACAAAGTACAAATTACGATAAAAAGCTTACAATTTTTTTTTTTTTTTTTTTACTATAGATGGGCACGCGTTTGACCACTATCTCACCTGATGGTAAGCGAAGATGTGGTCGAAGATGGAGCACACTTGCCTAGAAATAACCTATTCACTCTTGACTTAAAGACTCCCAGGTTGTAGCTATCAGGAAACACAGACTCCGGCAGGGAATTCCACTCCTTAGCTGTACGCATTATGAATGTGTTACCAAAACGTTTTGTGCGTATGGGTGGGATATCCACCGAGTACCAGTGGCGCATCGCCGTTCGTCTTGTGGTCCGATGATGGAACGGGCTTGGCGGAATTAAATTATGCAATTCCGTCGCATATTCCCCAAAATGCAACCGGTAAAAAACCGACAGGCTCGCAACTCGTCGTCGATGTTCAAGACTTTGGAGCTTCGTCGCGACAAGCCTCTCATTGCCGATGATCCTCTTGGCTCGTTTCTCAATTGACTCAAGGGCATCAAGTTGGTATCTGGCAGATCCATCCCAAAGATGAGAGCAGTACGAACTTGCGCGATCGAACTTGCGCTTGATAAAGTTTAAGCAGCTGTTCCGGCGTGAAGTCTCGTCTCACCTTTGCCAGAATCCCCAACTTCTTTGCAGCCACTTGAGTCTTTGCCTCTATGTAAGGGCCAAAATTGAGAGTAGATGTTAATGTAACCCCAAGAAGCTCAAGTTAGTCGGTTATCGGCACGGTTAAACCTCGGAAAGATGGAGCTGGGTGAAATTGGCTCCTTTTGGCGGAAAATAGACACGCTTGGGTCTTAGCAGCATTGAACTTGACCAGATTGGCGTCGCCCCATTTAGAGACTGCCTGTAAGGACACGTTCAAGCGCTCAACCATTGAGAGACCGAATCTGCGACCCACCAGCTCGTGCGTCGGACACGTATCTCTCAGCAACAGTGCTGTCGTCTGCATACCCAAAGGTACCGGGTTTAAGCAGATCATTAATATGCAGCAAGAACAGTGTTGCCGAAAGCACCGAACCCTGAGGAACCCCGGCATTAATAACCAGCAGTCCAGACGAGCAGCCATCTATGACCACTCGGATAGACCGATCCCTCAGGAAGTCTGCGATCCAATCACACAAACCGGCGGGCAGACCGAAGGAAGGAAGCTTACTAATAAGGCTATCGTACCAGACCCTGTCGAAGGCCTTCGAGATGTCAAGAGAGACCGCTAGCGCCTCCCCGTGCTTCTCTATGGCCTCACTCCAGATGTGAATGGCAGACTTCATCAGACAGTGGTCGGAACTACCCAGTGGTGAAGAAATCGACACCGAATAGCGGTCTGGATCTGTTGTCAGCAAAAAGTCCAAGCAATTGGCAGTGTGCGAATCAACATCGGGTACCCTCGTTGCTCCCTGGACCAGCTGGGTAAGATTTAACGCAAGCGCTAGCTTTCGCGTCTCTCGTCCAGCTTGGTCTGTGCACTGGTATGGGAAGAGCCACTCCTGATGGTGGGCGTTGAAGTCCCCCAGTAACACCAATTGGGCAGAAGGGTACCGCTGCTGAGCCGCATCCGCCGCCTCACTCAGGTGCTGTGTAAGCCCAGTTGTCTCCAAATCATCGCTGTGCGAACGGTAGACGCAGGCGTTGACAATTTTGTCTAGGCCTGTGTCCACTATAGCCCTCAGCGTCGAGAACCTGGAGTCTTCAAGGTAAAGGAGACGCCGATACCAGATGTCGTCCCGGGCGTACATGCATACGCCCGCGCGTGGTCTGAAGTGGTGTACCAGGGTAAACCCTAGGTAAGACAGGTATGACACGTCCGATGGACATCCGATCTGCGTCTCCGACAGGAACAAGAGCGCTGGTTTCTCGGTCTCAAGGTGGTGATGGACTGCAGCGAGATTTGAGTGCAGACCTCGTATGTTAGAGAGGTGCACTTTATGCGAAAGGGCGTGCTGCCGCTGTACAGCTTTTCTCTTTTTCCCCTGTTCATTAAAAAGTGAGTGAGGTTGAGGAGAAGGAAGTGAAATGAGGTTCCATGCTGCTAACCCTCAGGCACGCCCTGACAGGACGACATCTTTGGGGGACTAGTCTGGAGACTGCGGGGACGCCCGAGCCCCCCCGGGAATGACCATCGGGCCCTTTCATCTGGTCGCCAACCAGCACTATGGTGCATTCCGGGATTTTTCGCCAGTTGGCGGGGCAGCCTTTCATGTGTGGCTAGCACATTACTTGGGCCCCCAACTACGCAGCTAAGCCGCTTGGCGGTACGTCTTTGCCCAGAGGGTGGTCACAAGCCATCGGCCGAAGCCTACCACCAGTTAGTGTCACTGTCACCTGATTAGCACCACCCGGGGACCACGTGTAGGGTCTAAAATTTGGGTATTCTCCTACAGCCCCCACAAATATTGGAGGTACAAAGGTTGTAGGAGTCAGGAATCCAAACAAGGATACCCTGTGTTATGAACTCCTGGCCCCCCTCGCTGAGATTGGGATTATCACAATAATTGTAGAACGTAGGACATGTAGCGTGGTGGAACATGCCGGGCCCAAATATTTTAGGTGCTTCTACTTGAGTTAGCAGCCTTTTGTTGGATGCGAAACGGGAGGGAGTATCATTACAGACTCTTACTTACTAAAACCCGTCCGTGTTCCTTCAATGCTCTTTGCGTTCCAGAGTCGCGGTAGCTCTTTTGAACAGTACCGGAACCGTCTGATTTAGCAGTCTCAAGTTTGCATTACAGTTACTCACTATTATTTTACGTAGATCGGAGGGAGTTAACTGTTTAATATATGTAGGTCGACATAACTTAAGCACGTTTATTCAGGTTCCATCCAAGAGTCCGTTCCCTGCATACGTACCCCGCGCCGCGCTTACTATCCCGCATGTGTTCCTGCACCTCGCTCCCTCCATCATACCAGGTATGTTTCTTACTTATCCTCTATTCGGGGTCAAATCTGGTCAGTTAAATCAGTAAGTCAGAAATGGACTGAGATCCTAGAGCTCCCAAACCATAGCGCCAAACCTAACTTACTTTCTTAAGGTGGAAGCGCCAGGGTAGCCCGCGAAATTCAAATATTTTACGTATTTTGCAATTTGCCTGTCAGTGTGAAGCTGTATGTTGAACAAAATACGATTCGCGGCCGTAACGCGTATTTATCTAAAGAATTATAACCATTTTAATCATCAGTATAGCCCTCTAAGTTCATTAAGCCGTATTGAATGACTTTTTCACGGAATAACCATCGTGTTTTGTTCAACATACAGCTTAAAAAAACATAAAAATATTTGAATTTCGCGGGCTACCCTGGCGCTTCCACCTTAAGCACTTTACACTACACGGTATTCAGGGCCCGGTGGCAAAAGTGGGCGAGGCTCCTAACTACAGTATTCTGTAACACTATTTTCGTGTCTCGACAGCGGAATCCGAGGTGAATATAAATATTAGACCTTTATGTTGTGTGAAATAAAGTTCACTTTGTCAGTTTTGTCACTCGAATGAAGCTCGATATCGAAATGGTTACTTACAGAATAGACTAGCTGCTTATTAAACTAGCCGGTCGATTCGTCCCAACTCAGTTGTGAAGTGACCAATGTGTGGGGGATTCCCCACAAATTTCAAGTAGATTGGGGAAACCCCCACATTTTACAAACGTAAAATGTGGGGAAAACGCGGGGATTCTACATATCGATTTTATTCATTTGATAATATTCTAAATATAGAATTTGTAGGGAATCTTTGGAAGGCTTGCAATCTCGGGGAATTTATTAAATTGGTGTTGGAAACACTGCTCCCTAACGCTATTACCAGATATATTACTCTCCTCTATGGCTATTACACTGCCTGGTAGTAAGGGAGTTAACTAGACCGGGCCGTTCCGGTCACCCTAATTAGGGTCCCTAACTCCCTAACTCTTATTGCACCATCCTAAATCGGGACTTAGGGCCTGAATACCGTGTAGTGTAATAAGCGCTTTACCTACTGACAAATATGTGGCATAGAGTCAGCTGTTTTGTACTTTTTGTCGATATAAGTATCCGCACTGCGCACATAATTGCATGAGGCAGTCTATTTTCTTTCGCGATTTCAGTGTTGGTCTCACAGTAAAAGTTGCTCATGATAGCCCTTGTCAGGTATTGCGTTTCTTCTATTACACGTTGAACCTTATAGTTTTAAGTGGATATTGGAGATGGGCAGTTATAAGCTGACATGTATCTTTAATCACTGTATTCGTGTGCGTCAGGCGCAGGTATAGGCGTGTTCAGCACACTAACTCTGCCGCGCGGCGTGAGCTTCGGTCCGTACTGCGGCGAGCGCACGCAACACGTCGACTCCGTGTACTGCTGGCAGGTATAGAATTATTTAAGCGTCAAATTAGCTCAATGTTGAATGTAAGTTACGTGTGAAGATTTTTATCCATCACCCACACACATTTATTTACCTTAGACCATCATAAGTAATCACAGAGTTTTTTTTGTTCCTGTATATTTTTGTAAACTTTAATGCATAGAACAATTTTGAGAACTGGTGATTCTGGTATTGCTTTGGAGAATATTATCTTCCTTTGCCAATGGGCCATTCGTTACCCATCCTTATTGCTCTGAGTCTCCGATACCCTTTGCCCCTCCCTAGATCTACTCCAGCACACGCGTGCGCTCGCACGTGGTGGACGCGGCGGACGGCTCGCGCGCCAACTGGATGCGCTACGTGAACTGCGCGCGGAACTGGCGCGAACAGAACCTGCTCGCCTACCAGTACCAGGGCCAGCTGTACTACCGGTATCATTTGTACTTGCATGTGCCCCTCACTAGATCTACTCGCACGTGGTGGACGCGGCGGACGGCTCGCGCGCCAACTGGATGCGCTACGTGAACTGCGCGCGGAACTGGCGCGA
This sequence comes from Lacanobia oleracea, assembly GCA_950371165.1. NCBI lineage: Eukaryota > Metazoa > Arthropoda > Insecta > Lepidoptera > Noctuidae > Lacanobia > Lacanobia oleracea. The sequence goes on along the minus strand of OX493411.1, from coordinate 11,610,862 downwards.
ACAGAACCTGCTCGCCTACCAGTACCAGGGCCAGCTGTACTACCGGTATCATTTGTACTTGCATGTGCCCCTCACTAGATCTACTCGCACGTGGTGGACGCGGCGGACGGCTCGCGCGCCAACTGGATGCGCTACGTGAACTGCGCGCGGAACTGGCGCGAACAGAACCTGCTCGCCTACCAGTACCAGGGCCAGCTGTACTACCGGTATCATTTGTACTTGCATGTGCCCCTCACTAGATCTACTCGCACGTGGTGGACGCGGCGGACGGCTCGCGCGCCAACTGGATGCGCTACGTGAACTGCGCGCGGAACTGGCGCGAACAGAACCTGCTCGCCTACCAGTACCAGGGCCAGCTGTACTACCGGTATCATTTGTACTTGCATGTGCCCCTCACTAGATCTACTCGCACGTGGTGGACGCGGCGGACGGCTCGCGCGCCAACTGGATGCGCTACGTGAACTGCGCGCGGAACTGGCGCGAACAGAACCTGCTCGCCTACCAGTACCAGGGCCAGCTGTACTACCGGTATCATTTGTACTTGCATGTGCCCCTCACTAGATCTACTCGCACGTGGTGGACGCGGCGGACGGCTCGCGCGCCAACTGGATGCGCTACGTGAACTGCGCGCGGAACTGGCGCGAACAGAACCTGCTCGCCTACCAGTACCAGGGCCAGCTGTACTACCGGTATCATTTGTACTTGCATGTGCCCCTCACTAGATCTACTCGCACGTGGTGGACGCGGCGGACGGCTCGCGCGCCAACTGGATGCGCTACGTGAACTGCGCGCGGAACTGGCGCGAACAGAACCTGCTCGCCTACCAGTACCAGGGCCAGCTGTACTACCGGTATCATTTGTACTTGCATGTGCCCCTCACTAGATCTACTCGCACGTGGTGGACGCGGCGGACGGCTCGCGCGCCAACTGGATGCGCTACGTGAACTGCGCGCGGAACTGGCGCGAACAGAACCTGCTCGCCTACCAGTACCAGGGCCAGCTATACTACCGGTATCATTTGTACTTGCATGTGACCCTCACTAGATCTACTCGCACGTGGTGGACGCGGCGGACGGCTCGCGCGCCAACTGGATGCGCTACGTGAACTGCGCGCGGAACTGGCGCGAACAGAACCTGCTCGCCTACCAGTACCAGGGCCAGCTATACTACCGGTATCATTTGTACTTGCATGTGACCCTCACTAGATCTACTCGCACGTGGTGGACGCAGTGGACGGCTTGCGCGCCAACTGGATGCGCTACGTGAACTGCGCGCGGAACTGGCGCGAACAGAACCTGCTCGCCCACCAGTACCAGGGCCAGCTGTACAACCGGTATCATTGTACGAGTACCTCTTCTAGGTAGGGAGTGCAGGACTAGTCACTGTGGTGATGTTGGGGAAGCCATTGTGAATTCAATGTCTGCACGGCCTATTACCAGTTGTGAAACACACACCACTCAGAACTTCTTAAAGACATTGTGTGATTAAAAAAAAAAAACCTTAAGGGCCTCCCAAGTTAATTACGGTTCTAGTATCACCAGGTAAATCCTGGAAAATCAGTTCCCAAACCAGAAAACCCATTCCCACCAATTGAAGAAGTAAGAAAGCAAGCTAATTTATAGGACAAGCTAAAGCGCTTATTACATACACGGTATTCAGGGTTCGGTGGCAACTTGGGAGGTGGCCCCTAACTAGGGAGCCGCTTATTACACTAGCCGGTCGATTCAGCCCTAACTCAGTTGTGAAATGAACAGCAATGCCAATATGTGGGAAATTCCCCAAACTGCGGGGAATCTCAAGTTGGTTGAGGATTTATTGGGGGTTGGCAAGATGTGGGTAAAATGCGGTAATTCTATATATCGTCATTAAAAAGGCAAAATTACTAAACTGCAAAAAGGGCATTTTACAAGGTTTAAAAACAAAAACAACAAAAATAAACCGAATCCAACCATATATAAAACTCATTTTAGCTAAAATGGCGCTTTAGTACTTTTTCGGTGAGGATAGCGATTGTATTCTTCTGATATTATTCTAAAAATTGAATTTGTGGGGGGATCAGTAGATAGTTTGTCCTCAAACTGGGGAGTTTGACTTGTATTTTCGGGGAATTTGTTAAATTGGTGTTGGCAACACTGCTCCCTAACTCCCTAAACGCTAATTGCACTGCCCGGGAGGGAGTTAGGCGCTTAACGAACTGCTACTAAGCTTAAACTATTGTTTTTGATGGATATGTTTCAGCACAATAAAGATAATCCCTCGTTTCACGGAGCTGCTCGTGTTCTACGGCAGCGAGTTCGCGAGCGCGCTCCACATCGACCTGCGCAAGTATAACGCGCCGCCCGGGTACGCGCAGAAGTTCGGTAAGATATTTTGTATTGAGCCTACTGACTTGAAATATGCTACCTACTTACTACCTAGTGGACACTTTCTGATACTAAGGAAAGTTAGACTGACCTGTGTAATGTGTAATTGTGTACCCATAGGGAGTACTCACAATTTTTCAGCTCTATTCAGCTTATGCCCATAGAAAACAACGATTTTGTTTCGAGATGCGTCCGCATCCATTCAGCTTTTCGCGTCCTTTCAGCTTTCGCGCTAACAAGTACAAAATGAGGACAAATGTGTCTTCTATCATGCGAGTGCTCTGTATGGAGTTTAGCGCTGTTCCGACGCATTCAGCGTTGTACGCGGCCTTATACGGCGGAACAGCGCGGTACACGGATGGTTCTCGACTCCTAGTGTGACTGACACTGGCAAGGCCACCGTCATGGATTTTAATTTTGACAATATAAAAAAAACCATAATTAATCGCCATATATCAGAATTAATCGGTCACTGGTTCAAAAGTTATAAGAGTTTATATGTGGCCAATCTGGGGTGCGCCTACCCCAGCTTGGTCCATTTGAATCTCAAAAGCGAGGGCAACTAGCGAAGACCTGTTTTCTCTCTCAAATTTAGTCGCAAGTTTTCGCCAAGTCACAGATTTAGTCGGGTCTTAGTTTAGAAGATATATTGATATATCAATTTTTAAGATAAGTATAGTCCAAGAGCTAGATCGAAGAGCAATCTCTTCGAACAAATTGCCAAGAAAAAATATTTCTATTGCTATGTGAATATAATACACTTCTAGTTTTATCGGTCTGAATTCTCAATCCTTCGATCTAGCTCTTGGACTGTACCTTTTATTTTTTTACGTTTCTTTTTATCTATTTCTTCTACAAGAAGCCAAACGATAAAAATATCGCACAGAAAATGTCTATTTTAAGAGCACAATACTAAATGAGTAAAGAGCATGACTACCGCCAGACTACCTTCAAAGTCGATTTTCTCGAAAACTACGAAGGTACCAATTTGTTTGTTCGAGTACTAATAATTAGTACTAATTGAGTAGGTACTAATTATTTACCACATATGGAAGCGATTGGCGTCGGTGGTCCTGCGGTAGTCACGGACATCTTACCGTCTTCGCCGCGTATTCAGCGCCTTTCTCATTCTTACGACGCTGTATGCGGCTGATAGAAACAGAGCTGTATAAGTGTGACCGGAATCGTTAAGCGAAACGCGAAAGGAGCTGAATAAATGTGAGTATAGTCCCTTACACGTGTATAGTTGTGGACAACAATGGAACTGCACCTTTAGGTACTCGAGCGAGATAATCGGCGAGAGTTGACGTTTTTTCACTCGTCGTGGAGTCACGTTCATAGAGTTTTTATAGAAATATGCGGCAAGACGATAATATCACCGCGATTCTTTCGCTCGTGGAGACGGTCCCTAAGAAACAAAACCAGAAACGTCCAATACCGAAATTAAATTTATTTTGTACCAAGTTGCAGTTCTTTGCAAAAATATCGTTTTTATTTCCTTAATTTTCATTTCGGAGCCAACTATAATTTCCAAATCTGTATTAAATCTGATTTGACTATAAAAATGAGCAGTTTTTTCTTCCATTTTATGACTTTATTGATACATTTTTATAATAATAGGTCCACCAGCTGCAAAGAAACCGAAATTAGAACTGCATAAGGAAAATATCGAGTTCGAAATTTCTCCCAAGTGTAAGAACAACGGACAAGCACATTCAAAGAATACTGAAAATACTAAGAAAAGTACGTTTAAATATATAAGCAAAACAGAAAAATCAATTTCTAGTAAAACGGTTTTTCAAAGTAAACCTAAAATTACTCATGATACTACTAATGTTGAAGGTATTGTAGAAATCAAAAATAAGGAAAATACTGCAGCATTTCAGAGTACCAACGTTCACAAAGATGAATTCAAATGTAAGATAATATGTAATTACAAAGGTATTAACAGTAGTGATATAAAGAGACATAGCTTAAGTCACAATAATGTATGTGCTAAAGATAGATCAGTTAAATGTGATATTTGTCAGAGAAGTTTTAGTAAAAAGCATAATTTGATAAGACATATTCGTACACACACTGGCGAAAAACCTTATAAATGTGATATTTGTCAGAGAAGTTTTAGTGATTCAGGTAGTTTGAAAACTCATATTCGTACACACACTGGAGAAAAACCTTATAAATGTGATATTTGTCAGAAAGGTATTATTCAAAAGCTGGATTTGGTGAGACATATTCGTACACACACCGGAGAAAAACCTTATAAATGTGATATTTGTCAGAAAAATTTTACTGAATCAGGTCATTTGAAAATACATATTCGCACACACACTGGTGAAAAACCTTTTAAATGTGATATTTGTCAGAGAAGTTTTACTGAATCAGGTAGTTTGAAAACTCACATTCGCACACACACTGGAGAAAAACCTTATAAATGTGACATTTGTCAGAGAAGTTTTAGTAAAAACAATACTTTGGTTCGTCATATTCGCACACACACTGGAGAAAGACCTTTTAAATGTGACGTTTGTCAGAGAAGTTTTAGTAGAAAGAGTGCTTTGGTTTGTCATATTCGTACACACTCTGGAGAAAAACCATATAAATGTGATATTTGTCAGAGAAGTTTTACTGAATCAGGTAGTTTGAAAACTCACATTCGCACACACACTGGACAAAAACCTTATAAATGTGATATTTGTCAGAGAAGTTTTAGTGAATCAGGAAGTTTGAAAACTCATATTCGAACACACACTGGAGAAAAACCTTTTAAATGTGACATTTGTCAGAGAAGTTATAGTAGAAAGAGTGCTTTGGTTTGTCATATTCGTACACACACTGGAGAAAAACCATATAAATGTGATATTTGTCAGAGAAGTTTTACTGAATCAGGTAGTTTGAAAACTCACATTCGCACACACACTGGACAAAAACCTTATAAATGTGATATTTGTCAGAGAAGTTTTAGTGAATCAGGAAGTTTGAAAACTCATATTCGAACACACACTGGAGAAAAACCTTATAAATGTGATATTTGTCACACTAGTTTTAGTAAGAAAAGTGCTTTGGTTCGTCATATTCGTACACACACTGGAGAAAAACCATATAAATGTGAAATTCGTCAGAGAAGTTTTAGAGAATCAGGTCATTTGAATACTCATGTCCGTATACACACTGTAGAAAAACCATATAAGTAATAAATGTCCGAAAAGCTGTTCCGACATAAGGGCTTTAAAAAATCACTAACATCATTAATGAATCGCACACATTTCACACTGAGAACCATTTATTTGCTAGATAGTTGTGTGTCGTACTTACATTTTGATTGTTCATTAACGTCTTAAGGAGCTCGTGGCTAAATAATAACAGCCGCATGGGTCGATCTTTAAGATTAAGCAACGCTTGCCAAAGTTGGTCTGTGGATGGGTGACCATCTTAATATACCGTGTTTCCTCCGTGCCTCGGAAAGCACGTTAAGCCGTTGGTCCCGGCTGTCACTTGTAGATCTTTGGCAGTCGTTACGGATTATCAAGCCAGTAAATCTGACTCTAGTCTTGCCAAGAAGTACCGTGTTACCCAGTTAATGGGTTGTGGAGGTCTGGTAGGCAGCCGCTCCACGTAAAACACTGGGTTTCAGCTGAATCCGGTTTGATTGGAAGCCGACCCCAATATAGTTGGGAAAAGGCTAGGCAGATGATGATTAACGTCTTTTTAAATTAGAACTGGCCAAGCACGCGTCTACCCACAGACAGTGAAAGGTTCCGTAGACGGGATCAGTACCTAAACTTGCTCAGTGCCAGTTTATTCCTAGTGTAGCGGCATTCAAGTGGATAAGTTAATTCTATGTATTGTCATTATCTCATCCTGTGTTCGCCGGAGCAGTCCAGTTAATAAAAAGCCCTTGTAGTTAACATCAAGTTATGATACTTAGTAGTCTTGCAGTTAGTGACTACGCTCGTCCAGAAGTGCTACCAACCCACAAAACAGATAAAAAGAGGTTAAAAAGGAAATCGTTCCCGATTTGTATTAGAACGCGTGTCGCCGCTTGTCTCCCACTCTCCATTTCCACTACAAGCAAGAGGCCCATACGTACGCGCGTTACGCACACAAATAAACTACACTTACTTAGATCGCGAGTTTGCTATTGGTTGTCACACTAGCGCAAACACTGTGTTTGACGTACACTCACACACGCGCAAAAGCAATTTATTTCTCATACATGTTACGGCGACCAAAAGGTCGATAATTATATCGATAAAATTACTGTAATTTTGTAAGGTGAATTAGTATAGAAATCTGTAGGATATTTTGAAATCGCCAACAACCAACGTTACTGCGATTGTACCTAGAATAATATTTCATGAAAATAGTAGGATAGAATTCGCATTTTTTTTTTCAATTTGGTGGTCAAATTATTTTATGTTCTGTTATTTTATTTCCTAGGTTACTGTTTAGTAAATTAGTGCTTTTATTGTTTTAATCTCCAATTCATTTTATATTAAAAAAAAAAAACTATCATTTCTGATGTCTTTTTTTATAATTAAACCTTACCTAAGTTCTGAAGTAAATTGGGTACGAACGGTTGATGAACATAGAATAATAAACAAATAAATTTAGTAATAGCATCCACAATTTATTGTACTGAATATAATTTAGAAAAACTAAAACAAGTAAGTATAACTTTTCATTATGAATTAACTCTTGGAACAGCATCTGAAAAAAAAAAAAAAAAAATATAATTACGAACTGGCTTCGGACGCGTTAATAATTATCATCATATCAGCCGAAAGACGTCCACTGCTGAACATAGGCCTCCCCCAAAGGGGGGTTTGCCATTATCGCCACGCTTGTGCAGCGGTTTGGCGATCGCAGTATATTGTGTTGCGTTTTACAGAGAACGCTGCTGCCCGTTCTCTGGTGAGTCCCTTAGTCGCCTCTTACGACACCCACGGGAAGTGATGGGATGGTATTATTCTTTTACGGCACCGGATTGCACCGGCCGACACCATGCGGCGTTAATAATAATGTTTTGTAAATAAAAAGTGGCCTATATAGGGTGACTAGTAATTAGTGACCGATACTTTAACACGTGATTGTACTTATATGATAACAAAAAACTTTTACTATAGAACCAAACCTGAAACCGGTTTAACATAAAAAGGTTGACTGAATGACTGGTAGGTAATACCTCGTTTAAATCCGTCTGTGTACCACTAGGTATAGGTACTGTAACGTAAAGATAAATAATAAAATACAAAATAGTTTTATTTTTATTTTTTTTATTGTTTAATACAGTTAGTGTACAGTTTTGAGTTTCTATTGCACCATTAAACCAGGATTGGTTTGTATTGGCATTCACATTCGCTACAACAATACACCTTAATCACTAATACTTAACAATAATTAATAATGTGGGTATGTGGGTATAACTGCCTTAAAAAAGCAGTTGTTGTCCCTATATATAAATCAGGCAGTAAAGATCAAGTAACAAATTACAGACCTATTTCTCTACTGTCTTCTTTCTCTAAAATATTGGAAAAAATTATAAACAAAAGATTGTTCAAATATCTGGAAGACAAATCTATTTTGTCAGAACGACAATTTGGATTTAGACCAAAACTATCAACTGCCGATGCCGTTCATCATCTGACTGACTATCTGGCTCAAGAACTTGACAAGGGTAACCATACAGTTGGAATTTTCTTGGACCTCGCCAAGACTTTTGACACAGTTTCCATTCCTATTCTTTTGCGCAAGCTTGAGACAGTGGGCATAAGAGGTATTCAGCTAAAACTCTTCAAAAGCTACTTAGAAGACCGTACCCAGTGCGTGAAGATTGGCAGTGTTCTCAGCGCAGACCAAAAAACCACGAATTTTGGCGTTCCCCAAGGAAGTATTTTGGGGCCCACTTTATTTCTAATATACATAAATGACCTTTGTAATCTAAAACTAAAGCATGGAACAATAATATCTTACGCGGATGACACTGCTCTTCTTTTTTCGGCTGAATCGGAACATGCTGTCTACAAGCTCGCGCAAGACGGCTTCAGTATGGTAAATAAATGGCTTCAGTATAACTCACTTACTCTAAATGCACTTAAGACACATTACATTAAGTTTTCAATGCGCAAGCTTACTTCTTATATTCCTTCAACGTTGTATGCCCATTGTTGTACAGTCCTTGCAGATTGCCCGTTTGTGTGTCCCAGTATTAATAGGACCAACAAAATAAAATACTTGGGTGTTATAATTGATGAAACCCTAACCTTCAAACATCATATAGAGGCATTAAGTAACAGAATTCGTAAGCTGATATTCGTATTCAAAAAGCTACGTTACCTTGCAGACCCAATACTAATAAGACAAGTTTACTTTGCTCTATGTCAGTCAATTTTGACGTACTGCATTACCTCGTGGGGTGGAGCAGGTAAAACTTTATTACTGCCCATAGAAAGAGCTCAAAGAGCGATTTTAAAGGTGTCTACTTGCCGCCCTTTCCTCTTTCCCACTAACCTGCTCTATAAATCTTGTGAAGTACTAACAGTTCGGCAATTATTCATAATGAGCATTGTATTAAAACAACACGCAGCTCTTTGCTTCAGCACTGAATTTACTAAAAAGAGACGAAAAGACATTGTTTGCCCTACAAAAAGTACTAAACATGCTTTCGCAGCCAAATTTTATGTTTTTCTTGGACCACTACTCTACAATAGACTAAATGCAAAAGCAAACATCTATTCCCTAAATCTTAGAAACTGTAAAAAAACTCTCAAGGAAACTCTTCAAAGTTTGTCTTATGAAGATTCAGAGAAATTGTTAACGGTATTTAAATAAAGATTGTTTGTTTCCTGTTAATTTTAATTTAGGGTAAGATAGTATACCAAGGTTTTAGGAAGTATGATTTTTTGTTTACACCATTTATACCATTTTTACCTACCTAAAATATGACAATTTAATTTTACATAATTACGTGATTATTTAATAACATTTACCTCCTTTTTGCCTGAAACACAGGATTTCCTAGTTCAGGCACATAACACCAGTGAACTTGTCATAGATTTAAGCAAAAAATGTATTTACTGTTTTACTCACATAACTTTAATAAATTTTATTATTATTATAATTAATAATGTGGGTGGTGGAGTTCAATTAGTAATTCATATAATAATTAATTAAGCCAATATAATATGGCTGAAATTGTGGTGGTCTAAAGTTTTGCATATCAGCTTTAGAACATTCCATTTTGAAGGAATGCATTTAATTCTCAACTACCGAAAATATAAAACTGACCTATTTTTAAGCTCTGAGCAACGGCGCACACTCCTGTTGTAGCCAGTTCAAGTCTTCGTCGAGTCCGCGTTGCTTTAGAATCGGGCCCAGAGTGTTCAGCACACGCTTATGGTACGCGTTGAGGTACGATAGCTGAAAAAACAAACAATTACTCTGTAAAAAAAAAGTAGAAAATAATAGTGAGGATCAGGGTGTGCGTCTGAATGGCTGGTTGTCTGTATCGGTTCGCGTTGGGCTAGTGCCCAAAATTGCTACCTATTTGCTACTTTTTTGGGATCTGAACAAAAAACTGAACCCTTATAGGATCACTCGGGTGTCTGTCTGCCTGTCCGTTCGTCTGACAGAGTTTTCTCCGGGTCCACTGGACTGATTCTGTTGGTACAGATATATATGGACTTCTGTGACGCAAACACGGACATGTTACGTAAATTATTAAATTTTTAGTATGGGGATCAAACCAGAAATGTTTATTGAACAATAACGAGGGACATATCAAATGATAGGACATACTGTGAGGGATTTATTTATATTTTTTTCATAATTTTAAAATAATGGTTTTGCAGCTATTCAAGAAATTAGACGAAATATGAACATTCCCCCCTTATCTTCGAAACTATACAGATAGAGCCAAAGATTTGGAAAAAATGGAGATAATAGATATTTACCTATAGATTACAGGAAAACCTATAAGAAGTTTATAGTGTTAAAATAACATGTTAAAAACATTAAATTCGTTCGGAACCATTTGCACGCGTGTTTTACTACATAAAGTCAATTAATTGCTACCTAACTTTGAAACAAAATAAAGGGACTTCAAAATGATCACAACCAGCCATTCTGATATCAGGATAGCTGGTCAACTCTAAACTATTCAAATTCGTATTATTATTTTCACTTGAGTAATTACTGTCTGATTGCTACCCTTGCGTCTTTCAATGTCCACTTTGGTTGACGTAAAAAGATATGATCGTTTGAAAATTTTATAGGGAATGGTCTGCGGGTATTAGAGAAATTAGTTACCGCGGCCCTGGAACGCAGCGGGCATTAGGAGTAACACGGATGGGGTTTAGTCAGTAAGAGTCTGACACTCCCTTCTGCTCCGCCCAGAGCGGGAGGAGTCATTTGATGATTTACCATACAAAAAAAAACTGAGTACGTAAAGAACACTAAAATCGCGAATATTAATTTTACTGTCCCATACATTTGTAAGCACATACTCTACAAAACATACCTACTCAAGAGCTGATTTTTTTTTGCATTCCATGATCAAATTTGTTCATAATGATGAGTATCCTCTTATGCTACGGCCATATTACGGTATTATGGCCATAATTGGTGTTGTTTCAGTTGGTTTTGTTTCAATTATGGCCATAATTATTGCTATACTAGTTGACAAACGCAACTTCGTCTGCGTCACAATTTTCATTACTGCTCCGCTCCTATTGGTCTTAGCGTGATGATATATAGCCTATAGCCTTCCTCGATAAATAGGCGATCTAACAAAGAATTTTTCAAATCGGACTAGTAGTTCCTGAGATTAGCGCGTTCAAGTAAACAAACAAACTCTTCAGCTTTATATATTAGTATAGATTACGATAGTATGGCCGTAGAATTTTTTTGTTTAACTTTGCCCCACACTAGGAATTTTTCCTGTATGTGGGTGCGTTCATAAACATACAAAGTCACATACACAAACAGCCAGACCCGGAACAACTATCTGTAGGCCATACAAATATTTGTTCCGAGCGGGAATCGAACCCGCGACATTCAGCGCAGCAGCCGATCCGACCGTACGTAGGTACTGTTGAGTAAGCAGATCTTTATTGGCGAGTACAACACCACGCGGTTACGGGGGGAAGGGGGGGGGGGGGGTGAGCGCACCTTGCAGTTTGCACACATACATAACAGTTCGGGTCATACCAACATTATAGCCTTTTCCCAACTACATTGGGGTCGGCTTCCAGTCAAGCCGGATTTAGCTGAGCGACTGCCTACCAGACCTCCACAACCCATGAACTGGGTAACACGGTACTTCCTGGCATGACTGGAGTCAGATTTACTGGTTTCTGACAATCCGTAACGAACCAACGGCTTAACGTGCTTTCCGAGGCACGGAGGAAACTCGGTATGTAAAGATGTTCACCCATCCACAGACCAACCTTGGCAAGCGTTGCTTAACCTTGAAGATCGACCCGTGCGGCTGTTATTATTTAGCCACGAGCTCCTCCTCCTTTTAAGTTGAACGACTGATTTACAATATTGGCCTTGTTTGGAGCCCTGTTGACTATTAGCGAATAATAGCCAAGTGGTTTCGATAAGGTTGGTCACAGACTGTACGTACCTCAAAATCAGAGAGCATGTCAACATCGATGCAATCCTTTTGTTGCGGTGCCAGAGTGAGCGTGTTGAAGCCTAACACGCCGCGGCCATCGTAGTCACCTTGCAAGCCTCCAGCCTGCAAACAAAGTCCAATATACTACTCTGTCAAGAAAGTACCGGGAAAAGATCAATAATACACAAAATGTCTGTTATTCATCCAAATTTATTTTATCACCTTCAAAGTATGCTCCTTTAGAAACGATACACTTGCGCCAACGAATAATCCATTCATCAAAACATTTTTTAAACGCTGCTTCCGGAATTGAGTTCAGTTCTCGCCGCGAATTCTCCTTTATGTCTTCTATCGATTGAAAACGGGTGCCACGAAGTGGTAATTTGAGTTTAGGAAAAAGAAAAAAGTCAGCAGGAGCCATATCTGGTGAATATGGTGGTTGCTGGTTGGTATTTGTTGAGTGTTTGGTTAAAAAAAAAAACTTGAGAGGTGTCAAGGGACACCCGGATGGAACAAGTTCCTACGCCGCATGGCTTACACCTATAGCAAAAAGTGTCGTTGCAACTTTTGGTCTTAATGTGTCGTTACAACTTTTGGTCTTAATGTGTCGTTACAACTTTTAGTCTTAATTTTTTCCGTCTAGCCCCCTATCTCATCGCGCGAATTGTAATAAAACTAGAAACATAACTGTGTTTTACGACTTTATCCTTTTCCCTAAGATGGTATCGTATCGTTGGCAACTAATGACCCACTGTTTCTCATCTCAATCAGTCCCTATTGAGATGAGAAATTCCATTCCATTCCATTCCATTCCACTCCACTCCACTCCACTCCACTCCACTCCACTCCATTCCATTCCACTCCATTCCATTCCACTCCATTTCATTCCACTCCATTCCATTCCACTCCATTTCATTCCACTCCATTCCATTCCACTCCATTCCATTCCACTCCATTCCATTCCATTCCATGCCATTCCATTCCATGCCATTCCATGCCATTCCATTCCATGCCATTCCACTCCATGCCATTCCATTCCATTCCATTCGCACAGCTTACAATAGCTTACTATAGCAAAAAGTGTCGTGACAACTTTTCGTAAGAATTTTTTCCGTCTAGCCCCCTTTCACAACGCGCGATAAGGAACTTCGTTCCAATTCGTTCACAATGATAGCCTTGTGCGAAGGCGCATTGTCGTGGTGCAAAATCCAAGAATTTTCTTTCCACAAATGTGGCCTTTTTCGTCGAATTTGCTCTCTTAAACGCCGCATAACGCTCAAATAATATTCTTTATTTACCGTTAGACCTTCCGGTAAGAATTCAGAGTGCACAACACCGCGATAGTCAAAGAAAACAGTCAACATGACTTTGACTTTTGATCGACTTTGGCGTGGTTTTTTCGGTTTCGGTTCAGTTGGAAGGCGCCACTCCGAAGCTTGTTGACTAGTTTGCATGTCAAACTCGTAAACCCACGTCTCGTCACCAGTAACAATGCGTTTCATGAATGTTGGGTCCGAACTGACTCGTTCTAGCATGTCCTCAGCGACTTTCATGCGATTGAGTTTTTGGAGAAAATTCAGATCTTTTGGGACTAGCCGAGCAGCAACATGTTTCATACCCAAATGATTAGTTAAAATGGTACGGATCGACTCGTGAGATACAGAAAGTTCGGCGGCTATCTCTCTCAGAGTTGAATGGGGATTTTCAGTCACTATTTCCTTCACTTTTGCGATGATAACTTCAGTTGCAGACGTTGACGGCCTACCAGAGCGAGGCAAATCTTCCATCACATCTCGACCGCTTTTGAACGCTTTGAACCACTCATAAGCACGAGTTTTTGATAAAGTCGATTCACCGTAAGCCTTCTGTAACATTTTCAGTGACTCCGAACACGAAATTCCATTGGCGATGCAAAATTTAAGACAAACTGTTCGATATTTTTGTCCATTATGAAATTCGCAATACACACTATATATGATATTACTAAAACCAGCACTGTATTTAATATAAATAACAGATGCTACTCAAACTCCGCGCCAAAATGGAAAACAGTTGTGCCAATCTAACAACTACAAAAAAAACAAAAATTTGAATTTGGAACCATAAACAAATCATCCATTCCCGATACTTTTTTGACTGAATGTACATGAGAAGCAAGAAAAATCATAATCCTCCTTTTGCTTCGCCGTAATCGGGTAAAATGTTCCAAACAGGCACTTTCAAGAAATCTGATGCAGTTGGTGACATTTTTTAACTACGTCAGATTGCTTGAAGAAAAGTGACTTTTTGGAAAGATTTTGATGTGAAACGTCTATTGGCGCGCCTTGGCAGTAAGGGCGCCTTCGAATTAGTCGCTAAGTGCCGCGCGGCGCGCGGCGTCAGCGCGGGTGTCGCGCTGCTTTGTTAATCCATACAATCAATAAACGCAAAGTGCCGCGCGTTTGTTATTTGTAACATCAAATCTTATTATGCCGTGACGTGACGTCATGTCATCATGTCGTGATGCCGCCACTATGCCGCTTGTTACTGACGGCGAACTTTGGAACTAAAATGTGCGAAAGCAGCATCTACCAGGCGTTCTGTGATGGCTATTTTTTTTATTCAAGGTATTTTTTTAAATTCCTACAAGTTGGTCAAGTGGCAAGGGAAGTGACTTGTTTACACGTTCACGTTGCCCATATTTTTCTCATTTTCTTGCAAGTAGCTGGAAGTGGGCTGAATGTAAACAGAGTAAATTAGCGTAAAAAGTACTACCTTCGGATGTTTGCTGTCCTTGGTAACAGCAATAGTTTCGACCAGGTCTTCGTGACGAATTCCGAAGTCTCCAACTTTGTAGTAGCCCGGCTCTGCAAACAACAAACAATGAGGGTTACCGTTTTTGTACCTAGTCACTAGTTGGCGCCACTGTCGAGTAAGGTACTTAATCATAGCATCAAAGTTGTTATTACGCGCCTGTGAACAAACTTAGAAGGAAAATAATGTATGATGCCGTTAACGAGCGATTCGTAGTGTTTCGTGGATTCATCATTATGGAAAAAAAAAGAAGGACAACTACATATTTCCGACAACAAGTTGCTTGAGTGTTGGGAGAACAGTAACTTAATCTGCCTTCATCAGGCTGTTTTAGAAAAATATTCACAAAAATCAAAACAAATAAGTAAATAAACTTGCGTCAATAGCTAACCTCACGCTACACTAGCGCCTCTATCGGCGAATTCAAACACGATAGCCCTCATTGGACCTCTGATGCCGAAAAACAGGTCATAATCAGCTCACCATTGCTAAGTATCTGTCCAGGTTTTAGGCCAGGATCGTGAGGGTAGGGTCTCCAGGAGATGCCGGAGGGTCCCTCGTGCACGTTGAGGAAGTGTCCCACGCCGTGACCGGTGCCGTGCGCGTAGTCCAGACCCACCTCCCATAGGGAATGGCGCGCGAAACTGTCCAGGACGTTACCCTGAATGATGAAATGGAAGAGAGAATAGGTTACTTCTAGGCAAGCGTGCTCCATCTTCGACCGCATCATCACTTACCATCAGGTGAGATAGTGGTCAAACGCGTGCCTATCAATAGTAAAAAAAAAGAAATGGAAATAAGGTTTTGTTTATTACTAGCAACCCGCCCCGGCTTCGCACGGGTGCAAATTATATACTAAAACCTTTCTCGATAACCACTCTAGCTACTGAAAAAACTCGCATCAAAATCCGTTGCGTAGTTTTAAAGATCTAAGCATACATAGGGACAGACAGACAGCGGAAGCGACTTACTTCAGCCTTGCTTGCCGCATGGGGTTGGCCGGTGCCGTATGTCGCCGTAAAAGAATAATACCATCCCATCACTTCCCGTGGGTGTCGTAAGAGGCGACTAAGGGACTCACCAGAGAATGGGCAGCACCGTTCTCTGTAAAACGCAACACCATACACTGCGATCACCAACCCGCCGCACAAGCGTGGCGATTATGGCAAACCTATCATCATCTGCCTAGCCTTTTCCCAACTATATTGGGGTCGGCTTCCAGTCAAACCAGATTCAGCTGAATACCAGTGTTTTACGCGGAGCGGCTGCCTACACGACCTCCACAACCCATTAACTGGGTAACACGGTACTTCTTGGCAAGACGAGTCAAATTTACTGGCTTCTGACAACCCGTAACGACTGCCAAAGATCTACAAATGACAGCCGGGACCAACGGCTTAACGTGCTTTCCGAGGCACGGAGGAAACTCGGTATGTTAAGATGGTCACCCATCCACAGACCAACCTTGGCAAGCGTTGCTTAACCTTAAAGATCGACCCGTGCGGCTGTTATTATTTAGCCACGAGCTCCTCATTATTTTATTGATTATGGCAAACCTATGTATACCTTAAAATAACTTTAACTTCGGAAGTCGGTGTTCAAAAACGAAATAACCAAAAACACCGACTTCCGTAATTAAAGTTATTTTTTACTTTTAGTGTTTTGTTTTTGGAAGTCGGTTTTATTTTTTTGTTAAAGTTTTTTTTACCATTTTGGTACGGAAGCCTAAAAAGGGGTCCATACGAAAAGCCCGCAGACTGACGAACAGTCCATCCGTATGTTCTCGTATATTTTTTCTTTATTCCCCTGGGTTATTACAACATTCGAACATTTCTTAATAGATTTCAAAACTTGAAAAACATTTTTAACAAAAAAATTAAACCTCCGAAAAAAACTGAAAAGCAAAAAATAATAAACCCCTTTTTACAAACAATAACTTTAATTTCGGAAGTCTAAAGCTTTTTCGTCTGTTCAAAAGTCATCTAATTGGCAATGTTACCTTGACTCCCTTGGGGAACAGCGCGCTGCCCAACATAATCTGCCCCTTGAGGACGCGCGTGAAGGCTGACTTCTCCTCATCCGTGGGCGCGCGAGCCATGTGCCGCGTGCGAGTGATGTCCGTCGTGCCGTCCCTGGGTACGAGATAGCAGACAATGAATTAATCATCATCTGCCTAGCCTTTTCCCTACTATATTGGGGTCGGCTTCCAATCAAACCGGATTCAGCTGAATACCAGTGTTTTACGTGGAGCGGCGGCCTACCAGACCTCCACAACCCATTAACTGGGTAACACGGTACATCTTGGCAAGACTGGAGTTTCCTCCGTGCTTCGGAAAGCACGTTAAGCCGTTGGTCCCGGCTGTCATTTGAAGATCTTTAGCAGTCGTTACGGATTGTCAGAAGCCAGTACCTAAATCTGACTCCAGTCTTGCCAAGAAGTGCCGTGTAACCCTGTTAATGGGTTGTGGAGGTCTGGTAGGCAGGCGCTCCACGTAAAACACTGGTATTCAGCTGAATCAGGTTTGACTGGAAGCCGACCCCAATATAGTTGGAAAAAGGCTAGGCAGATGATGATGATGACAGTATAATGAGATTACTTACTTGTACTGTCCCCCGGAGTCAAGCACGAACATTTCATTCCTCTCGATAGTCTTCTGCAGCCCGTTCCTATTGGGACTGTAGTGTATGATCGCGCCATTAGCGCCCGCACCCGGTATGGTCTCGAAAGATGGGCCCATGAAGTCGGCCTCGTCTCTAAAAATAAGGAACATGCAATAGTTTCATCCTACTTCCATTTTAATTATTTCTATGTAAAATAGACCTGTATGGTCTTAATTTTGTTTAAAACGGTGATTTTTATGACATTATTATAGCGCTAGCGGACACTCCAAGCATTGAGAAATGGTTGACCTCACACCTTCACTAGAGACGAGTGGACTCCTCTACAGGTATAAAAGACTTGTTCCTAAAATAACTTGTGAAATGAGGCTGTTCTTATCCATATTACGAGTATGTCTCCAGGGTATAGGGAACATGCAATAGTTTCATCTTGCTTCCATTTTAATGAATTCTATGTAAAATAGACCATACATAAATAAAAAAAAAAATAAAGCGCTTTAATTCCTTTTCAAAATTGCGGTTTTAAACTGACAGTTTGACATTTCGCCCGAAAAAGGAAGTTGAGTCATGAACTGTCCTAACTCAAAGACATAAGGTTGCCTTTTTATTGTCATAACAGCAGTAACGTCACTAAACGCTGAATGTTGTTATTAAATACATTCCGTTTCACGTTACTTTAATTCATTATTCGATCTTAACTAAAATAAAAACGTTGCGATGGTCTGTATCTTATACTTTTTTATCGTTTTATTATCAACATTCTCAAAAAATCTTTATTTGCATCATCCCTATTGGATGAGTTGAATGAGGCGAATTAATATAACATTAAAATGGATTCTGATAATTCTGTAATAATATACAAAACCAGAAAAATAGAAAATAAATGATTTCAATCTGCAGTGGGTGTTTCCATTGCAGATTCAAATAATTTATTTTCGCCTATTTCAGTGGTTTCAAGTGTGATCAGCAAAATATTCGTGAAGCATTTTTCATACTTTTTTTTATTACTCTTAAACTGTGATTCAAAAACATTGCCTTCGACCAAAGTATCGACTTTAGCACTGTGTATTTAAAGTTCATTTTTAATGTTCCTATGTTATCAACTTACTTGCGGAATTCAAGCAGCTTATCAGCGGCTTGAATCTCGGTGATATTGATGCCACTGTCAATCTGGTCGTGAAGCCACTTCAGAAGGCGGCTCACTGCTATCCCGTCGCGAATGTGGCATTGACGGAAACCCTGGTAAAAACATTTTTATTATATTTATTATCTGTTTAGCCTTCTCCCAAGTATGTTGGGGTCGGCTTCTAGTATTACCGGATGCAGCTGAGTACCAGCGGGTCTATAAAGGCCACTTTAACATAATCAGAACGCACATCACGCTACCCGTCACTGTCAAATTTTCCCAATCAACCTTGAACTTAATGCGTGAGCGATAAAGATGAAAATTAAGTTTGTCAGATTGTTGTGTGGTTAACATTATGATTTTACTAAGGAAGTCTTATTTGACCCGCAGAACTCAATAGTAATACCATAATGATAATAGGGACGTGCACGTGTTGCATATTCGAAACTTTAAGAATACTTGACGTTGAGGCTTCTGTGCTGCCACCTATAGTTCCTGCACGCAGTTTAGAGGAACGTGCACGAAGTAGACTGTGCCATCTAGCGTTGCGATTTCGAAACAAAGGTAAAATACACTTGACAATGATACTTCTGTGCTGCCACCTATAGTTCCTGCACGCCGTTTAGAGGAACGTGCACGAAGTAGACTGTGCCATCTAGTGTTGCGATTTCGAAACAAAGGTAAAATACACTTGACAATGACACTTCTGTGATGCCACCTATAGTTATTGCACGCAGTTTAGAGAAACGTGCACGAAGTAGACTGTACCATCTAGCGTTGCGATTTCGAAACAAAGGTAAAATACACTTCACTTCTGTGCTGCCACCTATAGTTCCTGCACGCCGTTTAGACGAACGTGCACGAAGTAGACTGTACCATCAAGCGTTGCGATTTCGAAACAAAGGTAAAATACACTTGACAATGACACTTCTGTGATGCCACCTCCTTGCACGCTCCCTATAACTTCGCGATAAGACTGGTTGATTTATATAAATAAGTAAATGGGCTCGTGGCTAAGTAACAAATATCGTACGGGTCGATTAAGGTTAGCCCAGGGCCCCAAGTCTGATATTTCAATTCGTCATTCCAACACGATCCCATTGTCATTTTGCTAAACGTTCGTAATCTGCTAATTCATAATGGTCGATCACTGATCGGTCAATGGTCTCGTAATAGAATCGTGGTAGAATGACATTTTCGTATTGCCAATATTATAAATCCCGTTAGTAGACATGATTTTCGAAAAACGACTACTAAATTTGAACATTAAGTTATGCCAGATTTATTTTACATATATTTTTCAAAAATAGGCAGTTCAGTACATTTTGACCAGTTAGTAGGCGAACATAAATGTACTGAACAGCAGATTTTTTTCAAGATTTCAGGTTTGGTTCTATGGTAAAAGTTTTTTGTTATCATGAGTACGATCACGTGTTAAAGTATCGGTCACTAATTACCAGTCATCCTATTAAATAAAATAAAACTTTATTTCAGACTATACAGTCCATATACAACGTTGATACGACAGAGGGGCTTTCCTTTAAACTGCCTATACTAGGTACCATTTTCAAGCTCTGTACCAAAAATAAATTAATTAGGAGCAGTAGTTTAGTCGCAAATGATTTTTAAAGTTTTTGCACGGTTTGAACACGATGTATCTTTTCTAACAGTTGATTATCGTCTAAGCATAGGTCATGCACCTTACAACGATAAATCTACGATGCGTTGTCGCCGCTCTGACGCATGTCGAAGGACATTCACTAAAAATTGGCAATGCAAACAAGGAAGCAATCAATACACACACACACTTGCACTTTCACTACGAAAGCGACTAACATAAAGCGAGCGAAAGAAATAGAGATAGGTAGGTCAGTTTGTTGCATCCTTGTTTTTTGCGATCGGTAAGTCCCTCTGTGCGCTGACGCTTGTTTTTCGGAACGTACGGTTTGTGGACTTCGCGCGCAAACAATTGTAATTTTATTTTGTTATTGTGAGAGGACACGTAACTTGGGATTATTATTATTTAGTATTAGTGTTTTTTTTGTGATTGACTGTTTTTTATGGTGATAGGACACGTAACTTGGGATTATTATTATTTAGTATTAGTATCTCCGGACCTCACTCCCATGGATTTCTTTTTGTGGGGTTACATTAAGGGTGAAGTGTATGCCTCAGAGGTAAATACAATTAATGAGTTAAAAAATAGGATTATTTTAGCATTTCACAAATTAAAGTGCTTAGCGACGGACAGTGATCTAATTAGAAAAATAAATAACAATATTCTCCGTCGGTATAATTTGTGCATCAATGTGAATGGAGGACACATCGAAAATTTAAAAATTTAGTGTGTTTGTTTTTGTGCGCGTACTTCGAAACGTTACCTAACATAAAAGCCAGTGCGAGCGGAGGCCTAAGTCGCCGGCCGCCACCCCGGCCCGGCCCCCGCCGAGCACACGAGATACCGCACACCGCGCTCCAAGGCGCGCGCGACGTTGCCGCTTTGTTGCCTAGCGGTATCTAAGGTCAGTGTCATTTTTTTACAAAGGGTGGTTGCGTTTTATTCGGATTTGCAAGCTATTTAGTTTGTTTGAAAATTTTTTTTTTTCATTTATGGCGCTTTTTGTTTTTGTACCGTATCGAATTAATACTGAACACGTATAGTATACGTAGTTTAATTTAATGCCCCTCTGTCGTATCAACTCTGTATATAGTTAGTATTGGTGTTAGTAACAATGGGGCTTACTTAAGTAGGTTAGTATTTTTAGTTTATAATATTTATTTATTTAAGTAAACCTATGACTGTCCCCACCCAGTGGCCCTGAAAGGGACAGGTCCGGTCTGGCAGCTATAATTTACCCTATATATTAACCCGAAAAATACCGCCCAACGAAGTGGGCACGGGTCAGGTATTAAGTATAGATAATAATCGTGTTTCCTTACCTCCAATTCCACATCATTCTTGATGACCTTCATCAGTGCTACGGGAGATATTTCTGATATTAAGTTCAGGGGTGTCTTTATTACGTCCATCTGTAAAATATTTCTAATGATTAGAGTAGGTAATAATTATTCGATTTCGCCTGATAAAAAAAATTGGTGGAAAAACAGAGAAGTTAAGAAAAAAGTAGGTATGTCGTTTCTACTTGATGGCTTCAATTCAATATGGCGGGACTTGTGACTGACGTCACACGCCATTAGTGCTGTCTCTGTTTTTCACAGATATTAAAACGCTGACAACACCGCCAATTTATTTGAGTTTTTTAAGCAATATTTTTTAACTGCGTCTTGTCTGGTCTGTAGGTTTTGAGATAGGTGATAAAAAAATCCAGTCAAATCCCACATTACAGCCTAAATGATATCTAGATCATTTTCGCTGTAAGAAATAGTAAATTACGCACCTAGGGTATAAAGCAGTGTCTTATGTCACGGGCGTCATATTGAATTCCGAACCTAATGAAGGAAGTTAACTTCCGAGTATAGCGAGAGAGTTTAGAGTTAATACAAGAATCCTGAATGCAGCGAGGGATTCAAGCTAGCCCAAGGCAAAGACACCTTTATCCCTGACGAGCATACTCTACTTTTTACACCTACTGCGAGAAAATTGTTCGCAAGTCATGAAGAGAGGTGACTGGCCGCGAGCGGTTCTCGTCACCTCCAAGTTGAATTCCAATTTCAAATCATATTATTGACCTCTGAGTACTATTGCCCAATAGTACTGAATTTCATTATAACCCGCCGGGCAATAATGACTTACTTTAGGTTGAGTTTTTATGTCATACATATAATCTGACGTTTTCATGCAGGTGGTTAGTAAATGTTCTTAGATAACCGACGCGACGCCATGCCAATAGGGAATATGCACGCATTTATTTTTATTTGCAAAATGATATACTTATTAGCTCTAGTAAACAATCATGAAAATATTTTTTAAATACCTTCATCAGCGACGAAGTTATAAAGCTTCAAAGATTACAATTAGAAAGAGAAGTCCGATGTTAAAATTGACATCATCGTCTATGACGCCTATACAGCTGCCATAGAAAACAGCATTTTCGCGAGAGGGACAGATATACTTGTTTAAAATAATTATATCTCCTTCGTTTTTCGAGGAGTAATTTTGATTCTGTTGTCACTGTTATTATTATATTTTTGTAAATTTTCATATACCTAAACTGTATAGATGATAAATATGTTTTTCATGCATAATCCCTATTAGTGGATTACTGTAGGTAGGTTCTTACCCCGGCTGCAGCTCTATGAATCGCCTCGCTAGCGTCACTTGACAGCCAAATAGAATGCTTGCCGTCTCCCTTCTGAGCCAGCTCCTTCTGTAATAATCAAATACTTAAGGTGGATGCTCCAGGGTAGCCCGCGAAATTCAAATATTTTTATGTTTTTTGCAATTTGCCGGTCAGTGTGAAGCTGTATGTGGACCATATGCGATCTGCGACCGTAACGCGTATTTATCTAAAGAATTATAACCATTTTAATCATCAATATAGCCCTCTAAGTTCATGTAGTTCGAAAGAATGATTATTTCTGAAATATTCATTCTTTCGAACTACTTGTTGTTACAGCGGCAATAGAAATACATACTCTGTGAAAATTTCAACTGTCCACCTATGCGGTTCTAAAGATACAGCCCGCTGACAGACACGCAGACAGACGGACGAACGGATGGAGGGACGGATTGACGGATGGACAGCGGAAACTTAGTAATAGGTTTCCATTGGTTACCCTCTGGGTACGGAACCCTAAAAGTATCCTATGTCCTAATGCAGGAAACAGTCCTGTGCGACAAGTACCTACCACCTAAATCCGTTCTGCCGTTCAGTTGTGAAAAGGTAACACACAGACAGACAGACATACTTTCGCATTTATAATATTAGCTTGAATGGAAAACTTCAAAAAATAAAAATACTTCGGTGAGTGTGGCCCAAGAACTCCACAACCTCATCCCACCGGCCCCCTTCTACCATCGGACATTCAGACGTACTGCATCTTACCATCCCTACCTTGTTGCTGTTCCACCAATTCGCACTAAGCGTTTTCAAACGTCATTTATAATGCTCACAGCAAAGGAGTGGGACTCTCTGCCTGCGTCTGTGTTTCCAAAAGCTTACAACCCTAATCTCTTCAATGTTAGAGAGAACAGGCTCCTTCTGAGTAGGCTCGCTCCATCGTAGACTTTGTCTCTGTCATCTCTGACCTAGACTAGAACAAAAAAAAAATACTTACAGCCATTTCAAGGAGATGTGTCTCCACATCTGTATACGGGAACCGCTGTATTTCCACCTTTTCCTCAGCCAGATGCTCCGTAACTGCTGGAGTTAGGTCGCTGGCAGTGAAGAGAATCACTGAGGCCGGCGTGATGATGAGGTAGGAGAAGAAGACAGGGTTGTACTGAATGTCGCTGCCGCGCAGGTTCAGCGTGTCTGCCAACAGGTGCTGGAGTTAGGCAACTGCTGTTTATAAGTAAGGCAATACTATTGCTTCGAGGTATAGAAATAAATCCTCCTAGATTATAGAAACTGCTGTAATTAGAAAGCTGCCGGAATTAGAAAACTGCTGGAATAAGGAAGCTGCCGGAATAAGGCAACTGCTGGAATTAAGAAGCTACCGGAATTAGGAAACTGCTGGAATAAGGAAGCTGCCGGAATAAGGCAACTGCTGGAATTAGGAAGCTGTCAGAATTAGGCAACTGCTGGAATAAGGATGCTGCCGGGATAAGGGAACTGCAGGAATTAGTCAAATGCTGGAATTCAGGAACTGCTGGAGTTAGGAACCTGCAGGAATTAGGTTCTTTCTTTTTTATTTATATAAATTATACACCTAAGACTACCTAGGCAGTACTGTCTTTCCATTATCTTTGCAATCCATCCAAAGCTTGTCTTGAAAGATCGCTTTTAGCGATAAGGTCGCCCATTGTGTCACTCTATGTAATGTTTTCTTCATCTATCTTTTCTGTAACTTACATGGTGTACATTATAAAGAGTATTCTATTATATTCTGCTGGTATTAAGATCCTGTTGAAATAAGAATGATGCTGGGATTAGGCCTTGGTCAGATTATAAAGCACCATTTCTGAATTCTAACAGGTCGGAGGAGTAATAAAGGTAAATATGGTTCCCCGTCCACGGGTACTGACTTCACTGGACATTGACAGGGTCCCCTGACTAAGATATAGCAAGACGTTGGAGTGAGGATATCTCACCATTTAGAATGTTGACTCTTCGGCAATAATTTGTAAGTTTTCAGCCAGCGCAAAGCTATCTGAAGTAGAATTATACTCACAAGCGACTTCGTCCAGTGCTGTGATGACGAGCGCAGAAGCATTCTTCTCAACCATCTTCTGACGAAGTTCGCTTATCTTCTGACCAGCCGTCCTACCTGCAGCACAAAGCATACTCCATACAGGGTTATTTATCAATCGCAAGCTATCAGGCATCAGGAGATATACGCAAAATTCATAGCAAAAATTAAAAAAAAAAGTTTTTATGGTTCGGTACCAAAAGGGTAACCAATGGGTCCTGGGACCCTATTACTAAGCTTCCGCTGTCCTACCGTTCGACCGTTTGTCTGTCAGTGAGCTGTATCTCAAGAACCGTAATAGGTAGACAGTTGAAATTTTCAGAGTGTATTTCTTTTGCCGTTGTATCAACAAATAATAAAATTAAAGGGGGACCATACAAAACACGAGTTTTATTTTGGTTTATGGTACGGAACCCTTCGTGTGAGAGGCCGGTTCGCAATTGGCTGGGATTTCAGTACAATTTTGCTCGCGAAACTCTGAACAATAATGTAGGAAAAAGGTAATTTTCTCTCCGTTTTTCAAAACATTAGTTTTTCATCTATCTATACTAATATATAAAGCTGAAGAGTTTGTTTGTTTGTTTACTTGAACGCGCTAATCTCAGGAACTACTGGTCCGATTTGAAAAATTCTTTCAGTGTTAGATAGCCCATTTATCGAGGAAGGCTATAGGCTATATATCATCACGCTAACACCAATAGGAGCGGAGCATTAATGAAAATTGTGACGCAGACGAAGATGCGCGGAGTAACTAGTGTCTTTATGAATCGAACACAGCTCACGGAAAGAAACCTACGAGCCGAGCGAGCCTTTACTCATAATTATTTTGAAACAAAGTATAATGTGTATGATTTTCTTCGGCAACAACAAATAATTAAAATAACTAAACTTACCGGTAACCTTGACTGGTAGCGGTATGATAGTGTTGTTTGGTCTCTTTGGCGGCGGGTCAGCGAGCTGGCTCCTCTCTTCATCCACTAATTTCTTTGACAGCGGAATCAGTTGCATGTTGTTGGTAAACTTACCGGTATACTTGACTGGTAGCGGTATGGTAGTGTCACTTCATCCAACAGGTTTGTTGACAGCGGGATCAGTTGCATGTTGTTAGTAAACTTACCGGTATACTTGACCGATAGTAGTATGAGTGTTGTTGGGTCTCTTCGGCGGCAGGTCAGCGAGCTGGCTCCTCGCTTTGTCCACCAGGTTCTTTGACAGCAGGATCAGTTGCATGTTGTTAGTAAACTTACCGGTATACTTGACTGGTAGCGGTATGATAGTGTTGTTGGGTCTCTTCGACGGCGGTTCAGCGAGCTGGGTCCTCGCTTTGTCCACCAGGTTCTTTGACAGCGGGATCAATTGCATGTTGTTAGTAAACTTACCGGTATACTTGACTGGTAGCGGTATGATAGCGTTGTTGGGTCTCTTCGGCGGCGGGTCAGCAAGCTGGGTCCTTGCTTCGTCCACCAGGTTCTTTGATACCGGGATTAGGTACATGTTGTGTTTGATTAAAGCTGTCTGTTAAATAATAAAAGATTTAAAATCTGATTACGTTTATCACTGCTTACCTACAAGTTGAAATGGATTTCAGCTTAGATCTTAGGGCGCCTTCAAATTAGTCGCTAAGTGCCACGCGGCAGCCACGCGGCTGTCGCGCTGTTTTGTTAATCCATACAATCAATAAACGCAAAGTGCCGCGCGGCTGCAACGCGACAATTACAAAATGACGAAAATGTCGAATGACAAAATTGTCTTTGAACATAAGGGAGAAAAAAACCGGGTTAGGTTTGAGTCATCACAAGACACAACCTGGGAGTACTCGCATCTCGGTCTAATTCTTAAAATCAATAGGGAATATGTATGAACAAAATATTTATTATTTATACAGTTTATCTTAATACTAACGGTGAAGATAAAATCAAAATTGCTCGAAAAACCAACGAGATATAATTATTTTAAGCAAATATTTCTGTGCCTCTCGAGAAACGCAAATTTTTGTATTTGCTCTCTATATTATTTGCGGTCCTCCGATGCGTTGACGCTTGGCCCAAATAATCGTATCTATATTATAAGTAAAAGAATCAATACGTTTTATTTTTTCACTTTTTAAAGTTGTTTTTTAAGTCGGGGGTTTTTTTAATTTTTATTTCGTGCTTTTTAAACTTAATTTGCCTAATAGGTACTACTAGAAAACCTATATTTTCCTGCCTTTATCCTATGTTACATGGGGTCGGCGCAACACGTTTTTTACTTCCATTCTGTCCTATCAGCCGTCACGCTATCACTAACTCCCTTTTCTTTCATTTTACTCCTAACTCAATCTATCCATCTTTTTTTGGCCTTCCCCCCCTTTCCATCCACCAAATATGATCTACACTCACCTAAACGGCACTACATCCACCAATGTATTAACTCATTTCTCTTTTCTGCTTCGCCATCACTATATAATTTATTACCTATTCATTGCTACCATTTTATTCACATTCCACCATTAAATGAGAACAAAAACGGAAGGTCTGCTGTAAGGAAGTAAGGAGTTGGGTGTCCTGCAGATTTCAGGAGATGCTTCCGCATCAGGTTAAGGTTATTGATTTATATATAATCTGTTCATTGAAACCATTCCAGTGAGTTCAAACGCGATACCTCTGCTGTAATTAAGCGAGGAATTGGGTATTCTGGAGACCTCAGGTTATAGTACAGCGTCAGGTCAATATAACTATGTTTTTGCAATGTCATTGAAGTAAAAGAATACCAATTTTCGCGTCGATCTAACCCGTAAAAGCTGGTTAAAGGCCTTCATCAATTAGAAAAGAACTGATGATCTTCAAACGGGCAACCGATTTTAATAAAACCTGTCTAAGAACCACCGCTAGAAAACCTGCTTTCAAATAAAAACCCGCATCCAAAACGGTTCACTCGTTTAAGAGCTACAGTGCCACAGATATACACACACACATATAGCGGTCAAACTTATAACACCCCTCTTTTTTGGTCGGTGGTTAAAAATGATAAAAAACTATAAAATAAAGGCCATTACAACGTTTTTATTATTTAACAAAAATAATGAAGTAACATGAAACGAAACGTATTTAAAAACAACAAATCAGCGTTTAGTGACGTCACTGCTGTTATGACAACGAAAAGGCAAACTTATGTCTTTGAGTTAGGACAGTTCATGACAAGTGTCAGACAGGAGTGACTCAACTTCCTTTTTGGGGCGAAATGTCAAACTGTCAGTTTAAAACCGCAATTCTGAAAAGAAATTTAAGCGCTTTCTTTTTTTAAATTTATATATGGTAAATTTTACATAGAATTCCTTAAAATGGAAGCAAGATGAAACTATTGCATGTTCCCTATACCCTGGAGACATACTCGTAATATGGATAAGAACATCCTCATTTCACAAGTTATTTTGGGAACAAGTCTTTTATACCTGTAGAGGAGTCCACTCGTCTCTAGTGAAGGTGTGAGGGTCCACGCCGACCGCTGCGCCCTCTGGCAGGTGTGACGTCAACCATTTCTCTAAGCTTGGAGTGTCCGCTAGCGCTGTAATAATGTCATTAAAAATCACCGTTTTAAACAAAATTAAACTTATATCCAAATGAAGCCATATGGTGCCGTAAGAGGCGATTAAGGGACTCATCAGAGAATGGGCAGCAGCGTTCTCTGTAAAACTCCACACCATACACTGCGATCGCCAACCCGCCGCACAAGCGTGGCGATTATGGCAAACCCCCTTTGGGGGAGGTTTATTTCCGGCAATTCGCCTTTTTTCGGCAGTTATGATGATGATGATGAGCTCGTGGCTAAATAATAACAGCCGCACGGGTCGATCTTGAAGGTTAAGCAACGCTTGCCAAGGTTGGTCTGTGGATGGGTGACCGTCTTAACATAAAGAGTTTCCTCCGTGCCTCGGAAAGCACGTTAAGCCGTTGGTTCCGGCTGTCATTTGTAGATATTTGGCAGTCGTTACGGATTGTCAGAAGCTGGTTAATCTGACTCCAGTCTTGCCAAGATGTACCGTGTTACCCAGTTAATGGGTTGTGGAGGTCTGGTAGGCAGGCGCTCCACGTAAAACACTGGTATTCAACTGAATCCGGTTTGACTGGAAGCCAACCCCAATGTAGTTGGGAAAAGGCTAGGCAGATGATGATGATGATAATGAAGATAAGAGGTTTTTTTTTTGCATTTGGAAATAAGATTACGAGTCGCGAAGCGATTTTGCGAGAATTTGAAAAACTGATTCCAGAAACAGTTTCCAGTGTTAATTTTTGCTACAAAACTGCTAAGTCCTCGAATATGTTTTATACAAAAAGTTGTTCTAGGACCATTAGTTTCGGCTGTGTGTTGTTGTCAGTCACTGAGTAACGGAAGAATTTCATTTGTATTGATTTAGTAAATCTGACTCCAGGCTTGCAATGAAGTACAGTAGTACCCAACTGATATGGCTTGCCGATGTACCTGCGCAGAAGACGAATTTTCAAAGTGCGGGAAATACTATTGACCAATCGGCACGCTCCCTGCACTGCACTTCTGTTTCCTGTACCGCTATTGGTCGGCAGCCGCCGCCATGATAGCGCGCGCCGCGTGGCATGCACGTGACTTGCGAGTGAGACGGAACTAACAACTGCAGTGTAATATGAACCTTATAATAGTGACCTAAGGTTGATTGTAAGTTTTAAGTATTCTTTCGTAAGTCTTCGGGCCATACTTTCTTTTCTGCGCGAACGAAGATTCACGACGCGCCTTATAAGTTGGGTACTACTGTACCGTGTTACCCAGTTAGTGGGTTGTGGAGGTCTGCGGGTCTAAAAAGGCCAATTTAGCAAATCACGCTACCCGACACTGTCATTTTTTTCCAATCAACCTAGAACCTAATTCGTTAGCGATTAAGATGAGTATTAAATTTACCAGATTGTTATGTGATTAATATTATGATTCTCCTAAAGTGACCTTTTTAGCCCCCCAGGTAGGCAGCCGCTCTTCGTAAAATACTGGTATTCAGCTAAATTCGGCTGGACTGGAAGCCGACCCCAATACAGTTGGGAAAAGACTAGGCAAATTGATTTAAGAATGATGAAAACTCACACTGCTTCATAAGCGTCCAGAGCGTCAGGTCGGCCTCCTTTTCGAACTGCGTGTAGTACCGGCCGTCGGTCCAAACCAGCGCGGCTGATGACGTCACCACGGCTGTGCCGGCCGAGCCAGTGAAGCCCGAAATCCATTCGCGTCGGGCGTCGACCGAGGCTATGTATTCTGACTGCAGGGGAGAAGGTAAAAAGTATGTTTATATGTATTAAAAACTAGTTGAGTCTGCGTCACAATTTTCATTACCGCTCCGCTCTTATTGGTTTTAGCGTAATGATATATAGCCTATAGCTTTCCTCGATAAATGGGCTATCTAACACTGATATAATTTTTCAGTAGTTCCTGAGATTAACGCGTACAAGTAAACAAACAAACTCTTCAGCTTTATATATTAGTACTAGTTGACCCGCGCAACTTCGTCTGCGTCACAATTTTCAGCACTGCTCCGCTCCTATTGGTCTTAGCGTGATGATATATAGCCTATAGCCTTCCTCGATAAATGGGCTATCTGACACTGAAAGATTTTAACAAATCGGTTCCTGAGATTAGCGCGTTCAAGCAAACAAACAAACTCTTCAGCTTTATACAGGGTTATTTGTAAAACACCACCAACCTCTTAGGCAGTGAAAGTACACATGATTATAAGCAAGTTTTACTTTGAGAAAACTCTGAAATCTCGTGTTTCTGTTTCATACATTTTAATTGGCTAAATATTGCATTTTGTTTTTTTTCTTTTTTTTTTTTACTATATATAGGCACGCGTTTGACCACTCACCTGATGGTAAGTGATGATGTGGTCGAAGATGGAGCACGCTTGCCTAGAAATAACCTATTCACTCTTGACTTAAAGACTCCCAGGTTGTAGCTATCAGGAAACACAGCCTCCGGCAGGGAATTCCACTCCTTAGCTGTACGCATTATGAATTGTATTTGTATGAAACAGCTGATATTTTTCTCGAGATTTTGGAGTTTTCTCAAAGTAAAACTTGCTTAAAATCATGTGTACTTTCACTGCCTAAGATGTTGCTGGTGTTTTACAAATAACCCTGTATGTTAAGTAGGTATAGATAACCTACTAAATTAACGTCATGCATGTTAAAACACGTGATACCGGGTTTCAGCCGAAACTGGATTTAAAAATGAAAATGGCCGATTTTTGGTGCCATATTATTTATATCTTCAAAAACTATTTTTTTCTTCAAAACCTATCAAGATAAAGGAGACGACTCCAAAAATGTAACTCACTAAAATGTAGGAAATAAAATATGTAATTACTTTTTCAAAGATCCCGAAGTTCAATCACTGATCTGATGCCACTAATTGCATCTGACTGCTTGAAAAGCGACTTGTTTGGAACTTTTTAGTCGTCTCTAACAGTCGGGTTTTTTGACAAAGTCAGTTTTTTCCTTGGGGTCTTTCTACGCCAGCATCGCCACACCATCCCACGTAGACGGTACCTATCGCCGAAAGAAGTTCCGCCACAGCAGTTTAAAGTGTATTATACCGTGATTGAACTTACATTGTGGGCGTCAGCAGTAGGCACGATATAAGCAGCAAGCGCTTTAGGCTGACTAGCCATCAGCGCTCGCAGCGTTGTTAATCGCTGCAGCGACATTTTGTGGAACCCTGGAAGAAAACGAAGCGTAGAGTAAAGGAAGCGTGTAAGAACTATAGGTGGCAGCACAGATGTAGTGGAAAGTCAAGCATTTTGACGTAAAGGTCTCGAATGCGCGCCATCAGATGGCACTATCCACGACAAGGCCTTTACCCTAATGTGGGCGTGTAGGAACTATGGGTGGCAGCACAGAAGCGTCCATTTTAAGTATTTATAATGTGAAAGTTTCGAATTTGCAACGCTAGATCGCTCGGTTTACGGCGTGGACTTTCTCTATTTTGATTATTTTTTAATAGCCTCGGCTCAAAGCTTTCATTATCATCATATCACGAAAGACGCCACTGATGGACATAAGCCTCCTCCAAACGTCGCCACAACCGTTCCTGAGCGTCCATACCCGCGACCCTCACCAGGTCATTGGTACACCTTGTGGGAAGCCTTCCAACGCTGCATCTTCCGGTACGCGGTCGCCACTCCAGAACCTTTCGTCCTCATTAATCTCTTCTACGAGCAAAGTGCCCTGCCCACTGCCACTGCAGTTTGGCGAATCTTCGGGATACATGGATAACCTTGGTTCTTGTGTAGGTATAATATCAACCCTAATTCGATCACACAAGGAAACTCCAAGCATTGCCCTCTCCATTGCTCTTTGGGTGACTTTAAGCTGATGAGGCACATCGTGAGGGACCACGTTTCAGTTCCATAAGTCATCCTCATCACACAGTCATAGACTTAAGCCTCCACTACACTACTCGCGAAGTTACACCGACGACGTCACTACACACTCGTGCAACCTCGCGAGGAGCTCCGTCGTCCGGAGCTCGCATGATAGGCATCATGGATATGGTCCAACTGGCGGCTGCCGTTGCAATTTGTACTCTCGTGTACTATAAATACGTGCGTATTTATTACGACTCGACGCGAACTGAAGTGAGCCGAGTAGTGTAAACACTTCCGAGTCCTTTGACTCGGGCGCAAAAACCGACAACGACTGGAAGTCGCTCGAGGGCGAGGCGAAGTTGCACGAAGCGAGGCGAAGTGGCACGAAGCGAAAGTGCCCCTCTACACTATCGTTTTCGCTCAACTTCGATCAACTTCGCGAGTAGTGTAGTGGAAGCTTTACGCCTTGAGACACGGTGGTATATGAGATGTTACTGTATGTGCACGGTCCCATTACAGTTGACTTAAAACTTTGTAGTGTTTTGTTTTTGGAAGTCGGTTTTATTTTTTTGTAAAAAAGTTTTTTTATTTTACTCTTTTTAGTGGTACGCAGGTACCACTAAAAAGTGAAACCACAAGCACAGCGTGCCGGTCTGATATTATGTTATGAACTGGTGTAAACAATCAACGGACATGCGATTGCAGAATTCGCAATCCATTTGCTATCATTTATTGAAGTGTTCCGTTGCCTACCTCCGAAGTTTTTCATCAGATCTTCACCAAATTTAAATGGGACCAGTCCGAGAAAATATTCTTCTAAATAAAAAAACTTTTTTACAAAAAATACAACCGACTTCCAAAACAAAACACTACAAGGTACAAAATAACTTCGGAAGAAAGAAAAACACTTTAATTTTTGAAGTCGGTGTTTTTGGTTATTTTTTCGTTTTTTGACACCGACTTCCGAAATTAAAGTGTTTTTTATTTTTCACTTTTTAGTGGTACCTAGGTACCTGCGTACCCATTAACAGCGTACCGGCGGAACGTTATGTTAAGAACTGGTGTAAACACTAAAAAAACATGCGATTTCAGCAATCCCGATCCCTTCGCTATCATTTATTGAAGAGTTCCGTTGCCTGCCTCCGAAGTTCTTCGTCAGATCTTCACCAAATTGAAACGGGACCAGTCCAGGAAAATACTCTTTCAAACAAAAAAAGAATCATCCAAATCGGCTGATAATTGGCTAAAGTATCGCTGAACAAACATTTTTCATGGGATCTCATCATCAGATACTAATTTATACCTTTCATCATCAGCTCAGCAACATGAGATGATGATTAACAGGCAGAAATATCTGAATTGCGTTAGAAAATTCATGAGAAACATTGTATGTGCCTATAAAATTTAAGGGTTGCCCTCGATTTTCGTGAGATCCCATCATCAGATTGAATCATCCAAATCGGTTATTAACTGGCGAAAATATCGCTGAACAAACATTTTTCATGGGATCCCATCATCAGATCCTGACTTATAAGTACCTTCCGTCTTACGTGTGGTAGTCATAGGATAGATGAAGTGGGCTGCCGTTGTAAGACGACTAAAACGGCACGTACCTTTATTTAAAGCGGAAAGTCTGTTATCTTCATGCGCTCTCGAGTGTGACTGCTCCACCAAACTGTAAAGAACAATAAAATCACTTAAATAACTGTTTCGCTAACAATTCTCTGATAAATCAACGAGATACATTATCTTTATGGTTCATAAAGTTTACTTTTATATGATTCGCTGGCTTTAGCCCGCGACGTTGTACGCGCATTTCCTTTTAGTGCTCCTCCACACTCCCCAAGGAACCTGTATGCCAAATATAGGTTTTCTATGACCTGTGGTTTCGGCTGTGCATAGCCTGCCAGTCAGTCAGTCAGTAACGAATGAATCTATACTAATACTATTTGACCCGCACAACTTCGTCTGCGTCACAATTTTCATTACTGCTCCGCTCCTATTGGTCTTAGCGTGATGATATGTAGGCTATAGCCTTCCGCGATTAAGGGCTATGTAACACTGAAATAATTTTTCAAATCGGACCAGTAGTTCCTGAGATTAGCGCGTTCAAGTAAACAAACAAACAAACTCTTCAACTTTATATATTAGTACTAGTTGACTCGCGCAACTTCGTCTGCGTCACAATTTTCATTACTGCTCCGCACCTTTTGGTCTTCGCGTGATGATATATAGCCTATAGCCTTCCTCGATAAATGGACTATCTAACACTGAAAGATTTTTTCAAATCGTTAATAGTTAATCTCAGGAACTAGTCTGATTTTAAAAATTCTTTTAGTGTTGGGTAACCCATTTATTGAGGAAGCTATAGGCTATATAACATCGTGCTACCGCCAATAGGAGCGGAACAGTAATGAAAAATAAGTGAACTTTTATGCAACTCCTGAGAGTCATCATGAACACTAGATATCCGACACAAGAGCTCATCTCAGTACCACACGCATTCTTAACCATGTCGGGAATAGACCGAGCATATTACCCTGCGGTGAACCACGTAATTATTTAGTTAGTCAATTCTAGAATTATGTGACATAGACATAGTTTTTGAATAAAAAAAATGACTTTGTCAAAAAACGCGACCGCTAAAAACAACTAAAACTCGACAGGTGTCAAGGGACACCCGGATGGAACGAAGTTCCTTTGGATTAATTACTGAAGGAATTGTAATAAAACTATAGAAACATGACTGTGTTTTACGACTTTATCCTTTTCCCTAAGATGGTACCGTATCGTGTTTATATGACGTGGGTCATTAGTTGCCAACGATACGGTTTGGCATCTCAATGGTTAGTCCCTACCATATCGGGATTAAATACTCCGTGCAGGATCGGATTTGTGTATTCTATTCCATTCCATTCCATTCTGTAACTGGCTTGCTTTCTATGAGAGAGAGAGAGAGACAGACAGAGAAACACGCGCACGCCGCACAGCTTACAACTATAGCAAAAAGTGTCGTTACAACTTTTGGTCTTAATTTTTTCCGTCTAGCTCCCTTTCGCAACATGCGATAAGGAACTTCGTTCCAAAAAGTTGGTAACAAGTCGCTTTTCAAGCAGTTTGATGTAGTTGGTGGCATCAGATCAGTGATTGAACTGCATCAGACTGCTTGAAAAGTGACTTGTTACCAACTTTTGACGTGACAACGTCTTATAAATTGGTTTGCCGGGTGACACTTCAAGAAACTGCGTTACGCTCCGCTCACGTTATGCGCTCACAATGAGAGCGAGTGAGAGGCACGCGTCCCTTCCACTCGGGCATGGTTAGCCCGCCTAAGAGCGAGAGTGACAGACATAAAAAGTCGTTGTCACGTAAAACTTTCGCCCGTATACCGACTTTACAGGCAACCAATTTTTTTTTAGTTGTTTTTAGCGGTCGGGTTTTTTGACAATGTAATTTTTTTTATTTCCTACTTTTTAGTGAGTTACATTTTTGGAATCGTTTCATCGAGCCCTTTATCTTGATACCACACTCGATAGGGTTAAAAAAAAAAAAATTGTAGGCATAATATGGCGCCAAAAATCCGCCATTTCGTTTTTTTCTTTTAGTTTTATATACCCAGTGTCACTTTCACAGTAAATACGAATCGAACGACACCTCTCAAGCTAAAATCCATCCAGCTGTTTAGGCTCTAGGGCGTGCCAAAGAAATATACATACATACACTCGAAAAACATAACCCTCCTTCTTTCGCAGTCGGGTAAAAAGCGTATCGGATATTTTTTTAATGCGTAATAGTATTAAAGTACATCACACAGTTGTGTTAAGCAATCAAAAGTATTTCTTTTGTTATTTTACAAGGGAACCAAATTTTTACTCTGGCTCTGAACAAAGTCGCTTCCGCTGTCTGTCTGTCCCTATGTATGCATACATCTTTAAAACTACGCAACGGATTTTAATGCGGATTTTTAATAGATAGAGTGGTTCTCGAGGAAGGTTTTAGTATACATATAATTAGAAATTGCGAGAAACTACTTACATATTTATACAAAATAGTAACACACACTTTCGCAACATATTTAAATAATTAAAACTTAAAAATACCAAACATAAAATATTATTCACTAAATTCACGAAAACATATTAAAATGACACGTTTATTTTCAAAATAGACGCATTTTAATGTGACAACCGTCAGGTCAGTCTGGAGTCGTTCAAAAACGGTTCACGTTTGAAAATAGATTGACATTCTAAATAGGAGTACAATGGGCAGAGTAAAGGTGCGTTTACAATATCAATTATTGCAAATGACATTGGCCATTTATAGCCAGCTTTACTTCCGCGGCTTCGTCCAATATTTGTTCCACGTGCACCGATTTTTATTATCCGACTTCTTCAAAAAGCACGAGGTTCTATGTTCAGCTGTATATATTTTTTTTAATGTATGTTCACCAATCACCGATATCTCCGCCAATTCTGGACCGATTTTAAAAATATTTTTTTTATTCGAAAGCCTATACTCCTGAGGTGGTCCCATTGTCACCAAGTTAGAATCTGATGATGGGATCCCATGAAAATCGAGGGAAACCCTCATATTTTTTATGACGGTTTGTTTTAAAAAAAAAAGAAAGAAAAAACGTTTAATTAACGTTTTTCATTCTTTCTTTTCTTTTAAATTTTATAAGCACATACAATGTTTTTCATAAACTTTCTAACGCAATTCAGATATTTGTGCCTGGTAATAATCATCTCATGTTGCTGAGCTGAGATGGAAGGTATAAGTCAGGATCTGATGATGGGATCCCATGAAAAATGTTTGTTCAGCGATATTTTCACCAATTATTAACCGATTTGGATGATTCTTTTTTTTTTGAAAAGTATTTTCTCGGACTGGTCCCATTTAGATTTGGTGAAGATCTGATGAAGAACTTCGGCGATAGACAACGGAACTCTTCAATAAATGATAAAATGGATCGGGATTTCTGAAATCGCATGTTTGTTGATTGTTTATACCGTTCATAACATAACATCACGCCGGCACGCTGTGTTTGTGGTTATTTTATTTTTCACTTTTTAGTGGTACGCAACTACGCAGGTACCACTAAAAAGAAAAAAAAAAAAATTACAAAAAAATAAAACCAACTTCCAAAAACAAAACACTACAAAGTAAGTCGGTGTTCAAAAACGAAATAACCAAAAACATCGACTTCCGAAATTAAATATATTTTTTAAAACGATTAACGCGGGCTGCACGCACGAAAGTGTCTCGATCCGCCTGAGCCGAGCGAGATCGCGGAACAATAAGCGATAGAGAGGCTTGTTCGGCCTAAGCATTCGGCTAGTTTGTTAAGAGTTCAATTGTTTTCTTATGACGTAATCACGTAAAAATTTTCGGGATAATAAGTCGAGTAAGACCCACTGATAGTAGAGCCACACTAGGGCCTAGATATCCATAAAGCTATATTATTGTTATAGCGACAATAGAAATACACTCTGAAAATTTCAACTGTTTACCTATTACGGTTCTTGAGATACAGTCAGCTGACAGACCGACAGACGGATGGACAGCGGAAGCTTAGTTAAGGTGCCTTTGGTTACCCTTCGGGTCTGGAACCCTAAAAAACACGTAATTTCGATACTATTTTGAAACTATGTGGACGAGCCTTTATTTTATGCCACAGAAGACTGCTTTAATACTGTAGTAATTTACTATCAATTGTGAACTCAATGTGCTAAATTTTTAGGGTTCCGTACCCAATGGAACCCTATTATTAAGCCTCCGCTGTCCGTCCGTCTCTCTGTCAGCGGACTGTACCTCAGGAACCGTAATAGGAAGACAGTTGAAATTTTCACAGATTGTGTATTTCTATTGCCGCTATGACAACAAATAATAAAAATTAAGGTTTATGGTACGAAACCCTTCGGCCTCGTTTACGGAGACGCGTGGCTTCGCGCGTCGCGTGCAGTGTGGCGTCTAGCGTTGCGTTGGACGTTTTTTGCGTTCACAAAGAGACGGCGCGTGCAGCGGTCCGCGTCTTCACACGCACAAAAACAAACATATGATTAAGTACGAATTCGTTCATGGAGCCGAGGGTCATGGCGCGTCGCGTGAAGTGTAGCTGCGGACGCGGCGGTGGACGCGGCATTTACACACACATTTACACGTTTACACGTATTTACACGTTTGTTCGTTGTTACTATTCGAACAAGACTGCCCAGGACTCAAGAAAACTGGCGCTGCGCACGACGCTGCGACCGACGCCGCGTACGACGCTGCGACCAACGCCGCGTGCGGCGCTGCGTCCGACGCCCCGTGCGACGCGGCGTCGTCATCCGCAAATAATGCTACATTTCAAACAAACGCGTGTAAAAACGCCTCTCCGTAAACGCTCTCATACAACGCCGTAAGTTTGAATTTAGTGCGGGTCGCGCCTCCGCACGCGACGCGCGAAGCCACGCGTCTCCGTAAACGAGGCCTTCGTGTGCGAGTCTGACTCGCCCTTGGCCGGTTTTTGTAGTTTAAAACTAAAAGTACCTATCGTTCTCTTGTTGGCTGACATGCAGATCTATATATTTTTGCGACATACTTATTAAATTATATCTACTAGAAATCTATAACAAGGTTTTTAACGCTCAGTATACATATTGCACATACTAGTTGACCCACGCAACTTCGTTTGCGTCACAATTTTCATTACTGCTCCTCTCCTATTGGTCTTAGCGTAATGATAGCCTATATCCTTCCTCGATAAATGGGCTATCTAACACTGAAAAAATTTTCAAATCGGACCAGTAGTTCCTGAGATTAGCGCGTTCAAGCAAACAAACAAACAAACTCTTCAGCTTTATATATTAGTATAGTATAGAAGTATAGATTTGCAATCGGTGAATAAATAAATACTACATGTAGTAGTTTTGCAACTTTTAAAAGGAAAAACTGATTTAACCGTGACCCAGAACATACAAGGTATGGGCATAATTATATCCATTGAAATAGAATCCGCGACTGGCGTACTAAACGGCCATGTGCAAAATTTGTTTAATTATTATTATTTGTTGTTTTAGCGGCAATAGTCTGTCTACTTACTTTACTGTCTACCTATTACGGATCTTCAGATACAGCCCGTTGAAAGATAGACGGACGGAAGGGTGGACAGCGGAGGCTTAGTATTAGGGTTCCGTTACCCTTTGGGTACGGAACCCTAAATGAGGGCCACAAATGGCACTATACTAAAAGTGATATTTTAAAGACAACCATTGGACGGATCCTAAAAAGAGAAAGGGACAAAGCACTGCTTGTGTCTGAGGTGTAACTCTGTATACAAGCCCGGTTAGAACTGTTGTGTCAAGACCTAGTAATATTGATATTTTAAAGACAACCATTGGATGGATCCTAAAAAGAGAAAGGGACAAAGCACTGCTTGTGTCTGAGGTGTACCTCTGTATACAAGCCCGGTTAGAACTGTTGTGTCAAGACCTAGTACCTAATATTGATATTTTAAAGACAACCATTGGATGGATCCTAAAAAGAGAAAGGGACAAAGCACTGCTTGTGTCTGAGGTGTACCTCTGTATACAAGCCCGGTTAGAACTGTTGTGTCAAGACCAAGTAATTCAAGGTCGAGCCTACAACATACTTCCATATAATATATTGCTACTTTTTTTAAGGATGGGAAATCATCAAACGACTCCTTCCGCTCTGGGCGGAGCGAGAGGCAGTGTCAGATTCTTACTTACTAAAACCCATCCGTGTTCCTCCTAACGCCCTTTGCGTTCCAGGGCTCGCGGTGATTCTTTCGAACAAATTCTGCAACCGTCTTAGTTGTACCTCTGGATAAAAGCCCGGTTAGAACAGTTATGTGTCAAGACTAATGGCCATTTTCACCATTTCAAACTTATCGCGATCAGTAGGTACATCTGGACTGCATTCAAGAGCTGTCAGTGTCTATATTCCACAGAAAATAACGACACTGACAGCTCGTAGACGTGGTATGTATGCTGATCGCGATCAGATTAGTTGCTGAAATTCGCCCTAAGTGATTTAAGGCCAAACCTACAACATAGTGCATAGGTACTTCGAAAGAATATATTGCAACTCGGTATAGCACGATAGCAGTTTGGGTGTTTGGCACCAGTCGGTGTAACAATAGTTCATTCTGATGCAAGGGGAGAAATTTGTCATGCTACCGCCGAGACGGAATTGCGTTATAGAGCCGAGAGTACAAGGACAAAATTAATTGCTCACGCAGAGGCTTAGCTCACGCAATTGCAAGCCAATTTTCAAGTAAGTTTGTTGAAAAATAATGTTTAGCCATAAAATACATTATTTACCTTAGAAACACGATAGCAGACAATCACAGATAAATTAATACTGAAGCTACTACGCGATAATGGTAAGATTACGCAAGAGATAATTTAAACAGTTTATTTTATCACCAGTACCTACGATCGTTTAACTTCATTTTAATTCCTTAGGTTGTGGTTATGTGGCGCCCTTTATAGGACGGCTCATATAAAACGGCCAGTACTTTAGGGTTATCTCGTAGATTTTTATTTCTATTGAACCTCATTAACATTTTTAGGTGCGTCTACGCTAGACGTGCCGAGTACGAACCGAGAACGAGCACGAGAACTACACGAACTTGTGTTCGGTACGTTCTCCGTTCGGAGCACGAACAAAAGAAAAAGGGTCAAAGAAATCTAGACTTCGCGGTATCACAGTTATCCATTCGATTTGAACATATTCACCAGTTCAAATAGCAAATATCGGGTTGTCCACGTGACGGAACAACCGTCTGGTCAGAGAATCCTATCTTTTCAACGGAGGTTTGCGGAACTTGTAAACCCTGTTCCACATACCTCTGTGATTTTATTTTTTGTTACTGTGTGTTGGGTAGACGAGTTGTTGAGTGGAGACCATGAATCGGTAAACGTAAGGTAGGACGCCCTCAGGCTAGGTGAGGCGACGATATTCGCAGAGTGGCTGGTAGCAGCTAGATGGGTTTCCGGAAATCGTGTCGACTTTGTCTCTGTCATCTCTAACCTACACTAGAGTCAAGAGCAAACCCATCAGAAATACAAAAAATAAATGGCGCGCACTAGAAGAGGACTAAGCAGTGGACTGCTATCATCATCTGCCTAGTCTTTTCCCAACTATATTGGGGTCGGCTTCCAGTCAAGCCGGATTTACCTTAATACCAGTATTTTACGAGGGGTATAATTTAGACGGTCACCAAAAATAATATTTTTAAGACTCTAAGCCTAGGCACCAAAATGGATCAACGGTCACCAAATTCTATCCAACTCAACTGAGATTGCCATAAAATGTAGGCTTGGGGTTACAAACTGGATAAAATAGGTTAGGTTAGGTTAGAATTGTGACCAACCGCGCGCGACCCGAGCGAGCGAAGCGAGCGGTGCCGCGGCAGCGGCCGGCGAGCGCTACTTCTCGAATATTATTTGGTGACCATTTATCTGTTTTGGTAACCGTTTAGAACTTTTTTGGTAGTAAAATAGGTAGGTACTTTTTTGGGCGGTGTTTAAACACAAGCCTTTTACGAGGAACGGCTGCCTACCAGACCTCCACAACCCATGCATTAACTGGGTAACACGGTACTTCATGGCAAGACTGGAGTCAGATTTACTGGCTTCTGACAATCCGTAACGACTGCCAAAGATCTACAAATGACAGCCGGGACCAACGAACGTGCTTTCCGAGGCATGGGGGAAACTCGGTATGTTAATAAGATGGTCACCCATCCACAGACCAACCTAGGCAAGCGTTGCTTAACCTTGAAGATCGACGCGTGCGGCTGTTATTATTTAGCCACGACCTTCTCAGCAGCAGTGGACTGCTATACGCTGATGTATTTGTTACTAACAGTTCACGAAGCTTTAACGCTGATACTAGTAAAACGCTCAATGGTAATTTCCTCCTACGAGTACCTAGTTCACAAGTTAAACGCGCGTAACAAACTTCCAAGTAGGAACCCCTTGATCCATAACTATGCCTTCTGACATTAAACGTTGGGACAACGGACCCGACCGGTAATGTGTGGTTATACCTACCTATAGATTTGTTTTTATCATTCATCTCACGCCCACTTCCATACTTAACATTTTATCAAATATCGATTTAGCCTTTCGAGCCCCCGTGTACGTGAACCAGAAATAATTGGGTCGCTTATAATAATAATACTTCGACTAATTTATTTCTTTCTTTGGGAAAACAAACAGTTACAGAAAAGTTTTTTCGTTAAAAATCTTAAATCATCAATCATCATCATATCAGCCGAAAGACTTTTAGAGCTTACGACCAGACGTACGACCTACGACGACCTACGACCAGACGTACGACCTACGACGACCTACGACCAGACGTACGACCTACGACGACCTTTAGATACCCAGTTTTTTCTACCATAACTATATAAATATAATACATCAAAACATTGCAGGATTGCTAAATAAACCTGACGCACTTTCCGTTTGTCTAGAAGAATATTAACATTGATGTAATTTGCCTAACCGAGCATTTCATGATGGCTGGTTATGAGCAGTATCTGTCAATCGCTAACTACGATCTAGCTACATCTACACTAATATT
The DNA here is from genome assembly GCA_950371165.1 of Lacanobia oleracea. Classification (NCBI taxonomy): domain Eukaryota; kingdom Metazoa; phylum Arthropoda; class Insecta; order Lepidoptera; family Noctuidae; genus Lacanobia; species Lacanobia oleracea. Next base: position 11,568,068 of record OX493411.1, on the reverse strand, counting down.
ATAAAGAGGAAAGATTTGTTTGTTTGAATTGAATAGGCTCCAAAACTATTGGACCGATTTGAAAAATTCTTTCAACATTAGAATCCTACATTATCCCTGATGAACATGGGTTATAGAATATTTTCAAAAAGTTAGGAATCTGTATGAAAACTTCGATAATGTAACCCAAGGTGTGAAAAAAATACCAAAAACGAGCCTTATATCGCGTACGCTGTGGAAATTATTGACAGTAGAGCAAAGTGATGTACCTACTACAGTTTTATAGAAGACATAAATATCTACAAAAAAATCTGCAAGAGTATGTATCTAACTATTATGGTTAAGTCACAATGACCGCTTTTTGTTCAAATTGTTCAATCAAAACCCGGGTGAAATGGAATAGTAGTGATTTTAGTATCATGACGTTAATCCTTATCTATTTAAATTGTTAATAATTAATTAAGTTAATAATTAATTTATGGTTATGTGCATGTAAAATACACATATACATTCATATACATTCAATTATCCAAATCGGACCTTTCGTTTAAAAGTTATGACGATTTTAAAAATACTCTAACCAAGAAAAATGTTGCGAGTGAACGAACTGCCCTACGTTTATTAATAAGTAATTTACATGTACCCTATAATATGAGGTTAGATGGGAGATAAAATTCGTGGAGTACCAACAAAACCTGCGCGAACGAAGTCGCGGGCGAAGTGCTAGTGTTTTAATAAAAGAGACGTTAAAAGAGGTGGAGCATGTTTCTTGATAAAAAAGGACACGATTGCAAGGAAATTCCTGAAATTATAGGAACTTAGCAATAAGTAGCACTTTTGAATGTTGTACTATTGAACTAATCCATACTGACATTGATGTAATATGTATGTATAGAGTTCCAAATGCAAATAATTTAACAACGTTTTTTGAGCGGCTGTTTAAATTATGCCAGTTTATAACAAAGAAAAATTAACGAAATATTGTAATATGCGGTGAATAGAATAGAAATTTCTGAAATAGATTTTAAATCTAAATGTCAAAGAATCTACCAATCTGATCTTCGAACTTGCGTATGGTGTACCCCAGGGCAGTGTTTTAGGGCCTCCTCTATTTATAGTCACAAGTCACCCTATGTCACTTTTTGCTGATGACAGCACTGTGACCATTAGTAGCACAAACGCTGAAATGAATACATATTGAAAAAACAAAATTAATGATGTTTAGCCAACGTTTAAACACAAATATGAATATGTACAATGACAGCCAATGCATACGAGTATCACAAGTAAACACAACTAAATTCCTAGGATGAACAATAGATAATAAATTAGATGGAAATTATCTCGGGGAACGCAGTCGTAATATACTGCATGTTTACATCATCATCTGCCTAGCCTTTTCCCAACTATATTGGGGTAAATTAGAAAGCGCACACGGAGGAGCCAACGACTTAGTAAGTCTGCCATACAAACTTAGGTACTTCAATGATGAGTGTGGACGCTTTAGTCACAGCATATCATGGCTTGGTGGGTTCAGTTCTGAGATGTGGTGTTATTTTTTGGGGGAATTCAACCAATAAGGAATTAATCTTTAAAGCACAGAAAAAGTGCATCAGAACAATGTTTGGATCAGGTCATAGATACATGTAAACCATTAATATTAAATTTAAAATATTGACTCTTCCGTGCTTATATATATTTGAGGTTGCTGTATTTGTTAAGACCAATCCTACGTTGTTTAAAAAAATGTGGGACATTAATAACCGAAGTCGAAGGGATAACAGTAGCTTATGCGTAAGAAGGTCTCACACGGCATTAATGTCTAAAAGTGTATTTTGCATGGCGCCAGTCATATTTAACCACTTGCCACCGCCAATTAAAGAATTAAACGTGAACTTATTTAAGAAACGGCTTAAATCCTTCCTGGTGACCAAAGCATATTACAGTATTTCGGAATTTTTAACGGATAAAAATCTAATCACAGAATGTTGACATGCTAATAAAATACGTGAATTATTTGTCCTACTTAATAATTTGTAAATTGACATTAGTATTGTATTTTGTCTTTTGAACTGTGTATTGATATTGACATTGGAATTGTATATCGACATTACTATTTACTTATTGACATTAAAATTGTATATTGACACTAGTTGACCCGCGCAACTTCGTCTGCGTCACAATTTTCATTACTGCTCCGCCACTATTCGCCTTAGCGTGATGATATATAGCCTATAGCCTTCCTCAATAAATGGACTATCCAACACTAAAAGAATTTTTCAAATCGGACCAGTAGTTCCTGAGATTAGCGCGTTCAAGTAAACAAACAAACAAACAAACTCTTCAGCTTTATATATTAGTATAAGAAGTATAAGATTATATAATTATTAGTATAAGATAAGATTATTATTTGCTTATTGATATTAGAATTGTTTAATGACATTAATTTTGTATATTGACATAATCTTATTATCTGTTTTCAGACTGTGCCTTGATATGTACCTACTGTTTTGACATTTGTTTATTATTGACATTCATTTCTTATGGTATTTTTATTAAAGTGTAGCATTTTTTTTATTATTGTCTGCTTTTTGAACTTTTTGATTTTTATGGTCGAGGTTAATTATTATTACTTTTTTTTGTTAATTTGTTATAAAGACTTGCTTTATTAGTAACAAACATTTGTACGTCTTCTGGCATTACACAGCGCACTTTTTATTTCCACGATATACCACTAATTGTACCTACCTAAGTTAAACAAATGAATAAATGACTTATGACCTCTTACGACGAAATCCTAAGTATGTACTTATTTATTTATTATATACTTTATTGTACACCTCATAACAAGCACAGTAAAAACGCTTATAAAAACTAGTGTACAATGGGCGGTCTTATCGCACAGGGCAATCTCTTACAGACAACCTTTGGATGGACTGAACTAAAGAAGTTAGATTTAGGGCGGTCAGTGTACAAACATCATAAATAATATTAATAGAGAGACATACATATAAAACAAATACATACAATATTCAAACAATATCTAAAGTTAATAGAGTATGTGTAAGTACTTGTTCACGTAGGAATGCGCGGGCGCGCTAGACGTGGCGAGCTCGTGTTCACATTGGCCGCCAGGCGTTTGCGCGAGTGAAAAGTTCAAACTGGTTGAACTTGCCTGACGTCGCGAGTGAATCGTGCACTCCGCCGCTAGGTTGGCGTGAACACATACAAACATCTCACCGCCCGCTACATGGTGCTTGTTAACGTAGGAACGCGCGGGCGCGGTGGCGGGTGCGAGTGAATAGTTCAATCTGGTTGAACTTACTGGTTGATATTACGCCATGTGTGATATTTCGTGACCACGCCTTGAGTCAACGTGAACAAGTACTGACTCACAACGTTATCTACGTGATACCTATTCAAATTATTTAAGAACTAATTAGGCATGTGTGTGAATTTCCATTTCTTTATTTTAAGGTTACCTACAGTTACAGTTATAAAGTTTTAGTTTGTTAATTTTTGGATTAGAGTATTTCGAAATTTCTTTCTTTTTCGTTAAGCTGTTGGTCTCGGCTGTATTTCTTTGACAGTCGTGACGTGTAATTCAGAAACTGACAGATTTATTTCGAACTTAAAACCTGGGTGTATAGGATTTATCACGCCGAAATACTCCGAAGGCTTAGGCAGTGTACCTATAGTAAGTAAGTACCTACCGCATTTCAAAAGAATGTTTAATTCTAATGTAATAAAAATTTCTAGTTCTAACAGCCAAACAAACTCTTCATCTTTATAATATTGTAAGTATAAATAGATCACTTTCAGCTTTCAGGATGCTATGGGGCTGCCTCGATCTGTAGCGCATCAGGGATGTTTGCGGAAATGCGTGTTGATTGCTTTTATGCGTTGATGCGTAAAAAATGCGCGACTATGGTGAGCAGGGACATCCTGCGCATGATTGCTGACAGGCTAATATAATAATAACTAATTTATGGATTGAGTTGATTTTTGACTTATACTTTGGCTTTGGCTAATCATCTGACATAACGTACATTTTGACATTATATCTGACATTCTTTTGGACATTTATATATTTATAGACATCTTTTTGAATTTATTGACTTGACATATTTAATTATTTTCGTTCAAATTATTATATTGCATGTAATAATTTTAAATTAATAAATAATTAATAATATTATATTTAATTTTTATTTAATATTATACAATTCTATACAATTTTATTACTTATTATTTTACAATTTAATTCAATGTTATTCAATTTGTAACAATTTTCTTTTTAATTTTCTCTTTATTTTATTTTATAACTTACCGAATAATTGTAATTTTGTTCTCTTTCTTAATTTAATAATTTGTAAATTCATATCATAATTATTTTGTAAGTAATCTTGTTTAATTTTAATTTTTTAAGTATGTGTTATCTCAATTTGAATGTTGGTTGACCTATTATTGGCTACTGTATAGGTCTAATGCTTTTGTCACTTATTCTTAAGAAACGCTGTATACATAAGCTGTTGGTTAACCTATAATAAATAAATTAATTAATTAATGTTCTTTAATTATTATGTACCTAAAATTCTACACAATGTATATTGTTTGAAATAAATTAAATGAAATGAAATGGCTGGACTGCTGTACTGTAAATCGTTGTTCCAGTACCTATCTCATCTGGGATGCTGAAGCAATGATTATTTTGTTGTGTTGATTTAATTGTTTCATTAACATAGTTCTAAGTTTATTTTTTGTTTCTATCAATGTATGAGTCTCATTGTTACTCGTAATAAAGGATTGAATGATAAATAGATAGCAACAAGGCAAGTTAAATATAAACTTGTAGAAACCTATTTATTCATCATCATCTGCCTAGCCTTTTCCCAACTATATTGGTGTCGGCTTCCAGTCAAACCAGATTCAGCTGAATACCAGTGTTTTACGTGGAGCGGCTGCCTACCAGACCTCCACAACCCATTAACTGGGTAACACGGTACTTCTTCGCACGACTCGAGTCAGATTTACTGGCTTCTGAAAACCTGTAACGACTGACAAGATCTACAAATGACAGCCGGGACCAACGGCTTAACGTGCTTTCCGAGGCACGGAGGAAACTCGTTATGTTAAGATGGTCACCCATCCACAGAACAACCTTGGCAAGCGTTGCTTAACCTTAAAGATCGACCCGTGCGGCTGTTATTATTAGAAACCTATTTTATTACCTACTGCAAATTTTGCCCGTATGAGCACAGATTCAGTACCGTTTATTGATTACGTCATCAATCATAGTCATAGTCCCCAAATATTTGGTGAAAGCTCATACCTTACCCTACTCAAAATATTTGCACAACACGAATTAATGACAACTGGACAGTTTTCTTCGGGCGTATAGAGTACAAATTTTGTGCCAAGGGAGGTGGGGTTACTCTATACGCCCGAAATCCATAGGTTTGGCCTTAATTGCGGCCGTTTTCTACTCCGTATCACCTAACCACTAAGAATTATGACAGCACGATTTGACAGTTACCTACTGTCAAATCGTGTTGGCATTCTTAGTTCGGGTTCGGGAATAATCGTTGGTCCTCTCGGTGAGAGGGAGTGGGCCGTAATCCAGCATGCGGGCCCAGTGCGGGTTGGTAGATGTCACATGTCTTCGAATTTTTGGTTCTAGAATATGTTTTCCTTCCCCAATTTGAGGGCAGTGGTGATGAAATAATTTACACAAAGTAATGCGCCTGCCTGGCTTCGAACCTACGACCTACAACTCGCAAGTCGCAGCCATTACCACCGGGCCACCACTGCTGCAGGTTCGTAGGTGGTTCGGAGTAAAAAAACGCCCGCAACTAAACCCGAAACTACGGACTATTCGGTCTTAGAGAGTAGCCCCCCAGCATGACAAGACTCGCCTCTTACATGCATAGGTACAAGGGACTTCGAACATAACAGCTGGCGATATGTGGGCGTGCTACACGACATAGGCACACCTCTGCTCACTCCTACGTAAAAATAAGCGTAAAGTTATATTTACCAGCATCCAACCTTTATCTATAATAGTCTAACATTACCGACACAATATGCCCGAGGGAAAGATTCCCTCATAATCTATACGTGTTATAAAATGGTTTGTCCTGACTGAGTATAAGTAGCGAGGGATGTGTTTATTAAGATTCAATAGAATCGCTTCACTTAAAAAAATCCGACCGCTAAAGTTCGAAAAGTTAATAAGTTTCTTTTTTCCTACAATTTAGTGTGTTACGTTTTTAGAATCGTTTCCTCGAGCCCTTTATACCCCACTCGATAGCTTTTTCACAATATGGCGTCTAGTAGTCGCCATATTGAATTTTCACTAACGTCATGTCTTTAGTGACACTCACGGGCTAAGAGGAATCGATTGACGCTTGAATCATAAAAATCGGCCTAGGCGTTTGGTCTGTATAGTGCTTCAAAGGAACATACAAACATAGGCTGATAAACAAATTACCACTCCTTTAAATTGCGCCGCGCAGTCGGGTAATTAGGATTTACAACGTTAAAATATAAGGCAGGCAGAACTTTGTATGGTTTCTTGGTTGAAGTTAGAAACATGGAAACAGCAAATTCCAACTTCTAAGAAATGTGACTGAATAATTACTCGTTGGTTTTTTAAACGACTTCCAAAAAGGAGGAGGTTCTCAATTTGGCGGGTATTTTTTTAGGGATCCGTAGGTACCTCAAAAAGGAAAAAACGGAAACCTTGTAGGATCACTTTGCTGTCCGTCCGTCTGTCTGTCAAGACCGCTTATCTCCGGAACGCGTGGAGGTATCGAGTTGTAATTAAAACCATTTGTTCAGGTCTATGGCCCCTTGCAACTACCGAAAAAAACAAACTTCTAAGCTAAGAACTTTTTAGCTGTATTTAGCGGTCGGGTTTTTTGACAAAGTAAATTTTTTTAATTCCTACATTTTAGTGTCTTATATTTTTGGAATCGTCTTCTCGAGTCCTTTATCTTGATACCGCACTCGATAGGTTTTGAAAATTAATTTATTGACAGCATAATATTGCGCCAAAAATCAGCCATTTTAATTTTTAAATACCTACCCAGTGTCACTCTCACAATTGATACAAATCTAACGACACCTTTGAAGCGAACATCCATTACGCCGTTTAGGCTACAGAGCGAGTCAAACATTTTGAATTTGGCGCCAAAAATCCACCATTTTGATATATCCAGTGTCACTCTCATAGTAAATACGAATCCGACTCGCACTTGGCCGGTTTATTTAATGTATGTCCACCGATTACTGCTAGGTATCTGATCCGATTTGTGAGATTCTTTTTTAGTTCGATGCAAGCATACTAATTGCCATTTGGTCCCTTTAAAATTTTATTCAGTTTGGCTCTGTAGTTTTTGTTTCATCAGCATTTTTGCTTATTTCAATTTCTTAGTAGACGAACACTTCGTCCAAGTCATCATCTGCCTAGCCTTTTCCCAACTACATTGGGGTCGGCTTCCAGTCAAACCGGATTCAGCTGAATACCAGTGTTTTACGTGGAGCGGCTGCCTACCAGACCTCCACAACCCATTAACTGGGTAACACGGTACATTTTGGCAAGACTGGAGTCAGATTTACTGGCTTCTGACAATCCGTAACGACTGCCAAAGATCTACAAATGACAGCCGGGACCAACGGCTTAACGTGCTTTCCGAGGCACGGAGGAAACTCGTTATGTTAAGATGGTCACCCATCCACAGACCAACCTTGGCAAGCGTTGCTTAACCTTGAAGATCGACCCATGCGGCTGTTATTATTTAGCCACGAGCTCCTCACGAACACTTCGTCCAAGTATCACCACTTAATAGTGAAAAATAATAATCTTTTTTTGTGTATTTACCATTAAGGGGGGAAAACGGTGGGACTTTTGTATAGAAGTATCGCTTTTTTAATAAGATATTTATTTTTAATTATGAAAAAAAAAAAAAAAAATATTCTTACGGGCGAACCCGCTATTAAAAGCTAATAATTTAGTATAACCTTTTGTAACGCCCACGCTTTTATACAGAAAGGTCAGGTACTTACTCTCGATATTATAACTTGTCACAATATTACAGGAATAATATTGCCTTGTATTTTTAAGATCCCGGGAGCTTTCGTTGGGTGTAATAATGAACGCCCACGACTTTGTTAATGCTTCATTGAACGCGGTCCCGAATGTACGAAGCTTTTTTGTTCTGGTGTCAAAGTGAGTTAGCACGGTCTATAGTGAAATAGGTCTACCTAAATAAAGTAAGTAAATGGACAAGTTATGGTAGGTACCTACACTTTTCAATAAAAAAATCGGCCAAGAGCGAGTCGAACTCTCTCACGAAGGGTTCCGTACCATAAACTGAACAAACACGTATTTGGTGTTATAGCGGCAGCGGCAATAGAAATACACACTGAAAATTTCATGTCTACCTATTGTTATATTCGTTCTTGTGCATTTTGGTGTACTTATAATAATGTAAAGTAGCTGTTTCCTTTGTTTCTCCGCTGGCATCCAAACTACGCGACGGATTTGATACAGTTTTCACTATTAGGCTCAAGTCACACCGAGATGGCAGCGAAGCGGCGAGCAGGTTCAGTGTCATATAATTTTAAACTTAATCATTATCACAGTAACACATATTATCGCTTGATCGCTTGATAAACTTGAAAAGGTCGCGCGGCCGCCCGCGGCGCCGCGAGCATTCCGACGACTCCCGCGATAATATGTGTTATAGTAATGAAGATAAAGTTTAAAATTATATGACACTGAAACTGCTCGCCGCTTCGCTGCCATCTCGGTGTGACTTGACCCTTAGAGAGAGCAACAAAAAAAGTAATGTTTGAGTGTAAAATTTGCATCAGTCCAAAGCCGGGGTCGCTAGTGATCAATAAAATAAAACAACTTTTATTAAACTATGTATTAAGAATATCAAATTATTATCTAAACGTAATTTACACTTAACAGATGAGAGTACAAATTATTTACAACCATTTACAATTTTGATATAGCCAGCAATCAACGAACGTTATACAGGATGAAATAAATTAATTACCAGAACAGCTAAGCTTTGAATTTAAAGTAAAAGAGTATTTGTCTGGAATAAAGAAAACACATGAAGCAGTTAAAATATAATTAAAAATCTCAAAAAATTACGACGCCGCACTAATTGTGTGTGACGTCACTTGCAAGTTAGGCAACGGTAAATTTGAGCCATCCAATACAAACGACGTTACGCGTGATAAGGATAGAAATTGAAAAGTTAGTAACTTTTTTTTCCTTTGTATCACTATTTTTGTAAATTTTTGATACTTAGTCAAATGCCCTAATACATCATTAAATACCAGTGATTATTTATCACCTATATTTACTTGAAATTTAAACAATTATAATGTAACTTAAGATTTTTTATATCTGAAGAAACGAATAATGTCTGCTTAGCGGGTCGTTTCCATTGAGACAAAAATCCGTAAAATTACTTGAAACACCAAAAAACAAAAGCGAAAGAAGCAGTCTCAACTGGAGGGTAGGCAGAAAACTTAAACAACATAGTATAAGTTTCGGCCTACCCTCCATTCGCGACATACATTCAGTTAATAAGATCATAAGTCATTATTTTTCTAAGAACTTTGGCGTTCACCATAGGAGACACGCCTTAATAAATACAGGCATAAGGTGAAAAACAAGAGACAAACGAAATCGGATATAATAATCTACAGTTCAACGTATCGGTTTTAATGACTCAGTAACTATACAGAAAGAAGGGTCTTCGATTTTTTAAATATACGTAATGTGAGTACACCAGAAATTCAAACCGCTCTAATTAAAACACAATAGCTGATCCCTTGATGTTATATCCTATTTCGAAAATTTTCCCTTCCTCTTTCATAATATACAAATACATAATTATAAAGAACACATTTTAACTAGGTACAATTAAAATGACCTATTTTGTAAATACACAACGTATAACAGAACCCAATACCTGAAAATGGGCCATTGTACTCATTTTAACCCCTTTAACTATAGGACTAACGCCGAGCACCCGAAAAAACTCTCTTTCAGTACATTTTGTCGAGTTATACGCACAGAAATGTACGGGTCAGGTACAGTCGATATTTTTTGCCATGTCCGTGTTGGCTCCATATTAAAAGATGTGCATAATAATGAGTACAACGGCCTCTTTTGACGTGACAACGTCTTATAAATCGATGCACGCTCGGAAAAATTACACGTTCCGCCTACAAGCGAGGGCGCGGAACAAGCGATAGAGGCCCGATCGTCTTAAGCGTTCAGCTTGTTTATAATAATAATAATAATATTTTTAAATGTTTTTTTTTTGTATTTTTATAGAAATATTTAAAAATGTAATTAGTATGTAGGTATATATAAATTAATAAATGGAATAATAATAACAATAATTTATTTATTTCCAAAACTTCAGTTGTACTTGTACATTACATCAATGTGGTCTCGACCCCTGAACTAGGACCTTTATGACAGGGGTCGAGGTTCATCCGGTTTCATGGATCAGAGTAAGGAAGCTTAACGACAGCGTTTACTGCAACTACTACAGTGAGTTTGTTAAGAATTCAATTGTTTTCTTACGACGTTATCACGTAAAATTATCGTCCGTAGACAGACATTTTTTGGTACGTTTATTCTGTTACATGTTGTAGAAGGGTGACATAATACATATTGCGGGTCGTCACAATGCTATGCTGAGATGGGACCTTTTTGGCCTCGCACAGACTAAAATTTCTATAGATTAAATAATAGACTCCTGTTAGTTTTAATTAATTAATTTTATATCTGTATGTGTGCGAGTCCCAAATAAACATTGTTCTGTCTTTCACAATAATCATAGACCTCTCTGTTAATTTAATAATATACTTCCTTAAGGCCCTGATTGAACAAATTAGGTTATTTAAGGTCATTGACTGAGTGAATGAGTGATCTACCGTCATATTATAAAATAGGGTATTTTACTGATACAGTGCGTTGAAGTCGCGTGTCGTCAAGTCGGTGTACAATTTTACTAACGTAGTGACGTCACTTGTGTTTTCAACGGCCTGTATCGTCTTCATTAATTGTTTACGTGAAAAAAATAAAAAAGTAAAATATTTTTTGGAAATCTTCTAATGGACTTGATTAGTTTTTTTCAGTAAAATACCCTATTGGGGTTACTGTAGGCTTAGCGCGAGTTTTTTAACGTACTCGATCGAGTAAGCGCTAACGCCAATTTGTGCTTAAAACTGAATAGGTAAACTAGTGTGAATATCGGAACACCTTTTAGTTTCCATACGATTTCACATCCTTTACGTTAACGAAATCGAGTACCCACGTTAACAAACTCTCAGTAGGCCCTCTGGACAACCCGTGGGTCTAAAAAATCAGAAAGCACATCGCGCTACCCGTCACTGTCAAATTTTCCCAATCGACCTTGAACCTAATGCGTTAGCGATAAAGATGAAAATTAAATTTGACAGATTGTTGTGTGATTAATATTATGACCCTAAGATGATTCTGCCTTTTAGACCCCCGGTCTATTCCGTCAACGTCGACAGTGAAGTGTTATTCCATCTTGTTGGCATGGTTTGTCAGCTCACTTCACCTAAACTTACACGGTAAGGTTTACAGAATCACACAGTAGATTTATTTTGATGTACCAAGCAAGCAAAATCAACGTTTGGTTATCCTGTCATCGAAAGTAAAGTGAGTGATAGACATAAGATCTAGTACGCGTACTTATGGCTCGACGAACTTTTTCGCTTGTGTGTGAAGTACGCGTACTTAAAAACAAGACGCGTAGAGAAAAAGGTCATCGAGTATATAAGTACGCGTGCTTGCTAGTACGTGTATCACCCACTTTAGACGAGAAAGGGACTAAATACTATAATTTTACATTAATTAATTGTACCACAACACAGCACAAAGTATACATCGTCTAACAGAAAATACGCAATACCTCTCCAGGAGTCATTGTACTCAGTATGAACAACTTTCACTATGGGAACAAAACTGAAATCACGATAAAAATATCGACAGCCCCATATATATATGTGCGCAAAACTCGACTAAATGTACTGAACACTTGATTTTAATCGCGATTTCGGGATTGTAAAAGTTGCTCATAAGTACTCATAACCCATTAAGAGTTATTTCGTTTATTCTGTTATCGTTGTAGATTTAAAAGGAATTCCTCAGAGCCACGTATTGTTAGCCCAGTTTAATACTACCTAATCAATTCTTACAACTTCATATATTAGTAACATAATAATACAAACACTAAAAACTTGTTAATTGTCAATCACAACTATGTACTAATAAAATTTAACTAAAACATTTTTTTTACAAATGGATGAGAGGTGTTCGCGTCATGTTATTTTGCTGATTGTTGGCTTCAAATGACTGCGCAGTAAGAAATGTTATACTAAAAGCCTGGTTTCAGAGCTAACGTGACGCGTACTGTAATTTGAACTTTAATCATTTTAAAACAGTACCTACTCCAGCGTTAACATGTTCAATGTACTCTTGGAAAGAGACTCACACAGGTACTGACAAATAAGGACGCTCTACAAAGTCACACGTCTACAGAGCATAATAAACGGTCGGATAGGTACTGTAAACTCTTTACAAATTCTTTAATTTAAAGAGTTCGTAGAAAAACCTATAAATAAAGTTTGCATTATGCATGTACAAAAAGAAAAAGAGTAGCTACCACGTACCGGAGGACGAAGCGTTGGAAGGCCTCCCACAAGGTGGACCGAAGTCCTGGTGAGGGTCGCGGCCGATAAATGCGGGACGCAGGAGACCGGTTGTTCCGCCGACACTTGGGGGAGGCCTATGTCTAGCATTGGACGTCTTTCGGCTGATATGATAATGCATTTACCAACTTTGAGACTTTCAAAATTTGTCTCATGTTTGTAATGTCGTCACTCATTTCATAAGTCATTTCCACCATTTACAAAATAATCATACCTACCTTTTGTATTAATATACCCTTACCATTTTTCTATATTTTTTTGTATTAATACCCTTTTATACCAAGGCTTCGTCGGTCGCACGTACAATGGTCCAAAATTAGGACTAAGTACGGATAGCAATCCCCGATAGATATGATAACGAGTCGTGAGCACTGGTGAATGCAGCAGGGCGATCTCATCAATGTACGGTGGGCGAACGAAACTTACAAGCCCAATAGTCGATGAACAATTGACTGACGAACCAATAACGGGATGGGTCAGAGCTGCCATCGTCAAAACGACCACGACCAACGGAGTGTGCTCACCAGTCGTGCCAATAGGGAATATGCATGAAAAACATATTTATCATCAGTTTATTTAAAAATATATCTATAATACTAACAGTGAAAATAGAATCAAAATTACTCGAAAAACGAAGGAGATATAATTATTTTAAACAAATATATCTGTCCCTTTCGCAAAAACGCTGTTTTCTATGGCAGCTGTATAGACGTCATAGAAGATGACGTCAAAGTTTACATCAGACTTCTCTTTCTAATTGTAATCTTTGAAGCTTTATAACTTCATCGCTGATGAAGGAATTTAAAAAAATAATTTTATGATTGTTTACTAGAGCTATATATATTTATTTAAGTATTTCATTTTGCAAATAAAAAAATCGCATGCATATTCCCTATTATTACACCAGGGCGTTGTTGGCCTTTGCAAAATCGGTACACGCTTGGACGTGGAGTTGCGGATACCAGTTCCATAAATACAATATTCCTTGTTTTTTTTTTTATTGCAGAGTCACCATATGAACTTACTATAGTCAACTTCATTGTGATATCTTCACAACTAGGTTAAAAACGTTTATCGAACACAGATGCTGCGTTTCTATTCAAGTTAATGCTGCGTTACGTAAGAAAGGTTTTGTATATGAATGTGGATGACTACAGGATGACTACAGGAGAGGAGGCGAAGTCCAAAGAAACGTTGAATGGTTTGAGTGAAACACTATAGTTATGGTTACAAAGAGGGGTGGGGGACACTGCTGAAGAATAATAGGAAAGTGTGACCGATCCCAACTTAATTGGGTTAGGAGGCTGAGAATGATGAGATGCACTTACAACGTTAAGAGCGTTGACAAGGCTGTCAAATCAGCTTTCATATGGTATTAACGCAGCGTCTATACGGTATAATCGCAACGTCTATCCTGTATCAACGCAGCGTCTATGCGGTATCAACACAGCATCTACGCTGTATCAACGCAGCGTCTATGCTGTATCAACGCAGCGTCTATGCTGTATCAACGCAGCGTCTATGCTGTATCAACGCAGCGAGTATGCGGTATCAACGCAGCGTTTTTGGGGTATCAACGCAGTTTCTTTGCGGTATCAACGCAGCGTCTTTGCGGTATCAACGCAGCGTCTTTGCGGTATCAACGCAGCGTCTTTGCGGTATCAACGCAGCGTCTTTGCGGTATCAACGCAGCTTCTATCCTGTATCAACGCAGTGTCTATGCGGTATCAGCACAGCATACATGCGGTGTTAACGCAGCATCTATATGGCGCTCACGCGTTAGCATTTTTGTAAAGTCAAGTCTATGATATCAACCTTTCATACGGAGCACAGATACAACGCGCACTCTTCGTCATGTACGAGATAAAATAAAATGCTCGTAATTTAATATACCAGGACTGATTGTAATAAACCACTTTTGATATAATATTGCGCGGAGTAATATCAACTATGAAATAACACCTAAATATTACATTATTTCAAATAAAACTTAAACAAAAATACATTTATCATCAGTCGTGTTAATAATGTTACTATTTAATAAAAACTTTAGAAATAATAAGACAATTTTGTCATAGGAGAAAAGAATAAATATTATATAGCATAACATTACAGCAGGGCCTCAAGTCTGCTATTACAATAGTGTCAGAATGGTCTATCATTGATTTCATAATTGTTGATTTTGAAACATTTGGTAATCTACTAATATAAAAGCGTCATTATGACTTTCCAATGGTCAACCACTGACACTCCATTGAATGAAATGGCATAGAATGGTAATCTGGTACATAATGACAAATGAATAAATAATATGTAAAAATAT
This sequence comes from Lacanobia oleracea, assembly GCA_950371165.1. Classification (NCBI taxonomy): domain Eukaryota; kingdom Metazoa; phylum Arthropoda; class Insecta; order Lepidoptera; family Noctuidae; genus Lacanobia; species Lacanobia oleracea. The sequence continues at coordinate 11,552,986 of OX493411.1, read as the reverse complement.
ATATAAAAGAAATCTGTCATATTCGAAAATCATTTCTACTAACGGGTTATATAATAATGGCAATACGAAAATGTCTTTCTACCACGATTCTGTTACGAGACCATTGACAGACCAGTGATAGACCATTATGAAATAGCAGATTATGAATTTTTTTGCAAAATGACGATGGGATCGTGTTGGAATGACGAATTTATAAAAAATAGCAGACTTGGGGCCCTGGCGATAAATTATACTATACTTCGACACAGGTATACAAAATCCTGTGAGGTCATTCTTGTGTTTTTTAGAATTTGCAAATTTTTGTATAAAAAAGCATTCTTAATAATGTGAGAATTGTACTCACTTATTTTTATATTATTAAGCTCAAGTTTGACCACTATCTCACCATTATTATAATATGTGATGATGTTGTCAATGTTCAATATCAGAAATTTGTGTTTTTAAAGTAAATAAATTGAAGCCTACTTATTAATATACAAAAATATAATTACTCCATACCATTAATAATTAAAACTACTTAAATTAAATTCTTAAACTAAAAATGAGAAAGTTTTTAAGAAATAGCAACACCAGACTGTTGAAATATCAGTCCATTATTGTGTGTACACTATACAAGGTTACAAGTCTCATCATAAAGTGCTCAGCCACTTTTGTTCTCTGGGTATTCATTCTGCTATACTAGTATTTGGTAATCTGTAACAAAGAGTATTTGGATGAAAATAAAAGCAATAAATCAAATAACAAAATAAATAATTCAAGTGGCACTGAAAAATAAGCATCCTAACCGTAATATATAGGGTGACTGGTAATTAGTGACCGATACTTTAACACGTGATTGTACTTGATAACAAACAACTTTTACTATCGGACCAAACGTGAAATCGCGAAAAAAAACTGCTGTTCAGTACAGTTATGTTCGCCTACTAACTGGTCAAAATGTACTGTACTGCCTGTGGTTTGTGTCCCATAGAAAAAGCTGTTTGTTATAATGTGTATGATCATGTGTTAAAGTATCGGTCACTAATTACCAGTCACCCTATACACAATTCTTTCATTACTGAGTGACTGACAGACAATGTACAGCCGAAACTATTGGCTGTAGAAAGCTGAAATTTGGCATGAAGGTTCCTTGGGGTGTGTGGGCCTAAGAGAGGATTTCCCGAAATTCCTTCGGGAAAGGGATATGCGCGTACGAAGACGCATGTAAGACCTAGTAGGCTATATCGTCACGCTACAACCAACAGGAGTGGAACATTAATGAAATAAAACCGGCCACGTGCGAGTCGGATTCACACATGAAGGGTTCCGTACCATAAACCTTAATTTTTATTACTTTTTATAGCGGCAATAGAAATACACAATCCATGAAAATTTCAACACTCTACCTATTACGGTTCCTGAGATACAGCCAGCTGACAGACAGACGCGACGGACGGACAGCAGAGGCTTAGTAATAGGGTTCCGTTGGTTACCCTTCGGGTACGGAACCCTTAAAAGTGACACAGACGAAGCACGGGTCAGCTAGTCAGACATAATTATAGATCATATGTCATACCAAATGCCATGAAAAGGTCACTTTAATATCAACATACCTACTTACATTAAATGTTACAGAAATAACACAATGCCTGAAAAGGAGTTATTCTAGCTGATTCAAATCTTGAGCAAGTTGTCGGCTTTGTGTTAATAATTCAACTGTTCAAATACAAGAAGTTTTTAGCATATTTTTTTAGCATTCGTCCACAACTACATACGCACATAACCTGTTTTTCCCTGTTCCCATATACCCTATAGCCTTCCTCATGAATGTGGCTATCATATCCAAAAAATGACTTTTCCAAATCCAACCCAGTACTTCCAGAAATTTGCGTATTCAAACAAACTCTTCAGCTTTATATTAGTATAAATATAGACTCATCTGCCTAGCTTTTTCCCAACTATATTGGGTTCGGCTTCCAGTCAAACCGGATTTAGCTGAATACCAGTATTTTACGAGGAGCGGCTACCTACCAGACCTCCACAACCCATTAACTGGGTATGTTAAGATGGTCACCCATCCACAGACCAACCTTGGCAAGCGATGCTTAACCTTGAAGATCGACCGGTGCAGCAGTTATTATCTAACCACAAGCTCCTCAGTATAGATATAGACTTTAGATTATAAAATGGACAAGGATAACAAATATTTTTGTTTCAAGTTTACCTAAAGAACTTGACACCCATTTAGTTCTCAATTTGGCTGTAAAGTCCACAATCAAGCTACTTTTAAGTGAGGGCAACTAGAATGTATGCTACAATCCTACAAAGAGACATTCTTTATCTTTATTGGCTGTTAAAAAGGAATTTTTAGTACCTGAGTAAACACTTAGTATTTATTTTTAAAGTTCAGCCATGAGTCATGTAAGTGGAAAATTTGATATGTAAACAAGTAATTATAAAACATGTTGCAACTTGAACGAATTTGTGACTTATGTTCACAGCAGTAGGAACTAAATCATCACTAGTCACCAAAATCTAAGAAGTCCGATTTGACAGCAGGATACAACATTGCTTTACCAGTAACTATGAAAGAGAAAAATCTTATACTAATATATAAAGCTGAAGAGTTTGTTTGTTTGCTTAAACACGCTAATCTCAGGAACTACTGGACCGATTTGAAAGATTCTTTCAGTGTTAGATCAAAAAAATCGTTCTTTGTCTTCAATTTATGCATTTTAGAAACTCAGCTCAAATTTTATGCTTCTCAACACAGCAGCTAGGTTGTTTTTGTCTGTTAGTGAGCAAATTAATGATTTGAATGTGTTTATTTAAGAAAATATAAAAAAAAATTGTTTACCTCAGCACTCCATGGGGGCTATTGAGTTTGAATTATCACCATAACCACTTAAGCTGCCTTGGAACTCAATACCGCTAATCTGACTGTCGGCGTTAAAAGCATACGAGTCATTACTTGGTGCGTGTGAAGTCTCCAAGTTACCATCTCCAGAATCCGCTGCGGCTGCCGCGTCTGGCTCAGCCCAATTAATCTTAAACCTAGTCACACGGGGCTCTGAAGCGAGAATATTTCTCACTACTTTGTCAAATTGAGGCTTCGCCGGTGGATTTTCACGTAACTCGGGCTCCGTTTCAGAGTATTCGTTATTTATAAAATAACCCACTCTCACGAACTCCTGTCCTCGGTAAGAACACGTTAGAAGCACCACTGTGACGCCGAGAGCGTCGTTTTCAGGGATCCGTGTCACGTCAGGTGGCGGCGCTTGGAACACAAACATGTGCCTTCCTTCGGGTATTGGCCCCACGTATATTGTGTCTAAAACCTGGTCGTGCTCCTCTGTCTCTGCTGATCCAACGTATATCATCTTCCATTCTAGGTCTTCTTTCAGTTCTTCAATGCATTCGAAGGTTAACTCGAATTGGAAAGGGTTCAGAAACGGACTAGGATTGTCCAATACAACAACATTGGTTATGTGCACTTTTGCCATGATTGGGTGTTTGTGTTATTATTTCACTTCCGACAAAGGACTAGGGCGCGTTTGTGAGAATTTCTAGCGCTAATAACTGCAAAAGGATGAGGAAAATAACCGTTTTCTACTAACGACAGAAAATTCTGTGGGTCGGCGAAAAAAATGACAATTATTTTGGCGGTTGAAATGGTCACGTGATCAAAATAAGTCCAGACGGTAGCGCTGCGGTGGCAATGACACGTACTAAAATTAAAAAGTTGAAAATACTTTGACAGCGACAATGATAAATTGAAAATCAAGGAAATGATTGAATTTATTTGACTCATAAATACATTTCTAAAAGGCAGATCGAAGGACCCGCTGCTAAATGATATAATAGAATCAAGTCAACTTACATTTTCCTTGTTTTTCTTAGTTGTTTTCCTCACTTTCTCAGCTAAAAATTGTCAACTAACTTTCATAGACAATGCTGAGTGGTAACTAATGTTGCCACTCTTCTAGTTTTCTTAATTTTCGTTTTTTGTTCAGTTCTTGTCTATGTCTTACAAAGTGGCTTTAGATAATGGGACAAACAATGGGAAAAAGAAGGTTTGAAAGAAAAATCAGTTTGTCTGGTGTTTCTTACAATAATTATTTATGACACTTTTACAAAATAATTTGATCATACCGGCCGTGGCCTTGATCTTTGATTCACTAAAATATTTGCATAGTGGCAATATGACTGCAACTGTCTGTCATAAATATTTAATATGGCGTCTTTGCTTTGTGTTCATTGTGCATGTTTTCTGTCAAATAATTGTTTTGTGATTTAAAACAAAGGCTATTTATTTCGCAACAAGACTATTAATACGTGAACCGCCGCTATAATAATATAGCATGAAGGTCAAACGTTGAAAACTACTTTAAACCGAAGAGAAAGGTGCAAGTATTACACTCAGGAAAAAAGGTAATCATTTTTTGCGCTTTCTTTTGCGTTTGCACACATAATTGTTATTTAACGACTGCATCACAACCCTATCTACGTCTTACGGGCGTAGATTTCCGGGTTATTCTAGTATATTGTGTGTAAATCGAAAGTTTTCACGGCATGCCTTTTACGATAAGTTTTGAACAGTTAGTTGTCTTTTAAGGATGTTCGTGCATAGTTTTGTTCTGAGTCACTGCCTGTGTTGTCCCGTATACCCTCCGTAATGAATACGAGCATCAATTGTTGATCGTAGCTGTAGATATAACATTTAGAATTGCAATCAAACATCGTGTGTGCAACTCATCCCAATTAACTGTTTCAAACTAATTGTTCTTCAGTCGTTAAGTTTCAGAACTAGTAGTAAAGTTCGTTGTTGGTAGTTCAAGTATAGTTTAACTAGCTCGCTTTGTTTTTGAGACCAAGGTAACATGCATACATTATTTTCAATCAGCTTGCAATAACATAGCAGGGCTAATGTATTCATTTTTAACATAAAATCTATAGAAGAACTGCAGTAAACAATTCAGAACTATTGTTAATGTAAAGATGAATGATTTGAGTGAAAGGTGACAGTAGGAAGTGAATTGTGTATCTGAAGTATCGGAGGAAAACCCCAGGGGGCCTAAAAAGGCCACTTAAACACAATCATATTAGAATATAATTCACATATCAATCTCATCAAATTTAATTTTTATCTTTATCGCCAACACATTAGGTTCAAGATTGATTGGGAAAATTTGACAGTGACGGGTAGCGCGATGTGCTTTCTGATTCTGCTGAAGTGGCCTTTTTAGACCCGCCGTTAAATGATTAACCTTTTAACCACCTACGTATATCACAGTTAATTAAGACAAAGCTAAGAATCACAAATCCCTCTTTGTTGTATGTATTTATTTTTCAATTCACTGTGCCGAACACTGGGGGCACAACAATGTCAAAAACTTATATGAAATCGGGTGGCTAAAAGATCTGGTTATACTGGCACTGCATACCCATTTACAACCATTGGTTCCATTCTAAAATTCAGGAAAATGAATGGTTTTGGTTCTGTAAGTATGTCTGTGAAGGCAGAATGCTACAAAATTGTAATTTTCATGGACAAAGTGCAAAAAGAAAACTTGTTTATTTGTTTTCAATAAACATGTTTTCGATTAGAAAGTATGTATTCTCCTTAAATGGACCTTACAAAACCACAACCGTATAAGGCTGTTCAAGTACTAAGTTTAAAGAACTTTAGTCATTTTTACTTTGTTTCTATCAGCGTGTTTAAAGACTACTTGTTCCTGTAGGATAGACTCACACAACAATCTGTCAAATTTAATTTTCATTTTTATTGCTAACGCATTAGGTTCAAGAATGATTGGGAAAATACATGCAAATAAATGTGAAACAAGTACAGTATAGTCTTACCAACCTGACACTATTCAAAACCAGGGGTTGCCAAATTCTGCGGACTTCGTTCGAAAGAGGCACCGTACCCTGGAACGCAAAGGGCACTAGGATGAATACGGATGTGTTTTAGTCAGTAAGAGTCTGACACTCCTCCTGCTTTACCCAGAGCCGGAGGAGTCATTTGATGATTTACTATCCTAAAAAAAAACACAAAAGGGGTTGCCAGATTATTGGAATGTTAAAATTAAAGGACAGAAAAAAATTTAAGAAAAATAAAATAAAGCACTATTTCTTATTGAATTTGAGCTTTAGTGTAGGGTAAATACAACTGAATATTTTACCATGAAGTAACTGCCTGTTTGACCACCACAACCTATTTGATAGCCTGTTTAACATAATATCTTGAAGTCCTGATATTTCACTATTTTTAATCATACGTTTAACTGTTTCTTATTGTACTTCCAGCAGCTGAATGACAGCTAATTCAAAATGGCGTCTAGTAGAGATGAAGGGCCTGTCTATTACAGGGAGATACAAAAAAATGCATATCTCAAACGGATACCCAATGATGTTGGCAGCAGTAAACTTAGACCATTGGGGAGTAAGGTAAGCTCAAATATTTGTTTTTATTGTTAGAAAAAGACATAAACAGAACTCATCTAAACTCAAAATACTAATACTAGCTGACGTTTTTGCAAAAAAAAACAATGGGTTGCACTCCGGGAATGCCGGCAGAAGTGAAAACTTGGATACTCCCTCCCTCTTACGAATGTTCGATCAGGTCACGTGTCCTGACGCGAGCTTAACATTTTTACCCATTACAAAAAAGAGCAAAACGCTGCTAAAGAAGTTTGCAGGACACGTGACCGTCTTACGAATGTTCGATCAGAGTCACGTGTCCTGACGCGAGTTTAACATTTTTTATCCATCACAAAAAAGTGCATAACGTCGCTAAAGAAGTTTTCACTTCAAAAAACGTAGCTTAGTTGAATCAGATTCCACCAGTGCTAGGCTATGTGGACCAATGAATTTGATTGGTGGATATCAAACGCGTCCATAGCAACGTAATATAGCACACCTCTATTCTCATTCTCATACCTACCGAATATACACACAAAATTTCATGAAAATCGGTCGACTCGTTTCGGAGGAGTTCGGTAACAAACACCGTGACACAAGCTTTTTATAAATTAGATTATAAACTAGCTGACTCGCTCAACTTCGTCTGCGTCACATTTTTCATTAATGCTCCGCTCCTTTTGGTCGTAGCGTGATGTTAACCTTTAGCCTTTCTCGATAAATGGGCTATCCAAGATTAAAATACTTTTTGAATTTGAACCAGTAGTTCCTGAGATTAGCGCGTTCTACCAAACAAACTCTTCAGCTTTATAATATTAGTATAGGGACCGTGCACGGCGTTGACAACCGCCATCTAGTGTCGCATATTCGACGTTTTAAGGGTCAGAATACTTGGCATTGACGCTTCTGTGCTGCCACCTGTGGTTCCTGCACGCTCAGTTTAGGGGAACGTGCGCGAAGAAGACAGTGCCATCTAGCGTAGCTATTTTGAATTTTATACTTGAAACATACTTGACAGTGACATTTCTGTGCTGCCACCTGTAGTTTCTGCACGCTCCCTCCCCATAGGCTAGCTTTTTACTTCGTACGCGCTTCCCGCTAATTCGTACGCGCTTCCCGCTACTTCGTACGCGCATATCCATCTTCCAGTTCCCGTAGGAATTTCGGGAAATCCTCCCTTACCTAACGAAACCTACAGCTGTGCGTTATTTGTCAATCACTCAGTTAGTAACGCAAGAATTCTATATATTAGGACTAGCTTTTCCCCGCGACTTCGTACTCGCATTATTATTATTATTATTATTTTTGGGACAAGCCCGCCACACATTCCCAACCACTGCAACTCCTGAAAGCCAGAATCAACAGTGGCGACCACCAGAAAAACGCCGAGCCAATGAAACCCGACGAGTCCCGGAGAAACGATTAAACTGTCTTGGATCCTGCAACGAAATTAATCAGAAAAGTACAGCGGAGGAGTAGGAAAAAATATATATAATTTCCACTTGCCTCCGTATCAAGCAGGAGACAGAATAGAACTAGGCCAATAGGCACCAAGGGACAAATACAACTGGGTTAAGCCCAGTTGCCAAGCACCACGGATTATTCCATATACGTACTCGCATATCCAGTTTTTTCCCGTTCCCGTAGGAATTTCGGGAAATCTTCTCTTATGCTCCCCTACACTCCCCAAGAGGTCGGCATGGATTCCCATGCCGAAGCTCAGCTTTCTACGACCAGAAATTTTAGCTGTGCGTTGTCTGTTAGTAGCGCAAGAAGTTTATATACGTTTGTATAATAGTAGGACGATTGATAAGAATCTAAGCCAACCATTGTGTCCAGGTAACATAGCACTCATGCATTCCAACTCTCATTATTTTTATGTAGTTGATAAGGTTTAAATTCAATCATAACTCCGTTCCAAAGTCTGACGCCACCAGCGCTGCAGCGGCGCGTTCAAATAGTAAAAGTAAAAATTCCGGCCAAGTGCGAGTCGGACTCGCCCACCGAGGGTTCCGTACAAATTTGTAGGTACAAATGACACTTTAAATAGAGACTTATCTTGTTTATGATTTAATTACAAATGTATAGTTTTCAGACTTTTCCCTATACCTGTAGTATAAGACGATATTGCTTGCCAAATTCAACGTTCTAGGTCAACGGGAAATACCCTATACATTTTGATTCCCTTGAGAGTGTCGAAATGTACGATTTTTGCGGCATAAAAAGCTGTATCTTTTTTTTTACGTTAACATAGAAGCTTGATTTTTACACAGCTTTAAAAAACCATAGACCTAGTATATGGTTTTAATTTCAACTCGATACCTCCACTCGTTCCCGAGATAAAGGGTCTTTACAGACAGACAAGTGATCCTATAAGGGTTCCGTTTTCCTTTTGAGGTACGGAAACCTAAAAAGTAAATGTATTCATGTATTTAATGGTATTTATGTCGTATTCGTAATTATCTAGTAGGAATACGACATAAATACCAATATTTTAAACATACGTCAGCGACATTGAGGGAATGAAACGCGCACTCGTTTCACACCCGCGCGACCCAAAATTCAGTATTTTCTTTGTACTGTCTTATTATTCTATGACTTTAAAATATGATTTAATAGTCGTACATAAAAATGTAGATAATTAAATTGTCTTTGACATAGTGCAAATTCTATTAAAATACGACCAGCAGTTTTGGTCCAATTGTCGTTTTAATGTCCGTATTAGACATAACTTTACAAATTAATTACACCATGTAGATCGAATAAAACTCAAAATTTTCACATATCAAATTATTAAGAAAGTACTCTAATGTAACAAATATTTTTTCCAAAAAAATACGACTAGCCGTTTAGACGTGATTCCCATTTTAAAATCAGCTGCTGAGGGGTATCTGCGTCTTAAACTGATTCCGTGGCATCGAAAGCGATTTCTTGACACGGCATCGGAGAGAACGCTAAGGGATTCCGCGGCACGTCGCGGGATGTCTTAGTAGAGTATACCTAATATGCTATGCGCTTAGTAGTCCGCCGGAATGCTATAGTATCTAAGCGCACGCTGACGCTGACTGATGTAAGTAGGCCTTAAGATGACGACCGAAGATTGTAAAAAATCAACTCACATCATTTTTTTTACCTTTCAGAAAGTGCCACTAAAACCGATGTGGACCCAACTGTGCGTGCACAACGGTAGGACCCCCTACTTAGAACAGTACCCTGAGGCGAGCAGCGCTGCCACCGTGACGCACAAGCCGGTGTGGCGGGCGTGCCTGCGGGCGGCGCGGCACGTCACAGCTAGCGTCAAGCCGCACTGCGGGGATCAGTATGACTTCCTGGTGGACACTGACAGCGGCGCTGTCAGGATGCTGGCTCCTGATTGGTGAGTAGAGTCTGCTACCTATTTGTACTGTAGCTGAATGAATAATAATAGCATGGGCGATATTCAAGACCTCTCCTTTTGCCTCAGACAGCACTTCAACCCTTTGGTTCCGGCTCTGTTGAACATCTTTGACATTCTTTGACGTTAGTCAGAAGTTCGAAAATATAGCAACCGGTCCTCTATCAATTTATTCCAGAGTACCTTCCCAATTGATATTAGATCGAAGATTAATGACATGGCAAAAACGCACAGCACATACATACAAGCTCCCAGTCGTCATGTTTTTTCCTGAATTCTTTAACGACCGTCGTAATATTTCAGCCATTTTACACAATAATTGTATCCCTTAATCTATCTTCCTCATGAATACTCTGTCTGTTGGTGAAAGTCCGTTCAGTATTCAATTTCAAACTTAACAGACAGTGGGTGGGGAGTTTGTTGGCCACTTCTTCTTCCCAGCTAAAACACTAGGAAGTGGTGACTGCCTGGGCGATTTGGGGGACTGTCTTCATGTAAATTTTGACGTTCATAAAGTGCTGATTCTCAGCCTAGTTTGAATAAATGTATTTTTTATGTTTATTTTGGTAGTGTTAAGACCAATAGACAAATACGGCGAGAGACTTTGTTTTTAAGTTGTAGTGATAGTGATCTGTCTTTCCAGGGAATCAATGCAGGACTGGGTGTCAACTCTCCGCAACACGCTGCACGAGCTAAAGATTCTGGGGCGCGGAGAGAACGTGTACTGTGCCGGGCCCGCGCCCCCGCCGCCGCCCCCTCCGCCCCGCGCCGCCGCTAGGGACCCCACCTCCCCGCTGCCGCCCACACCTCCCACACCACCTGACAGGTACGTAGACTTCATACTTGAAAGCCGTCACCCGCTTACAAAAGAGCAGTGGAAGTCATCACCTATGTACCTGGTCGTCCTAGTATAGAAATTTGCGAGACAGGGTGTAAAATCCCGCAAACCTCCATTGAAAAGGAAGGATCCTCCGACCAGAGGGTTGTTATATTTGGTGGGAACTTCCCGATAGTTGATATTCTGACTGTTGCATCTGTTCAAGTAGCACGGTGAACTCTGATACCGCGATGCAAGATTTTGTAGTAGTAGTTCGCTGCTTGTTGGATAGATGGCGTTGTGGTTCTTTTTATTGCGATGTAGATTTTGCTACGATGCCGATACAGTAGGTTAATTAGTGCGTCTGATAGATTTCCAAAAAATATTAGACACGTATCTTGACTTATTTCAAGTTAACAATAAATGAAAACGCTGAGGAGCTCGTGGCTAAATAATAACAGCCGCACGGGTCGATCTTTAAAGTTAAGCAACGCTTGCCAAGGTTGGTCTGTGGATGGGTGACCATCTTAACATACCGAGTTTCCTCCGTGCCTCGGAAAGCACGTTTAGCCGTTGGTCCTGGCTGTCATTTGTAGATCTTTGGCAGTCGTTACGGATAGTCAGAAGCCAGTAAATCTGACTCCAGTATTGCCAAGAAGTACCGTGTTACCCAGTTAATGGGTTGTGGAGGTCTGGTAGGCAGCCGCTCCACGTGAAACACTGTATTCAACTGAATCCGGTTTGACTGGAAGCCGACCCCAATATAGTTGGGAAAAGGCAGGCAGATGATGACAGTAGGTTAACTAGCGAGGACAGACCGCCGTAGGTGTCCCCGCGTCCGTAAAGATTGCGACACTGGAAACTATGCCGCATAGCTCCTACTGAACGCAAATTTAATAAGGTTTAAGGTTGTAAGAAAGCAACTTTTTTTTTATTTATAATATGAATCAATAAAATTGGAGACCGTAAATGCTGCAAACTAGATTTAAATAACGTTAAAATCCCCTTCAAAGTTTTGTTTCGATTCACCCCTGCGTTCCTATTGACCCCGTTCATAGGTATAAAGGCAAGCCGCTATAGCCGCCGCGATCCCGAGGAATTAAAAGGCCGAGCCTATGTACCTGCCTACATAGACAGCTCACCTTACGGGGACGCTGCGATTCACGTACAGCCTACTCTAAAAAAAACCAACCCACAACTCAGTACACTGGGCTACCATTGCATCCCAGGGTACTAACGAGTTGCCATCAAGTATGGCGCTAATTCACTATGTCGTGACTTGTGAGTGACGTCACAAGCAATTAGTGCTGTCCCTGTTTGTTTCTCACTAGCTGACCCGTGCCCAGTTCGTTGGGCGGTATTTTATATAGCCTCGAGTTAATATATAGCCTATGAAAATCACAAATAACGTGGCTTTCTGTTGGTGAAAGAATTTTTTAAATCGGTTCAATAGATCCAGAGTTTACCTCCTACCACCTCTACAAACTCACAAACTTTACCTGTTTAGACAATTTTTTAAGTTTTTTTTTTTTTCGTTGCTTTTTCTCTACGTATTGGCTAATAATATAATCTAGAAATCTTGCGAAGTATCCTCGTCTTCTTATCGTGTGGGCAGTAAGGTCTAACGACCCCACACACCCTAGTGTCAGAGTTTCTAAACCGCCTCCTGGGCCTCTGACATGGTTTATTTAACGACCGACATCTGGCGGTCGGGACCACAGGCTTATATATCAGAAAATCAGGTGATACAAACTTGCAATGTGCCAAACTGGAAACAAATTTACAAAGTATGCTTCCCGTGGGAATCGAACCCACGACCACCGGGTCATAAGGCAAACGCCTAAACCACTCGACCACGGAAGCATACACTTACAGTACACACTTCTTTTATGGGGTACTGTATTAAATTTTATAATAAAATACCAGTTGATATTCTCGAACTGAATGAGAGAAAATTTAAAGCATGCATAAAACGCACACTATGTAGACAAGCGTATTATAAACTAGAAGATTATATCCTCGATAAAAACGCTTGGCTCACAGCTTGGTCCACAGTCACAGCTGCTTTTTAGGTTTTTATATTTGGAAGAGATGCTCGCTCTCTTTTTTTTTTTTTTAGAGGTTCTTACATTATTTCGTTTATTTATTCTTATATACATACAAATTATATTATTATGATAATTACTTATTTATTCTTTTTGATGTAAGAACTTAATCGTTGTCTTTATTAATTTATTTTCATTATTTGGTCATTGACAACCATAGTTTTGTGTAAAGTAGAAGCATATTTTTCAAATTTTGTAAATGTGAGTACCTACCATGAAACCATTTACATTTTTATGTGAGTAGTTATAGTTTTACTTGTTGGACATGAACGAGAATGGTGGTTGAGAGCATGTCATGCTCACTCAAATGTCTCGCTGATGGCGGCGCGTGGGTTGGATCATTCGGTTCCCTTCGAAATGGTTGAGCTGAAAGGTGCCGATACACGCGTCATGTTCGTGAACAGGCGCCGTCGGTTGAGACTGGTCACCTCTTAACTGTCATTGGCTTATTTTAATCTTTATATTTTAAATTCTTATAATAAGCCCTTTTTTTTTCCTTTGCATTGTCCTCACATGCAGAAGCAACAAGTACATGTAACATGGAATTTTGTAAAACAGAACATGATTTAAAAGAGTGTCCGTGGAGTTTCTTGCACGTTCTTCTCCATAGAGATCTACAATTTGGAACGTGCAAATAGCTTCCATGTTTTTGACTGACCGACCTTGACGTTTCAAAAGTGCCTGTGAATGGTTTATTTGAAATAAAATGCTTTGAATTTGAATTTAAAGCATTCGCTAAAAACTAAAGCCAAATATTTATCCGTTTTTATGAACATACACAGGTTAATACTAACATTAAAATCGTCGTTAATATTTTTTCCAGGGTACCCGGAATAGAACTAACAACTAACCGACCCGCCAACCCGACGCCACAAGAGCCGACGCGACCCGAACCCGCCCGAACCGAACCCGAAGTGGAACCGACCACGTCTACAGAAGAAGACATTGATATTTCCAACTGGGACTCACCTTTTAGCTCTCTACCTAGTACGAGCCAGGCTAAGGGGGAGCCTAGGAAGAGCGTGGCGAAGATATGTGGACAGAATATCTGCTTAGATGATTCTATATTTAAGAGGTACGGTGCATACATGTTATTTAGCTCTCGACCTAGTATGAGCCTGTTAGCCAGTCTAAGAGTGAGCGTGGCGAAGATATGTGGACAGAATATCTGCTTAGTTTTGTAAGTGTGGTAAGCTTGCCTTTGATGCAGTAAAAGTACAGGATGTAATTTTTAAAGATTTTAGTCGGTTCGATTCCCGGGTGTGGCAAGGGAATTTTCGAAAATCTTTGCATGCAGATTTCTTTCTTTTCAAAAATAAAGGAATGTTTTCTTTGAGTAAAATTTTCTATCCACCGTAGTAAGAGTACTTTCCCTTCAGGTGGCATTACAAAACTCCACCCTATATATTGATGACTAGCTGACCCGGCAAACATTGTTTTGCCATAATTATAAATAAACACAATATTTTCCAGGACCAGTGCAACGGACAGTGATGAGGAATTCTTCGCGGAAATAGACAGGATATGTGACGAAGAGGTTGAGGGGGAGTACAAGCAGAGAGTTGTTGTCAGCAATGGAGACAAAGATGGCATCCCGGAGAGTTTGAGGTTGGTAAAGATCATTGACCTCCTTATTATGGGTGGGAAACCATCAACTCCTAAAGTAATAAGCAATCTGACCACAGCATGTTTCGTTATGGTATTTGCAAGTAAGGGTATGGGAAATCATCAAATGACTCCTCCCGCTCTGGGCGTAGCAGAAGGGAGTGTCAGACTCTTACTGACTAAAACCCATCATAAAGATTCGCAAGAGCAAACGTGCTCGGGAGAAGGATGTATAATCCAGTAAGGTGCTGGTAGGGATCTTGACCGTACTTCCGGGATTGTCCTGATAGCCGTGGTATACCTCTCCACTCCTCTAGCACCTCAGGATATGTTGCCCCCTTGGCGCTACGTTACTTTGTGCTAGCGACCCTTTTCGGGGGGGCCATTTATTGAGTGTGCAAGTCACCCCCTGCTATTTTAAAGCCGTTTTAATTGTCAATGGTCAGGCAGGGGCCAATAGTTCTTCCATAGTAAACGATTATTAGTCCACTAAACCAGCCAAACCCATAGCGTTTCATCTTTTGTTTCCATATTCTGCAATAGTCCTGCTCCAACCGGGGATTGTCCTTGGCTATACTTTCACAGTGCATACAGGGATAATCGTCGGTTGGTGTCCCATTCCATTTGAAATGTCTAAAAGGCCTCTGCGAGTTGGCTTCGGCCCCTCGTACGCCTACCAAAGGACCGGGTCTCCAGGGGACCCGAGAAAGTAAAAAAAAAAAAAAAAAATCTTTATTTTCGGACAACAACTTCTTCATTTCAACTTCAACTTCTTTATTTTAAGGTGGACGCTCCAGGGTAGCCCGCGAAATTCAAATATTTTTATGTTTTTTGCAATTTGCCGGTCAGTGTGAAGCTGTATGTGGACCAAATGCGATCCGCGACCGTAATTTATCTAAAGAATTATAACCATTTTAATCATCAATATAGCCAATATAGTCCACATACAGCTTCACACTGACCGGCAAATTGCAAAAAACATAAAAATATTTGAATTTCGCGGGCTACCCTGGAGCATTCACCTTAACTTATTACTAGTGTTAATAGCTAAAATAAAACAGACAAAACAGAATAGAATAAAGAGTAATGTGAAAAGGACACCTAAACTAATGTTGAGTGATTGTCCTTCTCACAAAACTTAATGCGAACTTATTCCGCAACCCTAAGTGACTGTACTAAAGACATATTTTTGGGGAATACAAGAGTCCTGCCAGGGTTGGTCGAAAGAGGCACCGTACCCTAGAACGCGGCGGGCACCAGGAGGAACACGGATGGGTTTTAGTCAGTAAGAGTCTGACACTCCCTCCTGCTTCACCTAAAGCGGGAGGAGGCATTTGATGATTGATCTGTAAAAAAAATAAAAATCGCGAATACATGACTGATTTCGCGTAAACTTTTCTTTATTTACTCAACTTATTCCACTATCTGTTTCAGTAATCAACAAGCTACGAACATAACAGTGATACAAGTTTCAAATAAGGAACCGCCACACACCGCCATACCGGTCATGGGGCCGGAAACGGATGTCTTCGACTTCGAATTTAAACAACAACTGACCATAACTGACCAACCGAACCCTAATTTCGTGAACATAGTCAATACTGAAGAAAACGAATACGGAACCACTTTCGCTAAAAACGATTCGGATTATGGTCATCTGAGTTTAACTACTACAGTTAGTTTAACAGGCACGAACGATGAATTTACGCCGTTTAATACTGCAAATAATTTCTCGGCTTCGAATCAAAATGAAGAGTTATATGAGAGGCTATGCATGGCTTCGACTTCCAACTCAAAGCCTTCACCACTGCCAGTGAAAAAGCTAAAAACTGTTGAAAAAAATCGGAAGTCGTCACTACCGAATTTGGAAGTCGGTGATTCGACTTATGAATATTTGTTTCTTAGCAATAATAACAGTAATAATACGAGTTCGGTGAGTGTTACTCCTGAGGTCAATTGTAACGGCGATTCTAATAGGGTACAGGTCAATTTAGGGTCAAATAACGACCCGTTGAATAGGTTAAGGTCGATAGAACGATCTAGGAGTCAAAATGCTTATGATGCAGCTGTGAGAGCGAGAGAGAATGTGGCTAGAAGAGCACAGAATAATAGTCCGAAGAGAGAAATTAAGAATGGTGAGTAAAAGTGACTTCTTTGGGCGTTTAGAACTTCCATGCCCCATATTCACGCATATCTTTTTGGGGGAAAAACTGGCCAAGTCTAACTCTCACAGAATGGGTTCCATACCAAAAACTGAAAAAAAAAACACGTTTCTTGTATGGGATTCCCATAAAAAAACGTTAATTTTTAAAATTAACTTTCATTATTTGTTGTTATAGCGGCAATAGAAATACACAGTCTGTGAAAATTATAATTGTCTACCTATTACGGTTTTTGAGATACAGCCCGCTGACAGATAAACTGACGAACGGACAGCGGAGGCTTAGTAATAGGGTTCCGTTAGTTACCCTGTGGATACATAACCTTCAAAACTATTTTTTTTTTTTTACAGAATCTACAGAACAAAGCCAAACACAAAACAAGCCGATTTGGAAGCGCGGTCTAACGGAACTGTCCCTGCTAACGAGGCTAAAATCTATAGGGCAGACGAAGAAGGAGAGTCCGAACAGACAAGATGAAAATCAGGATAGGTGAGTGTCAAATTACAAGACTGGTGACAGAGTTTCTGGCTTCTGACTATCCGTAACAAATGACAAAGATCTACAAATTCTTATTAAATAAATAAATGGTATGATTATAAGACCATTAAAAGGCACTTTTGAATGTCGAATTTCAGTTTCCGTTCGTAAAGGTAGATTCTTATAGAGAAGAACGGACAAGAGACTCCATAGTTACTCTTTTAATGGAGAAAATGCATGAAAAAGTAATTAATAACCAAACAGTTATACTAAAAATCTACAAATCTATAATACTAACAGTGAAAATAGAATCAAAATTGCTCGAAAATCAAACGAGATATAATTATTTTAAACAAATATATCTGTCCCTCTCGCGAAAAAGCTGTTTTCTATGGCAGCTGTAAAGGCGTCAAGGACGATGACGTCAAAGTTCATATCGGACTTATATTACTAACTAGTTGACCCGCGCAACTTCGTCTGCGTCACAATTTTCATTACTGCTCCGCTCCTATTGGTCTTTAGCGTGATATATATATCGCCCATAACCTTCCTCGATAAATAGGCTATCTAACACTGAAATATTTTTTCAAATCGGACCAGTATTTCCTGAGATTAGCGCGTTCAAGCAAACAAACAAACTCTTCAGCTTTATATATTAGTATAGATTGTAATCTTTGAAACTTTATAAATTCATCGCTGATGAAGGTATTTAAAAAATAATTACACGATTGTATACTAGAGCTAAAAAATATTTCATTTTGCTTAAAAAAAATCGCATGCATATTCCCTATTACGAGCCAGAGCTACCGGTAAGGCTGTTTCAACTAGGGGGTCTAAAAATGCCACTTTAGTACAATCAGAAAGGACATAACAGCCACACGGGTCGATCTTCAAGGTTAAGCAACGTTTGCCAAGGTTGGTATGTGGATGGGTGACCACTTTAACATACCGAGTTTCCTCCGTGCCTCGGAAAGCACGTTAAGCCGTTGGTTCCGGCTGTCATTTGTAGATCTTTGGCAGTCGTTACGGATAGTCAGAAGCCAGTAAATCTGACTCCAGTCTTGCCAAGGAGTACCGTGTTACCCATTTAATGGGTTGTGGAGGTCTGGTAGGCAGCCGCTCCTCGTAAAATACTGGTATTCGCATCCATAGCATACATCCACAGTACGCATCCTACGATATAAAGAATTTAGCTTAGTTGAATCAGTTTCCACCAGTGCTACGCTATGCGGACCAATGAATATGATTGGTGTGTATCAAACGCATCACACATCTCTGGTGGCAAAGCAGCCTAAGAGTCAAGTTTGCAGTCTGTCACGTTATGTCACATATTTAACATTTTATAACGTTTCCCCGCAGGGGTCCCGGAGTCACGTCGCCAGTCAAAGTGGTGCATCGATCGAGACCTGACGTCAGAGTGGATTCCACTAGGAGAAGAAGCAGCTCTTTAAGTAATGGTAAGATTTACTTGTTAACGACTATCATCTGCCTAGCCTTTTCCCAACTACATTGGGGTCCGCTGCCAGTCAAACCGAATTCAGCTGAATACCAGTATTTTACGTGGAGCGGCTCCCTACCAGACCTCCACAACCCATTAACTGGGTAACAGGTACTTCATGGCAAGACTGGAGTCAGATTTACTGGCTTCTGACTATCCGTAACGACTAGCAAAAATCTACAAATGACAGCCGGGACCAACGGCTTAACGTGCTTTCCGAGGCACGGAGGAAACTCGGTATGTTAAGATGGTCACCCATCCACAGATAAACCTCGGCAAGCGTTGCCTGATAGAACGAAATCAATGTCGACACCCGGGCGGGTAATGTGGTGTCACCCTACTAATTAACCCCCTTCACGAAAATAATGTCTAACTCGCTTATAGTACCGTTTACACACACATAGACATGATTGAAAGTATGATTTGAAGTATGGCGAATCAGAAGGGTTTTTATGCCGTATTTTGACTAATTTCGATAAAGTGGAATATCCGATTGTCGCACCATTATTTCTGCGACTTAATATTGTTCCAATTACACTCGAAATAAAATAAAACTGAAAATGTTGACTTCAGCGCCATCTCGCGGGAAAATGGCAACGAGCAACCCGTAACATTCACCTTAAGAGTTGTTGTGCTCTCTATCAATTGTATGCAGCCAGGTGCATGAATTTTCGATCTCGTTTCGCTCGATCATGCACCCCAACTAGGAAATGTTTTATTTTCTTTTGATCATTTCATATGTAAACATAGTCATTTCGTTGAGTTATACAAAAATGCTCGAGGTCAAAAAGAGTGCAGAATGTAAGAGCAAGCAAAGCGAGCTTGATATTTTTACGCCCCATCACGGACGGGATTCATTGCACCTTTGTAAGACGACTAAAATGGCAGCGTGTGTTTCAGGGTGAATTTAAATGTTTTTAGTATACTTTTTAACGGTTTTTTCCTCTGTATGGCGCAGACACATCGCTGTACAACCCCTTGCCGCTGCCGGGCGCCGCCCCCGGAGCCCTGACCCCGCTGCGCGCGCGCCAGGCGGCCGGCCTGCGCGCCGAGCAGCGCAGGGGCGCAGCGCTACCCGCCACCGTCAACACTAGCCACGCGCCCATCTTCACTGACTACCATAACCAAGTGTGGTGAGTATCTTACATTACATCACTTAAAAAGTCCCCACAATTGACCAAAAAATTCTAAAGTATGCGGCCCTTCTAACCATAAGCTTCACTGATAGGGAGTGTGCAGAAACTATAAGTGGCAGCACAGAAATGTCAATTTCAAGTATTCTTACCCTTAAAACTTCGAATATGCGTCACTAGATGGCATAGTCAACGCTGTGCATAATCAGCCTATAATGTTCCCACTGCTGGGACACAGGCCTCCTTTCGGTGAGAGGGAGTGGGCCGTAATCCACCACGCAGGTCCAGTGCGGGTTGGTAGATGTCACATGTCTTCGAATTTTTGGTTCTAGGACATGCTGGTTTCCTCACGATGTTTTCCTTCACCATTTTGAGAGCATTGGTGATGAAATAATTTACACAAAGTAAAGCGCCTGCCTGGGTTCAAACCTACGACCTACAACTTGTAAGTCGCAGCCATTACCACCGGGCCACCACTGCTCCTGTCCCCCAAAGCCGTGCACGGTCCCTATAGAGGCCACTCTGGCCCTAGAAGAATCGTGACCTTTTGGGCCCCATTGGCATTGAAGGCCAACAGATTCTTAGGACCCATGACTCTTTAGACCCCACTGACCCTAGTAGTTACACGGAATACTCGTAGATACCCTTTTTTGTGGATGGAAAAATCATCAAATTGACTCGTCCGGCTCTGGGCGGAGCGCGAGGGAATGTCAGACTCTTACTGGCTAATACCTACCCGTGTTCGAACAATTCCGCGACTCGTTTGTTACCGTAAGCTTCATTTTTTTTTTGTGGCCACATTGACTCTAGAATCATGATCATGTAGAAAACGCACCAAGAAAAAAAATAAACTAAACGGCAACAAAAAGAACCGCAACGCCATCTATCCTACCAGCAGCGAACTACTAACGAAATCCTGCATCGCGGTATGAGAGTTTACCGGACAATTTGAACATACACAACAGTCCGAATATCAACTATCGGGCGGTTGCCCGCCAGACACAACGACCGTCCAGTCGAAGGATCCTCCCTTTTCAATAGAGATTTGCTGGACTTTACACCCAGTTCCGCGTACATCTCTTGGACCCCTCTCCTTAGAGCCTGAAAGACTATCGGGTTGCTAAAGCCAGTGGTCCCAAACATTCATGGTTCCCGGGGTCCAATTTTGTGGGTGGGATATCCGCTTGGTAATAAATATGTGCCGTATGGTACCGTAAAAGAATAATGCCATCCCGTCACTTCCCGTGGGTGTCGTAAGAGGCGACTAAGGGACTCACCAGAGAATGGGCAGCAGCGTTCTCTGTGAAACGCAACACCATACACTGCGATCGCCAACCCGTCTGCCAAGCGTAGCGATTATGGCAACCCCTTCCCTCCTTTGGGGAAGGCCTATGTCCAACAGTGGACGTCTTTCGGCTGTTCTGACATCTGGTTTGACTGGAAGCCGACCCCAATATAATTTTGAAAAGGCTAGGCAGATGATGATGATGAATAAATATTTTTATTTATTTAACTTACACACACAGGATGACCTCAATACAATAGTGGTTTGCACACACGCAATAAATTAAAAAAATAATTACACCTATTACTTAAAAATCTAAAGTTAAAAAATAAAAAGCAACACTAAACTCTTTTAAAATCATAATCTATATAATATGTCTTTACCTATGAAATTGCCGTTTTGTATGAAAAAATTTTAACGAATTTTTTTCATGTATTTTTTATTTGTATTAATCGAAGTAATCACCCATGCAATCAATGCATCTTTGCCAACGCAGTGGCAGTTTATTGATGTCCTTCTTAAAGAAATCAGCTGGACGGGAGGCAACAAATTCTTCAAAGGCATTTTGTACTGCCTCTCGGGTATTGAATTTTTTTCCCGCCAAGAAGTTATCCAAATTCTGGAAGAAATAGTAGTCTGTAGGCGCACAGTCTGGTGAGTAGGGCGGATGACGGAGAGCTTCCAACCTCAGTTCTTGCAACTTGGAGACCGTCTGCTGTGCAGTATGAGGTCGCGCGTTGTCGTGCAGGAGCAGCGGAGGCGAGCGATTGACCAATGCTGGTTGGAGATGTGCCAGCTTCTCCATCATTGTGTTCAGTTCTTTACAGTACACATCTGCAGTAATGCTCACCCCTTTTGGTAAGAAGCTGTGATGAATCACACTGGCGCTAGACCAGCAAACAGTGACCATCACTTTTCTAGGGGTAAGTTTTCGTTTAGGGCATTGTTTAGGTGCTGAACCAGGATCCAACCAACTTGCTGAGCGCTTGCGGTTATCAAACAGAATCCATTTTTCATCGCAGGTAACAATGCGGTTCAAAATTCCTTCATTAGTGTGTCTGTTGAGCAGTGCAAGGCACGTCTCGACGCGTTCTTCGCGCTGGCGATCATTGAGTTCGTGGGGCACCCATTTGTCAAGCTTTTTTACCTTGCCAATTTGACGCAAATGGACCAATATTGTTTTGACGCTAACGTCGAAAGCTGCTGCTAATTCAGCCGTAGATTGTGTATCATCAGCTTCCACAATCGCCTTTAATTCGTCGTTGTCGACCAAAGTCTTCGGACGACCGCGAGGTTCATTTTTCAGGTCGAAATTTCCAGAACGGAAGCGAGCAAACCAATAACAGGTGGTGCGTTGGTTTGTAGTGTTAGCTCCGTAAACGTCGTTGATGTTGCGTGCCGCTTGTGCCGCGTTGCTGCCACGACGGTATTCATATTCCATAATTACTCGAATTTTTAACGTATCCGTGATGACGAAAAAGATTGAAATGCGATGAAAATGTTACACTAATCAATAAACAAATGACTACTTTTGGAAAAAAAAACATGTTTTTAAAATAAAATTAATTTAAAATTAGAATTCTTAGACAAACAAAAATTATTTCGATTTGAAATGGCCAGTACTGCAGAACGGCAATTTCATAGGTAAAGACCTAATATTATATGTACAATATCATCATATCATAATCTATAATGTGTAATGTGTAACTTGTACAGGATAGCGTGGTGGGGCCCGTCCGGAGTGCGCGTGGGCGGGCGCACAGGAGACCGCGTGGCCGCGCTGTGCGGCCGCGCGCCCCGGGACGCCGCCCACGCGCGGCTGCTACTCAACAGTGCTCACGTACACACGGTAAGATACCACGCACAGGAGACCGCGTGGCCGCGCTGTGCGGCCGCGCGCCCCGGGACGCCGCCCACGCGCGGCTGCTACTCAACAGTGCTCACGCACACACGGTAAGATACCACGCACAGGAGACCGCGTGGCCGCGCTGTGCGGCCGCGCGCCCCGGCACGCCGCCCACGCGCGGCTGCTACTCAACAGTGCTCACGCACACACGGTAAGATACCACGCACAGGAGACCGCGTGGCCGCGCTGTGCGGCCGCGCGCCCCGGGACGCCGCCCACGCGCGGCTGCTACTCAACAGTGCTCACGCACACACGGTAAGATACCACGCACAGGAGACCGCGTGGCCGCGCTGTGCGGCCGCGCGCCCCGGGACGCCGCCCACGCGCGGCTGCTACTCAACAGTGCTCACGTACACACGGTAAGATACCACGCACAGGAGACCGCGTGGCCGCGCTGTGCGGCCGCGCGCCCCGGGACGCCGCCCACGCGCGGCTGCTACTCAACAGTGCTCACGTACACACGGTAAGATACCACGCACAGGAGACCGCGTGGCCGCGCTGTGCGGCCGCGCGCCCCGGCACGCCGCCCACGCGCGGCTGCTACTCAACAGTGCTCACGCACACACGGTAAGATACCACGCACAGGAGACCGCGTGGCCGCGCTGTGCGGCCGCGCGCCCCGGGACGCCGCCCACGCGCGGCTGCTACTCAACAGTGCTCACGCACACACGGTAAGATACCACGCACAGGAGACCGCGTGGCCGCGCTGTGCGGCCGCGCGCCCCGGGACGCCGCCCACGCGCGGCTGCTACTCAACAGTGCTCACGCACACACGGTAAGATACCACGCACAGGAGACCGCGTGGCCGCGCTGTGCGGCCGCGCGCCCCGGGACGCCGCCCACGCGCGGCTGCTACTCAACAGTGCTCACGCACACACGGTAAGATACCACGCACAGGAGACCGCGTGGCCGCGCTGTGCGGCCGCGCGCCCCGGGACGCCGCCCACGCGCGGCTGCTACTCAACAGTGCTCACGCACACACGGTAAGATACCACGCACAGGAGACCGCGTGGCCGCGCTGTGCGGCCGCGCGCCCCGGGACGCCGCCCACGCGCGGCTGCTACTCAACAGTGCTCACGCACACACGGTAAGATACCACGCACAGGAGACCGCGTGGCCGCGCTGTGCGGCCGCGCGCCCCGGGACGCCGCCCACGCGCGGCTGCTACTCAACAGTGCTCACGCACACACGGTAAGATACCACGCACAGGAGACCGCGTGGCCGCGCTGTGCGGCCGCGCGCCCCGGGACGCCGCCCACGCGCGGCTGCTACTCAACAGTGCTCACGCACACACGGTAAGATACCACGCACAGGAGACCGCGTGGCCGCGCTGTGCGGCCGCGCGCCCCGGGACGCCGCCCACGCGCGGCTGCTACTCAACAGTGCTCACGCACACACGGTAAGATACCACGCACAGGAGACCGCGTGGCCGCGCTGTGCGGCCGCGCGCCCCGGGACGCCGCCCACGCGCGGCTGCTACTCAACAGTGCTCACGCACACACGGTAAGATACCACGCACAGGAGACCGCGTGGCCGCGCTGTGCGGCCGCGCGCCCCGGGACGCCGCCCACGCGCGGCTGCTACTCAACAGTGCTCACGCACACACGGTAAGATACCACGCACAGGAGACCGCGTGGCCGCGCTGTGCGGCCGCGCGCCCCGGGACGCCGCCCACGCGCGGCTGCTACTCAACAGTGCTCACGCACACACGGTAAGATACCACGCACAGGAGACCGCGTGGCCGCGCTGTGCGGCCGCGCGCCCCGGGACGCCGCCCACGCGCGGCTGCTACTCAACAGTGCTCACGCACACACGGTAAGATACCACGCACAGGAGACCGCGTGGCCGCGCTGTGCGGCCGCGCGCCCCGGGACGCCGCCCACGCGCGGCTGCTACTCAACAGTGCTCACGCACACACGGTAAGATACCACGCACAGGAGACCGCGTGGCCGCGCTGTGCGGCCGCGCGCCCCGGGACGCCGCCCACGCGCGGCTGCTACTCAACAGTGCTCACGCACACACGGTAAGATACCACGCACAGGAGACCGCGTGGCCGCGCTGTGCGGCCGCGCGCCCCGGGACGCCGCCCACGCGCGGCTGCTACTCAACAGTGCTCACGCACACACGGTAAGATACCACGCACAGGAGACCGCGTGGCCGCGCTGTGCGGCCGCGCGCCCCGGGACGCCGCCCACGCGCGGCTGCTACTCAACAGTGCTCACGCACACACGGTAAGATACCACGCACAGGAGACCGCGTGGCCGCGCTGTGCGGCCGCGCGCCCCGGGACGCCGCCCACGCGCGGCTGCTACTCAACAGTGCTCACGCACACACGGTAAGATACCACGCACAGGAGACCGCGTGGCCGCGCTGTGCGGCCGCGCGCCCCGGGACGCCGCCCACGCGCGGCTGCTACTCAACAGTGCTCACGCACACACGGTAAGATACCACGCACAGGAGACCGCGTGGCCGCGCTGTGCGGCCGCGCGCCCCGGGACGCCGCCCACGCGCGGCTGCTACTCAACAGTGCTCACGCACACACGGTAAGATACCACGCACAGGAGACCGCGTGGCCGCGCTGTGCGGCCGCGCGCCCCGGGACGCCGCCCACGCGCGGCTGCTACTCAACAGTGCTCACGCACACACGGTAAGATACCACGCACAGGAGACCGCGTGGCCGCGCTGTGCGGCCGCGCGCCCCGGGACGCCGCCCACGCGCGGCTGCTACTCAACAGTGCTCACGCACACACGGTAAGATACCACGCACAGGAGACCGCGTGGCCGCGCTGTGCGGCCGCGCGCCCCGGGACGCCGCCCACGCGCGGCTGCTACTCAACAGTGCTCACGCACACACGGTAAGATACCACGCACAGGAGACCGCGTGGCCGCGCTGTGCGGCCGCGCGCCCCGGGACGCCGCCCACGCGCGGCTGCTACTCAACAGTGCTCACGCACACACGGTAAGATACCACGCACAGGAGACCGCGTGGCCGCGCTGTGCGGCCGCGCGCCCCGGGACGCCGCCCACGCGCGGCTGCTACTCAACAGTGCTCACGCACACACGGTAAGATACCACGCACAGGAGACCGCGTGGCCGCGCTGTGCGGCCGCGCGCCCCGGGACGCCGCCCACGCGCGGCTGCTACTCAACAGTGCTCACGCACACACGGTAAGATACCACGCACAGGAGACCGCGTGGCCGCGCTGTGCGGCCGCGCGCCCCGGGACGCCGCCCACGCGCGGCTGCTACTCAACAGTGCTCACGCACACACGGTAAGATACCACGCACAGGAGACCGCGTGGCCGCGCTGTGCGGCCGCGCGCCCCGGGACGCCGCCCACGCGCGGCTGCTACTCAACAGTGCTCACGCACACACGGTAAGATACCACGCACAGGAGACCGCGTGGCCGCGCTGTGCGGCCGCGCGCCCCGGGACGCCGCCCACGCGCGGCTGCTACTCAACAGTGCTCACGCACACACGGTAAGATACCACGCACAGGAGACCGCGTGGCCGCGCTGTGCGGCCGCGCGCCCCGGGACGCCGCCCACGCGCGGCTGCTACTCAACAGTGCTCACGCACACACGGTAAGATACCACGCACAGGAGACCGCGTGGCCGCGCTGTGCGGCCGCGCGCCCCGGGACGCCGCCCACGCGCGGCTGCTACTCAACAGTGCTCACGCACACACGGTAAGATACCACGCACAGGAGACCGCGTGGCCGCGCTGTGCGGCCGCGCGCCCCGGGACGCCGCCCACGCGCGGCTGCTACTCAACAGTGCTCACGCACACACGGTAAGATACCACGCACAGGAGACCGCGTGGCCGCGCTGTGCGGCCGCGCGCCCCGGGACGCCGCCCACGCGCGGCTGCTACTCAACAGTGCTCACGCACACACGGTAAGATACCACGCACAGGAGACCGCGTGGCCGCGCTGTGCGGCCGCGCGCCCCGGGACGCCGCCCACGCGCGGCTGCTACTCAACAGTGCTCACGCACACACGGTAAGATACCACGCACAGGAGACCGCGTGGCCGCGCTGTGCGGCCGCGCGCCCCGGGACGCCGCCCACGCGCGGCTGCTACTCAACAGTGCTCACGCACACACGGTAAGATACCACGCACAGGAGACCGCGTGGCCGCGCTGTGCGGCCGCGCGCCCCGGGACGCCGCCCACGCGCGGCTGCTACTCAACAGTGCTCACGCACACACGGTAAGATACCACGCACAGGAGACCGCGTGGCCGCGCTGTGCGGCCGCGCGCCCCGGGACGCCGCCCACGCGCGGCTGCTACTCAACAGTGCTCACGCACACACGGTAAGATACCACGCACAGGAGACCGCGTGGCCGCGCTGTGCGGCCGCGCGCCCCGGGACGCCGCCCACGCGCGGCTGCTACTCAACAGTGCTCACGCACACACGGTAAGATACCACGCACAGGAGACCGCGTGGCCGCGCTGTGCGGCCGCGCGCCCCGGGACGCCGCCCACGCGCGGCTGCTACTCAACAGTGCTCACGCACACACGGTAAGATACCACGCACAGGAGACCGCGTGGCCGCGCTGTGCGGCCGCGCGCCCCGGGACGCCGCCCACGCGCGGCTGCTACTCAACAGTGCTCACGCACACACGGTAAGATACCACGCACAGGAGACCGCGTGGCCGCGCTGTGCGGCCGCGCGCCCCGGGACGCCGCCCACGCGCGGCTGCTACTCAACAGTGCTCACGCACACACGGTAAGATACCACGCACAGGAGACCGCGTGGCCGCGCTGTGCGGCCGCGCGCCCCGGGACGCCGCCCACGCGCGGCTGCTACTCAACAGTGCTCACGCACACACGGTAAGATACCACGCACAGGAGACC
The DNA here is from genome assembly GCA_950371165.1 of Lacanobia oleracea. Lineage (NCBI taxonomy): Eukaryota > Metazoa > Arthropoda > Insecta > Lepidoptera > Noctuidae > Lacanobia > Lacanobia oleracea. The sequence goes on along the minus strand of OX493411.1, from coordinate 11,525,347 downwards.
GCGTGGCCGCGCTGTGCGGCCGCGCGCCCCGGGACGCCGCCCACGCGCGGCTGCTACTCAACAGTGCTCACGCACACACGGTAAGATACCACGCACAGGAGACCGCGTGGCCGCGCTGTGCGGCCGCGCGCCCCGGGACGCCGCCCACGCGCGGCTGCTACTCAACAGTGCTCACGCACACACGGTAAGATACCACGCACAGGAGACCGCGTGGCCGCGCTGTGCGGCCGCGCGCCCCGGGACGCCGCCCACGCGCGGCTGCTACTCAACAGTGCTCACGCACACACGGTAAGATACCACGCACAGGAGACCGCGTGGCCGCGCTGTGCGGCCGCGCGCCCCGGGACGCCGCCCACGCGCGGCTGCTACTCAACAGTGCTCACGCACACACGGTAAGATACCACGCACAGGAGACCGCGTGGCCGCGCTGTGCGGCCGCGCGCCCCGGGACGCCGCCCACGCGCGGCTGCTACTCAACAGTGCTCACGCACACACGGTAAGATACCACGCACAGGAGACCGCGTGGCCGCGCTGTGCGGCCGCGCGCCCCGGGACGCCGCCCACGCGCGGCTGCTACTCAACAGTGCTCACGCACACACGGTAAGATACCACGCACAGGAGACCGCGTGGCCGCGCTGTGCGGCCGCGCGCCCCGGGACGCCGCCCACGCGCGGCTGCTACTCAACAGTGCTCACGCACACACGGTAAGATACCACGCACAGGAGACCGCGTGGCCGCGCTGTGCGGCCGCGCGCCCCGGGACGCCGCCCACGCGCGGCTGCTACTCAACAGTGCTCACGCACACACGGTAAGATACCACGCACAGGAGACCGCGTGGCCGCGCTGTGCGGCCGCGCGCCCCGGGACGCCGCCCACGCGCGGCTGCTACTCAACAGTGCTCACGCACACACGGTAAGATACCACGCACAGGAGACCGCGTGGCCGCGCTGTGCGGCCGCGCGCCCCGGGACGCCGCCCACGCGCGGCTGCTACTCAACAGTGCTCACGCACACACGGTAAGATACCACGCACAGGAGACCGCGTGGCCGCGCTGTGCGGCCGCGCGCCCCGGGACGCCGCCCACGCGCGGCTGCTACTCAACAGTGCTCACGCACACACGGTAAGATACCACGCACAGGAGACCGCGTGGCCGCGCTGTGCGGCCGCGCGCCCCGGGACGCCGCCCACGCGCGGCTGCTACTCAACAGTGCTCACGCACACACGGTAAGATACCACGCACAGGAGACCGCGTGGCCGCGCTGTGCGGCCGCGCGCCCCGGGACGCCGCCCACGCGCGGCTGCTACTCAACAGTGCTCACGCACACACGGTAAGATACCACGCACAGGAGACCGCGTGGCCGCGCTGTGCGGCCGCGCGCCCCGGGACGCCGCCCACGCGCGGCTGCTACTCAACAGTGCTCACGCACACACGGTAAGATACCACGCACAGGAGACCGCGTGGCCGCGCTGTGCGGCCGCGCGCCCCGGGACGCCGCCCACGCGCGGCTGCTACTCAACAGTGCTCACGCACACACGGTAAGATACCACGCACAGGAGACCGCGTGGCCGCGCTGTGCGGCCGCGCGCCCCGGGACGCCGCCCACGCGCGGCTGCTACTCAACAGTGCTCACGCACACACGGTAAGATACCACGCACAGGAGACCGCGTGGCCGCGCTGTGCGGCCGCGCGCCCCGGGACGCCGCCCACGCGCGGCTGCTACTCAACAGTGCTCACGCACACACGGTAAGATACCACATCTTTTCGTCGGCTTCTGCGGGTCTTAAAAGGCCACTTTAGCAGAATCAGAAATCACTGCCGCCGTGTTCGAGTGGTGTAGGCGTTTGCCTCGTGACCCGGTGATCGTGGGTTCGATTCCCACGGGAAGCATACTTTGTAAAGTTGTTTCCAGTTTGGCTAGGACATTGCAGGCTTGAATCACATGATTGTCTGATACAATGACGATTCCGTGCTTCGGAAGGCACGTATAAGCCGGGGGTCCCGACCTATCGTCAAATAAACCATGTCAGAGGCCTTTGAGGCGCTTTAGAATCTCTGACAATAGGATGTCAGAAAGTGGTAGTTTTAGACCTGCAGAAGTGGGGTCTGGTCATGGCAGACCGCGAAGGAGATTTCGAGACAAGCTGGCCTTACAAACTTGAAGGAAGAGGCGCAAACTCTTCACCATTTGAAGGAATGAAAGGAGATCTTTACCCATTGGTGGCGAAAAGTGGGACTCGATGGTTTAAATTCACAATTGCATCCGGTAGACGGCGCTGCAATCGGGTTGTAGATTATATTTATTTGTTCTAACGAAAATCCAATATTCCAGCAGGACAACATCTGTCTCAGAGTATGAAACATTTTTAAATAGCTTTTGCCCAACGTGCAATCGTACATGCATTTCCCATTTATTCCCGTTCCCGTAGAAATATCGGGAAATCTTTTCTTAACGCTCCCTTACGGAGAGTAGGGTACCTAAATGCCAAACTTTAGCTTCCTACAACCAGTACCTTCGGCGATCAGACAGTAACAGAAGAATGTATATATAACTAGGTTTATTTCGGGTCAATAAATAGCCTATGACACTCGCAAATAACGGGGCTTTCTATTGGTAAAAGAATTTTCAAAATCAGTTCAGTAAATCCAGAGACGGTACCCCTACCAACTCACATCATGCATGTGGAATGTAATAACTTTACCTCTTTATAATAAAAAAAAAAATCAAACAAATATAACCGACCTAGTTTTTTAATATTGGAACGAAGTTCCTTATCGCGCGTTGTGAAAGGGGGCTAGACGGAAAAAAATCTTACGAAAAGTTGTCACGACACTTTTTGCTATAGTAAGCTATTGTAAGCTGTGCGAATGGAATGGAATGGAATGGAGTGGAATGGAGTGGAATGGAATGGAATGGAGTGGAATGGAATGGAGTGGAATGGAATGGAATGGAATGGAATAGAATTTCTCATCTCAATAGGGACTGATTGAGATGAGAAACAGTGGGTCATTAGTTGCCAACGATACGATACCATCTTAGGGAAAGGGATAAAGTCGTAAAACACAATTATGTTTCTAGTTTTATTACAATTCGCGCGTTGAGAAAGGGGGCTAGACGGAAAAAATTAAGAAAGAAAGTTGTAACGACACATTAAGACCAAAAGTTGTAACGACACTTTTTGCTTTAGTTGTAAGCCAAGCGGCGTAGGAACTTCGTTCCATCCGGGTGTCCCTTGACACCTCTCAAGCTTTTTTTCACTTTTTAGTGGTCTATGCAGAAATTGAAATAAGCAAAATAGGGAATATGCATGCGATTTTTTAATTTGCAAAATGAAATACTTATTAGCTCTAGTAAACAATCATTAAATTATTTTTTAAATACCTTCATCAGCGATGAAGTTATAAAGCTTCAAAGATTACAATTAGAAAGAGAAGTCCGATGTAAACTTTGACGTCATCGTCTATGACGCCTATACAGCTGCCATAGAAAACAGCGTTTTCGCGAGAGGGACAGAGATATTTGTTTAAAATAATTATATCTCCTTCGGTTTTCGAGTAATTTTGATTCTATTTTCACTGTTAGTATTATATTTTTGTATATTTTTAGATAAACTGTATCTATACTAATATATAAAGCTGAAGAGTTTGTTTGTTTGTTTACTTGAACGCGCTAATCTCAGGAACTACCGGTCCGATTTGAAAAATTCTTTCAGTGTTAGATAGCCCATTTATTGAGGAAGGCTGTAGGCTATATATCATCATGCTAAGGCCGAAAGGTACGGAGCAGTAACGAACATTGTGACGCAGACGAAGTTGCGCGGGTCAACTAGTAGATGATAAATATGTTTTTCATGCATTTTCCCTATTGCTCATTAAATAAAAACTACTGAACCAAACTGAATTATTTTTTATAGGACCCAATGGCAATTACGCTGCATCAAACTAATAAGAATCACATACATAAAATAAAATACCCGTCGAAATGAGAACCTCTTCCTTTTTTGGAAGTCTGTTAATTAGTATAGTTTGAGTAGCATAGATAAAATAATATATAGAACTAATTTAATTCTTCCCAGGTGGACATCTTATTCCACCGCGTGCCGCTAGGCAAGATCTACGTGATAACCAAGCGCGATCAAGAGTCACTGGGCCTGAAGCTGGACGGCGAGTGTAACATAACAGGCGTAGCGCCGCACAGCGCCTGCGCCCGGGCGGGCGTGCCGCCCCCGGGCGCCTGGGCGCTCACCGAGATCAATAACAGGCCTATTAATCTCTTGAAGGTAAGTTGCTCTCATTATACTGTAGAATAGGGTGTAAAGTCCCGCAAACCTCCATTGGAAAGGAAGGATCGTCCGACCAGACTGGTGTTGTGTCTATTGGGCAACTGACTGATTTGTTGTATATGCCGGAGGTAAGATCTACGTGATAACCGAGCGCGACCAAGAGTCCCGGGCGCAATAATAGGCATGTTGATCTGCTGAAGTTATGTCACTCTTGTCATATTGTAGAAGAACAGGCTGTAAAATCCCGCAAACCTCCATTGATAAGGGAGGATCCTTCGAAGGTATGTTGCTAAAGCCCAATTGCCCTATAAACTTTAATTAGTTAGTTACTACCACAAGTTTCAATCCTTTCTAATATTATAAATGCGAAAAAACTCTTGTCTGTCGAGCTTTCACGCTAAAACTATTCGATCGATTTAAATGAAATTTGATACAGAGATATTTCAGAGCCTGAGAAAGCACACAGGCTACTTTTTATCCCGGGAGTATGCTTCGCCCACGTGTTCCCAAGGGAAGCCGCTGTCAGAAGCTAGTAACAAATATTTCATACCCCCGCGTTAGCAAAATACTCCGGTAGGTGACTTATTATGGTAGGGAAGACTGTGGAAGATCGACCTTCACCCACGTGATGACTCTGATGACCAGTTGAGAATTAATTTTTTATCACAAATCAGAATAAATAGAATTAGATGAACGAAAAATTAAAAACCGGCCAAGTGCGAGTCGAAGTCGCACAGGAAGGGTTCCGTACCATAAACCTTAATTTTTTTTATTTCTTGTTATAGTGACAATAAATATACACAAATAAACTGTGAAATTTTCAACTTTCTACCTATTACGGTTCTTGTGGTACAGCCCGCTGACTGACAGACAGACGGACGGACAGCGGAGGCTTGGTAATAGGTTTCCGTTGGTTAGCCTTTAGGTGGTATGAGCTTTAAACCTTCGTACAAACTTTCAAGCAGGACATAAGTCTAAAAAGTAAAACGAAAACATTTTCGAAATTTCTTATTTATGAAAGATAACCTGCCTGATAAGTCTGTTTCCTGATAGCTACAACCTGGGAATGTTTAAGTCAAGAGTGAATAGGTAACTTCTAGCCAAGCGTGCTCCACTTCGACCATATCATCGCTTACGAGGTGAGATAGTGGTCAAACGCGTGCCTAACATCAGCTGAATACCAGTGTTTTACGTGGAGCGGCTGCCTACCAGACCTCCACAACCCATTAACTGGGTAACACGCTACATCTTGACAAGACGAGTCAGATTTACTGGCTTCTGAAGATCCGTAACGACTGCCAAAGTTCTACAAATGACAGCCGGGACCAACAGCTTAACGTGCTTTCCGAGGCACGGAGGAAACTCGGTATGTTAAGATGGTCACCCATCCACAGACCAACCTTGGCAAGCGTTGCTTGACCTTCAAGATCGACCCGTGCGGCTGTTATTATTTAGCCACGAGCTCCTCAGCGTTTTCATTTATTGTTAACTTTAAATAAGACAAGATACGTGTCTAATATTTTTGGAAATCTATCTGACGCTCTTATTAGATTTTAGTTAACTACCCTAAATATAGGAAAAAAAAAATATTCGGGTCCAAAAAACCGCGACAGATCCTGACTATGAGACTTAACAATATTTTTTGTTTCCAGGGAGGTGAAGATGACATGAACAGGCTAAGCAAGCATGGTACTGAGGTATCTATTTTAATACAGCCGTCGGCGTTCGTGAAGAAACTGCGCTCGTCACTCAAAGGAAACAAAACCTTGTTGGGCTTGAGATAAGACTTGTTTTTGTTTTCGGTTTTATGTGGATATACGCTGTAATATGGTAATAAATTAGAAGCTGGAACGTATATGGCATTTGAAGGAAGACAGTTGGGTTTTAGTCAGTCAAGAGTTTAACTCCTTTTTTTTTAGGATGGGAAATCATCAAATGACTCCTCCCGCTTTAGGTGAAGCAGGAGGGAGTGTCAGACTCTTACTGACTAAATTCCATCCGTGTTCCTCCTAGTGCCTGCTGCGTTCCAGGGTACGGTGCCTCTTGGGAACAGATTCCGCAGCCCCAGCAGGCACTTGCCCTAGCGGGCTCCGTCTTCTGTGCTGACAGTTCATTGAGGCGCGCCGCCGACCCGGGCCTGGTTCTGATCAAACGGCGAGCCATCCACTGCTCTACGTCCGCAGGCCCGCGCAGTAGGCGGCCGGGAATCGTCCTGCGACTCCTGACGCTTGGGAAGAGTTTGACTCCTAGTCTCCAATTTACAAAAATTAATGTAGCTATATAAAATTCTCCCCTTACTGACTGATTGACAGACAACGTACAGCCGAAACTACTGCTCGTAGAATGTTGAAATTTGGCGTGTGGGTTCCTTGAGGAGTGTAGGGGAGCACTAAGAGAGGATTTCTCGTAATTCCTACAGGAACAGGTACCCGTCCTGTTAGCCTGAAGATCGAACGAGTATCATGTTGATGAAATTTTGAAATAACGTAATATCGCGTATATCCTATTCTGTATTTACCGGTTTTTATAAGCTGGTTCGTGTATTAAAAACCCGGTATCTAATTTTGTATAAAAATCCCTCCTTTTGCTAAACGCAATGGGGTAAAATGGTAGCTCGAATTTAGAGGCTTTTCAATTAAACTCGAAAATGTATTTACAAAAACGTTTTATAAATATTATGTATTTAAGGATCTTAGCGAGGCCTGAAGATGTTGCCTACTTTTTGGGCAAAATGGCCTAATTTTGAACTAAAGAGATAACTAAGACAGCTAAATAACTCATTTGTGTGCAAACTTAATGCTATACAGCAGGGGTGGCCAACTTAATAGACCCAAGATCGACTTTTTACTGACGAAACACTGTGCAATCTACTAATTTCATAGGTAGGTACTTCTTAAAATTACAAATGTAACAGTGGGTAAAGTACAGTATACAATATTATGTAATATTTTTCATTTTATTAACATAAACAATTTAGTATTTACATTGTTGTGCAGTCTGTTATATTTTTTGCCTTGCCGCTATCGACCGGTTGTCTATTCCTGCTATACAGGCTTCTTCTGGGTAAGCTCGCTCCATCGTAGACTTAGTCTGTCACCTCTGACCTAGACTAGAATCAAGAGCAAGCCCATCTAAAGAAAAAAGAAAGCTCGGGACTCCTTTTTCGGTCTGCAGGGTTTAGAGGAACCTAAAATGAATGGCATAACGGGAGATAGCATTCAAACCTTCTACGTCGGATGCCCCAAAGTTCTCTGTCCCTTATATTCTTCTACTTGGCTAGGCAAGCAATTAAACGAGACTGTATGTATTACTTTGGCTACATTTGACCAGCTATTATGAATAATATCCAGAGAAAGTTATTAATTTATCACATTGTCTACTCAATTTAGTCATGAAACAGGTAATCTACATAGATAGAAAATTTTACACGGTTTTATACATTTATTTTCTCAAAGATTTTACAATCGCTTGTAGAGGAAATACAATATTTTAACTTAACCTCTTGGCTCATCAATGCCCCACCGTTGTATGGCAAATGGAACCTTTTGGTTCCACCGTTGGCTCCACCGGTTAAAATTAAATGAAGCCGATTGGATTGAAAATTGTACAAAAAGAAAACATTCCTTTATTTTTGAAAAGAAAGAAAACTGCATGCAAGGATTTAAGAAAATTTGCTTGCCACACCCGGGAATCGAACTGACTAAAATCTATAGAAATTACACCCTGTACTTTTACTGCATCGATCGTTAGGGCCAATTATAAAGATAAAATCTTTCTAACAAACTTGATAAATTAAATGAAAGGAAAACTACGTAATCACGATGACTGATACATATACAGGGCTATTTGTAAAACACCAGCAACCTCTTAGGCAGTGAAAGTACACATGATTTTAAGCAACTTTTACTTTGTGAAAACCCCGAAATCTCGAGAAAAAATCAGCTGTTTCATACATTTTCATTGGCTAATTATTGCATTTTGTATGAAACAGCTGATATTTTTCTATGTAGTTGGAAACAGTCTAGATTTACACTAGCGTTATGAAAAATTAAAATAGAATTATTCTATTCTATTTCAATGTTTTGGCTGTCTGCTTACCTCTTTAGCTGACTGTACTGTATAAAGGGATCAATTTTATTGTATAAACAAATAATAAAAACACTTAGTTTTGTAGTATTTGTCTCGAAAACACAGTTTTTAGAATATTTACATTTTACACTTTAAATTAAGCTATATACAGATTTTGATAAAAGTTTTTCCAGTTATTTATAGTGAGTGTTATTCTATTAATATTGCTTTATTTTTTTTTTTCAAAACTCGTGTAAGGTTCGTGTTTCATTCTTGTCATTTTTAATATTTTTTTATTCTTACAGACTTATTCATTAATTAAATAACCATATAGGAACAGCGAGTCTAAGAAGTCCACTTTAACACAATCAGAAAGCACATCGCGCTACCCGTCATTGTCAAATTTTCCCAATCAACCTTGAACCTAATACGTTAGCGATAGAGATATAAATGAAATTTGACAGGTTGTGTGGTTAATATTATGATTCTATTAAAGTAACTTTTTTGACCCGCAGTACCAACTTTGTGTTGTGTCAGTCGTCGGATAGTCGGATTTCTATCAGTTGGCCTTTACACTTGGTGAAGACCACACGCTTTCAATCAACATGAAAGTGTCTAAAGTGGTTCATACTCTTTTAAATTAATGTAATTAATTTTAAAAAATTGAATTTTGTTTGTATTCGGAAAAGCGATGATTGCTGATGGACATTACGAAGTTGTTGTACTGTACCTACTTAGTTTATGCTGAAACTTAACAAATGGTTATAATGTTTTAAATGAATAAGGCTGTCAGATAATGTTAATATTGTTTTTATTATTATCAGTTATTCTACAATAGATATAACTATTCCATGATATTATTTTATGAAAAATATATTTTAAAAGGATGCTTTTAATTTCGCAGCTCATATTTTTTAATTTATATTTACGGCACATTTTCAGAGTTATTTTTAATTTATTAAGTACCTAGCTATTTTTTGAAGTATGTTGTAAAAAGCTGTAGTATTCCTCAAATTCAGGAGTCGATTCAAAAAAGATTGAGTTGTCTTCTGTATAGATATTCAAATTTTCGACATGAGTTTTTTTCTTTTCAAACCGTATTTTTTGTATGGAATTTTATTTTAAGTATAAATTGTGTAAATTATGTAAAATAATAAATTCGAAGACTGCCTATCTTAATAGTGAAGGCAAAAATAAATAAATTAAAGCAATCATTATTGTGATATATGTATATATTATTAAAATTAGATTTTATACAATCTTTTTATACAGATATCTAGCATTTCTATGCCGATGGATGGTGTCATGTCTTATTCAAATTCATAGGCAATCTATAAGACGGTTAAAAATACCTACTGTAGAGATAATAATCTTTTATCCGGACCTCATTACAAAAATTTCAAGCAACGTTCGTATTTGCATCTGCAGATTGCAGACGCAATGTATAAAAAAATTGTTTTTTTTTTTGTTTTTTTTTTAGACCAATTGCGAATTAGCTGGGAATACGAACGTTGCTTATAAATTAGTAGAATTGGTCCAGTGATAAGCTTTTTTTTGTCTACATTTTAGTGAGTGTCATTTTTGGAATCGCCTCATATTGCATGTATGTTCCTCCTATTCTCTAGCAAATGTAAAGAAAAAAATCAACTTGATTTACCTCAGGGTAATATTGAAAATTCACTTAAGGCGAATCCAATGATACCTCGTTTGTTGACCAATCCTTGCCAATGAGTTAAATGTAGCAAGGTTTATATTGCGAATACAATCCAGGTTTAATTCGATTTGCAATTTTTAAAATATTTATCATCCCTGTTATATCTATCAACCATATCCTGCTAGAAATAAATGTTATACCTTTTAATATTAAAGAAATAATGTATGTAGTTGCAATTCGAGCACTAAGCTAATTAAAACTTATTTCGCACAATTAATGTAATTTTTGCCAAAAAAAATTTTTTTCATTTCGGTCCCCCTAAGGCCACTTCCTGATTGAGTTGTGGAATTGTTCGAAGGAATTACTGCGGCGCTGGAACGCGGCGGGCTTTAGAAGGAACACGGATGGGTTTTAGTCAGTAAGAGTCTGACACTCCCGCTCCGCTCAGAACGGGAGAAATCATTTAATGATTTCCTGTAATAAAAGGGTTTCACTTGCAATACCATAACGAAATATGTTATGGCAAAGTGGCTTATTAGTTTAGAAGTTTGGCCCCTACCGTCATTACATATTTTAGTACCATAAATAAAGGAGCGAAGATATTTCTTGGTAGGGCTTATGGCGCTGGCTTAATGGCCCTGTAATCTTGCGGTGCAACGCATTCGGAACTAAATTTACCATTGCGAGTAGAGTTTATAATTGAATGCATTGGAACCTATAAAAAGTTACATCAATACTATGCGAACTAAGTTAAATTGAGTTAGATTAGTCTTGGATTGCAACTGCGGTCATTTCATGTCACATTCAATACAGTCCATTTAGTTTTAAGATATCAAGTCCTTGAATAATTATTATTAACGCGATCTCTAACGAATCTTGTAAAATTTTATTAATTTATTTATTGGCAAAATTATTTACTTGGTACAGTAGGCCGGACGTCAGTGGTCAACAAAACTAGTATAAGCAGACCTCTTATTCCGCTGAAAGTTTTTAAAAGGCTAGGCCAGTTTAAAGTTGTTACCACTGACGTGCGACTTGTAAAGAGGGCAATTCTCGTGTTTTTAGGGTGCGTACCGAGCTTGTTAAGAACCAATAAAATCGCCTCGCCCTACGCAAGCTATTTTTAACAAAACAAAAACTGGCAAAACACATTTATTTCCGCTACTTTTTGAAGTCGATTGTCGCCGAGCTGAAATTGCGACTGGAATTACGAGAATTGGCCTTCTGTATATATTTTTCCGTGTTAAAAGTACCTAGCTAAAACTAAAATTACTCAATATTTCGTTTGGAGAATTTGAAGAAATAATTTACCTGTATTTGTGATGTTATGTTATATACAGCGTACACATATCTTATAATTGTGATAGACTTAGCTATTGGAAGTCTGTAATACATTTTAAAACAAGGTTTTTAGTTTTATTTTAAACTCTCTAATAATAATTATCCTGAGACACCATAGATTAAATTGTAATAAGTAATAAAGTACAGCTCATTTCAGACTAGGTACCTACGCTATACTATTTTGCTATATAGTACATCATTTCAAGCAAGTCCGCATTATATACTATAGCTAAGTGTGAACGTGTTCTAAATGTACGGTGAGCGATATTGTAGTGCTTTGAACTATATGCTATTACTAGTTGACCCGCGCAACTTCGTCTGCGTCACAATTTTCATTACTGCTGCACTCCTATTGGTCTTAGCGTGATGATATATAGCCTATAGCCTTCCTCGATAAATGGGCTATCTAACACCGAAATAATTTATCAAATTGGACCAGTAGTTCCTGAGATTAGCGCGTTCAAGCAAACAAACAAACTCTTCAGCTTTATATATTAGTACTAGTTGACCCACGCAACTTCGTCTGCTCATGCTCCGCTCCTATTGGTCTTAGCGTGATGATATATAGCCTTCCTCAATAGATGGGCTATCTAATCTAACACAGAATTTTTCAAATCGGACCAGTAGTTCCTGAGATTAGCGCGTTCAAGCAAACAAACTCTTCAGCTTTATATATTAGTATAGATTCGATATTATAGCCTAGTCTGAATTGCGCTTAAGGCCTTCCGATCTTTTGCTAACACATTCACCATACCAGAACGCGCATTTTTAACGACTGGCGCAAACGAGTACACCCGAAGATTGCCGATGGTATGAGGAGTTCGATTCGGTCTCGTCGGGCCAAATTGCGGCGTCAGAAACGTGCAGTCTGCCGTGTCCTTGCTATATAGGTCAATCAAAACTCATTCCGTTTTAATACAAATGTGATTTATACCTTACTTTTAGTAAACTTACCGTCACGCTGTGGTATAATTTTTAGTGCTTTCTGACGTCACTAGCTCCCACTCACGAGTTTTGATGCGTTTTATCTTTGTCATATTTCATTGATTTACAAAAACAAAAAATACGTGTCCATTATTTTTCAATACTCTGTCGGACTAAATAGATTTGCAATTTATTGATGGTGGGAACTAGCCTATTTTCTGTAATGGGTGTAAAAAAAAACAACAGTTCTTTTACAAATCAAAATTGTATTTAGTATTGGAAACAACAAAAAATAAAAAATCAAAGCATTAATGAAAACCTAAAAGTAAATTTTACCCTAACAGCCAAGTCTATTCCCTTTTGTTCCACTGGTTTTGTCAACACTGGTGACAAATGGGAATAATATAATCTATGGATCAGCAGTCCATTGTTCAACGCGTAACAGAATAAATGCAATACATGCTAAGCGGTTATATTGTACTTTTTTTTCTCGGGTACCCTGGAGACCCGGTCCTTTGGCGTACGAGGGGCCGAAGCCGACTCGCAGAGGCCCCGTCAGACATTTCAAATGGAATGGGACACCAACCGACGGTTATCCCTGTATGCACTGTGAAAGTGTACCCAAGGACAATCCCAAAGCTTTTCCTGTATTGTACCATTCGTAAGAACGTTACATTACACAGAAATGCTCCAGAAAATGTTGTAGTCTATACTCACCTTTAGGGGTTTTGGGTTTATTCTGTTACACGTTGTAGAAACGCCACACCAAGGTGAATAGATGCCTTACTTCATGCTCACTATGCTATGCTATCAATGGAACAACTGGGAATACACGAGTATTAAGTGTTAACATATGAAATTGTATTAATAAATCGTATTTTCCTTCTCTAGAGAAAACATAAAAAAGAAAACTAACCAAAAAAGTTACACATATAAACAACAAAAATAAATTAAATCACAAATCCACCATGTAGGTAATAAAAATAAAAATTGTTTAGATACTAAAATAAGAAATCACAAAGCACAATAAAAAGGTAATGTTTAAATACTAACAATAAAAGAAAATAATTATCATAACAGCAATATCTGTGAGCAGCTTTCGACGCAAATTCGGATTAAAAGCCTCGTGCTCTGTCACAAAAGGCAAGGTACCCTGGACTCCATTTGTAGGTATGTTGTTTTGCTTATTTTTGTATTAAATGTGAGTGTTACCAACGAAAACTTTTGTGAAGAAAGAATATTAATTTATTCCGGTGGTATACCTTCGGCACGAGATCGTGCCATGGGGGCGTCAACTGAATGTGACGCATAATGGCATCGCCGTATACCATACCAAATCACGCGGTTTAAACTTCTTTTTAGGGTTCCGTAACTCAAAAGGAAAAACGAAACCCATATAAGATCACTTTATTGTCCGTCCGTCTGTCTGTTAATACCCTTTATCTCGGGAACGCGTGGAGGTATCGAGCTGAAATTAATTTTCTTCATCAGACTTCTAAGTTAATGTCAAAAAAAGATACGGTCGTTTATGCCGCAAAAAACGTATATTTCGACACTCTCTCAAGGAAATCAAAATGTATAGGGTATTTCCCTTCGACATAGAACTATAAAATTTGGAAAATAATACCGTTATTCTACTTGTTTAGGGAAAAGTCTAAAAACTGTACATTTGTAATTAAATCATAAAAAACAATAGTCTTTATCAAAAGTAATTTGTAGTTAGCTACACATTTGTACGGAACCCTCGGTGGGCGAGTCAGAGTCGCACTTGGCCGGTTTTTTTTTTAAAACGCAGTGTTTAATACCCTATGGCCCCCGATCGACCAAAAAACATGGCGACTCCCGATCTTTTTACAATGAAACTATTCAGTTGTTGTTGCGTCACGACGGCTTTTTTTTTTAATACCCACGGCAAACTCCGCGAGGCATGGGATATGTCTCACTATTGTAATTAAGCCACTACCTATAACTGCTTTTCGTCCAAATGAGTCAATCAAAACACGGGTAGAATTGAAAGATGATGACATTCATCATCTGCCTAGCCTTTAGCCCTAGCCGAATACCAGTATTTGAGATACCAGATGATGACATTCGAATCATACATAATACGTACCTATCTAACTAAAATAGTTTAATGAACAAAGTTTGATTATGTCATCATCATCATCATCTGCTCGCCTTTTCCCGACTACATTGGGGTCGGCTTCCAGTCAAACCGGATTCAGCTGAATACCAGTGTTTTACGCGAAGCGGCTGCCTACCAGACCTCCACAACCCATTAACTGGGTAACACCGTACTTCATGGCAAGACTGGAGTCAGATTTACTGGCTTCTGACTATCCGTAACGACTGCCAAAGTTCTACAAATGACAGCCGGGACCAACGGCTTAACGTGCTTTCCGAGGCACGGAGGAAACTCGTTATGGTAAGATGGTCACCCATCCACAGACCAACCTTGGCAAGCGTTGCTTAACCTTGAAGATCGATCTGTGCGGCTGTTATTCTTTAGCCACGAGCTCCTCCACCAAACAAAGTTTGATTATGTACCTACATGTAAATTCCTCTTTGAATAACTCAAATCGAACCACCTCTCGTCTAAAAGTTTTGACGGGTTTAAAAATGCTAGAGGTAAGAAAACCGGCCAAGTGCGAGTCGGACTCGCACACGAAGGGTTCCGTACCATAAACCTTAATTCTTATTATTTATTATTATGTATAGCGGCAATAGAAATACACACTGAAAATTTCAATCGTCTACTATTACGGTTCTTGAGATATAGCCTACTGACAGACAGACGGACGGACAGTGGAGGCTTAGTTAGGGTTCCGTTGGTTACCCTTCGGGTACGGAACTCTAGAAAATGCCGCGATGTTACTTTAAAAGCGGTTTCACGATAAAAGTACAACTCCAAATAAAGACGTTAGTACTGTCAGTTCAATTATCTTCAGTATGAAGTGTGCGTGATTACACTAATGATCTTTGTGAACATGACTGTTCAGAGGACTTGTGTCGGAAAAGCTTTTCGGGCATTTATTACAATTGTCAGGTTTTTCACCAGTGTGTGTACGTATATGAGTACTCAATACGCCCTTTTGATTAAAACTACTCTCACAAGTATCACATTTATAAGGTTTTTCTCCAGTGTGTGTACCAATATGTCTCATCAAATTCAGCTTTTGAATAAAACCTTTCTGACAAATATCACATTTATAAGGTTTTTCTCCATTGTGTGTACGAATATGAGTTTTCAAATTATACTTTTGATTAAAACTTCTCTGACAAATATCACATTTATAAGGTTTTTCTCCAATGTGTGTACGAATATGAGTTTTCAAATTACACTTTTGATTAAAACTTCTCTGACAAATATCACATTTAAAAGGTTTTTCTCCAGTGTGTGTACGAATATGAGTCTTCAAATGACCATTTCGACTAAAACTACTATGACAAATATCACATTTATAAGGTTTTTCTCCAGTGTGTGTACGAATATGAGTTTTCAAATAGCCTGATATACTAAAACTTCTCTGACAAATATCACATTTATAAGGTTTTTCTCCAATGTGTGTACGAATATGAGTTTTCAAATTACACTTTTGATTAAAACTTCTCTGACAAATATCACATTTAAAAGGTTTTTCTCCAGTGTGTGTACGAATATGAGTTTTCAAATCGCCTGATATACTAAAACTTCTCTGACAAATATCACATTTATAAGGTTTTTCTCCAGTGTGTGTACGAATATGAGTCTTCAAATGACCATTTCGACTAAAACTACTATGACAAATATCACATTTATAAGGTTTTTCTCCAGTGTGTGTACGAATATGAGTCTTCAAATTACCATTTCGACTAAAACTACTATGACAAATATCACATTTATAAGGTTTTTCTCCAGTGTGTGTACGAATATGAGTACTCAATACGACCTTTTGATTAAAACTTCTCTGACAAATATCACATTTATAAGGTTTTTCTCCAGTGTGTGTACGAATATGAGTACTCAATACGACCTTTTGATTAAAACTTCTCTGACAAATATCACATTTATAGGGTTTTTCTTCAGTGTGTGTACGAATATGAGTTTTCAAATAACACTTTTGACTAAAACTACTATGACAAATATCACATTTATAAGGTTTTTCTCCAATGTGTGTACGAATATGAGTCTTCAAATTACCATTTTGACTAAAACTACTATGACAAATATCACATTTATAGGGTTTTTCTCCAGTGTGTGTACGAATATGAGTACTCAATGCGAACTTTTGATTAAAACTTCTCTGACAAATATCACATTTAAAAGGTTTTTCTCCAGTGTGTGTACGAATATGAGTTTTCAAATGACCTGATATACTAAAACTTCTCTGACAAATATCACATTTATAAGGATTTTCTCCAGTGTGTGTACGAATGTGAGTTTTCAAACTACCTGATTCACTAAAACTACTTTGACAAATATCACATTTAGATGGTATATCTTTAGCACATACATTATTGTGTGTTAAGCTATGTCTCTTTATATCACTACTGTTAATACCTTTGTAATTACATATCTCACATTTGAATTCATCTTTGTGGACGTTGTTACTCTGAAATGGTGCAGTATTTTCCATACTTTCGATGTCTACATTATTACTAATAGTATCATGAATAACTTTAGGTTTACTTTGAAAAACTGTTTTACTTGAAATAGATTTTTCTGTATTGCTTACAGATTTAAACGTTTTTCTTGAAATAGTTTTTTCTGTATTGCTTACAGATTTGAACGCTTTACCTGCAATTGATTTTTCCGTTTTGCTTACAGATTTAAACGTCTTTTTCTTAGTATTTTCTGTATTCTTTGAATGAGGTTTTCCATTGTTTTTATGCTTGGGAGATATTGAATGTTCGATGATTTCCTTTTGCAGTTCTAGTTTCGGTTTCTTTGCAGCAGGTGCACCTATTGTAATGAAAAAGTGTTAATAATTAAAATAGAATCTTGAATTCTAAGATGTATCAAGTTCTTCGGGACTTAAGCTCAAAGCCGTATACCTAAGGCAAAGTTCAATTCCATTGGAAGAATTTGTTAGAATCTTTTAACAAATGGTGGCTTAGTCAATTTAACCACGGGCTACGTTATATGTTAGTGGAGTAGATAATTTATTTATTTATTAATAAAACTTGATGCACTAGTAAAAATAGTGTACAAAGGCGGACTTAATGCCTTAGGCATTTTCTAACAGTCGACCTTAGGATGGTGCAGAGGCAACATGAGAGGTGCAACTTAAAGGCAAGACAAACGGAGAGGAAAAGAAATACAATCATAAGTACATAGATACACATAAAAAATAATAACGACGTTTATAAAAAAAAAAAACAATTCAATGAATTAACGCTGTGATGATTCTACCAACTTCTTGCGAATGTACTCACGTGACATCACCTTAAAGGACAACCGACTGGTTGCCGTCCTGATAATATGTGCCAATTAAATGTAAAGTGTACCGAGATAGGTACATACCGTAAAGTCGGGTTACTTTGGTTCAAGCGTTTTAGTAAACCGAATTTACTGTAGGTACCTATCTAAGATGAACTAAGATCTTGTATGAGAGCAAGTAGGACCTCTGTTGATCGTGTTGTTACTTAATTCTGTTTGACACGGACAATGCAAGAAGGTAGGTACCTTAACATCTATCTTAATATATATAAATCTCGTGTCACAATGTTTGTCCTCAATGGACTCCTAAACCACTTAACCGATTATAATAAAATTCGCACACCATGTGCAGTTCGATCCAACTTGAGAGATAGGATAGTTTAAATCTCAAATTATAGTAGGTAGGGTAGGTAGGGTAGGTAGGGTAGGTAGGGTAGGTAGGGTAGGTAGGGTAGGTAGGGTAGGTAGGGTAGGTAGGGTAGGTAGGGTAGGTAGGGTAGGTAGGGTAGGTAGGGTAGGTAGGGTAGGTAGGGTAGGTAGGGTAGGTAGGGTAGGTAGGGTAGGTAGGGTAGGTAGGGTAGGTAGGGTAGGTAGGGTAGGTAGGGTAGGTAGGGTAGGTAGGGTAGGTAGGGTAGGTAGGTAGGGTAGGTAGGGTAGGTAGGGTAGGTAGGGTAGGTAGGGTAGGTAGGGTAGGTAGGGTAGGTAGGGTAGGTAGGGTAGGTAGGGTAGGTAGGGTAGGTAGGGTAGGTAGGGTAGGTAGGGTAGGTAGGGTAGGTAGGGTAGGTAGGGTAGGTAGGGTAGGTAGGGTAGGTAGGGTAGTAGCCAGTTGACGGGAGCGAAGCCGCGTGGGTCAGCTAGTACTAATATATAAAGCTGAAGAGTTTGTTTGTTTACCTACTTGAACGCGCTAATCTCAGGAGCTCCTGGTCCGATTTGAAAAATTCTTTCAGTTTTAGATAGCCCATTTATCGAGGAAGGCTATAGGTTATATCATCACGCTGAGACGAATAAGAGCGGAGCAGTAATGAAAATTGTGACGCAGACGAAGTTGCGCGGGTCAACTAGTAAACTAATAAGA
The DNA here is from genome assembly GCA_950371165.1 of Lacanobia oleracea. Taxonomy (NCBI): domain Eukaryota; kingdom Metazoa; phylum Arthropoda; class Insecta; order Lepidoptera; family Noctuidae; genus Lacanobia; species Lacanobia oleracea. The sequence continues at coordinate 11,506,582 of OX493411.1, read as the reverse complement.
GTTCAGAACTTTTATTTAAAGTTAAAGCAATATTGGAGTGAAGGCGCAGTTCCGTTGCTTCCACATTTGAATTTGTGGCTGGTTTCCCACCTAATAAATTAACAGTTAAACCGGCGTTACCCGCTTCCTTGCAAATTCTTCTTAGCAGTTAGCCTACCAGACCTCCACAACCCATTAACTGGGTAACACGGTATTTCCTGACAAGACTGGAGTCAGGTTTACTGGTTTCTGACTATCCGTAACGACTACCAAATATCTACAAATGACAGCCGGGACCAACGGCTTAACGTGCTTTCCGAGGCACGGAGGAAACTCGGTATGTTAAGATGGTCACCCATCCACAGACCAACCTTACATATGTTGACTAATAAAACGTAATTAACCTATAAGGGTTTTTACAAATTGTCACACCCGTTTTATTTCTAATGTTCTTCAGCGTAATGTCATTTGTAGCTTGTGTGCGTTTTGTCTGTCTGGACTAAACATTTTTAAGTACTTCGTTTCTTAATCTATACTAATATACATATATCTAATATACGTATCTCCTACGAATTAATTTCTTCTTACCACCTTTATGCAGATGATCTTCAAATTTACACGCGAACTCCTCTTGGAAATCTGTCCGAGGCTATCTTGTCCCTAAACCGTGATCTGGCCCGTATAAGCGACTGGAGCAAGAACTATGGACTTATGGTAAACCCCATAAAGACTCAGGTTGTGGTGGTGGGCAGTTCTAGGACGATCTCAAAGATTGACTGGACGACTCTTCCCAAAGTTTCTTTTGATAACTCAATTATACCGTTTAGTGAGAAAGTTAAAAATTTGGGGGTTTTTATTGACGTGAACTTTTCTTGGACTGCACAGCTACAGGAAGTTAGTCGCAAGTTATTCGCATCTGCTGCATCCTTAAGAAGACTACGTAATTTTCTGCCGACTGCCACCAGGATTGCGCTTGCACAATCTCTTCTTTTACCCATCCTTGATTATGCTGATGTCAGCTATCTTGATCTCACTGAAGTACAACTTGATAAACTTGAGCGACTTCAAAATTTCTGCATAAGGTTTATATTTGGTTTGCGCAAATATGACCATGTTTCAGAATTCCGTGTTAAACTCAAGTGGTTGCCTATTCGCCTTCGCCGGAATGCCCATATTCTTTCCCTCTTGTACAATGTGCTTTTTCCCCAACCACCCCTCTTTACCTAAAGAAACGTTTCCAGTTTCTTTGTGACTCCCACACAAGATTTCTTAGGTCATCAGATAACTTAAAACTTAAAATGCCAATGCATTCCACAATTTTCTTAGATAAATCTTTTACAGTTCAGGCCGCTCGTTTATGGAATGCTCTGCCTGTCTCAATTAAGCGCGCGCAATCACTGCCTGATTTTAAAAGACTAGTTAAGGAACACTACTTGTCACTATGATATTTGAATTATTAGTATATCCTCTTCCTATATATTAAGTATTTGTGAGTATTTGTAAGTAGTATTTGTGTATATATTTTTGTATATTGTATGATTTTTATAATGTTTCAGTTCATATTTATAACCTACGTATATTTCTCTGTTTAAATTGTTTACTATGTTTACACCAATTGCAGCCCCATGTCATGTCCAGGCTGTCTCTTTCCATTCCAGGTTGCCTGGAAGAGATCGCGGAACGCGATAAGGCCGCCGATTGTATTTTGTTTTAGTTTAAGGTATTCTTTGTTATTTTCTTCTTTGGTGTACAATAAAGCATATATAAATAAAATAAATAAATAAATAAATATAAAGCTAAAGAGTTTGTTTGTTTGTTTGCTACTTGAACGCGCTAATCTCAGGAACTCCGATTTTAAAATTCTTTCAGTATAAGATAGCCCATTTATCGAGGAAGGCTATAGGCATATATCATCACGCTAAGACCAATAGGAGCGGAGCTGTAATGAAAATTGTGACGCAAACGAAGTTGCTCGTGTCAACTAGTACTAATAATATAAAGCTGAAGAGTTTGTTTGTTTTAAAGCGCTAATCTCAGGAACTACTGGTCCGATTTGAAAATTTATTTCTGTGTTAGATAGCCCATTTATCGAAGAAGGCTATAGGCATATATCATCACGCTAAGACCAATAGGAGCGGAGCAGACGTAGTTGCGCGGGTCAACTAGTAAAAAATATAATTACCGAACTTCTGCGCGTACCCGGGCGGCGCGTTATACTTGCGCAGGTCGATGTGCAGCGCGCTCGCGAACTCGCTGCCGTAGAACACCAGCAGCTCCGTGAAGCGAGGGATTATCTTTATTGTGCTGAAACATATCAAACAAAAACAATTTTTAAGCTTAGTACTGGTTCTAAGCTTATCCTACAAAAAATAGTTTGCTTCCTTACTGGGTTTTCTGGTTTGGGAACTGAATTCCCATTGCAGGATTTACCTTTATACTAGAACCCAGATGAACTTGGAGGCTCTTAAGTTTTTTAAATTATTGATGTCTATGTATAGGAAGACGTACTTCTGAGTGGTGTGTGTATCACAACAACATTGAAGTCATTGGAAGATAGTGAAGGGCACATGCAAGTACAAATGATACCGGTAGTACAGCTGGCCCTGGTACTGGTAGGCGAGCAGGTTCTGTTCGCGCCAGTTCCGCGCGCAGTTCACGTAGCGCATCCAGTTGGCGCGCGACCCGTCCGCCGCGTCCACCACGTGCGAGTAGATCTAGTGAGGGGCACATGCAAGTACAAATGATACCGGTAGTACAGCTGGCCCTGGTACTGGTAGGCGAGCAGGTTCTGTTCGCGCCAGTTCCGCGCGCAGTTCACGTAGCGCATCCAGTTGGCGCGCGAGCCGTCCGCCGCGTCCACCACGTGCGAGTAGATCTAGTGAGGGGCACATGCAAGTACAAATGATACCGGTAGTACAGCTGGCCCTGGTACTGGTAGGCGAGCAGGTTCTGTTCGCGCCAGTTCCGCGCGCAGTTCACGTAGCGCATCCAGTTGGCGCGCGAGCCGTCCGCCGCGTCCACCACGTGCGAGTAGATCTAGTGAGGGGCACATGCAAGTACAAATGATACCGGTAGTACAGCTGGCCCTGGTACTGGTAGGCGAGCAGGTTCTGTTCGCGCCAGTTCCGCGCGCAGTTCACGTAGCGCATCCAGTTGGCGCGCGAGCCGTCCGCCGCGTCCACCACGTGCGAGTAGATCTAGTGAGGGGCACATGCAAGTACAAATGATACCGGTAGTACAGCTGGCCCTGGTACTGGTAGGCGAGCAGGTTCTGTTCGCGCCAGTTCCGCGCGCAGTTCACGTAGCGCATCCAGTTGGCGCGCGAGCCGTCCGCCGCGTCCACCACGTGCGAGCGCACGCGTGTGCTGGAGTAGATCTAGGGAGGGATACATTAGATAAAGATAATCCAGGGCCCGATGGCAAAGGAAGGTACAGAAATAAAATTTGTAATTAAAATATAAAACATTCATTACAGGGAATGTGTGAAACAGCATTCCATTACCTGCCAGCAGTACATGGAGTCGACGTGTTGCGTGCGCTCGCCGCAGTACGGACCGAAGCGCACGCCGCGCGGCAGAGTTAGTGTGCTGAACACGCCTACACCTGCGCCTGACGCACACGAATACAGTCATAAAACATTTTATGCCAGCTTGTAACCACAGAATAGTGTTCTGTGATTGTAACTGACCATATTTTGGGCGAAGAATAGAATAGAATACTCTTTATTATGTAGGTACACCATATGTTACAGAAAAAATAGATCAAGAAAACATTACATGGTGACACAATGGGCGGCCTTACACTAAAAGCGATCTTTTCAAGACAACCTTTAAATGTTAACGTTTTATTTTAATAAATCTGTTGTTTGTGCTGATTCGAGTAGTTAAGGTGGTTGCGCCACGGTAGCCCGCGAAATTAAAATTTTCTTACGTTTTTTGCAATTTGCAAGTTAGTATTAGGTTATACATATTATGTTGATTAAAGTATGATTCGCGGGCGTAAGAATTATGTATTTTCAGAATTATAACCATTATAATTAGTAAAAAAAAAACTTTAATTTCGGAAGTCGGTGTTTTGGTTATTGTTTCGTTTTTTGACACCGACTTCCGAAATTAAAGTTTTTTTCTTTCTTCCAAAGTTATTTTGTACCTTGTAGTGTTTTGTTTAGGTTTAGGTTTAAATAGTTTATTCTCATAAAGACACAAAAGCCACTTACATGAGAATACAAGATAATCTAATAAACTTATTCTAAGGTCACCGATACAAAACAATTAAAAAATTTGGCATTACATAATTGGTCACGTATTGGTCATTCTATTTCTTGACTAGCAAGATTACAAAGTTAACAAGGAGTTCCTAAAATGTAATTTGATACTTGGGATTTAAAACCGCTGAAAGAGCGTATATTTTTTATATAAGACGGTAAGTTATTATAAAATTGTGCTCCTTCATAAGTTATGTTTTTTTTGGCATAGTTTGTTCTTGTCCTTGGTAGGACAAGTAAGCTAGGTCGACGAAGACTGCGAGTTTTGGAAGTCGGTTGTATTTTTTGTAAAAAAGTTTTTTATTTTTCACTTTTTAGTGGTACCTAGGTACCTGCGTACCCATTAACAGCGTACCAGCGCAATGTTATGTTAAGAACTGGTGTAAACACTAAAAAAACATGCGATTTCAGCAATCCCGATCCGTTTGCTATCATTTATTGAAGAGTTCCGTTGCCTACCTCCGAAGTTCTTCGTCAGATCTTCACCAAATTGAAACGGGACCAGTCCAGGAAAATATTCTTCCAAACAAAAAAAGAATCATCCAAATCGGCTGACAATTGGCTAAAGTATCGCTGAACAAACATTTTTCATGGGATCTCATCATCAGATCCAAATTTATACCTTCCATCATCAGCTCAGCAACATGAGATGATGATTACCAGACACAAATATCTGAATTGCGTTAGAAGGTTCATGAAAAACATTGTATGTGCCTATAAAATTTGAGGGTTGCCCTCGATTTTCGTGGGATCCCATCATCAGATTCTGACATGGTGACAATGGGACCAATCGAGGAGTATAACCTTTCAGATGAAAGAAAAATTTTCCAAATTGGTTCATAAATGACGGAGTTATGAGGTAACAAACAAAAGAAAAAAAAAATACAACCGAATTGAGAACCTCCTCCTTTTTTTGAAGTCGGTTAATAACTCCATAAGTCGGCATAATCCTAAAATGTCAAGATTTCATGCAATAATCATTCTTTCGGGTTACCTGGCCCTATGGAGTTTTATTGCTGACCCTAATACTGACTTGCAAATTGCAAAAAATGTAAGAAAATTAGAATTTCGCAGGCTACCCTGGCGCATCCACCTTAAAGGATAAGTAGGTGACTTACCTGGTATGATGGAGGGAGCGAGGTGTAGGAACACATGCGGGATAGTAAGCGCGGCGCGGGGTACGTATGCAGGGAACGGGCTCTTGGATGGAACCTGAATATGTGTGCTACAGTTGTGTTTCAATGCCTTCCAGTATGTTATGTAATAGGGGACACGAACAGCAAATAACCTCAGCAAAAGTACAAGCTGCTTCTTCTTTTGATATGGTAGGCGCTAGATAAATGTGAAATAATGGTAATGACCATTATTTACACACATTAATTATATTTCTTAAACTAAAAAAAACTGGCCAAGTGCGAGTCGGACTCACATGCAAAGGGTTCCAAACCGATTTAATTTTTTTAACATGCTATTGTAATACAGTCTGAGACTTCTTAAAGTTTTCTTGTAATCTTTAGGTATAGAACTATTATTTGTAATTTTTCATAAAAATTTTAGGCTCAATAGTTTCGGAGATACGGGGGGGGGGATGGTCATTTTTGGTCTAATTTCTTAAATAAATTTGAAACTGTTTATTTTAAAATGATGAAAAAATATAATTAAAACCCTGGCAATAAACTCTTTCATTTGATATGTCACACGATACAGTTTGAAAAACTTTTTTTTAATGAACTTGTTTTTTAATGATTTTGGGGGTCAAACGAATTTTGGTTAGACCCCCAAAATCAAGTCCCTACCAAAAATATATTTATTAACGTACCGCCACCGTGTTTGAGCCACAGAAATCGAAATGAATACCAAATTTCAACAGAATCGTTCCTGTAGATACGGAGAAAACTGGCTGTGACAGACGGACGATGAGCTCGTGGCTAGATAATAACAGCCGCACGGGTCGATCTTCAATGTTAAGCAACGCTTGCCAAGGTTGGTCTGTGGATGGGTGACCAGTTTCCTCCGTGGCTCGGACAGCACGCTAAGAGAGAGATTTAATTTTCGAGTCTACTTGGAGAGTGGTAAACTGTAAGTATCTATACATATACGAGTAATATAGGTAAACTGTCAGTCGCACGGGTTAATCTTCAAGGTACGGTAAGCTACGCTTGTCGAGGTTGGTCTGTGGATGGGTGACCATTTTAACATACCGAGATTCCAGCATGCCTTGTAATATACCAGTCACACGGATCGATCTTCAAGGTTAAGCAACACTTGCTGAGGTCGGTCTGAGGATGGGTGACCATTTTAACATACATACATAGTGCGACTGATAATACTTAGTAAAGAGCTCCTCATTCAGTACCTACTAAATATCTATTTAAAAATCGATTATTCTTACAACACAAATCGATTCTATGAAACCGGTAAAACTGTGAACCTAATATTATAAAATACATCGTAAGAAGTTTGCCAGGCAGGTTCCTAGGAGAGTTTAAAAAACGGGATATGCGCGTACGAAGTCGTGGGCGTATATACCTATAAATTTGTACGGAACCCTCGGTTTGCGATTCCGACTCGCTCTTGACCGGTTTTTTACTATTGATAGGCATACGTTTGACAACTATCTCACCTGATGGTGAGCGATGATGTGGTCGAAGTTGGAGCACGCTTGCCTAGAAGTAACCTATTCACTCTTGACTTAAAGTCTCCCAGGTTGTAGCTATCAGGCTTTAGCTTTTTGTTGTTATTATAGCGGCAATAGAAATACACACTATGTGAGAATTACAACTGTCTAACTATTATGGTTGCATTTTGGGGAATGTGCGACGGAATTGCATAATTTAATTCCGCCAAGCCCGTTCCATCATCGGACCACAAGACGAACGGCGATGCGCCACCGGTACATGGTGGACATCCCACCCATACGCACAAAACGTTTTGGGAACACATTCATAGTGCGTACAGCTAAGGAGTGGAATTCCCTGCCGGAGTCTGTGTTTCCTGATAGCTACAACCTGGGAGTCTTTAAATCAAGAGTGAATAGGTTATTTCTAGGCAAGCGTGCTCCATCTTCGACCACATCCTCGCTTACCATCAGGTGAGATAGTGGTCAAACGCGTGCCTATAAATAGTAAAAAACAAAAAAAAATGCTGTTCTTGACAGACCCGCTGTCAGACAGACGGACGGACAGCGGAGGCTTGGAGGTACTGTTGGTTAACCTTTCCGGTACGGAACCCTTAAAAGGAGTGAATAAAAATCTTGTTCTACTCTTATATTAGTACCTAAGAAAAACAGCGAATTCCTACCTTATCGTCGGGTATGACCAGCAGTGGACCATGTATGGCGCAGTACTCGTACACAAAGTCGGCGCACTCGTCGCAGACTGACAACACAAAGAGAAAACAAACCTCCATTAGTGAAACAATTAAGTATAGGTAGGTAGGTACTTCCAACTCGTCTCTTGAACATATCGTTATTATAATAATAACATTCGTCTAAATAACAACTAACGCAAAGATCGATCTTCAATGTTAAGCAAACGATGCTGAGGTCAGTCCTTGGATGGGTGACCGTCGATTACTCCGTGCCTTAAAGTACGTTATGCTGTTGATCCCGGCTGTCATTTGTTGATCTTTGGTAATTGTTACCTACCTAAATCTACCTATCACTACAGGGCTAAACTCTCATACCTACCATACATACTCGTACAACGCTTGATAAATGCATGACAACGACCTAACTAGTTTGTGATCCGTTTAAAATGTTTCAGAAATAACAGTAATAAACGAATGTACTTACAGATATATTCATCTAAGTTCGGCTCCTCAGGTTCGTAATAACTAATTCGCGGCTTCTGCCGCAAATTGCGACGGCTCATCTGCAATATAGAAAGATTGTAGGACACTGAGAGAAACACTGATTCAATTCAATTTTATCCATAGAATCACAACGACAGTAAGTACGTTATTGCTGGTAAATTGTAAAGTTCCTGTGCACACTGCACATAAAAGCGTCGTTTGAATAATTTCTTTCAAATCAGCGTAACATAGGCCTTTTCAATTTGGCGCCAAGAACCTCACTTTCGTTAATAATCCCAGAATTCAATTATTTAATCACCCCGCCAGCTTGTCTGTTAGTTATTCGCTTAAATTTTACACTTAATCAAGAAAAAAGTGATTAATTACCTTATTTTCTTTCACTTTTGAACTTGAGTAAAGTCTTACGTGTTGATCGATGTCAGAAAGAGAAAATCTGAGCTTTCCCGCTCTTTCCAAAAAATTGGCGCGATCTTACGCGGTACTGGAAACCATAGAGTAGTTTCAGATTGGATACTTGTCTTTTAGCTTAACTTATAATAAGGTTAGAATTTATTTGTATCATTGAATGCAGTCTAAATATCTTCGATTTAAATAGGCAACTAATTAACTTGAAATAGAAGGTATATAAATATGATCACATGGTGTGCATTTCTATTGCCGTAGGTAAATATTGTACTATATAGTTTAAATCACACAGCATTGAGATAAATTAGATAGCACTATAATGTGGTCGTATCGGAGTGCAGACTGATATTGAGTAATTGGTATTTTTAGGGTTCCGTACCAAAATGGCGAAAACGAACCCTTAGGGTGTCACTAAATCTGTCTGTCTGTCACAGCTGGATATATCAAGAACTACTGATGCTATGAACTTGCAATTTGGAACAGTTTTAAATGACACAATTATTTCTTTCTTATTTGCAAAATAGTTGATCAAAATCAACTATTTTGCAAATAAATAAAGAAATAAAAATATATACAGAGATGATACGACAGAGGGGCATTAAATTACACTACGTATACCTACTATACGTGTTTAGTATTAATTCGACACGGTATAAAAATAAAAAGCGCCAAAAATGAGAAAATATTTTTCTTATACGAACTAAATAGCTTAAAAATTAGAATAAAACGCAACCAACCTTTGTAAATAAATTTGACTGACCTTAGATACCTAGGTAACACAGAGGCAACGTCGCGCGCGCGCCGGAGTGCGGTGTGTGTTATCTCGTGTCGAGGCGGGGGCCGGGGCGGTGGGGCGGCCGGCAGCTTAGGCCTCCGTTCGGGCTGGCTTTTATGTTAGGTAAGGTTTTGAAGTACGCGCACAAAAACAAACACACTAATTTTTTAAATTCTCGATGTGTCCTCCATTCACATTAATGCACAAATTATACCGACGGAGAATATTGTTATTTATTTTTCTAATTAAATCACTGTCCATCGCCAAGCACTTTATTTTGTGGGCAATTGCAACTGTCACCATTAAGCACAAGCTACATGCTCCTTCCCACCGACTTCGTAAAGTCCATGACTTATTTGTGGGGCTCAGTATCCGTTTATACAATAAACTCTTATCTAGATCTATCTTTTCTTGACCTGCCTTTTAACTCATTTATAGCTAAAGTTAAATCTAACCTCTGTTCGAAGGCATAATACCATTCTATTAATGATTATTTAGACGATAAGAATAGTTGGTCGTTTCTCTATAAGTAATTAGCTTATGACAGGTTAAATGCGTTCCTTTATTATTGTTTTTTTTTATTTATCTTAATTTTTTTTAAAGTAGTTATTTACTTTTAGCTAACAAGTGATAAATAATATTTACTTATTATTATCTTGTTTTTCGTTTTAAATTTTGATTACGTTGTATACTTATTGTATAAATTCAGGTTCTTAAAACGTATCAGACAAATGTGTTGCTGGGGAGTTTGTTGACCATTTCTTCTCCACAGCTAAAACACTAGGAAGTGGTGACGGGCGGGCGTTTTGGGGGACTGTCTTTTGTAAAACTTGACGTTCAGAAAGTGCTGGCTCTCAGCTTAATTTAAATAAACGACTTTTGATTTTGATTGATTTTGATTTTTGATACCTTTCTCTGTACGTTCGCAGAGCTAAAGATGCGTTTCCACGGCATTCGCCGTAAATTAAAATCATGTCAGTGTATTCTGACGCCGTGTAAGTTACACGAGGCATTGTTGAAAACTTTAATTACACACACACAACCAAAGTTTAATTACGTGTCCTACCACCATGAAAACAGTCTATCACAAAAAAAAAAAAACAAAAACACCAATACTAAATAAAAAGAAATACTGTCTTAAACTTATTTAGTGTCTTATCATAATAACAAAACAAAATCACAGTTGCCAGCGCGCAAATTCGACAAATCGTACGTTCCGAACGGATAGCGTCGGCGCACTGAAAAAAAAGTTTTTTAGAGGCCCCACTTACCGATCGCAAAAACTAGGATGCAACAAACTGGCCCATTTTTGTCTCTTACGCGTGGAATGTTTTGCTATGTTTGTCACTCTCGTAGTGAAAGTACAAGTGTGTGTGTATTTATTGCTTGCATTGCCAACTTTTTAGTGAAGTCAGAGCGGCAATAACGCATCGTAGATTTATCGTTGTAACGTGCATGACCTATGCTTAGACATAATCAGCTGTTAGGAAAGATACGTCGAGTTCAAACGGTGCAAAAACTTAAAAAATCATTTGCGACTAAACTACGACTCGTATTTAATTGATTTTTGGTACAGAGCTTGAAAATGTTACTTAGTATAGGCAGTTTAAAGGAAAGCCCCTCTGTCTCTCCGTCGTATCAACTTTGTATATGTTTTCAGCGACTGAAAGGGATTATCAAAAATTCAAAGTGGGGACACTGGGGTTTGTGGGGAATCATATGAAATACCGCTGTTTACTGGCTGCATGGTTTTCAACTCATGTCGAAACATAGTGAAATTTTGACCATTCCCCCCACCTTATCTACGAAGTTTTCATTGAGAAAAATCTGAAAATATTTTATGTAAAGATGTCTCTAAATAGCACAGTATTTCAGAAATCATCAAAAAATATTACATTAGTTCCACTATCAGACAAGAGATGGCACTGATCTAAAACTGTATTACACAATATTAAAATTCTATGACGAATATATATACCCTCGGTGCGCGAGTCCGACTCGCTCTTGACCGGTTTTTTTGTTACCGGGCTGCCTTAGATGCCATTAACACATATCCTACGCTCCATAGCTCTCGTGCAAACCCCAAGGTGGAACTTTTTAATCGACTTCAAAAAAAAAGGAGAAGGTTCTCAATTCATCGGAATCTTTTTTTAAATGTTAGTTCCCCGATTACTCGAAGACATGGACCGATATGGAAAATTCGTTCTTTGTTTGAAAGAGTAGTGTCTTTCCAGGTGGCTACATCGTCATCAGGTTAGTAGCTGATGATGGGATCCTTATAGGCACACTTAAAACAATTTCGGTATTTTTTGGAAGATTTTTTTTTCTCGGCCTGGTCCCATTCCCATTTCAATTTGGTGAAGATCTAATGGAGATCTTCAGAGATAGGCATCGGAACTCCACCCTACGTTGAGCGATAATTATCTTTTAGAAGTGAAAACTTCTTTAGCGGCGTTGTGCACTTTTTTGTTTCGGGTAAAAAATGTTAAACTCGCGTCAGGCTTAGGACACGTGATCTGTCCAAAATTCGTGACGTCAGGACACGTGACCTGACCGAAAATTTGTAAGACGGAGGGAGAGAAGCACGTATTCAAGTTTTCACTTCTGCCGGCACTCCCGGAGTGTTACCCATTTTTTTTGTTGCTATCTCGTCGTTTTGTATTATTTTGCCTGCATCGCGGAGACCAACTAAACTTTATCTTCCTAACTTTTGTCATGACTATCATGGCCTTATTGACATTTAGCATCAGCAGCAATCCACAGACATTAGTCAAGTTGCCTCATGAGATTTTTTTGTAGGTGTAGGATGCGGCAGCCTTATTCCATAACACACACACATAGGTATACATAATCTTTGATTTCGACACATGTCATTCAGCTTGCTTTTTTAACTGACTTCAAAAAAAGGAGGAGGTTCTCAATTCGATGTATTTTTTTATGTTTGTCACCTCATAACTCCGTTGTTTATAAACCGATTTGAAAAATTCTTATTTCCCGATTGGTCTCATAGAAAATGTATCTAAATCGGTTTGGAATTTTGGCTTTTAAATCAAAATAGCTGGAATTCGTTTACTTGGATCTTGGATTGACGGTTTTGTGTTGTAAAACCAACTAAACAAAATTGCGTATTTTGCTTTCCTGAGATTTTCCTGACTGACAAGTGAAAAAAAAAGCTTCTTACAAAAATTATATTTTTTTGTTAAAAGTTTTATTATACTCCTTAGAAATGATACGTATTTTAAGTGCGTTACAGAATTAGGTTGCAAACAGGTATTTAAAATAAACACACACACATAGTACAAATTATATTATATTTATGAAATAACTACCTAAGTTAAGAATAAGTAAGGCAAAATTGATTATTTTTTTCAAAATGGCACTGTCACTATTCAATTGACATAACTGTAAGCGTTTTCAATTGATTTGTATCAATATTATCTTAAAACTAAAATTTTAAATATATAGGGAAGAATATTTATATCTATTTTGTAGAAAAAATCTTAATTTAAACTTAAAATTAACTTTATCATGAGACGATTTTTGTATCGATACTAATTTTATAAGGGTTGCCTCAATACAAAAAACATTAATGAACAGAACACACGCGTTGGCCACTGGGTAATGACAATTCTCGTAGTCTCTAGGTCGCTGCCTTGGCAACTCGCATGCTCTTCGAATGAAATGATAATAATGTACTTTTGTACAATATACATGCAAATGGAAAATTTTGTACTATAACTACTAAATTATTTAAACGACTTGACATTTTTATACCGATACGAAAATCATTTCATTTACCGACATTACAAAAATGTGGTCTCAAATTAGGGATTCCCTGTAACTTGAAAACGGCGGACTAACTAGTGCCATATTTCGAGCTTTGAATCGAATTTGATTCAAATCATCGTCAGAAAAACAATACTGGCTGATATTTTTATTACCATCCATAGACAAAAAAAACAGCTTTCAGTACTTACAGTAAGTTGTCGAATTATGCGCGCGTAATTCGACAAAATAGAAAGAATAGCTGTTTTTTTTTTGTAGTAGGTATTTATTTCAACATTTTAAAATTTAGCATATCTGGATGGTGATAAAACTGGATTTTTAAGTAAGTTATTCGATTAAAATAAAAAAAACAAGCATGTTTACAAGCCATTCCTTCGGAAAATAATTCCCACCTTTTTTCTTTATAAAATTACAACAATTTAATTGGTGCTCAATTCGTAATATACAATATACTGTACATAATCTGATAAACAAATACGTAAAAAAATTAACAATATATTCTTTCTTTTTATTGCAATGCTTTAAATATTTTTAAGAATTAAACATGTTGCGAGCTACATATAGGTACTTTTCTATAGGCATATTTCTTATAAATCAACGCATTTTTTATTGCAATTATGTATATTAATAAAACATGTAATGCATAAATACTGCAATAGTACTTAAGGTGGTTGCGCCATGGTAACCGGCGAAATTCAAATATTTTTATATTTTTTGCAATTTGCCGGTCAGTGTGAAGCTGTATGTTGCCCTAAATACGATTCACGGCCGTAACGCGTATTCATCTAAATAATTATAACCATTTTAATCATCAATATAGCCCTCTAAGTTCATGAAGCCCTACAGAATGACTTTTCATGAAATAACCATTTCGCGGGCTACCCTGGCGCATCCACCTTAAGCACGTATTTTTAACGGAGCTCTAAAAATTAAATATTAATAAAAACTTAAGTAGTATAAAAATCTATGAGGTCCTCAAATTCTATATATCACAACTAGTATATAACACCCGACCCTTAAATTATTAACTTACGTAACATTAATATGTATTTAAGTAACATATTAATGTAACTTAAACAAATAGTTTTAAAATGTAGACAAAGAGCAAAATGGCTACGTTTCCAGGAATCTATGTGGTGAACTCCCATCCAACATGAACTTTTTGGAATTATGGCCCTAGAATTTCTTCATGCATAGATTACTGGTTTGCAAAAAGCAATCGCCATATTATGAAACTCAAATAGTCATCCCAATTTATCAATCTTTGTGTGACAAACCGAAGCTCAATATCATTCATTTGTCAGTTCAAATGAATGACCAAAACCATTCAATTGTCTTGACCAGTCACTTGAAAGCAATATATAAATGTCAACGCAAAGAAATCACATGTATATAAATTCGATCACGTATCTACATTTTAAAACTATTTCTCTTATAAAATTACGATACAAATACAATTTGACACTAAAAACATTGAGACTTATCGATGGTGTACAGGTCAATCAAACCTCATGGCGGTCGGAAAAAGACGCGAATCACTGCGCAGTAGCAATTTTTATACATGATTGTGACAGCGGGGGTGGGATACTGCGCAGAGAAAAGCGAACTTCACACACGTCATTCAGTTTGAATGGACCTATACCAAGGTATTAAATTGTTCCCTGAATAAGTTAATTGCTATGAGAGGAAAGGCGATTGATATCAATTAACTCAGGTGAGGGAAGTTAGGCGATAGGCGCCAGAAAACTCGCAATAAAATACATCGACCTTCCCCTAAAATTCCTTCGTAGATTTCCGAACAATAAATTATGAACCGGTTTTCGTTACTAGAGAACGTAAAGGATCACGAAAGAAGTCGATTCAGGACAGCTTCATATCTTTATTTCTGTTTTTGTTATTAAGAAAGTCAAAAATATATGTGGCTCTATGACCGTTTTTGCACATTTGTCTGGCGCCTACCATAACATCCAGTATCCCATACCTACCTAGTGTTTCATGAAAGAAATGTTCTAAATCAATGTATGGACGCTTGCATATTACAAGAATTTTAAACCTACCCTCTTTTTAAAGGTATTTCGACGTAAAAAGATATTCGATTTTTAAAAAGGTTGGTAGATTTCAGAGCTTAAACCAGAAGGGGAGAAAAATCACTCAATTCTTTACTTAGTTGGGAAATGGTACAAAATTGTATGACGATCGAAAACTTATAAATACATAGAGTAAAAAAAACTGAAAAGAGGTAGACAATGAGACTCTTCAAATTTGAAAAAAAAGGAACTTCGGAATATAATCGTGTCGTGGAGTTTACTCGTGGCGACTCACTCGATATCGCCTAAATTCAGGCGCTAAGGTTGAAAATTGTATATCAGAGTCTGCATTAAAACAAAATGACAAAGTAAGCTGTAGATCATTCTGTAAAATTCCCACCGTGAAAACTTAAAGTGAGCATAAAGCGAGCTTGTAGCGTCATCGACACCGCCACAAAGAAAAAACAACGTGTTGCACTCCGGGAGTGAAAGCTTGAATACGTGCTTCTCTTCCTCCGTCTTACGAATTTTCGATCAGGTCACGTGTCCTGACGCGAGTTCAACTTTTTACCCATCACAAAAAAGTGCACAACGCCGCTAAAAAAGTTATCACTTCAAAAAACTAACGTAACGAAATCTATACCACAAAAAAAAAGTTACGCAGCGACGTCTATACTAAACTGCCAGCAACTAACTACTAGTCAAAGAAATGTTGCATCGCGGTATCATTATTTTTTACGTGCAATTTGGACATTGACCACAGCCCAACTATCAACAGCTATCGGGCAGTTGCCCACCAGACACAACAACCGTCCGGTCGGTGGATCTTTCCTTTTCAGTGGAGGTTTGCGGGACTTTAAACCTTGTCCGCATACCTCTATAGCTGTCAACTCGTCCAATCAAAGTGGAATGACAGTTCACTTCAAGCTTTCTCTACTTGAGTGTTCACAGTAAGATCATCATCATCTGCCTAGCCTTTTCCCAACTACATTGGTGTCGGCTTCCAGTCAAACCGGATTCAGCTGAATACCAGTGTTTTACGCGGAGCGGCTGCCTACCAGACCTCCACAACCCTATAACTGGGTTACACGGTACTTCTTGGCAAGACTGGAGTCAGATTTACTGGCTTCTGACAATTCGTAACGACTGCCAAAGATCTACAAATGACAGCCGGGACCAACGGCTTAACGTGCTTTCCGAGGCACGGAGGAAACTCGGTATATTAAGAGGTCACCCATCCACAGACCAACCTTGGCAAGCGTTGCTTAATCTTAAAGATCCACCCATGCGGCTGTTATTATTTAGCCACGAGCTCCTCAGTGTTCACAGTAAGATGATCAGTGATCACAGAATAAACCGGCTGTTTCATGATTAAAACTTAACGGAACATTGCTTGCTACTAATACTAGTGTAGATGTATATTTAGCTAATATAAATAAAATACGCTTTGAGCCTACGACTGTTTACTGGGCCATAACTACTGTTAAATTTGGTTGTTTAAGTACACCGAATACCGAAAAGCCACCCGACTAAAGACGCATCGTTAAAATTCTAGGTAACGTGAACAGAATTAGTGCCATTGTCAAATATGTTTTACTTAAAAGTTTCGAAATTGCGACGCTAGATGGCACAGTCTACTTCGTGCACGTTCATACAAACGGAGTGTGCAGTGTAGATGGCACGTCATCGTGTGCACGCGTTAACTGTGCCATCTAGTGTTGCAAATTCGAAGCTATTACGTTATAAATACTTGAAATTGACACTACTGTGCTGCCACCTATAGTTTCTGCACGCTCCTTATACTCACATCTATCTAAAGCCTCCACTACACTACTTCGCTTCGCCTCGTACAACTTCGCCTCGCCTCGGGCGACTTCCAGCCGTTGTCGGTTTTTGCGCCCAAGTCAAAGGATTCGAAACGTTCACGAAGCGTCTTACCAACTACACTACTCGGCTCACTTCAGTTCGCGTCGAGTCATAATAAATACGCACGTATTTAAAGTTCAAGAGAGTACAAATTGCAACGGCAGCTGCCATTTGATAGTTATCCATGATGCTTATCGTGCGGGTGCCGGGCGACGGAGATTCTCACAGGGTTGCTCGAGTGTGTAGTCACGTACTTCGGACTTCGGTCAACTTCGTAGAGTACTTCGTCGAAGTAACTCCGCGAGTAGTGTAGTGGAGGCTTATCAATAGGTCTTCGGATGCATGACCATAGGGTGAATTTTTAAGCAGACCTGAATGGCCAAATCTAAAACTATGAGAAATAGCGAAAAGTACTCAAAGGAATGTCGAGACCGATTTTGATGAAAAGTATAGTTCCCGTCACGCAAGTTTGCCTCCGCAAAGTACGCCGCAATCGGCTGCGCAGGATGTCAATTTGACAACAAACATACAACCGCGCTTGCGCGTGTAGCTCGCGCGTGCGCGGTTAGCGCAAGAGTGCGGGTGTAATGGCATCTCACTCGCTCGTGTACGTTCGATGCATAAGTGTGTCCCGCTTGCTCAATGCAATACGACTGTAGATGCGAAAAGTGTAACACGTTGTTATTGTTTTTAATGATTTATTTTGTTTATTTCTTACAGTTTGATTTGTGTTCTTGTGGTGTACCTACCTACGTGTTTGTTGTGTTACTTTTTGATATTTCTATTGTTACTGGTAGTGTTTGTTACTTGTTTATAGTATAATACGTATAAACAATAAAATATTGTAGGAACATAACACTTTTTTTGCGCGATTGCACCTGCGCGGACTTCACTCAAATCTAACTTCCGAGGGGCAAACAACGCTGCACGCTGACGCGAACTGTAAAACTGCATCATTGGTTTTTTATCGTAGTGGCAATGGCGTCGTTACTGACTGCTGGCGTTTCGTACTGTGTTTAAGTATTATTAATAAATATTTAGTTAAAAATAAAAAATATTGTATAGTTTAAAATATTTTCTGTTAATTTCAAAATGATTTGCATGACACATGTCAAATGCTCAGATTGAATGTGGCATATCGTCATTAAGCGCACCGAAAGCCAATCTAATATGTGTTTTTCATCAAGTTGACAAGGGAGACAATAATCTGTTTTATAATTTTAAAATGCCGTATGAACTGAGATACAAGTGAAAATGATAAAATCTTATCTATCTATACTAATATATAAAGCTGAAGAGTTTGTTTGTTTATTTGTTTGTTTGTTTACTTGAACGCGCTAATCTCAGGAACTACTGGTCCGATTTGAAAAATTATTTCAGTGCTAGATAGCCCATTAATCGAGGAAGGCTATAAGCTATATATCATCACGCTAAGATTAATAGGAGTGGAGCAGTAATGAAAATTGTGACGCAGACGAAGTTGCGTGGGTCAACTATTACTAATATATAAAGCTGAAGAGTTTGTTTGTTTGCTTGAACGCGCTAATTACAGGAACTACTGGTCCGATTTGAAAAATTATTTAAGTGTTGGATGGCCCATTTATCGAGGAAGGCTATAGGCTATATATCATAACGCCAACAACAATATGAGCGGAGCAGTAAGGAAAATTGTGACGCAGACGAAGTTGCGCGGGTCGACTAGTTATATATAAAGCTGAAGAGTTTGTTTCCTTGAACGCGCTAATCTCAGAAACTACTGGTCCGATTTGAAAAAATCTTTCAGTGTTAGATAGCCCATTTATTGAGGAAGGCTATAGGCTATATATCATCACGCTAAGACCAATAGGAGCGGAGCAGTAATGAAAATTGTGACGCAGACGAAGTTGCGCGGGTCAACTATTATAGAAATGCACATATCAGATTTGACAAGCGCACCGACGATATTATAATTGATGGGTACCGTGTTACCCAGTTACTGGGTGGTCAGACAGGCACCCGCTCCATGTAAAATTCTGGTACGCAGCTGCATCCAGTCAGACTGGGAGGCGTACCCAAAATAAGTGGGGAAAGGCTAGGAAGGTTGATACCGCATTGACAATTAAAAAATAATAATTTGTAGTCATGCAAATTTTATTCTGAAATGAACACAATATTATAATGAAAGCTATCGTGATTGTGACTGATAAATTTATTGAAATGATTATAATAGAATTATATTGTTAAATAAATTATTTATGATATAATAGGTTCGTGTCCTCTTAAACTTATACTAATATATAAAGCTGAAGAGTTTGTTTGTTTACTTGAACGTGCTAATCTCAGGAACTACTGGTCCGATTTGAAAAATTCTTGCAGTGTTAGATAGAATATTTATCGAGGCTATATATCATCACGTTAAGACCAATAGGAGTGGAGCAGTAATGAAAATTGTGACGCAGACGAAGTTGCGCGGGTACACTAGTGGGACTTATAAAATAACTAATGAATTGTGACTGTACTAGTATTGCATATTCCAAACTTATATGTAAAATATAGTTAACATTGAAAATGTTCTGTACTGCCGCTAATAGTTTCTGCACGCTCCGTTTAGGGGAAAGTGCAACAAGTAAGTAGACTGTGCCATCTAGCGTTAAAATATCGAAACTTATCGGTAAATTATTATTATTATTTTTTTTTATTTGTAATGGGTTTGATCTTGACTCTAGTCTATGTCAGAGATGACACAGACAAAGTCTACGATGGAGCGAGCCTACCCAGAAGGAGCCTGTTCACTCTAACTTTGAAGAGATTAGGGTTGTAAGCTTTTGGAAACACAGACGCAGGCAGAGAGTTCCACTCCTTTGCTGTGCGCATTATAAAAGACGTTTGAAAACGCTTAGTGCGAATTGGTGGAATAGCCACAAGGTAGGGATGGTAAGATGCAGTGCGTCTGGATGTCCGATGGTAGAAGATGGTAGAATTATAGTTGACAGTGACACTTCTGTGCTGACACATGTAGTTCCCTCACGTTTTCTATAGATACACCTGTACCTTACCCTTTGGGGAATATTGGACGTGATGTATAACGGTATAAACACGCAATTTAAACTTTCAAAAATGTCAAGAGATTTCAAAATTGATTAAAAATTCGATTCAAATAATTTCGTTCAATGTTAAAACATATTGAAATAATTTTAAATTCTTGAATATTTTTTATCCATGATTTCACTGATTAAAAAATTGTTATTCAAACATTATTTCATTAAAGTATTTTAATACTTCCTGTAAAACATGACATAATATTGGGTTTACT
Organism: Lacanobia oleracea; assembly: GCA_950371165.1. Lineage (NCBI taxonomy): Eukaryota > Metazoa > Arthropoda > Insecta > Lepidoptera > Noctuidae > Lacanobia > Lacanobia oleracea. The sequence goes on along the minus strand of OX493411.1, from coordinate 11,486,375 downwards.
TTCAAAATACAGATATATAAAACTTACGTTTAAAATATTGCTATAGTGAATACTATTATTTTTGTATAAAAAATGAATATACTATAACTGGTGCTTTTATACTAATTATATTTAATTTAGTTCCTAATATTAGGATAGTCGGGTATAAGGAAATGTGTAGGTCCAGCAGAGGACACTTCAAGAAGCCTAAGGCACTTGTCTCACCGCCGGCGATCAGCGAGTAGCGAGTAAAGCTTCAAACTCGAAAAGTCGAAACAGTTGGCGATCAGCGAGTAGCGAGTGAAAAGTTTCGATACTTTTGACGCTCGGCTTTCAGCGAGTGCTTTAGTGCGCCGGGCTTTTACTCGCAATACTCGCTCCTGCCCGCACTATAGGTAGAAATAGGGAAAATGCATGAAAAACATATTTATCATCTATACAGTTTATCTAAAAATATACAAAAATATAATACTAACAGTGAAAATAGAATTAATATTACTCGAAAAACGAAGGAGATATAATTATTTTAAACAAATATATCTGTCCCTCTCGCGAAAACGCTGTTTTCTATGGCAGCTGTATAGGCGTTATGGACGATGACGTCAAAGTTTTCATCGGACTTCTCTTTCTAAATTGTAATCTTTGAAGCTTTATAACTTCATCGCTGATGAAGGTATTTAAAAAATAATTGATGATTGTTTACTAGAGCTAATAAGTGTTTTATTTTGAAAATAAAAAAATCACATGCATATTCCCTATTACCGCAGTTTGGTTGTTCTGACCGCCAAGCGAGCATCGCCGAGCGAGTACAATCTTTAATAGCTCTTGTCGCTGGGGTCAACTAAAGCTTATTGCCGCTCGCCGGTAGTGTGAACAGCTAGCTATCGACTTTGGACTGTACGTGTCTCTTTTACTCACACAAGATCTATATCTTTTATCTCTTTCCTCAGCGAGCAAATAGCCAATAGCTACTCGCTTCCTCGCCGGCGATGTGACGAGTGCCTAAGGCTACGAACCAATAGAATCGCTCCCGCTGAGCGAGCTATAAATGAAGAAATTCTATTGGCTCGTAACAAACACCCTCGCTATTCATCCTCGCACATCTCTGGTAGAAACGCAGCCTTAGTAGCTCCGGTTTTTAATATTCCTATCGACTTTATTAGGGAACTTTATTATAAATAATGATTAAAAACTATTTGGAAGTAACCAGCCATATTAACATTCTCTATGATTATAAAAATATACCCATAATTATATATTTTCTCGGTATACCCAGGTTAAATCGTATGTATTTTTTTTTTTCAGTCCAATATATCTTAGTTGTTGGCTGAAAAAGAGATAATTATTTAGTACGGAAGACAGAGGAAAATCGACCTTCAGCTTCACCCACCTAATAACGAGATGTGGCATATTTTTAACAATTTTTTTATAAACACCCCTATGATTTATAAACACGCCTATGATTTGCCAATGGAAAATTGATCATGGCTATTTTGTTTCATCCTCTTTTGATAACCGAACAAATTTAATTCAACTAATTACACACAATGCCATTTTAGTCGTCTTACAACAGCAGCCCACTTCATCTATCCAAGACTACTCGTCTACTAGTCTACCCATTCATTGAAAAAGAAACTGTATTTATTAAAATGTAAATAATTAAAAAAATATATATTATTTATTATCATGACACATGACGTAGTTTGAAAAATCCAGAAGCAAGCGCAGTCCGAACCCTGTGTTCCAAGGACGGTGCGAAATGGAACGGCGACATAGTTTTGATGCGTAAACATTATAAACAGAGTGTTTCATAATTCGAATGAATTATTTATTTTTATTGTACCTGGCATCTTAAAGAATTATTTTAAAAAAATAATCACGCCTAGAGGTAGTCTATGTCGGGTACATTAAGTGGGCCGCAGCGTGTATAGTTCAGCGGGACAATTGTGTAACACACAATCAGTGGGAAACGCCTTATTTTGATAGTTCAACAACATACAAAAAGTACGTTGTTGTGTGGACGAATTAAAAAAAAAAAGCAATGGATTGCTTCATAATAGGTTTAAAAATAACTCGTTAAATTACCTTCGGATTTTAATACAACGGTTTACCTACGCAATAGGGAAGATGCAAATACAGAATTTATGAAAATGTTGTCAGTAAAATGATAAAAAAGAATAAAATAAAGGACATTACAAAGTTTTTATTTTGGTTAATATCGATTATTAACAAAAATAATGAATTAAAGTAACGTGAAACGGAACGTATTTAAAAACAACAATCAGCGTTTAGTGTCGTATCTGCTGTTATGCCAACGAAAAGGCAACCTTATGTCTTTGAGTTGGGACAGTTCTTGACCAGTGATAGACACGAGTGACGTCATCGTCCGTTTTCGCGCGAACCTTTAAACTGTCGGTTTAAAAACGCAATTTTGGCAATTAATTAAAGCGTTTTCATTTCTTATTTATGTGGTGGTCTATTCTAGATGGAGTTCTTTAAAATTAAAGCAAAAATGGAAATATTGCATGTTCCCTATTGGGAGGAACATAAAAGCGAATCAAATATTTTTTCAATTTTATGGTACAATATTTCTATCATTAAAAATGTTTAAATAGCGCCATTTGAACCAACTAAAACATATTGGACATACTGCAACATACGCTTTTATTCATAAGTGACAGAACACCTACTAGTATTTACGTCAATAACTCTTTTGACCTCCAATAGGGAATATGCATATAATATTTAAAATGTTTTCATCAGAGACGAACTTCATCATCATCTGCCTAGCTTTTTCCCAACTACATTGGGGTCGGCTTCCAGTCTAACCGGATTTAGCTGAATACCAGTATTTAACACGGAGCAGCTGCCTACCAGACCTTCACAACCCATTACTGGGAAACACGGTACTTCATGGCAAGACTGGAGTCAGATTACCTAACTGGCTTCTGACAATCCGTAACGACTGCCAAAGATCTACAAATGACAGCCGGGACCAACGGCTTAACGTGCTTTCCGAGGCACGGAGGAAACTCGGTATATTAAGATGTTCACTCATCCACAGACCAACCTTGGCAAGCGTTGCTTAACCTTGAAGATCGACCCGTGCGGCTGTTATTATCTAGCCACGAGCTCATCGTCAGAGACGACCTTAAACTTGCAATAAAGTATATTGACCTTTCCCCAATATCCCTTCGGTGGATACCCAAACCATAAATATGGACCGATTGTTATTACTAGAGAACGTAAAGGAGGTCTTTATTTCAGTTTTTCATATCAAGAAAGTCAAAAAATGTTTGTGGATCAATGACCGTTACTGCACATTTATCTGGCACCTTCCGTTGTATTCTATCGTTTTTCCGTAAAACTGGTTAAATATATACAATCATTATTTTATGCATATTGAGGAGCTCTTGGCTAAATAATAACAGCCGCACGGGTCGATCTTAAAGGTTAAGCAACGCTTGCCAAGGTTGGTCTGTGGATGAGTGACCATCTTAACATACCGAGTTTCCTCCGTGCCTCGGAAAACACGTTAAGCCGTTGGTCCCGGCTGTCATTTGTAGATCTTTGGCAGTCGTTACGGATTTTCAGAACCCAGTAAATCTGACTCCAGTCTTGCCAAGAAATACCGTGTTACCCAGTTAATGGGTTGCGGAGGTCTGGTAGGCAGCTGCTCCACGTAAAACACTGTTATTCAGCTGAATCCGGTTTGACTGGAAGCCGACCCCAATATAGTTGGGAAAAGGCTAGGCAGATGATTATTTTATGCATATTCCCCATTGACACAGAGTAAAAAAAGAATTACCGACGATAACACACCCCATCTATATATATTACGCTTTTTGTAGCGCCTCTTCTAACCTCTTTTGCGCCATTCGTCTCCTCCGATGTATAAAAGGTACAAAACCCCACAGAGCAGCACCAAATACAAGTACGAACCCTAAAGTAACAAATAACGACTTATACGATTTCGTATATTCAAACCAAAAACCACAAATAGGGGGCCCTATCAACTGTAATATACCGTTTACGAATAAACTTATACCATAAGAAGACATGAGCCTTTCAGTACCAAGCATCTCCGTCATAACTAGAGCTGTGACACCCACGTTGATACCAGAAGCGAGACCAAAGATGGAGCAGAACGCCGAAATAGCCGAATAGCTTGACACTAGTGGTATCAGCGAGAGACTGATACCGGATAACAAAAGACCGAAAATAAAGAAGTAGCGTTTCGGTGTTGACACTACATCTGAAAGAGCTGAACCCCCGATTCTGCCGACTAAGTCCAAGGCAGATATAATTGAAAGGAGATAAGCTCCTAAGGATTTATCGAACCCACACTCCTTAGCGTAGGAAGGTACTAGAATAATAAAGTTTGTATAAGATATCGCACAAGTACAGTTCGATATTAAAATTACTAAGTATATAGGATCTTTTAACAAGTTAACGTCGAAATATTTGCTTGGTTCCTTTTTCGAATCGTCTTCTTTAGAGCGTTTCTTGCAGCCGCAACAATAGCTGATAGGAGCTAAGCTGTCTGTTACTGATTTTAAACTGAATTGCGAAGCGAATTCGCTTGGTTTTTCAAAAGCTGAGAGTGTGGAACCATGGAAAGGCGTCGACATGTACTGAAAACTTGAAGTTGACGGGCTGCGTTTTGGCGTTTTCGGTACGCCAAGTTTCTTTCCAAACGTTTCCTGGCTATTCACTCTGCTGCTCCTACCTTCCGGCACAGATTCTAATAAAGAAGGATTACTAGGCAAACGATTTTTACTTGATATGTGTTGCAAACCGTGTCTTGAGGATACCGGTGTCGATTTCCGGTTTCGGTCTCCATCTTTAGAAACGACTTGGACAGCACTAGCCGATCTTGCGAAGTCCTGTTTTGGATTTTCGTCCAAATTGACGTTGGATTGGTTTTTGAAGACTGGGGGTGAACCGTTGGGGTGCTTCTCTGGGGTGGGCGTTGGTTCTTCGGGGGTGAATGTTAACTTGGGGTTTTCTGAATCCTCTAGTTCCCCGTCTTCTTCTATGAATGGTTCCAGCTGAAATAAAAAGTATTTTTTTGTTATTTTTATGGTTTCTAGAGAATGATTTTGGTGTTCTATTGTTTTTGGTATATTGCCAAGTTTCACTGAGTGGAGTGTGACATATTAAGAGGGTATTTTCTAAGATTTGTTAGTGTCATAATGTGATCTTGTGAAATTTTTGCTTTTCGTCTAGAAAAATTATATTATCTAGTAGTTAAAGTATAATTTAAAATAAAGCTAGATATATATATTTTAGGAAAAGTGTACTTGAAGACAATCAGTCCGGTCAATTTAGAGATCCGAGGTTACACTAATTCGCAGCCAACTCAAAATTGGAAGGATTGTTCATAACACTATCATAAATAACCGAGTTTTTTTTTTCCAGGTATCGGATCGATGAAGACTTTTTAGATTTCATAATAAATAATCATTTCAATTTTAAGCTGGCTGCGAATTACCTTCACTCCTATTTTTAACCAACTTCTTCAAAAAGGACGAGGTTCAGCTGTATGTATTTTTTTTATGTATGTTCACCGATTTCTCTGCCAATTATTGTGGACCGATTTTGAAATTTCTTTTTTTTTTTTCTAATTTGACTGGACTAAATACCGTGTAACAAGAATGAACGCAAAGAAAAGGTTATGCGTTAAATCTGGTAAAATTTGTATAAAATAATTATTTAATTCTAAAATTAAAAACAGTTTTACAAAAAATACATAATTTATTTTAAAAATACATTTAGTTCCTTACTCACTAACATTTGCTACTTAATACAAAATTAACATTGAACAATAAGTATAAAAAAGTAGGTGTCTCGTAAGACAATTCATTTATTTTTGTTTAGAAATTATAATAATAATTGCAAAATATGAAGGAATGAATATAATAATAAGGAATGAAAACAATTAATATGTTTTTCTGAGGAATTCGCAAAAATTTAGCAAATACTCACTAGTTAATTATAATTAAAATAAGGGATAAAAAAAAGAGTAATAAAAATATTTGGCAAGAAGTTAACAGTGGGAAGTTAAATTTTCGTATTTTTCACATTTTCTGCCTTTTTTATTCGAAGTCCAACCAAATAGATCGTTAAGTATTTATGTAAATAAAAACATCGTTACATAAGTACTGATTTTTAAGCTTTTACGTAAGCAGAACATTTTTGCATCTACCTCTGATTTCTAAACTACTATATCGTGCTTGCCTAAAAAAATGGACAAACTTATTTCAAATCTAAACACATAATTATTAACTCAACATACGGACAAAATACACAAAAATAAAAATTAATATTTAATTAAAAAAGAAGCCAAATTAAAATAAATACCTAGGATAAAAAAAAAAAATTAAATTAATAATTTTCAAAGCCTCGTTAAGGTAACTTTTGTTCAATTAAACTAAATCCTGGCGCAAATAAACTTGTTTTCTATCGTTTAAAATAATTAGAATAATTTTAAATTAAAAATAATGAAGAAATTAAGTTATTTTTTAAAATATACAAATCAATTAATTTATTTATGTTGTATACCAACTGAAGCTGTTATCTTTCATTGTAAGTTAGAAAATAAGCAATACCGTTGATATTACTTCAGTTGGTAAACATTAGAACGAATTCCAATACAGGGTGGAAAGTTCTATTACCTGACTGGCCCGGGTAATATTGTCCATGTTACCCGAGCTCTTCAAAAGCAGTTATAACATTGTTTCCTTGGTTGTTTTAATAAGGCTCAGTATGATAATGTTTCCCAACTTCCTCAAAGTGAGAGTCATATTTTTGACACATGATTCCAGTCGGCTAACAGGGCTCAGTTGAGCAATGTTACCCAACTACTTCAAAATTAGCATTTTTTAAGTCCAATACAATTAAATATACACATAAAATTTACAGGCGACGCAATTACACGCAATTTACTTTAAATTATATTAAAAGAACTAAATCATAGAATTAAAAATAATCCAATTAAGTTTAAAATGCTTATAATTCGGACTAAAAGGGTAAGTAAATTCGTTTGTCAAATATTAAAAATATATTCGTTTAAAATGTGAAGAAAACAAAGTTATGTTTTGTGCGTGTCAATTTTTAAGTGTCAATTCTAAAGCTATAAAAATAACGTCGATTTCATATGGTCAAAACTTATTTTGTGCAGTTGTATTAGTATTTATAAACATATATCAGCTCTATAGCAACTTTTGTGCAATCATGGTACGGACTCATCATCTGCCTAGCCTTTTCCCAACTAAATTGAGCTTGGCTCCCAGTCAAACCGGATTCAGCTGAATACCAGTATTTTACGTGGAACGGCTGCCTACTAGACCTCCACAACCCATTAACTGGGTAATACGACAGTTCTTGGGAAGACGAGTCAGATTTTACTTGCTTTGACAATCCGTAACGACTGCCGGAGTTCTAGAAATGACAGCCGGGACCAACAGGTTCTTCGAGGCACGGAGGAAACTCGGTATGTTAAGATGGTCACCCATCCATAGACCAACCTTAGCCAACCAAGATTTACCGGCTTCAGTACGAACTACGGAACTTTAAATGTACAGGGTGTAAAAATTAATGTTTTTTTTTTTCAATCCTTTATTAATAATTTTTTATATGATTTACTAGCTTTTTCCCGCGGCTTGGCTCCTACGGCATTTTTCCGGGATTAGGCTGTGTTTTAGACTTCATTTACCTATTTGCCTAGCCTCGCTCAGCGCAAGCGATTCTATTGGTTCTTAACAACCACATCTCTCGCTACGCATCCTCGCACAGGTCTGAAGGAAACACAGCCTAATTGTAGCCTAAGGACACTCTGCGATAGTATATCTTTTCATCATCACCGTCATATGAGCCTGAGACGTCCATTGCTGGACATAGGCGCGGGGAGGGCGCGTATCGCCATAACACGCATCACGCGCGTCACGCATCCATCTGCTACGCGAGACCGTCACCAAGTCATCGGTCCATCTTTCTACCAGTCAAAGCATTTTTTTTATTACTATTAATAGGCACGCGTTTGACCACTATTTCACCTGTTGGTTAGCGATGATGTGGTCGAAGATGTAGCATGCCTACCTAGAAGAAACCTATTCACTCTTGACTTGAAACACAGACTCCGGCAGAAAATTCCACTCCTTGGCTGTACGCACTATGAATATGCTCCCAAAACGTTTTGTGCGTGTGGGTGGGATGTCCACCATGTACCGGTGCTGTATCGCCGTTCGTCTTGTGGTCCGATGACGGAACGGGCTTGGCGGAATTAAATTATGCAATTCCGTCGCACATTCCCCAAAATGCAACCGGTTGAAAACCGACAGGCTAGCAACTCGTCGTCGATGCTCAAGACTTTGGAGCCTCGTCGTGACGAGCCTATCATTGCCGATGATCCTCTTGGCTCGTTTCTCAATTGACTCAAGGGCATCAAGCTGGTATCTGGCAGATCCGTCCCAAAGATGAAAGCAGTACTCCATACACGATCGAACTCGCTTTTAGTAGAGTTTGAGCAGCTGCTCCGGCGTGAAATACCGTCTCACCTTTGCTAGGATCCTCAACTTCCTTGCAGCCACTTGAGATTTTGCCTCTATAAAAGGGCAATAATTGAGTGTAGATGTTAATGTTGCACCTCGGAAAGATGGAATGGCTGGATGGAATTGGCTCCTTTTGGCGGAAAATAGACACACCTGGATCTTAACAGCATTAACTTGACCAGATTGGCATCGCTCCAATCAGAGACAGCCTGCAAGGACACGTTCAAACGCTCAACCATAGCCTCCCGGAGAGCCCGGATCTGCAACTAGCTCGTGCGTCGGACACGTCTCAGCAATAGTGTTGTCGTCTGCATACCCAAAGGTACCGGGTTTAAGCAAATCATTAATATGCAGCAAGAACAGTGTTGCCAATAGCACCGACCCCTGAGGAACCCCGGCATTAATATCCAGCAGTCAAGACGAGCAGCCATTTATGACCACTCGGATAGACCCTCAAGAAATCCGCGATCCAATCATATAATCCGGCGGGCAGACCGAAGGAAGGAAGCTTACTAATAAGGCTAATTTTTTGACATTTTTAATTTTATAATATTTGATCAATTTTGATATTTTTTAATTTTTAATCATATTTTTTAAATGTGTACAATTAATTAATTTTTGTTTTTTATTCCTGAATCAAATCGTATTTTACTTTTAGTTTTAATAGAAAGCTTATGTTAAAAAATTCTTACTTATAAAACTTATTATTTCAAGGCAGCAAGCAATATGTTTTGGTGAGTGCTATGTACGCCTTAATTGTCATGTGCATAAGAAATTTTGTTATGGAGCTTCTTGAAAATTATTGCACAATGTATGTGATGTGGCTGTGCTACTTTTAATAAATAAATAAATAAGGCTATCGTGCCAAACCCTGTCGAAGGCCTTCGAGATGTCAAAGGAGACTAATGTCTCCCCGTGCCTCTCTATGGCCTCACTCCAGATGTGAATAACATACGCTAGAAGATCCCCAGTTGACCGATTTCGGCGGACCCCGTATTGTCGGTCACTAAGGATATCATTCGCTTCTAGGTATGCCAGGAGCTTATGATTCAGCACGTGTTCCATAGTCTTACAGAGTATGGAAGTTACCGAGATGGGTCTATAATTCGACGGGTCAGCTCGAATACCATTCTTGGTCACGGGCTGCACGTTAGCTTGCTTCCATGCCTTCGGCACTTTTCCGGTCTCGAAAGGCGAATTTCCGTAATTCGTTTAGTACTTTTATTATACGTAGTTTTATATTTCTATAAATTCATAATATCTGCTTTCGTTACATAATTGCATAAGAATCGTTACATTTTTAATATCATGATCAATAAAGTTTATTTTACTAAGAAAATGTTTTGTAGTGATTGTAAATATTGCTTCAATATCTAGGAATTCATTTTATTTTTTTATAAAATGATTTATTTTAACAATACTACGATCATCAATCTTACTGGCAAGCGTGGTGATAATGATGATTTATGGTTTATCTCGAGACATTATAATTTTACACTAAGATTCAAAACATTGCTATAAATATAAACTAAGTAAAAAAATCAAGACAACCCAATTTTAAATGTATGTAAATATCTGTATACAGGGTTATTTGTAAAACACCAACAACCTCTTAGGCAGTGAAAGTACACATGATTATAAGCAACTTTTACTTTGGGAAAGCTCTGAAATCTCGAGAAAAATATCAGCTGTTTCATACAAAATGCAATATTTAGCCAATGAAAATGTATGAAACAGAAACACGAGATTTCAGAGTTTTCTCAAAGTAAAACTTGCTTATAATCATGTGTACTTTCACTGCCTAAGAGGTTGCTGGTGTTTTACAAATAACCCTGTATACTCAGTAATATATAATTAGATGTTTATATTAAACTAGCTATTGCCCGCGACTTCCTACGCGAACGTCCAGATTTCCTGTAGGAATTTCAGCTTTCTACGGGCAGTACTTTCGACTGTCTGTTGTCTGTCAGTTACCCAGTCACCAGGAACGGAAAAGTTTTATATTATATATTTTGATGTTAAGGCACTTGTCTCACCGCCAGCGAGCAACCGAGTAGATATCGAATATTTTCTCGCTGAGAAAAGGGTCAAAATATATAGATCTCGTGTGAGTAAAAGAGACACATACATTCATAGTCGATAGCTGGCTGTTCACACTGCCGGCGAGCGGCTCTTACCACTAGTTGATCGCAGCGACAAGAGCTATTAAAGATTGTACTCGCTCAGCGACACTCACTCGGCGGTAACAACCAAACTGCGCTACCTACAGTGCCGGCCGGAGCGAGTATTGCGAATTAAAGCCCGTCGCACTAAAGCACTCGCTGGAAGCCGAGCGTCAAAACTATTGAAACTTTTCACTCGCTACTCGCTGATCGCCGGCGGTGAGACAACTGCCTAATAAGTTGCGACGTTAGTTTATTTAATATCTCTTGTATAAATCAGGAAGTCTTCCATATAATACCATCGTTGTTAAGAGTATAATTCTTTCTGAGCAATTTATGTTTCAATATAGATAATTTCACTATACATAATTTCATTTACAAGATTACTTCGGAGATTGAACTTTTCTTGTACAACGTGAAACAGAATTAAACGCAATACCCCTTAAGGGGTCATTGTATTCATCATTAAGAACAACTTTTCCTATTTACTTACTTTTTTTGTCGAGTTATGCTCACATAAATGTATGGATAAGTTATTTTTTTAAGCGATTTCTGTGTTGTTCTCATTGTAAAAATTTTGCAATTACCCCTTAAGGTGTTTGCATATACATACATATATCATATCCATATATCCGGCAATAGCCGGGATTAACGCCAGGTAGAATAAGAAGAGGAGAAGATACATATATCATATCCATACTGTGTCTTCCACAGACACAGTACGGGTTGGGTAAGTATGTCACATGTCTTCAAAATAAATACATGATGATTGTGATGTTTTTATTGCAACGATAAAATGACATTCCTTCCATGAAAATGGAACCTCAATTATACGATTTCCATCGAAGCAACTACAGCTCATTTTGCAATAACAGTCATTTTTGCATGATAGCCTACCTTCGCGTTCGCGCTCTAAACGATTTTGTTCTATATTTAAAATCCATGCGAATATGACTTCTATTCATTGTCAAAGGAATATTATTATAAATATTGAAGTGAAGGAGTTCATCTCATATTTACCTGGTATCCAACCATGGCGAGCTTTCAGATTCGAAAGGGTTCATCTTTTATTTAAAATCCACGCAAATATGACATCTAACCACTTCTCATTCGGATCAATTTCTCTTAGCACCTTTCAACGCGGTGTGCTAGATTAAAATCGTACACAAATATTGTATGAAGTAACATTTGGCTAAATGGCTAATATACTATATCAAATTTAAGCACCATGGTTTAATAACTTATCCTAAGCCAACTATTTGTAACCTTTTCTTTTTCGTGGTTTGCGGAAAAGAGATGGAGCTATATAAGGTATAACAGAATAACCGCAATAGGAAATATGCATGCGATTTTTTAATTTGCAAAATGAAATACTTATTAGCTCTAGTAAACAATCGTGAAATTATTTTTTAAATACCTTCATCAGCGATGAAGTTATAAAGCTTCAAAGATTACAATTAGAAAGAGAAGTCCGATGTAAACGTTAACGTCATCATCTGTGACGCCTACAACTGCCATAGAAAACTGCGTTTTCGAGAGAGGCAGATATATTTGTTTAAAATAATTATATCTCCTTCGTTTTTCGAGTAATTTTGATTCTATTTTCACTGTTAGTATTATATTTTTGTATTTTTTTAGATTAACTGTATAGATGATAAATATATTTTTCATGCATATTCCCTATTCCTGAAAGGCGGACATTGTGCTAATCGTTCTGAACATTATACTATGGGATCAAAACTGAAATCGTGAAGTTGTTCATAATGTTGAATTGAGTACCATGGCCTCTTTTCCTCTGTTATACTTTGTATAGAATGCAGAGTTCTATCTCTTTCTTCCTAATTCAGTTCAATAGCATATTCGCATTAATATGTCAACATTCTTCATAAAAAGTTAATACATTTTTAAACGTCAATAACATGATTATTACTAAAAATAAGTCAATTTAAATAGCTATAATGGCCTTTTATCTAGTACACATTGACATTTAAGGCGTAAACCAATGTATAAGTCAATGCCGAAGGCTTTAAGCATATACAGGGTATTTTCATAGTCAATCTTTACAGAAAAGGTGCAAGATGGTAATAATAAATAAATTTACAAAATTACCACTTTAAAAAAATGACGACAATTTTACAATAGAAAAGAAACTTTTGGTTTCCGTTTTCTCAAATAGCGCAAAATATTTACTTGAAAAAATACTTTTAATACTTAAAATTATTCGTCTTGCATCTTTTCATCTACCTTCAGAAGATTGAACATACCTCAACAACCACCCTGTATATCCTCATACAAAAATACCCCCAAATTTAAACTTAATCCTCCTACAAACTACACTTTCTGACTCTTCTCAGCCTCCCTTCTAGCTTTCTCCCTCTTATGTCTATTAATAAAAGGCATTAACAACCATAAAGCAGCTCCGGCGATGAAAATCATCCCGAACGTAACGAACATCTTCAAAAAGTTCTTATCTCTCTCGAACCATAGACCACAAATCGGTGGCCCGACTAACTGTAGAAGACCGTTCACGAATAAACTAATTCCATACGTTGACATTAATCTTTCAACCCCTAATACTTCAGCCATAACTAAAGTTGTCACACTGTTATTGACCCCTGAAGCAAGCCCAAATAACGCACAAAAAACACTTATCGCTACATACGATTGTAAAAACGGTATTATTACTAACATTATACCCGAGAATAACAACCCACCTACGAAGTAAAAACTCTTTGGAATTAGATTTAAATCGCAGAGCGCTGAACCGCCAATACGTCCTACTAAGTCGAGAGCTGAGACAGTACTGAGTAAATAAGCACCTCTAGCTTTGTCAAAGCCGATATTTTGAGCGTGTGAGGGTAGTAAGATTATGAAATTCGTGCAAGAAATAGCTACTGTACTACTCGAAATCAAAATCACTAAGTACGTCGGATCTTTCAGCAGAGTTAAGTCAAAGAACTTATTCCCTTCAACCTTTTTTGTTGATTTCTTCTTTTTGCAGCAGAAACAGCAATACGCCGCATCGGCTACGCTTTCGGAAACGGATCTGAGCGAAAATTGTGATGCGAACTCGTTCGGCTGTTCGAAAGCTGAAAGGGTGGAACCATGGAATGGTGTAGCAGATATGTGAGCGAAACTAGAAGTGGAAAAGTTTCTTTTAGGTCCTGCTGTGGCCGTGCTTAGTTTTCGCCCAAAGCCTTCTTGAGAGCCTAACTTTTTTAAGACCCCTGAGCTTATAGAAGAAGAACTGTATGTAGATTTTGGTATCGGACGGGTGTAAGAAAGCTTCCTTTTTGAGGGATTATGTCGCAGCTGTTGCGAAGATGTCATGCTCTGTATATTACTCTGCGATGGTTTTTTGTCAGGAGTATGTCCGTTTTCAGCTGTCTTCTCTGGCGTTGTGACCGTCATTTGGAACGATTCGATTGGTTCTTCCTCTTCGAATAGGATGTCATCCTGAAATTTAATTGGCTGTGGTAATTTTTGAGTGATTAGGTGAGGTTTTGAGGTTTGGAGCTAAATATGGGTACTGATACGCTTTGGAATGTGCTTATATCTTTTTGACTAATTGACGTTTTAAAAGTTCTTGTTAATAGTTTTATTTGAAGTAAATGATTTAATTTGAAAGTATGAATTGGTATAAAAATCTCAGTTACCACAAAAAATGTTTTTGTTTATGAATTGGTTTTATATTTTTTTGAAACATTGCAATATTCTTTCGCAATACGAAAAATATCAGTACACATATTTTACTTACACACAAAATATATACAGTTTGGTTAAGAATGGTCTGAATAATTATATACAGGTTCTAAATTTTATATGCCGCAAGCTAAATTGCGATTCTATTAGAGCTCATTGCGTTATATTTATTTCAGGTTTATTGTACTATTGGGCAAGCGTTGTCAGACTCAATTTAAGGGTTTTAATTCCGAAACTTAATCAAAATTATTGCTATCTTTTATTAACAGATAAATGCCATGCCCCTATAGAAAAAAGTTCGAACCCCTTTACATCTTACAAATAATTTTAAACCAAATCATTGTTTGTCGTCAATGTCTATTTAATTGACACTTCAAAATCTTGTTGAAGCTAAAGTTCAATGCCTCGCTCGGTATGTTAGAAAAGGATAGCAATAGTTTCAAAATCCAAATCCAAAGTTGTTAAAACAAGACCCAACACATTAAAAATAACATGCATTTGAATTTTAATTAACAAAAAAGTATTTTAGAGCTCTGGCAACACTATTTTAAACGTTATTAAACGTATAATCACTTTCGTTACAAAACCAGTTATTTTAACTTAGTTACAGCATTAGCACGATAACGGTTATTATATATTTAAAATGCGCATTTTTGAAAATGAAACACAAATTCGATTGTATGATAAGACTCCTGTATGAATGATTACTTATGAATGATAATTATTTCAACTTCAAAGCCAGTACTTAGCAGATAGAAATAGGGGTTTTGACTGCTTTAAAAATATTGATTAAAACTCTCAAATAATGGTGGTGTTTTCAGCGTTCCTCTCAAAGACTATAAGCCCCAATTGGGGCCAAATCGTATTCTCTTACTATTTTTCTTTTCTTCGTGATAAACAGATGCAGCATTAATGGCGTGTGTCGTCACTCACACGTCCCGCCATATTGAAATGAAGCCATGCAGTACAAACAAGATTTTGTGTGACAAGGACAGAAGAATAACTTTAAAAGCGTATAACTTCTCTGGTTTCCCACCAATTTTATTGATATTTTCACCAATCGTACTGTTTTAATAATTCATGTATACATTTTCACAGTAGTCCATATTCGAAACCTATTAGTTATGGTTATCGAATTTTTGGAAGAAATCTGAATTAATGGATCCTTGTTATTGACGTGCCAACCTGCGTCCATTTAGGGGGGTTCTTCCCTTTCATCGCACACAGAACTAAAGACACTAAGCTGTCCTGAATCGAATTCTATCGTGTTCCTTTTCGTTCTCTAGTAATGAAAAACTGTTCATAATTTATAGTTCGGGTATCTTCGTACTTTATTGCAAGTTTATCTGGTGGTTACCAAAACCATTCTATCTAAGAACTAAAAACCCATTTCCTACCGAATTTCATTACGTAAAGACACTATCTTTGTAAAAATTTAGTTGAAAATATTCATACATAAGTAAATTGCATACAGTCGCCGTATTAAGGAAAGTGATTATTTTTGAATTAATGAAAATGTTAGTGAGCTTAAAGCGAAGCAACGATGACAGTTAAGGTGGCTTGGCAGGTATACCGTAAGCAAATCGCTACTTATTTTACTTTATAAAGTTATGTATAGAATGTGAATATTATAGAATGATGATATCCGCAAGAGAACCAAAGTTACCGACATAGCCCGAAGGATCGCCGAACTGAAGAGGCAGTGGGCAGGGCACATTGCTCGCAGAACAGATGGTCGATAGGGCCGAAATGTTCTGAAGTGGCGAACGACCGAGGCGATGGACCGAGGACCTGGTGCGGGTCGCGAGTAGCCGATGGATGCGAGACGCACAGGACCGGTCGTTGTGGCGGCACTTAGGGTGGCCTATGTAAAGCAGTGGACGTCTTTCGGCTGATATGATGACGATGGTGAAATATTATTACAAACGAACCCAAGAGGCAAGTCGACCTCCGGTCTCCTAAATTTCGAAGTTGAGAACTAATGGAATTCTACTCTCTCGTGAAAACTCGAGGTTGTAAAATCCAAAACATAACTAAGGAAAACAAAAAGAAAGCTACATGAATCATGATATTTACTTCAAATATTTGAAACGATACTTTTTTGTAAAAAATAAATGTCGTAATCTGAAACTTCACTCTTGTGGAACGCCAACACTGTAATACGATAACGTCTGTGCTGTAGGAAGAGGCAAGCAGTTGATGTGGAACCAACATTCTTTTTTAACTGTCGAATTGCTTTTAACCTGGATCACGCCTGATGGAAAGCGATGGATGAGGTCTATGATGAAGCGAGCGCGCCCAGAAGATGCTTGTTCACTCTTGCTTTGAAGTCTGACGGGTTATATGTGGAAGGGAACACAGACGCTGTCAACATTTTGTTGTAGTCCCATTTAATAGGGGTCGGGGCATTACAGGGTTGAGCAACCTTTGGAAAGAGTTACCGCGGCCCTAGAACACAAAGGGTACTTGAAGAACACGGTTTTAGTCAGTAAGAGTCTGACACTCCGTCCCGCTCCGCCCAGAGCGGGAGAAATCATTTGATGTTTTCCTAACAAACAAAAGAGTCTGTTAGGAGTAGTCAGGAACCGAGATATTGTTATTTTATTCACATATAAAAAGTTTCAACACATAAAAACAGTCCCAACTGTACTCAAACCATTTTCCTTCTTACTCTTACGAAAGCGATGAAACGAAACAGCATTAGAAACATGAACACTTAGTTTTGTTAGTAAATAGTTTATCTGACTAACATCAAATACTAAGCGACTACAGACGGACAAACAAAAAGTACTACGAACAAAATATACAAGAGGTCATAGTTTCTCAAAAGATTTTTTAGAACCCCAAAATTGTGTGACGAAATTCAATTGAATCAACTAATTTTTGCTAGTTCAAGGTTACTTCGTTTTACAAACTAAAATACTAACAGAGATAGACAAAAGAAAATATTATGCAAACGTTCACGCTTATTACTAAAGTATGTGCTTCAACGCCCGTTATTTAAGAAACCAACACAGTGAGAACGCTTGGATGGTAAAGGAAGTTTAAAAAGATATGAGATTTGGAAAAAAGTTCTTCATCGAAACGGGTAGAAGCAGTTTTTTAAATAAAACCATAGGACTTAAATAGCTTAACGTAACGTAACGTTACTTTAGCTCCCGTCAACACATTCGAATCTAGGTTAGATTCATATGGGATGATGGGGCTAACATCCGTGTCGCGGTGCTCTAAGATCCCGAATGCCGTGGCAAGGCCATTTATTAAACGATATCGAACCACATACATAATTTCATATTTATATTTTTTTTTTTAGAAAAAGCTACTAATTATACGGCTGATTAAACCAGTTGGCTGCGGCAAAACCATACTTTTCCTTTACACCCTACCTAAACTATTTTAAAATGAAATTTAGAAGAAAAATACCTTAAACTATCGCCCTCTAAGACCCAAGTTGTGAAACTATGACCAACATATACACATATAAACACATAATAAAAATGAATTGCTTACTTTATGCTTTGATGCCACCGTGTAGAGCTCAATGAGAGCAAGTTTCATTTTCAAAAAGACACTTTTTTTTCTTAAACATATACTCGAAAATTCGCGGGTACTATAAAAGTTAGAGTATTATAGACAAAAGCTGGTATTGAATTTTAAATTGATTAAATTCTGCATTAGGAACTAGTCTCAAACATTATTTTTTTTCTTTTTGTTGTAAAAAAGCTGTGACCAAACTTTTTTTTTATTAAAAATATGCGCGGTAATCGCGTAACACGTAATTTCACAATTCAGCGACATGCTGAGTATTTTTAACGTCGATTTCGTTCTTATTTTTAATGACAACTAAATCCTCTTAAAATTAATTTAGTGTTTCGTCAGAGATTAGTTTCAATGCAGCAAATTGTATTCGCCAAAATATCAGTATCATATGAATGTATGGGCTTGTGCCACTACCCTTAATATAAGTTATTCAGTAACTTAGTAAGGGTGCTGGTTGCAACACCAACCAGTTTTTGTTATTTTAAATGTAATGTAATGTAACTAAAAACTAATATTTTATGATTTTTATAATAACATTGTAATTTTATTGGCTGAATAAATTATTATTATTATTATTATTATCAGTAATCATGAATTAACACAAATAATTTATGGTTCATTTAGCAAAAAGGTAACTAAGTAAAAGTTTGACAATCAATGTCTTTGGATTGATCCCCTAAAAAGAAACATGAAAAGCCCAAAAATATTACTGTAAAACGAAATATTCGAATATTAAGTCACCCAGCAACTTCGCTAAGTTTTTTTCTATTTTATTTAATTCTCGTTTCCAATTGATTACTTCGAGAATTCACTGCAACCCCAAATTTTTTGCCAAGTACCAACTTGACCACACACACACACAGTTGGTGAGCTGCGGTTGGCGTCATTGGAATTATCAAATCCAATAACACATAAAAGGGGGCAAAGCTGAAAACCTCGTCAAACCTTGCCACTTTGGCAGTTCACCCAATTCTTCAACTTTGCCAAACATTTCAACATTGGCAAACTCTTCAACTTTACCAACATTCTCCAATTTCGCAAAAACTCCCTATCTTCGTTAAAACACATAATCAACTAACCTGCGGCCCATCCTCGTCTTCTTCAGGTTCCTTATACTTCCTCACCATATGTTCTTCAACGGGTTGGAAGAGCAATGCGGCCGCCCATACGTTGAGCATAATACCACCTAGGATTAGTACTGCGCCTCTGGAAAGAAAGTGTGTTGGTTAGAATCTATTTCGACGAGCGGAGAGGAAAGGTGTACGTGCTGCTTCTTCAAGAAGTTTAGTACTTCACAAAGAGCCGCAAAATGACTTTTGCGGAAACTCTGATATGCCATGTTATACGATGAGCCATGTTATAAGGTGAGCCATGTTAAACGACGATCCATGTTATACGATGAGCCTTTTTATCCAATGTACTATATTGCATGACGAGGGGCTCGTGGCTAAAAAATAACAGCCGCACGGGTCGATCTTTAACGTTAAGCAACGCTTGCCAAGGTTAGTCTGTGGATGGGTGACCATCTTAACATAACGAGTTTCCTCCGTGCCTCGGAAAGCACGTTAAGCCGTTGGTCCCAGCTGTCATTTGCAGATCTTTGGCAGTCGTTACGGGTTGTCAGAAGCCAGTAAATCTGACTCCAGTCTTGCCAAGAAGTACCGTGTTACCCAGTTAATGGTTGTGGAGGTCTGGTAGGCAGCCGCTCCGCGTAAAACACTGGTATTCAGCTGAATCTGGTTTGACTGGAAGCCGACCCCAATATAGTTGGGAAAAGGCTAGGCAGATGATGACTAAATTGCATGACGAGTCATATTATTCATGGAACTGTATTATTCGATGATCCATATTATCCAAATAGCTTCTATCCGCAGATTCATATTTACCGATGAGCGATATAGTAACGTTGTCCACTGATTGCCTGACTGATTGAAGTGGCTCGACAAGAAATATTATTATATATTATATTATTGGATAATACATTATAGTTTTTTATTGGAAAATATGACCAGTGCTCAGTGGGTTACACGGATCAGTGCCACTGATCCGTCTAACCCATTAAGCTATAAGCTATAATAGTAACGTTACTACGTACAGAGAGAGAGATAAAGTCCAGGCCCGCTCTTGTGTCTACCATTGCGCTTTATTATTCCATGTGCCACATTGTCTACTATCCGTAGAGCCATCTACGGATAGTAACTTGCTGGACAATATGGCCAATAATGTTGCTCAACACCGGTAAATATGACTATTATCTGGTATTGAGCAACATTACCCCCGCCTCTGAGCCATATTAGCCGCCATTGAGCAACATTACCCCGTCCTCTGAGCCACATTACCCACTCTGGGAGTCTTTAGGTCAAGAGTGAATAGGTTACTTCTGGGCAAGCGTGCTCCATCTTCGACCACATCATCGCTTACCATCAGGTGAGATGGTGGTCAAGCGCGTGCCTATCAATAGTACAAATAAAAACGATCCATATTAAATACACTATCCACTCACTTGTAGCCGTACTCCTCCAGTAGATACCTCAACACGGGCGGCAGGATGATACTCCCGAAGGCGCTGCCCGACATACAGATGCCGTTGGCGAGCCCTCGCAGCCGCACGAAGTACGACGTCACTATGTAGACCGTAGGGGGAAAGGCTAGGCCCGCCCCTGTGCCTACCATCGCGCCAAAACTGGAAGCAAAGAATTAAATTAATTATGAACTTTTAACGACCGATCCCGAAATCATAAAAAAAATCAGCTGTTTAGTACATTTTGTCGAGTTATGCTCACATAAATGGATGGGGCAGTTTATTGTTTTAGCGATCTATTATCTCCATTTTCTTTTTTCAAAATTTTGGCTTAGTACTTTCGGAGATAAGGGGGGGGGGAATGGTAATTTTTCACCTAATTTCTTGAATAACTTCAAAACCATGTATATTAAAATTATGTAAAAAAAAATTAAAACCCACACAGTAAGCCCTTTCATTTGATACTGTTCACATTGTTCAAAAAACTTTTTTTTTAATTTTCTTCTTTGGCCCCTAGAAGTGACACGGGTATACCTAAAATTTAATAATTTACGTAACACGTCCATGTTTGGGTCAAACAAGTCCATATGTGTACCAAAACAGAATCGATCCAGTGGATCCCGAGAAAACTGGCTGTGACAGACAGACAGACACCCGTAGTAATCCTATAAGGTTTCCATTTTTTGTTCGGAACCCTAAAAAACAACTTTTATTATGGGAGATAATGATAAGGACAGTGACCCCTTAAAATTGCATTTATCCTGTAACACGTTGTATAATAGGTCGTCTTATTTTTCGAATATTTTGTTTTTCAGTCTTATTTTAAATTAGCTGTGCCCGCGACGTCGTTCGCGTGCGCTTAGGTCGATGCCAGCCTATTATCTTACTTCTAATTTTTGTTTACTAATAAATGCGAAAGTTTGGCTAGCTGGATGTTTCTTACTCAATTACGACAATACGGCTGAACGGTTCTGGATGAAATTTCGCACAGAGGTAGATTATAGTCTGGAATACCACATAAGCATTCTTATCTCGGGAGTACCTACTTTGGGAGATATTCAAGATTCAAACCATTTATTTACAGGTAGATACTTTTGAATTGTTAAGATCAGTCTGTCAAAAACATGAAGCTATTTGGGATTTTTTAAACGTAAGTAGATCACTGTATAAAAGAACGTGCAAGAAACTCTACAGCCAGTCTTTTACATCATAATAAGTACCTATTATAAAAATACTGGTTTTACGGACAATAAACGAATCTAATTAAAGACAACACAGAGAACAGCGATAATGGTAATTTCGACCCTATAAAAGACTTTCAAGACCTATAAGAGGCCGAACCCAAACTCGTGTGTGGGTCGTTCTCCAGCAGAAAATCTTAACACCGCAATTCAGAAAAACGCGTCATCAGTGCAACGCCATCTATCGACCAAGTAAGTAAACTGACAAAATGATTAGCATTGGAAGACATTAAATAAGGAGCCTGTATGACAACATTAAGGTATTAAAAAGTTCACTTTTATTTTGCTACGTATAAAAGTTCCACAAATAACTCAACAATGTGTTTTAGGGGAAACGTGTGTGTATGTGTGTTTTCATGCATTTAATTTTTCTCAATAGATGGTGCTTTGCCTAATCACAATACATTAGGAAGTTTCCTACTAAACTTAAAAATTCAATATATTTTGATTTGTGGATCGGTTGTTAGGATAAAAACCGATAAGGTGTAAAAATGTCCAATATTATTTTGCCACGTGTGTATTAAATGTTTCACACATAACTCTACAATTTGTTTTGGTGTTTTTTACATGCGTTCGTGAATTTCATCTTTTTCAATAGATGGCGCTGTAATCAGAATACATGAGGAACAGAATACATTAGGAAGCCTCTTACTAAACTTAAAAATTCAATACCTTTTGATTTTGTGGGTCGATTTTGATGAAATAAACGCTAAATGTTACTCGGATTATCACTTAATATTTTTAAGTACCTAGATTTGGAACCCAATCTGTGGGTTATGCGTGATGCTCCCTCAAACGCACAGATAAACAGACAAACAGACAAAAATTTCAAAAATAGAATATTTGTGTTTTGTATCTTTTTCCTAACTTTTCTATGTAATTTTTGTGCAAAAATATTCAATGTACAGACACGGTTGGTCGACGATTTTATTATATGTATAGAAAATGGTAAGCAACTCACCTAAAATACAGGTAAGTGATAGAAAACGCGCAACTACTGAGTATCATCCCGAAGGCCGCGAAGCTCCCTCCTATGAGCGTCACCGTTCGATACGACCACTTCACTGACAGTATCGACGATAGTGGACCTGGAATGTTAAAGCAATTTCGTTAGAAAGAGAGAACATAGCAATATCTGCATCGCCTATAACAGAGGTATGCAGAACAGAGAGTAAAGTTCCGCAAAACCTCCATTGAAAGGATGGATCCTTCGACCAGTTGCGGTATTTGCTACCTTTTCTTCCCTTATAATTAATTTAATTACTGTTACTCAAACTTTTTCGATCCATGGCTAATTCATTCAATTAAGCACATGGTTTTGGATGAACCAAAGGCAAGCAGCATCATCAAACTCGTGTTTGTGTCTCGATGAAATTACATGCAAAATTGTTTAAATTCAAATCATTTTCAAATTCGCTGGGGCAAAACAAACGGAATTAAAAAATAGGGGCAAAAAGAACTTCGATAATTTATTAAGACAAAAGTTATCATCTGCCTAGCCTTTTCTCAACTATATTGGGGTCGGCTTCCAGTCAAACCGGATTGCCAGTATTTTACGTGGAGCGGCTGCCTACCAGACCTCCACAACCCATTAACTGGGTAACACGGTACATCATGGCAAGACTGGAGTCAGATTTACTTGCTTCTGACTATCCGTAACGACTGCCAAAGATCTACAAATGACAGCCGGGACCAACGGCTTAACGTGCTTTCCGAGGCACGGGGGAAACTCTATCTTATCTAGCCACGAGCTCGTCTTTATTAAGACAAAAGTATGTGCGATAAATAAGACAAAGTAGAGAATAGCAATAATTCCCAGAGCAGTCAGACTTGCCAGAGAAAACGACGATATTTGTCCAGAAAATTTAGGGTAGATGTTCTCTGATCAGAATATCAGTACGTACTGTGTTTGAATTCAAGTTTCAATATCTTATTATATCAGAAACCAATGACTGTAACAGACGTTTTTCTGTGTGTCTACATACATACGGGACATCCTATAAGGCATGCATTTTTCTATACGGACGTTCAGAACCCTAAAATTGTGGAATCGTAGGGAATTGAGACGCACTTTCGACAGTTTTTGACTGACTCCTAAAAATACGAGATTTGCCTCTCAGATATAGTTCGCACAGCTTGCCAAATCTATACTTCTATACTAATATATAAAGCTGAAAAGTTTGTTTGTTTGCTTGAACGCGCTAATCTCAGGAACTGCTGGTCCGATTTGAAAAATGATTTCAGTGTTAAATAGCCCATTTATCGAGGAAGGCTATTAAGGCATATATCATCACGCTAAGACCAATAGGAGCGGAGCAGTAACAAAAATTGTGACGCAGACGAAGTTGCGCGGGTCAACTGGTAATTAAATAAAAGCGAATAACTCACCCAAACTACTGTACAAGAAGTAACACAGCGCGACGATCCCGGACGAAGCGGACGCACTCGATTGAAAAACATCGTTGAACTCGACCAGTAGGACTCCGAATGACTTGATAGTGCCAGGGATCAGGATGTTGACGAGGGTTGCACCTGTAGACACACGGATAATGCAGTAGAGGTAACAGCCTCGTTCCACTTGAGAACCTAGGTATAATTCCCGAGAAAATAAATCTAAAACCTTTATTTCAAGTCTAGAACTTTAGTCTAAGGTAGTCTTGTAGGAACATCACATCCACAATTTTGCCTTCGTCTTTTTGGAGTACTGCCATAATGTTACGCAGTTCATTAACATCAGAAAAACCATGTTAGCCTAAGATTACTAAGGCCACGGGTTGCAGATAACCTGAGGAAGTATAACATAACTGGAAGACGTGTAGATAATCAGCACATCTACAATTCTTGCCCGTCTCTTCGGGGAATACAGGCATGATGCTACATAGTCCATGTTAGTCTAAGGTTACAGGGGCAACGGGTGGCAGATTATCTACGAGAACGCACAATCCCCACTTTCCGTCAGGGACCATCTCCCAGTCCCGTTCAGGAGTATTTTTTTTTTAAACGAAGTTCCTTATCGCGCGATGCGAAAGAAGGCTAGACGGAAAATTTAAGACCAAAAGTTGTAACGACACTTTTTGCTATAATTGTAAGCCATGCGGCGGCGGCGTAGGAACTTCGTTCCATCCGAGTGTCCCTTGATGCATCTCAAGTTGGAATAGAATGGAATGCCGCCGCCCGTCTGTTCGGGAATTTCTGGGAAACCATGTTAGTCTAAGGTTACACGCCACGGGTGGCAGATAACCTACGAGAACGCACCATCCCCATTTTCCGTCAGGAGGCACAATCTCCCAGTCCAGTTCGGTAGCATATCGCCTGTCTGTTCGGGAAGTTCAGACAGACATCAGGGAACCCATGTTAGTCTAAGGTTACAGGGGACACGGACGGCAGATTACCTACGAGAACGCACCATCCTTTCTGTCAGGAGGGACCATCTCCCAGTCCAGTTCGGGAGCATACCGCCTGTCTGTTCGGGAAGTTCAGAAAGACATCAGGGAAACCATTTTAGTCTAAGGTTACAGGGGCCACGGGTGGCAGATTACCTACGAGAACGCACCATCCCCACTTTCCGTCAGGAGGGACCATCTCCCAGTCCCGTTCGGGAGCCGGACCGATGGTGAAGCGGCCGCCGCATACTGCGTTGGAATCCTCCGGCAGCTTCACTGTGGACAAAGAGAGAGGATTGTTACAAAAATATTACAATCTTTTTAGCAAAAAACAATTACCGAAGAAAAGACATGAGAAGCGAAATAAATAAAGATTTTAATGTAACTTTGAGAATAAGGGCACCTTTTTGTTTCTTTTTACCTGACCGTCCCAAAGAGGATAACGTTTTTCGAAGGTATGTACTACTCTGTCAAGAAAGTACCGGGAAAAGATCAATTATACACAAAATGTCTGTTATTCATCCAAATTTATTTTATCACCTTCAAAGTATGCTCCTTTAGAAACGATACACTTGCGCCAACGAATAATCCATTCATCAAAACATTTTTTAAACGCTGCTTCCGGAATTGAGTTCAGTTCTCGCCGCGAATTCTCCTTTATGTCTTCTATCGATTGAAAACGGGTGCCACGAAGTGGTAATTTGAGTTTAGGAAAAGAAAAAAGTCATCAGAAGCCATATCTGGTGAATATGGTGGTTGCTGGATGGTATTTGTTGAGTGTTTGGTTAAAAATTCGTTCACAATGATAGCCTTGTGCGAAGGCGCATTGTCGTGGTGCAAAATACAAGAATTTTCTTTCCACAAATCTGGCCTTTTTCGTCGAATTTGCTCTCTTAAACGCCGCATAACGCTCAAATAATATTCTTTATTTACCGTTAGACCTTCCGGTAAGAATTCAGAGTGCACAACACCGCGATAGTCAAAGAAAACAGTCAACATGACTTTGACTTTTGATCGACTTTGGCGTGGTTTTTTCGGTTTCGGTTCAGTTGGAAGGCGCCACTCCGAAGCTTGTTGACTAGTTTGCATGTCAAACTCGTAAACCCACGTCTCGTCACCAGTTACAATGCGTTTCATGAATGTTGGGTCCGAACTGACTCGTTCTAGCATGTCCTCAGCGACTTTCATGCGATTGAGTTTTTGGAGAAAATTCAGATCTTTTGGGACTAGCCGAGCAGCAACATGTTTCATACCCAAATGATTAGTTGAAATGGTACGGATCGACTCGTGAGATACAGAAAGTTCGGCGGCTATCTCTCTCAGAGTTGAATGGGGATTTTCAGTCACTATTTCCTTCACTTTTGCGATGTTAACTTCAGTTGCAGACGTTGACGGCCTACCAGAGCGAGGCAAATCTTCCATCACATCTCGACCGCTTTTGAACGCTTTGAACCACTCATAAGCACAAGTTTTTGATAAAGCCGATTCACCGTAAGCCTTCTGTAACATTTTCAGTGACTCCGAACACGAAATTCCATTGGCGATGCAAAATTTAAGACAAACTCTTTGTTCGATATTTTTGTCCATTATGAAATTCGCAATACACACTATATATGATATTACTAAAACCAGCACTGTATTTAATATAAATAACAGATGCAACTCAAACTCCGCGCCAAAATGGAAAACAGTTGTGCCAATCTAACAACTACAAAAAAACAAAAATTTGAATTTGGAACCATAAACAAATCATCCATTCCCGATACTTTTTTGACTGAATGTATATTCCTATCTCCACCCCGTCTTTGTCATGTCCACCTGTATTTTTTGGCACACCCTGAAGTCTAAATGGCTGGATAGATTTTAACAAATGAGGTATCCTTAGAAAGAATACAGGAGTTCATTTTACACAAACGAGCACTTCTACGAACGTCTTTGAAGAACCATAATGGAAACTAAACACACACACACACACACACACACACACACACACACACACACACACACGCATACGCATACGCATACGCATACGCTACAGTAAACGAATTTCATCTTCCCAAAAAGGGAATATCTAAGCCACAATATTTGGCAACTAGACCAATGACCGCTACTTTAGCATGACTCATTTCTCGTTCGATATCACCAAGCGTCTTCTGTATACAGGTAAATAGAACGCATGTTTTACATATAAAGATCTCTTCGGCATTCAGAAAACTAGCTTGATCATGTTTTCAGCATTTTATAGTCAGAATAGGCAGAAATTAAAATTTAAGTGGTGGAAATTTCTCTTTAATTTACGAGAATAAAATCTGACTTGTTTTACTTCTTTATAATTTCGCAAGATTTGCCACGATTCGGCGTGATTAATATTAGGTCTTTACCTATGAAATTGTCGTTCTGCAGTACTGGCCATTTCAAATCAAAATAATTTTTGTTTGGCTAAGAATTCTAATTTCAAATTAATTTTATTTTAAAAACATGGTTTTTTTTCCAAAAGTAGTCATTTGTTTATTGATTAGTGTTACATTTTCATCGCATTTCAATCTTTTTCGTCATCAAGGATACGTTAAAATTCGAGTAATTATGGAATATGAATACCGTCGTGGCAGCAACGCGGCACAAGCGGCACGCAACATCAACGACGTTTACGGAGCTAACACTACAAACCAACGCACCACCTTTTATTGGTTTGCTCGCTTCCGTTCTGGAAATTTCGACCTGAAAAATGAACCTCGCGGTTTTCCGAAGACTTTGGTCGACAATAACGAATTAAAGGCGATTGTGGAAGCTGATGATACACAATCTACGGCTGAATTAGCAGCAGCTTTCGACGTTAGCGTCAAAACAATATTGGTCCATTTGCGTCAAATTGGCAAGGTAAAAAAGCTTGACTAATGGGTGCCCCAGGAACTCAATGATCGCCAGCGCGAAGTACGCGTCGAGACATGTCTTGCACTCTTCAACAGACACACAAATGAAGGAATTTTGAACCGCATTGTTACCTGCGATGAAAAATGGATTCTGTTTGATAACCGCAAGCGCTCAGCAAGTTGGTTGGATCCTGGTTCAGCACCTAAACAATGCCCTAAACGAAAACTTACCCCTAGAAAAGTGATGGTCACTGTTTGGTGGTCTAGCGCCGGTGTGATTCATCACAGTTTCTTACCAAACGGGGTGAGCATTACTGCAGATGTGTACTGTGAAAACTGAACACAATGATGGAGAAGCTGGCACATCTCCAACCAGCATTGGTCAATCGGTCGTCTCCGCTGCTCCTGCACGACAACGCGCGACCTCATACTGCACAGCAGACGGTCTCCAAGTTGCAAGAACTGGGGTCGGAAGCTCTCCGCCATCCGCCCTACTCACCAGACCTTGCGCCTACAGACTACTACTTTTTCCAGAATTTGGATAACTTCTTGGCGGGAAAAAAATTCAATACCCGAGAGGCAGTACAAACTGCCACTGCGTTGGCAAAGATGCATTGATTGCATGGGTGATTACTTCGATTAATACAAATAAAAAATACATGAAAAAAATTCGTTTAATTTTTTTCATACAAAACGGCAATTTCATAGGTAAAGACCTATTATGTATATACCCATATAAAATTCTAACTTTCCAATGTTAAGCGTCTCTGAGCTAACCCCGGACAGACATAAACATACAGACGGACATGGCGAAACTATAAGGGTTACTTGTTGACTACGGAACCCTAAAAATACCCTAAATACAGGGAATTTGCATGAAAAACATATTTATCATCTATAGTTTATCTAAAAATATAATACTAACAGTGAAAATAGAATCAAAATTACTCGAAAAACGAAGGAGATATAATGATTTTAAACAAATATGTCTGTCCCTTTCGCGAAAACGCTGTTTTCTATGGCAGATGTATAGGCGTCATGGACGATGACGTCAAAGTTAACATCGGAATTCTCTTTCGAATCTTTGAACTTTACAACTTTTATCGGAATTATATTCGAGAGTAAGCACCCTGTTCCATAAAGCACACTAATGTTCTGTGCCATTTGGCAACCACTTCGAACGACCTCTTGACCCGATTCCCAAATTAGGAAGTGTATTGTACCACTTTTTTTGGCACTCCAACTTTTCTAGGTCCATTCCGCTACTTATAGCGATGTTTAAGGTAAATTTTTTTTCGGATATCGCATTTTTATTAAAAAAGATAATAATTTCAAAGTTTTCGGCTTCGTTTAGGTTCCGTACCGAAAAAAAAAAAACATAATTCTTGTACTAGTAAACCCGCGCAACTTCGTGTGCATCACAATTTTCATGAATTTTTCAAAAAGGATCAGTAGTTCCTGAGATTAGCGCGTTCAAGTAAACAAACAAACAAACACACTCTTCAGCTTTATATAGATATTAGTATAAGATTATTTTTTGTTATAGAGGCAAATAGACATACAAACTAAAAATTTCAACTGTTCACCTATTACGGTTCTTGACGGACGGATGCACGGGCGGAGTAATAGGGTTGTTAAAAGATTACTCATAAACTAAACACGATATTAGAGTACCTACATTGATGGTAATTCTTATGCTGCGTATTTTTTAACAAATCTCGTAACTTTGTTAAATCACCTTACAACCGCGTTTATTAGTTTAAGTTAACTAGCTCCCCTAAAGTTTCCTACGAGGACATTGCCTGGCGCAATCATCATCTGCCTAGCCTTTTCCCAACTATATTGGGGTCGGCTTCCCAGTCAAACCGGATTTAGCTGAATACCTGTATTTTACGCGGAGCGGCTGCCTACCAGACCTCCACAACCCAGTAACTGGGTAACACGGTACTTCATGGCAAGGCTGGATTATTATTATTATTGCCCGGCGCAATAATCTGTCATAATTATTCAAAGGCACGGCATTAGTAAGGCAAGTTAAAAATATAGTATTTATAGACATTTGCACCCACGGCTTGGCTAGGAGCCAAGTTTTGGAACTGGAGAGTGAAATATACGGGAGCGATTTTAAGCGAGCACTGTGTGGTGTCCTGTCTAGTTTAATTAGGAAATTAAATTAGACATGACACCGCATTCCTCATCCCACCGACCCCCTTCTACCATCGGACATCCAGACGCACTGCATCGTACCATCCCAACCTTGTTGCTGTTCCACCAATTCGCACTAAGCGTTTCCAAACGTCTGTTATAATGCACACAGCAAAGGAGTGGAACTCTCTGCCTGCGTCTGTGTTTCCAAAAGCTTACAACCCTAATCTCTTCAAAGTTAGAGTGAACAGGCTCCTTCTGGGTAAGCTCGCTCCATCGTAGACTTTGTCTCTGTCATCTCTGACATAGACTAGAGTCAAGAGCAAACCCATTACAATAAAAAAAATTCGAGATGGATTAGGTCACGAAAACTGGCCAAGTGCGAGTCAGACTCGCGTGCAAAGGGTTCCGAACGAATTTAATTTTTTAACATGTTATTTGAACACTATAGACTTCTTGTAGGTTTTCCTGTAATCTATAGGTCTATTATCTCCATTTTTTTTTTCAAAACGGCTCAGTACTTTCGGAGATAAATGGGGGAATGGTTATTTTTCGTCTAATTTCTTGAATAACTTCAAACCCATTAATTTTAAAATGGGGGTGGGTGTGTAACCAAGGCATCTTCATTCACAGACACATTAAAAAGTAAACTCACATAAGAAATCTGACCGAAGTCATGACCCTTTTAAAAACACTCAATAGCCAGGAGTATTTGAGTAGCCCACTTTTATAACTGCCTCGCCTATAAAAGAGGTTAATAGCTCCAATAAATATCGAGACATATTATGAGCATATACAGACGTAATCACAACTTGGCTAGCTTCCAATGTTTGGAAGTGGCGTATGTAAACGGATGGGAATGGAATGAAGAAGTCTACATTATTATGAAAATGTCTATTATGAAAAAGGAAGGTTAGGTATAACAGCAAACGAGATTGGCGAACGACATTGTTACCATCGCCAGTACAACCTGGATAAGGTTGACACAAGAACGTGGGGATTGGCACAAGAAAAGAGAGGCTTATGCACAGTGAGCGAAGTCGGGCTGAAGTTGATGATGATGATAACATTAAGAGAAGACCACTAAGCGAGGGATAGACTTTGTGAACTGTTAAAGACGAAGCTAGAAACTTGGTGAAGAATAATAGAGAAATGTCGAAAAAGAAGACTTGTTGTGACGATCCCGAACAATGACGATTGCAAAAGGTGACAACGCAAAAAATATTTATACGATTTTCCGACAAAGATAACTGGGATACTAAAAAAATAAAAACAACATTGGGGATTCTACGATACAATTAAAGAGCAACTGACTGACATATTAACGCAGAGCCGAAACTAATGGGAATAGCAACATAACATTTTGTAAGTAGGTACAAGACTTTTTTTATGAAGTAGGTCAGCACTAAGAAGGGATTTTGGAAATTCAATCGTTAACGGAGGAGAAAAGGGGGACAATTGTTAGTACTATTACTATATGCAGATGCTGATATGTATGTAACTAGTAAAGCAAATAACATGTTTCAGGGCTCAGGAGATAACAAATAAGAATTGTGCGCGTGAAGAAGCCATAAGAGGTAATTACAAAACGTATGCGTACTTACATAGATCTAAGATCGAATCGAAATCCTGTATGTTGCCATGAATAAAAGAATAAAAGTATCCTATGTTCTGCGACATAGGAAACTTCATTCCGAAGGTACGTTCCCTTGGGATAATAATTATCTGGCTTTCACGCGGACACGCAAGCAAAATAATAATTCTTAAACCTTATATCTTATCATCATCTGCCTAGCCTTTTCCCAACTATATTGGGGTCGGCTTCCAGTCAAACCGGATTCAACTAAATACCAATATTTTACGCGGAGCGGCTGCCTACCAGACCTCCACAACCCATTAACTGGTTAACACGGTACTTCTTGGCAAGACTAGAGTCAGAGTTACTGGCTTCAGACAACCCGTAACGATTGCCAAAGATCTACAAATGACAGCCGGGACCAACGGCTGAACGTACTTTCCGAGGCAAGGAGGAAACTCGTTATGTTAAGATGGTCACCCATCCAGAGACCAACCTTGACAAGCGTTGCTTAACCTTGAAGATCGACCCGTGCGGCTGTTATTATTTAGCCACGAGCTCTTCAAACCTTATAATTTCCACAAAAAAGGTCGAAATCCAGCGCACTAGACCAACGCTTTACCCAAAAACTTCACTATAACTTTCAATATTTCAAACAATATCTCCAATCTGGCCTCTATGCATATTGCTCTGAAGCACGCGACCGTGAATATCTAACGTACAGTTATACCTAGCACATATAAAGATTATGTTTTATAGCCTAGCAACCTTCAGTCTTCTTCAAGGCGGTAAACTTTCCTATTTCATTGAGTCTTAACATTGATGTAGCATTTAATTGCTATTGTTCATCGGTTTTAAGTTTGCAAGTAGATACTGAGCCACAAAGGACTTGACTAACAGGAAAACGCTATGTTCCCTAGACTTTAGCTCGGAATTTTCTTGCGTGATCGAAATAGGAATGATGATATCCGCAAGAGAATGTCGATGGATGCACGACGCACAGGACCGTTTGTTGTGGCGACACTTGGGGGAGGCCTATGTCCAGCAGTAGACGTCTTTCGGCTGATATGAAGTAATGGGTAACACGAGACCCCTTGGCAAGTCTGGTGTCCGATTCTTGGAGATTTCTTAGAGGAGAAAGATCTACAAATGACAACCTGGGGCCATCCACGCGCACAAAACGTTTTGGGAACACATTCATAATGCGTACAGCTAAGGAGTGGAATCCCCTGCCGGAGTCTGTGTTTCCCGATAGCTACAACCTGGGAGTCTTTAAGTCAAGAGTGAATAGGTTACTTCTAGGCAAGCGTGCTCCATCTTCGACCACACAAGGGCGGATCCAGCTTTGGCGCCAGGAGGGGGTCACATAGTCGTGGTCAAGTCAAGAAATTATTATTTAATTTTGATAGCAATAGATACAAGTAAAAAGTAGGTATTTTATTAATGTACGTAAGTACTGTACTTAAAAATATTTATTCTTTATTGAACAATTGAAAAACTTAACAAATAATAACTTGTACATATACACGTACATATTGCCATCTTCTCTTGAAGACATCCAGAGAAGCACTATCACGCACGGAATGAGGCACCCTATTTATATCCCATAACCGTGGTGAATGATTTGTCATAACGGCTAGAGGTATGTCGAGGGGTAAGACGCAAAACTCCGCAAAAGTGAAGAAGTGGTACGACAAAGTTTTCCAACAAACATAATAGAAACAGACAAAATACATATATTTAAATAACAAAATCAATTTTTCTTTTACGTCTTCTCCCGAAACGCGTTATTACGTCATTTACGTCAATGGGTACGTTTTTATGAACGTGGAGAAGTGCCAGTCCGGTTAAGTGATCTTCAACTTTAGAAGATCTTAACTACGACTTAATTCTGCGCAACGTAGAGAAAGAACTTTCTGCTCTCGCTACCCTGACAGCCATAATACATAAAAGTGTTCTTATATTAGTTAGGATACATATCGATATCACAATTTAAAATAAGATCAGAAATCGACTGCGGAATGTCCTGGCTCCGCTGCCACGCCTGCCACTTCACCATCCACAGCCGATATTCATTTACAATGACAGAAACTGGAGTGTTATCTAGTAATAATGTACTTGTATAGTCGGTAGCTAGTTGTTTCATTTAAATGTCTTCATTACTACATTCGTTTTTGGCATGAAAACGCTTAGCTGAAACAAATTAAGTACAACAGGAGACAGGCGGTCCTGGAGATCACTTATTATTGAATCTATTTTGATCCTATTCTGGGGCATTTAATTTCTACATCTAGCTGCTCAGCTACTTCTTTAGCCTCTTCAAAAAGCTGTCGGTAGATTACGTCCACATTTTCTCTTTTATTTTGTAAAACACTTAAAGTATCATTAATAGCGTCCGTAGCTTTTTTTAAATCAACTGAGTTCGATTGCAGTATTCTGCTTAAAGATACAGTAGTACCTGAAAAATAAAAAGTAAGTAACTGTGACTGTAGTCCATAAACTAAGAATTTATAACTTAATATAAACGATATGTACACGTAGCATAAAATATTAACAGAACAACAACATAATTTTAAAGTAGGTACAGTATACTCGTATAAGTTCATTTGCCAAACAATGAGATTTAAAATAATTTAGGGAAGTACCCACCTAATACATCACTTAAACAGATGGAGGATATAATAAAGTCAGAACTGCGCAATGTTTGCAGCAAGCAATGCGCATCATTGGCAGTTTTATTGTCTTGCCAAGCAGAAATCTTCTCCAGAGCGCTACAAATTTTGACTAGGTTGTCTCCTTGAAATTGAAGATGCCCATCATGCCTCTCTACCCAACGTGTCTCACAAATACCTTGCATGGCAGCTCCGAGTTCTATTTTAAAAATTTATGCCTCTTAGCGGATGCATTGGTAAATGCCACAACTTTTCTCATTGTGCCAGATGTATTGCGACATGATCTTGCCAATGAGTTATTGAGCACATAGTTGTTGCACGGGCAACGTTTAGCTTGAATGGCTATTTTCATCAATTCTTGCACTGCAGCTTTTGTATCTGATGCCATAACCGAGCAGCTGTCAGTTCCAATACCCACACACCAAGATAAATCTAAGTTAAATTTGGTACACAGATTTTCAACGATTTTCGCCAATACTACACCTGTCAATCGAGGCTCTATGTCACCTGAATTGTTGTTTTCACGTCTAAGAGCATCGTAGGTATCACAAAAAGTCATAAAATGTCCCTTAATAATACCATCATGCACATATCGGAATGATAGGCTCGGCTGTGAGATATGTGATACGAGTATATCTGTTGTTTCATCGAACAAAATTAAAAAATATTTAGCTTCCCGCACATTCTGTAAAATGTTTTCCTGGATGATTTCTGCGCAAACATCTGTACAACATGTACGTGGCGTTGGATTTTGAAGATTCTAAAGGTTGCTGCAATGCAATATCGCCAGAATCAATACGGAATTTTAAAAGGGCTCTAAAATTCCCTTCATCGGCTACTACGCTGTCATAGTTCAGCAATTTACTATCGTCGCGATGGCCACGTGACGATATATTTTGATGGCCACAAAATATTATAGTTTTTACGATTGGTCGCAAACGTTCTCTATTTTCATTTATTTGTTTCAGTCTTTGACTATTTACTTTGTTCATTATGTTAATTTCCGGTTTATGAAAACTCAATAAAAAGTTCTTCCCTGCTTCGAAAGTTAATTCGTGGTATTTTTTTCGCTGGTGTGTTAGCAGAACACCATTTTTAGCTAGCAAATTATCGAAAGCTTATAATAGTTCTTTTACGAGTCGACATAAAGGTGTTTTTGTCTGTACACCACCTCCAGGAGCTAGGACAAACAAAGCACAGTACTTGCAGTAAAGACCCTGGTCTTTAGGCGACATGTCTTTATAAGCACATTATAGGTAGAAAGAAAATTTAGTTTTTTAACTTAGAACTATGTTATGATATGTTGAAGTTTAGTCGTTCCGATTTCGATTGAGGTAAGGTCTAGCTAGACGTTACGTAGTCGACAAGCGCGCGCAAGTGTGGCGCGGTAAAATTCAAATTTTCGATGCGTTCGTTCCCAAACGTTTGCCATCATACAAAGTTATTATATTAAATTAATTAAATATTGAATGTATGTAGTTACATAAAATCTGTATGGTGACAAAATATAAAAATAAAATCATTATGTTCAATTAGTGGTCCACCTAAGTCCTGGAACTAGCTCAGGGGGGGGTCATGACCCCCATGACCCCCCCCCTGAATCCGCCGTTGCGACCACATCATCGCTTACCATCAGGTGAGATTTATTTATTTATTTATTTATTTCTCTCCACAATAAACATTACATAATAATATTGTTTCAATTAAGGTACATGCTTTGTATAGTTTACTGTGGAAGACTGGTGCCTAAGCTAGGCTTTAAGGGCCTGTGTTTCAGGTCACCAGATCTCCACACTCTAGCAGTTCGTACAATTTTGAATTTGGAGGTTTCAATTTGGACTTTACAAAAGTAGTATTTTATAAAACAATTCTTAAAACAAACGAGTGGAAAACAGAAAATTAAATGTTTTGGAGCGTTAGTAATGTTAGTAAATATTTGTAGTGTGAACGTGAGTAAGATGTGTTTCGTGTGTATGTGTGAGAGTACGTGTATGAGGGTGGTGTGTAGGGGTGCGTGTGTGGGAGGGTGTAAGTGAGGATTTATCAGATAGCAGTTGATATTAATTAAGTCACGCTGGTAAGTAGACTTTCGGTGTCATCATAATTGAGACCCCGAAGCCACGTGGTAAGCTTCTTTTTACATTGGGCCTTGTTAAGGTTAAATATAAGTTGAGTTTTATTAATTTTGTTGTACAAATATCGTCCGATAATCAATAAAGTCCAAATATCGAGATGGTGGTCAAGCGCGTGCCTATCAATAGTAAAAAAAAAAACAGCTTTAATTGCTTTCATAGGCACGGAGGAATCAGGAATCTCGGTATATTAAAAAGGCCACCAATTTCGGAGTCAAGTTTTATTGTGTCACCTAGACACTGGGTTGTGAAGATCAGATACTTGTATCCAGTTACACTGGCTTCAAAGAGAGATGCGACTATCTGACATTCCACATCGTTGGGGTAAAATAATGTGCAGATAGGAGACGGTCATTGCATGCTCAAAAGCCTGGAACTAGGTTAATAACAAACTTATGACAAATAACCACAATGACACGAATACTAAACAGCACATAGCTCAAATTGTAATCCATACTAATACTGTCTGTATGTCTGTTTATTTGTTACCTGATCACGTTTTAACGGATTTGGGAAACTCAGCACACGAGTAAACCATGCCCTGGAATGGGCATAACATACTCTCGATCCCGGGAATATGTTCCTAAAGGATGATTTCCGAAATTCAAGCGGACAA
Source organism: Lacanobia oleracea (assembly GCA_950371165.1). Lineage (NCBI taxonomy): Eukaryota > Metazoa > Arthropoda > Insecta > Lepidoptera > Noctuidae > Lacanobia > Lacanobia oleracea. Next base: position 11,449,284 of record OX493411.1, on the reverse strand, counting down.
AGCCAATACGCGAATATTGGTACATATTCAGTTGAATCCGGTTTGACTGGACGCTGACCCAAATATAGTTGGGAAAAAGGCTAGGCAGATGAGGCGGGCGAAGCCACTGGTAGAAGTTAGTCTAGTAATAAACCTTTTTATGAGCATTTAAAACAGGCGAAACGTGAAGAATTTTTAATGTTCCGCGAGAGACGCGTTTAATTGTTTCATCTAAGTTTTACGGCCACTGCCAAGGCTATGTGTGACACATTCTGCGATAATTTACAGACAATATTAACGATATACATCAAATCACTGTCTCTCGAGTATACAAGCTTCTTCTCAAGGTCTGATCTTAACGGAAATATAACGGCCCAGGATAAGCCAGAACTGTTGCGGAATTTGTTTGAAAGACTCATCGAGGACCTGGAACGCAAAAGGCATAGGGAGGAACCCGAGTGGCTTTCTGTCGGTAAGCGTCTGACACTCCCTTCTGCTGCGCCCAGAGCAAGAGGAGTCATTTCATGATTTCCTATCATTAAAATAAAGGGTGGGTTAGACCTGGTTTTGGGAATATATCAATAGTACTGAATTGACTCCTACTTTTTATTACATATTTTCTATTCTATAACATTGATCTAAAAACAGATCATCATCTGCCTAGCCTTTTCCCAACTATATTGGGGTCGGCTTCAGTCAAGCCGAATTTTAGCTGAATACCAATATTTTACGTGGAGCGGCTGCCTACCAGACCTCCACAACCCATTAACTGGGGGTAACACGGTATTTCATGGCAAGACTGGAGTCAGATTTACTGGCTTCTGACTATCCGTAACGACTGCCAAAGATCTACAAATGACAGCTGGGACCAACGGCTTAACGTGCTTTCCGAGGCACGGAGGAAACTCGGTATGTTATGATAGTCACCCATCCACAGACCAACCTTGGCAAGCGTTGCTTAACTTTGAAGATCGATCCGTGCGGCTGTTATTATCTAGCCACGAGCTCCTCTTGATCTAAAAACACAATATGTAGGTAAAGAATAATTATTCAGCTTTTCACTTCCCACTGACTGTTTTAACAGTGGGATTTGATTAAATCACTGACTTTCATTAGGGAATTTACCCCACTGAGTTATTTTATAATCTACCGGGAATTTTCTTATCTTCTTTGGGGATTAAATCCCCAATTTCATCATTTTCTTGCGACATATTATGCAAATAGTAAAACACTGGTATTCAGCTGAATCCGGTTTGACTGGAAGCCGACCCCAATCATCTGCTTAACCTTTTCCCGACTATATTGGCGTCGGCTTCCAGGCAAGCTGGATTTTGCTGAATACCAGTATTTTACGTGGAGCGGCTGCCTACCAGACCTCCACAACCCATTAACTGGGTAACACGGTACTTCATGGCAAGACTGGCGTCTGACTATCCGTAACGACTGCCAAAGATCTACAAATGACAGCCGGGACCAACGGCTTAACGTGCTTTCCGAGGCACGGAGGAAACTCGGTATGTTAAGATGGTCACCCATCCACAGACCAACCTTGGCAAGCGTAATTAACCTTGAATATCGGCCCGTGCGGCTGTTATTATCTAGCCACGAGCTCCTCGGAAGCCGACCCCAATGTAGTTGGAAAAAAGGCTAGGCAGATGATGATATTATGCAAATAGTTGGTCCAACCGGCAACATCAGTGCATACCCAACTAACATTTTGGTGTCAGTTACAGGCTTTTTTATGACTTTAAGTAATATAACAGGGTTATAATTATCTCAGTTATTACTAAAGACGATATAGAGGAGTTAACAAACAAGTTTTAGCCCCAATCGCAGCACTATAGCGTTAATGGACGATGTAATACAGCTTTGAGAGTTATAATGGCGCTAGTAGCAGCAAGTATACTTAATACGTTATAGCTTTAACCTTTTTGTGACACCCAAGTCTTTATAAAAGTGTTCGCCGACACCTCTTAACACTTATTGTTGTATAGTTATTGCAATGACCTCTTTTATACCACTTAAGGTGCTATATTGACTATTATTGCAGTCATAAGCTATAAAATAGGCTATAAAATAGAGTTTATCGAGAGTTTAGTAACACGAGAAACTAAAGGTGTCAAACAACTCCTCTATCTAGGTTTAACCTGTAATAAAGGGTTTAACTAAAGCTTATTGTGTTAGGCAGTCCTCTTTTACAGACGTTCTAAAGGTATTGGTGTCAAACAACGCAAGTATGGGTCGTTATTAACACTAACCTCACTTTTGTAAAGTTCGCCATTGTTTTGGTAACCTAACAATTAATATTATTTCGAGTTATTCAACATTTGACTACAATAAACAAAATTTCTTACATTATTTGAAGCATTCCATGAATGCCACTTAATTTTACATACCACTGCTCAAGAAGCAGGAATGAATAGTAATGTTTAGCTTGAGGTACCTATTTTATTATCATAATTTTTCTTTTAAATCTTTAATAAATCCTAGGCGCGTTAAAATTGAGATGAGAAACATGGTATACATTTACTGTGAAATCATAAGGGCAGTCATTTTTCACTTCACATACTTAAATAACATAATATTCCATAATATTATTCTGCAGTGTTGAATAATGGATGACATAACACTTCCATTACGAACAGATTTAATTTTAGTAAGGTTTTTTTATCTTGACGTGCGCTTTTTACCACCTGTAGTGCTCACTAACGCGGTAACACCTGTTAAAGTAGTAGCTGACGATGAATAAACGCTCTTGTGGAGCTTAGATCTTTTTGACACCTTACTATAGGATTTATAGCACCTGTAGCGTTTACCAACTCTATTTTACAACGATAATACAGATTAAAGTAGTAGCTGACGATGAATAAGCGCTCTTGTGCAGCTTTAATATCTTTGTGACACCGTACTATAGGCTTTCTATAACTTTTACCTGTAAAACTGTGGGCCTCTTTCGTGGTTATAAGTGAGTTAGAGCATGCTCTAACTCAGTTGCACAGGTATACGTTAACACTTTTATACTCAAATGGAACTGATATACGAGTCTTATATAGGTTTTTTTAACGCTTTGGTGCTAGTTGGGTAGTGTTTCGAATAGGAATGGACGCAGCGCAACAAGTTGAGAAGTAAGTCTAATAGAAGGTAGAAAATGCGTGTGGTCCCACGTATTTCGCCAGCTTGTAACAAAACAATATGAATATTTGTCTGCCCAAGCTAGTAGGGGAGCTAAACAGCCCATTAGAATCATAATGTTAATCACACAGAATTTTTCAAAATTAATTTTCACCTTTATCGCTAACGCATTAGGTTCAAGGTTGATTGGGAAAATTTGACAGTGACGGGTAGCGCGTTTGCTTTCTGATTGGATTTGAAGTGGCCTTTTTAAGTACATTCTAACACTACTCTATCTGTTAGTGAGAAAATAAATAAGATCACTGGGGATTTGTATTCTCAGTCTAATAGAAAAAATCACGACTATCTGTTCGACGCATTTATCTCCCGTATGTTTCCAAATATGAAATGACTATTATTTTTAGCATTTGTTTAATTGTTGGATCGCCCCAGACCCCAGTCTTTGTGTTCGTCTGAAATGCCAAGCTCTTGGGAGTAAACGGAATTCTTTGTTTACATTCACGATTTACTTCGTAATGCATTTTTTGGCCGTGAAACGAAGGAATGAGTAGCAAGGCTAGAATTCTTATTAAGTCTGACGTTGAATTGGACGCAACAATTTCTTCTTTAATAATTGATTTGTTCCTTTTTTAACCGACTTCAAAAAAGGAGGAGGTTCTCAATTCGGTTGTATTTTTTTTTGTTTTTTTTCTCTTCTTTCTTTTATTTTTCATCAATTTTTTTTTTTCATCTTGATTTAATATTTTGTGTCAATTCATACAAAGTGTAACAGAATAAACGTAATAACTCTTAAGGGGTCATGCTCATCACTATACATATGGGACTAACATAGAAACCGCGAAAAAAAAAATCGGCTGCCCCATACATGCCCCATTGATGTGCACAAAATGTACTGATCAGCTGATCTTTTTCCCTCGCGAGATCGTTTTTGGTCCCATAGTAAATTGTGCTTAATGAAGAAGTCCCCTTAATTATTATGGTTGAGTTGAATGCCGTCACACTGAACTGATCATCTCCTAATAGGGAACATGCAATATTTCCATTTTTGCTTTAATTTTAAAGAACTCCATCTAGAATAGACCACCACATAAATAAAAAATGAAAACGCTTTAATTTATTGCCAAAATTGAGTTTTAAACCGACAGTTTAAAGGTTCGCGCAAAAACGGACGATGACGTCACTCGTGTCTATCACTGGTTAAGAACTGTCCCAACTCAAAGACATAAGGTTGCCTTTTCGTTGGCATAACAGCAGATACGTCACTAAACGCTGATTGTTGTTTTTAAATACGTTCCGTTTCACGTTACTTTAATTCATTATTTTTGTTAAAAATCGATATTAACCAAAATAAAAACTTTGTAATGGCCTTTATTTTATACTTTTTTATCATTTTACTGACAACATACTCATAAATTCTGTATTTGCATCTTCCCTATTGCCACTGGTTTATTTTAATCCTTAGATTGATGGTGATTTGATAATCCTAGTACATTAGTACCAGCATACCCAAATCTATCAGCTTGGCAACAAAACCGCCCGAGTCATAGATACGGAAATGAACGACACTAAACAGACAATAATATTCATCCACACAAAGACACGCCTACCGTGTTATCAACAGCTGTCCATGAACATGACTCAGACGAAGTCAATGTACGGCCAGCGCGATTTATTTAAGCGAGAGATAGAAGGTGAACGGTATTATAATTTAGCAACCGAAAGAGCCGTATGGTGTCAGCCGGTGCCGTATGGCGCCGTAAAAAAATTATACCATCCCATCACTTCCTGTGGGTGTCGTAAGGGACTCACCAGAGAATGGACAGCAGCGTTCTCTGCAAAACGCAACACCATACACTGCGATCGCCAACCCGTCTGCCAAGCGTAGCGATTATGGCAAACCTCCCCCTTTGGGGGAGGCCTATGTCCAGCAGTGGACGTCTTTTGGCTGTAATGATGATGATGAACCGAAAGAGTGCGTTTCCACCAAAGATGTGTGAGGATGCGCAGCAACGGATTTGTTAAGAACGAATAAAATCGCTTTGTTTGCCTAGCTTCGTTCAGCGCAGCCTACATATGAAGAGAAAAAAGGTTGAACAGAAAAAGGTCCCCAATTTCTGTTCACATTTACGGTTCTAACCGAAAGAGCTCGTAGTTTAATAATGCAGCCCCACAGATTTCTTCAACGTTAAACAACCCTTGCCGAGGACAGTCTGTGAATGAGTGACCATGTTTACATACCGAAACTGACAACTCGCAAAAAAAGCTCGTTATTCCGTTGGTCCCGGCTGTCATTTGTCAATCTTTGAGAAGCCAGGAAATCTGACAGAAATCTTGATAAGAAGAGCCGTCGACATAGGTCTCCCTGAATCGTCACCATGTCCGGTCCTGTGTTTCTGTCATCTTGCGGTTTACCGCAGCCCTACGCAGGTGTATTCTGAATATTACGTTCACACACACACACATGGAAATTTCTCTAAGAAGACAATGAAACAACGGAGAATATGTGGACTTCCATAGACGGCAAACAAAAAGGCAAACGATCTGATGGTAATTGGTCAGTATTGTCACCGCCGCAAATTATCACCTACAATGCAAGAAACATCATCTTGAGCTCGTGGCTAAAGAATAACAGCCGCACAGGTCGATCTTCAAGGTTAAGCAATGTTTGCCAAGGTTGGTCTGTGGATGGGTGACCATTTTAACATACCGAGTTTCCTCCGTGCCTCGAAGAGCACGTTAAGCTGTTGGTCCCGGCTGTCATTTTGCCAAGAAATACCGTGTTACCCATTTCATGGGTCGTGTGGAGGTCTGGTAGGCAGTCGCTCCACGTAAAATACTGGTATTCAGCTGAATCCGGTTTGACTGGAAGCCGACCACCATAAGCTGATGATGAATGCAAGAAAGAAAGAAAGAAAGAAAGAGAGAAAACTAATTTATTTGGCACACACGGAATCACACAATGTTAGAATCATTATAGATGCGCCTTCTGTAATGCACAGCTGATTTCCTTCGAATGTTACTGGACCGCTTAAGTTAGTTTCTTCGTTGTATACATATGTGTACCAAATATATCAAAATTTATATAAAGAAAGAAAGAAAAAGCGTTTATTTGCGCCAAGCATGACGGATACCAAAAAAATAAAATAGAAATTAAATAAAACTTAATTATAAAAATCTAATTTAATAATAATATGTTTTTACTTATTAATTTGGTAATGATACTTTAACAAATATTGTTCAAATGATATATTGTACCTATTGTATTGAGTATACGTTAAGTATCTGCTTGCAATTTTGTCTGCCCGCGCTCAACTGTTTTCGGAGAAACATATTGGCTCCTAAAACACAGGCTCTTGGCCTAGTTTAGGAGGCAGCAGTTCGCTTTTGTTTGTGTCTCAATGTACAACATTTTGTCGATGCTCAATTGAAATCTATACTAATATACAATATAAAGCTGAAGAGTTTGTTTGTTTGTTTACTTGAACGCGCTAATCTCAGGAACTACTGGTCCGATTTGAAAAATTCCTTCAGTGTTAGATAGCCCATTACATAATTATATCATCACGCTACAACCAATAGGTTCGGAGCAGTAATGAAAATTGTGACGCAGACGAAGTTGCGCGCGTCAACTAGTGTACAAATAAACGATTATTATTATTTATACCATGTGTTACAGATTAAACGCAACACCTCTTAAAAGGTCACTGTACTCATTATTTTGAATAACTATTACTACGGGACAAACACCGAATTCGCGAAAAAAAAAAACAGCATCTCAGTACATTTTGCCGAATTATGCACACATTAATGTTTATTCTGTTCCACGTTATCTTTAAGCTGAAGAGTTTGTTTGTTTGTTTGCTTGAACGCGCTAATCTCAGGAACTACTGGTCCGATTTGAAAAATTCTTTCAGTTTTAGATAGCCCATTTATCGAGGAAGACTATAGGCTATATATCATCACGCTACGACCAATAGGAGCGGAGCAGACGAAGTTGCGTGGGTGAACTAGTATTATGAATATAGGGTAACATTTCAGGGGCAAATTAATAGAACCGTCTTTGGGCTCATCGTTAGAGTAAATCTCAAACGAATTTTTTTTCATAATTTTACCGAGAATGACTCGCACCGTCCGGTTTTTGTTGTTGCCAAAAGCATAAGGAAAACCATACTGTATTATTCAAGAACAGCTATCATTTTTGTCAAAAAGTGCATAACTCCAAGTTGTGTATTTACGATAGGACATTGTCCTCAAACCGGTTTTAAAATGAAGTTGTAATATCAACAACAGCTGGTTCTGTGGCTTTAAGTGGGTCAATGCACTTGGTCAATAACTTTGTTGTTAGCTACGATGTATGTTCTTACGTAGTGTGGTTTGGCAAAAGCGGCGGATCCAGAATTGTCGATTAGGGGCTCAACCCCACAGAGGCTTTAGCAAAGTAATCATATTGATTTTGCTTCACGCATTAACAAGCCTCCTTGAATTTCATTTCGTAAATTCCTCAATGACTTCTTAAATTGTAGACAACTACAAGATATCTCGGTCTATTGAGGGGTGCTTGAGCTCCTTTGCACGAGCGACTATCGAGGATCCACCAAGTGACAGCCGGGATCAACTACTTATCGTGTTTTCCGAGACACATTCATTCATAAAAACCGGCCACCCATCTGCGAACCAACGTCGGCAGAACCTTAAAACCTGACCAGTAGTGCTACTCTGTAACAACATTTTCTCGTTAGTGGAATCCGAGGTGAGTATCACATAACGTCAAACGTAAGACCTTTATGCTGTGTGCAATAAAGCTCACTTTGTGAGGTTTGTCACTCAGGTGAAGCTCGATATCGAAATGGTTACTTAGAGAATAGAGTAGCACAGGCATTAAGGCGCAAACCCACCGCGGTGCACAGGCACGAGTTTGTTTGTCAACGTGGGTCTACGTTACAATGATACTACATTACACACGAATACGTTCCACAAGCCGTATCTCAAAACTCTCCGATACCGTTTTGACATACACGTGGGTTAATATTCGTATAAATATAGCGTGTACCGCGTGCATGGCGTTGACAGCGTTGAGCTGTGTTGTAAGCGCCACATTCGAGCAAGCCACGCATTTACAATCCAAATTACAGAAATGGCTAATCGATAATTGTTTTTATACCGTAAAAGAATTTTTTTTTAAAAAAAGTAACAGACAAGTATGGCTACTGATTCCTGTTAACATTCCTTTCTACCTACTGAGTGAAAAACTAATATAATATAATTGTTATCTCATGTAGATGCTTACTATATCTTAACTAGTGTAAGAAAGTATATGTACCTGAAATAGTTACTTACGAAATATATAATTTAATTTAATTTATGTAGGTACTTAATTATGTTGGCTTGAGTTAGTCTTACATTTTGTCAAAAAGAGCGATTTACATATTGTTCTAATATTTGTTCACCAGTAAATGGCGAAACATGTCAGAACTCCCTATACCTAAAAATATGTACTTACCAAGTTTTATACAAATAAAAATATTCTTATTCTTCTTATTCTTACTAATGCGCTTACTTCTTATTCTTATTAATTACGCTCCTACCCGCGGACTTGCGTGCGACAACACGTACTCACAGTGTGCTCGTATATAAAATATCTATATAGTGTCTAAAGCAATATCCGACTTTAAAATAATATACAGTCGTGTAGCCCAGTTCACAAGCTACCTTGTGCGCGAATCAGTTTACATCAGTATCAAGAAACCAACAGATAAACTCAGTTTTAATAAAAAGCGGTTGCAAAAATTTTAATTTTGCGCTGCGAAGTTCGTGAGTCATTGTGTCAGTGGAAGACCGAGCGACGCGCCGAGTTCAAGTACCGTCCTCGTACGCGTTGTATCTTCAAGGACAAAGCGATCGTAGCCCGTTCGGAGACAGTTCGGTTTGACGAATATTTACGAAGGCGAGTGGAACACAGCTACGGCGCGCTGGCGCACAGTGATTGAGGTGACTCATTATTTTACGACTACCGCATACTGTCAAATTATTGTTTTTAAATATGCCAGAGTTTCACACCTTACTCGCTAGAACAAAAGTTGATTGGGATATTGTCACCCTGACAGAATGCTGGCTTCCTAGCACGCACTCCATTCCAAACCTTGAGGGCTACAATTACTTTAAGACAGTTAAAAATCTTACCCAAAATGAAGGTATCGTCGTCTATGTACATGAAGACCTTAAGGTCTCTGTGGAAGAACCTCCACTTCTGGAAGCAAATTGTCTCCAAATTAAAATTGACAACAATACTGTCTTACTGGCAATTTATCGTCCACCAGGTTATAAAGACGTTAACATTTTTCTTAATTCATTAGATACAACTCTTCATAACATAGCGAATTATCGAAATGTAATCATTTGTGGTGATATAAACATAAATATTCACGATCAGTGCCATGACTCAGCTAAAAGTAGTTATTTAAATTTATTAGCCTCACATGGTCTCCTGCCAGCACATGTCCTGCCCACACGTCAACTTGCATGCCTAGATCATTTTATGCTTAAAACAACTTTGCCCGCTACCACTTTGGTTGCCCACTCCGCTCTCACTGACCACGAAACTGTTTTGTTATTTCTTGCAAAGAAAAACCCTAAATCGACTGCAAGAAAAACAGTGAATCGAGTCAATCACGATCAGCTAGATGCAGATCTGAAACTAGTTGACTTTAGTGCGGTGTATATGTCAAATGATCCTCATGTAGCGGCAGATCTATTAATTAGTCCCATTATGCGGGTCATTGAGTCAAACACGAAAACAGTTAAAATCCCGAACCGTAAAAAAATCGTGAAGACTTGGATTACTCCTGGCCTTCTCCGTTGCATTCGACATAGAGATAATCTTCATAAAAAAATTAAAAATGACCCTGAGAACTCAATTCTAAAAACGACATATTCAAGATATAGGAACTACTGCAACAAAATATTAAAGCAATCTAAAATTGACCATGATAAAAAAGAAATCAGTGATGCTGGCAACAACACTAAACATCTGTGGACAGCTATAAACAGCATAACGAGTAGGGTCGAAAAGAAGGACAGCGCTTCAGAATTGCTATCGACTTCAACTACACCAAAGCAATCGGTTAACGAAATCAATAACTTCTTCGCAAATATTGGTAAATCCCTTGCTGAAAAAATTGTAAGTCGGTCGGCTTTGTCACCGAGTGGTACTTTCTGCAATAATTCACATTCCATGGTACTGTTACCCACAGACGAAGCAGAAGTGACAAAACTAATACTGTGCCTCCGCAATGACTGTGCCATTGGTTGGGACCGAATTTCTAATTGTTTCCTTAAGAAACACAAAGCTGTCATAGTTCCACCGTTGACTTACGTTTGTAACCTTGCTCTCGAAACAGGCCAATTTCCCAGAGCATTCAAGAGGTCAATTGTTCATCCGGTCTTTAAGGGTCAATAACTACAGACCCATAGCCGTGCTGCCAGCGCTTTCCAAGATTCTTGAACGGATCATGAACGGCAGACTAGTTGATTACTTGGAGAGCAATAGCCTTCTATCTTCCTCTCAGTATGGTTTTAGAGCCGGTAAATCGACGTCCGATGCCGTTCATGATCTCACTAACTTTATCGTCACTAACATGGACAAGGGTCGTAAAGTCTTGGGGATTTTTCTAGACCTAGCGAAGGCATTTGACACGGTTTCTGTTCCCATACTGATTCAGAAGATGGAAAACCTTGGAATTAGGGGAGTCCAATTGAAACTGTTTGAGGACTATCTGAGTGGGCGTACTCAGAGCGTGAAAATGAAAGAGTACGTCAGTGACGAGTGCCAAGTTACCTACGGCGTGCCTCAAGGCAGCGTACTGGGTCCTACACTCTTTCTTATATATATAAACGGCCTGGGTATGCTCACTCTTCCAGAGGGTAAAATAATAACTTTTGCAGACGATACAGTCCTGTTGTTCAGCGCGACCACGTGGAGTGATGTCTACGGATTTGCTCAGTCAGGCTTCAATATGGTATCAGAGTGGTTACGAAATAACATCCTCACTCTAAATGCTGCAAAAACGAACTATGTCACTTTCTCCATAAAACATAACAGACATACCTCGGCAACAACCCCGCATTCCATCGTAGCTCACACTTGTCCGATGCCATGCTGCGCCGCCTGTACTTGCACTCAAATCGGTAAAGCAGATAGTGTGAAATATCTGGGCGTTATCATAGACAGTGCACTAAATTTTCACAAGCACGTTACCGTATTGAGTGGCAGGCTGAGGAAGTTAATATATGTCTTCAAGACCCTTAGACGGGTGGCTGAGGATAAGGTGAAGAGATCAGTGTATTTTGCCCTCGTTCAATCTTTGTTGACTTACTGCATCACCTCCTGGGGTGGTGCCCCAAAATACACTATTCTTGAATTGGAAAGAGCGCAGAGAGCCGTCTTAAAGGTCTCGCTGTGCCTCCCTTTTAGATACCCTACCACCCTCCTATATAAAGAAGCGAAGGTCCTGACAGTACGCCAACTGTTCATACAACAAACAATTATGAAACAGCTTAGCCTCTTAACATATTCCCCCTCTCTTTCACGTGGCAAACGCAGATTCGACCCCGTGGATAGTTATCACAACCGGCTTTCGACCAAGTTCTCTCAGCGATTCTTCTGCCACCTCGGTCATTATCTCTATAATAAAATTAATAAGATTCTTCCTATTTACGACCTTAACAAGATTAAATGTAAAATGAAATTAACTAGCTGGATCCAGGACTTAAACTACCTTGAAACTGAAAAAATCCTAGCTGTCTCGGTATAGATCACGATTTAAATAAATTAGTTAACTAGGCATATACTTTTCACATAAATATTATATATTTATATATCCAGGCTACAGAAACTTCTACATCCTCACTCACTACACAAAACCACACTCTACACTCACTTCGTTCATCTTCACACAATACTAACCATACTAACACTATATAGATTTAGAATCATTTTAATAATTCTTAACTGACTCGCGACCACTGTCTGATTCGGAGTATTATGTAACCTAAAGGGTGGAGACCTGGTGTCCTGAAATACAGGCCACAAGCCTAGTTTAGGCACCAGTCTCCCGCAATATACTTGCTGTATCCACCTGTTCCTTAAAATATGTACTCAATGTGTATTGTGGCGAGAAAATAAATAAATTATTATTATTATTATTATTATTATTATTAATGACGTCAATTGATGAATTGCGTGTCCATGGGATGCTGTGGACACAATCACATACATTTTCTTGCAAATCAAAGCTTAATGACGTCAATTGATGAATTGCGTGTCCATGGGATGCTGTGGACACAATCACATACATTTTCTTGCAAATCAAAGCTTAACACACGTACGTAGCCTCTCCGTGCGACACGGTGGTTTTCCGCCTATAACCCACACATAATGAAAGGGCATGCAGTACAGAACAGGACGGCTGGTTATAAAATCTTGATTGCATGCATGGGGTATTTCCTACACACCGATCGGGGCCATTTAGCCGTATCGTATGACTCAATGCAGTCAATACACGTACACAATGACTGTTTACTATGTGAAGTTTGCATTGTAAAATGTGGGTTAACAATATGAATTTAAAGATTAAATCTGCATGGCTCCTACAAATATAATTCTAAAATTATAAATGCGAAAGTGAGTATTCAATTTTCACGTTTACATCGCTGAGCTATCAATTTTGGTATAGATATAGATGGTTTTATTTGAGCATCTCGTGGCTAAATAATAACAGCCGCACGGGTCGATCTTTAAGGTTAAGCTACGCTTGCCAAGGTTGGTCTGTGGATGGGTGACCATCTTAATATACCGAGTTTCCTCCGTGCCTCGGAAAGCACGTTAAGCCGTTGGTCCCAGCTGTCATTTGTAGATCTTTGGCAGTCGTTACGAATTGTCAGAAGCCAGTAAATCTGACTCCAGTCTTGCCAAGAAGTACCGTGTTACCCAGTTAATGGGTTGTGGAGGTCTGGTAGTTAGCCGCTCCACGTAAAACACTGGTATTCAGCTGAATCCGGTTTGACTGGAAACCGACCCCAAAATAGTTGGGAAAAGGCTACGCAGCAACAATAAACAGTACCTAGACACGCGTTAAAATAAAAGCTTGGTTATAACAACTTTTTTTTACGGTTAATTTATTTCAAGTAATAAGAAAAAAATACCGTGAAACAATTTTTCCGAGTGATAACTCAAAAATTCAAACATTTCCTTACATACCCTCTTTCTTCTCACAACTCTGATCATCACACATCGCACTGAACGGTAAACTGAGCACATTCTGATGGAATCTTCACAAAACTAGCCTCATCTAACACATTGCGTGCGTGCCAACTATTTTTGTATGATCCTTGCATGTTAGGTGTAAGGGCGGGCTCAGACGGCGCGGCGCTAGCAAATGGTCGGTGCTTAATTATAATACACTAGTTGACCCGCGCAACTTCGTCTGCGTCACAATTGTAATTACTGCTCCGCTCCTATTGGTCTTGCGTGATGATATATAGCCTATAGCCTTCCTCGATAAATGGGCTATGTAACACTGAAAGAATTTATCAAATCGAACCAGCGCATTCAAGTAAACAAACAAACTCTTCAGCTTTATATATTAGTATTTATTTTTAAAAAGTTTCCCTAATGACTTAGGGTTCCGTTCCCGAACCAACGTAAACTTATTACTGAGCCTCTGCTGTCAGCGGGCTGTATCACAAGTGTAATAAGAATATGGTTGGAATTTTCACAGAGTGTGATTTTGTGTTGCCGTTGTAACAACAAATAATAAAAAAATAAGCTATAAATTAGATATGTCGCACTTGGCCGGTTTTTCTAGTGTTCCAGATCCGATGGGTTACCGATAGAAGCCTAATACTTAGCCTCTGTTGACCATCAGTCAATCTGTCAGTGGGCTCAAACCCTAATAGCTAAACAGTTTAATTGTTGCCATAGTAACATCTATACTAATATATAAAGCTGAAGAGTTTGTTTGTTTACTTGAACACGCTCGGGAACTACCGGTCCGGTTTGAAAAATTCTTTCAGTGTCAGATAGTCCATTTATCGAGGAAGGCTGTAGGCTGTATGTATACCATCACGCTAAAACCAAAAGGAGCGGAGCAGACAAAGTTGCGCGGGTCAACTAGTCAATTAATAAAATTAAATTAAGAGAGTCCCCGGTAAAAGAGCCGGGGGGGGGGGGCGTCATTCTTCGTTTACCTAGCCTCTCAGCGCAAGCGATTCTAATAGTCAAACACAAACACATCCCTCGCTAAGCAATCTTGACACATCTCCGGTGGAAACGCCGCCATAATCCATACTAATAGTTTAAAGAGGTAAAGTTTGTGAGGTTGTGAGGGGTAATCTCTGGATCTACTGAACCGATTTTGAACATTCTTTTACCAATAGAAAGCCAAGTTATTTTAACCCAAAAAATACCGCCCAACGAAGTGAACACGAGATAGACAGTCCGAAATAAGGACAGGAACCGACAGGCGTCTAAACACAGTAGACACTAAATGGCCCTTAAGATTTGAGAAAGGTCTCATCAATTTGTACTTCGCAAAGGTAGATTTTTTACTAGAAAAGTGGTGCAATCCTTTCTTTATGTCTACATCAATTAACAAGTCTAGACAAAAAGGAGTGGCGTAAACAACAATGCATGAGATCCTTGCACGCTACCGTGTGTACTATAACTTATTCGCTTGAATTTAAACGGTCTAGTCTAGACGAAAGGGTTTACGGGGCGCTGGCCTAGATAGTACATACATTCAGTCAAAAAAGTATCGGGAATGGATGATTTGTTTATGGTTCCAAATTCAAATTTTTGTTTTTTTGTAGTTGTTAGATTGGCACAACTGTTTTCCATTTTGGCGCGGAGTTTGAGTTGCATCTGTTATTTATATTAAATACAGTGCTGGTTTTAGTAATATCATATATAGTGTGTATTGCGAATTTCATAATGGACAAAAATATCGAACAAAGAGTTTGTCTTAAATTTTGCTTCGCCAATGGAATTTCGTGTTCGGAGTCACTGAAAATGTTACAGAAGGCTTACGGTGAATCGACTTTATCAAAAACTCGTGCTTATGAGTGGTTCAAAGCGTTCAAAAGCGGTCGAGATGTGATGGAAGATTTGCCTCGCTCTGGTAGGCCGTCAACGTCTGCAACTGAAGTTAACATCGCAAAAGTGAAGGAAATAGTGACTGAAAATCCCCATTCAACTCTGAGAGAGATAGCCGCCGAACTTTCTGTATCTCACGAGTCGATCCGTACCATTGTAACTAATCATTTGGGTATGAAACATGTTGCTGCTCGGCTAGTCCCAAAAGATCAGAATTTTCTCCAAAAACTCAATCGCATGAAAGTCGCTGAGGACATGCTAGAACGAGTCAGTTCGGACCCAACACTCATGAAGCGCATTGTTACTGGTGACGAGACGTGGGTTTACGAGTTTGACATGCAAACTAGTCAACAAGCTTCGGAGTGGCGCCTTCCAACTGAACCGAAACCGAAAAAAGGAGAATTCGCGGCGAGAACTGAACTCAATTCCGGAAGCAGCGTTTAAAAAATGTTTTGATGAATGGATTATTCGTTGGCGCAAGTGTATCGTTTCTAAAGGAGCATACTTTGAAGGTGATAAAATAAATTTGGATGAATAACAGACATTTTGTGTATTATTGATCTTTTCCCGGTACTTTCTTGACAGAGTAGTATATACAACAAACAATACAATACGGTGAATAGTTCAGTCGTCGAGTAGTTTTGCCAGGGTTGCGAAATTGTTCCTAAGAGTTACCGCGGTCTTGGAGCGCAAAGGACAATTGGAGGAGCACCGTTGGGTTTTTATGTTCGGCTGTAAGTATTTTTTATGTATGTGGTGTTTTTGGTTATTTGTTTCGTTTTTTGACACCGACTTCCGAAATTAAAGTTTTTTTCTTTCTTCCGAAGTTATTTTGTACCTTGTAGTGTTTTGTTTTTGGAAGTCGGTTGTATTTTTTTCATGAGATCCCGTTATCAGATTCTGACTTGGTTACAATGGGACCACCTCAAGACATTCGAATAAAAAAAAAATAAAAAAATCGGTCCAGAATTGGCGGAGAAATTTGTAAAAAAGTTTTTTATTTTTCACTTTTTAGTGGTACCTAGGTACCTGCGTACCCATTAACAGTGTACCGGCGCAATGTTATGTTAAGAACTGGTGTAAACACTAAAAAAACATGCGATTTCAGCAATCCCGATCCCTTTGCTATCATTTATTGAAGAGTTTTGAAGTTATTTTGTACCTTGTAGTGTTTTGTTTTTGGAAGTCGGTTGTATTTTTTGTTAAAAAGTTTTTTAGTGGTACGCAGGTACCAAAAAAATTTTTTTACAAAAAAATAAAACCGACTTCCTAAAACAAAACAACGAATTCCAAAATTAAAGTTATTTTATACTTTGTAGTGTTTTGTTTTTGGAAGTCGGATTTAATGATTTCTCATACAGAAAAAAATAGATAGTTCTTAGTTTAAAAGTGGCGCAATCTTGTCTTTAAACTAAAATGAGTGGCGTAAGCAACAATGCATGAGATCCTTGCACGCTACCGTGTCTATAACTTAGTCGCTTGAATTTATACGGTCTAGACGAAAGGGTTAACGGGGCACTGGCCTAGATAGTAAATACAACAAACAATACAATGAGGTAGTTCTGAGGTTCTGACAGGGTACAGAATTGGTCGAAAGGGTTACCGTAGAGCCCAAAGGGCATTTGGAGGAACATGGATTGGTTTTAGTCAATAAACCCATTTTTTTCTCTTCAAAGTTAGAGTGAACAGAGAATCGCGTTGACGTAAACGTTCGCTTATGTCAAACTGTATAGAAAAAAAAAGGTTGTCCGTGAGTGTCACCAGACGGCGCTTATTCAGTTTCAATACAAATTGACGTTTACGCTAACGCGATCGAGAACGTTAAAAAACTCGCACTAAGGCCACAGGCTCCTTCTGTGTAAGCTCGCTCCATCGTAGACTCTGTCTCTGCCATCTCTGACCTAGACTAGAGTCCAAAACAAACCCATAAAAAAAAAAAAACAAAAATTAGAGTGTCACTCCAGCCCGCTCCATCTAGAGTGATTTGATGATTTCCTTTCCATAAAAAAAGGCTGACCATTATGAGAATTGGAAAGAATCAATGTTTTCAGAGATAGAAAAATTGAGAAAGGTCTGCAGGTCTTAAAAGACCACTTTAGCAGAATCATAAAGCACATCACGCGACCCGTCACTGTCAAATTTACCTAATCAACCTTGAACCTAATGCGTTAGTGATAAAGATGAAAATTAAATTTGACAGATTTTTGCGTGATTAATATTATGATTCTCCTACAGTGGTCTTTTTAGCCCCCTCATCAATGTGTGTTTGGACAAAGCAGAGTTTTCAATCATTTCAAAAGTGACGGTGTAAACTATAATGTATGAGATCCTTGTAGGCTACCGTGTCTACAACGTAGTCGCTTAAGAGGAAACGCGGGCGGCGAGACTGTACGTAAAAAGTCATAATTCGAGGTTTGGCTCTCGACTGTTTTCTCCTCCAATATTAGACCGATGTAAGAGATATTTCACAAACTGAATAAAAAGGATGTATACTGTGTCATTATGTTTTCCTTTTTTGATTAATAGTTGCCAAATTTGTAAACTAGGGCTCTGTTGAAAGCGATTTATCGGTCAATTTTGAGCAATTTATGAGAGTTCAAGTGCTTATACGGTTAATAAATCATCAAAAATGAAAATATAGGGACACAGTACATGTCCTTATTATTCAGTTTGTGAAATATCTCTTAACTCAGTCCGATGTTGGAAGAGAAAACTTCGAATTATGACTCTTTACATACAAAGTCTCGCCGCCAGCATTTCCTCTTAAACGGTCTAGACATAAATTACGGGACGGGGCACTGCTCTCGATAATAAATACAACAAACAATACGATGAGTAATTCAGTTGTTGAGAGGTTGTGAATAGATGTACATCAGGTATTTCCTAGTATAGAATAAACTGACTTATTCACTAACCATTTACTTAGCAGACTATTTATGGACTAATTCTTCGAAATTACACATATGGGCTAAACATGAAAGAAGAAAGAAAAAGCGTTATTTGCGCCAAGCAAGAAGCATACCAAAAAAAAAAAATTGTTCTGAGGAGCTCGTGGCTAGATAATAACAGCCGCACGGGTCGATCTTCAAGGTTAAGCAACGCTTGCCAAGGTTGGTCTGTGGATGGGCGACCATCTTAACATACCGAGTTTCCTCCGTGCCTCGGAAAGCATGTTAAGCCGTTGGTCCCGGCTGTCATTTGTAGATCTTTGGCAGTCGTAACGGATAGTCAGAAGCCAGTAAATCAGTCTTGCCATGAAGTACCGTGTTACCCGGTTAATGGGTTGTGGAGGTCTGGTAGGCAGCCGCTACACGTAAAATACTGGTTTTCAGCAAAATCCGGCTTGACTGGAAGCCGACCACAATATAGTTGGGAAAAGGCTAGGCAGATGATGGGCTAAACATTGTTCTAAATTATAAGGGTCGAAAAAATGTATTCAGCATGGACTGGAATGCCCTGCCGGATTTTAAACTACTCGTAGATTCGGTTGAAAGCTCGGAACCTTTTGCTCGCAAGTCTGCTTCGAATTTGGGCGGTTTCACATTGAGAATATGTCATGTGCAATCCAGAGTTTGCAGGGTACTTGTGTCCATTTCTATATCTATCTATTTATACTAATATACAAAGCTGAAGAGTTTGTTTGTTTGCTTGATCGCGCTAATCTCAGGAACTACTGGTCCGATTTGTAAAAAATCTTTCAGTGTCAAATATCTCATTTATAGACGAAGGTTATTATAGGCTATATATCATCACGCTCAGACCAATGGAGCGGAGCAGTAATGAAAATTGTGACGCACACGAAGTTGCGCGGGTCATCTAGTATTAATATATATAAAGTAATAAAGCTGAAGAGTTTGTTTGTTTGTTTGCTTGAACGCGCTAATCTCAGGAAACCATTTGAAAAATTATTTCAGTGTTAGATAGCCCATTTGTCGAGGAAGACTATATATCATCACGCTAAGAGTAATAGGAGCGGAGCAGACGAAGTTGCACGGGTCAACTAGTTCTTTACTTATTTATATATTCGGTAGAATTCTCGGAACCCTTTGCACGCATGTCCACCTCGAATTTGGCCGGTTTCACAGTCCGGGGTTATAGACTAGAAAGAACATATAAGCATGTTCGACCGATTTCTAAACATACATAAAAGGAGAAAACCGGGCTTTTGTTTACTACTTCGGGACATAATAGGCTTATTATCATAACATTACGTAGATACATGCCCTAGATCCCAAAGGGACGAGTATCACTAAATGTTACGGGCATTATTTCAACTATTGTAAATTTCCTGTTTACTTTATTTATTATTGTTATTACCTCCTGATAACTGCGCAATTGACTGTCCGTGAATGGTGTCACCTTTCATTATAATTATGTACACTGTATACTTTATTTTACTTGCCGTATAGTGTCGGCCGGTGCCGTATAGTACCGTGAAAGAACAATACCATCCCATTACTTCCCGTGGGTGTCGTAAGAGGCGACTAAGGGACTCACCAGAGAACGGGCAGCAGCGTTCTCTGTAAAACTCAACACCATACACTGCGATCGTCAACCCGCCAAGCGTGGCGATTATGGTAAACCCCCTCATCTTGGGGGAGGCCTATGTCCAGCAGTGGACGTCTTTCGACTGAAATAATGATGATTGATAATGATACTTTAATATAACTAGGCCCGATTTATTTAGTAAATTGTAAAACCACATGTTGGTTCCACATGGGTGAACCGCAGATTGCCTTAATTGTGTTGTTTACATGTTATTGATTTCAATTGTTATTGTGTAAACTATTATTATAAAGAAAAACCGGCAAAGTGCGTATCGAATCACGCTCAGTGTAGAGTTCCGTAGTTATACACTTGCATGTCACAATAGGCTAGTTTTCACCATCAATAAATTGAAAACTAGAACTCTCTGCCTGCGTCTGTGTATCCAAAAGCTTACAACCCTAATCTCTTCAAAGTTAGAGTGAACAGGCTCCTTCTGGGTAGGCTCGCTCCATCGTAGACTTTGTCTCTGTCATATCTGACATAGACAGAGTCAAGAGGAAACCCATTACAAATTAAAAAAAAAGTCCGTCAGTTAGAGTATTGAAAAAGAATGGACATTTATTTTTTTTGTTTATGTAAATCAATGAATATTGACAAAGATAAAATCATCAAAACTCGGGAGTCAGCTCGTGACGTCAGAACGCACTAAAAATTTTACCACGGCATGAAGTGTTGAGAATTTTAAAAGCATCGTATCTTCGTCAATTTTGGTTTACGTAAGAAAATTAAAAAGAAAACGGGTCAAATTTTTTTTTATAATCTAAGTGACGGACAATTAGATTTTTTCCGTGGACAAGCCTACTGCCGACTTCTCCAAGTACATTTTATAGGTTGGTCGACTATAACTCGTTAACTAGCTGTGATAGTTTTACCTTTAAATTCGTTATATTATATGCTACGAACATGATTTTCTTCACGTCTCCGTAAACAACCGTTTAATTAGCACCTTAAAGATTAATATTCCGCAAACAGATCCTTGGGTGGAAAAATGGGTTTTTAGGCTAAAAGATTAAATTCAGAACGACTTATTCAACAAGTCATAAAATGCTGCAGTTGTAATTTATTAGTGGGAAGTAAAGTTAATTTTCCAAAAAACACATATTTGTTACCATTTTTAGAAAAATCATATATCACTAACGTAGATCACTTTAGGAGAATCATATTACAATCATAATATTAATCACACAACAATCTGTCCAATTTAATTTTCATCTTTATCGCAAACGCATTAGGTTCAAGTTTGATTGGGAAAATTTGACAATGACGGGTAGCGCGATGTGCTTTCTGATTCTGCTAAAGAGGCTTATTTAGACCTGCAGGTCTGGTAACATAATGATGTGAAATAGGGCTCACCAAGAGTATTAAACCATACCCAGAAAGACCACGAGTTAAAATCGTGACACTCACAAGCAAAAAGTCATGTGAGTTTACTATCTTAAATCTCCAAATAAAGTTAGCAAGTTACTAATAGAGTGTGAACAAGGCATTATAAAGCAGACGTTCGTTTTAGTGGAACGTTGAGCGATCATTTAGAACCTCATTGATTTCAACATACATCAACACAATATCATCACGCTTCGAACACAGAGAAGGTAGGCAGAGTTGTAACTTGGTCAAATTAAATTATCGAGTAGAACTGCGTGATGGAGAAAAAAAGCTTGAGAGGTGTCAAGGGACACCCGGATGGAACGAAGTTCCTACGCCGCATGGCTTACAACTATAGCAAAAAGTGTCGTTACAACTTTTGGTCTTAATGTGTCGTTACAACTTTTGGTCTTAATTTTTTCCGTCTAGCCCCCTTTCTCAACGCGCGAATTGTAATAAAACTAGAAACATACCTAACTGTGTTTTACGACTTTATCCTTTTCCCTAAGATGGTATCGTATCGTTGGCAACTAATGACCCACTGTTTCTCATCTCAATCAGTCCCTATTGAGATGAGAAATTCCATTCCATTCCATTCCATTCCATTCCATTCCATTTCATTCCACTCCACCCCACTCCACTTCACTCCACTCCACTCCACTCCATTCCATTCCATTCCATTCCACTCCATTCCACTCCATTCCATTCCACTCCATTCCACTCCATTCCATTCCATTCCATTCCATTCCAACTTGAGAGGTGTCAATAGACACCTGCGAAATAGAAATGAAAATATCTGGCTTGCTTTCTATAAGAGAGAGAGAGACAGACAGAGAAACATGCGACGCCGCACAGCTTACAATAGCTTACTATAGCAAAAAGTGTCGTGACAACTTTTCGTAAGAATTTTTTCCGTCTAGCCCCCTTTCACAACGCGCGATAAGGAACTTCGTTCCAATAATCTTAACTCTTAATTTCTAGTAACCATTATAATTTCTAGAAACCAGCGGCGGAGCGGCCATTGACTTCTTTCGAGTATTTCGAGTTTTCTCAATGGCCTTGCCTTGTTATGTTACCTCCAACCGATTGTAATCACTACATATTATAAAACAAAGTCCTTCGCCGCGTCTGTCTGTCTGTCTGTTCGCGATAAACTCAAAAACTAGTGCACCTATTTTCATGCTGTTTTCACCAATGGGTAGAGTGGTTCTCAAGAAAAGTTATAGTATATAATTTGTCAAGTTTTTGTATACATTGCCTAAAATACATATAATGATGCTTGCTGGAGGTGTCGGCAAAAAACCCATGGGTTTCGGGATCGGAATCAAAATTTCATGATTACTTTTGGTCGCGAAAACAGACATCCAAGTGGGCGAAGTCGCGGGCATCAGCTATTCTTAATATATAAAGTTCTTCTGATACTCAGTAAGTAACTGCCATAAAACGAACAGCCGAAACTGTTGCTCGTAGAAAGCTGAAGTTCAGCATGTAGGTCCCTTGGGGAGTGTAGTGGAGCACTAAGGAAAGATTTCCCGAAATTCCCACGGGAACGGCAAAAAACAGGATATGCGGGTCATATCAAAGCTAGTTTTGTATACACTTTTGGTGTGGACGACAATACACGGTCAGCTAAGTATTTTATGGTGATCTAACTGATGGATTGTACAGACTTTTTCATTAATATATCCATCCCATTCTCACCTAAATGAATGTCGTATGAAAAAGAGAAACCACAATATTAAAAACATGATATTCAAGTATTTATTTAAGTACATAAAAGTCTTTTGGTTAGTTAAACCAGGCTTACAAATAAACACAATGCAAGTACATTCAGATGATAACGTTAACACACAGAAATATAAGTGAATTCTATGCGTTAACATCATCATCTGCCTTGCCTGTATCGGGGTCGGCTTCCAGTCAAACCGGATTTAGCTGAATACCAGTATTTTACGTGGAGCGGCTGCCTACCAGACCTCCACAACCCAGTAACTGGGTAACACGGTACTTCATGGCAAGACTGGAGTCAGATATACTGGCTTCTGACTATCCGTAACGACTGCCAAAGATCTACAAATGACAGCCGGGACCAACGGCCTAACGTGCTTTCCGAGGCACGGAGGAAACTCGGAATGCTATGATGGTCACTTATCCACAGACCAACCTTGGCAAGCCTTACTTAACCTTGAAGATCGACCCGTGCGGCTGTTATTATCTTGCCACAAGCTCCTTGTGATGATAACGTTAACAGTATCTGACAATTAAAACCGATTGCCCTGAACAATTTGTAATTGATACCCTGATAGTGATAAGTAACGTATGGTGTCCCATTTCAAGGGAAATCCCTTGTGTTCATGGGTATTGTGGTTTAAGTATATCGTCACTAGAAAGGCAAAAGTACTTAACTGGCGGCGAACAAACGGCGATGCGCCACCGGTACATGGTGGACATCCCACCCATACGCACAAAACGTTTTGGGAACACATTCATAGTGCGTACAGCTAAGGAGTCGAATGCCGTGCCGGAGTCTGTGTTTCCTGATGGCTACAACCTGGGAGTATTTAAGGACCAACGTGCTTCTAGACAAGCGTGCTCATCTTCGACCACATCATCGCTTACCTTCAGGTGAGATAGTGGTCAAACGCGTGCCTATCAAAGGTATAAAAAAACTGCAAGAAGGGCATTTTACAAGAGAGCGATTTAAAAACAGAAATGCCACTGCTAAAGCGCCAGTAACTTCTTGGGTGTGTATAGCTCAAATTGCTAGGAGACCAAGAACAATGTTTAGAAAAAAAAAACTAATCCAACCATATTATAAAACTCACTAGTTGACGCGCGCAACTTCGTCTGCGTCACAATTTTCATTACTGCTGCGCTCCTATTGGTCTTAGCGTGATGATAAATAGCCTATAGCCTTCCTCGATAAATTGGCTATCTAACACTGAAATATTTTTTTAAATCGGACCAGTACTTCTTGACAATGACATAAAAAGCAAATAAGGTTTTTTTTTTACTTTGGTCTATTTGTATGATTCTTGATTAAATTTAACCCAAGGCCATATAGTTACTGTAAGCTATCACTATCACTAGCGCACACGAAAATCGTTCTGCTTCGAAAATAATTTAGTTAAATATTTTACAGTTAAAACTTACGGCGAATTTCACCAACGAAACGTGGTTCGTGACAGCTCTTGAACGCGGTTCAGATGTACTGATCGCGAAAAGTTTGAATTAGTGTAAATGGCTTAGATTACTACGCAATTTTACAAGTTGTCAATTGTTTTATTTTTATAAAAATCCTTTTATTTATTAACGAGTAAGGGACTACTCACACTTATTCAGCTCTGTTCAGCTTAAACCCATAGAAAACAACGACTTCGTATGAAACGCGTACTCATCCGTTCAGCTATCTGCGTCTATTTAGCTTTCGCGACAAACTGGTATAAAATGAGGACAAATGTGTTATTAATATGCGAGTGCTATAGATTTAGCGCTGTTCGCCCACTGCCGCCTTCTCATTCTTAGGACGCTGTACGCGGCTGATAGAAGCAGAACTGTAAAAGTGTGACCATAATTGTTGCGAATAAGTGTGAGTAGTCCCTAAGCAACCGATTCCATCTACACATGAGGATCTAGTTTCATCATAACATACTACACCAACAACAGAATTAATTGACCGTAAAACCGTCTGCAAGTATGTTAATACCATAGTTAACTTTGCAATACCATCACGTACATCACCTATGAAATAGTAAACACGCACATAGAACATAGGTTATGTAAACAACATACACCAAGGATATTCATATGCAAAACCTACAGAATTACTACGTATTTAATTAGTATAGATTCGTCCGCAATGTGGCTCGTAAGTCTGTTTAAGTTCACACATGAATAATAAAGTAATTGAAGTGCCAGTAATCGTACTGTGGGGTCAAGGTTATTTCACAAGGTAAAAGTCCGAGTATTTATCATTATGATTGTATAAGATATGCCTATAAAGGAACGCTTTTTATTTTTTTAAGGATGTTAATTGGGAAATCATCAAATAACTCCTCCCGCTCTGGGCGGAGCAGAAGGGAGTGTCAGACTCTTACTGACTAAAACCCATCCGTGTTTCTCCTAGTGACCTTTGCGTTCCAGGGTACGGTGCCTCTTTTGAACAAATCCCGCAACCCTGGCTATAGCCATGCTAATAATGTCATATAGCTCGTGATTAAATAATAACAGCCGCACGGGTCGATGTTCGAGGTTAAGTCATGATTTTCGAGGTCGGTCTGTGGATGGGTGACCATCTTAACATACCGAAACTTCTCCGGCTGTCATTTGTAAATCTTTGGCAGTCGTTACGGATTGTTAAAAGCCAGAAAATCTGTAGTAACTTCTCGGACAAGCGTATTCATAGGAAGTTACAAATAAAACGTACCGGATTTCTTAATTACTTGAACAATATATTGGAATCCTACCTTTTAGCTTCTTATATCTAGTTTTACCCATTATGCAGCACTTAACACAACACTCACATAGAAAACTGAACAGAAATAAAGGATTTACGTAAGAGTAAAGTATGACAACGAAATAAAAAGATCGAGGTACCCGCATTTTTCATTTGTGTACGACAAGTTTTTTTTTTCTAATCTGGATACGAGTCCTTTTGGATGTAGCGTTTATTTGTGTTGTTCACATATTTATGTAACCTTGCTAACTGAATGTACTGCTTGTTTTTAATATGAGTCTGATATCTGATACTTATACATAGATATTTCTTACATTTCAACAGAATTCTTACATTTCACAAAGCAAAATTGACAAAACTATCATTTTTGCAATCAAAAGACCTAATGTTTATAAGTAGTTGGAACTTTATGACCTACTACAATGTAAATACTGGATATAAGTCTATATATAACATTTGAGTCATAATAGGTACCTAATGCATATTTGTAACAAAGAGAATTCAAATGGTTATTCACTTATAATACCACAAGAGCTTCAAAATTATCGGGTATTTCCCGATAGGTTCGTTGCAAACAAATGAAGGAGTCAAGTTTTTCAGGTTAAAAAATCACGAGCGCGAAGCGCGAGTGATTTTTCCTGAAACACTTGACGACTTTATTTGTTTGCAGGGAACCTTGAGGGAAATGCCAGATAATTTTGAAGCTCGTGTGGTATTCGGGGGATTATTTTTCCGTCCCAAATGTCGGCCAATAGAATTGCACCATGAGATGAAATGAACAGTTAACAAATTTTCATGCAAAATCTCCAATTTCCAATCTCCAACTACCAGAGAAAATTTTCAAAAAATTATCAGTATAATACCATGTAGGTTGTACCACGTGACGTCGAATGGTGCAATTCTATTGGTCGATATTTGGGTCGGAAAAATAATCACGCTTATTCCCGTTTTCGTTTGTTTCCTAAATATGACTCGTCAAATCAAAGGTCAGTTGATACGTTAGAGAAATAATTGTTTACCACTTCTAACAAAAAATCAAATAAATTGAAACTTCATTCACGGTTCAAACTATCGAATTGTCACTTTTTTAGGGTTCCGTACCCAAAGGGTAACCAACGAAACCCTATTACTAAACCTTTGCTGTCCGTCCGTCTGTCTGTTAGCGGTCTGTATCTCAAGAACCGTAATAGGTAAGTTGACCTTTTCACAGAGTGTATATTTCTATAGCCGCTGTAACACCGAATATACATTTAAAGAACTTAAAGGGGTTCGAACTTTGTTCTATGGGAGCTGGCGGGGGGCTCCCCGCCAGCATTTCAATATTTTTTTCAAAGTGCTGACTTTAGGGCATCCTAACATTTTTTGTTTGCTGAAGTGCCCTCTACTCATATTATGCATGGTTAGATTGTGCGCCGCAAATTTGAAAAAAAAAACACTGTGGTTCTATGACCTTTTTAGTTGATTTAAAAAAAAAACAGGATTCTTTTATGGGAGCCCCATACAAGAAAACTGTTTTTTTTTTTTAATTATTATTATTGATGTGCTCGAGTTTGACCACAATCTCTGTCTGTCTGTTCATGAGAAAAATCCTTTGTCACGAAAAACAATAACGTTTTCTATTTACACGAGTGATTATATAAATTTACACTTAAATTGTAGACTTTGTATTATCACCATTGTGTTGAATGGTGAGTCTAAACAATGAGTAGGTTTCCTTACTGATATGCTGCCTATGTAGTTAACGGCTAGCTTCTTAAGACATGTGTATATGAATCACTCAATTAGTAGATTACTAGTATTTGCCCGACACGCATTTCCCGTTTCTACCCGTTCCCGTAGGAATTTTGGGAAATCCTACACTCCCCAAGGAACCTACATTACTTTTTTTTTATTTTATTGATGGGTTTGGTCTTGACTCTAGTCTATGTCAGAGATGACAGAGATAAAGTCTACGATGGAGCGAGCCTACCCAGAAGGAGCCTGTTCACTCTAACTTTGAAGAGATTAGGATTGTAAGCGTTTAGACACACAAACGCAGAGAGTTCCACTTCTTTGCTGTGCGCATTATAAAAGACGTTTGGAAACGCTTAGTGCGAATTGGTGGAATAGCTACAAGGTATGGTAAGATGCAGTGCGTCTGGATGTCCGATGGTAGAAAGGTGCCGGTGTGATAAGGTCGTGGAGTTCTTGGGCACACTAACCGAAGTACAATCTGTAGAAGACCGACAAGCAGGCAACCTTACGGCGATGAGCCAAGCTATGTAGCTTGGCATCCACCAGTTTCACGTCACCGATGAGCCTCTTAGCTCTGCGTTCCACCGATTCAAGCGCGGCAAGCTGATACATAGCTGAGCCATCCCAAAGGTGGCTACAATACTCCATGCAGGATCGGGCTTGTGCTTAAAACAAACTACATGCCAAATTTTAGCTTTCTGCGACCAGTAGTTTCGGCTGTGCATTGTCTGACAGTCACTCACTCAATCATACAGTATCGGAAGAATTTTTTATATTAGAATATTGATTTTTTCATCACTTAGTAGGCAAACCACATAGAGTCATACAAATTAATTAAGTATAGTAATATGTTTGTCACGAGTTGCCTCCTGCCTGAAGGCCTGAAGGTCAGAGAAAGTGGAAGAAATAAGGGAGAATTTGCCCTGCAATGGAACACCACAGGCTCATAATAAAATTTTTGTGAAGTGATTGGAGCAGACTTATATAAAAAGCTTCTCTTTTTAAGTTTTACCATTCTTTTTACGTCGGGATAATTTTTTTTGTTTAAAATTTCATGAAACACGTCAAAAACTGGTTTGAATCGTCTTATTAGATCTTAGGTAATAACGTTCGAATTTCGCTTATATTGAGCTTCTAAAATCTTCTTTAAGACACATAATATCAACCACCTTAAAATAACTCAAGCAGAAAAGCAAACGAACTTACCTTTCTTCGAAGATTTAACAGAAACGATCCCGCCATCTTGATTTTGCGACGAAGGCGGCACAATAAGCACCTGATTCTCCTCCAACAGCTTTTCCTTCGCCTCGTCGCCCTCAATCTCTTCCTTCAACGATTTGACAGGAGACGCCATCTTGACTTTTGTTCGGGCTACGCAAAATGTCGGCCAATTCTCATAATAAAAGGTACCGATACATTGGAATGTTTAATATCTAAGTTATGTATACGTTGCTACATAATTCTATGTAGATTCAGTCTTGTTTTGTTGGCTGGCTTTGAATCTGTAACAACAAGAAAATTGTAGTTAGAGAACTATTTTTCATCCATGGACCGGCCTCACTGAAATCCTTAACACATACCAACTTATCGTTAGCCCTGACTTTGAACACTTGCGATTTAAAAGAGAGAATTTGACGATCTTGTTAACTGTCAAATCCGGATAGTAACATCATAACTTAATCAACAGCAAGGAATCGAATAAAAAAAGCTATTAAAACAATATTCGTTACTATCGATAATCAGTAATTGATGATTCACGGTACGGAGGCTGTGGCTGACATTTTAAATCAAGGACGTGGTCGTGAAATGTAACTTGTTAGAAATCTTTGTTGACGGACTCGCGACTGGCCACTTTATCCAGGTTAGCGATGATATGATCGATGTTGTAGCACGGGGTTATGCGCACTTCGTCCCATTCGCGGTTAGTCCCATTCGCAGTTGGTCCCTTTCGCGGTTTTTAAACTACTGAGAATAAGGTATTTTACAAAAAAAAGACACGCGTGACGTCGTGTGGCTTGGTAAAATTGTACCGAATTTACCAAGCCACATGACGTCACGCGTTTCAACTCGCTGTATCCTCTTAATTTTTTGTTTACGTGAAAAAAACTTGTCCAATATTTTTCTTTAATCTGACTGACTAATTAAATTTCTTTAGTAAAATACGCTATTATGACAATAATTATACTCATTGTACTGTATCCATATTTGATTGCCGAATTTCCTGATTTTATGGTGGATGCTCCAGGGTGGCCCGCGAAATTCAAATATTTTTATGTTTTTTGCAATTTGCCGGTCAGTGTGAAGCTGTATGTGGACCAAATGCGATCTGCGACCGTAACGCGTATTTATCTAAAGAATTATAGCCATTTTAATCATCAATATAGCCCTCTAAGTTCATGTAGTTCGAAAGAATGAATATTTCAGAAATAAACATTCTTTCGAACTACATGAACTTAGAGGGCTATATTGATGATTAAAATGGTTATGATTCTTTAGATAAATACGCGTTACGGTCGCAGATCGCATTTGGTCCACATACAGCTTCACACTGACCGGCAAATTGCAAAAAACATAAAAATATTTGAATTTCGCGGGCCACCCTGGAGCATCCACCTTATGTTCTTTTTGTTGATTGACAAAAGTGGTTATTATTTTACTTATCACATTGCTAACTTGCCGAATTTTAATGTTTTATTACTTTATTATATTTGTTGATTTTATATAAATCCAACCCACTTTGGTCCATAAGCCTACATCTTCCCTTACAAACTACGCATAAGCGTGGAACGAACTGCGAATGGGACCAACCACGAATGATACCAACTGCGAATGGGATTAACCGCGAATGGGACCACGTGCGAATGGGACGAAGTGCTAATATGACCTACTGCAAGCGCAGGACGAAGTGCGCAACAAACAAACCAGAGCAAGCTATCTTAGAAGAAGCATATTTACGACCCGTGACACTGGGTGGAAAGTTTATCATTATTGAAAAGCTGAAAGCAGACCTCAAGTTTGTAAAGGCAAGGCAGATATGATGATATCATAAATTTATATCCTAGTACTATAATAACACCGTTGCTTTTTTCGCTCTCCGTTATAATAATATAGCCCATAACACGCGAACTCACTCACACAGACTAATATTTATTCAAGAGGGCTATAAACTCGTAGTTATTGCAAAAGGCCTCATATCAGTCATTTAGATAAGGTTTTTTTTTCCTTTCTGGATTTTAAGAAAGCCGACCTTCATTTCGCCTTTCCTTAAGCAGTAATTCTTGTTGTAAATGCAGTGCCAGTGCGGATCCCCTTCACAGGACATGCATCACCTCCTTAATTGCCTGTCGTGCACAACCACTTGCACCATTGATAGAGCTGTGCAGGTTGCTCAATACTGGTCTGACAAAATTTTACACGAGTTAATCGACACGAAAACAAGAAGAATAACTCTTGTTGTGACATCAGACATTATTGTCAATGAGGAAGTTACTTTTATCTGATATTTAACGGCGTGATCCGCGTCATATTCTAATAAAGTCAAAGTCAATACAATAAGTCAGACAGTCCTTTTTTTAAGGATAGGAAATCATCAAATAACTCCTGCCGCTCTGGGCGGAGCGGAAGGGAGTGTCAGACTCTTACTGATCAAAAGCCATCTTTATTCCTCCTAATGCCCTTTGTGTTCCAAGACCACGGTAACTCTTTTGAACAATTTCGTAACCCTGGCAGACACTGGCTTTAGCTTGCCCCGTCAATTACGCTGACATTTATGTGAGGCGCGAATGAAACACAACGCGCCATCTCCCCGGACTTGGTCCTTATCGGACGGCGACCCAACTATCGCTCGAAGTGCACCGGCCCGCGTCTACGGTGGTCGGGAATCGCCCTGCGGGATCAACATCCGCTAAAGGCACATCTTGATAGGCTAGCCTATGACCTTGATCCGCAACACGACTTAACCCTTAACTTCCTTATTTAGACTAATTACTTTAATTAAGAACAGTTTCCGATTGTTTGGGAGGTCTCCGAAGCAGGAAACTGTGAATGCCGATTAAAAAAGGTTGTAAAGTAATAAGGATGCACAAAGTTAAAGTAGGCGGCTTATTGCAGTAGCAGTTATTTGAACTTGTGAGTCCAAACCTGCGGTTACCATCGATCAACGAGAATAAAGCCGAGGCACTGACAGTTTCAACTGTCTTGTAACCAAACTGAAGCCGAAAAGTACTTCCCACACTAATTTTGATCCCCGCATGATAACTTTGGATGGAAGACAAAAAGCAGCGCGAGTGGCCACCATGTGCGGTGCGTCTATACAAAATATATGAAAAAGGTGTGCTAAGTTACTGTCGTTGGTAGCTGTGATCGGTGGCATGTTCGCGCCGAGCCTAAGATTTGAATAGAGTATCTTCGAAAGTGGAAGAATTCCAGTGTACAAAACAATGCTCTGTCTGATAACACTGATGTAATTTGACGTGCTGCCTGTCGGCCGAGACGATCCTTTGTTATTTGAGACTACATAAATACGGCAGAATAGTGTCGGCCGGTTCCGTATGGTACCGTAAAAGAATAATACAATCCCATCACTTCCCGTGGGTGTCGTAAGAGGCGACTAAGTGACTTACCAGAGAACGGGCAGCAGCGTTCTCTGTAAAACGCAACACCATACACTACGATCACCAACCCGCCTGCCAAGCGTGGCGATTAAGGCAAATCCCCCCTTTGGGGGAGGCCTTGGGATGTCCAGCAGAGGACATCTTTCGGCTGTTATGATGATGATGACATAAATACGGCACGACTCGGGTACGATGATCCGAGGGTAAGAAGAATGAGGGGACTGCTGGTCAAATTAGAAATGGATTTTGAAGGTACTAACTGCCTAGCCCTGGTTAACATACATGAGAATCTATGTGTATACCATAAGAACCTCTTTTGCTACAATCGAATGGGTTGGGCGACCATCACAGGCTGAGTTTCTGAGTCAGAGTCTGACACTCCCTTTTGCTCCGCCCAGAGCGGAAGGAGTCATTTAATGATTTCTCATAAGTATGACTTTGGCCTTGGGATCTTGGCAAAATTTAGAGACTAACAGCCTAGCTCGCAGTTAATTCGCGCAAGCTAAAATCAAGGTTACAACTACCAACAAACAGCTGTTCCTTTTCTTTTGTCCTAAATAAATAACAAACATCTCGATGACATGTTTTCACAATGAAACGGCAAATATTTTCACTACTATCATCGTTCAAACGAATTATTATTTACTTGGTAATAGTCTGATCATATTGAAGTAGTAGGCTTCAAGGTGATAAGATCAAAATGTAAGCAAGGAAAATACCGAGGTGATGTAATATTGTGATTAAAAATCTTTGTTTGGCTGCAAATAAATATGTATTTTAATTACTTGGGCTTGGCGCAGTACTGACAATAATGGGGTGCTGTGCGACTTTTATTTTACACGTTTCACCATTATCTCACCTGATGGTAAGCGATGATGTGGTCGAAGATGGAGCACGCTCGCCTAGAAGTAACCTATTTACTCTTGACTAAGACTTCCAAGATGTAGCTATTAGAAACACAGACTCTGACAGGGAATTCCACTCCATTCAATGCTCGGAAAATCTAAGAGACTTCCTCGGAAGACAGTGGAGGAATTCACAGTCTGGGTAAATGGGTTGTCGCCAATTGACCTCCCCAAACACTATCTGAGGGTGGAGCAACGTCACATATACTATTTCTGCACTCCCTCAAGGACTTAAACCGGGCTATAGAAGTCACCACGCACCGGAAGACGAAACGTTGCAAGGCATCTCACAAGGTGGACCCATGACCTACTAGAGGCTGTGGGAAACAGCTGTCTCCGAGATGCACAGGACCTCGGATGTTTATGATGGTTGTAGACGACGTCGACCAGTGGTCGTCACTGATTCGAAGCATACACAAAAATTACAACAAACTGAAATATAGCATTTTTACGTTGAATGGCAATGCTTAGCCTCTGGACAAAGTAATAGCAATCTCTTGGGTCACGGGAAGTGTCAACCAGCCGTTTCGAATTTCTTTGAAAAGGCTGTTAGCACAAGGACCCCATGGCCCGAGGTTTTGAAAATATAGTTTAAGTTAGTTACCCAATAACTAAATCTAGTTAGAATAATATTTATCTACGCCGCTTGAAGATTTC
The DNA here is from genome assembly GCA_950371165.1 of Lacanobia oleracea. NCBI lineage: Eukaryota > Metazoa > Arthropoda > Insecta > Lepidoptera > Noctuidae > Lacanobia > Lacanobia oleracea. Next base: position 11,415,747 of record OX493411.1, on the reverse strand, counting down.
CGCAACCGCAGAACGGCAGCGCCAGCACAACACGATGAACTAGGAAGATGCTAGCAAGATGGCGCCCACACGAAAGGCCTACCCGGTCCGGTCTTTTGCCATATCACGGGCCCAGCCATTGGCTACCTATTCAAAAAGAAGTAGAAACAAAGTTGAATAACACGTACAATCTCAGACTTTGAGTGTAAACAAGAAGCCAGATAAAAATACGTCATCAACTACTAAAGTATGCCTACATTAAAAATAGGTTAAGCAGAGCTCAAACATTGATACAAACATATTTATCAAGTGAACGTGCTTGACATTTGTATCAGGTAATAAAAATACTCGTTGTTTATAATGTAAACGCATTAATCAGTGCACGTGCCGAAAATAAGAGGTGATTGCACTTGGTCTGGCCTAGAGATGACAATGGAAATATTACACCATTTTAGCACCAACCTCAAATCAATAAGGATATTCTGAAATGGAGTATACCAGGTGGCAGCACCGAGTTGTACAGCGGTGGAGCAACCTATAAACTACATATGAGAACATAATAAGGTTATACTCATGGCAAGGTATTCTTCAAGAACTGTCCTACTGTTATAACTACGATATTCTGTCTCTCTCTGTCTCGTTTTTACGAACCGTTGGAGGGTTTCTGATAAAAACTTGGCACTTGGCACTCTGATAGAATATGACCTGGTTTGGACCATAAGATACTTACCAACCCCGTTGTAAGTTCCTGGGATAACAACATTTCTACTAAGTGCACTATGAAACCTGGATTCCTCCGTGCCTCGGAAAGCACGTTAAAGACGTTGGTCCCGGCTGTAATTTGTAGATCTTTGGCAATCGTTACGGATTGTCAGTAGCCAGTAATTCTGACTCCAGTCTTGCCAAGAAGTACCGTGTTACCCATCAGTTAATGGTTTGTGGAGGTCTTGTAGACAGCCGCTTCACGAAAATCATTGGTATTCAGCTACATCCGGTTTGACTGGAAGCCGACCCCAAGATAGTTGGGAAAAGGCTAGGCAGATGATACACTATGAAACCTAGCTCAGCGGGATCATGAAGACTATTAGGAATAACCCATAAAGATATTTGATTGTTTGATATAAAATTAAAGGTGGAATTGATTCCCTGACAAGTGATGAATTCGATAGGTCGTAATTGATTTTAACACGGGAAATATATCCGGTCGTAAACCAGCTAAACTATACAAACTATTATGCCGTTAGCAACAGGATATTAATATAATTTATTAGTGTCTGCGATGTTTTTATTATATACAACGTTATCCCAAAAGCAAAAAGCACGTTACATTCGTTGATCCCGGTTGGTATTCGTAGATCTTTGACTCAGGGGGGCTACTCTCTAAGCCCGAAGTCCGTAGTTTCGGGCTTATAATTACGCTTTTTTCGAGAGAGCAGCCTTAACGAACGCATCCCTCGCTACGCATTCTCGCAAATCTCTTTTTTTTTTCTTTTTTTATTAGGACGGGACATCATCAAATAATAATAATAATATATAATCATTCCTCCCGCTCCGGATACAGCAGGAGGGAAGTGTCAGACTCTTACTGACTAAAACCCATCCGTGTTCCTCCTAAGTGACCTTTGCGTGCCTATTTCGAACGAAGTCCGCAGCCCCAGCAGGCACTGGCCCTAGTGGGCCCCGACTTCCGTGCTGACATCTCCTTGAGGCGCGTTGGGATCGAGCCACCCAGTGCTCGCCGTCTGCAGGTCCGCGCCTACGGTGGCCGAGAATCGTCCTGCGACTCCCGACGCCCGGGGCGTCTTCTTCTGTTGCGGCGGCTGGGGCGTGAGGTTTCCCTCTCTCTCACGCGTTCGGCTTCCTCCTTTGCTAGCATTACTGCTTCGCAGAAGGAGGTGACCGCTTCCCATGTCTCCTCGCTCCGAACCATGGCTTGAACCAGGGCCGGACGCGAGAGATCCCCGCCGTCGCTCGCAAATCTCTGGTTTACTCGCTCGGCGACTGGCTATCTCATGTCTATAGAAAAATCTTTAAAGCACTTACGTATATAGTCAATTTCGATATACGTATCGTTGATTTCAAGTAGCGACTCCTATCTGTCTGTAACCTCTTGAGCATAATCTCTGATAAAGCTAAGATGTTATCGATAATGTTTATTAAATGAGCATTACACATCTACTTTAGATTGCGAGGTGATTGCACTGACTTTTATCTGCCAATTTCCAACTATTTTGCACTCAAAAGCTTAGGCCCTTATCTACAAAATTCGTACTTGACAACGTCTGTCTCAGTTACAGTATTGCTTCAACTTCCATCAATTTTTAAGGTTCTGAACAAAAAACGGAACCCTTATAGGATCACTCGGGAAATGTTTGCTCATGTTAATTAAACCTACTCTGAGAGTCTGAGAATGATGTGTATGCCTATAAGTGACTTGTTTACAGAGAATCCTCTCGAACAAAAAACGGAACCACTCAGGTGTCCGTCTGTCATAGCTAGTTTTCTCCGGATCCACTGGACCGATTCTGTTGAAATTTGGTACACATATGTACTTCTGTGACCCGAACACGGAAGCGTTACGGAAACTATTACATTTTTAGTATGGGGGTCACTTTTGGGGGTCAAACTAGAAAAAAAAAAAAACAGCTTTTTGTACGATATCGTGTGACATATCAATTGAAAGGGCTCACTGTGAGGATTTTTATTATATTTTATTTCATAATTTTAAAATAAATGGTTTTGAAGTTATTCAAGAAATTAGACAAAAAATGACCATTCCCCCCCCTTATATCCGAAACTACTGAGCCTAAACTTTTGAAAAAAAAAATGGAGATAATAGATCTTTACCAATACATTACAGGAAAGTCTATAAGAATTCTATAATTTTAAATAACATGTTAAAAAAAAAGAAATTCGTTCGGAACCCTTTGCACGCGAGTCCGACTCGCACTTGGCCAGTTTTCAATAATAGTTTTTTCCCAACAAAGTTGTGGCAACGTACCCAGACACTCAACGTTTTGGGAACACATTCATTGTGCGTACAGCTAAGGAGTGGACTTTGCTGCTATGTTTCCTGATAGCTACAACCTGGGTGCGTTGAAGTAATAGTAGAACAAGGTTAAGCAACGCATAACGTCGGTCGGTCGGTGTGGATGGGAGACCATCCCAACATACGGAGTTTCCTCGCCTCGGAAACCACATTAAGCCGTTAGTCCTGGCTGTCATTTATTGATCTTTGGCAATCGTTACGGATAGTCTCAATCCAGAAAGACAACAGCTTGCCAAGAAGTACCGTGTTACACAGTTACTGGGTTGTGAAGGTCTGTAAAATGAGTGGCATATGACTTGCCGCATAGCAACCACTTAGCAACTTCTTAGACGTACCTGTCATAGTTATTCATAATACTATAACAACACAATTATCGGCTTTTACAAACGTGATACCGAATACCTAATTGATTATTCTTTGTGCCAAAAATAGCTGTGCGTAATTCAAAAGAAAATAACGTGATCATATACAGAGTGGATTTTTTACGAGGGCCTTAAACGGTTCATATTTATTTTAAGGAATGCTTAATCCCTATGTAATGTTTTCTTCATCTATCTTTACTGTAACTTAAATGGTGTACATAATTAAGAGTATTCTATTCTAATCCTCCTAATATATAAAACTAGTCTACACGCGCAACTTCGTCTGCGTCACAATTTTCATATTTGCTCCGCTCCTTTTGTTTTTAGCGTGATGATGCCTATAGCCTTCCTCGATAAATGTGCTATCTAACACTGAAATAATTTTTCAAATCGGTCCAGTAGTTCCTGAGATTAGAGCGTTCAAGCAAACAAACAAACAAACAAAAAAAACTCTTCAGCTTTTGTATATTAGTATAGATTCTTCCGTTACTGGTGACTCCACAGACAATGCACAGCCGAAACTACTGGTCGCAGAAGCTGTTTGGCATGTTTGGTGTGTTCCTTCGGGAGTGTAGTGTTTTGACGCTCGGATTTAAGCGAGTGCTTTTGTGCGTCGGGCGATTACTCGCAATATTCGCTCCAGCCCGCACTTTAGGTAGAAATGACCGCTGGTTGGTGAGTTCTTACCGCCAAGCGAGCATCGCCGAGCGAGCATCGCCGAGCGAGTGTCGCTGAGCAAGTGTCACTGAGCGAGTACAATCTTTGACAGCTCTTGTCGCTGCGATCAACTATGAATGTATGTGTCTCTTTTACTCACAAGAGATCTATTTCTTTTATTTGTTTGTTTGTTTGCTTGAACGCGTTAATCTCAGGAACTCTTGGTCCGATTTGAAAAATTCTTTCAGTGTTAGATAGCCCATTTATTGAGGAAGGCTATATATAATTACGATAAGACCAATAGGAGCGGAGCAGTAATGAAAATTGTGACGCAGACGAAGGTGCGCGGGTCAACTAGTGTACTGATAACGGCGTATCGTTATCAGACAGGAGTGTAAGATAAACGAATCGATATCTTGAGTCAATTACTTACTACACTTAATTTGTTATTACATGTTTTTACTCCGATAGAAATAATGAGACCACACCCTTTTAATATTGTTGTTTTGACAGTCATAAAATAGGTACCTATTGCAAAAACAAATCGCGACAATTAAATCATTGTATGTCAGGTGGAAGGCGTCCTACAAGGTGGACCGATGACCTGGTGAAGGTCGCGGGTAGCCGATAAATGCGAGACGCGCAGCACCGGTCGTTGCGGCGACAGTTGGGGGATGCCTTTGTCCAGCAGTGGACGTCTTTCGGCTGATGTGATGATGTCATCGATAACATACCGAGACTCCTACGTGCCTCGGCAAGCACGTTAATCTGCGTTTCCAGCAGAGATGTGCGAGGATGTGCATTTGCTGTTTTTTATGTATCAGAATGACTCCTCCCGCTCTTGGCGGAGCAGAAGGGAATGTCAGTCTCTTACTGACTAAATCCCATCCGTGTTCCTTTGCATTCCAGGGCCGCAGTGACTTTTCGAACATATTCCGCAACGCTGGCATGTGCATTTACCAAGCCTCAGGTAAATGAAACGATTCTATTGGTTTTTAAGGCGCAGATCATACCACTCAGTAGCTATTTTAAAATAAGAATAACGTCTAAACGGCTGGTCGTATTTTTTATGGATCAGGGAAAAATAACTCCTCGCTCAAAGACTCCTGACGCAAAGGGCATTTGAAGGAACATTGACGGGTTTTAGTCAGTACGAGTCTGACACTCCCTTCTACTCCGCCCAGAGCGGAAGGGGTCATTGAACGATTTCCCAACCATAAGAAAGACCTCTGAAGTATGCACATCACCATACCATACAAAACCACACGCTTCATAACCATTCGCTTTGTTTAGTCTATAGTCCTCTCTCCACGAGTCCACGCTATTACATAACATCGAACATTGTTTACTCAGAAACACGTAATCTGTCTCAATTACAATACTGCTATAAACTCGTACTTCTTATCTGCTCGTTAGAGATCATGATCATATAGTTATTCCACTAACATCGTACGATAGATTTATGTATGTAATATGTATTAAATACATGATAGACGCTATATTCTCCATAAGGTTAGACAGAGGTGCACCTATATACTTTTTTTTAAGAGACCACTCGCAGTTAAACCTGCTAAGGTTGGATACTGCTCAACCGGACTTTTCTGGGTGGACCTCAAACGAATTTAAGGACCCCAGCCAGGACTAAAAATACTTACAAGCTAAATGACCGCTCGCTTAGGGCAGTGGCGGCGCAAGGCGTGGGCAACGTGGGCCACCGCCTACGGCCTCGCGGTCCGAAGGGCCTCGCAGCTCCAACTTTCCCAACTCAGAAAAATCGTAGCAAAGCCAACTTATGTGTCTATTTTCAAAAAAAAATGAGCTTTGCTTGCTCTTGGAATTCTATTTATTGTTAAGGTTTACTTCAGTAACTTATGTCAACATAATATTAGCCGGCGGCAGGATATGCACTATGACTTACTCGTACAAGCTCACTACGCTCGCTCTTACATCATTACTTCTTTTAGTTTAGTTCTTTCTTGAATTCACCCACATTCGCCCAATATTAACTATTTTTGCACAAAAATACAAAAGAAAATCAATAATACTTGTGGCGGGGTACAATTGAGTTCGCCGCATCTCACCCTCAATCGTAGAATCCAACCTCTGAAAACCTAAAAAAATCACTATATTCTTAGGTAGGACCTAAAGGGCCTCGCAACATGCCATCTTGCCCACATCAAATTTTAGTCTTGCTCCGCCACTGGCTAAGGGCATCCCGTGTGGGGTACGGACCTCGGCTTTACGGCGTCATTTCGGGAGGACTGCAAGGGCTGTCCCTTGACTGGGTTCATTCTACATAATATTTAGGGAATTTAAAGCTAATGGCTCAGCGGCGCGCGCTGGCTCGTAAAGTAAAAGTCGGGGAGGAGTTTGACGAAGGCGTCGCGACGGACCTCGACGGCGAGGCCGGCAAACGGAACGCGATCTTTTTCTATGCTTTCTGAGAGAGCTGGTTTCTCTACAGCTTCCCTGAAGCAGGGTGATTAGGCTGTCAAGTTCGACGAGGGTACGCCGTGGATGGCGACTCCAACTTATCGAGGAGGGAGTGTACCGCACACTTTGCCAGTTATATTTAAGTCACATATAGGTGACCCCTATCACCTATATGTGACTATATGCGAGCCCATTCTCGTCAACAAAACACAAGTTCAGAGTCGAGACTGCTACTGAAAAATTCCCAATAATATATTGTCCAATCCAGTATCGAAGCCACAACCTCAAGTGCTAAATCATCATCTTCCTGCCCTTATCCCATGTTATGGTAGCCGGCACGAGTCGTGACCACAGAAGAATGCAGCAGGGTGATCTCGCCAATGTACGGTGGGCGAACGAAACTTGCAAGCCCAATAGTCGATGAGCATTGACTGACGAACCAATAACGTGAAGCGTCAGAGCTGCCGTCGGCAAACCGACCAGTGGAGAATGTGAACGACTCGTGCCAGTTATTATAGTTGTGGTCGGCGCAACACGTTTTCTTCCTTCATTCTCTTTTATCACCCTGCCTTAAACATAGTCAATAGGAACAATTTAATTATTAAGCTATTGCATAGCTTCTATCGCGGGCCTTGAGCGTGGAGACCGAATCCAGAAATTCCGTAACGAAAAAAACCTAACACCCCCCACTCCGACCGGCACAGCGGTGATACTTTTTAGTTTTACTTTTTACTTGCTCAAAGTGTAACTCGAATTAATATGAAAGAAAAAAAAACAAAGAAAAAAAAAATACTGCATAAATAAAATAAATATACTTAATAATTATAATTGCATAAGTTGATAAAAAATGCTATGCAATAGTTTACCGCGGCAGTCTCCGAGTGCCACACGTGTTTTTTTTTTTTAATTATTACTACAAAGTGTCAGATAAGATGACGCCCAATAAAACGTCAAAGTAGTCAAGATGTCACAGCAAATTAACCACGACACCATACTAAAAATAAATTTATTTCAGGCAGTTTCAGGTTTCTGATTAATGCCTTTTTGGGTACCTTGGGATCTAGACATAGTGACATTCTATCATCAACTTGGTTTTACCAATACACCAAAATGTAGGGGTTAAAAACATGACGTACGTTTCGGCGCATATAAGGAGTATGAGGCCGGTATAAGTACAACTCAGTAATTGCCACACATTGTCATTTTCAGTTTTTTGAAGTGAAAACTTCTTTAGCGGCGTTGTGCAATTTCGTTGTGTTGCGAAAAAAATTTTCAACTCGCGTCAGGACACGTGACCCTGATCGAAAATACGTAAGACGGTCAAGAGTCCTGCCAACTTCTTTAGCGGTGATGTGCACTTTTTTTGTGATGGGTAAAAAATGTTGTACTCGCGTCAGGACACGTGACACTGATCGAACATTCGTAAGACGGAAGGAGAGAAGCACGTATTCAAGTTTTCACTTCTGCCGGCACTCCCGGAGTGCAACCTGTTGTTTTTTTTTAATATTTTTTTGTTGTTGCTAGTGATTTATGTAACTGTGTTTTTTGTGTTGTTTTCCTTCCTTGCACCAAATAAATGCGTTATCTATATATCTCTCTAACTTGTCAAAATGGGATTTTACAGAACCGTTCGACACCAAATGAGAATGGGGTGCCCCAAGGGCCTATACTTGCACATTTCAAGATTTAATGAATGACACTGCCACTATAAACGTGGGCACCTATTTGACAGACTCGAGTTGAATCACCGTCGAGTCGAAAAGAAGAAGGACCGCATATCAATCCTATACATTTAAGACTTAATACGAGACTAGAATAGAATACATACAATATTACATAACCTTGAAGTTTACAATTTCAGTCTCATAAAGAATGGTGTTTGTTAAGTGATCATAAGGAAATCTTTAAATGCTTTGCCTTAGAGATTAAACATGGTAAAACCACGTTAATCTACAATACATGTACGTACAGTATTAAGAAATTATGACAAAACTGTTATTTTATATTTATTTATCACAACACTTCTACCATTACAGGATATCCCAAAGCGATAGGGTGGTCTTCAACCCTCAACTACTTCACAAATTGTAACATAAGTGGTATGCAGTCATTCTTGCGAATTCATTCAATGAACAGAAAAAAAATGACAATCCTTTCGGCGACTTCATTGAGTATACGTAAGGCGCGAGTAACTGGCGCTTTTTGAAGCAAGTTAGTCCTGCCGCGCGGCACCGCCCGCAGCTGCGGCCGTCTCCGCCTCAGCACGTAGTTACGGGCACGCATAAATTCACCTCCTTTAAAACCCCCTGATTTTTATATTGACGTGACAACGTCTTATAAATTGGTTTGCCCGGTGACACTTCAAGAAACTGCGTTACGCTCCGCTCACGTTATGCGCTCACAATGAGAGCGAGTGAGAGGCACGCGTCCCTTCCACTCGGGCATGGTTAGCCCGCCTAAGAGCGAGAGAGACAGACATAAAAAGTCGTTGTCACGTAAAACTTTCGCCCGTATACCGACTTTACAGGCAACCAATTTTTTCTTAAGATATAATTTTTCTTTTTTTAAGGATGGGAAATCATCAAATGACTCCTCCCACTTATGGCGGAGCAGAAGGGAGTGTCAGTTTACTGACTAAAACCAATCCGTGTCCCTCCTAATGCCCTTCGCGTTCCAGGGCCGCGGTGACGCTTTATGGCTAGGAAGTATTGATGGGTTTGTTTGAAGTGAAAACTGCTTTTTATGATGGGTATAAAATGTTAAACTCGCGTCAGGACACGTGACCTGATCGAAAATTCGTAAGACGGAGGGAGAGAAGCACGTATTCAAGTTTTCACTTCTGCCGGCACTCCCGGAGTGTTGTTTTTTTATAAGTAAAGGTACATAAATAAAGGCCTTCAAGCATTGATATTGCTTGGAGGCCTTTATTTATGTGCGAGTTCAATTCACATAGCCAGTTTTTATAACCGTTGAAACTCAAAAAGATAAAGGTTTTAATCTTTTAAACGTTTCAAAAAAAAACCACATTTAAAAGCACCAAGGAGGATAAATTTACAAAAACACTTTAAGCTGATTAAAATGCCTCGAACAACTTCGTATAGCGTTATTCGAGTGAGCATATCAAATGACTACTCGAATTGCCTCATTAATGGTCTCACACCGACCTTACTATCGACTTCTAGGAATTTAGGTCAATCTAGATCAGCAAGGATTGTCCGACTTGGTTAGTATTTTATAGACTTTTTACAAGCTTGACATTAAGTTGTTTTCCAAGCAAGCACTCCAGTAGGTCTTAACGCTCTTAAGTCATTCATTTTTTGAAGCACTTTCTCACACTGGATGAAGCTTAATCTTGGCATAAGAACTCATTTATTAGGGTTACAAACATCCCTAAAAAAACCAGCCAAGTGCGAGTTGGACTCGCACACGAAGGGTTCCGTACCATAAACCTTATTTTTTATTATTTCTATAAGTACATAATCTGTGAAAATTTCAACAGTCTACCTATTATGGTTCTTGAGATACAGCCCACTGACAGGCAGACGGACGGACGGACGGACGGACAGCGGAGGCTTAGTAATAGGGTTCCGTTGGTTACCTTTTGGGTACGGAACCCTAAAAACCGAACCCTTATAGGGTCACTCGGGTATCTGTCTGTCCGGCTGTCACAGCCAGTTTTCTCAATTCTGTTGAAATTTGTTACACATATATGGGATTTCTGTGACCCAAACACGGACGTGTACGTAAACAAATATTTTTTTTAGTATGGGAGTTTAAAAAACTACCTATTACGGTTCTTGAGATACAGCCCTCTGACAGACAGACGGACGGACGGACAACGGAGGCTTAGTAATAGGGTTCCGTTGGTTACCAATTGGGTACGAAACCTTAAAAAAGTGGTTACTTACACAAGAACTGTTTCGCCAATGACGTTGAAATAAAATAAACAGACACACGTTGTTTACTTCAAATTCTCAAGAATTGTTATTATTTTCGCAGCTGACTCACAAAGTTTCGAGAGAACTATAGCATTTAATGTTATGACTATTTTATTTAAGCACGTTGGAAAATAATATTTATTTATTTATTTATAGTTTTGTCATAAAGAGGTACACAGAATCAACAAAAAAAAAACTTGAGAGGTGTCAAGGGACACCCGGATGGAACAAAGTTCCTTTGGATTAATTAGTGAAGGGATTGAAATAAAACTAGAAACATGACTGTGTTTTAAGACTTTACCCTTTTCCCTAAGATGGTATCGTATCGTTGGCAAATAATGACCACCTGTTTGGCATCTCAATGGTCAGTCCCTACCATATCGGGATTAAATACTCCATGCAGGATCGGATTTGTGTATTCCAATCCATTCTGTAACTGGCTTGCTTTCTATGAGAGAGAGAGAGAGACAGAGAAACACGCGCACGCCGCACGGTTTACAACTACAGCAAAAAGTGTCGTTACAACTTTTGGTCTTAATTTTTTCCGCCTAGCCCCCTTTCGCAACGCGCGATAAGGAACTTCGTTACAATATGGTGGTTCTATGGCATAATTGATTGAATTACTTAGTTTGTCACTCATACTTTATGGAACTTTCAGAGACTTAATCCTTTGCTGAGGATGAATATGACAGTCGTGATAGGAGTTCCATTTCCCAGAAATTGAGCTATGGACTTGGACACTAATGGTCAGTCAAACGAGTGAACGAAAATATTTAGCCTGCTAGTTGACCCGCGCTACTTCGTCTGCGACACAATTTTTATTACTGCTCCAACCTCCTACTGATGATATAGCCTTCCTCGATAAATGGGCTATCTAACACTGAAATAATTTTTCAAATCGGACCAGTAGTTCCTGAGATTAGCGCGTTCAAGCAAACAAAAAGCTCTTCAGCTTTATATAAGTATAGATTATAGTCATCAAAATCTAAGAACTCCGATTTGACAGCAGGATACAACGTTGCTATCCCTCTCTACTTAGCTGTCAAATCGGACTTCTTTTGGTGACTTTAAGTGTAATGAAAGCAACTGTTGGATATTCTCACCGCCGAAAACAATCGTCTGTGTTCAACATTGGCCTTATATCAACCGACCCTATGCTTGTCGATCCACCATGTCTCTTATCTTACACAATGTAGGTCTACGTTTGAGATCCTATTTTATTGACGCAGGACTGCTGGAAGAAATTTCTTTTGAAATCAAGAGTACCCTTGTGCTTTACTCTCTGAATATGTTTTAAAATAAGTGTGTGTACAAATGAATCCTCCTTAATATATAAAATTCTTCCGTTACTAACTGATTGAGTGAATCAGTGAGAGACTGACAGATAACGCACAGCCGAAATTACTGGTCATAGAAAGCTGGAATTCGGCATGCAGATTCCTCGGGGAGTGTAGGGGAGCACTAAGAGATGACTTCCCGAAATTCCTATGGGAACGGAAAAACGGGATAGACGCGAACGAAGACGCGGACAAAAACGGGATAGACGCGTATGAAGTCGCGGACAAAAACGGGATAGACGCGTATAAAGTCGCGGACAAAAACGGGATAGACGCGTATGAAGTCGCGGACAAAAACGGGATAGACGCGTATGAAGTCGCGGCCAAAAACGGGATAGACGCGTATGAAGTCGCGGACAAAAACGGGATAGACGCGTATGAAGTCGCGGGCAATAACGGGATAGACGCGTATGAAGTCGCGGGCAATAACGGGATAGACGCGTATAAAGTCGCAGACAAAAACGGGATAGACGCGTATGAAGTCGCGGACAAAAACAGGATAGACGCGTACGAAGTCGCGGACAGAAACGGGATAGACGCGTATGAAGTCGCGGACAAAAACGGGATAGACGCGTATAAAGTCGCGGACAAAAACGGGATAGATACGTATGAAGTCGCGGACAAAAACGGGATAGACGCGTATGAAGTCGCGGACAAAAACGGGATAGACACGTATGAAGTCGCGGACAAAAACGAGATAGACGCGTATAAAGTCGCGGACAAAAACGGGATAGCCGCATATGAAGTCGCGGACAAAAACGGGATAGACGCGTATGAAGTCGCGGACGAAAACGGGATAGACGCGTATGAAGTCGCGGACAAAAACGGGATAGACGCGTATAAAGTCGCGGACAAAAACGGGATAGACGCGTATTAAGTCGCGGACAAAAACGGGATAGACGCGTATGAAGTCGCGGGCAAAAACGGGATAGACGCGTATAAAGTCGCAGACAAAAACGGGATAGACGCGTATGAAGTCGCGGACAAAAACGGGATAGACGCGTCTGAAGTCGCGGACAAAAACGGGATAGACGCGTATGAAGTCGCGGACAAAAACGGGATAGACGCGTATGAAGTCCCGGACAAAAACGGGGTAGACGCGTATGAAGTCGCGGACAAAAACGGGATAGAAGCTTACGAAGTCGCGGACAAAAGCTAGTAATAAACCTTCCTCTTCGGGGAGAACAAGCTATTCTATTTCCTCAAACACAGACAAACGCTCAATACTATTTTGTTACATTTACGGCATTTCCTCGGAACATCTACACATCAACACAGCTAGTACACGTGATAAAAACATAGCATCTAATCACGTGGTGCCCACCTGTTGCGAATGTAACGCGGTTGAGGATAACGTGATCTAGTACTGACGTGACGCAACAATGTCATGTACTGTTACTGGCTGAGATTGTGTGTTCCATGTAGCGAGGATATTATCATGACGTGATCAAAACAAAGTGATTTAATCAACCCGTGCGGCTGTTATTATTTAGCCATTAGAAAAAACACACATACACATTAAATCATGAACTAAAACACTCAACTCACTCATCAATCGTCAAACGTCGCTCACAATTGGATGATGGCTTATCAGAAGGCCTAAAGTCACTCAAAGGAAAAGGAGAGGGTAATGCTTGGGAGTTTTCTTGCGTGAGCGAACCAGGAATGATGATATCCGCAAGAGAACAAAGGTTACCGACATAGCCCGAAATATCGCTAAACTGAAGTGGCAGTGAGCAGGGCACAATGCTCACAGAACAGATGGTCGAAAAGTTATGGAGTGGCGACCGCGTAAAAGAAGACGCAACGTTGGAAGGCCTCGCAAAAGGTGGACCGATGACCTGGTGAGGTTCGATGGTAGCCGATGGATGCGAGACGCATAGGACCGATTGTTGTGGCAACACTTAGAAGACCTATGTCCAGCAGTGGACGTCTTTGGGATGATGATGAATACAAGTACGAATTATTCCATTATTAAGGAAGAGCATTAACGGAAAAAATCCGAAAACAAAAACCACAAAACCAAAATCCATTAATATTTAAATAGTAAACTGCCAATTGATTAATTATAATGAAATAAAGGCAGGAAAACGGCATTGATTGATACACACTGATATTTGGAATCCCAAAAATAATCAGACAGTTACAAAATACAAAAATCTTTATTTCTTTAACAAATTTCTTCTTATAATCAGTTGCTGGAGTCTCCTTTTAAGCATGTAAATATGCCTGTGTCAGGAGGCTCCGCTCTTCCTTATCGTATTAACAGAATAGCAAGAAACATGTAAACATAAGTTTTGTATTTTAATTATTTAGTAGGTACGAAATGTGTGTGTGTGTGTGTTGGTGGGTGTGTGCGTGTGTGTCTGTGTGTATCAATGTGTGTTTGCGTAATCAATGTATGTTTATTTCACGTAACAGCAGTGTTTCGGTTTCTTCATAACTTAGGGTTTGTATCCACTTTATTAGTTTTGTATTTTAATTATTTAGTAGGTACGAAATGTGTGTGTGTGTGTGTGTGTGTGTTGGTGGGTGTGTGCGTGTGTGTCTGTGTGTATCAATGTGTGTTTGCGTAATCAATGTATGTTTATTTCACGTATAACAGCAGTGTTTCGGTTTCTTCATAACTTAGGGTTTGTATCCACTTTATTAGTTTTGTATTTTAATTATTTAGTAGGTACGAAATGTGTGTGTGTGTGTGTGTTGGTGGGTGTGTGCGTGTGTGTCTGTGTGTATCAATGTGTGTTTGCGTAATCAATGTATGTTTATTTCACGTATAACAGCAGTGTTTCGGTTTCTTCATAACTTAGGGTTTGTATCCACTTTATTAGTACAGATTTGCACTCATGAGAGGTTTTGGAAAAAATCTGTAATATTTCATGTCATCAGTTATGAATATGGAAGACACAAGAAAAGTGAAAAGCGAGTAAATAGTGTGATGACAGGTGAAGGAGATACGTTGAAATATGATGGCTAATAATACTGGCTTTAAGATGCATCTGGTTAGGCTGGAAACCGACACAGTTAGGAAAAGGCTTCACCATCATTTTATTAGCCGAAAGACGTCCACTGCTGGACATAGGCCTTCCTAAGTATCGCCAAAACAACTGATACTGTGCGTCTCGCATCCATCGACTACACGCGACTTTCACCAGGTCAACGGTCCACCTTGTGGGAGGCTTATATGTATGAACGAAGCTGTTATATGCTGTAACGAAAATAAAAGATAGTATACCTAATATATATGCCATGAATATTATTTATATATTGAACCAATGCCGTGGAAGCGGCTAGTACTGGATTATAAAAATCAGATGTACAATCGACATGATGAAGAAAAACTTCGCTCATTACGTAAAGTTTTCAAACGTCTTTTATAATGCGCACAGCAAAGGAGTGGAACTCTCTGCCTTTTTTTTTTTTTTTTAAGGATGGAAAATCATCAAATGACTCCTCCCGCTCTGGGTGAAGCAAGAGGGAGTGTCAGACTCTTACTGACTAAAACCCATCCGTGTTCCTCCTGGTGCCCTTTGTGTTCCAAGGCTACGGCACCTCTTTCGAACAGATTCCGCAGCCCCAGCAGGCACCTGCCCTAGCGGGCCCCGTCTTCCACGCTGACATCTCTTTGAGGCGCGCTGGGATCGCAGCGCGCCGCCGACCCGGGCCTAGTTCTGATCAGACGGCGAGCCACCCACTGCTCGCCGTCCGCAGGCCCGCGCCTACGGCGGGAACTCTCTGCCTGCGTCTGTGTTTCCAAAAGGACAGGAAAAGGAGGAGGAGGCTTACAACCCTAATCTCTTCAAAGTTAGAGTGAACTGGCTTCTTCTGGGTAGGCTCGCTCCATCGTAGACTTTGTCTCTGTCATTTCTGACATAGACTAGAGTCAAGAGCAAACCCATTACAAATAAATAAATAAAAAAAATTACAGGGACAGACCAACTAGCCCATAGACTAGAAACCTAACAAATTATTCACAGACAATTTAAACTGTGCTAAACCTTGACCACCTTTAGATTAGGTCAAAGATAAAAATGTACTTTAGACAAGTCGTTTTAAGAGGGGTTTAGAAAATTCGGAACATTAGCTCCGGTAGAAGATGTACATGTGAATACGATGCTAACGGTCTGCAAGCGAGGAGGTCAAGGCAAGGTATATGCATTAGTTGGTCGCCATGTGTATCTGTTCTATTCAAATAATGAAGCAAGTGTTCGTCATGTTCAAACCTGACTTAAAGGGCTGTCCAGACATCTGGGTTCCTGACGGAACACGGTAGGGACGGAGAAAAATCGGTTACATACGATTTGTGCGAACTTGCTCACACATCTCCGTATCAGGAGGATCCGGATCGTCAGTGTCCCGTAGCACGCTCGGACGCCCTGACAGTGCTATCCGATTTATATCTCCGTGATTCTTCTGTGTTAAACAAAGACATCTGGTTGTGTGCGTATCAGCCACCGAAGCAGTATACACTGATACCGATTTGCCTAATATATGTGAACACGGGTGACGGTGTTCACACATATCACCGTCACACATCGCAGAAGAATTGGCAATGATTGTAATAGCGCTAGATGAGGAAGAAAGAAACCCTTTCTGAGTTCATGTTGCACTTGCTCTTGCAAAAAATGTTTTCCACGAAGATAAAACGTCAAAAATGGTTAAATACAATGGTTCCTTACACATTGATGAACGTTTTTCGCACGATGTATAATTTTATTGTCAATGACGGCTCCGCTTATCAAGCCACAATTAGGTCGACAAACATTAGATGATGTTTGCAAATGTCTGCGAAGAGTATCTGTTTGATATCGAGTTAATTACTGTTCCGCTTGGCAACGTTACTGGGAACTCTGATAAGGCTGTTTTCTTAAATAGTCTTGTGCTAAACCAACGGGTTGCACTCCGGGAGTGCCGGTAGAAGTGAAAATTTGAATACGTGCTTCTTTCCTTCCGTCTTACAAATTATCGATAAGGTCACGTGTCCTGACGCGAGTTTAACTTTTTTTTATCATCACAAAAAAGTGCACAACCACGCTAAAGAAGTTTGCAGGACACGTGACCGTCTTACGAATTTTCGATCAGGTCACGTGTCCTGACGCGAGTTTATCATTTTTACCCATCACTAAAAAGTGCACAACGCCGCTAAAGCAGTTTTTACTTCAACATACCTAAATACAATCCTATGTTAGCTATTGTATAAATGAATCGTAATAATCTTGCATCATCATCATCTGCCTAGCTATAACTACATTGGGGTCGGCTCCCAGTCAAACCGGATTCAGCTGAATACCAGTATTTTACGAGTAGCGGCAGCCTACCAGACCTCCACAACCTGAAGTACTGTGTTACCCAGTTAATACTGGGTAACACGGTACTTCTTGGCAAGACGGGTGTCAGGTATCTTGGCTTCTGACAATCCGTAACGAGTGCCAAAGATTTGTAAATGACAACCGATACCAACGGCTTAAAGTGCTTTCCGAAGCACGGAGGAGTCTCGGTGTATTAAGTTAAGATGGTCTTCCATCCACGGATCGACCTCGGCAAGCGTTGCTTAACCTTGCAGATCGATTCCTATTGGTTGTAGCATGATGTTATATATATAGCACATAGCCTCCTTCAGTAAATAGGCTATCCAACACTAAAATATTTTTTCAATTCAAACCAGTTGTTCCTGAGATTAGGGCGTTTAAACAAACAAACAAACTCTTCTGTTTTATTATATTAGTATAGATACTAATCTATTTACACTTATGTTCTATGTCCTAGATTTTCTCGTCACCATTTATTAAAATGGTGTCGTCATATTAGTATTCAATTTCCATTCGTAGAACCGTTATCTCAGATCTAGAATCTAGATCGCAATTACAATATCAACATTCAACATGACGGGGATATTATTCACAAACGTTTTTCCTGTTTGTCATCCTATGGGAATTTCCTTTGGCTTTCCAATCTATCATCGGTTCACCTTGTAGGACTTTCAACGCTGCGACTTTCGGTACGCGGTCGCCGCTCCTGAACTTTTCGGCCCCACCGTCCAGGGCCTCTGTTATTACAATAGTGTCAGAATGGTCTATCATTGATTTCATAATTGTTGATGTTAACATGTTTGGTAATCTACTAATATAAAAGCGTCATTATGACTTTCCAATGGTCAACCACTGACACTCCATTTGGCATAGAATGGTAATCTCGTACATAATGACAAAATGAATAAATAATATGTAAAAATATATATAAAAGAAATCTGGCAAACTTAATGTTTAAATTTAGTAGTAGTTTTTCGAAAATCCATTATGAATTAGCATATTACGAACTTTTAGCAAAATGACAATGGGATCGTGTTGGATTGACGAATTTATAAATAATAGCAGACTTGGGGCCCAGATGGCCGAACAAATGTTCTGCGAGCAACGTACCCTGTCCACTGATGAGGGACACGGGTAGCCGATGTATACGACACGCACAAACCGGTTGTTGTGGCTACAATTTGGGGTGGACTATGTCTAGCAGTGGACTTCTTTCGGCTATATGATGATGATGATGATTGAAATAACACAGATTGATCTGTGTTATTTTATATAGCATCAGTTTCCAGAAATGGAATGCTTGTTTGCAAGACTTTTTTTAAAACTTCGGGGTCCGGACTGTCCATAAAGACTGTCAATGGCCAACGAATGATAGCCGTGGCGAATACCTTAACGTGCTTTCCGGGGCACAAGCAGTCTCGATCGAGGTTGATGTCTCTTAGAAACAAAATGCATCTTCTCAATGGGAATACATAGTTGAAACTATGTTTAAGATTACTAGTTAATGCTTCCGATAAAATATAAGCTTCTCAGAATAGAGACAAATCTTGGACTATGAAGAGCAAAACCGTTTAGCAAGTCTCCAATATTGTGTTTAGGAGTAACGTCGGTTCTGGAACGTTAAGGGCAAGCGCCTGCTGGGGCTGCGGAATCTGTTCGAAAGAGGTACCGTAGCCCTGGAACGCAAAGTGCACTAGGGGGAACACGGGTGGGTTTTAGGCGGTATGAGTCTGTCACTTCCCTCCCGCTCCGCCAAGAGCAGGAGGAGTCAATTGATGATTTCCCATCGACAAAAAATAACAATTTCAATATAGTCATAGCTATGAAAGGAAATATAACTCATAAACAATCAAATGAGAACAATAAATCCATTAATACGGAATACTACAAGCTACCACGGACCGTTACCACCATGAAAAGCCAGCAACAAGTCAATTGGGTAAAATTGATTGTTATGATGACCATTATCTTTAACTATCCTGACCCACTTCGCGTTTACTTGTAACATCGCCTTGTTTATAACTTAGTAGCTGAAGGACGGAATAAAACCATTACGGGTAATAAATGACTGATGGCACGGAAGTTTTTGACGAGGAGTGATTCAATCGGATGGAATGCAGACTCGAATCGGATGAAAGATGCAAATACTTTTAAACTACTGTTTATGATCATCAAACAACAAGTATGGATAGTAAGAAGGAAGATATAGCCACAGATGATCGAAGAATAAAAGCGAGGGACGAGGCAGATGGATAGATCGACTACAAGTCATCCCATCCATACGCACAAAACGTTTTGGGAACACATTCATTGTGCTTACAGCTAAGGTGTAGAATTCCCTGCCAGAGTCTGCGTTTCCTGATAGCTACAACCTGGGAGTCTTTAAGTCAGAGAGTGAAAGAAGGTTAAACTTAGGAATAGCTATTAGCAACTATTCTAAGACTAGGAAAGATTTTTGATTTTTTTTAAAGTAATATATTAAATTAAGTGATAAGAAGGAGTAGAATTCCCTGCCGAAGTCTGTGTTTCCTTATAGCTACTACCCGGAGGTTTTTTTTAAGAAGAATGAATACGTTACTTCAAGACAAGCGTGCTCCATCATCTCATCAGGTGAGATTGAGGGTCAAATACAAGAGATAAAAAAATACAATGCAGAAGATACACGCAAAGGTAAACGAGGAACAAAAACGAAGGACAAGATAAATAGACAGAATAATAGTCTTCTAAAAGCAACCAGTATTTCAACATTTGCAATAACGAAACCTAAGCCACGCATAAGATACATAATAAAGATCTAAGCTTCATAAGCCATAATAAAGGTATAGAGAACTGCACTTACCAGCACACGACGTGAGTCTGGGGTTGCCAAGCGTGATACCTCACCTAGCTAAGCAGTGCGACACAAAATAATAAAAATAACACTACTGTTATCGTAATGAGTGTTCGACGCATATCAACTATTATGTGCCACATATCATACAAATAGTGGGTGTGTGCCTACTTGTTGCTTGATAATAATGGTCGCGTGACCGAGTGATGATGAGTCATCGAACGAGATCCGAATGCGTGGTCCATTGTGACTTGACATGCGGAAGAGGGGATTAATAAAATTGGATTAATGTTTGATGTAACTTTGAGGACGTGTAGACAGAAACTTACGAACAATTGACACCGGTCTTGCCAATTGTGATGGTGATAACCAGTTACAGGTAGTGCTGGACAGTGGAGTCATGTAAAATACTGGTACTCAGGTGCATCCGGTTATACTGGACGCCGAACCCAAGAACCCCAACATATTTGGGAAAAGTCTAGGCATATAAATAAGTCTGATTTAACTAATTGAGAAGAATATTAGTTAAAGTCTTGAGCATTGACGCCGAGTTGCTAGCCTGTCAGTTTTCTACCGGTTGCATTTTGGGGAAAGTGCGACAGAATTGCATAATTTAATTCCGCCAAGCCCGTTCCACTGTCGGACCACAAGACGAACGGCGATGTGCCACCGGCACATGGTGGACATCCCACCCACACGCACAAAACGTTATGGAAACACATTCATAGTGCGTACATCTAAGGAGTGGAATTACTTGACAGAGTATCTTGATAGCTACAACCTGGGAGTCTTTAAGTCAAGAGTGAACAGGTTACGTCTAGGCGAGCGTGCTCCATCTTCGACCACATCATCGCTTACCATCAGGTGAGATAGTGGTCAAGCGCGTGCTTATCAAGGTAAAAAAAAATATAGCCCGAAAGAATTGCGGAGCTGAAGTGGAAAAGGCAAATTACCTGCAGAACCGAAGATAGCCGGGATCAAAAGGTATTGGATGTGTGAGTGGCTTACCCAGAAGGTTGACCAATGTCAACGCGGAAATCTGTTGTACGAGGTGCGAATAGGAGCGGTTGTTGTGGGGTAGCCGAGGCGGTGGATATATTTTGGTTTAAATTACGTAGGTACTCGTAGTTATGACGATGAACTTTAGCCTATCATAAGCCATTGTTTGACTGACAAGTTATACGCAGACTAAACCAGTGAAGAAGGTAACATGAAAGAGGAAACTTTAGGTCAAAAAACGTTTTTATTTTATTTGAGATTTGTTTGTTCTTGACTCTAGTCTAGGTTAGAGGTGACAGAGGCAAAGTCGACGATAGAGTGAGCTTACCAAGAAGAAGCCTTTTCACTATACCTTTGAAGAGAGTAGGGTTGAATGCGTTCGGAAACACTTAGTGCGAATTGGTGGAACAGCAACAAGGCATGGATGGTAATTTGCAGAGCGTCTAGATGCCTGATGGCCTACCATCGGACATCTAAGAGAAGATTGCCGGTGGGATGAGGTCGTGTAGTTCTTGGACACTCACCGAAGTACAATCTGTAGAAGACCGACAAGCAGGCAACCTTGCGGCGTTGAGCCAAGCTGTAAATCTTGGCATTGGCTGTTGATCAATCGTCTTTAGCTTCGGTGATTGACATTTCAATCTGCCGAACCTTTTCCGAACAATATTGTGGTCAGCTTTAAGTCAAACCGTATACAGAGGAGCACTAGTATTTTACATGGAGAGCCTTCTAATCTGACCTCCACAATCCAGTTACTGGATAACACGATGTCCCTACGCAAGACTTGTGTCAGATTTCCTAGTATCCAACTACACGTAGACTGAATTCCATGATTCCATTAGAATAGCACTCTTCAGTCAACAACGGTACGTTGTTTTTCAACAATAAATCTATCATTCTAAACGGAAGCCATACTGTTTGAATAAATATGAATAGTTAAGCAGTTTATTTATTATACATTCTATCGGTCTGAAAACAAGTGGCTTTGTTTAGCTACAGTTGTGGAGGAGCAAAAATAACAGTCGACGATTCTCAAAGTTACAGCGTCCGCCGAGGTCACTCCGCGAATGGGTGATCATACATTACATGTCGAGAGTCTTCCGTGGTATGGGAAACGTCGTTTTTACTGACAACGGTGGAGGTGCTCGTGGCTAAATAATAACAGCCGCACGGGTCGGGTTAAGCTACGCTTGCCAAGGTTAGTCTGTGGATGGGTGACCATCTTAATATACCGATTTTCCTCCGTGCCTCGGAAAGCACGTTAAGCCGTTGGTCCCGGCTGTCATTTGTAGATCTTTGGCAGTCGTTACGGATTGTCAGAAGCCAGTAAATCTGACTCCAGTCTTGCCAAGAAGTAACGTGTTACCCAGTTAATGGGTTGTGGAGGTCTGGTAGGCAGCCGCTCCACGTAAAACACTGGTATTCAGCTGAATCCGGTTTGACTGGAAGCCGACCCCAATATAGGTGGGAAAAGGCTAGGCAGATGATGGTAGTAAGAGACCAGAAAAGTCTAAGCTCCCTGTGCCCTATGTTCCGCTACTTGGCTAGGCAACTCATTAAATTGGACCAAGTCAAACCTGACTGTTCAATTAATTGCAGGGATGTTTCGATTAAGAATTCTTGATCGCAGCCAGGATGACTCTTACTTAGGTTATTGTATAAACGGCGCCGTACAATGAAAAGACTAGGCCGCCAATTAAACGGCTGATTAAGCTAGTTGGCTCCGACATAGCTGTTGTATATCATCTTCCTGCCCTTATCCCATGTTACTTGGGGTCGGTGTAACACATTTTATTCCTTGAGTCTCCCTCATCAACCATCACGTATAGTAGCACAGATGAATGCAAGGGTGATCGCGCCAATGTACAGTGGGCGAACGAAACTTTCAAGCCCAATAGTCGATCTCGATAGCACTGACGAACCAATAACGTAAAGCATCAGAGCTGTCATCGTCAAACCGATCAATGGATACTGTGTTCATGACTCGTGCCTGTTACTACTCATTCACTCCATTTTTCTTCGTGAAACAGCAGATTTCAAGGAGCTTGTTCAAAAAAAATCGTTCTTTGAACCCTCTTGACAAATACTCTGAGACACAAACAATTCAATTCATTCGGACTGTTGTGGAACCATCCAATGATTCATCACTGACTGCAAGTATGATACATGACCTATCTCGAGCGTGTCGTTATTGAGATTAATATGTTTGGTGTTGTTGGTAACCTCATCCTCAATTGTATGGGACAGCTCTCGAGATTGGATTAATAAATTGGGTGTATTTAGAAAGGCCTGAACTGTTGACGTCTTATAAAGAAGTATCGTGTTACGTTCTGCAATACAGTTAGTATTTAAAACCGAATTCTGTCTGGCGAGCCACAGTAGAGCACACACTAGGCTGCTTTTACAACTTTCCAGAGAATTGCGAAGATGGGCAGCGAGGGATGTGTTTTTTAAGAACCAATACAATCACTTCATTTACCTAGCTTCGCTTAGCTGTTCTTAATAAACATTCCTCGCACATGTCTGGTGAAACGCAGCCTTAGGAGAATCATGGGTCGCCGTTGTCGAAATCGACGAGGAGTACTATAGTATTTCAGAGATCTGATAGGCGTTAGCCTGTAGCTCCATGTACAAAACTGTTATTTAGCTGCATTCACATAAGCTTTGGACTCTTGATCGGACAACACTGCGGTTTGCAGTGTCGGACACAAACATTTCCACACCGCTAAAGCAAACTGCGACGGAACAAAAGACCATTCTAGATATTTTTCTTACGATTTTGTTTCCGGCAAGTTATGCCGCGGTGTTGTGACTGGAAGTCGGAAAGGCGGACAGGGCATGTAATGACGGTGAAGAAGAATGGATGGGTTTTGAGGAAAACTGGCCAAATGCGAGTCGAACTCGCGTGCAAAAGGTTCCGCGACCGAATTTTATCTTTGTAATATGTAATTTTAACACAATAGATAAATCTATTGGTAAAGAACTATTATCTGCACATTCTTTTTATTTTAGGCTCAGTGTTTTCAGAGATACGGGGGGAATGATAATTTGTCATCTAATTTCGTAAATAACTTCAAAAATATTTAAGTATTTTAAAATTATGAAAAATATATAATTATATTATATTATTATATAGTGATCAAACGCGTGCCTATCAATAGTAAAAAAAAAAAAGACCCCTACAATAGGCCTTCTCTCATTTGATCCTTGTCATTTTTTTTTTATAAATTTTCTTGTTTGTCCCCCAAAGTGACCCCGTACAAAATTTAATTATTTATGTAGCGCGTCCGTGTGTAGGTATCAGAGGTTCATGTGTGTACCGAACAACATAATCGGTCCAGTAGATTCTGAGAAAATTAGACTACTTTCTGTGAAATTGTACATAACAAATTCTCCACGCGATTTTTTTTAAAGGATGCGAAATCATCAAATTAGCGGCAAGAGCCGCTCTGGGCGGAGCAGGAGAGAGTGTCAGACTTACTGACTAAAACCCATCCGTGTTCCTCCTAGTGCCCGCCGCGTTTCAGGGCCGCGGTGACTCTTTCGAACAAATTCGTAACCCTGGCAGAAATTCCATGACAAATTTGTTAATAGGGAATATGCATGAAAAACATATGTTTCATCTATATAGTTTATCTAAAAATATACAAAAATATAATACTAACAGTGAAAATAGAATCAAAATTACTCGAAAAACGAAAGAGATATAATTATTTTAAACTAATACATCTGTCCCTCTCGCGAAAACGCTGTTTTCTATGGCAGCTGTATAGGCGTCATAGACGATGACGTCAAAGTTTACATCGGACTTCTCTTTCTAATTGTAATCTTTGAAGCTTTATAACTTTGTTGCTGATGAAGGTATTTAAAAAATAATTTGACGTTTGTTTACTAGAGCTAATAAGTATTTCATTTTGCAAATAAAAAATCGCATGCATATTCCCTATTAGTTATCTACGCATATATTCAACATTGCTTCAAGATTCTCAAAGATTGTCACAACATACGTTTTGGGGTTTTTGGTCTTACATCTGTGGTCGGCGGCAGCAGCGCGGCGGCGCTAACCAATTCCCATCAATGGGCCGGTGATGCTTCACAATTGACGCTTATGTAAAACGTCAACAACAAACATCTCGATTACGTGACGTCTGCGCTGTTGATTGGCTACAATTGTGCCTATATCCGGCCTCAGCGGGTCATTGAGCGGATTTTAATTCTGAAAGCGGCTTTGTCCGCATGAAAATAATACCAAGGAACCTTCTCGGAGAGGCTCTAGATAAGTGATGACGTTCAAAAGTGCCGTTTAATGGCCTAATTGAAATAAACGTTTTTGACTTTGACTTTGTGAAATTCTGTATCCTGGCAAAGGCGATTGCCAAAATGTCAAAAATATTTATGGCTCTAGCTTTCGTCTCTGTCATATTTTTAATTAATGCTACGTTCCTATCGGTCGTAGCGTGATCGCCTATAGCCTCCCCCGATATCCAACACTAAAATAATATTTCAATTTGAACCAACAGGTCTAAAAATGTCACTTTAGCAGAATCAGACAGCACATCGCGCTACCCGTCACTGTCAAATTATCCCAATCAACCTTGAACCTAATGCGTTAGCGATAAAGATGAAATTTGACACATTGTTGCGTGATTATTATTATGATTATCCTAAAGTGGCCTTATTGGGGGCTACCCCAGTAGTTCTTGCGCGTCCATTAAAAACAAAAAACTCTTCAACTTTCTAATATTAACTAACCTTTGAGTGCGACTTTGTACGCCCATATAATTTTTTCCCGTTGAGGAGCTCGTGGCTAGATAATAACAGCCGCACGTGTCGATCTTCAAGGTTAAGCAAAGCTTAACAAGGTTGGTCTGGATGGGTGACCATCTTAACATATACCGAGTTTCCTCTGTGCCTCGGAAAGCACGTTAAGCCGTTGGTCCCGGCTGTCATTTGTAGATCTTTGGCAGTCGTTACGGATTGTCAGAAGCCAGTTATCTGACTCCAGTCTTGCCATTACCCAGTTAATGGGTTGTGGAGGTCTGGTAGGCAGCCGCTCCTCGTAAAATACTGGTATTCAGCTAAATCTGGCTAGACTGGTAGCCGACCCCAATATAGTTGGGAAAAGGGTAGGCAGATGATGATAATTCTTTCCCGTTCCCGTAGGAATTCCGGAAAATCCTTTCTTAGTGTTCCCCTACACTACCCGAGGGACCTAAACGCCAAATTTCAGCTATCTACCAAGTAATAAGGGCTTACTAGATCCTAGCTACATCATAATAGTCCTGAGGGTCGATAGATGTTCGATCTAGGTTAAGCAACGCTCGCCGAGGTTATTTCCTTAGATGGGTGACCGTCCTTCTCAATACTGAGACTTCTATTTGGCTCGAAAAGTACCTACGTTAAGCCTTAATTTGTCACGCACAAGTAGGCAATAAATCTGACGCCAGTCTTGCCTAGCAGTATCATGTTACCCAGTTGAGGAGAGATAGAAATTCGCTCAATGTAAAGTACTAGTACTGAGTTGTATGCGGTTACAATAGAATAATAATAATAATAATATTCCACACAACTATCACACAACGCCATCTAGTCCCAAGCTAAGCAGAGCTTGTGTTATGGGTACTAGACAACTGATAAACATACTTATATATTTCTAAATACATACATATTATAGATAAACTACACCCAGACACAGAACAAATGATCATGCTCATCACACAAACATTTGTCCTGGGTGGGAATCGAACCCACAACCTCTGGCATAGCAGTCAGGGTCACTAACCACTAGACCAACAGGCCAGTCAAGAAAAGAATAGAAAAACATTTGTTCAGCACAGACACAAACGCACAGAGACAAACACATGCAGAGTTACATTCCAGGGCTGCTGGAATTTGTTTGAAAGAGTCACCGCGACCCTGGAACGCGGCGGGCATTAGGAGGAACACGAACGGGTTTTAGTCAGTAACAGTCTGACACTCCCTTCCGCTCCGCCCAGAGCGGGAGGAGGCATTTTGATAATTTTCCATCCTAGATTAAAAAAATACCGATTGCAGTTGGGTAAAGAACCTTAAAAGAAGGAGGCTTGCTTACTTAAATAGAATTAAATGAAGATTTTACATATATTTATACTGTGATCTTACGCCTTATTGAACACTAGCACTTCGCCCGCGACTTCGTTCGCGCGGGTTTACTTAGAACTCCACGAACTTTATCTCCCATCTAATCTCATATAGGGTATATGAAAATTATTTACGGAGTTTTTTGTAGATATTAATATCCTCTATAAAACTGTAGCACATCACTTTGCTCCATTGTCAATAGTTTCCACAGCGTACGCGATATAAGGATCTTTTTTGGTATTTTTTTCACACCTTGGGTTACATTATCGAAGTTTTCATAAGGATCCCTTACTTTTTTAAAATATTCTAAAGCTCATGTTCATCAGGGATAATGTAGGATTGTAATGGTGAAAGAATTTTTCAAATCGGTCCAGTAGTTTCGGAGCCTATTCAATTCAAACAAACAAACAAACAAATCTTTCCTCTTTATAATATTAGATAGATATAGATATAGTAGATTATCACATAAAAATCGCGTCCATTTTTTCTAGAACCATCTCATCAACATAGCAACATAGTAATACTACTCTGCATATTCTTTTGTTTAACCAGAGGTAAATAAACTTTACTATAACACTTTACACATGACAAAATAAACCCTAAGACTAACACGATACGATTCAAGTCCCATTAACCTCACTTTACCACTACATGTCACTGTTACGCAAAATGAAACTTTAACTGCACCAAATAAGGTTGAAATTTGTGGTGTATAAAAGTGAAGTATAAAAACAACAGTTGAGTTCTCTAGTGTTGTGACAGAGATCGCTATCGATATGACGTCATTTTAATTGGAACAGGCGTGCAATGTTTACTGAATAAATACGGGAAAGTATAATACCTACATATAGACTAAAGAGTGACTATTTTATATTGGAGTGAGAAAAGGAATTTAATTATGTTAGGAATGTTAGTTCCTTATTATTGAAGGAAAATCCTTCACTGCTTGACGCTAATATTTCTACTCAAGTTACTTTCCGTGATTATAAAGGAATAGCTGACCCGCGCAACTTCCGTCTGCGTCACATTTTTCATTAATGCTCCGCTCCTATACGTTGTAGCGTGATGATATAAAGCCTTCCTCGATAAATGCTCTGTCTAACACAGTTGATTATGCATAATATTATAAAGCTGAAGAGTTTGATTATTTGTTTGGTTGAAGGCGCTAATATCAGGAACTACTGATTCGGAATTCTTTCAGTGTTGGATAGCCAATTATCGAGGCAGGCTATAGTATAACATCACGGTATTACCGGAGAGCAGAGTATTAATGAAAGACGTGACGCAGGCAAAGTTGCGCGGGTCAGTTAGTGAGTTCTTATTCAGCGCAACAAATAAATCAGTCGCGTCGCTGCGGTTCGTTCGGGAAAATAGGTTCACGATAAAGTATTGTCATTTTCATTACGAAAACTCTAGATAGAACCTCAAAAGACCTGACGATCAATCTGCCAGCCTAGCCTTTTCCCAACTACATTGGGAATAACTCAATGAATCCAAAAACTATCGATAGTTTCGCACATCACTATTTCACCAACAAACCACATTAAGCAAAAAAAAAAAACCTGCGAAACTGGTTTCTGCTCAAAACAGTTCATTCGGGCAATGCCTTTAAAATAATAAGCCTACCATATATGGCAGTAGTTTTATTTATCACATACTTAAATAGTCTACTTTTGATAAAATGTCTATGAAAAAAGTTTTCCTAATTCTAGAATAATTCCTAATAATCTATACATACTAATATATAAAGCTGAAGAGTTCGTTTGTTGGTTTGCTTGAACGCGCTATTCTCAGGAACTACTGGTCCGATTTGATTTCAGTGTTAGATAGCCCATTTATCGAGGAAGGCTTTTGTTTGTCATCACGCTAAGACCAATAGGAGCGGAGCAGACGAAATTGCGCGGGTCAACCAGTTTCTAATAATTATTCCTGATTTGTCCCACCTGCACGCAAAATAGGGGCTTAGTCATGGAGTTGCAGAAACCAGCCCAATTTACATACATGCATAGTAATTCCTGAGGTTGAAGAACCAACCGAACCAAAGAGTGATCATTAATAACATAAAGCTGATTTTATGACATTGATTTTATGTATGCAAAAATAAGTTTGTTTGTTAAACTTTCACTCCTTAATTGCTGAAATGATTTTGATAAATTATAAGGTGGAGTGGTAGATGGGAGTCTGGACACGTTTATAAGATGCGAGAAAGCTAGAGTATATTTAATTTTCACCCATGCGAAGCCAAGGAAGGAAGCTAGTTTATAGGAGAATTTTAAAGTCCACCATTTTCGTCATGAACAACTGTTTATTTAGTACTTCACACATATTAATATGTACAGAATGAGAATAAAACGAGCACCATTAAAAGGTTTCTCTCCCACAATGTTGCCATATCATCAGCATTGGCAGAACTAAAATAACACAGTGGAACAGAGTATAAATCAAACAATACCATAGTCATTATTTTATTTTAAAGCTTCCAGGTAATTTAAGAGGTTAAGGTAAAAGCAAGGAATAAACTAAACAAGACTAATAACATCAAACATACCTGTAAAAAAAATATTTAACACACGCTTTTAAAAGATCGATAGTGACCACTTTTTTTAAGAATGGGAAATCATCAAATGACTCCTTCCGCTCTGGGCGGAGCGGAAGAGAGCGTCAGACTCTTACTGACTTAAACACATTCATGTTCCTTCTAATGGTGACCCATACATACAACTAACTAATAAGATACATAAAAAAAAAAACTAAATTGATATAGTAAGGAAAATCATTACTTAATTAATTAATACTTTTAGTTATACAGGAATTTTATAACCTACATCTAGAATAGAATATTAAGTATAAGTACCTACTTAACACTTAATAATACCTGCTAAACCTTAAACTTAATAATTAGTTCATCTTTATACTCCCTTTGAATTATGTAAACACACAGGACACAATGGACAATTCTGACTAAGTAAGTAATTTTTGTTTCCACTAGGTATTCTATTGAAATAATGATTCTTTGTTTTCTACAACCACATGTTTTCATGTTGGTATAACTGTTTTCATTAAAAAGTAAACTTTAGTTAAAATTACAATGAAGTCTTAATCAAAAATTTAAGATGAATTATTGAGGAATGAGTACCTCTGTTTTTAATACACAATATTGCTTTCAGAACTGAGAATTAAACTAATTTGAAACTGAAATACATCAGTATGATAAGTCTTCCATCATCACATCAGCCAAAAGACGTCCACCGCTGGACATAGGCCTCCCTCAAGTGTTGCCACTACAAACGGTCCTGTGTGATATAGTGACTGAAACTTTTAATTCAGGTAAAAGGTGAGTCTTAGATGACTTTGATATTGTGCCACATCAATCAATATTATTATTTATACTTTAAAGCAATGAAAAAAGTATCACAGTGAAAGGTATTACACTTATACTAAAACACACTCCACTTTCTCATAATATCACCTAAAAACTGAAAAGACATTGTATCAAGCCACAAACTTCAATAATTTCTATAATTTAAACTGAGGCAGACAGGGCAATGACCAACACAAAGAGCATGGAACTTTATTTAAAGTTATTTCACCATATATATATATGTATATTTTGAGTAAAAACATAATTGCTATATTATTCACCCATTTATATTTACCATTTACAAAGGATTGGCTGTGTGCCAGTTTCCTTTGCACACTTATAGTCACAGCATGTGCTCCAGAAATGTTAATAAAAATAAAAAAAAGTACATAAATAACTTTTTATTCAGGCTGTAAGTGTTAATGCTTGTGCATTGTTGTAAATGCAAATAAGAATAAATTATTGTCTGTTGCTATGCTGTCATTGTCAAAGAGTTTTCATCACAAGGGACATTGTCAATGCTCAATTATTCATTTTAAAAATACCTACATTTAATTAATGGAACAATGGAAGTTGTAGAGTGCTTATTCGTATTAAAGTTGTAGAACAAATAACTGTCTTTAACAAGATCCTAAAAAGATAAAGAGTAGAAACAATACTTAGATTACACAGGTACATAACTAGACAAGTATTAAAGTAGATATTCATGCTACTTTGCCATGATTAAAAACCAAGAATAAGCCCAGATTTGCTACTGCCATGCATACTAAATCGATTATGTATGCATTTAATAAAAAACTACAACTGAAAACACTATCATTATAATGGCAAAGTTAACAGGAAATTCCTTTGACCAAGCTACCAAGTAGATTTTTTTAAATTCATAAACAGTAACATTTTTTTCTGAATCTTCAGAATGTGGCTGTGGTCATCATCACAGGCGTAGTAATCACACAAAGTACTGATAATATAATAAATTACAATAAATAATCTTTGTCCAACCAAATAGGTATATGAATAATAGAACGCGAAACTTACTTTCCATTTCGAATCGAGAATATTAAATCTAACAAAGGGCCCAAGCAAAGTTATTAAAATAAAATACATACCAAATTACGTTGAGCAGCGAATACGGTGAAAAACGTTGGTCAAAATGAATAAAAACACACAAATAGAACACAGACACACACGCGAACTCACTGAGTCTTGTCACAAACTGTTTTCGTAACTAAAATAGTTGAACAAAATGGGTATTTTTGTGAAATTACGACAGACACCCGTCATCTCCCATCATTTCATGAGGAATGAAATGAACGGAAAAGAATGAATGAATGAATGTCCATCAACAAAACTCGCGGAGTTTTTTTCGCCATTCATTGTTGCGTTCCAGCGATACGATGATTAACTTTAAACATCATTTGGTTTTTTTTAATGGTCACACATGAATGTCGACATGTCATGGATTTTGTAAGTACGATACCGACACAGGACGCTACATTTTCACGGATCAGATGTCAGTGCATTTGCTGAAGAAGCTAAAGGAGATGATTCAAAATGGGCCAGGTCTATGTACATTACCTCATAAAAAACAGAAAAATCCGTAGAAGTCGGGAAAATACATTTAATTCATTTAAATGTTAACTGTTGTGGTAGTTAATTGATGTTTATAAATTACTTTTATCGATTTTCAACATGGCGGCGCACCGATTTAGTTACAGATCATAGAATAATAACTGTCAGCTGTCATAACAATGTCACTTCAGTCACTTTCGTCTCGTTTAAATATGTCAGATATAAATTTCAAACGTCATTAATCAATCAAAATGACAGCTTACCGCCATGACGGGTTTTTGTTGAGTGTTGCAATTTCAAGTGTAATTCTTTTGTTTTACCAGCAAACAAAGCCATTTTAAAGAAATTGGACAGTTGAGAACTGTTTTAAATATATTTCTCTATTTTTAAGTATAGTGTACAAGAACCTGGCCCAGGGTCCATATATTTTGGAACATCTCCTTTGAAATTATCGCAAAGCAGAGGAACACAGTCAACCGCTTAGCCTTTTACCAACTATGTTGTGACAGTCAGCCTCAAGTCTCGTCGACCAGCACTTCGAGCAGTACTTATTTGATATGGAGTAACTGCTGATGTCCTCCATTCCACTAACAGTTACTGGTTACTTCGATACCCCATGACATGACTGATTTCCAAATTTTATTTCATACCATAATGACTGATAGATCCACTGCTGATAGGCTAGGTATGTATCGGAATGCTACACATCCATGGACTGACCTCACCAGGCTTTGCTGATTAGCCAAATTGAACGCGAATGTTATTATTTAGTCACTTGTATGGAAGTACAGAACTGCAGGTGTACACAAGAAGCCTTATTTTACAATTCGGTAGATTTTTAACCGTTAATTTTATTTACATAATTTCGCAAATTTACTAGCGGACGTCACGCGGTGTCACCCGCGTAGTTCCCGTTCCTATGGGAGCACGGGGATAGAATATACCCTATGTTACTCCCTGATAATGTAGCTATCCATTGCTATAAGATTTTCATGACGTGACTTACTCATGTTAGTTTTAAAGTTTATTCGTTACGTACAAATATACAAATCTTTCCTCTTTTTATAGTATTACGACACGAGAAGTATACATAATATTAGGATAGAAGAATGGATTTAATACTTTACGCATACAGAAGTACAGGTGGACTTAATGCCTTAATTTCTTAGACTAGTTATGTTTAGGTTTCCGTACCTCAAAAGGAAATAAATTAAAAGCAAAAAACCTTTTTAAAAAAAGCTTAAGTATATTTAAGTGCTCTACAAGAGTAAGATAAAAAATGTTCCTTTAAAATTGATCATAAAAGCTTGTCGCGAGGTTTGCGTAAGTTCAGGTACTTACGCAAACCGCGCCTTTTAATTTACTTTTTAGTTATTTCGAGTTACTCTCTACAAGCTCTTTCATTTACCCATCAATCTATATATCTTATATCTTATCTATTTACTAATATATAAAACTGAAGAGTTTGTTTGTTTGCTTGAACGCGCTAATCTCAAAAAAAACTGGTTCGATTTGAATATTCTTTCAGTGTTAGATAGCCCATTTATCGAGGAAGGCTATATGCTATACATAATCACGCAAAGGTCAATAGGAGCGGAGCAGTAATGAAAATTGTGACGCAAACGAAGTTGCGTGGGTCAACTAGTACTAACATATTTACTGTCCAAAGTTTTCTAAACCATGCATGATAATTACAAATCTCATAATCAAATCTCGATGAAAACGTGAATTTTATTTGTTGCGTACTGTAATTTTCGAGCTCGCTTCGCTCGCTCTTGTATATTATACTGTCTGGATCCTTGAGCTTTCCTGCATCAGTCAACAAAGTTACTTATATCGTCCCGGGACCCGGGACGGTTTGAACATCTCTCGTGACTGAAAAGTTAGTTATTTTTTTTGTTTGACTGTTCTAAGTTTTCTGTATCATGATAATTACAAATCTCATAATGAAATCTCAGACAAAAAAAGATTTTATTTGTTGCGTAGTGTAAATTTCGAGCTCGCTTCGCTCGGTTTTGCATTTTACATTCTCAAATGTTGAAAACTCTGTGTGTGTAACTGTTGTGCATTATGTCAAAAAAGTTTCTTCCATTTAAGTATAACAAATCAAACCTAATGAGATGGAGTGCAAATAATTTCATGCTCACTTCGCTCGCTCTTGGGTTGTAAAATCTCTGAGATTCTTAACATTTCTTGTATGAGGTAAAATAGATCAATTGCCATTAAAATATAAATTTAGACAACTTTTTGCCTCATAAAAATCAAACCTATCTGATAAAGGGTACAAAAATTATATATTCTACACTCTCAATATTCTGGAGCTTTCCTACATCAGTCAACAAAGTTACTTATCCCTGGAAAAAATCTCTAGATACGCAAATGCTCGCCGTCGACCATACCACGAAGTACGGCCGGCAGCGAGAGATCGTACCACAGAGATGAGGGCACGGCGTGGTTCCTCCCAAGCGACACACTCTGCCAGCGTATGCTGCGCCTTGTCCTCCCGACAGTCGACGCAGTGGTGACACCGAGCGTCCGGCTCGCCTATGCGACACAGGAACCTTCCGAAGCAGACATGCCCCGAGGGGACCTGCGACACACGAAATGTCAAGGAGCCGTGCCTTCTCCTGAGCCACAGATCGAGCACTGGCCGGATGGCCTCGATAGTGACGAGGCCAGCGGAAGAGCGTGAGAACCTGTTCCGCCATTACGCCACCAGAACCTCGCGCAGCTGTGACTGACGCAGCTCAATATCGCACATTAGTCGCTCGCCGCGCCCCCGCTCGTCCTCACGCCACCGATGCAATGAGTGACGAGAGAACTTTTGCCTCCAGGTCCCAGGGCGGCCAGTACGCAAGCCGCCTCGTAGGAATTCGTGCGATAACCCCAGATGACTCTGACGGCCATCACCCTCTGCGGCTTCCGCAGAACAGTGATGGTACCGGCCGTCAGATCAGCCGCCCAGATCAGGGCCCCATACAGGGCCATCGATCGCACGATCCCCACGTACAACCGCCTGTAGGCGGTGCTCAGGTCTCCCAGATTGACCTGAGCACCGCCTACAGGCGGTAATTTCATCAAATAAGTAGTAATAGCAGCATTCCTGACTGCAAAAGTTATGAGAGCGTGTTTTTGACATGGTTTTTTTTTACTATTATAAGGCCCGCGCTTGACCACCATCTCACCTGATGGTAAGCGATGATGTGGTCGAAGATGGAGCACGCTTGCCTAGAAGTAACCTATTCACTCTTGACTTAAAGACTCTCAGGTTGTAGCTATCGGGAAACACAGACTCCGGCAGGGAATTCCACTCCTTAGCTGTACGCATTATGAATGTGTTCCCAAAACGTTTTGTGCGTGTGGGTGAGATGTCCACCATGTACCGGTGGCGCATCGCCGTTCGTCTTGTGGTCCGATGATGGAAAGGGCTTCGCGGAATTAAATAATGCAATTCCGTCGCACATTCCCCAAAATGCAACCGGTAGAAAACCGACAAGCCAGCAACTCGTCGTCGATGCTCAAGACTTTGGAGCTTCGTCGCGACGAGCCTCTCATTGCCGATGATCCTCTTGGCTCGTTTCTCAATTGACTCAAGGGCATCAAGCTGGTATCTGGCAGATACGTCCCAAAGATGAGAGCAGTATTCCATACACGACCGAACTTGCGCTTGATAGAGTTTGAGCAGCTGTTCCGGCGTGAAGTACCGTCTCACCTTTGCTAGGATCCCCAACTTCCTTGCAGCCACTTGAGCTTTTGCCTCTATGAAAGGGCCAAAATTGAGAGTAGATGTTAATGTAACCCCAAGAAGTTAAAGTTGGTCGGTTGTCTGCACTGTTGCACCTCGGAAGGATGGAGCTGGGTGGAATTGGCTCCTTTTGGCGGAAAACAGACACGCTTGGGTCTTAGCAGCATTGAACTTGACCAGATTGACATCACCCCATTCAGAGACAGCCTGTAAGGACACATTCAAGCGCTCAACCATAGCCTCCCGGAGAGACTGGATCTGCGACCCACCAGCTCGTGCGTCGGACACGTATCTCACAGCAACAGTGCTGTCGTCTGCATACCCAAAGGTACCGGGTTTAAGCAGATCATTAATATGCAGCAAGAAGAGTGTTGCCGAAAGCACCGACCCCTGAGGAACCCCGGCATTAATATCCAGCAGTCCAGACGAGCAGCCATCTATGATCACTCGGATAGACCGATCCCTGAGGAAATCTGCGATCCAATCACACAAACCGGCTGGCAGACCGAAGGAAGGAAGCTTACTAATAAGGCTATAGTGCCAGACCCTGTCGAAGGCCTTCGAGATGTCAAGGGAGACCGCTAGTGCCTCCCCGTGCTTCTCTATGGCTTCACTCCAGATGTGAATGGCATACGCTAGAAGATCCCCAGTTGACCGATTTCGGTGGAACCCGTATTGTCGGTCACTAAGGATATCATTCGCTTCTAGGTACGCCAGGAGCTTATGATTCAGCACGCGTTCCATAGTCTTACAGAGTATGGACGTTACCGAGATGGGTCTATAATTCGACGGGTCAGCACGACTACCCTTCTTGGGCACGGGTTGCACGTTAGCTTGCTTCCAAGCCTTCGGCACTTTTCCAGTCTCAAACGAAAGGCGAAATAGGCGTGTCAAGATCGGAGACAACTCAGGCGCACAAGTTTTCAGAACAATTGCCGGTATCCCGTCGGGGCCACCAGCCTTGTTCACGTCTAGGTTACGCAGTACCCTACGGACGTCCTTCTGATGAATGCGAATGTTCGACATGCTCGACTCGCATCCACCAGGAGAAGCAGGGGGCCTCGCGCCACCAGGATCCAGACGCGAAGATTCCGCAAACAAGGAAGCAAACAAGTTCGCTTTCTCCTCAGCGGAGTGGGCAAGCGTCCCGTCAGGTCTCAGCAGTGGTGGTAGTGAGGGGCGGCAGAAGTTCGATTCGACCGACTTAGCCAGGGACCAAAAAGCCTTACTACCTGCTGGGTATGAACAAGTTTATTCCCTATTCTGCTGATGTGGTCAAACCGTGCCCTCCTCAACACCTTCTTGCAGGACTTGGCAGCCCTGTTGAAGGCTCTCTTCTTCCGAGTCACGTCATTTGCTTTGCGCGTGCGAGCGTCGACCCATGCCAGGTAAGCCGCGTGCTTAAGCGCATCAGCGCGATTGCACTCGGCACCAAACCATGGACGAGCTTCGCCAGACATAGTTATGTCAGAGAACGGAATGTAGTACTCCATTCCCCTCCGCAACACATCCGTCACGGCGTCCGCGCACGACGAAGCATCAGTCGAAGAAAAGTAAGTAGGCTGCCAAGGATAACATGCGAAGAAAGATCGCATGCCATCCCAATCTGCTGACCTGTACCGCCATACCCGCCGTGTGCCTCTTGGGCTAGGATCGGGCGGGGAGTAAACGGATACAGACTTCACCAGACAGTGGTCGGTACTACCCAGTGGTGAAGAAATCGAGACCGAATAGCGGTCTGGATCTGTTGTCAGCAAAAGGTCCAAGCAATTGGCAGTGTGCGAATCAACATCCGGCACCCTCGTTGCCCCCCGGACCAGCTGGGTAAGATTCAGCGCTAGGGCTAGCTTTCTCGTTTCTCGTCTAGCATGGTCTGTGCACTGATATGGGAAGAGCTAATCCTAATGGTGGGCGTTTAAGTCGCCCAGTAACACCAATTGGGCAGAATGGGCTCAGGTGCTGTGTGAGCTCAGTTGTCTCCAAATCACCGCTGTGCGAACGGTAGACACAAGCGTAGACAATTTTATCCAGGCCTGTGTCCACTAAAACCCACAGCGTTGAGAACCTGGAGTCCTCAAGATTACGGAGACGCCGATAACAGATGTCGTCACGGGCGTACATACATACGCCCGCACGTGGTTTGAAATGGTGCTCCAGGGTAAACCCTGGGTTTGAAAGGTAAGACACGTCCGACGGACATCTGATCTGCGTCTCGGAAAGGAACAAGAGTGCTGGTTTCTCAGTCTCCAGGTGGTGATGGACTGCGGCGAGATTTGAGTGCAGACCTCGAATATTGCTGAGGTGCACTTTGTGCGGGAGGATGTGCTGCCGCTGTACAGCTTTTCTTCTTTTGTTCCTTGCCATAAATTTGAGTGAAGGAAGGAGAGGAGAAGGAAGTGAAATGAGGTTCCAAGCTGCTACCCTCAGGCACGCTCTGACAGGACGACATCATTAGGGGACTAGTCTGGAGACTGCGGGGACGCCCGAGCCCCCCCCGGGAATGTCCATCGGGTCGTCCCCCGTCTGGTCGCCAGCTAGCATGATGGCGCACCCCGGAATTTTTCGACAGTTGGCGGGGCAGCCTTTCATGTGTGGATTGTGTGGCTAGCACACTACTTGGGCCCCCAACTACCTGCGGTCGGCCAGCGGCGCACCGTGCCTAGGATCCCGCTACCCTCCGCGACTAGTCTCCCGATACGCCCATATCAACGGTCTACCTGCATTGGAACAACTATTTCGACCCAACTCCTCTGTATTGGCTACACTGGGCATCATACCGGAACACGGCTAGGCCGCTTGGCGGTACGTCTTTGCCCAGTGGGTGGTCACAAGCCATCGGCCGAAGCCTACCACCAGTTAGTGTCACTTGATTAGCACCACCCGGGGACCACGTGTAGGGTCTATCATTGGGTATTCTCCTACGGGCGCGGGTGACTCGGCCCCCAAAATTCTTAATGGGCCTCCATGTCCAATTTATATGCCTAAGTGATCTCCAAATACTCTGGGAGCGTAATTAAAACAACCACTACAATTTACATTCAAGTAAGTTAAAAGGATGAATGCAGCTGAATGCACCTGAGACTTATCAAAAAGTAAAATGAAAAAAAAGTGTAACAAGTGAAAACAACGGAAATGTTACTGTTTTATTTTTCATACTTCACCATTCTCAATTAGAAATCTTTGGAAGTAGGTAGTCGCGACTTCATTTCGATTAATGTTTTTAACACCACAAATTATTTTATTCTCATCTCTTCTCTACATCGTGATGACGCGCCATTTAGATTTCAGAGAAAGATTTTTAGAAAGGAAACGGCTAAGAACGTTAAAAGACCAAAGACTAAAAGTGCTAAATAAATTTGTATTAAAAAATACAGAGATTTTAAATGATATACCGCACTATGGGAAAGTTAAAGGCAAATCATTGAAGGCCGCGAAAAAGGTTCGAGCAATTGAAAAAGATTTTCGTCGGTTGCTCGCTATGGATGGCATGAAGTACAATTACAAAAGGGACCTATTTTGGCGGACGTGGAGGACTATGCCACGCGTGAATAATGCTACCAATCAAATCGTTTGTTATAAGTGTAATAACCCTTTCTACGTGAACGCTACGGAGGGTCAGAACTGTGGGACGTGGGTGAGTCTGAATTAATTTAAATTCGTAAATATGGATGCTTGTCATCTCACTTCCGATGATACCTACTACCCTGCTCCAAGAGAGAATAATAAGAATTTTCAATCCAGCCTGACCCTAACTGTCATCCCTTGGCGACGACTAAAGCCGAGGTCCGTACCTACCCTGCAGAGGTTGCTCTAGCGTGCGGGAGGGGAGGGACGCTATTGTCATCCATTGAACGGAGGACCTCGCCACCGCCACCTTTGCTCGCCGAACACAGGACGCGCTCGGTCCGGTCCTGCGAGCCTGGCTCGATCGCTCCCACGGTTTCCTCTCATTCCGCCGTCAAACAGCCGTGGCCTGACAACACCTGCACCAGATGCAGGTGTTGTCAGGCCACGGCTGTTTCGGCACGCACCTGCACCGGATCTGGAGGGACGAAACTCCGGCGTGCCATGACTGCGGCGCGGCGGAGGACACGGCTCAGCACACCCTCGAGGTGTGCCCGGCTTGGTCTGAGCCGCGCCGCAGTCTAACCGCGGAGATCGGACAGGGCCTCTCACTTCCCAGCGTGATCAACGCCGTGCTGGAGAGTGAGGGGTCCTGGGCAGCGGTCGCCTCCTTTTGTAAGGACGTCATTTCGAAAAAGGAGGCGGCAGAGCGCGCGTGGGAGGACGACTCTCTCGCTGCGCCGCTCCGAAGGCGAAGAAGAGGTCGGAGAAGACGTCGTCTTCTCCCTCCTCATAGTGGTGATGGGCGGGCGATAGGTGCAGGGGCGCCTCCGCCCGCATTGCACTCCCCACCACCCTCGCCGGTCATTCCCTGGCCTCCCACCACGGGGAGGACATGAGGGGCCCGCCGTTTCAGGCGGGCGGTCGTCGGAGGAGGACTGGACGCCAAGTCTGCGCCGATCTCCCAGTCCCCCTCCACTCAGACGATGCGGGAATGCCGTTGAGTTGTTTTAGTGGGTATACCGGTCAGCCCGGGGAGTCCCACATACCCCTCCCATTCCCCCGATGGGAGGGTATGCGTATTGCATTTTTAACCAAGCGCAAAAAAAAAAGAAAAAATGGATTGCTCTAGCGTATGCACACGGCGTATTTTCAACGCGCCAACGACGCACGTTTTACTAATGCGCGTTCACCTCACGGAGCTGTATATCACCAGCAAAATGCAGTACCGTCCGCGTCTGAAGCGCGTTAGTTTTTAAGTTATATTAAGGCTTATAGTAAACCACCCCGCAGTGTTACCAATCCGTACTTCTCGTGGCCGGTTACCCGCGCGTTTTAGGGTTCCGTATCTCAAAAGGAAAAAACGGAACCCATATAGGATCACTTTGTTGTCCGTCCGTCTGTCTGTCAAGACCCTTTATATCGGGAACGCGAGTCGAGGTATCGAGTTGGAATTTAAACCATATTCTCAGGTCTACGGTCCCTTGAAGCTGTGAAAAAAGTTATAAGTTAACGTACAAAAAAGATGCGGCCGTTTATGCCGCAAAAAACAAATATTTCGACACTCAATGGAATCAAAATTCATAGGGTATTTCCCGTTGACCTAGAACTATGAAATTTTACAAGTAACACCGAGTATATGAAAAAGGAGCTCGTGGTCAAATAATAACAGCCGCATGGGTCGATCTTTAAGTTTAAGCAACGCTTGCCAAGGTTGGTCTGTGGATGGGTGACCATCTTAATATACCGAGATTCCTCTGTACCTCGGAAAGCAGGTTAAGCCGTTGGTCCCGGCTGTCATTTGTAGGTCGCCTCTAGGTCGTTCTAGTTTAAGCCGACCCCAATATAGTTGGGAAAAGGCTAGGCAGATGATGATGACTACAAGTATAAGAAACAGTTTAAAAGCCAATTCAATCATGAAAAATATAGTCTTTATTTAAAGTACGTAATCAATCACCGAGCGTAACTATTAATCAGTTTAATTAAGATCAAAAATCAATCCATAAAATAACAAATTAAAAAAACTTTTTACAAAAAATACAACCGACTTCCAAAAACAAAACACTACAAGGTACAAAATAACCTCGGAAGAAAGAAAAGAACTTTAATTTCGGAAGTCGGTTTTTTTGGTTACTTTTTCGTTTTTTGACACCGACTTCCGAAATTAAAGTTCTTCTCTTTCGTTTCTTTAAGTTTCGGGCCGCGCAGCCCGAAGTACGTGACTACACACTCGTGCAACCTCGCAAGGAGCTCCGCCGCCAGAGCGCCCGCACGATAGGCATCATGGATAACGTTCAAGTGGCAGCTGCCGTTGCAATTTGTACTCTCGCCTAGTATAAATACGTTCGTTTATTATTACGACTCGGCGCGAACTGAAGTGAGCCGAGTCACTTGTCGTGTCGTGCGCAAAAACCGACAATGATTGGAAGTCGCCCGAGGCGAGGCGAAGACAGACACTATCGTATTCGCTCAACTTCGATCAACTTTGCGAGTAGTGTAATGGAGGCTTAACGGTCGACAGTCGACACGGATCTACACTGACGTACTATACGCGCATGTTTCTAACGAACCTACCTTGTACTATAATACCTAGTTACTAAGAACTGTTGTGAAACCTTTGACAACCAACATTATTACTAGTTAGTCAGTTAGCCATTAGTCTTTACCTATGAAATTGCCGTTTTGTATGAAAAACCTTAAACGAATTTTTTTCATGTATTTTTTATTTGTATTAATCGAAGTAATCACCCATGCAATCAATGCATCTTTGCCAACGCAGTGGCAGCCTAGTTTATTGATGCCCTTCTTAAAGAAATCAGCTGGACGGGAGGCAACAAATTCTTCAAAGGCATTTTGTACTGCCTCTCGGGTATTGAATTTTTTTCCGGCCAAGAAGTTATCCAAATTCTGGAAAAAGTAGTAGTCTGTAGGCGTAAGGTCTGGTGAGTAGGGCGGATGACGGAGAGCTTCCAACCCCAGTTCTTGCAACTTGGAGACCGTCTGCTGTGCAGTATGAGGTCGCGCGTTGTCGTGCAGGAGCAGCGGAGACGAGCGATTGACCAATGCTGGTTGGAGATGTGCCAGCTTCTCCATCATTGTGTTCAGTTCTTCACAGTACACATCTGCAGTAATGCTCACCCCGTTTGGTAAGAAGCTGTGATGAATCACACCGGGGCTAGACCAGCAAACAGTGACCATCACTTTTCTAGGGGTAAGTTTTCGTTTAGGGCATTGTTTAGGTGCTGAACCAGGATCCAACCAACTTGCTGAGCACTTGCGGTTATCAAACAGAATCCATTTTTCATCGCAGGTAACAATGCGGTTCAAAATTCCTTCATTTGTGTGTCTGTTGAAGAGTGCAAGGCACGTCTCGACGCGTACTTCGCGCTGGCGATCATTGAGTTCGTGGGGCACCCATTTGTCAAGCTTTTTTACCTTGCCAATTTGACGCAAATGGACCAATATTATTTTGACGCTAACGTCGAAAGCTGCTGCTAATTCAGCCGTAGATTGTGTATCATCAGCTTCCACAATCGCCTTTAATTCGTCATTGTCGACCAAAGTCTTCGGACGACCGCGAGGTTCATTTTTCAGGTCGAAATTTCCAGAACGGAAGCGAGCAAACCAATAACAGGTGGTACGTTGGTTTTTAGTGTTAGCTCCGTAAACGTCGTTGATGTTGCGAGCCGCTTGTGCCGCGTTGCTGCCACGACGGTATTCATATTCCAAAATTATTCGAATTTTTAACGTATCCATGATGACGAAAAAGATTGAAATGCGATGAAAATGTAACACTAATCAATAAACAAATGACTACTTTTGAAAAAAAAAACATGTTTTTAATTAATTTGAAATTAGAATTCTTAGCCAAACAAAAATTATTTTGATTTGAAATGGCCAGTACTGTAGAACGGCAATTTCATAGGTAAAGACCTAATATACACTTTTTACCCTGAGAGTTTTTCGTGTTTCATTTTCTATGAGGATCATGCCTCATAGACTGCTCCATGCAAGCCGATTAGGTTAATCGGAGGTTAAAAAAAAACCTTGGATGACCTGCGAGAAGCCACTCATAAAAGAAATGATCATTGAGTTCGTCCCATCATCGTAAAATCACTTCACTAATGCAAACCTTCTTTCCAGTAGACGATTGAAGACCGCCCTCCGCCATGTCCCTACGAATTCTTCTCGGTAATATCATCGGAGAAACTCTGCGGCGCCGACTACAAACATTACAAAGACGTGAACAACACTTGCCCTTCGATCATCAAGTTCTCGGATTTGACAGCAACGTGTGAAAACCCTATTGTGACGCAGTGGAAATTCACGAAAATGTACGGAATTGACCAGAAGTATGATGAAGTTATTTGTAAAAACAAAGATTATTGCGATATTCTTACGTTGTATGAGGTGAGTTTCGAAATAAGTTTAAAAGAACTACCTTTTGGACGAGGCTTCGCTCGCGTTAAAGCAGCGTATGACCTTCTCCCTAGGGTCCTATTAATATCTGTATGTCAAGCTACAAAAATCTGTCAAACTTTAATAGATTTTCAACCTTACCTCTGAAGCGATTTAGATTCAAGGTTGATTGGGAAATTTTGACAGTTTCGTGTAGTTTGATGTCCTGGCTTCTGTACAAAAGTCCATAAAATCTGTTCGGCGATTCAGGCATGAAAGCGCAGCAAACAATTAGACTCACTACCAAACTGTTACTTCGTAAAGAAGCAAAAGTGCGTGCCCTATGCCCTGTGTTTCGGAATGAAACATGATGCCTGTTACTACAGCCGTACAGGGATTGACTGAGCTTAACTCACACTACGTTTAATTAGGGCCCAACTAGACGAAAATTGTACCTCTGTACAATTCTAGCCGGTGATCCTGAAAAGGGTATT
Organism: Lacanobia oleracea; assembly: GCA_950371165.1. Taxonomy (NCBI): domain Eukaryota; kingdom Metazoa; phylum Arthropoda; class Insecta; order Lepidoptera; family Noctuidae; genus Lacanobia; species Lacanobia oleracea. The sequence goes on along the minus strand of OX493411.1, from coordinate 11,371,600 downwards.
TTTGAGCACTTGAGAAAATGCCAAGATTTGGGCGCACAACACCCTTGATATAGTGGAACTTGTGCTCTGTAACCCTAACCGTTTACAGAGCCAAATCCCGCCCAAATCTCGGCATTTTTAAACCATTTGCTGTTAGAAACTAATCCAACATATTTCTATATTCTCAGATAACACCACAGCACGTAGTGTTCAATATTATAAACTCAACGAACGATGTTATCTACTCAAGAATAATGAAACCAAAAAACAGAAACTTCGTTTGTGTGAAAGATTGTGGCCGTTTTAATCCAAACACGAGGAAAGTTACCAAAGTCGATAAGCCTTTGAAATTGGATCTCCTTGTTAAACGAAAAAGAAAAAAAGTTAAAGTTCAGAAACGAAAGAACGAAAAAGTGACGAAAAAACGTGCACTGAATGAAATCAATGAACGAGTCACGAAAAGAAATGTTTTGAATGGCATGAAAGAAAGGGTCTCGAAAAGAGGAGTTTCTTTACAAAATATGAACGTCAGTGTCACTAACAGACCGGTGTCATATAAAAATTATAATAATGGCATGCATGGTACGCATCATACGCATTCGCCAACGAAAGAGAAAAAGAAAAAAGAAGATTTAAAGGAAATTCTATCAGAAGATAATAAGTCAGAGTCAAATAACCAGAATGATTTCATTATAGTTAGCATTGAACAAAATGCCCTACGCAAACTTAAGTCAAGGCGAAAGAAAATTAAGCCAAAATTAATAGAATTTAAAGAGGGAGTTACGCTGCAACCAACTGTTACGCCTGATTATACTCTATGGGGCGGTCTTATATCGATAGAAGAGCTTCAAAACGAAGAACTTGAATAGATGGTACTCGTAGTTTATAAGAACAATAACATGACATGAAAAGTTGAAACAAAGACCTAATTTAACGGCAAAGTATACGGCCAAGTTTGACCACTAGGTAGCGCTAGCAACACAATTGACAGTATTGCGACCACGTCAGTGAGTGGCCTTAGTGCGAGTTTTTTAACGTTTTCGATCGCGTTAACGTAAACTTCAATTAGTATTGATACTGTATAAGCGCTGTCTGGTGACAAAAACGGTAAACCTTTTTTTCTATACAATTTGACACAAGCGATCGCTTAAGTTAACGCGATCGAGTGCGTTAAAAACTTACACGAAGCCCTCGGGTTCGGGACTAATCGTAGGCACAGAACACATCGTAAGTCTGTAGGTGATACGGAGTAGAATACGCCCGGAACTACAGACTTAGAGATACTTGTCCAATAGTTTGTTATGGTTAGTTAGCTTTTATGAATAAACTACACTTGCGAGCAGTAAAATCGCACACCCCTTGGTTTATTACTGTTTTTTATTTTAAAATCTAAAGATAATTATGTAAGCCCAATGATTTGTAGGTACTCAACAAATCATTGGGCAAAATTAAAGTAGGGTTACAAGCTTAGCTTTACAAAGACACAAAATTGGTGAGATAGTGGTTAAACGCTTGCCTATCAATAGTAAAAAAAAAATAAAAACTTTGTAAGTTTTACTTGATCAAAATCGACCCACAAAATCAAAAGATATTGAATTTTTAAGTTTCCTATTGAGAAAAATTGTAGAAACATATGTGTTCTTTTATTTGAAAACAGATTTCCAGCGGTGGTTCTTATGTCTAAGCTTAACATATCATCAGCTATTTTCTAGTTGACGAAGGCATTTAACCAGCTTTTACATACCTCCTTTTTTTGAAGTCGGTTAAAAACGTGGTTATATCGACCTGATGCTGTGGCATTACCTGAGATCTGCAGAATATCCAACTCCTCGCTAAGTTGCAGCAGAGGTATCGTGTTTGAACTCAATGGAATAGTTTCAATTCAATGAACATATTATATTTAGAACTTTTGATCCCCTGAACCCTAAACCTGATGCTGAAGCATGTCCTGAAATCTGCAGGATACACAACTCCTCAATTACAGCAGACCTTCCCTTGTTTTTATTCATTTAAATGGTAGCAATTAATACATTGGTGGATGAAGTGCCGTTTAGGTGAGTGTAGATCATATGTGGATGGATGGAGAGGGAGAGGAATACCAAAAAAAGGTAAATGATATGAGGAGCAAAATGAAAGAAAAGGGAGTTCGTGATAGAGTGACGGTTGATAGGACAAAATGGAAGCAAAAACAGTCTTGCGCCGACCCCAAGTTACATGGGATAAGGGCAGGAAGATGATGAGATCATAGGTTATCTAGTAGTAGGTACCTATTAGGTAAATTAAGTTTAAAAAGCATGAAATAAAAATTAAATTAAAAATTTAAAAAACCCCCCCCCAAAAAAAACTTTAAAAGTGAAAAAGTAATACGTATTGCTCCTTTTACCGTAATATAGGTACGATTCTTTGGGCTAAGCGTCATCGCGTCGGGGGACCGTTAAGTAAAAGGATCAACACGTATTATTTTTTTCACTTTTTGAAGTAATTTTTTGTCGGGGGCTTTTTAAATTTTTAATTTAATTTTTTGAAAAAGATCAACATCAACATGACGATAATTTTTACAATCTGTATTGTTATTTGATAAATCATTGCACTGGTTGATCTTCAAGGTTAAGCTACGCTTGCCGAGGTTGGTCTATGGATGGGTGACTATTTTAACATACCGAGATTCCACTATTCCAGCGTGTCTTGGATATACCAGTCACTCGAGTCGATCTTCAAGGTTAAGCAACACTCGCCGAGGTCGGTCTGAGGATGGGTGACCATTTTAACATACATACGGGTTCATCGACCCGTGCAGTAACAGTCGCAGTCGTCGTCGATTCGTATACTTAGCTCCGAGCTCGTCATTCAATCAGTCTGTTCATTACCTACTAAATATCTATTTAAAAAATCTATTATTCTTACACTTTAAATCGATTCTATGAAACCGGTAAAACAGAAATCCTAAAATATAAAATACGTCGTAAGAAGCTGAAATTTGCCATGAAGGTTCTTTGGAGAGTGTAGGGGAGCACTAATAGAGGGTTTCCCGAATTTTTTACAGGAACGGGAAAAAACGGGATATGCCCGCGAAGTGGCAAAAGCTAGTTTAGAATACGTACGGAACCCTCGGTGAGCGACTCCGACTCGCTCTTGACCGGTTTTTTATTATAAATGATATAAATAATAAATAAAATAATTTTAAATATTATTTTAAGTTTAGGTAAAATACTGGTATTCAGCTAAATCCGGCTTGACTGGAAGCTGACAGCAATATAGTTGGGAAAAGGCTAGGCAGATGATGATTTTAAGTTAAGGTAAATCACAAAATATTATTTTAAGTAATACAATTTATTTTTATAAGGCACTATGTATTTACTTACTTTGTAATTAATAAAATGTATAAATGTAACTAGCAATTTTTTTTGTATAGGAATACTATTTTTTAAAGAAGAATACATTTAAAGGCATGTTTCCTTTTGACACAGTTTTTAAAGATAAAATTGAATTTTGTGTAACTCCAATATTAAGGGTCAATCCATACCAAAAGCGCACTTCTAAGCTACTGATACAACATCGAATTTCGTTTTTTCAACAATGCAAAGAGGTACACATTTGAAATTCGAAGTAATTCGAATCCTATTCGACAAAATAGTAGTTTACGATACTGCCGAATTACAAGTTTTTTTTTTTTATTATGAGTGCACAGGCGTTTTATAATCTCACACTTATTTTATCGCTATGTAGATACTCAAGTTAAATGGGGGCCCGCCATAACTTGCCATATTTACAAGATATTTTAACTGTTTTAGTTGAAATGAATAGTCGTAGTAGTGTGTGAAACTGCACATGATTGGGTATTAAACATTTGTGTTATATTATTATACAAGCACTTCGCCCGCGACTTCGTCCGCGTTGCAATTTTCTTAAGGATCCCTCATTTTTCTTTAAATAAATATAGCCTATGTTTCTCAAGGATAATGTAGGATTCAAATAGTGAAAGAATTTTTTAAATCGGTCGAGGATTTTTGAGTCAAATCGTAACAAACAAACAAAAAATCATATATTTACTCTTTATAATCTAGTCTAACCTAACAAATAAGTCTGGTATCACAGTGTTTGTTATCGAACTCCTCCAAAACGGCTTGACGACCGATTTCTGTGAAATATTTTATGTAAGTATATTTGGTAGGTCTGAAAATAGGTCGTAAGCTATTTTTTTTTTTATATGGCAAAACTATGTCTGCCGATTCAGCTAGTATAGAAGTATAGTTAAACCTGGCCCACACTCATGAGTAATAAACTTTGTTATGTGGCAGTATTACAAACTACTATTATACTGTACTGCTATTTTCTTATTTTCGTATAATGCCCGTCCCTGACACATGCAGTAGTTTTTACGGACGATTTTTTTAGCTCATTTCGTTTTAAAGCAGTTTTCATTTGTGTATTTTAAAATAATATTATGTTAATGTGCGTCTGTTTGGGTGGAATAAACTGTTTTTCTTTCTTTCTATTTTATATAGTGTTCACATAGTCACATCGCTTTTCGGTGTGCACTGACCCTTGGTTTTAGAGGCCGTTCAATTATTACGTAAGCACAAATGGAAGGTTTTCACTATGTTTATTTTTGATGACATGGGGGACGGGGGGGGGTTAAATGGTGATTACGTCAACAATATTCACTTCCTTTTTTGTTTGCTAATCTTAGTAGATTTTAATTTGACATAATTATGGCTAGTTCGTTGTTTTTACTCTCACGCGATGTTTAGTAAGAAATAACAGAAGTGGGGGAAATAGGTTTCTCGCGAGTAAAACTATACCAACGCTTACGTAAGAGGAGGGAGGGGTAAAGCTTTGATTACTATCGCTGACAAGAGGAATGGAATTTTTAACTCCAACCCCCCCCCCTCGGATTAAAAATTACTAAAATTCTGCTTACGAAATACTTGAACGGCCTCTTAACTACAAACCACACATAACTTTCTATTTAATATTACAGAAATAGGTACATACACACGTCACAAAAAGTTTGCGGTCACTAGCATAGGCTGTTATATTTTTTCTTTAAATAGAAACAAAGTTTGAAATTAAAAAATAAAACCAATTTTATATTTTATTAACAAAAAATGAGTAATTAATCAGTACTTATGTAATTGTAACCCGAATTTTATTGAACATATACCTTTTATTAAAAAATTGTTGTTTAAGTTTGGTTAAACAGTCTTTTTCTTTCTATCAAATTACAATTACATTTTGATTAATTACTCAATTTTTTATAATAAAAATAGGTCTATTTTTTTATTTAAATAAAACAACAAAGAATTATTCTTGATACAGTTAAATTTAAAAAAAATATAACAGCTTACGCTAGTGATCGCAAACTTTTTGTGATATGTGTATATGTACATGGAAGACATATTATAACTAGAAAAATATTCTCTTAATTTTACACTTAAAAAAAAGTAAAGTAAACATAATAATGTATGTCATTGTTACATAGCATGTAATGGCCTAATTTTTAACAAGTCATACAACATTTTTTTTTTTTCAAATTTAGGTAGATGCCTGCCTGCCCACTATTTTTTATTATACCTACATCGCTTCAGTCTTAAATTGCCGAGTCTTAAGGTGGATGCTCCAGGGTAGCCCGCGAAATTCAAAATTTTTTATGTTTTTTGCAATTTGCCGGTCAGTGTGAAGCTGTATGTGGACCAAATGCGATCTGCGACCGTAACGCGTAATATAGTTCGAAAGAATGAATATTTCAGAAATAATCATACTTTCGAACTACATGAACTTAGAGGGCTATATTGATGATTAAAATGGTTATAATTCTTTAGATAAATACGCGTTACGGTCGCAGATCGCATTTGGTCCACATACAGCTTCACACTGACCGGCAAATTGCAAAAAACATAAAAATTTTTGAATTTCGCGGGCTACCCTGGAGCATCCACCTTAAACCTAAAACTGTCCAAAAGTCATTTTTTTTTACTACCCTCTATATTACATATCAATTCTATTACAGTTCCCATCACGCAAGTTTGCCTCCGCAAAGTACGCCGCAATAGGCTGCGCAGGATGTCAATTTGACAACAAACATACAACCGCGGATTAGCGCAAGCGCGCGGGTGTAATGGCATCTCACTCGCTCGTATACGTTCGATGCATAAGTGTGTCTCGCTTGCTCAATGCAATACGACAGTGGATGCGAAAAGTGTTACTAGTTGTTGTTTTAAATTATTTATTTGGTTATTTCTTACAGTTTGATTTGTGTTCTTGTGGTGTATGTGTTACTTTTGATATTTTTATTGTTACTGGTAGTCTTTGTTACTTGTTTATAGTATAATACGTATAAACAAAAAAATATTTTAGGAACGTAACACTTTTTAACGCGATTGCTCCTGCGCGGACTTCACTCAAACCTAACTTCCGCGGGGCAAACACGCTGACGCGAACTGTACATGCAATTTCCAGTTTGAAATTATAAAGGGCATAGAACCGTTTGTGGATTAACCCCCGCCGTCATATTCTTTTTCGAATTGTGGTGCACGATCTGACATGCATACCTCGGTAGAGGCTAAACAAAAATAGTGTTAGCAACATGGTGCCCTCAAGTGTCACGTTCTATCAAAATAGCGGCGGGGGACGTAGGCCAGCTCTCATAGAAAAAACAGTTCTAACCCCTTTACTAGGACAAAAAAAAAACTATGGGCTACAGCGTTAATCTTTCTATAGATCAAAAAATTTCGTTATTTGATCAATACCTAGGTCCAGAGATAGCCTCCTATTAACATAAAATGTTTCCTTTTTATTATAACACATACTAATTTATATAAGTATGTAAACCAACTGAAAACCAACAACTAACATAACAAATAACACCTTAGAAATATTAATTGAATTTTTTTTTTATAATAAAATGTGATGGAAGAATGTGCCAAGGCTCAAATAACGTCACTTAAATATTTGAATAGAAAAGACACTTCTTCAATTCTGCCTAGCAGACCTTTACAACAGCACAAATAACGGAAAAGCTATACTCCTTGGCAAGATCAGTGTCAGATTTTTTGGCTTCTAACTATCCATAACAACTGCCAAAGATATAAAATGACAGCCCGGTACCAACCTCATAAAATGATTTTTCGAGGCACCGGAAGTAAAAGAAGGCACTTCTTAGACTACTTAAAATGTTACAGGAAGACATTGTTTTGCTAAAACAGCAAACTATCTTAACAATTTATAACTAGCAGGTATAACTTCTAATTTTAAATAACTTATTTCATGGCATTAAAGGCTCATGATTAAGAGAACAGATTAAACTTAAAAATATTCAGTTAAACATAATAATTTTTTACGTACTCATATTAAAACATGATATACAACACACACGAATGAACACGGTATAGATGATTGGTGGAAGTCTTCAACAGCCGATCCCATCACTAGACTTACTTTTAAATTTTTTTATGGTTTTTCCAGAAACCTGTGTGGGTAGTTCATAGATGCTATTTAAAAAAAAAATGTTTTTTTTTATTTGTGATGGGTTTACTCTTGACTCTAGTCTAGGTCAGAGATGACAAAGACAAAGTCTAGGATGGAGCAAGAGAGTAAGAGGAACATTATTTCCGAGGCCTTGTTTTAAATTTACCACAAATATGGTTTACAAGCTGGTAATGCCGACTAAAGGCTTGTTTACATTCTTCACATGAAAACTTCTTTAGTCTCAAATGCCTCTCTCTAATGTGTGGTAGTAAACTTTTTTTCAGCATCTCTTTCTTGCAATAGTCACAAACAGCCTTGGAATATTGTGACTTGTCTTTGCTTGCAATTACAGAAGACATGTACTCTTTAAATCTTGATCTCTCTAGATTGTCTTTGATTTTTAATTCTATCGGACTCTTCTTTATGTTGATTACGTTATTGTTTACTTTTGTCATTTCGACGCAAACTTCGGTCTCTAAAACGCGTTCCACCCAAGTTTCATTCAATTGTTTATCAACGTAAGCAGGCTCATTTTCTTGGAAATTAAAATGTTTTTTCCTAATATGATATTTTAATAATCTCTCCTCGCAAAAGCTGACCCCACAGGCGATACATTTATATTGTACATCTTTCTCCGTGAAGAATTCGTCGTGAACTTTGAGATGCAGACGTAAGTTTCGTTTTTCAACAAAACCCCGGTCGCAGTAGTCACAAATAAACACTTTCTTACCGCCAGTGTGCGCCAGTTTATGTCTCTCATACACATCTTTCCTAAAATACTCGTTGGAGCAATATTCACACTTAAATCGTGCTTCCACAGCTCTATGCTTGTACAAATGTGCTTTGAACTTAAAAGAACTGCCGATTATAATTTTGTCACATATTTTACACTCGTTTTTCTTCTTGTAGCTTATGACTGGTTTTGTTTCCGTGCTCATTTTTAACTTAAAATAAATGAAAACAACTGAAAAATGTGGTTTTGCAAACTAAATAAAATAACCAACACAATCCAAACAGAAAACAATGCGATATGACAGCGTCACAGCGCTTTGCTGTCATGGTGATCTGTCAACGTCAGCTGTAAATTGTCAAATCACAGAGCAAGATAAATAAAAAAAAAAAAAAAGTTTTTATTGTTTCTCACACAATTGTTCTACAGCACAAAATTGAGGCAACCCCAGTAAGTTATAAGGATACTTGTGATGGGGTTACCTCGCAACTTCCCATGGGTAATAATTTATACTGTTGAGACATAATTAAAAGGAAATGAAAAATAAAAGAAACAAATTTAGAATTCTAGGATGATTACAAAATTGCTGTAGCAAGTTCAGGTATGTGTGTGTGTGTGTGTGTGTGTGTGTATGTTTGTGTTTGTGTGTGTGTGGGAGGTGGGTGTGAGTGGTGTATGGGTGTGAGTACATGTATGTGTTAATGATTGATCTGGTGTTGTATGTTAAGATTGGGTGCAGGTAAACTTTAACATATTCTGGTTAATAGTAGTTCAATTTCATCGTATTTTTGTGATTTTAACCATTCCGATAGAGTATTTTTGCATTCATACCGCAACATGGGGTAAATATTCAATATGTGGTTCAACTTATTATAAATATAGGTAGATTGAGTGTTATACTGACGCCTGGCAAATACCGTACGGACCGGAGTGGAACGGGACACAATGTCTTTACGTCTTTTATCGAGTTTAGATGGATCAAAAGAAAGGGTCTTGTGCAGTTGGATGGTTATGTTCAATACGTATAATTTCCTTACAGAAAGAAGATTACTAACCTTGTAAAGGTTGTCTGTAGAGTAACGAAAGGGTTTAAAGTACATACATTTAATGAGAGACCTTTGTGCCCTTTCTAGGTCTAGAAATTTGGTCTTGGTGGCCCCTCCCCAGATCGGTATACAATATGTGATGACCGATTGTGCTAAAGCAGTATATATTTTGTTGAGTAGCAACGGTGGCATCACATGCCGTAACGTTTTAAAAATCCATATAAGTTTTCTGACCCTGGCCATGGTATTTTCAATATGGGTGTGCCAGGACAGTCTTTGGTCTACAGTTATACCAAGATATTTAGTGGAATTAACTCGCTGTATGCTTTGAAAATTACAAGGATAGTGAGAGGTTGCACACTCATGGATCACGATTCCAAAATCAGCACCTGGCTGTGTCCTCTGATTAGGAGTAAAGCAGATGAAGTTAGTTTTAGCAACGTTGAGGGTTAGAAGATTAGCATTCAACCAACTTGCTATTACCGCTAGTCCACGTTCAGCAACAGCACGCACGGTTGCCCAAGATTCACCAGAGAAAACTACCGCTGTATCATCTGCGTATGAAAAAATTCGTCCGCCACAGTTCCTAATATTACACAACTCGTTTATATAAATCAGGAACAGCGTCGGGGCAAGCACACTTCCCTGAGGTACTCCAAAACATACAATTTCTACGTCACTAGTGAGGTTTCCGACCCTAACTTGCTGTTTTCGGTTAGATAGGTAACTACCAAAAAGAGAAAGAGCCGTACCTCTTATGCCAATTGTTTCGAGTCTGTGCAGAAGGATGGGGACAGAAACGGTGTCGAATGCCTTTTTTAGGTCTAAGAAAACTGTAAGACATTTCAGTCCTTGATCAACATTATTGACTATATCGCCAGTTAATGCCTTCACAGCGTCTTGTGTAGATAGACCCCGTCTGAATCCATATTGCGAGGAAGATAAAATATGATGTTTATTAAGGTAACTAATTAATCTGTTATTTAGTAATTTTTCCAAAATTTTAGCGATGCATGATATAACTGAAATAGGTCGATAGTTATTGACGTCGTTCCGGTCCCCTCCCTTATGCACAGGCGTAACCATAGATCGCTTTAAGGCCTCTGGAAATATCCCGGTTGTAAAGCACAGGTTAGCAAGTTGGCTTATTCGAGGGACTATGAAGTCCCTAGACATTTTCAAAAACTTAGTAGGTATACCGTCCCAGCCAGGCGAGCTTCCAGAATCGAGTCCCATGAGTATGCCATCTACTTCCTGCGGGTCAGTATCAAGCAAAACGAACGATGTAGTATGCTGTTCACTCCTTAGGTAGGAAGAGCCAGGATTAGAGAGGTCAGATTTTTTAATTATCTCTTCCGCCAACGTTTTACCAATTGTAACAAAAAACTGGTTAATACGGTTTAGAGAATCAAGAGGGTGTGGTGTGATCTTAAGTAGGTTAGAGTTGTCTGATTTAAGGGTTTTAAATTGTGTAATTTCATTAATTTTTAGCCACAGCTGTTTTGGATTGTTTATTGTCCTAGTAATTTGTACTCTTTGTGATTTTCTTTTTAGTTTTTTTATTAAGTTTGTACAATAGTTACGAAAACGTCTGAAAGTGATTTTTAGTATTATATTATAAGAATCTTTCTTAGTTTGCACTTGCATTTTATTACGGAGATTAATACATCGAAGTACACCAGCAGTCATCCACGGCTTGGTAACCCGCTTACCGTTTGGGACTGATTTAGTTGTAGTATTTGATAATAGTGAGGTTTTTATCAAATCTATAAATTTATAAGCTATGATCTCAGGGTCATTGCACGTATTAAAAAATAACATATCCGTACCTATCAAGTAAGTGTAGGCACTATCAAAATCAACAACAGTTTTAGTTTTGGTGGACTTATTAATTTTTAGTGATCGGGTTATGTTGATTAATACCATTGCGTGGTCTGTGATTGAGGTATTAATAACACCCACAAATGCTGAGCTCAAAGCTTTGTCAATTTTTATAAGTGCATGGTCCAAACAACTTTGTTCTCTGGTAGGTAAACAGTGCCCTGGTAAAAGGCCATGTGCCGCTAACATATTTAAATAGTTTAATCTGTTACCGCGTTGTTGAGATGTTTCGGAATTCTTGATTATTAAGTTAATATTTATGTCACCCACAATTATTATATTTTTATGTGTCTTAATAGAATCAAGGTGAAGGTTTAGTGAATTTATAAAATTATCAGCACAAAGATTAGAGGGTGAACGGTAAATGCCTATGATGGTATGGTTAGAAATGGACACCTGGATAGCTGACGCATGTGAAATATTGATTTCAGTAACATGGGCCAGGTGACCATCTCGAACGTATGTTACCACACCGTCATTTTGATTTAGCTGATTTTTCGTATAGTAGGAAGTGTAGTTGTCAAGTAATGGTAGCTGTCTGTGATAGTTAAGCCTGCACTCCGTTAACATCAAGACATCAATGTTATGTTTTATTTGTGATAAGTTTAGCTGTAAGTCTTCAAAGTTTGAATAGACACTCCTGATGTTTTGGGTTACTACTGTCAAGTTATAGTTATCATGTGGTAAGTAATTATGCAAATCTTCAATGTTGATAATAGCAGACTTCGAAATTTCGCTGTCATCTAATTCCCGTATAGTACTAAGATTGCTATCCATTTACGTATTTAAAATACAAGTGGTGCTTCGTGAAACGTACCTTAGTGAAGAAGCATTGATAGACAAGTTGTAAATGATCTAATTCGACACTTAATGAAATTACGAAAGGCGCTTTAAGTATGATCAAGAGTGTGTGTGATCTGAGTAATGGTGGGTGCATGATAGGAGATTGATCGATTGTTAGGGTGAGTGTTGTTGAGTGTAATGTGTGAGTTTTGTGAGTGTTGCATTTTATAACATTACGGTGATATTGAATATGCTTAGATGTGTAGCTTTTAGTAATTGTCCTGATGCCTGCTACATTGAACGAGATATAATGATAAAAAATTAGGTTACTAATACATAAGAAATTAATGAAAAGTGACACACTATTAAAAACCTTTACATGACCTAGTCACAGTTCTTGCATTAAATGATGTACCTGAGTTTCAGTCTTGATCAAAATAGCCCGAGAGTTTTCATCACGTTTCACGAAGACACGTCCAAATGTGGTCCAGCAGAATTTATATTGTTTTGTTTTGGCTAAGTCCCGTGCCAAGAAGTATAGACGATTTCCCTTAGCAGTAAGATGTTCCGATATAAACACAGGGGTATCCTCATTGTTGGTGAAGCCAAGATGCTTAGCCTGCAGCTTTATTTTATTCTTTATATTATAGGTTTTGGCTTTCTGTAGAAAATCTGTTTTTATTATCGATGAACCAAGCTCGACAATAATGGGGGTGTTTTTAACCTCGACCTTTTTGCCCTGGATTCTATGAATATCCTTTACATCTTTCACGTCCAAATTTCCGCTAATGCTCTTTGAGAGGGATAAAACCATGTTTATGAGGTCACCTCTAGTTTCTTGAGGTTTTCTAGGAACGTTCTTGAGTTCTATACAGGTTTTCTGCGAAGATCTTTGCAGATCTTCCATTCTTTCTTCCAATATGGTTATATAATCTCGGTCTTTTTTTTGCTTGTAACTCAAGAGACTCAATTCTTTTAAGAAACTCATCGTGCTGACTGGAGAGGCGAGTTAGACTAGCTTCAATACCCATATTAGTTTGCTGGATTTCTTTTAAATTTGTATTTATTACCAAAAGTTCGCTTTTTTGAGTGGCCAGAAATGTTGAAAATAATTCCCTCATCTCCTCCTTAAATTTACAAAATTCCGCAGGTAAGTCATCGTCTCTCATCCTTTTGCGAACAGCAACATAGGTGTTAGGTGGCGTAATATTTCCCGCTTCACTCATATTAGGATCCGACAGCGATTTATTCATTTGTGAAGTAAACATGTTACTACAAGTCCGTGCGATAACACAAATGTTCTATTATTTAGTGCGTAAGCGTCGAGTAGCGTAGCCGATCCCTTCAAGGCCGCTGTGCGATGTATCGCGTAGCAGATAAGTATCGCCCGTCGTAGCACTGTAGCAGCGTAGCACTCAATGCGGAGCCGTAGCAGCGCGCGTGACGTAGAACACTCCCGTAGGCAGGAGACTAATTTCGCGCGATGACGCACACGTTGATTCGGCGCAGTGGCTACGAACTCGAACCGTCGCTCGCTCCGGCCCGGGTTCAAATCTCACCAGTTGACTGCGGAAACTTTTCGAAGCTTCGAAGTGATGGTTTGTCCAGCCTTAGCAATCTCTTCGATGGCGCGCTCGTCGACAGTGATGATTGTGGGAGAGAGACTTCCGACACGATCCAATATGGCCGCTGCACTGTATGGACGCTCTCGCAAGACAGACAAGGAGGGCCCGAGTCAGGAGCGGAGTCACCCGGTTTAGAGAAATAATTAAAATAAAATTTAAATTTAAGTAACAGTCACACAGCCAAAAACACGTCCGATCCGAACCGCCGCCAAAGGGAAGAGGAAGAAGATGGGAAATGAAAAATGGCCCGAGAATAAGAGAGATAACATAACGAATGAAAGTTTGTAATCCACGATTGAGTGAGTGATTGGAACGCAGCTATGACATTATGTTTTGTTTTTAATTTGGACACCCAGTATTTTAAATTAAATGGCAACCTATTCGCGGCAAATAATTGACTAATAACGTAGGTACAAAGGTGTTGACTGTTGTAAATGTAAATTTACAAGTCCAAGTTCTCAAATTGACAAGTCAAGTCTCTGTTTTGCATGCTTGTAATTCTAATTCATCCACTTAGCCTTTCCCCCCAACTATATTGGGATCGGCTTAAAACCAGATTCAGCTGAATACCAGTAATTTTACGTGGAGTGACTGCCAATCAGACCTCCATAACCAATTTATTGGGTCACAAGGTACCCTTTGTCAAAACTGGTGTCCGATTTTCTGGCTTCTGACTATCCGTAACGACTGCCAAAGATCTACAAATGACAGCCGCTAATTAAAAGAGCAGGTATAATTATTACAACAATGACCAACCAATCTCAGGAGCTGCCTGAGTAATATATATGACTTCTTACTTATCCTGATAAATCATTTTATTAAGACACGTTTACACTTGTATTAGATACAAGTGTGAACGTGTTTTAAATAAATAACAACAAATAACAAAATATATTTTATTGTAGGTAACAACAAATTATAAAAAACGACTCATTCTACTTATACGTATAGCTCTCTATGAAACCCAAATATGAATGGAAGGAAAGGAATGTTTTTGTTCGCAAAGCCGTTAAATGCAACAATTTTGTCGTCAAATTGATACAAAGAGGAAGCTATGCATAACAAACAAAAACTTCCACTCTACGGACTAATAAAATTATAATAAATTATTTTGGCATCAGAATAAGAAATAAGCAAATTTCAGTCGTTGGTGTGCCTGGTTAATTAATTATTATCAATTCTAAATTCCAAAGGGTCTCGAACATATTTTTAATGGGAGATGGCTTAAGTACCTAGGTACCCGCCGTATTTTTTTTTTTAAATCGATTATGATAAAAATAATAATATCCCCTTTCCATAAAGAATTTCGATTTTTTTTATGAATTTTTAAGTTTAATAAAAAAAAAAAACAAAAGTTAGACTAGGTCAAATTAATCAGCCAGTATAAATCTCTCTAATTCTTATTCTTATAATGCACATCCTCGCACTCCCTCAACTTCTGCGCCGCTTGCTCCGGGGTCAGATCACGCTGGGATTGCGCCAACATTTCGTAGCCGACCATGAATTTCTTGACAGTCGCTGATCTCAGCAGAGGGGGTAGGTAAATGGCGTGGAGCAGCCAGTGGGGCGAGTCGCCCGGGGCTTTGGAGGGGCCTGTTGGGGCGCCTGAAATTTAAAATGGAATAGTAAGACCTTTATTTGTTTGGCTGAACGCGCTAATCTCAGGAACAACCTGTCGGATTTGGAAAACTATTTTGTATATGATAGCCACAGCCGTCTTCGCGTACAGGAAGACGCAACGTTGAATTGACTCCCACAAGGTGGAACAATGACCTGGTGAGGGTCGCGGGTACCCGATGGATGCGAGAGGCACAGGACCAGTCGTTGTCGCGACGCTTGGGGGAGGCCTATGTCCAGCTGTGGACGTCTTTCGACTGATATGATATTATGATGATGATAGCCACATTCATGAGAAAGGTTACATTGAGGCTTACAGGCTGTATGGGAATGGGAGAAAACTAGACAATGACATGACAATGACACTTTTGTGCTGCCACCTATAGTTCCTGCACGTTCACTATGAGCTGGACAAAAAATGGGGCAGGCCGAAAAAGCATAAGCATAATGAGCCTTTATCTAATGTTCCCACTGCTGGGACACAGGCCTCCTCTTGGTGAGAGGGAGTGGGCCGAATGCTTCGTGAAAATTTGCACTACCGAGTAAAGCTTTCTATCCTCTAAATTATCATCTGCCCGACTATTTCCAACTATATTGGGGTCGGCTTCCAGTCAAACCGGATTCAGCTGAATACCATTATTTTACGCAGAGTGCATGACTCCACAATCCAGTGACTGGGTAACGAGGTACTTCTTGGCATTATGGTGTCAGACTTTTTGGGTTCTGTCAATCCCTAACAATGCTCTTCTATCGTATGGAGGTAGTACTTCCCTGACGAGGGTCTCAAGCTCTCAAATCCTGAATCCGTGGCTGACAACTAACTAACCTAATAAAATTAAAAAAGAAAACTCACCATGAAATCCCATACTATAAGGGAAGCTGCATTTGAAAAGATTATCATATTTTATACACAACTTCTTCATGATGTCTGCGAGCGCCATCTTCTGGGCGTCGTTCAGATCTGTCAATCGTTGCGGCTGCCCGTTTATGGGTAGTAACATGGTCTCATACGGCCATATGGCCCAGTACGGTACCACTGCTACCCATTCCGCGTTTTGAACCACGATGCGTTCCTGAAATTGTGAAAAAGAATTTTGTGAATAATAGGAAAATGAGCGTAGGTATACATACATTCAGTCAAAAAAGTATCGGGAATGGATGATTTGTTTATGGTTCCAAATTCAAATTTTTGTTTTTTTGTGGTTGTTAGATTGGCACAACTGTTTTCCATTTTGGCGCGGAGTTTGAGTTGCATCTGTTATTTATATTAAATACAGTGCTGGTTTTAGTAATATCATATATAGTGTGTATTGCGAATTTCATAATAGACAAAAATATCGAACAAAGAGTTTGTCTTAAATATTGCATCGCCAATGGAATTTCGTGTTCGGAGTCACTGAAAATGTTACAGAAGGCTTATGGTGAATCGACTTTATCAAAAACTCGTGCTTATGAGTGGTTCTAAGCGTTCAAAAGCGGTCGACATGTGATGGAAGATTTGCCTCGCTCTGGTAGGCCGTCAACGTCTGCAACTGAAGTTAACATCGCAAAAGTGAAGGAAATAGTGACTGAAAATCCCCATTCAACTCTGAGAGAGATAGCCGCCGAACTTTCTGTATCTCACGAGTCGATCCGTACCATTTTAACTAATCATTTGGATATGAAACATGTAGCTGCTCGGCTAGTCCCAAAAGATCTGAATTTTCTCCAAAAACTCAATCGCATGAAAGTCGCTGAGGACATGCTAGAACGAGTCAGTTCGGACCCAACATTCATGAAACGCATTGTTACTGGTGACGAGACGTGGGTTTACGAGTTTGACATGCAAACTAGTCAACAAGCTTCGGAGTGGCGCCTTCCAACTGAACCGAAACCGAAAAAACCACGCCAAAGTCGATCAAAAGTCAAAGTCATGTTGACTGTTTTCTTTGACTATCGCGGTGTTGTGCACCCTGAATTCTTACCGGAAGGTCTAACGGTAAATAAAGAATATTATTTGAGCGTTATGCGGCGTTTAAGAGAGCAAATTCGACGAAAAAGGCCAGATTTGTGGAAAGAAAATTCTTGGATTTTGCACCACGACAATGCGCCTTCGCACAAGGCGAAGGCGAACGAATTTTTAACCAAACACTCAACAAATACCATCCAGCAACCACCATATTCACCAGATATGGCTCCTGCTGACTTTTTTCTTTTCCCTAAACTCAAATTACCACTTCGTGGCACCCGTTTTCAATCGATAGAAGACATAAAGGAGAATTCGCGGCGAGAACTGAACTCAATTCCGGAAGCAGCGTTTAAAAAATGTTTTGATGAATGGATTATTCGTTGGCGCAAGTGTATCGTTTCTGAAGGAGCATACTTTGAAGGTGATAAAATAAATTTGGATGAATAACAGACATTTTGTGTATTATTGATCTTTTCCCGGTACTTTCTTGACAGAGTAGTATAATGCAGTGTCTTATGGCACGGGCGTCAAATTGAATCCCGAACACAAGAAGCTGCGGCTACAGCCCACCACCGGGCAATAATCATCTGCCTAGCCTTTTCCCAACTATATTGGGGTCGGCTTCCAGTCAAACCGGATACAGCTGAATACCAGTATTTTACGAAGAGCGGCTGCCTACCAGACCTCCTCAACCCACTAACTGGGTAACACGGTATTTCTTGGCAAGACTGGAGTCAGATTTACTGGCTTCTGACAATCCGTAACGACTGCCAAAGTTCTACAAATGACAGCCGGGACCAACAGCTTAACGTGCTTTCCGAGACGGAGGAAACTCGTTATGTTAAGATGGTCACCCATCCACAGACCAACCTTGGCAAGCGTTGCTTAACCTTGAAGATCGACCCGTGCGGCTGTTATTATCTAGCCACGAGCTCCTACCGGGCAATAATTGTACTGAATTTCATTATAACCCGCCGGAAACTCGCTTGCCCGAATTTAAATCTACATGACATAACCCATCATACCAGAAACAGTAGGATGAGTCGCTATGCAGATAAGTTCAGAGAAACCTAATAGCCACTTCTGCTTCTACTGCGGAGCGTGCGCGCCTGCTGGCTGTGGGTGAGTGGGAGTCAGGCCTCTGGCTTCACACACTACGTCGTCGAACATAGGCACCTTGTTCGACGATACTACTTTCCGCCTTGCTGCTTCCCTTCGCTTAGGCGCCTCGTGTTGTTCTTCTCATCGCTGTCACTGTGGCGAAGCTGGCAACAGCCTCGGGCACCACGACCTGTCATGCAGTCGAAGTGCGGGTCACTTTGCACAGCACGCAAACATCAACGACATTATCCGACGCGCTCTTGTCGCCGTCGGCGTTCCAGCCGTACTAGAACCCAAAATGGCTTGGCACGCGATGATGGTAAGCGACCGGACGGTATGTCTTTGTTTCCATGGAAGGTGGGTAGAGCTTTAGTGTGGTACGCTACTTGTGTCGATACTCTTGCGCCATCCCATCTTCCTAGCTCGTCGTGCTGTGCTGGTACTGCCGCTGTGGCTGCTGAGAACCTCAAGCGGCGAAAATATAACAACCTTGTTGGCAATTATATTTTTGAGCCGTCTGGGGTTGAAACTCTTGGACCGTGGGGTCCGAGGCTCATGCCTTATTTAAAGATCTTTCTGAACGCTTAGTTGACACTTCGCGTGACCCAAGGGCTGGCTTTTACCTCGGACAGAGAATAAGCATTGCCATACAACGTGGCAATGCCGCCAGTCTTTTGGGTTCACTTCCAGTGGACAGCGATGCGGTCGAATTTTTTATGTCAAAAAACCAAAAAATACCAAAAGCAGCGACTTCCAAAAATAAAGTTATTTTATACTTTAAAGTGTTTTGATTTTGGAAGTCAGTTTTTGTAAGTGTATATATTTTACCCGACGGGCAATAATGTGATTTGAATTTGGAACGTATTTTGACTGCGCTCGCTGCACATAAGGAGCCGCTCGCGCGTTAGAATGACGTTCATTAGGTTAGTTAGGTTTGCATGCCAAGTAATTTGACAATTCGTGCAGTTGGCATGAAAATTAATTAATAATTGAATACTTAGTAATTAAATTCCAGCTTTATGTCAATTTGCAGTTG
The DNA here is from genome assembly GCA_950371165.1 of Lacanobia oleracea. Lineage (NCBI taxonomy): Eukaryota > Metazoa > Arthropoda > Insecta > Lepidoptera > Noctuidae > Lacanobia > Lacanobia oleracea. Next base: position 11,352,387 of record OX493411.1, on the reverse strand, counting down.
TTACAGGTCAGAAGCCAGGAAATCTTAAACCAGTCTAGACAAGGGTTATCATGTTACTCAAAATTACTAGATTGTGGAGGTCAGGTGGTGTGGTTTCATGTAAAATACTGGTAGTCAGCTGCATCCGTTAGACTGGAAGACCCCAACATACTTAGTTCTTACTGGGTTCTTTGTATGACTATGATAAATAAGAATTTATCCTAACATACTTACAGACTTATAAAACTACACTAATTAACACAAAATTATGTACAAACGCGTAAAAAAAAAAACAAAATAAATCATTGGGCATCATCAAAAATAAAATAAAAAATAAATAAATACAAAGCCCAAACTGCGGCCAAAAAGCTGGGCATCCTAAATAGGGTGAAGCGATACTTTAGGCTTGGACAGCTTTTAACCCTTTACAAAGCACAAGTCCGATCCTGCATGGAGTATTGTAGCCATCTTTGGGATGACTCAGCTAAGTATCAGCTTGCCGTGCTTGACTCGGTGGAACGCAGAGCTAAGAGGCTCATCGGCGACGTAAAACTGGTGGATGCCAAGCTACATAGCTTGGCTCATCGCCGTAAGGTTGCCTGCTTGTCGGTCTTCTACAGATTGTACTTCGGTGAGTGTGCCCAAGAACTCCACGACCTCATCCCACCGGCCCCCTTCTACCATCGGACATCCAGACGCACTGCATCTTACCATCCCTACCTTGTGGCTATTCCACCAATTCGCACTAAGCGTTTTCAAACGTCTTTTATAATGCGCACAGCAAAGGAGTGGAACTCTCTGCCTGCGTCTGTGTTTCCAAAAGCTTACAACCCTAATCTCTTCAAAGTTAGAGTGAACAGGCTCCTTCTGGGTAGGCTCGCTCCATCGTAGACTTTGTCTCTGTCATCTCTGACATAGACTAGAGTCAAGAGCAAACCCATTACAAACAAAAAAAATAACGCAACGGCCTAGAAAATTAATTGGTATTAAAAAATAAAAGTACCTTCTTCACCAACTCCTGTTTCAAGTAGTCTCCGAGCATCGGTCGCTTGAATTTGATGTAGTACTCCTTCTGGGTTCTGTAAGAACACGGTTCTGTTAACATCTCACCGCGAGGACTTATTGAAGTGAGCTCTCGTTCCAATTGATACTAGTGATCGTCAATGAGGAGGAGCTCGTGGCTAGATAATAACAGCCGCACGGGTCGATCATCAAGGTTAAGCAACGCTTGCCAAGGTTGGTCTGTGGATGGGTAACCATCTTAACAAACCGAGTTTCCTCCGTGCCTCGGAAAGCACGTTAAGCCGTTGGTCCGGCTGTCATTTGTAGATCTTTGGCAGTCATTACGGATAGTCAAAAGCCAGTAAATCTGAGTCCAGTCTTGCCATGAAGTACCGTGTTACCCAGTTTATGGGTTGTGGAGGTCTGGTAGGCAGCCGCTCCTCGTAAAATACTGGTATTCAGCTAAATCCGGCTTGACTGGAAGCCGACCCCAATATAGTTGGGAAAAGGCTAGGCAGATGATGACTTGTGATCGTCAATCTCACTTCAAGCTCACTTCTTCAAAATTATTACTGTGGGATCAGGGCTACCGCCAGGCAGGCAGATACCGCCGTATCAAAGATTAGGTAGGACCCGCACAACTTCGTCTGCTCCGCTCTTATTGGCCTTAACGTGATGATACATAGCCTTCCTCGATAAATGGACTATCTAACACTGAAAGAATTTTTCAAATCGGATCGGGCGGAGATTACAAAATGAACAAATAGTTAAATAAACAAACTCTTCAGCTTTATTTGTTTGTTTGTTAAAAAAGTAGGATCTTCCGACCAGACGGTTGTTGTGTCTGGCGGGCAACTGCCCGATAGTTAATATTCGGACTGTTGTATTGAATGTTGAAATCACGTGGTAAACTCTGTTACAGCGATGCAGGATTTCGTAGCAGTAGTTCGCTGCTTGTTAGATAGATGGCGTTGCAGTTCTTTTTGTTACGATAGTTTTTCTTGTTTGCATTGATGCCGCCCCAGACTAGTAAAAAAAATGACCAAAATGTTTCCACTAACCGTTCCTTAACCCTGGGCTCGTTGGGCAGGTAGCTTGACGCCCAGATCTGACAGTGCGGATGAGGGTTGGAGCATCCCATGATAGCGCCCTTGTTCTCGAAGATTTGCACCCAGGTGTATTTGCGACCCAACTCTTGAAGCTGGTTCACCCATCTGGAAAGTTATAGAAGTATTTTAGAGAAGCTTTTAAGGTGGATGCTCCAGGGTGGCCCGCGAAATTCAAATATTTTTATGTTTTTTGCAATTTGCCGGTCAGTGTGAAGCTGTATGTGGACCAAATGCGATCTGCGACCGTAACGCGTATTTATCTAAAGAATTATAACCATTTTAATCATCAATATAGCCCTCTAAGTTCATGTAGTTCGAAAGAATGAATATTTCAGAAATAATCATCATCATTGCAAAAAACTTACTGGAGCATCCACCTTAAATGAACTAAAAAGGACTTTTGTTACGCTTACCAGAATATAATTATGGTCTTTAGAGATTCAATCTGCCTAGCCTTTTCCCACCCACGTTGAGTCGACTTCCAGCCCATCCGTATGCCATACCAGTATTTTACGTGGAGGGACTGCCTATCTGACCTCCACTACGCTAGTATTATAGGCTATTTTATATTTCAGGCTTCTGACTATCCGCAACGACTGCCAACGATGTTCAAATGACAGCCGGGACCAACGGCTTAACGTGCTTTCCGAGGCACGGAGGAAACTCTGTAATGGATAGTTTGACGGACCGACCTAGGTGTTTAAACTCGAAGTTCGAGTGATGATTATACTCTAGACAGTTTCTTTAGGTTTGAAAAACTTACTCGTTAATAACAGCCATGATCTCGTCGACGGACATCAGCGGTATGGTCATCGTGGAGTTTGGATGGAAGCACATCACCCTGTAATGTACAAGAGGTTGGTAATAAAGGCACATGCTTGTGGGTTTGTAGCGACGTATGACCATCACATACGAACTAAAGTATAAAGACCTGATTATCCGCATCGCGGTATAATAGTTCTCCGCCAGATTTGAACATTTACCGGCAAATCTACAACATTTATCGGGCAGTTGCCCACCAGACACAAAATTCGTCTAGTCGGGGGACCCATTTTAATGTAGCGAGACTTTACAACGTGCGATTGTACTTTTGAACAAACATGGCTGTGCCGATGCAGGAGTTATGGATGACTATACCCTTTTTTACGCATGGGTAAGAGCAGAAAGGAGTGTCAGACTCTTACTGACTAAAACCCATCCGTGTTCCTCCTAGTGCCCGCCGCGTTCTAGGGCTGCGGTGACTTTTCGAACAAATTCCGCGACCCTAACAGATGATGACTTTACCTGCAAGTTCCCTTAGCAGCTGAGGAGCGGAACAGCGGATTCTCTGAAGGTGGAGGTTCAGGCACACGCTCTAGTAACGCTGGGAAGTCGTTAGGGAACACGTAGGTAGACGTGTACACTGGGTTGCGCTGAAAATTATACAAGTTATTTATGAAAATCTGTTGCTACTGCCATTTAGATCTTTGAAAGACGTTACGTCGTGGTTTCAGAAGCCAGAACATCTGACAGCAGTCTTGTTATCCAGCTACTGAGTTGTGGAGATCTGAGAGGCAGTCTCTCCGTATAAAATACTGATATGTACTGCACCGACACCAACATAGTTAGGAAGATTTGCAGCTTGAATTTTGAAAAGTACCAAGTATGTTACTTGAGCCGTTGGTCATGGACTCTCGGCTGTTATGATCTTTGCCGATCGTTAGAAGTCCGAAACCCAGATAACCATTCTTTCCAAGGGTTATAGATAGTGTCACCCATTAGGGTAACATAGAAACCTCAAATCCTCTTTGAAGGTAGATTTCATCCAAGCAAGTTCCCTGACAAGCTACATCACAATGAACTATACCTATCTCATCATCTGCCTTGCCTTTTCCTAATTTTATTTCGTTGTGGATTAACTTCCAGTGCAACCGGATGCAGCTGAATATCACTTATTTACATGGCGCGACTGCCTATCCGATTTAACTAGTAGCCCACCCCAATCATCATCATCATCACCTGCCTAGCCTTTTCCCAACTACATTGGGGTCGGCTTCCAGTCAAACCGGATTCAGCTGAATACCAGTGCTTTACGTGGAGCGGCTGCCTACCAGACCTCCACAACCCATTAACTGGGTAACACGGTACATCATGGCAAGACTGGAGTCAGATTTACTGGCTTCTGACAATCCGTAACGACTGCCAAAGATCTACAAATGACAGCCGGGACCAACGACTTAACGTGCTTTCCGAGGCACGGAGGAAACTCGTTATGTTAAGACGGTCACCCATCCACAGACCAACCTTGGCAAGCGTTGCTTAACCTTCAAGATCGACCCGTGCGGCTGTTATTATTTAGCCACGAGTTATTATTTAGCCTTTAGTCAGTAGCCCACCCCAATATAGTGGGGAATAGGCAAGGTACCCGGGCGCAACAGCCGTCGCGACGCAACAACAATTGAATAGTTTTTTTGTGTAAAAATCGGCGGCCGCCATGTTATTTGGTCGATGGGAGGCCATAGGATATTAAAACACTGCGTTTTTTTAAAAAAGAAGTTTAAACTACGTGATTTGCTATGGCATGTGGGATGCCATTATGCGTTAATTTCAGTTGACGCCCAATAGCACACCCGTGTACCGACAACAATTCACTGGGTAGGAAGATGATGATGATGACTAAGTACCTATCCGACGGCAGGCCACCACAATTCAATTACCTACTCATTACCTAAAGAGTTTTCATCACTATTTCCCAAATAACTTCTGCCCCTTCTAAAGATGAGCTATATTTACCTGTCCACTAGACCTCGTAGCTCCTGGCAGGAGAGGGTTCTGTGGGTCTGGTGGCTGGTCCTCGGGCTCTGCCTCCGTCTGCCCGCTCCAGGGTCGAAGGCATCGGTGGGGGGAGACCAGCACCCACTCGTCTTTGAGGGGATTGTAGCGCACATGCTGGTGTTCTGAAGAAAGTGGAGGAAATTATACGAGGGTTTCCAATTACTGCAGATCATGACGTACTAGCTACGGACACGGATAACGAGCCGTCTGCGCGGGAACTGCAAGTTGACCTTGTACCGCACCGCGGTTCGTGAGCTTGTCCCGAGGCGAGATGATTACGTTACGCTTCTGATAAGTGTGTGTTGCAGTATGGGAGTTAAAGAATACTGTACGGCTCGAGTTGATACGGTGACTCTTTTTCTGAGTTGATATGTGTACCTTTAATCTGTATAAAGATGAAACTGTTCACATTTTAACTAAAGACTTCCGGGACTCGCGTCTAATAAGTCGCGAGAAATATAATTGCTCCGACTGAAGCGAATTAGATAATGACCGAGACCTTCTGATAAACTGTAAACAAACACTGTCAATATAGATAGGAATACAATCATGTGCAAGGCGAAGTCTAGCTATCCAATATGCGTGATTGTATTTGGGATGATGTCTCCGCTCACTTCTTCTAAACCACCAAACGGATTTTGATACGGTTTCGCTCACATATATAGATAGACATAGATAACGCAAGAGCAACTACTTCGCGTGCCTAGCTTACGTACAAAAATCGTAAGTGGTCACAGTCTGCATCGGTATACAGCGCTAGTTGGACGTCAGTTTAAAATATAAAAATGGTTAATTGTGCTGTTATAAATTGTAAAAACTGTACAAATGCGAGGAGAAAAAATAAAGTAAACGTTTCCTTCCAAATAGTGCTTGTGACGTCATATTAGGTAGTCAAAAAAATGGCACGCTTGGTTTTCATACAGATCGTGATACTTGCGTTATCTATGTCTATCTATATCTGTGGTTTCACTAATAAAGAAAGAAAGAAAAATGTTTATTTGGGACGCGCACAAGACACATAAAAGTAAAGTAAAACTAACCGTTATATAAAAAATATGTTTACACAAATTAATATGTGCGAGGCCAAAAAGGTCGCTGTCTCAGCATAAATGCTGCGATAACCGAAGAACGTTAGTGTGTATGGTTTGCGCCCCTATGGCGTTATCCTAACTAATAAAATATATAAAAGCTACTCCTAGTTTGCTTCTGTTTCACGCCTAAAATAGCTAGATCAATTTTGACGAATATTGGTTGGGAGATAGATGGGATCCTTTTTTTTTTTTTTTTTACTAATAATAGGCACGCGCTTGACCACCATCTCACCTGATGGTAAGCGATGATGTGGTCGAAGATGGAGCACGCCTGCCTAGAAGCAACCTATTCACTCTTGACTTAAAGACTCCCAGGTTGTAGCTATCGGGAAACACAGACTCCGGCAGGGAATTCCACTCCTTAGCTGTACGCATTATGAATGTGTCCCCAAAACGTTTTGTGCGTGTGGGTGGGATGTCCACCATGTACCGGTGGCGCATCGCCGTTCGTCTTGTGGTCCGATGATGGAACGGGCTTGAGACTGTTATAGGCTTTTTTCGCGAAAATCTAGCCTCCGGTAAAAGTTACCTGGTAGCAAGTAAACTTGTTATTATTACTCAGCTGATAGTAGCTAAAACTAACGTAAGGAAATATAACACTTACAACACATGATCAATTAAAACAAACTCGAACTGAACGACAACCTCATGATTATATGAATATTGAAACAAACACAAAATACATTAAAAAAAAATGGAAATAAGCCATTTTAACTTACCTGTAGGCTTAAATTCTTGCATTTTAGCTGAATAAACAACAAATATTGCAGGAGCAGCGCCGCGCGATTGTTCGCGGCCGAGTCAAGGGCACTACTGTTCATACGGATTATTATTGAAGTGATAACAATATGAGCGCTTTGCGTCAATGAGTTGGTAAATAGAGCAGGAGTTAGGTAGAATAATCGATACATAAGTACCTACTATTTTCATGGTTTTTTTCTAAATTATGAACTATATTTTTAATGACTTCCAAAAAAAGGATGAGAGTTTTTTTAATGTATGTACACCGATCACTCCGAGGTTTCTGATCCGATTTGTGTGATTCTATTTTAGTTCGATGCGGTATACTTGCCATTTGGTGCCGTAAAAATTTAGTTCACTTTGGTTCAGTGGTTTTTATGTTATGAGCATTTTTGCTTATTTAAATTTTAGCGTAGACGAAGACGTCGTCCAAGTAGGTACTACTTACCACTAAAAGGTGAAAAAAAAAAAAAATCACAAAAAATATATCTGACTTCCAAACAAAACACTACAAACTACAAAGTATAAAATAACCTTAATTTCGGAAGTCGGTGTTAAAAAAACAAAACCAAAAACAACCGGTCCTGCAGGCTTACTAGGTATGACGTGTCAATGCGATCATGATTAAGCTGTGAAAAAGGATAGTAACAGTTTTGCGTCTTGGATAACTCCATCTCCCTCCCACACCGTGTTCATGATCGTTTTAAGACGTCTTAGTAGGGCAGCTGGTACTCGCATCCATAAGTTACCCACGACTCACCAGGTCATCGGCCCATCTTATGGGAGGCCTTCCAACGCTGCGTCTTCCAGTACGCGATCGCCATTCCAGAACTTTTCAGCCCCATCGACCATCTGTTCTGCGAGCAATGTGCCCTGCCCACTGCCACTTCAGTTTGACGATCCCTCGGGCTATGTCGGTAACCTTGGTTCTCTAGCGGATATCATCACTGATTCGATCACGCAAGGAGTAGGAATCTAAATAGGTTCTGTCTATCATCAGTGTCCTATCTGAACTAACTCTTAATCTATGCATGTCATACCATAATGTCATACATGTTGTAAATTAAACCGACGTTATATTATAACGTCGGTTTAATTTACAACATGTCATAAAACACTCAATATTATCTGCTGTACATCGAACGATATTTCAATGATCAAAAGGAAAATACAGCGAAATAATTAGCGGTTTTACTTGGACGGTCAACTTCAGTAGTTTACTGAATAAAATAAACCGGACAATTGCGAGTCAGACTCTCACACAAAGGGTTCCGTACCATAAATCGAAAAAACATGTTTCTTGTATGAAAACTCCCTTTGATTTTTAATTTAATTATTTTTTTAGTTTTTGTTGCTAAAGCGGCACGTTAAGCCGTTGGTCCCGGCTGTCATTTGCAGATCTTTGGCAGTCGTTACGGATTGTTAGAAGCCAGTAAATCTGACTCTAGTCCTGCCAAGAAATACTTACCGTGTTACCCAGTTAATGGGTTGTGGTCTGGTAGACAGCCGCTCCACGTAAAATTCTGGTATTCAGCTGAATCCGGTTTGACTGGCAGCAGACTCCAATGTAGTTGGGAAAAGGTTAGGCAGATGATGATGTTACTAAAGCGGCAATAGAATTACTCTGGGAAAAATTAAACTGTTTAAGTACCTATTACGGTTCTTGAGACAGACGGACGGACTAAGTAATAGGGTCCCGTTGATCAGGGTTCCGTTGGAACCCTAACTAGCGAGTGAACTCGTATAAGAGCGACTAATACGCCATTACACGCGCCATATTGGGGCCCGCGCATGCGCTGTCCAATGTTTTTTGGCAAATCAACATCCTGCGCGCAAGATTACCTCTCTGAAGTACGTCGCAATTGATGCAACGTACTTCAGAGAGGTAAGCTTGCGTGACGTGATCTGTAACTGGGTAATACGATATCCCTTAGCTAGACTGCAGGTCTAAAAAGGCCACTTTAGCATAATCAGAAAGCACATCGCGCTACCCGTCACTGTCAAATTTTCCCAATCAACCTTGAACCTTCTGCGTTAGCAATAAAGATGAAAATGAAATTTTACAGATTGTTGTGTGATTAATACACTGACGAGTGGATTAATAGTATGATTCTAATATGATTCTCCTGAAGTGGTCTTTTTATCGTGTGGGCAGTAAGGTCTAACGACCCCACGCACCCTAGTGTCAGAGTTTCTACACATTGCAGGCTTGAATCACCTGATTGTCTGATAGAAAGATGACTCTGTACTTCGGAAAGTACGTATAAGCCGGTGGTCCCGGCCGCTAAACGGTCATCATCTGCCTAGCCTTTTCCCAACTACATTGGGGTCGGCTTCCAGTCAAACCGGATTCAGCTGAATACCAGTGTTTTACGTTGAGCGGCTGCCTACCAGACCTCCACAACTCGGCCACTTAACGGTGGTCGTTAGATTAACCATGTCATGAAGCCCTTGAGGCGGTACCTAAGCATGAATCTGAAAAATGGGTATAAATGAAATAAAATTTAATAAATATTTATTTTAATCATTAAGTTTTACAAGTTTGTATGTTTTTTTCACACAAGGCTGGGTTCTGTGAACAAACAAAAAATACAATTAGTAAGGAAAATATTAATAAATCTACACCAATATTATAAAGAGGAAAGATTTGTTTGTTTGTTTGAAATGAATAGGCTCTGAAATTCTTGGACCGATTTAAAAAATTCTTTCACCATTAGAATCCTACATTATCCCTGATAAACATAGGCTATAGAATATTTTCAAGAAAGATAGGGATCCGTATGAAAACTTCGATAGTGTAACCAAAGGTATGAAAAAAATACCAAAAAAAGCCGGGTAGAATGGAATAGTGGTGATTTTGGTATTATCATATTAATCCTTATCCATTTAAACTGTTTTATAATTAAGGTTGGTTATGTACATGTCAATTACACTTTAAATTATACAAATCAGACCTTTCGTTTAAAAGTAACGACGGGTATAAAATGCTCTAAGTAAGAAAAATGTTGAGGTTAGAACGAACTGCCCTACGTTGAGTCTATTAATAAGTAATTTACACATTACCCTACTAATATATAAAGCTGAAGAGTTTGTTTGTTTGTTTTTTAACTTGAACGCGCTAATCTCAGGAACTACTGGTCCGATTTGAAAAATACTTTCAGTGTTAGATAGGCCATTTATCATCACGCTAAGACCAATAGGAGCGGAGCAGTAATGAAAATTGTGACGCAGACGATGTTGCGCGGGTCAACTAATTACCCTATAAAGAGGGAGGTATAGGAGATGAAGTTCGTGGAGTACCTACTAAAACCGCGCGAACGAAATCGCGGGCGAAGTGCTAGTAATTTTATAAAGAGGTAAAGTATGTGAGGGTGTGAGATTGTAGGGGGTAATCTCAGGATACACTGAACCGATTTTGAAAATTAAACAATAGATAACGATATTTGTGATTGTCATAGGTTATACATTAAAAGGTGAATGCTCCAGGGTAGCCCGCGAAATTCAAATATTTTTATGTAGCTCGACAGAATGATTACTTCTGAAATATTCATTCTGTCGAGCTACATGAACTTAGAGGGCTATATTGATGATTAAAATGGTTTTAATTCTTTAGATAAATACGCGTTACAGTCGCGGATCGTATTTGGTCCGCATACAGCTTCACACTGACCGGAAAATTGCAAAAAACATAAAAATATTTTAATTTCGCGGGCTACCCTGGAGCGTCCACCTTAACCCGGAAAATACCACCCAACGAAGTGGTCACAGTTATGTAGGTAAACTCACGTTGTTCCGACTTCAGCTCTTTTTGATTCTGGACGCGGTCCTTTACTGCGTCTGTCAACAAAATAAGCTATGAAAATGACGTTTGACCACACGAATTATCATCTGCCTATCCTTTTCCCAACTATATTGGGGTCGGCTTCCATTCAAACCGGATTCAGCTGATTACCAATGTTTTACGTGGAACGAATGACCTATCGGATCTCCACAACTCATTAACTGGGTAACACTGTACTTTTCGGCAAGACTTTAAACTACGTCAGATATACTGGCTTCTGACAGTACGTAACGACTGCAAGTCATCATCTACAAATGACAGCCGGGACCAACGGCTTAACGTGCTTTTCGAGGCACGGAGGATACTCGGTAAGACACAGTTTGATACACAGGAATGTCATGGCATAATCCGCTAGGCCAGTCTTTCCAGTTTCAGTCACGATGGAATAATAAATAAAAAGGTTTATTGCAATAAAAAATGTACAAAGAAGGGAACTCTTGACTTCCAAACTAAGTAAGACTTGTATTATGGAAGTCAAGGCGCTCTCTCGTTATGTAAACATATTGAGTACAATTAAAGTACCGTGTTACCCAGTTAATGGGTTGTGGAGGTCTGGTAGGCAGCCGCTCCACGTAAAATACTGGTATTCAGCTAAATCCGGTTTGACTGGAAGCCGACCCTAATATAGTTGGGAAAAGGCTAGGCAGATGATAATTGAATACAATTAAAGGAAGGAATGCATGCAGCAGGCAAATAAAGAAAAAATATTAACAAAATAACAATTAACAAAAAATAAAAAAAGGAAAAAGTAGTTATATTATCTACGACTACCAGTGAGGTGTAGTATTGACCTGCTAGTCTATTCTGTAAGTAACCATTTTGATATCGAGCTTCACCTGAGTGAGATAGCTCACAAAGTGAACTTTATTGCACACAACATAAAGGTGTTACGTTTAAACTCACCTCGGATTCCGCTGTCGAGACACAAAAATGTTGTTACAGAATAGCACTACAGTAGTGCTATTCTGTAACAACATTTCGATATCGAAATGGTTACTTACAGAATAGACTAGCTGGTGTGAATAAATGTGGTGAATGCTAAGTGAGATTGGTGTTATGATCTGTATGCGGCAAGTACCGAGGGTTGTGTGATGGATGTGAGGCGTTTATTTGAAAAAAATTATGCGTGAGAGTCTGAGATTTGGAGTGTGTATATGGATGTTGAACGCTTAAGGTGGGGAAACTATCAACGAGGATACTATAATTTACCACGCACACATTAAACTGGCCAAGAGCTAATCGGACTTGCACACAAAGGATTCCGTACCATAAACCTTAACTTTTATTATTTTTGTCGTTATAGCGGCAATAGAAATACACAAACCATGAAAACTGTCTACCTATTACGGTTCTTGAGATACAGACACAAGGACGAACAGCGGAGGCTTAGTAATAGGGTTCCGTTGGTTACACTTTGGGTACGGAACCCTAAAAATTGAACCTCTATTATCTGGGACAAGCCTATTCAGATTGATAGAAGCGCTCAGTGCGATATACTCACGCAGTATGTCTGTTGAAGGTGATGCCCGTCCCGCAGCCACGCGTGATGCGTACTCCACACGACTCGCACTCGGTGACGCGGCCAATGTGACGCTTCAGGCGGCACATGAGCCTTAAACAAAAACAAGAAATAGATATCACTTACAGCACTAGTAGCTTAAGGTGGATGCGCCAGGGTAGCGAAATTCAAATTTTTTAACGTTTTTTGTAATTTGCAAGTCTGTATTAGGTTTTATGTTGATTAAAGTATGATTCGCGGCCGTAAGAATTATGTATTTTCGTATTGGAACGAAGTTCCTTATCGCGCGTTGTGAAAGGGGGCTAGACGGAAAAAATTCTTACGAAAAGTTGTCACGACACTTTTTGCTATAGTAAGCTATTGTAAGCTGTGCGAATGGAATGGAGTGGAATGAAATGGAGTGGAATGGAATGGACTGGAGTGGAGTGGAGTGGAATGGAATGGAATGGAATAGAATTTCTCATCTCAATAGGGACTGATTGAGATGAAAAACAATGGGTCATTAGTTGCCAACGATACGATACCATCTTAGGGAAAAGGATAAAGTCGTAAAACACAGTTATGTTTCTAGTTTTATTACAATTCGCGCGTTGAGAAAGGGGGCTAGACGGAAAAAATTAAGACCAAAAGTTGTAACGACACATTAAGACCAAAAGTTGTAACGACACTTTTAGCTATAGTTGTAAGCCATGCGGCGTAGGAACTTCGTTCCATCCGGGTGTCCCTTGACACCTCTCAAGCTTTTTTTTTATTCGAAAGCCTAAAGTGGTCCCATTGTCACCAAGTTAGAATCGGATGACGGGATCCCATGAAAATCGAGGGAAACCCTCAAATTTTATAGGCACACACAATGTTTTCATGAAATTTCTAACGCAATTCAGATATTTGTACCTGGTAATCATCATCTCATGTTGCTAAGCTGATGATGGAAGGTATAAGTCAGGATCTGATGATGGTATCCCATAAATATGGTTCCACTTTGTAGTGCTAACTTTTATTTCGGAAGTCGGTGTCAAAAAACCAAAAAATACCAAAAACACCGACTTTCGAAATTAAAGTAATTTATACTTTGTAGTGTTTTGTTTTTGGAAGTCGGTTTTATTTTTGTTCAAATTATTCAATCAAAACCCGGGTGAAATGGAATGGTGGTAATTTTAGTATCATGATATTAATCCTTGTCTTTTTAAATTGTTTAATAATTAAGGTTGGTTATGTGCAAGTAAATTACACTTTAAATTATTCAAATCACCTTTCGTTTAAAAGTTATGATCTGTGGCCTTAGTGCGAGTTTTTTAATGTTCTCGATCGCTTTAGCGTAAACGTAAATTTGTATTGAAACTAGATAAGCGCCGTCTGGTGAAACTAACGGGAAACCTTTTTTTTTATATACAATTTGACATAAGAGAACGTTTACGTTAACGCGATCGAGTGCGTTAAAAAACTTACAATAAGCCCTCGGTATAAAAATACTCTAAGAAAAATGTTGCAGTTTGCGCGAACTGCCGTCGTACGTCGAACGTTTAGTCATTAATAAGTAATTTACACGGGAAGATGAAGTTCGTGGAGTACTAACTAAACCCGCGCGAACGAAGCCGCGGGCGAATTGCTAGTAACGAATAAACATAAAATTATTCGACCGATTTAAAAAATTATTTCACCATTAGAAAGCTTCATTATCCCTGAGTAACATAGGCTTTATTACTAGAAAAAAATAGGGATCCTAAAGAAAATTGCAGCGCGGACGAAGTTGTGGGCGAAGTGTTAGTTACTATAATTTACTTACTGAGTTTTATAAGGACATTTGGGACATTTGAATAGTGCCGTCGGTTTAGCACTTCGGTGATTTTTCCTGTAGTGTAGCGCGGCTTTATCGTACGAGGCGAACTGCTGAGAACAGGCGACACACTCATATCTAAAACAAAATAGTAAAAAAACATGTTTAAAAGTAGGTTTTTATATTTACGCCCTAAAACACAAAAAAAAACTTGAGACCGTCACTATATAAGCACATTCATCTGAAAAGACGCGCGGTGCAGCTTAATATCTATTTTTTGTTTAGAAATTTGAGGAAGTAGGAATGATGGTTTACCTGGTGAGATGCCACAATAGATGCTTGTCATAATCGCAGGCTTCCATGAATTGAAGACATACGTCGCAACGTTCAGGATTTCGTATCTGAAACATAACATATTACTGTTTTTTTTTTTTTTTTACTATTAATGGGCACGCGCTTGACCACCATCTCACCTGATGGTAAGCGATGATGTGGTCGAAGATGGAGCACGCTTGCCTAGAAGTAACCTATTCACTCTTGACTTAAAGACCCCCCAAACGTTTTGTGCGTGTGGATGGGATGTCCACCATGTATCGGTGGCGCATCGCCGTTCGTCTTCCTTAGTTTGAATTTTAGTAATTTTTAAACCCTCCTCGGGTTTAAAAATTACTAAAATTCTGCTTACGTAATACTAGAACGGCCCATAAGTACTTACTTCCCCATACAAGCGTAGTGACTAACAGTGAGACTACTTACTGACAAGATAACTCACCTTATCTTCAGTATGTTTCCTTAAAACATGGTCCTCCAAGTTCTCCCTAAACTGGAAGCCCACCAGACAAGAGTCACAGCGATGCGGTAACCGCAGGAAGGTTTGTGCAGAAGCCATCTTCGCTCTCTCTTCCGTCAGCTGTTCTCTTGTTAAAGTCACCTGCCTGATATTGGAGCTGATAGATGGTCCTAGAGTCATGTGAAAAATAAATTAAATATAGCCTTATTTCTTGTGTAACTAAAGTGAAAGTGTGCAGGGCACATTTGGAGGGTTTGCGAAACAGAAAGTAAAGTCCCGCACACCTCAATTGAAAAGGAGGATCCTCCGAACAGGCGGTTGTTGTGCCTGGCGGGCTACTGCCCGATAGTTGATATTCGGGCTGATGTATATGTTTAAATCGCACGGTAAACTCTGCTTGTGCGATGCAGGATGTCGACGAAGTAGTTCGCTGCTAGTTGGATAGATGGCGTCGCGGTTCTTTTTGTTGCGACGTAGATTTGCTCCGTTGCTTTTTCTTGTGGCGGCATCCATTGCTCGCAGCACAGATGGTCGATGGGACCGAAAATTTCTGGAGTGGCGACCGCGTACCGGAAGACGCAGCGTTGGCGCGGCCTCCCACATGGTGGACCGATGACCTGGTGAGGGTCGCGGGCAGCCGATGGATGCGAGACGCACAGGACCGGTTGTTGCTGCCTATGTCCAGCAGTGGACATCTTTCGGCTGTTATGACGATTTCTTGTGTAGCGGCATACATACAGGCATATACTCAACCAAAACATTTGCCTCCTTTTGGGGCATTTGGATAAAAATCAACTCAAAATACACATGACTAAAGTCGATACTTGAGTGGTGGCAATAGACTGAAGTTAGCACACATTAGCAATTCAAATAAAGAATAGACGAAGTACTTACTGTTCATGATTGGTTCATCTGTCTGCATATTACTTTGACCATTCCTAGATTCATTATTTTGAAGTGGATCTAACTCTTCATCGGCTACATTTTCAACTGTATCAGTGGTTTTACTTTCGATTTTACCCTCAATTGTAATTTCATTATATTCTGTGGTATTATTAGTTGAAATATTTCGGCTAGGAAGAGATGTAGTTTTTGAGGTACAAGGTTTTTTAATTTTAAATAATACATAATTAAGATTTCCACCAATTTGATTTTCAATTGCCAAAGTAGTATTATTACTTTCTGTAGTATTATTTAATATGATATCTTCATTAGAAATAGGTGCTGCATCATTGGTAGGTGTATTATTACTAAATAATATATCAGTAGCAGCATTCATTTGATTATCTACTACCAAATTAGTATTATTATTTTCGGTAGTATTATTAATAGTAATATTGTCACCAGAAATGAATGTAGCATTTCTACCACTTTGATTTCCAATGCCAAAATTAATATTATTAATGTTACTAAGCAATGAGTAAGATATGGTTTTCAAAGAAGTGGCTAATAAGTCTATACATCCACTATTTTGATTAATATTTATTATTTTCAATGCATCTTCGATATTTTTAGTCTTTTTATCTATATTTGGTAAGAAACTATTTTCTATGCTCATCTTAGCTTGTTCCGGTATTGTTTGTGGATTTTCTGTTGCGTTTGTCTTTGGTATTTCTTCTGTTATTAAATTGTCTATGTTTGCGTCAACTTTTTTTCGTTTTGTTTGTGGAATCACTCTTTTAATTAACTGTAGTTTCCTTTTATTCCTTGTCGAGGGAATGTTTATGCTAAATATTTGCTGTTTTTGTAAATTACGATCTTGTTGATTGCTTTTTGTAATGTTTTCCTGAAAATACAAGACGGAAATATTTTTTCATTTGGCTGTTATACAAAAACTTATATAAATATATAACTTGAGGCACTTGTCTCACCGCCAGCGATCTGCGAGTAGCGAGTAAAGCTTGAACCTCGAGACGAGTTGGCGAGCAGCGAGCGAAAAGTTTTGATAGTTTTGTCGCTCGGCTTTAAGCGAGTGCTTTTGTGCGACGGGCGATTACTCGCAATTCTAGCTCCGACCCGCACTATAGGTATAAATTACCGCTGGTTGGTGAATTCTGTCCGTCAAGCGAGCATCGAGTACAATCTTTGATAGCTCTTGTCGCCCTGCTCGCCGGCAGTGTGAACAGCCAGCTATCGACTATATAAATGTATGCGTCTCTTTTACTCACACGAGATCTATATCATTTGTCCCTTTCCTCAGAGAGCAAATAGTCGATAGCTATTCGCTTCCTCGCCGGCTATAACACAAGTGCCTTAAGGGCCTGCGCACATATGGCGGAGCGCAGCAAAGCAGTCAAACAATTATCGACATTGTCCTCATTGAAATAATATTTAAAATCAATTAACACAAGAATTAAAAGCTCTTCAGGAATTAATTGATGCGTTATTAAATGCTCTGCGCTACTCTCCGCCATATGTGCGTCGGCCTTTAGACCTTTACAATCAGTAATTTTAACTGATGGTTCACTTACCACATTATCTGATAACAGCTTGAAGCTCTCTTCAACTTGCTGCTTGAACATCTTGATTCTTTTGAGCATGTCATGACACTGATAACATATCACTAGGTCTTTCGGCTTCAGCTAAAATGGGAAAAACACTTGCTCATAATTTTTTTTTAAAGAAACGTTGCGCAACTTTAGGAATTTCTCATGTATCGTGTGTGCGTTCACAAACATACAAAGTCACGTAGACAAACAATTATATGTAGGCCATACATATATTTGTTCCGTGCGGGAATCGATCCCGCGAAACGCAGCGCAGCAGCCGATCACTCAACTACTGCGACAACCGTGACGTCACCATCAATTAATAAATAACTCACTGAGGAGATATATATATAGATAGAGGATTGACCTTCCTTTTTTTAAGCCTGGGAAATCGTTAACGACTCCTCCCGCTCTGGGCGGAGCAGAAGGGAGTGTCAGACTCTTATTGACTAAAACCAATCCGTGTTCCTCCTAGTGCCCGCCGCGTTCCAGGTCCGCGGTAACTTTCGAACCAATTCCGCAAAAGGCCGATTGCCAGGGAGTAAGAAATTCATATAATGGCAACTCTAATCGTAGTTGGGAAAAGAATAAACCATAGATAACATAACCATCGATTAAATCTTATGGTAAATACTCCATGTAAAAGCTGAACCGGACAGAGTATAAGCGGACCCCAATTCAACATAGTTATGTAAAGGCAAGCAGATTGGAAGTTCTGGAGTGGCGACCGCGTACCGGTAAACGGAACGTTGGAAGGCCTCCCACAAGGTAGACCGATTTCTTCTTTTTTTCGTGTGGGCAGTAAGGTCTAACGACCCCACACACCCTAGTGGCAGAGTTTCTAAACCGGCTCAAGGGTCTCTGACATGGTTTATTTGACGACCGCCATTTCGCGGCCGGCACCACCGGCATCCGTGCCTTACGAAGCACGGAATCACCTTTTTATCAGACAATCAGGTGATTCAAACTTGCAATGTCCTCGCCAAACTGGAAACAACTTTTCAAAGTATGCTTCCCGTGGGAATCCACGACCACCGGGTCACAAGGCAAACGCCTAAACCATACGACCACGGACACAGAGGCAATTAGGTTGACCGATGATCTGGTGTGGGTCGCGAGTAGCCGATAGATGGGAGACGCACAGGACCGGTTGTTGTGGCGACACTTGGGAGAGGCCTATGTCCAGCAGTGGACGTCTTTCGGGTGATATAATGATGATGAACCAGATTAATCTATCTCTCATTCATATACATACCTCAGGCATCACGAAATTGTCCAGGAAATCACTATGAGAACATGTCGATAAGTTAATGTATGGAGTTTCTCTTTGAAGGCAACAAATGCAGAATAATGTTGGCGTCGGTTCTCCCTCTGACGTATCTTTATTTAGACCGCAGTCCTCGGAGAATGATGAAGGCGAATCAGACATTTCTAACTGATCAAGTGACTTAGACTGCAAAGAAATTTAAAAAAAAATTTGTTTTATTGGAATTATGAAACAGAATACCTTATAAATTAAGCAACGTAAATATTCAAAGCTATTAATGGCAAAAAAACTTTTTTCTTTATAAACTCGACTTCAATACAAAGAAAGCAAAATTAGCAAGTACATATTTAGGGTACCATAACTAAAAAAAATATATAGCACACTTATTGGAAGTCTGTTGTATTTTTTCTTAGTTTAAGCAAATATTTTTTCTTAATTTAAACAATTATTTTTTCTTAATGTTCACTTACATCATAACTACTCGAGGGCAAGTCTTCTGTCCAAGGCAGCTCAGCAGTTTCTTCCATTATCGGTCTTCCCCCCGTTACAACTGCAAAAACAACAAAGTTTTTTTGTGTTAAATATGGTTTTAAGAAAATTTACTAAAAATTTGTTGAAATGATATATTATTTTTTATTGTAACTTTAAAAAATTAATATTCTTCCTTTATAATAATATTCTTCTTTATAATTACGTTATTTTTTTGTACTATTAAATCAAATCATGTACCAAAACTGTGTTTACTATTGTAAGGCACACTTTTTGTTCCACTTAGGTAGGTACGTAGGTACACACATCCATTTATTATGATTTATGAGAAATACCTAGTTCCTGAGATTGGCGCGTTCAAGTAAACAAACAAACTCTTCAGCTTTATATATTAGTATAGATAGATAGTATAAAGGTGAGATAGCTTGGCTAAGCCTAGCTTAGTTTAGCTTTGTGTATTAGTTTAGACTGGTATAATAGTGTGTTCGTATAATAGTACTCTATGATTACAAAGAGCTCGTGGCTAGAAAATAACAGCCGCACGGGTCGATCTACAAGGTTAAGCAACGCTTGCCAAGGTTGGTCTGTGGATGGGTGACCATCTTTACATAACGAGTTTCCTCCGTGCCTCGGAAAGCACGTTAAGCCTTTGGTCACGGCTGTCATTTGTAGATCTTTGGCAGTAAATCTGACTCCAGTCTTAACCTGAAGTACCGTGTTACCCAGATAATGGGTTATGGAGGTCTGGTAGGCAGCCGCTTCACGTAAAACACTGGTGATTCAGTTAAATCCGGTTTGGATGGAAGCCGACCCCAATATAGTTGGGAAAAGGCTAGGCAGATAGATAGATAGACTCTATGATTACATGGGTATAGTAGTCTATGTCCTAGACTACTAGTATGCACTGTGCCATTTAGTAGTCTTACAACGGCAGCCCACTGCATCCATCCAATGACTACTACACATTTATTAATTCAAAATTGGTATTTATGAACATTTGAACTATTTCAAAAAACAATATTATTCATTAGGTATCACGACGCATGACGTAGTTGAAAACATACAGCAGGGGACGCAGTTCAAGACTTGTAAAGACGGCGCGGAATGGAACGGCAATATTGTTTTGATACGTAAACATTATTAAGATTAACAGTGTTTCGTAAATTAAATATATAATTTTTTGAAGTGAAAACTTCTTTGGCGGCGTTCTGCACTTATTTTGCGATGGCTAAAAAATGTTAAACTCGCGTTAGGACACGTGACCTGATCGAAAATTCGTAAGACGGAAGGAGAGAAGCACGTATTCAAGTTTTCACTTCTGCCGTCACTCCCGGAGTGCAACCCGTTGTATTTTTTTATTGTAGCTATTAATTGTTTTAAAAAATAGTCGCGACTAGAGGTAGTTTATGTCGGGTACATTAAGTGGGCTGCTTTTGTTCTCGATAGACTGGCAATTTAAGTATTTCATAGGCATCATCTAGTTACCACGACATACACTATAGCTACAAAGTACGTATTCATCAATACTAATATTTAAATTAGGTGTTGAGTTTTTGGCAAAGGCTCACTTACACAAAGCCTCAATTACCCCGTTGTACTGTATATTCAGATCAAATTCAGACCTCATATTTTTTATTATCGCTGACATCAGCAAAAACCAATAAGTTCTTTATTAATATCTGTTAAGTTCTCACTCTAACATAATAACTACAAAGAACTACTGAGAAATATGTAGGTAAATGAAACACAACAGATCCTTATTCAATTTTTTATTTTTTAACTTAGTTTTAAAGTTAACTTATGCCTTAATTTGCAATTTTCCGATTAATCGCGATACATCTGTGCCTTTCATTATTTTATTTGTACAACACAAGTTAAAATGACTTTTACCCCATGCTCAAGGAAGGCCTATTTCTAGACATAATTTTGCTTATTATCATGAGCAGCTCGTGGCTAGATAATAACAGCCGCACGGGTTGATCATCAAGGTTAAGCAACGCTTGCCAAGGTTGGTCTGTGGATGGGTGCCCATCTGAACATAGCTAGTTTCGTTAAGGCATTAGTCCCGGCTGTCATTTGTAGATCTTTGGCAGTCATTACGGATAGTCAGAAGCCAGTTAATCTGACTCCAGTCTTGCCATGAAGTACCGTGTTTCCCAGTTAATGGGTTGTGGAGGTCTGGTAGGCAGCCGCTCTGCGTAAAATACTGGTATTCAGCTAAATCCCATTTGACTGGAAGCCGACCCCAATATAGTTGGGAAAAGGCTAGGCAGATGATGATCATTTTTGAAATGTTATGTTTTGCTTTAGAATGCTGTAAGTACGAATTTGCTTCCATTGTGACTACTTCGAACGTTCTCACTGCGTTTTCAGAAGGTTAGGTCAATTTAATTTTTTTATGCTTTTGTATCCTTTTTTTCACCCAATTATGAACAGCACTGACCTCGCGCGTTGTTACATCGGCAACGCAATCGTCACATTTTATTTTTGTGAATTTTTTTCTTGTGACCCACCCTGCTGTGTAATCTCTTGCATGTAGGTACATTGAGGTGTTCTTGAGCAACAGATCGCAGCACCGTTCCTGACGTATGGGGTTCTAAATTAATTTCACTCAGATACTGCACATCACCTTTTTCGAAAGGTAAAAATAGTTGTTTTAGCTTAACGAGCTGGTTTGCTGTATCATCTTCACAGTTAAAAGTATCTCAGTGAAATTTTATAAATCTCGTTATTAATCACGAATATCAAGTTTTTACCAGATATGTGGATACAATTTTCGAGAGTTGCCTCGATTACTCAGGGTTTCCATCATCAGATCCAGACATGGTGGCAATGGGACAAACTCGGCAGCATACCCTTTAATATAAAAAAGATTCATCGAAATCGGTTCATAAACGACGAAGTTATCCACGAAAACACAAAATATGTATATATATATATATTATACATATATATGTATGTATAATAATAATAATAATAATAAAGCCCATTTATTTCCAATCTAAAAAATATTAATATTACATGCATGTTCATTGAATATTTAAATTATTAATTAATTATAACAATGTATCACTTTTGTGTGAAACTAGTAATGAATTTATTTATTTATTAATAACAATTATTTGTTTTAATCGCTTTCGTTGCTACCTTCATCACCATTGATTGGAACCCCTTCTTGGGTTTAGGCCTCCTCCAGCTTGTCCCAGGCCTCTCTGTCCATTGCTCTCTTTCTCCAGTCGCTTCCTGCCATCGCTTTTACATCTTCTATCCATCTCCTTCTTGGACGCCCTCTTCTCTTTTTTCCTGATGGTCCTTTCCACGTTGTTGTCTCTATTGTCCACCTTTTGTCTGTGTATCTTGCTATATGCCCTGTCCACCGCCACTTCTGTTTTAGAGCATAAAGTAAGGCATCTATAACTTCCGTTTTCCGTCTTATCTGTTCGCTTTTTACTTTTTGTATTCTTCTTATTTTAAGTACGCTCCTTTCCATTGCCTTCTGGCATGCTACTAGTTTAGATTTTATTTTTGTATTAAACGTCCACGTTTGGCATCCGTATGTGAGGGTTGGTAGAATGCAGGTATCTAAGACGGTTTTCTTTAGGTGGAGGGGAAATTCGCCTTTCAAGATTTCTTTTAGGGACCAAAACTTTTTCCAGCTCATGCTAATACGGCGTTCAACCTCTTGTTCTTCGTTTTGGTCTTCGAATGATATTTGCTTCCCTAAGTATATGTAGTTCCTCACATATTCCAGCGGCTTTCCGTTCAGGTTTATATCATGAACTGTGTGGCTGTTTGTCAGTACTTTCGTTTTACTCTCGTTCATTTTGAGACCTACTTTTTCGCTTTCTATGTTTAGAGTATTTATCATTTTTTCTAACCCGTTCCTCGTTTCGGCGAATAAAACAATATCGTCCGCGAATCTGAGGTGAGTAAGTCGATTTCGGCTGACTCGAATCCCTTCCGACTGCCAGTTAAGGTTATCAAAAATATGTTGTAGTACTATTATGAACAGCTTGGGTGAGAGGGGGTCTCCTTGTCTCACTCCTCTGCAGATCGGTATATCAGGACCTCGTTTCTCAAGTTTGACTTGACTTACGCTACCTTTGTAGATGTTTTTCAGTACTCTAATGTATTTCTCGTCTATGTGACATTTATTCAGAGCTTCCCAAATGGCATCATGAGAAATCATGTCAAACGCTTTGGCGTAATCGATGAAAGCAATATATAGTGGCTTGTTGAACTCCTTGTATTTCTCTATCACTTGTTGCATTACCTGTATATGGTCCGTTGTGGAAAATCCGGAACGAAAGCCCGCTTGTTCTATCGGCTGAAGTTTATCAATTTTCGGACTCAATCGGGTTTGTAGGATTGATGTAAAAAGTTTATAAATACTCGAAAGGAGGCTTATAGGGCGATAATTTTCGATATCTCGAGGGTCTCCTTTCTTGTAGAGGAAGATTATGTCGGACCTTTTCCACTGTTCCGGTACCTGAGCTGTATTAAGAACCTTGTTGAATAGGAACGCAAGTGGGTGGACTAGCAGGGCAGTACCGGTTTTTAGGGCTTCATTTTGTATGCCATCAGGACCAGGGCTTTTTTCCGCTTTTAGTTTTTGGATGTGCTTGGTGACCTCACTGTTATCCACTGGTGGTAGAATATTCGTGTCTTGATTTCCCATTGTTTTACCGGTTGTAGTTTTACAGTAAATTGAGTTTGGTTTTTCATATAATTGTTTGTAAAAGTCAGTGGCGCAGTGCATGATCTCCTGTCTGGTCTTGGTTCCCCTGATTTTATTTTTAAGTTTTGGATCCAGTTTTTGTGCGTGGTCAATTCTTTATAGGTTTTTTTCGTGCTACGGTATTCTTTTAGATTAGCCTCAATTGTTTTGTTCCTGTGATCTTTATAGTCCTTATCAATTGCCCTACTTGTTGCCTTAAATAATTTGCTCAATTCCTCCTTCATTTCTTTAGTTTTTTGTTTGGTTTTCAGAAGTTCGGTTAGCCTAGCAAGAAGAGCTCGAGTGGATTCGCTAAGTATTTGGTCGACGGTACTTAGCTTTAAGGTTTTCGATTTACAAGCAAGACTAGTGTTGATTATGCTAACTAGCTTATTATAAAAAGTTTGAACATCTTCTCCATATTGTATTTCCAGCTGCCTAATATTGGTACCCAAGTTCATTAAATACGACGATATATTCTCTTCCGTTCTCAACGGCTTAGGTTGTGCTTTGAACGATGTTCTACTCTTTTTGCCTAGGCCTAGTATGTAGGTAGCTCTAACCAAGCGATGGTCAGATCTGAATCCGAAGCCATGTAATACTTCTACGCTTCTTATCTTCTTAGGGTGATTCGATAGAATAAAATCGATTTCGTTTTTTATGTTGTCACAAGGGGAGAGCCAAGTCAATATATATGTATACGCGGCCGAATTGAGAACCCTCCTTTTTTTAAACCGTTTAAAAACATAATATAAACAAATATTAAAGTGAATGCCAAACAAAGTATGTATTTGAAGCACTTTATTTATTTGATTTTATTTTATTTAAAAACACTCTTGGTCATAGTTTGTCAATTTTTCACTAATTTAATTATATAAAAATCTAAATAAACTCCTAAATAGACATTTTAAACATCAAACAAGCAAGATTTCACAACTTTTGACAAGACTACTTTTTAAAGTAAAACGTTAACATGGGTTAAAAATGCTTTAACATGTACTGACACAGACAGGATGCATGAAGGAATATAAATATTTGAATTTGATACATACCAATAATACCCAAATCATTGTCTTCGTTTGCTGTAGGCACAGCAGGTTGTGATAAAACAGCATCATTATATGTTGAAGGCATTGTTAATGAGTGATCTGTAAATATATTACATAATATAAAAATAGGGTCTTTTACTAAAAATAAATATTAGTCCGTCAAATGGATTTTCAAAAAATATTGGACACGTATTTTTTCTTTTTTCACGAAAACAAAACATGAAGAGGATACAGCGAGTTGAAGACACGCGTGACGTCATGTGGCTTGATAAAGTTGTTCCAAAATGTATGGACCCTGGGACCAGGTCCTTGTACACTATACTTAAAAATAGAGAAATATATTTAAAACAGTTCTCAACTGTCCAATTTGTTTAAAATGCCTTTGTTTGCTGGTAAAACAAAATAAATTACACTTTTTTTTTTTTTTTTCCGGTTGTGGCTAAATTACACTTGAAATTACAACACGCAACAAAAACCCGTCATGGCGGTAAGCTGTCATTTTGATTGATTAATGACGTTTGACATTTATTTCTGTCATATTTATTTACCGCCAACGAGACGAAAGTGACTGCAGTGACATTGTTATGACAGCTGACAGTTATTTCTCTATGATCTGTAACTAAATCGGTGCGACGCCATGTTGAAAATCGATAAAAGTAATTTATAAACATCAATTAACTACCACAACAGTAAACATTTAAATGAATTAAAAGTATTTTTCCCGAATTCTACGGATTTTTTTCTTTTTTATGAGGTAATGTACATAGACCTGGCCCATTTTGAAACATCTCCTTTGGTACCATTTTACCAAGCCACATGACGTCATGCATGAATACATGTCCAATATTTTATGAAAATCTATCTCACGGACTAATTAGACGATTTTAGTATAATACCCTATTATAGAACTATACACAAATATCTATAGGGAATGGGGTACGCGTGACGTCATATGGCTTGGAAAAAATGTACCAAATTTACCAAGCCAGATGACGTCACGCGTGTCTTCAACCCGCCTGTATCTCCTTTATTTTTTGTTTACGTGAAAAAAGAAAAAATACGTGTCGAATATTTTTTGAATATCTATCAGACGGACTAATTAAATTTTAGTAAAATACCCTATTGAAAATTGCTATAAGTACAAGGTGTTAAGTACTGTAAGTACATACATACCTGTTACATTTTCATTGTTTTCTGTGTCAGAAATTGAGGACACTCCAACAATAATAGTTGGTTTTTCTGCAAGTGATGTATCTGAAATATAGTTCATTTAATTTTTATTTATTTTTTAATGACCTGGTATAGCAAAATCAACAAAAAAAAACTACTTTAGTTTCATAATGATAATCAAAAGGTTCACATGAATTTATTTTATAATGTAAATTCAATATGTAGGTAATATGTTTCTAAATAAATTAAGGTGAATGCTCCAGGGTAACCCGCGAAATTCAAATATTTTTATGTTTTTTGCAATTTGCCGGTCAGTGTGAAGCTGTATGTGGACCAAATGCGATCCGCGACCGTAACGCGTATTTATCTAAAGAATTATAACCATTTTAATCATCAATATAGCCCTCTAAGTTCATGTAGTTCGAAAGAATGATTATTTCTGAAATATTCATTATATTAGATAAATACGCGTTACGGTCGCGGATCGCATTTGGTCCACATACAGCTTCACACTGACCGGCAATTTGCAAAAAACATAAAAATATTTGAATTTCGCGGGCTACCCTGGAGCATTCACCTTAAGGAAATATTATTTTGAAATGTGTTAAAGTGCTAGAGTGTATAAATTAGTTATAAGTAGAAATTAACGAATGAGTGTAAATGTTGAGACTCACCGACCCCACAGTCAAACCAATACTACGGTTTTGTGGGGCTTGCTTTATTCCATAATGTTAACCATCTGTGAAGATAAATAAATAAATAATAATAATGAAAATAACAGTCTTACCAGGAGGACGGGTATAAGTATGGTCATCATGTTTCCTTTTCCGAGAATAGTTGGGATCATGAACCTCTGAAAAAGAAAGTGTATAAGTACATTAGTTTTCTAAAATAAATAAATGGGTGATATTACGGCGCTCAATAATGTTTGCCAATGTGCACTTTTATTTATTCCTGATGTGGTAACAATACTGTGAATGTCCACATCTACATCACAGCGTCACAATGACATAGTGAAGTAAAATGTAAGGAAATACATAAAGGCACTTTTAAATTTCCATCCACAATAACAATATAACTTGCACATATTATATCCATACATTTTAAGGTTGTAGACATCCACAGTCATACCTAGTAATGTTGGACAGCCTGTTAGAAGTTCATATAAAAATCTGCCAAGTGCCAGTCAGACTCGCACATGAAGGGTTCCGTACCATCTCCATTTGTATTATTTGTTGTTATAGTGGCAACAGAAATACAAAACCTGTGAAAATTTCAACTTTTCACAGTTCTTGAGATACAGCCTGCTGACAAACAGACGGACGGACCGTTGAGGCTTAAGTAACAGGGTTCTATTGGTTACCCTTTGGGTACGGAACCCAAAAAGCAATATTGGCTATGAAGAGTTGGGTCAGTGGGTAGTCTTAGGTTCAGTGGGTTAACTATCTATCTATACTAATATATAAAGTTGAAGAGTTTGTTTGTTTGTTTGCTTGAACGCGCTAATTTCAGGAACTACTGATTTGTTTTGAAATATTCTTTCAGTGTTAGATAGACCATTTATCGAGGAAGGCTATATGCTATATATCATCACACTAAGACCAATATGAGTGGAGCAGTAATGAAAATTGTGATGCAGACGAAGTTGCGCGGGTCAACTAGTACTAATATATAAAGCTGAAGAGTTTGTTTGTTTGCTTGCTTGAAAGCGCTAATATCAGGCTCTATACTACTTCAATTTAAAAAATTCTTACAGTGTTAGATAGCCCATTTACAAAGGAAGGCTATATATCATCACGCTAAGACCAATAGGAGCGGAGCAGTAACGAAAATTGTGATGCATTTATTTAATATGTACCTTCTATAACTTTTATAGGTATTCCGGAGGCAATTTCATCGGCTGAAAACAATAATGGATATGAACCAACTTTGAGCCGATACTTCTTACTGATGAACCTTTTTTCAAAGTGTTTCTGGCACACACATAGTTTCTGAAGTTTTTTCACACTTAGGCTGCGCAAATAATCACTATTGATGCTCACAAGCCATTTTATGAGTCTTGTCTCACTAGCAGGAAACGGATGCATTTTAACGTCCTTCCGTTTATTACCACAATTTTCGATACAACATTTGTTGTACATCTTGCAATGCCAATGCGAAATATAACAGTTTAAAAAGACTGAGAGGATAAGTACGGAAACTAATCAACACAAACTTCACTCGATCAGCAACAAAACTGTTATGGCTGTAGCGGAAAAGATCTACATTGTAATTTATCACTTAAAAACGGCAATTACCAACTCGAATACTACTTAAAGTTATCTGTGGGATGAGTGAAACGATTGATCTGAAAAACAAGAATTTTATTTGATACATGTCTATGCTAGCAACTGAATAAAAGCTATGTTTATTTAGTTTTCGAAATACTAACCAAGTTTATCACATCCGAAAACGCAAGAACCTTCAAGCAAACTTTTCGTGTGAACATTTCGATGAGTAAATGAACGGTAACAACAAACAAAAACAACGAAAGTAACAGAAAACTTAACGCGAAATTAAACAACAACAAAAACGAGAGGAAAAGCAAATTAACAACGAAAATCCGAGAACTCGAAAGCATACGAAATTACAACGAACATCGAAAGTACATACCAATATTAAATTGTTATTGTAGTATATACGGTCTGTGATAATACTTGGATATGTATTAATACCCGCCGCAGAGTAAAACTCAAAGGTGAAACCAGGTGAAACTGCGCAAACAGGCGCAAACTGTCAAACAAACTGTCAAATCAATGTTGCCACATTGCATTGTGTAGTGTAAGTCGTCGGTAGGAATCTAATAACAAAAAACTCACCAAAAATCCCTTTTTTTTATTAGAAATAGGTCAAACCAACCAAATTCTGAACTTGTATGATATATTCGGAAAAAAACTAAAACTCAAACGCAACGACGTCAAAGAAAGATGCAGGAAGCGTTCAAACCTTAAGAGCGTCCTAGGCCCTAGCCAATCATTCTTCCATACAAACGTAGTATTGCGATTAAGTACTCCAGTTTTTGACGGTGTACGTTCAAAATAAAAAAAATATATTAATTTGTTTCATCATTATCTAGTCTTGTATGGAAACAAAAAAGTAAAAAAAACAAGCATTTGAAAGTTATGAGCGTCGAATGTTCTACATTCGACACACTTACTTTAACCTCTCGCTACTCGAATTTGCACAATGTCATGTTTACGTCATACTCCGTCGCGTATCGCGGGCGCCCGCTTATCGCAAGCGTAATATGACCCGCAGCACAAAAAACCTAATCTCTCTGCTCACAAAGCAGCTATTCACACACTTGAAACTGTTATGGGTTCTTTAATTATGTCACTATGTATTAGAATGTAAACAATAATCTTATAACAAACCGAAATATAAACATTTTGGATAGATACGAGAGTACTTGCTGAAAGCTATTTTGTTGTATTATTATGTTGATTTCTGACACAAATATTGGATCAATTTACACAAAATTTTGGAATTAAGGTCATAAAAAGACAAGTAATCTAGTGATGATGTTATTTTACGAGAACAAAAATCGACTGCCGCAATATTTAAGCTCAAACTTCATAGTACGCGGAGCAGACATTTTGATTTACGTAATTTGTATTTTTGTAAACAAACGTCAAGAATATTCCAATAAGATTCCAATAAGAAATGTTTCTAGATTACTAGCCATGTATTCACGAACTCATTTTTAATTGTATATCGTTACAATATGCCACTATAATTCTGAAATATCAAATTACTTACGTACGGGAAGAAATCCGGTAACTAGTTTTGTTTCGTAATTTTCACCAGATAATTTACACTTTTGACTTTGAATATTAGTTGAAATTTAACGAAAATAAAGTAAATTATGAATTTCTATCAATACTTGGCTTACTTTCCACAGAAAAACACGTAAAAATCGAAAATTCTCGCGCACAAGTTGAACGAATGTTTGTTTGATTTGACAAACGTATTTTGTGACATTTCGCTTCTTGTCAAGCGTATTTTTTTTTTCCGACAGTGTTCCCATATGAAAAATATTATATACCATAGAGTTCAATCATTGAGAAAAGAAAATTAACCGTAAAAATTACTAAAATTTAGTTTTAAATCCGTAGGGTCGGGTGGATCCACAGGGACCCACCTGGGTGTTGACGGAATTAGACGCTAGTGGGTCCGTGAGTCCCTTTGATACCCGAGAGGTCGCATCTTTGGGCGGCAATAATTACCATAGGAAGAAGGAAAATTGCAAAACAGTCACCTTACAGGCATAGAAAAATAGTTTAAAAATACAAATAATTTTATTTTGAACAGATACAGTGATTCAGTAGTTTTTTCATGATATCCATACTTCCAAACGTCTGTTTATACAAATTCGCGCGCTCGTTTTCGTTCAAAATCATCTTTCGTTTCACTTCACCACGCATTTCCTTCCAGGGCAGTGTGACGGAGGGGAGGCGCGCGCGGCGAGTACACACCTTAGACACACATGCATACTGGTTTAGCTCAGTCAGTTCTGCTCACAGACTACAATTTAAAATTGCTGCATACGTCACCGTAATTGCGTGCGTGCTGTGTATGAACTGATATCTTATTTGTCTTTTAATATTTTATAACATTGACCTCTGGCTTGAACTTTTGATTTCGATATTCTTTTATTGATAGAATTGAATAGAATTTTTTTTTACCAAAAAACATTAGGGGCCGTTCAAGTATTACGTAAACACTATGGGGAGGTGGAGGGCTCTTTGTTTTGCTTATTTGGGGGATAGGGGAGTCTAAATGATGAATTTGTCATCGGTAATTTACTTTTTTACTCGAATGGCAATTAACCCTCACATTGTCTATGCTTGAAAACGAAACGCATTTTCGGGGATTCCCGCAAATAATGCATACGTTTAGGCACTCGCTTTAGAACCGATTAGGGTAATTACTGCGCGCTATTCACTTGTCTAAATTTCCTCTGTCAGTGTATTGTTTCGTTTGGATACTATAGTAAGTAGACGTATTGTAAGCATAGCAAAGCAAGTTAACATTTGTGTTACCGTTGATTTCATTATTAGCCAAAGTCTAACGTTTAAATAAGATGTCGTTTCAAATAGACAAATCCAAGTTATACCAAAAATTGTTTGAAAGTTAAAAAAAATCTCGTACAAGTACGAAAGTACAAAATGTACGAAAGTTTGTTAACGAAGTGTGGCGAAATTATAAATTACAAGCAAAGTCCGACAAGGAACTAGATATTATTGTATCTAAGAGAAATGAAGAAGAATTGCAAGCGGCGACTAAGAATAAATCATTCATAGTTGAAAAATGTTTACGTAAGCAGGGGGGGGGGGACAGGTTTGCTTACTTTGGCTGACAAGGGAGATGGGGGATTAAATAATTGTAATAAATCTGCTTACGTAATATTTGAACGGCCCCTTACAGTGTTTTTACAGTGGCCCCAAACTAGGCAAGCCTGTATCTTAGGTACCAAATAATGAATGTTGTCTTAGAATTTGAAGTTTGTCGCTTGTACGTCGTTCGCTGTAGTTGTTAGGGCTTCGTGCGATAAAGATAATAACAAATAATAAAAAATCATTTATTTGTGCGGCTGCAGAACTGCTGTCACGCTGCTTTGTTAATCCATACAAATAATAAAAGCAATGTGCCGCGCGGTGGCAGCCACGTTGCAGCTGCGCTGCGACCGCGTGTTTATTATTTGTATGGACAGACAAATTTGAAGTCCTTATAGGATCACTCGGAAGTCTTTCTGTCTCTCCGCCTGTCTGTTGAAAGGTACACATTTGTCGCAAAGTACCGCGCGGCAGCAGCGCTGCTGCCAGGACACTTCTGGGGGTTAAAAATGTTTTATTCCGGAAGTAAGTTCCCTAGGGACCACGTGGGCCAAGCCAATGGAAGGAGCTAGTTTACCTATTTTTTAAATTGTGTATTAATTTTTAGGGTTCCGTACCCAAAAGGTAACCAATGGAACCCTATTACTAAGCCTCCGCTGTCCGTCCGTCTGTCTGTCAGCGGGCTGAAAGTGCGATAGACAAGCTGACAGACAGAGTTACTTTCGCATTTGTAATATTAGTATGGATATTGATTATTTTATTATTTTATCACACATCAAAGTGGCGTTGTCGAAAAAGCAGTTTTCCTTTTCGTGAATTTGAAAAATGAAATCCTACTTGTGTTGGAGTCGCCTGTAGGTTATAGTTATAGCTAACTATGTAAGGTACAACCAACAACCAACCAACAATAAAATACAATACTTGCACCCGAGCGTATATATTACACACAGCCTAGCTTTCCGCAAGTTGGTGCACATGCATAGCTGTAAGTACCTACAGTCAGCGAAGCCCTGACGCCTGCTCTGCCAATGTAAAATCTACTGACTTGGCGCTCTAATACTTTTCAATCTTATAACTAAGAGCATTACATTTAAGCGCGCTAGTGGCTCGCGCTGGAGCCAAAAATAATTTTAAAAAGGTAAAAGTCAAATCAATAATAATTTATTTATTGATAATAATATTTACGTAAATTCATATTTTTGCAAGACAACTTATTGTCTCGTGGTCGTGGGTAAAGTCGCAGGTAAGTATTTTTGCATAATAACAACTAAATTGGGTGCCAGCCTACTAATTATATAACACACAGTGATAATCCTAAGTTCTATCACCCATCTGTTTGAGCTTGGAATAAAAACGTGTTGGAGTTTATTATTGTCAACAGTATGAATCGCATGCACATACGCGCCACCGGCGATGACATCGCCACACAGACGCCGCTTTTGGCACTCTTCAATGAAGTTGCGCATGTATGCGTCACACAGCGTTATGAGTGTGTATTCGTACACGAACTGCTCATCACAGCGCCTATCCCTTATGCGCGTGTTGTCGGATGAGATATCATGCATTTAAACTTCGCCCGCAAATAGTTCGTGCCGTCAACTAGTGTAACCTTAATGTTCTAAGGTTCTTAGGTAAGAAGCTCTTCTCTGCTCTTTTTGAAAGTTTGAGATGTAAAAGGATGTTGTTGCTAATGCAATTCTGTTGATTGTCCTTCTTTGCCTCGAAATATATATTTATAGTATCTATCACTATCATATTAGTTTTAGTTTTGGAAGAAAATATCAATAGAAGCAGAAGCAATCTTTCCCTAAAACAGTACTTATTAATCCCATGCTCAAAACAAGACAGTGAGCGAAAAGGAACCCACTGTCCTTAGACTACCTCTTGGCTCATCAATGCCCCACCGTTGTATGGCAAATGGAACCTTTTGGTTCCACCGTTGTTTCCACCGGCTCTAAGCTGAACACTGACATAAACGTCAGTGGCGAAAACAAGCTTTCAAATGAATGAACTAAACGCAAACGAAACGTCAAATCAGTAATTTTACGAAAATCATCAACGTCGTTGTATTTTATTAGATTTTTATTGTTTTTCTCTAACTTCAACGGTACAAGTACAAACTTAAAGTACGTTATCGAGTTAGTGATTGCTCAATTTGTTTAGCAAAGTAAAGTGCTTCTAACAAAGAACCATGGTGTAATAGAAACATTGGATATCGCTGTGCACGATATGGTAACGGAGTAAACTCACGTAGAGCGCAGTAAGTATTGTATTCTAATTGGCTTGAAGGTTGTCTCTTGTTATTTCTGTCAGGCTGGTACTTATGATGACTAATCCTAACCATATTTAGGTAACCTAGACGCGCCTAAAGTATAAGCATTTGTTAGTAATTTATGCTTGTTTTCATAACATGAAAGAGTTTTACATTGAAAAGTTTGTTTACAAGTTTTTGAATTTGGAATCTTCTTGGTCTGTGGTGAATGCTGAAGTTAAAAAAAGAGATGGAATAATAACTTAAGTGGCTGTCAGTGAAGTGAAAAATTGAAAAATAAAAATTTAAGCATATGTGCAGTTAGTGGACAATAGAAATATATTTGTTTTTGTTATAAAGTCAATTTCTATTCTTGTATAACATTCACCTGTTTTAAACCACTCCAAAATTAAAAAGATTTATTAAAATATGCAAACAATTTATTTGAAAAAAGGATTGATAAGACTGCAGATTTTAAATATTAAAAAAGTACCTTCTGTATAGATTTTAGCCTTTTAACTGCTACACTTTCACAAAGACCTCTTACTTATTATCCCAGAAATTCAAAAAGTGCACATTTCTTGTGTAATAGGCCTTAGTAGTGAAATCCTGGAAAATACTAGGTACTTCACATTAAAAAAAAAACTGTGGTTGGTTATGATGGTTTTGCCACCATGGATCTCTTTTTTTAATTTTTTTTGGGACCTGATTTTCTATAAATTTATGATAAGCCTTTCACTTAAAACTTTTGCTGGGAGAAAACTCAACTATAAGTTAAGCTCACCTTTGTACATAAACTTTATTATCACTGTAAGTACTTTAATTTTATTTGTATACAATAAAGAATTAGGAATTAATTACACAATAAACCATTTGCTTGTCCTATAGTTAATTCCTAATTCTTTCTTCAGGCCAGTTGAAGAATCTGCATAATAAGAACAACTCTTAAACTTAATTAATATATTTTATACTACACCTGCTCGGAAAGTACCTTGATACTTTATCAAATTTACGGTAGAAAGTACGTCATTGCATATCGAACAAATATGCGGCGAGAAAACGCATCTGAGCGGGAGAGAAAAGTGTATGAAAATCCATTTCTTACGTGGTTTTTCTTTTTTAATTTTGGGTAAGACTATGCGCTGGTAACCTAAATATCAAAAGCCAAAAAGTTTTTACAGTGAGTTTTTATCTCCAAGTTCGCAAAATGACACTGGCCACTAGCTGTGTGTTGGATGGTGTCAAACAATTTGAAAAAAGAACATGTGAAAATTATTCCTCCTACATTGTCGCAAACATCTCAAACAAACATTAATGGAAAAAGTGTTACATTAAGCTTCACTAACTGCAACAATTTCAATATAAATTTCAATTAGTAAAGATTTAGTTTTTTATTTTCCTCGTAGGTGTAGTATAAAGCACTATGTATCACTCGAGAGAAAGTGCGATTCCCGATCTCGGGTGTTTTAAAGCCCTCGCCTACGGCTCGGGCTTCAAACGACACCCTCGACGGTAATCGGTCACTTTCTCCTCTCGGTGAACAATGTACTATTACTATTTTTTGTAATTTTTCAATTATTTTAAACCATCTTAACAGACTGAGATTCATCTGAGCCTTGAAAAGCACATGAAGCAATGGCTTAAAAAATATTTGACAGTCAGAACAGGTGGTCAGTTAGTTAGAAGCCCGGAAATCTGACACCAGTCTTGCCAAGAGGTATACCAGACCACCAGTCACTGGGTTGTGGAGGTCAGGTAGGCAGTTGCTCCATGTAAAACACTGTTATAAGGCACTTGTCTCACCGCTGGCAATCAGCGAGTAAAGCTTCAAACTTGAAACGACTTGGCGAGCAGTGAGTAGCAAGTAAAAGTTTCGATAGGTTTGACGCTCGGCCTTCAACAAGTACTTTTGTGCGACAGGCATTCACAATACTCACTCCAGCCCGCACTATAGGTAGAAATTATTGTTGTTTGGTGAGTTCTGACCGCCAAGCGAGCAAATGTCGCTGAGCGAAAGATTTGATAGCTCTTGTCGCTGCGATCAACTAGAGGTTAGAGCTGCTGACCGGCAGTGTCAATAGCCAGCTATTGACTACGAATGTATGCGTCTCTCACACGAAATCTATATCTTTTGTCGCTTTCCTCTGCAAGCAAATAGTTGATAGCTACTCGCTTCCTCGCCGCCGGTGAGATAAGTGCCTTAAGCTACATCAAATCAGACTGGAAGCCGTCCCCAACATAGTTGGAATAGATATTAGTTTAGACACGGGCCAAGGTTCACGGGCATGTGTAATTCACAATTTACATAATAATATATAAAACTGCTAACATGTGTGAATAACAAGTATTTATGTTAGAAAAGATAAACTATAATAGCTTTTTTTATTACTATTGTTATGGCCCTCATAGAACTGACTAGTAATAAATTTAATACAGCAAGTAAAGCAATGGCTTATATCTAAAACACGCTTTTTTTTTTCTTGAGATGGGTTTGCTCTAGTCTAGATCAGAGGCGACAGAGACAAAGTCGATGGAAGAAGCCTTTTTTGGCCATCTCTAAAGGAACCGTGCATTTTCCTGGAGAAAAAGACGCATTTCGTTAGTACTAGCTATAACCACAATGGTCGGGTAAATATCAGAAAAAAAAATTGTGGCATACAACCAGCCAATACGCTGCATTACCTGATGCCTCTTAGAAATAAGAAAACGGAAAACGCACTGACCGTTCAGCCTGTTTCGTTTAAAATGCCAACCAAGCAGAAGTTCTGAGCTAATTCTAAGTGAATTATTTCTTCAATCAGTTCCCTAGCTTTTCGTCATTTTTCTTAATCAGAATCAGACCTCCTGAAACATTTTGGTCACTCTTGGAAATTATGCGTTGGAAATGACGCATAATTGCCAAGAGTGACCAAAATGTTTAAGAAGATAAGCCATATTGAGTAAGTTGACCCTCGCAACTTCGTTTGCGTCACAATTTTCATTACTGCTCCGCTCCTAATGGGCTTAGCGTGATGATATATAGCCTATAGCCTTCCTCGATAAATGGGATATCTAACACTGAAAGAATTTTTCAAATCGGACCAGTAGTTCCTGAAATTAGCGCGTTCAAGTAAACAAACAAACAAACTCTTCCACTTTATATATTAGTATAGACTATAGAGTATAGATTATTCTAGTTCAGGTATTCAGTGGGAATCCTCTGCTTTTGTTACCTTCCTTAATAACCAAAACCTGTCTGATAATATGATTTTCACTTGTCCATGAAGTGAATTGTCATTTTCTGGGCACATTTGCTCGATCTTAGACCTCATCCATCGCTTTGCATCAGGTGTGATCAAAGTCAAGAGCAAGTGCATACCTAAAACCGACCAAGTGCGAGTCGGACTCGCCCTCCGAGGTTTCCGCACAAATTTGTAGGTATTCGTTAAAATTAAAGACTATTTGTAATTAAATCATAAAACATAATAATGTGCAGTTTTCAGACTTTTCCCTATACTTGTAGTATAAGAAGATATTACTTGCCAAATTTCATAGTTCTAGGGAAATTTTGATTCCCTTGCGGCATAAACGGCCATATAGGTATTCGTTAAAATTAAAGACTATTTGTAATTAAATCATAAAACATTATTATGTTTTATGATTTAATTACAAATGTGCAGTTTTCAGACTTTTCCCTATACTTGTAGTATAAGAAGATATTACTTGCCAAATTTCATAGTTCTAGGGAAATTTTGATTCCCTTGCGGCATAAACGGCCATATATTTTTTGTACCTTAACTTCGATTGATTTTTCACAGCTTCAAGGGACTGTAGATATGAGTATATGGTTTTAATTTAACCCCGATACTTTCACGCGTTCCCGAGATAAAGGGTCTTGACAGACAGACGGACGGACGATAAAATGATCCCATAAGGGTTCCGCATTTTCCTTTTGAGGTACGGAACCCTTAAAAATAATAGTGACGATTGCTACAAAAACAAGTCTTCCTATTTTAAATGTTACTAGTGCGTTACCTTTGACATTAATATCACGTCATGTCTATTTATACTATCATGTTATTGATATTTCAAGTTTCAACTAATTAGTTATTAATGTCTTAGATAATGTGTTATGGTTGGAACTGATAAAAGAAATGTGTCAAGTCAAGGAAATTACCAGTTTGACAACAATCTATACTAATACTAGCTGACTCGGTAAACGTTGTTTTGCCAAATAAAAGAAAATAGCCTACCACCTATTCTCATACCTACCTAATATACACACAAAATTTCATGAAAATCAGTCTAGCCGTTTCGGAGGTGTCCGGTAGCTGTCCCACGCAACTTCGTCTGCGTCACATTTTTCATTACTGCTCCGCTCCTATTGGTCGTAGCGTGATGTTATATAGCCTATAGCCTTCCTCGATAAATGGGCTATCAAAGAGTAAAAAAATTTTCAATTCGAAACATTAGGTTCTGAGATTAGCGCGTTCAACGGAACAAACAAACTCTTCAGTTTTATAACATTAGCATAGATTATCATCCACAACCCGACTTCGCTCACTTCTGAGCAAAAGCCTCTCTTGTCCTGTGCCAATCCCCACGTTTCTGTTCCAGCCTAAAGCCGCTAACCCACCGCAACGCACGGAGAGGCTACGCACGTGTGAGGCTTCGCCTTGCACAAAAATGTATGAGATTGTTTCTACTGCAACCCACGGACACGCTACGCATCAATTGCTCGAATATGGCGCCCATGTAGCTCAACTCTGTCGACGCCATGCACGCGGTACACGCTATACACGAATATATTAACCCACGAATATGTCAAAACAATATTCTTGCCAAAAAATGTGCGTAGCCTCTCCGTGGACCGCGGTGGGCCACGCTAAAGTTGTACATAGTCGTGAGCGTGTAGCGTGTACTTCAGTGGAAACGTAGACCCACGTTGTCAAACAAATGAATCCACGCAGCTAAAATGCGCCGCGTGGCCGTGGTTAGCGTGCGTCGCAGTGGGTTCGCGGCTTCATTCAGGTTCAACCCGCGAAGGCAACAATGTAGTCTATCCAACTCTCCTCCAACGGACGAGATACGAATAGGTACTATAATTATCTTCGGCCTATCCTTTTCTCAACTATAATGGGGTCGGCTTCCAGTCAAACCAGTATTTTACGTGGAGCGAATGCCTATCTGACCTCCAGAACCCAGTAGACCTATTTTGGTGTTAGATTTCCGGGCTCCTGACAAATCCGGATGACTGCCAAAAATCTACAAATCACGTCCGGAACCAATGTGCTTTTCGAGGTACCATGATGATCTTCTTAAAGTGTGGGCAGTAGGTCTAACGACCCCACACACCCTAGTGTCAGAGTTTCTAAACCGCCTGAAGGGCCTCTGACAAGGTTTATTTGACGACAGCCATTTGGCGGCCGGGACCACCGGCTTATACGTGCCTTTCGCACAGAATCATCTTTTTATCAGACAATCGACCGATAGGGGCGCTGTACAATTCTCATACAAACGTTACTCGATTTCGATACGAATAACTTTTCGCAAATATTCGTGCTTGGGCTACAGGTGATTCAAGCCTGCAACATCCTAGCCAAACTGGAAACAACTTTACAAAGTGTGACGCCTAAACCACTCGAACACGGAGGCAGTTACCATGATGATGAAGATGGGTGACCATCGCACCCATCCACAGATCGATCGGCAAGCGATGCTTAACCTTGAAGATCGATCCGTGCGGCTGTTATTATTTAGCCCCAAGAATAATAATGTAATTAGTAATCACACGATACGCTAATTAGGCATTTAAAATGTACCACTTTCTTCATTATGAGAATGACCTACATTTTCTTATAAAGAGTAAAAAAAGTAATTACTTTCTTTTTGAAAGTCAATGTAACACTAAGTGAATCTCTATGTATAGTAATGACTAAAAAGCATTAATAAACATTATTAGAATAATTTTGTACATAAATTAGATTTAATTAAGCGAGTTTCGGTTTCTCAATTGATTTTAAACACTGTCATATACACCAAGGGATATTAGGGTTCCGAACAAAAAACGGAACCCTTATAGGATCACTCGGGCGTCTGTCTGTCTGTCCATCTGTCACAGCCAGTTTTCTCCGGATCCACAGGACTGATTCAGTTGAAATTTGGTACACATATGGATTTCTGTGACCCGAACACGGAAGCGTTACGGAAACTATTACATTTTTAGTATGGGCGTCACTTTTGGGGGACAAATTAGAAAAAAAAAAAAAGTTTTTTGAATAATATCGTGTGACATATCAAATGAAAGGGCTTACTGTGAGGGTTTTAATTATATTTTTTTCATAATTTTAAAATAAACAGTTTTGAAATTATTCAAGAAATTAGATGAAAAATTACCCCCCCCCCCCCCTTATCTCCGAAACTACTGAGCCAACATTTTGAAAATAATGGGGATAATAGATCTAAGAAAAATGTATAAGAATCTATATTGTTAAAATTACATGTTAAAAAAAAGGAAATTCGTTCGGAATCCTTTGCACGCGAGACCGACTCGCACTTGGCCAGTTTTTTGTTACTAGCTTAGCTTATCTTACCCACTTGACTGTAATTTGCTTATAGTCAAGTGGATTAGTTTAATGTGCCGTATGGTGTCGGCCGGTTCCGTATGGTGCCGTAAAAGAATAATACCATCCCATCACTTCCCATAGGTGTCTCGAGGAGCTCGTGGCTATACTACTCTGTCAAGAAAGTACCGGGAAAAGATCAATAATACACAAAATGTCTGTTATTCATCCAAATTTATTTTATCACCTTCAAAGTATGCTCCTTTAGAAACGATACACTTGCGCCAACGAATAATCCATTCATCAAAACATTTTTTAAACGCTGCTTCCGGAATTGAGTTCAGTTCTCGCCGCGAATTCTCCTTTATGTCTTCTATCGATTGAAAACGGGTGCCACGAAGTGGTAATTTGAGTTTAGGAAAAAGAAAAAAGTCAGCAGGAGCCATATCTGGTGAATATGGTGGTTGATGGATG
The DNA here is from genome assembly GCA_950371165.1 of Lacanobia oleracea. Lineage (NCBI taxonomy): Eukaryota > Metazoa > Arthropoda > Insecta > Lepidoptera > Noctuidae > Lacanobia > Lacanobia oleracea. The sequence goes on along the minus strand of OX493411.1, from coordinate 11,311,904 downwards.
GTATTTGTTGAGTGTTTGGTTAAAAATTCGTTCACAATGATAGCCTTGTGCGAAGGCGCATTGTCGTGGTGCAAAATCCAAGAATTTTCTTTCCACAAATCTGGCCTTTTTCGTCGAATTTGCTCTCTTAAACGCCGCATAACGCTCAAATAATATTCTTTATTTACCGTTAGACCTTCCGGTAAGAATTCAGAGTGCACAACACCGCGATAGTCAAAGAAAACAGTCAACATGACTTTGACTTTTGATCGACATTGGCGTGGTTTTTTCGGTTTCGGTTCAGTTGGAAGGTGCCACTCCGAAGCTTGTTGACTAGTTTGCATGTCAAACTCGTAAACCCACGTCTCGTCACCAGTAACAATGCGTTTCATGAATGTTGGGTCCGAACTGACTCGTTCTAGCATGTCCTCAGCGACTTTCATGCGATTGAGTTTTTGGAGAAAATTCAAATCTTTTGGGACTAGCCGAGCAGAAACATGTTTCATACCCAAATGATTAGTTAAAATGGTACGGATCGAGTTCGGCGGCTATCTCTCTCAGAGTTGAATGGGGATTTTCAGTCACTATTTCCTTCACTTTTGCGATGTTAACTTCAGTTGCAGACGTTGACGGCCTACCAGAGCGATGCAAATCTATGGAAGATTTGCACATCTCGACCGCTTTTGAACGCTTTGAACCACTCATAAGCACGAGTTTTTGATAAAGTCGATTCACCGTAAGCCTTCTGTAACATTTTCAGTGACTCCGAACACGAAATTCCATTGGCGATGCAAAATTTAAGACAAACTCTGTGTTCAATATTTTTGTCCATTATGAAATTCGCAATACACACTATATATGATATTACTAAAACCAGCACTGTATTTAATATAAATAACAGATGCAACTCAAACTCCGCGCCAAAATGGAAAACAGTTGTGCCAATCTAACAACTACAAAAAAACAAAAATTTGAATTTGGAACCACAAACAAATCATCCATTCCCGATACTTTTTTGACTGAATGTATAATAACAGCCGCAAGGGTCGATCTTCAAGGTTAAGCAACGCTTGCCAAGGTTGGTCTGTGGATTGGTGACCATTTTAACATACCGAGTTTCCTCCGTGCCTCGGAAAGCACGTTAAACCTTTGGTCCCAGCAGGCTGTCATTTGTAGATCTTTGGCAGTCGTTATGGATAGTCAGAAGCCAGTAAATCTGACTCCAGTCTTGCCATGAAATACCGTGTTACCCCCAGTTAATGGGTTGTGGAGGTCTGGTAGGCAGCCGCTCCACGTAAAATATTGGTATTCAGCTAAATCCGGCTTGACTGGAAGCCGACCTCAATATAGTTGGGAAAAGGCTAAGCAGATGAGTCAAGTGGATTAGATAATGTTGGTCACAGACCCTACTCTGTCATCTCTTACTAACGGCCTAGCCTTTTCCAAACTTTTAAGGTCTTCTTCCAGTCTAACTGGATATTTCTTAAACCAATATCTTACACGGATCGACTGCCTTTCTGTCCATCAAGACACAGTAACTGGGCAACACTTTACTACTTGGCAAGATTGGTGTCAGATTTTCTATCTTCAGACTACCCGTAACGGCTGTCAAAGATCTACAAATGACAGCCGAGGCTAAGGGCGCCTTCAAATTAGTCGCTAAGTGCCGCGCGGCAGCAGCGCGACGTTAATCCATACAAGTAATTTGAAGGGAAGGGGTTTGGAGGGGGATTTGAGAGTTTTTGATTACATATCTTCGACGATTTGACTTTGTATGTAAAAGGTTATAATTCGAGGTTTGGCTCTCACCTGTGTCCTCCTCCAATATTGGGCCGATTTAAAAGATATTTCACAAACTGAATAAGAAGGATGTTTACTGTGTCCCATGTTTTTTTTTTAATGAATAGTTGCCTAATTTCTACACTAGATCTCTGTTGACAGCGATTTATCGGACAATTTTGAGCATTTTTTGAAGGTTATAGTGCTTATACGGTTAATTTGTCATCAAAAAGGAAAACATAGGGACACAGTAGACTTCTCCCTGCCTCGGAAAGCACGTTAAGAGGTTAACGTACTTCCGAGGCACGAGCAGTCTGGTCTCCCATAGCCACCGTATTCCCGCCACCTTCACTTCACCAGTTCGTCCGTCCACCTTTATGGGGACTTGATCTTTCATCACTTATTAACTCAACGATTTCCTCTTTCCAGAACAACGACATAGTACAAAATGGATATGGTACAAACTTCAAACATGAATCGGGATGGAATGAACAACGAAGTTTCTTCGACATCAAGCGAGGACAACCACGAACCGGTCAAACGATTCACTACAAAATTGTACAAGAAACACTACACGAATGAGACCGCAATGTCGGACAATGAGATCGAACCGCGCCACCGAAATCTCCCCACAAGAAACCACTACAAAAGTATGGGCAACCTGAACGAAGGCTACAGGGATTTCCGATCAGTTCAAAACAGTATTAGCAATGTAGATTTGAGTCTCCACAGAGACGATATTAAAAAATTCGAGTCGTTACAAGTACCGATAGTTGGGTATGAAATTATGGAAGAAAGGGCTCGATTCACAATCTACAAGTTAAAAGTCGAAGATGATAATAGCGACCAATCGTGGCTCGTGTTCCGTCGGTACACAGATTTCGTTAGACTTTATTCGAGAATCAAAGCGGAACAGCCTAACATAAATCTTCCGTTACCTGGGAAAAGATGGTTCAGGGATAATTTTGAGCCGGCGTTTTTGGAAGATCGAGTCAGAGGTCTTCAAATCTTCGTGAATGCGATTCTGAGTAAGTTACCCAACCATCCAGTAGTTCGCGAGTTTTTCTGCCTCGATGAGCCTCCACAGGTTTTTAGCTACCAACCTGAAGTACAAGCAGTCTATGGGGCTTTAGAAGACTCAATAACGACGTTGAAAATGCAGTTGAAACAAAAAGATGCCACTATAATGCATTTACAGAAACGATTGGCGCAGTTTGAGGCGCAGGTCAAAACTTGTGGGACCTGTAGTTCCAAGCTTTCAATGTAGTTGTTAGAGATGTTTTGTACAAATAATATATTTTTATAAGGCTGGGGTTAGAAAATGGAATGATATTGGAGCAATTTTGAGTTAGTTTTGTCTAAGTTAGAGCGTTTTTATGTAGGGTATTTGACATTGGAGATTTATCATTGCTAGGCTAGCGTTTGACCATCTATCTCACCTGATGGTAAGCGATGATGTGATCTACGAAGGAGTTTTTTTTTGGCCCTTACATAGAGGCAAAAGCTCAAGTGGCTGCAAAGAAGTTGGGGATTCTGGCTAAGGTGAGATGGTACTTCACGCCGGAACAGCTGCTCAAACTCTATCAAGCGCAAGTTCGATCGTGTATAGAATACTGCTCTCATCTTTGGGATGGATCTGCCAGATACCAGCTTGATGCCCTTGAGTCAATTGAGAAACGAGCCAAGAGGATCATCGGCAATGAGAGGCTCGTCGCGTCGAAGCTCCAAAGTCTTGAACATCGACGACGAGTTGCTAGCCTGTCGGTTTTTTACCGGTTGCATTTTGGGGAATGTGCGACGGAATTGCATAATTTAATTCCGCCAAGCCCGTTCCATCATCGGACCACAAGACGAACGACGATGCGCTACCGGTACATGGTGGACATTCCACCCATACGCACAAAACGTTTTGGGAACACATTCATAGTGCGTACAGCTAAGGAGTGGAATTCCCTGCCGGAGTCTGTGTTTCCTGATAGCTACAACCTGGGAGTCTTTAAATCAAGAGTGAATACGTTATTTCTAGGCAAGCGTGCTCCATCTTCGACCACATTCTCGCTTACCATCAGGTGAGATAGTGGTCAAAAGCGTGCCTATAAATCGTAAAAAAAAGAGTTCCCTTGCCAAGAGTACGCAACCAACTTTTTGGTAAAATAAAACGTGTACTTGGCAGGAAATTCCACTCCTTAGTTGAATATAGAAAGTCAAATATCCTATTTTCAAATGGTGTATGCTAATAAAATGCAGCTAGATATTTAGAAATGTTACACCCCAGCCAACATTTTCACAAGTTGCCTAAACATACAATAAAAATAAATGAACTGTAGTATATAAAAACCAAAATATGTATTGTGCTCTAGGAAATTTTGGTAGTTCATATACCTACTTTTTATATACATACATTACATATTATAGGTGCTAAATGTGTTACTTTTGCATTTAAACAAGTAAGGTACAAAGATTTAATTTAAGTTGATGATTTGATATGTATAGTAAGGATATTAATTTAATTTTAAGATTACACTTTAACCCTTGAACTGATACTCATTTTTTTTTATTAATGGGCATTTTAATGAAATGGCAAGCTAAAAAAAAATATTCAAAGATGGAAAGAAAAAGATCTTGAAAAAAATTTAATAAACTATTGGAGAAATTGATTTAATAGTGTATGTAGGTACAGTGTGCACTTAATATAAAAAGAAAATGTTGTTCATCCGTAAGCAAATCATTTGAGAACGGCTGGACCGATTCGAAACATTTTTTTTATGTAACAACCTGAGTAACGTTGGGAACGATATGCTCCGAAAATGAGAAAATTGGCCAAAAAATTTACAAGTATTTTTGTCGGATAGAATTATTGAACCTGCCCAATATTTTTGCTAAAACGGCTGGGTTTATTCTAGTGGAAATAAATTAAAACTATAGTTAATAATACCAAGATTAATTTAAATAATATGCCTTCCATGACTTTTTAAACAAAGCCCATGACAGACTATGCTGGGGGCCGACTCTCTAGGCGTTTTCTACGGAGTAGAAAACGCCCGAAACTACGGACTTCGGGGTTAAAGAGTAGCCCCCTCAGGTTAAACAAAATGTATGTCAAATCAACCTATACAAAAAGTTTATATGAAATTAAATGTGGTCTATACAGTTCTGTAACAGTCTCGGGTTAAAGTACATATCGACGCTTGAAAGGCAATCCTTACTAAGCGACATTGAGTAAACTTTACAGGAGAGTGATTTAAAGTTCAAATTTATAAAAAAAAAAATCACCTAATTGTTTCGAAATTTCGAATCTACAATAGGTAATATGCATGAAAAACATATTTATCATCTATACAATTTATCGAAAAATATAAAAAAATATAATACGAAGGAGGTATAATTATTTTAAACAAATATATCTGTCCCTCTCGCGAAAACGTTGTTTTCTATGGCAGCTGTAGGCATCATAGAAGTTGAAGCTTTATAACTTCATCGCTGATAAAGGTATTAAAAAATAATTTCATGATTGTTTGCTAGAGCTAAAGTAGGTAGGTACCTATTTCATTTTGGAAATAAAAAAATCGAATATTCCCTATTAGGTGAATTTTTTTTTTCTTCCCTTAGTAAGGATTGCTTTTCAAGCGTCGAAATGAAATGAAGTAACGTAGTTTTTTGGAAATAGTTTTATTTTTATTTTTAACCGACTTCTGTATATCAAAGTAGCTAATTCGAACTGCTCATGTCAGACTCTTACTAAAATATGGAATTGAAAAGAACTGTCGTTTTTTTAGCTCAATAACCATGAATTTATCTAACTTCTGAAATAAAAATTTTGTGGAGTAGTGCAAAAGGAATTTGGATTCAGAATTCTAGATAATTAATAGTTTATTTATTTAATATCTAACTGTATCGCCTACAAGACTGAGTTCAAATTCCTGCAACCGATACTTTTGTAGGTCACTCAAAATTACGAACACCACGTAGTAACTATATTTTACTTCGCGTATCACTTAAAAGCCTTTCATCTTTAAATACAACAAGTTAATGATTAAAGTGGCTTAACAAGGTATGACGGTGGGTCAGACAATGTTGGTCACGGAGTGATCACATTAAAAACCAACTCAAAATATGCGACTCTTGAGTTACTGGCGTGGAATTGTAACTATCTCGAATTATGAATTCCAATCTAGTTTTCGAGTGAGCGTATTGAAATTTACAACATGTTACAGAATAAACGCTATACCTCTTAAGGAGTCATAGTTCTCAAAATTTACTATGGGATCAAATCCGAAATCGCGAAAAATTATCGGCTGTTCAGTAAATTTTGTCGAGTTATGCGCACATAAATGTATCGGGCAGTTGATTAATTTTATCGCGATTTCAGTGTTGGTTCCGTACTGAAAGTTGTTCATAATCATGAGTACAGTGACCTTAAGATGTAATACGTTTATTCTGTTATGTATTATCTGATTCATAGAATCCAAGAAATTGTAACATACCTACTAACTTAAGCAAACGACAAGTTCAATAATACAATACAATAACAACATTTTGCTACAAAATGTTTCACGGCAGGTCATCGTTTTCTGTGATAAATAATAATATAAAACATTGATTTATTATTATAATAGTGATAATTATTAAGCAATAATAGTGCCTTAAGTAACGGCATGTGGACCACGTTGTTTAGAATATAAAAGGATTGTGAAAATTATGTGTAAACTAATGTTTTTAAAACTGACTAGCTGACCCACGCGGCTTCGCTCCCGTCAACTGGCTACTATACCTACCTACCCTACTCCTGAATTTTCTTTGCTATAAACCTCACGGAGCCCGAGACCTTTCCAACGAATGCAAAACCGTGGAAATCGGTTCGTGCGTTCTGGAGTTATAGCGTCAGGAAGGAAAACCCGACTTATTTTTATATAGTAGATTAATTTAACGATCATTGTTCTCTCCACCACCCTTGGTTGACTGGTAGAGAATGCCAAAGGCATAAAGGCCGCCTTTACAACTGTGTTTGGCATGAATTAAAAATTAAACATTTTGTTTCAAACAAACACCACTTGTATTAACGATAATATTATTGATTGATAGATCAGCGAGTCTAAAATGCTACTTTAGCAGAATCAAAAAGCACATCACACTACCCATCACTGGTAAATTTTCCCAATCAATATTGAACCTAATGCTTAAGCGATATAGATGAAATTTGACAGATTGTTGTATGATAAATATTATGATTCTACTAAATTGGCCTTTTTTGAATAGAAAATAAACAAATGAAATAAAATAAAAAAAAACAAAAGAAGTGATTAAAAAGAAATGGTTTTGCATAATCATCCTTTACTTTAATTTTATTGAAGAATCGCTTTTGCCTGCGACTTCGTACTCGCATATTCTGTTTTTTCCCGTTCCCGCAGGAATTTCGGGAAATCCTCTCTTAGTGCTCCCCTAGACTCCTCAAGGAACCTACATGCCAAATTTCAGCTTACTACGACCAGCAGTTTTGGCTGTGTGTTGTCTGTCAGTCTCGGAATTTTATATATTAGGAGGATATGAACAGAGGTGTGTAAGACACATTACAAAAATAAAATAGTTTTAAAACCTCAGTTTACACATAATTTCGTACAATATTTGTTGTAAATAGTATTACTAATTCTGTACTGTTCAATTTTGATTAGTAACCATTTTGCATATTACAAATGATATGTTAGTAAATGTTTAAATTTTCAATAAAATTTTACACTATTTTTTTGGCATTTTATTTTATCAAATTATAGTAGGCGGCAGGTAGGTAAATGAGCAAAAACGGTCATTGACCCACATACTTACATTATTTTTTTTATAGAATTACGTACTGAATTTATTCATTTTTATAGATTTTCACAGCTTCTATTATAAATACTCAACTAACTATCTTATAGTAATTAACACGAAATTATGTACAAAAGCATATTAAAACAAAATTAATCACTGGGCATCAAAAAAATAATCCACATCGCTGTCAATGGCAAAAGTGCCCAGAACACTGGCAGCATTGCCGCGTTGAATGATAATGATAAATGATATTTATTTTGCAAATAGGTTACAAGTAACTCTTTTACACGTCATTTTTTTTGACATATTACTCTAGATGAGGCCGGCATTTCCTAGCTGAAAACCCTGAGAAGAAACATCGAAACAAACTCAGAGGTCATAGTCTCTTTTGAAGTCCATACAATCGCCAATAATATACAGAGTTGATACGACAGAGGGGCATTAAATTAAACTACGTATACTATACGTGTTCAGTATTAATTCGATACGGTACAAAAACAAAAAGCGCCATAAATGAGAAAATATTTTTTTCAAACAAACTAAATAGCTTGCAAATCCGAATAAAACGCAACCACCCTTTGTAAAAAAATGACACTGACCTTAGATACCGCTAGGTAACAAAGCGGCAACGTCGCGCGCGCGCCGGAGCGCGGTGTACGGTATCTCGTGTGCTCGGTGGGGGCCGGGCCGGGGTGGCGGCCGGCGACTTAGGCCTCCGCTCGCACTGGCTTTTATGTTAGGTAACGTTTCGACGTATGCGCACAAAAACAAACACTAAATTTTTAAATTTTCGATGTGTCCTCCATTCACATTGATGCACAAATTATACCGACGGAGAATATTGTTATTTATTTTTCTAATTAGATCACTGTCCGTCGCGAAGCACTTTAATTTGTGAAATGCTAAAATAATCCTATTTTTTAACTCATCAATTGTATTTACCTCTGAGGCATACACTTCACCCTTAATGTAACCCCACAAAAAGAAATTCATGGGAGTGAGGTCCGGAGATACTAATACTAAATAATAATAATCCCAAGTTACGTGTCCTATCACCATAAAAAACAGTCAATCACAAAAAAAAAACACTATTACTAAATAATAATAATCCCAAGTTACGTGTCCTCTCACAATAACAAAATAAAATTACAATTGTTTGCGCGCGAATTCCACAAAACGTACGTTCCGAAAAACAAGCGTCGGCGCACTGACTGAGGGACTTACCGATCGCAAAAAACAAGGATGCAACAAACTGACCTATCTCTATTTCTTTCGCTCGCTTTATGTTAGTCGCTTTCGTAGTGAAAGTGCAAGTGTGTGTGTATTGATTGCTTCCTTGTTTGCATTGCCAATATTTAGTGAATGTCCTTCGACATGCGTCAGAGCGGCAACAGCGCATCGTAGATTTATCGTTGTAAGGTGCATGACCTATGCTTAGACGATATTCAGCTGTTAGAAAAGATACATCGTGTTCAAACCGTGCAAAAACTTTAAAAATCATTTGCGACTAAACTACTGCTCCTAATTAATTTATTTTTGGTACAGAGCTTGAAAATGGTACCTAGTATAGGCAGTTTAAAGGAAAGCCCCTCTGTCGTATCAACGTTGTATGAAAACCATGTAGGTTAACGTCTGAGGTGGCCTTTTGAGGAAAGCACCACGCAGGGCCTGTCCAGACAGTGCAAGCATTTGACAGTTATCGTGCAGCTCAACTCAGAACTTTGAGGAGCTCAACGAGCCGACGAACAATACCAAAGTAAGGACATTTGGGTAGGCCGCATAGTGTACTCAAACTGCCAGACTCATGAAAATTATCCTTAAAAATAAGCACCTACATAGTCCTCACACTCAATACATCATTTTTTAAGAACCATGCAGATTAGTGGCAATGGTAATGCTGATTCTTTGGCCGAAAAAAAAGCCCAGCCCTCTGGTCACGTGAACAGTCGACAAGTTGTTTGCTAATGTCCCAAAAGACTCGATGCGCACTCGGAACCCAAGGGCCGTGTTTCAACGGCTCAAATATGTTGTTATATTTACGCCGTTTGAGGTTTTCTGCACCTGCAGCAGCCGCCCCAGCACAGCCCGCCGTGCTAAGAAGATGGGATGGTCAAGGGTGTCGACACATGTTGCATCCCACACCAAAGGCCTACCCACCTTTCAAGGCATTATGGTCATCCCATCTGGCCTCTTCCCATCGTCGTGTGCTAAAACAGCTGGTACCCCGGCGATGACAAGATCCCGACGGATAATGTCATTAATGCTGTCGTGCCGTGCTAACCGTGCAGAAATAAAGACACGAAGCTACCCTGATTCTTTCTTTATTAATTAAAAACGGTTCATAATTTAATGCTCGGGTATCTAAGAAGGGATATCAGGAAAAGGTTGATGTGCCGTATGGTGTCGGCCGGTTCCGTATGGTGCCGTAAAAGAATAATACCATCCCATCACTTCCCATGGGTGTCCCGAGGAACTCGTGGCTAGATAATAATAGCCGCACGGGCCGATCTTCAAGGTTAAGCAACGCTTGCCAAGGTTGGTCTGTGGATGGGTGACCATCTTAACATACCAAGTTTCCTCCTTGCCTCGGAAAGCACGTTAAGCCGTTGGTCGTGGCTGTCTTTTGTAGATCTTTGGCAGTCGTTATGGGTAGTCAGAAGCCAGTAAATCTGACTCCAGTCTTGCCATGAAGTACCGTGTTACCCAGTTAATGGGTTGTGGAGGTCTGGTAGGCAGCCGCTCCTCGTAAAATACTGGTATTCAGCTAAATCCGGTTTGACTGGAAGCCGACCCCAATACAGTTGGGAAAAGACTAGGCAGATGATGACTTCCCGTGGGTGTCGTAAAAGGCGACTAAGGGACTCACTAGAGAATGGGCAGCAGCGTTCTCGGTAAAACGCGATACCATACACTGCGATCGCCAACCCGCCGCACAAGCGTGGCGATTATGGTAAACCCCCCCCCTCTTGGGGAGGCCTATGTCCAGCAGTGGACGTCTTTTGGCTGTTATGATGATGATGAATGTACTTTATTGCAAGTTTATCCGGCTCCTGTCAAAATACTGTCAGATAAATGGAAAGAAGTATTTTCGAATGAAACAACAAAAAAGTTACTAGTTTTATTTATTTGTAAATAAAATATATTTTTAAAATATCATAAGTTGCACTTGATTCATTAAATATTATGTAATATTCCTTACAGCATAGATTACAATAGTACTATGTTTCGAGCAGTGGCGTAGCTTGGCTCAAAGGCGCCCCTGTATCAAACATTTTTGGGGGCCCGTTATTAGGGGTGCTGTTTTTTTTTAAACAAAATAGGCTACTAGTTATGGACTGTCTTGACAGGCCACGAAGGAGACGGCGGGACAAAATCCTTTGCGTCCCCACGACGGGGCCCTTGTAGTCCGGGGGCCCCGTATCTTTGATACGGCTGTAGCTACGCCACTGGTTTCGAGACAGCCGACACAGTTACACATAGGGGTGCGTTTAAACAGCAATATTCATAGATTCTATAATTTGTAGTAGTCACAATTATACGTGTGAGGAGCTCGGGGCTAGATATAACAGCCGCATGGGTCTATCTTCAAGGTTAAGCAACGCTTGCCAAGGTTAGTTTGTGGATGGGTGACCATCTTGACATAACGAGTTTCCTCCGTGCCTCGGAAAGCACGTTAAGCCTTTGGTCCCGGCCGTCATTTGTAGATCTTTGGCAGTCGTTACGGATAGTCAGAAGCCAGTAAATCTGACTCCAGTCTTGCCATGAAGTATCGTGTTACCCAGTTAATGGGTTGTGGAGGTCTGGTAGGCAGCCGCTCCACGAAAAATACTGGTTTTAAGATAAATCCGGCTTGACTGGAAGCCGACCCCAATATAGTTCAATATAGTTGGGAAAAGGTTAGGCAGATGATGACAAGTATACAACGTGTGATAGAATGAAGGCAATACCAGAAAAGGAATCATTTTCCTCATCATTATGAACTACTATTACTATGGGATCAACATTCGAAATTGCGAAAAAAACTACTCCCCCATACATTTCTGTGCGCATAACTCGACAAAAATTACTGAAAAACCCAATTCGCACTAAGCGTTTTCAAACGTCTTTTATAGTACGCACAGCAAAGGAGTGGAACTTTCTGCCTGCGTCTGTGTTTCCGAAAGCTTACAAATCTAATCTCTTCAAAGTTAGAGTGAACAGGCTCCTCGTGGGTAAGCTCGCTCCATCGTAGACTTTGTCTCTGTCATCTCTGACATAGACTAGAGTCAAGAGCAAACCCATTAAAAATAAAAAAAAACGGTTATTTTTTTGCGATTTCGGGATTGGTTCCATAGTTAAAGTTTGATGAGTACAATGACTCCTTTTGAAGTTTTTTTTTTCTTTTCTTCTTTGGCAACTGAGCCGGTGACGACTATTCTGCCAGTGTCATGTGACGACGGCAACCCGGTGAGGTGAGCCGTCGAACTTTGCACTTTGTGGTGATCTAAAATGTTAGTAGCGTATGATACAACACAAACACAAAGAATATTCTCGATTGAAGTTCACACTAATAAAATTCACTTAAATTGAAAAACTTCTCAACACAAACACAAGCACGTGATTAACCTTCACCGCTACCAACGAAATCTCCTGTCTAATACTAATACAGTTTACTTTATGTATTTACTTTTGTACCTACTGTTTCATTTTTGGGTTTTTATTTTTCTGTTCACTCTGCTAATTAATGGTTCCAATATTTGTAAATATGTGAGTACCATGTACTTATGTAGAGATGTGAGTGTTGATTAACTTAGTAGTTCTTTGTTTACAAAATTTATAGCTTCTCGTGAGGCTGATAGACTGTGACTGCAACCGGTTAGACAGCAAGCCGACCACAACATAGAAAAAAAAACAATAGATTTGAGAACCTCCTCCTTTTTTTGAAGTCGGCTAAAAAGACAGACAGATAAATAATATTACTAGGCAGACATCACACGCATTTAACCAAAACGTTTTGGGAGTACTTTCATCGTGCGTACAGCTAATGGCTCTTACATAAAGCCGTTTTGACAGATTCGTTTGCAGCCCGTATTCAGTCACCGACTGGGTTTCGGTTAGTCGTATTCGAGTCACCGACTAGTGTAAACAGGTTATCATATTCGATCACAGCCCGTTTTCCGAATCTACTAAACCAACAACTTAACCGAATACGGTCGCCGTATATGATCCGACTAATTGTAAACAGGCCAATTCGATGAATCAATTCGATTAAACCGAATTCGGCTACGCGAAATAAGAAGTGGAGGCGACTAAGGGACTGACCAGGGAATGCGTTCTCTGTAAAACGCAACACCATACACTGCGATCGCCAACCTGCCTGACAAGCGTGGCGATTATGGCAAACCCCCCCTTTGGGGGAGGACTATGTCCAGCAGTGGACGTCTTTCAGCTGTTATGATGAAGTAACGGAATTCCCTGCCAGAGTCTGTTTCCTGATAGCTCTCAAACTAAAAACCTTTCGACTTTACAATGCTGTAAGTTATCGTCCATGTATTCAACGAGTCGTTTGGCGGGGAACACCTTGTGTACTCGCTTCCTGTGTGTGTATAGAGACGCTTTCTGCTTGAACGTCTGTTGGCAAATGTCGCAGGATAGGGGCCGTTCACCCGAGTGGATTACTTCGTGCTGTGTGAGAGCTTTTTTGTCCTGAAAATACAATATGGATGACTTTAATAATAATATGTAGATAGATGTAATAGACAATCGAAAGGAGAAAATTAGAAGAAGACATCTGCAATTTTACAGGAGAGCACGTTTAAAAACACAGTTTGAAAAACTTTTTTTTTTTTTTTGTAATTATCTTGGGTCACAAAAGTTCACATGAGTACCAAATTTCAACAGATTCGGAGAAAATTGGCTGTCACAGACGGACGGACGGACAGACAGACAGACAGCCAGTCACCCGAGTGATCCTATAAGGGTTCCATTTCTTACGAACGAATGTTCGGAACACTAAAAATTTACCAATCTGGAAGTATGTCCCGCTTACATTTTATATTAACTTGTACACACGAATACGTTGAACGGACTACGTCCATGTCTCTATCAAGCTCCAAAAGTTACAATTAGAAAGAGAAGTCCGATATGAACTTTGACAATTCTAATTTTGACAAATCTTTGAAATATTTGTTAAAAATAATTATATCTCTTTTGTTTTTCGACCAATTTTGATTTTCGACCAATTTTTTTCATGTATGTTCCCTATTTCAGTGCGTCTCATGTTGGCACAAACACTCTTAGGTATAATAAAATAGTTGATTTACCGTAAAAGCCTTCCCACATTCCTGACAGACGTGGTTCCTCGGTTTCTCCTTCTTTTGACCGTGGACTCGCATCATATGCTTCTCTACGTTCGCTCTTGACGCTATAGGCTGAAAATAAAATAAAGGAGGCATTTTAATAAATATCTATAAATAAAATATAGAATAGAATAGCGCAAGACCGGTCGTTGTGGCGACGCTTGGGGGAGGCCTATGTCCAGCAGTGGACGTCTGCAGGCTGAAATGATGATGATAAAATATAAAGTTCATGGAATTTAACACACCACAAACCTTATTTTATGTACCCGCACTGTAAGCAAATAAAATTTACAGGGCATAAGACTGGATTTTTGATATTACTCTTCGCAAAATTCAAAGGAACAACATCATCGAAAGTGTTAGACTCTTACTGACTAATACCCATCCGTGTTCCTTCAAAAACTGGACGCAAAATGTCCACCACTCAAAAAGATAACTGGACGCAAAATGTCCACTTTCAAAATGATAACTGGACGCAAAATGTTTACTTCTCAAAATGACAACTGGACGCAAAATGTCCACTTCTCAAAATGACAACTGCACGCAATATGTCCACTTCTCAAAATGACAACTGGACGCAAAATGTCCACTTCTCAAAATGATAACTGGACGCAAAATATCCACTTCTCAAAATGACAACTGCACGCAATATGTCCACTTCTCAATATGTCAACTGGACGCAAAATGTCCACTTCCCAAAATGACAACTGGACGCATAATGTCCACTTCTCAATATGTCAACTGGACGCAAAATGTCCACTTCTCAAAATGACAACTTCTGAGAATATCATATTCGCATAATGACAACTTCTGAGAATGTCATATTCGCATAATGACAACTTCTGAGAATGTCATATTCGCATAATGACAACTTCTGAGAATGTCATATTCGCATAATGACAACTTCTGAGAATGTCATATTCGCATAATGACAACTTCTGAGAATATCATATTCGCATAATGACAACTTCTGAGAATGTCATATTCGCATAATGACAACTTCTGAGAATGTCATATTCGCATAATGACAACTTCTGAGAATGTCATATTCGCATAATGACAACTTCTCAAAATGTCCATTTCTCTCAATGACAAATTCGCATATGGACAACTTCTCACAATGTAAACTTCTTAAAATGACAAATTCGCTTAATGACAACTCTACGTAGATAATTTAAAAACGAAAGAATAAGATTCTTAAAAAAGTAAAAAGAAAGAAAAAAAAGAAGAAAAGAGAGGATTTACCGATATTCCTACGGGAACTGGGAAAAACGGGATATACGCGTAAGAAGTCGCGGGCAAAATCAACATACCTTCTCACAAACGGGACACTTGTGCACAGTCTTGCCGAGATGTTGGTAGTTGAAGTGATCTTGCATCGCTTCCTTTGTGGGGTAGCCTTTGTTGCACATCGGACAAGGGAACCTGGAGGAAAAGCACAGTAATATTAGTATGCCATTTATACTGTATGTACAGTAGTGGTACATGGGCCAACTTACTGCAACTAGGCATTCTCTACCAATCAACCACAGGGCTAAAGAGACTACTACACTGTAGCAGGTGTACAACAAGTAGTACATTGTTATCCTAGGGGTGAAACCAACTGATTTAGTTCCTACGCTCGGGCGCCAATAGTTCGAGGGACTAAATAAGTCTTTCACCCGAGGTAAACACTGTGCTCTTCATTACGAATACAAAGAAAGTAAAAATAAAAACACGAATCAGCTAAAGAAAAAGTCTCTCGAAAAACTAAATGAAGATCGGACTGCCGCTTTCCCGTCTAGTTTTTTTTTTCTGTGACCGGCCAGCTATTCTGCCATTATTTTACACTATCATCATTGAAGAAATGGTAAATATTTTCCCCAAATCTATGTTATTTTAAAGAAATAGTTGAAAGTAAATAATAATAAATAATTTAAAAAATTTAATCTTAAGGTGGATGCTCCAGGGTAGCCCGCGAAATTCAAATATTTTTATGTTTTTTGCAATTTGCCGGTCAGGGTGAAGCTGTATGTGGACCAAATGCGATCTGCGACCGTAACGCGTATTTATCTAAAGAATTATAACCATTCCAAGTTCCAATTTATCCAAGTAAGTTCATGTAGTTCGAAAGAATGAATATTTCAGAAATAATCATTCTTTCGAACTACATGAACTTAGAGGGCTATATTGATGATTAAAATGGTTATAATTCTTTAGAAAAATACGCGTTACGGTCGCAGATCGCATTTGGTCCACATACAGCTTCACACTGACCGGCAAATTGCAAAAAACATAAAAATATTTGAATTTCGCGGGCTACCCTGGAGCATTCACCTTAAGTTAATAATCACGTTTACGTTATTTCAATTTGACATCGCGTTGTAATTGAGTAGCTGTATAGAAAGTTGGGACATGGTTTAATAGAAATTTTCATCGAATTTTTTTAAGTGAAACCTTCTTTAGCGGCGTTGTGCACTTTTTTGTGTTGGGTAAAATTTTTTAAACTCGCGTCAGGACCCGGACCGAACATTCGAAGCACGTATTCAAGTTTTCCCTTCTGCCTGCACTCCCGGAGTGCAATCCGTTGATTCTTTTTATAATTTCAGTTGCAAAACGGTTCTCCCTATGGCTGAAAAATAATACTTTCAACCCGCTCCTCAGGCAACTTCAGGCCTACTCTCCGAGTATGAGTAGTGAAAAGCAATTTTATTTAAATCCAATTATATAAATGAATAAATATTATGATAAATAACCGATATTCTAATTACTTTTAAGGAATTTGGGATTTTACGCTTGAAAGAAATTATATTTTCCTGTTCCGAGGGACCACGTTACTCACTTGAAGACCTGTTCCGAAGCATGCGCCCTGGAGTACTTGAGATGCGCCTGGTAGGTGGCGAGGTGGCTGAAGGTCTTGTTACACTCCTCACATTCGTAGCGGCTCTTGTTCTGGTGACGTTGGATGTTACTCACTTGAAGACCTGTTCCGAAGCATGCGCCCTGGAGTACTTGAGATGCGCCTGGTAGGTGGCGAGGTGGCTGAAGGTCTTGTTACACTCCTCACATTCGTAGCGGCTCTTGTTCTGGTGACGTTGGATGTTACTCACTTGAAGACCTGTTCCGAAGCATGCGCCCTGGAGTACTTGAGATGCGCCTGGTAGGTGGCGAGGTGGCTGAAGGTCTTGTTACACTCCTCACATTCGTAGCGGCTCTTGTTCTGGTGACGTTGGATGTTACTCACTTGAAGACCTGTTCCGAAGCATGCGCCCTGGAGTACTTGAGATGCGCCTGGTAGGTGGCGAGGTGGCTGAAGGTCTTGTTACACTCCTCACATTCGTAGCGGCTCTTGTTCTGGTGACGTTGGATGTTACTCACTTGAAGACCTGTTCCGAAGCATGCGCCCTGGAGTACTTGAGATGCGCCTGGTAGGTGGCGAGGTGGCTGAAGGTCTTGTTACACTCCTCACATTCGTAGCGGCTCTTGTTCTGGTGACGTTGGATGTTACTCACTTGAAGACCTGTTCCGAAGCATGCGCCCTGGAGTACTTGAGATGCGCCTGGTAGGTGGCGAGGTGGCTGAAGGTCTTGTTACACTCCTCACATTCGTAGCGGCTCTTGTTCTGGTGACGTTGGATGTTACTCACTTGAAGACCTGTTCCGAAGCATGCGCCCTGGAGTACTTGAGATGCGCCTGGTAGGTGGCGAGGTGGCTGAAGGTCTTGTTACACTCCTCACATTCGTAGCGGCTCTTGTTCTGGTGACGTTGGATGTTACTCACTTGAAGACCTGTTCCGAAGCATGCGCCCTGGAGTACTTGAGATGCGCCTGGTAGGTGGCGAGGTGGCTGAAGGTCTTGTTACACTCCTCACATTCGTAGCGGCTCTTGTTCTGGTGACGTTGGATGTTACTCACTTGAAGACCTGTTCCGAAGCATGCGCCCTGGAGTACTTGAGATGCGCCTGGTAGGTGGCGAGGTGGCTGAAGGTCTTGTTACACTCCTCACATTCGTAGCGGCTCTTGTTCTGGTGACGTTGGATGTTACTCACTTGAAGACCTGTTCCGAAGCATGCGCCCTGGAGTACTTGAGATGCGCCTGGTAGGTGGCGAGGTGGCTGAAGGTCTTGTTACACTCCTCACATTCGTAGCGGCTCTTGTTCTGGTGACGTTGGATGTTACTCACTTGAAGACCTGTTCCGAAGCATGCGCCCTGGAGTACTTGAGATGCGCCTGGTAGGTGGCGAGGTGGCTGAAGGTCTTGTTACACTCCTCACATTCGTAGCGGCTCTTGTTCTGGTGACGTTGGATGTTACTCACTTGAAGACCTGTTCCGAAGCATGCGCCCTGGAGTACTTGAGATGCGCCTGGTAGGTGGCGAGGTGGCTGAAGGTCTTGTTACACTCCTCACATTCGTAGCGGCTCTTGTTCTGGTGACGTTGGATGTTACTCACTTGAAGACCTGTTCCGAAGCATGCGCCCTGGAGTACTTGAGATGCGCCTGGTAGGTGGCGAGGTGGCTGAAGGTCTTGTTACACTCCTCACATTCGTAGCGGCTCTTGTTCTGGTGACGTTGGATGTTACTCACTTGAAGACCTGTTCCGAAGCATGCGCCCTGGAGTACTTGAGATGCGCCTGGTAGGTGGCGAGGTGGCTGAAGGTCTTGTTACACTCCTCACATTCGTAGCGGCTCTTGTTCTGGTGACGTTGGATGTTACTCACTTGAAGACCTGTTCCGAAGCATGCGCCCTGGAGTACTTGAGATGCGCCTGGTAGGTGGCGAGGTGGCTGAAGGTCTTGTTACACTCCTCACATTCGTAGCGGCTCTTGTTCTGGTGACGTTGGATGTGGTACTTCAGTTGTATGACGCGCACCATCTTGTGGCAGATTGTACATTCTGCTCGGGGGAGAGGGCCCTCGTGAAGTCTGTCAATAAAGGAAATATAGTTTAAAATCCAGCCAAATTCGAACCACGTATTGACAATGACACCTAAAGAGATTTATAGGATATGCCTTTTAATCCACGAAATCCCATAAAATTGCAGTAACTGTTCCGATCACAGCTTGTTAGTCTTGCAACCAATTACGCCGGTCAAGTGCGTGTCGGACTAAACAGGGCGGAGTTCCATAGTTACTTGCCCTAAATCAAGAAGTGTTAATTTTAAGGATTTCTTATTTATTTGAAGCATGTAACTGTTTTCTGTCCCTAATATATAAAATAGAATAAAATACTGTTACGGGTTCACAAGTACGAAGTACTGGACGGTTCGATTTCTACGATGGAGCGAGCCTACCCAGAAGGAGCCTGTTCACTCTAACTTTGAAGAGATGAGGGTTGTTAGCGTTCGGAAACACAGACGCAGGCAGAGAGTTCTAATCTTTTGCTGTGCGCATTATAAAAGACGTTTGGAAAAGCTTAGTGCGAATTGGTGGAACAGCAACAAGGTAAGGATGGTAAGATGCAGTGCGTCTGGATGTCCGATGGTAGAAGGGGGCCGGTGGGATGAGGTTGTGGAGAAGAAGTGCGTTCGGGAACACAGACGCAGGTAATACTCACTTGAGATGCGTCGCCAAAGTAGTTCTGTTAACAAAACGTTTCTTGCAGTGGTCGCACTGTAGTCCTTCTCTGTGGAAGCGAGCCACGTGGTTCTTACGAGCTCGGGAGTTTCTGTAATCGACAGACAAACTTATGTTATGAATACTTCCTGTGGTTAAGAAATAACAGCCACATTGATCGAAGCGTAGCTTACAATAGCTAATCTATCTATATTAATACAAAATTGATACGACAGAGGGGCTTTCCTTTAAACTGCCTATACTAGGTACCATTTTCAAGCTCTGTACCAAATATAAATTAAATAGGAGCAGTAGTTTAGGCGCAAATGATTTTTAAAGATTTGCACCGTTTGAACACGATGTATTTTTTCTAACAGCTGATTATGTCTAAGCATAGGTCATGCAACTTTCAACGATAAAACTACGATGCGTTGCTGCTGCTCTGACGCATGTCGAAGGACTTTCACTAAAAATTGGCAATGCAAACAAGGAAACAATAAATACATAGACACTTGCACTTTCACTACGAAAGCGACAAACATAGCGCGAGTGAAAGAAACAGAAATAGGTCAGTTTGTTGCACCCTAGTTTTTTGCGATCGGTAAGTGGGGCTTCTAAAAAACTTGTTTTTTCAGTGCGCCGACGCTGTCCTTTCGGAACGACAGTATTTCTTATTTTTAACCGACTTCAAAAAAGGAGGAGGTTCTCAATTCGGTTGTATTTTTTGTTATTTTTGTTACCTCATAACTCCGTTATTTATGAACCGATTTGATTTTTTTTTGTTTTATCTGAAAGGGTATACTTCTCGATTGGTCCCATTGTCACCATGTCAGAATCTGATGATGGGATCCCATGAAAATCGAGGGCAACCCTTAAATTTTATAGGCACATACAATGTTTTTCATGAACTTTCTAACGCAATTCAGATATTTGTGCATGGTAATCATCATCTCATGTTCAGCGATACTTTAGCCCATTGTCAGCCGATTTAGATGATTCTTTTATAACCGACTTCAAAAAAAGGAGGAGCTCCATACGGTTGTTTTTTTTTATGTTTGTTACCTCATAACTCCGTCATTTATGAACCGAATTAATTTTTTTTTTGTTTCATCTGAAACGGTATACTTCTCGATTGGTCCCATTGTCACCATGTCAGAATCTGATGATGGGATCCCACGAAAATCGAGGGCAACCCTCAAATTTTATAGGCACATACAATGTTTTTCATGAACTTTCTAACGCAATTCAGATATTTGTGCCTGGTAATCATCATCTCATGTTGCTGAGCTGATGATGAAAGGTATAAATTAGGATCTGATGATAAGATCCCATGAAAAATGTTTGTTCAGCGATACTTTCGCCAATTGTCAGCCGATTTGGATAATTCTTGTTTGTTTGAAAGAGTATTTTCCTGGACTGGTCCGTTTTATTCTGATTTGTAAGCTATTTAGTTTTTTTGAAATTTTTTTTTTTTTAATTTTTGGCCCTTTTTATTTTTGTACCGTATTGAATTAATACACGAATAGTATACGTAGTGTAATTTAATGCCCCTCTGTCGTATCAACTCTGTATATTAAGCTGAAGAGTTTGTTTGTTTGTTTGATTACTTGAACGCGCTAATTTCAGGAACTTTAAAAAATGTTTCAGTGTTAGATAGCCCATTTATCGAGGAAGGCTATAAGGCTATATACCATCACGCTAAGACCAATAGGAGCGGAGCAGTTATGAAAATTGTGACGCAGACGAAGTTGCGTGGGTCAATTAGTATGACCTATATAAGGTGTAACTATTCATACACGAAATATTTTAAGACAATCATCTAACGGTTATAACGAAGCCATTTCAACGAAAAAAAATTTTTATGTGAGTGTTTTTGTTTTTACGAAATTTACATTTTCTTGAGACATCTTGCATAAAACCTCTTTACTCCCTATTCTATGAATGAGACGCACCGCGCCGACGACACGGCGACGGGCGATGCCCGTCAAGCGCGGGCGTAATGGATATTGAAAAAATAAGGAGCCAGTATTTATTTTGTGGGTCAAGTGATTTTAAATTATTATTTTTTTATAAAATATACTTAGATAAAAAAAAATCCGTTGAAATGGCTTCGTTATAACCGTTAGATGATTGTCTTAAAATATTTAGTGTATGAATAGTTACACCTTATATAGGAACGTGCACGAAGTAGACTGCCACCTAGCGTTGCGAATTTGAAAGTTACAATTAAAATATACTTGACATTGACACTTGTTCTTCTTTTCCCAACTGTATTGGCTTCCAGTCTAGGTGGATGCAGCTACTCTTCATCCCTTTTTTTAAGGATGAAAAATCATCAAATGCCGCCTTCCGCTCCGGGCGGAGCAGAAGAGAGTGTCAGACTTACTGACTAAACCCATCCATGTTCTTCTTAATGCGCTTTGCGTTCCAGTGCCGCGATGATTCTTTCGAACAAATTTCACAAACTCTTCTTCCCTGGATTATGTTCCCTTGGGATATATTCAGACATTCATGCGGGCGTTAGCAAAAGCCAGTTAAATATATCGGTGAGGCTCTACCGATTAATTCATATACTTACTTGAAGAACATGTCACATTCCAGGCACTGATACACGTCGATGGAAGTCTTGGACAGCAGCTTGCGAAGGTCACCGGGCTTCGGAGGACTCGCGCTGGGTTCCTTCTCTTTTTCTTTCTTTTTTCTGCCCTGGGGAGAGATATTTGTGATAATTAATACTCGTTCGTTGACTACACAAGGAGCTCGTGGCTAAATAATAACAGTCGCACGGGTCGATCTTTAAGGTTAAGCAACGCTTGCCAAGGTGTGGATGGGTGAACATCTTAACATGACGAGTTTCCTCCGTGCCTCGGAAAGCACGTTAAGCCGTTGGTCCCGGCTGTCTTTTGTAGATCTTTGGCAGTCGTTACGGATTATCAGAAGCCAGTAAATCTAACTCCAGTCTTGCCAAGATGTACCGTGTTACCCAGTTAATGGGTTGTGGAGGTCTGGTAGGCAGCCGCTTCAATTAAAACACTGGTATTCAGCTGAATCCGGTTTGACTGGAAGCCGACCCCCACATAGTTAGGAAAAGGCTAGGCAGATGATGAATACTCGTTCGTGGACTGTTTGAGAGGAGGCATTTGCCCCGCAGGTTAATTGCTACGATTATGCGCTGACCTTTTTATTAATAGGAAATCATCAAATGACTCCTTCCGCTTTAGGCGGAACGAAAGGGAGTGTCACACTCTTACTGACTAAAATCCATCCGTGTTCCTCCTTTGCGTTCCAAGGTCGCGGTGACTCTTTTGAATTCATGTACTCTGGTAGGCACGACCCGTCTACTATACTGACATCGTTTTGGGGCGCGCGTGGAACACGTGCCCCGGGCAGGCCCGGGGCACGTGTTCCTAGGTCTTGACCGCAACCCCCTGCTCGTCCCGACGCGAGGGGCGTATTCTCCTGTAGCGGTGGCGGGCGCGAGAGGTCTCGTTCTCCTGTAGCGGCGGCGGGCGCGAAAGGTCTCGTTCTCCTGTAGCGGCGGCGGGCGCGAGAGGTCTCGTTCTCCTGTAGCGGCGGCGGGCGCGTGAGGTCTCCCTCTCCTTCTCCCTCCGGGGCCCTTCGTTAGCATTACTACTTCGCAGAACGAGGTGACCGCTTCCCATGGTGGCATGCAGGTCATCGTATAATATATGTATAATATATAAATAAGTGGTAGGCTTCGGCCGATGGCTTGTGACCACCCACTGGGCAAAGACGTACCGCCAAGCGGCTTAGCTGTGTTACGGTACGATGCTCAGTGTAGCCAATTCAGAGGAGTTGGGTCGAAATAGTTGTTCCAATGCAGGCAGACCAGCCAGGCTAGCCCTGGCATGGGCGTATCGGGAGACTAGTCTTGGAGGGTAGCGGGATCCGAGGCACAGTGCGCCGCTGGCCGACCGCAGATAGTTGAGGCCCCAAGTAGTGTGCTAGCCACACATGAAAGGCTGCCCCGCCAACTGACGATAGATCCCGGAATGCACCATCGTGCTGGTTGGCGACCAGGTGAAAGGGCCCGATGGACATTCCCGGGGGGGCTCGGGCGTCCCCGCAGTCTCCAGACTAGTCCCCCAAAGATTTCGTCCTGTCAGGGCGTGCCTGAAGGTTAGCAGCTTGGAACCTCATTTCACTTCCTTCTCCTCAACCTCCATCACTTAAATGAACAGGAATAAAAAGAGAAAAGCTGTACAGCGGCAGCACGTCCTTTCGCATAAAGTGCACCTCTCTAATATTCGAGGTCTGCACTCAAATCTCGCCGCAGTCCATCACCACCTCGAGACCGAGAAACCAGCGCTCTTGTTCCTGTCGGAGACGCAGATCGGATGTCCGTCGGACGTGTCATACCTGTCTTACCCAGGGTTTACCCTGGAGCACCACTTCAGACCCCGCGCGGGCGTATGCATGTACGCCCGGGACGACATCTGCTATCGGCGTCTCCGCTACCTTGAAGACTCCAGGTTCTCAACGCTGTGGGCTATAGTGGACACAGGTCTAAACAAAATTGTCTATGCATGCGTCTACCGTTCGCACGGCGGTGATTTGGCGACAACTGGGCTTACACAGCACCTGAGTGAGGCGGCGGATGCGGCTCAGCAGTGGTACCCTTCTGCCCAATTGGTGTTACTGGGGGACTTCAATGCCCACCACCAGGAGTGGCTCTTCCCATACCAGTGCACAGACCATGCTGGACGAGAGACGCGGAAGCTAGCGCTTGCTTTAAACCTTACCCAGCTGGTCCAGGGGGCAACGAGGGTGCCGGATGTTGATTCGCACACTGCCAATTGCTAGGACCTTTTGCTGACAACAGATCCAGACCGCTATTCGGTGTCGATTTCATCACCACTGGGTAGTTCCGACCACTGTCTGGTGAAGTCTGTGTCTGTCTACTCTCCGCCCGATCCTAGCCCAAGAGGCACCGGCGGGTATGGCGATACAAGTCAGCAGATTGGGATGGCATGCGATCTTTCTTCGCATGTTACCCTTGGCAGCCTACTTGCTTTTCTTCCACTGATGCTACGTCGTGCGCGGATGCCGTGACGGATGTGTTGCGGAGGGGAATGGAGTACTTCATTCCGTTCTCTGACATAGCAATATCTGGCAAAGCTCGTCCTTGGTTTGGTGCCGAGTGCAATCGCGCTGATGCGCATAAGCACGCGGCGTACCTAGCATGGGTCGACGCTCGTACGCGCAAAGCAAATGTCGTGAGTCAGAGGAAGAGAGCCTTTAACAGGGCTGCTAAGTCCTGCAAGAAGGTGTTGCGGAGGGCTCGGTTTGACCACATTAGTCGAATAGGGAACAAACTTGCTTCATACCCAGCAGGTAGTAAGGCTTTTTGGTCCCTGGCTAAGTCGGTCGAATCGAACTTCTGCCGCCCCTCACTACCACCACTGCTGAGACCCGACGGGACGCTGGCCCACTCCGCTGAGGAGAAAGCGAACTTTTTTGCTTCTTTGTTTGCGGAATCTTCACGTCTGGATCCTGGTGGCGCGACGCCCTCCGCCTCTCCTGGTGAATGCGAGTCGAGTATGTCGAACATTCGCATTCATCAGAAGGACGTCCGTAGGGTATTGCGTAACCTAGACGTGAACAAGGCTAGTGGTCCCGACGGGATACCGGCAATTGTTCTGAAGACTTGTGCGCCTGAGCTGTCTCCGATCTTGACACGCCTATTTCACCTTTCGTTCGAGACTGGAAAAGTGCCTTGGAAGCAAGCTAACGTGCAGCCCGTGCCCAAGAAGGGTAGTCGAGCTGACCCGTCGAATTATAGACCCATCTCGGTAACGTCCATACTCTGTAAGACTATGGAACGCGTGCTGAATCATAAGCTCCTGGCGTACCTAGAAGCGAATGATATCCTTCGTGACCGACAATACGGGTTTCGCCGAAATCGGTCAACTGGGGATCTACTAGCGTATGCCATTCACATCTGGAGTGAGGCCATAGAGAAGCACGGGGAGGCACTGGCGGTCTCCCTTGACATCTCGAAGGCCTTCGACAGGGTCTGGCACGATAGCCTTATTAGTAAGCTTCCTTCCTTCGGTCTGCCCGCCGGTTTGTGTGATTGGATCGCAGATTTCCTGAGGGATCGGTCTATCCGAGTGGTCATAGATGGCTGCTCGTCTGGACTGCTGGATATTAATGCCGGGGTTCCTCAGGGGTCGGTGCTTTCGGCAACACTGTTCTTGCTGCATATTAATGATCTGCTTAAACCCGGTACCTTTGGGTATGCAGACGACAGCACTGTTGCTGAGAGATACGTGTCCGACGCACTAGCTGGTGGGTCGCAGATCCGGTCTCTCCGGGAGGCAATGGTTGAGCGCTTGAACGTGTCCTTACAGGCGGTCTCTGAATGGGGCGATGCCAATCTGGTCAAGTTCAATGCTGCTAAGACCCAAGCGTGTCTACTTTCCGCCAAAAGGAGCCAATTCCGCCCAGCTCCATCATTCCGCGGTGAAACCGTGCCGATAACCGACCATCTTGAGCTTCTTGGGGTTACATTAACATCTACTCTCAATTTTGGCCCGTACATAGAGGCAAAAGCTCAAGTGGCTGCAAAGAAGTTGGGGATTCTAGCTAAGGTGAGGCGGTACTTCACGCCGGAACAGCTGCTCAAACTCTATCAAGCGCAAGTTCGGTCGTGTATGGAATACTGCTCTCATCTTTGGGATGGATCTGCCAGATACCAGCTTGATGCCCTTGAGTCAATTGAGAAACGAGCCAAGAGGATCATCGGTAATGAGAGGCTCGTTTCGTCGAAGCTCCAAAGTCTTGAACATCGACGACGAGTTGCTAGCCTGTCGGTTTTCTACCGGTTGCATTTTGGGGAATGTGCGACGGAATTGCATAATTTAATTCCGCCAAGCCCGTTCCATCATCGGACCACAAGACGAACGGCGATGCGCCACCGGTACATGGTGGACATCCCACCCATACGCACAAAACGTTTTGGGAACACATTCATAGTGCGTACAGCTAAGGAGTGGAATTCCCTGCCGGAGTCTGTGTTTCCTGACAGCTACAACCTGGGAGTCTTTAAATCAAGAGTGAATAGGTTATTTCTAGGCAAGCGTGCTCCATCTTCGACCACATCCTTGCTTACCATCAGGTGAGATAGTGGTCAAACGCGTGCCTATCAATAATAATAAAAAAAAAAACAACATGGAATGACAATACACCTTGAGCTTGTGTGTGGGTTTGTAGCTTGCTCTCGTCTATGTAGATGTAGCATACTTAGCTCTGCTCACCTTATTAGTCCGTACGTCGCCGATCTTGATGCTCGCGTTGTTCGTCTGCTTGCTCATGTGAGCGGACACGTGCTGTCTGATCAGTTTGTTGCTCATCTCGTAGATAGTGGGAGTCTGTGTGTGTTTGTAGCTTGCTCTCGTCTATGTAGATGTAGCATACTTAGCTCTGCTCACCTTGTTAGTCCGTACGTCGCCGATCTTGATGCTCGCGTTGTTCGTCTGTTTGCTCATGTGAGCGGACACGTGCTGTCTGATCAGTTTGTTGCTCATCTCGTAGATAGTGGGAGTCTGTGTGTGTTTGTAGCTTGCTCTCGTCTATGTAGATGTAGCATACTTAGCTCTGCTCACCTTGTTAGTCCGTACGTCGCCGATCTTGATGCTCGCGTTGTTCGTCTGCTTGCTCATGTGAGCGGACACGTGCTGTCTGATCAGTTTGTTGCTCATCTCGTAGATAGTGGGAGTCTGTGGTGTGTGTTTGTAGCTTGCTCTCGTCTATGTAGATGTAGCATACTTAGCTCTGCTCACCTTGTTAGTCCGTACGTCGCCGATCTTGATGCTCGCGTTGTTCGTCTGCTTGCTCATGTGAGCGGACACGTGCTGTCTGATCAGTTTGTTGCTCATCTCGTAGATAGTGGGAGTCTGTGGTGTGTGTTTGTAGCTTGCTCTCGTCTATGTAGATGTAGCATACTTAGCTCTGCTCACCTTGTTAGTCCGTACGTCGCCGATCTTGATGCTCGCGTTGTTCGTCTGCTTGCTCATGTGAGCGGACACGTGCTGTCTGATCAGTTTGTTGCTCATCTCGTAGATAGTGGGAGTCTGTGTGTGTTTGTAGCTTGCTCTCGTCTATGTAGATGTAGCATACTTAGCTCCGCTCACCTTGTTAGTCCGTACGTCGCCGATCTTGATGCTCGCGTTGTTCGTCTGCTTGCTCATGTGAGCGGACACGTGCTGTCTGATCAGTTTGTTGCTCATCTCGTAGATAGTGGGAGTCTGTGTGTGTTTGTAGCTTGCTCTCGTCTATGTAGATGTAGCATACTTAGCTCTGCTCACCTTGTTAGTCCGTACGTCGCCGATCTTGATGCTCGCGTTGTTCGTCTGCTTGCTCATGTGAGCGGACACGTGCTGTCTGATCAGTTTGTTGCTCATCTCGTAGATAGTGGGAGTCTGTGGTGTGTGTTTGTAGCTTGCTCTCGTCTATGTAGATGTAGCATACTTAGCTCTGCTCACCTTGTTAGTCCGTACGTCGCCGATCTTGATGCTCGCGTTGTTCGTCTGCTTGCTCATGTGAGCGGACACGTGCTGTCTGATCAGTTTGTTGCTCATCTCGTAGATAGTGGGAGTCTGTGTGTGTTTGTAGCTTGCTCTCGTCTATGTAGATGTAGCATACTTAGCTCTGCTCACCTTGTTAGTCCGTACGTCGCCG
Organism: Lacanobia oleracea; assembly: GCA_950371165.1. Lineage (NCBI taxonomy): Eukaryota > Metazoa > Arthropoda > Insecta > Lepidoptera > Noctuidae > Lacanobia > Lacanobia oleracea. Next base: position 11,283,769 of record OX493411.1, on the reverse strand, counting down.
ATCTTGATGCTCGCGTTGTTCGTCTGCTTGCTCATGTGAGCGGACACGTGCTGTCTGATCAGTTTGTTGCTCATCTCGTAGATAGTGGGAGTCTGTGTGTGTTTGTAGCTTGCTCTCGTCTATGTAGATGTAGCATACTTAGCTCTGCTCACCTTGTTAGTCCGTACGTCGCCGATCTTGATGCTCGCGTTGTTTGTCTGCTTGCTCATGTGAGCGGACACGTGCTGTCTGATCAGTTTGTTGCTCATCTCGCTGTGGGCGCACAGTTTGCAGTTGTAGCGTAGATAGTGGGAGTCAGTGTGGGTTTGTAGCTTGCTCTCGTCTATGTAGATGTAGCAAACTTTGCAGGCGACTTGGCCGGGTTTCTGTGTACAAGGTCATATTTAATCAAAGTTGAGTTTCTTTTACTGTGTCAAGAATTTCGCATTTATAACATTAGGACTTTAGCATTAGGTTAATTTATCAGACACTTACCGCTCTGTGCAGCGACACGAAATGGTCCTCAACCTGCTGCTGCGTGTAGAACCCGATGATACAAAGCTCACATTTGTACACTGAGCTTGCGTACTGTATCTTCTGTTTAGCCTCCTCTCTGAAAATACAGGCGTTATATTAGACTAGCTTTGCCCCTGACTTCATTCGCGTTAATAGCCACTTACACTACTGAATAGTTCTAAAAAAGTGACTATTTTAGCAGTCTGGTGCAGTTGGTCGACTTAATCTGTGATTAAACTAAGGCTTCTTTCACATGTACCAACGCGTTGACCGCAACGCAACCACCGGTGACACCGCGATCGAGCGGCCGACCACATCGCAACCACAAGACGCCACAACGACATAATTCACACGTGACCACAGCTTGACCACTTTCTGTCACGCCGGTGTAGTGTTTTGGTAAGCGGAAATAAGTCTAAAATATATGCAGACAATAGGGAACATGCAATATTTCCATTTTTGCTTTAATTTTAAAGAAAACGCGCGAAAACGGACGATGACGTCACTCATGTCTATGACTGGTCAGGAACTGTCCTAACTCAAAGACATAAGGTTGCCTTTTCGTTGGCATAACAGCAAATACGTCACTAAACGCTGATTGTTGATTTTAGATACGTTCCGTTTCACGTTACTTTAATTCATTATTTTTGTTAAAAATCGATATTATCCAAAATAAAAACGTTGCAATGGCTTTTATTTTATACTTTTTTTATCATTTTACTGACAACATTCTCATAAATTCTATATTTGCATCTTCCCTATCATCATCTGCCTAGCCTTTTACAAACTATATTGGGGTCGGCTCCCAGTCAAACCGGATTCAGCTGAATACCAGTATTTTACGTGGAGCGGCTGCCTACCAGACCTCCACAACCCATTAACTGGGTAATACGGCAGTTCTTGGCAAGACTGGAGTCAGATTTGCTTTCTTCTGACTATCCGTAACGACTGCCAAAGGTCTAGGTACAAATGACAGCCGGGACCAACGGCTTAGCGTGGTTTCCGAGGCACGGAGGAAACTTGGTATGTTAAGATGGTCACCCATCCATAGACCAACCTTGGCAAGCATTGCGTAACCTTAAATATCGATCCGTGCGGCTAGTATTCTTTAGCCACAAATACAGACAATAGGGAACATGCAATATTTCCAATTTTGCTTTAATTTTAAAGAACTCCATCTAGAATAGACCACCACATAAATAAGAAATGAAAACGCTTTAATTTATTGCCAAAATTGCGTTTTTAAACCGACAGTTTACGCGCGCGAAAACGGACGATGACGTCACTCGTGTCTATCACTGGTCAAGAACTGTCCCAACTCAAAGACATAAGGCTGCCTTTTCGTTGGCATAACAGCAGATACGTCACTAAACGCTGATTGTTGTTTTTAAATACGTTCCGTTTCACGTTACTTTAATTCATTATTTTTACTGACAAAATTCTCATAAATTCTGTATTTGCATCTTCCCTATTGTATCATACTCGTACTAGAAAAGTGTCTATGGAACTTTTTAGTAGTTTTTCGTTTGATATCTTACCTGCAAGCCAACATGTCAGCTTCGCTCATATACTCCGTTATGTAACCTAACTTAGCTGCAGGCTTCTCCTCTTTAGGTTGCGTATTTTGGCACATAATTACTGTCTCGATTTTGGAAGTTGTTAGCGGCCTGAAAAAGGAAGAATATAATCATATATGAGGCCTCCTTGAAAACGCAAAGTGCATTTGGGGGAACACGGATGGATTCTGGTCAGCAGGGCCCCAACTTGGGGGCGGCATGCCGGGCAAATGCCCAGAGCGGCATAAATGAGGGACGGTAAGCCGGGCAAATGCCCAGAGCGGCAAAAATGAGGGACGGCAATTTGCCGCCCCTCATTTTCCTCAACTCAACATTATATTTTTCTCGACTCAACTTTCTCCAAAGAAAATGGGTCATAATAAAAAAAAAACTCCGTCTTACGAATTTTCGATCAGGTCTTGTGTCCTGACGCGTGTTTAACATTTTTTACCCATCACAAAACAAATGCACAACGCCGCTAAAGAAGTTTTCAAGTAAGCAGTCTGATGCAGTTCAATCACTGATCAGATGCCACCAACTGCATCAAACTGCTTGAAAAGCGACTTGTTTCCAACTTTTTAGTCGTTGTTTTTAGCGGTCAGGTATTTTGACGTAATTTTTTTTTATTTCCTACATTTTAGTGAGTTACATTTTTGGAATCGTCTCCTCGAGCCCTTTATCTTGATACCCAACTTGATGGATTTTGAAAAAAAAAATCTTTAGTGTAGTTTTTCGCAGTGTCGTATGTTTGTTCTGTTCTGGAAAACGGGCTTATTCTTAAATCGATTTAGAAACGCTGTCTTATATTTCGCGTAGTCAATGTTTGTGTTAAGCTTCATACATAAATGTGATAGATAGTGCTGGCGGTAACTTTTCATACTCGTAGGCATGTCGTTGATGCTATATATGTATTCTAAATTGTGTATTTTTATGTATTTACAATTATTGTATTATTAATTCTAGGTTATAGTTAATTGTATTTTCTTTTAAATAAGGATTATAATGTACGTTAGTAATAAGTACGGGTTTTCGTCATTAGAGTCTATCACTAAAACTATAATATCGGCACTGGTCAATGTCTTTACGAAGTCGTCATTACAGCTGCTAAGAATCTGTGCACTTGTTGCATTGGGCTTGATGAAAGACGTTTTGTAGTTGTTATTCCATTTGTGTAACCTGCTATTGGTCATAGTTTTATTGAGACCATAGGCCTGCTGGTCCCCGAAAATTATTATTCTATTATGTTTGTCCATTACACTGCTTGGAGCAACTTTTTTCATGCTCTTGCAGGAGGGTTGTTACTGATCAAAGAAAACCGTTGCCATGTCATCATCAGTACTCTTCTGGTGGAATTTTTGTTCGTCAATCAAACCTATTAAAGCGTCATTTTCCAATTTCGCTTTTTATTTATGTGGATGGTGGATGAGTGGGATGTATTCTCTCCAAGCGGCATACTGAGCCGGCTGTGTTGAATGATACATTTCCAATTTCGCTTGGTGATTGTGCTACTACGGCTGTGTCAGATTGATGAGCCGTTGTAAGAGGAGTAATTAACTTGGACGGAGTGGAGACACAGCTAAGGAGTACAGCGAAGGAGTAGAATTCCCGGCCAGAGGTAACTAGAAGAGTTATGAATTTAAATGTGGATGGATGGAGAGGGAGAGGAAGGCCGAAGAAAAGATGGATGGATTGTGTGAGGAGCGATATGAAAGAGATGGGAGTGAGTGATAGCGTGACGGCTGATAGGGCAGAATGGAAGAAAAAAACGTGTTACGCTGACCCCAAGTAACATGGGATAAGGGCAGGAAGACTATGAGTCTGCAACCTGATAGGTTCAACGGGGGTCTTCAAGTCAAGAATTAATATAGTTAAGCTTTTAGGCAAGCGTGGTCCATCGTAGGGGATGGACCACGCTTATGTGTATGTGCTGTATGACTATATCACGAGTATGATTTTTTCATTCTTCTTGTTATGTGCAGTAGGTCTAACGACCCCACACACCCTAGTGTCAGAGTTTCTAAACCGCATCAAGGGCTTTTGACATGGTTCATTTAACGACTGCCATTTGGTGGCCGGGACCACCGGCTTATACGTGCCTTCCGAAGGACAGAATCATCTTCTAATCAGACAATCAGGTGATTCAAGCCTGCAATGTCTTAAACAAACTGGAAACAACTTTTCAAAGTATGCTTCTCGTGGGAATCGAACACACGACCACCGGGTCACACGGCAAACGCGAGTTTTCCAGGCTTTAACTAGATTCATCTTTTTATTTAAAGATAATTTATTCTGAAGACACTTTGTAACAAAAATACACGCGATTATGGGTATAGCCATATTGGAGGGAGGGTGTCTGAAAATTTGCTTAAAAAATATCACGTGATTATTGACGACCCCTGATATCCATTCCACTTCAGGTAGGCTCTCCATGTAAAATACTGGTATTTACTTCAGACTAAAAGCCGAGCTTAACCTAGTTGGTTTGGCTAGTTTGATGTTTATTCGGTGGAGTAAATAAAGGCGTGTAGTCGCTTAGCTCGTATATTGCGGACTGCCGGCGGCGGCCGGCGCCTGACCTACCTGAATTACAATCATATAAAATATTCATCTACCTGCATTACAGCTAGAAAGATGATGTACTCATAATTTCAGCCTAAGACGTCCACTACAGGACATAGGCCTCCCCCAAAAGGAGGGGGGGTTTTCCTTAATCGTCACGCTTAGCAGGCGGGTTGGCGATCACAGTCGCCTCTTACTTCACCCACGGGAAGTGATGGGATGGCATTATTCTTTTACGGCACCATACGGCAAACGATGATAATTACGGCAATTTTTTTTTTACTAGTGATAGGCAGGCGTTTGACCACTATCTCACCTGATGGTAAGCGATGATGTGGTCTAATGTAGCACGCCTGCCTAGAAGTAACCTATTCCCTCTTGACTTCTTTCTTCTTCTTTATTTGTAATGGGTTTGCTCTTGACTCTAGTCTATGTCAGAGATGACAGAAACTAAGTCTGCGATGGAGCTCCTACCCAGAAGGAGCCTGTTCACTCTAACTTTACTTAACCTGTGATCACCTGGTCGCAGTGATGGGCGTAACTAGTTATTTATGTAATCTAATTAATAATTGAATTACATCATAATTTGATTAAAATGAAATTTAATTACATATTATTCAATTACATTGTAATTAGATTACTTTGGATGTGCTATGAAATTAGTTACAATGTATTTAATTACGAAATAATTTGATTACAATGTAACCTAATTACATAGTATTTAATTATATTACAATTATAAGTGCTTTGAATATGAAATGTCACATGCTTGCATCGCACAGTTGCGATGTAAGTACTGCAAGTGCGGCCCGTACGTAGTCATCGGGAAGTAGTAAGTATAATGTGCGGGGGAGCGGGAGGGTTCTATGTATTGTGCTCGTAAAACTAAACAACAATTTAAAACTAAACAATGATTGACAGATGATTACATTTTTTGACGTTACAACGTCTTATAAATTGGTTTGCCGGGTGACACTTCAAGAAACTGCGTTACGCTCCGCTCACGTTATGCGCTCACAATGAGAGCGAGTGAGAGGCACGCGTCCCTTCCACTCGGGCATGGTTAGCCCGCCTAAGAGCGAGAGAGACAGACATAAAAAGTGAAAGGCACGCGTCCCTTCCACTCGAGCACAGTTAGCCCGCCTAAGAGCGAGAGAGACAGAGCGAGAGAGAGAGAGTGAGAGAGACTATTATTTCATCCTTCTTCCTACTATACGAATGAATATTCACATTAAAATTATTTTACCACTCAAAGTCGTTGTCACGTAAAACTTTCGCCCGTATACCGACTTTACAGGCAACCAATTTTTTTTTGTATAATTATGTGTTTTATTTTCGTATTTGTCAAAACTGTATTAAATAGGGCATTTTTGTAAGAGGTTTCCCAATACTTATATAAATGTGTAATTACATTTTATCAGATTACTTATGTAATCTATTATAATGTAATTAGATTAACTTGCAACTCAATTACTTTCTATTTAAATACAGTATGTACTCATTGCAATTAGTTACTAAAGTAATCTGTTACAAGGTATTTCAATTACTAATTACAATGTAACTGTAATTTGTAATTATTAATCTAAATACTTTTTGCCCATCACTGCCTGGTCGCAATAGCCTTTGCGACGCCTCAACAATTTAATAGTTTTATTGTAAAAAAATCAGCGGCCGCCATGTTATTTGGTCGATGGGAGGACATAGGATATTAAATCACTGCGTTTTTTAAAAAAAGGAAGTTCAAACTGCGTGATTTGGTATGGCATTTGGGATGCCATTATGCGTCAATTTCAGTTGACTCCCAATGGCATACACGTGTGCCGACAACAAACCACAGGTCAAAAGAACTCCCAGGTTGACTCCCAGGTTGTAGCTATCAGGAAACAGACTCCAACAATGAAAGAGGATGATGTACTTACCCTATAGTTAAATGCGGCATGTTTGATTGGACTGTGTGCGTCATGGGCTCGGAAGACACTAGAGCATCCGTCCCAACTACTATGTGAGACATCACACCTGTAACTGGATTCTCCAGAACTATTTCTGGCACTGAAACAAATATTTTTTTGTTAGGTTATATTTTTACTAGTTGACCCACGCAACATCGTACTGCTCCGCTCCTATTGGTCTTAGCGTGATGATATATAGCCTATAGCCTTCCTCGATAAATGGGCTATCCGACACTAAAAGAATTTTTCAAATCGGACCAGTAGTTCCTGAGATTAGCGCGTTCAAGTAAACAAACAATCAAACAAACAAACTCTTCAGCATTATATATTAGTATAGATATAGATATAGACTAGTTTTTGCCCGCGGTTTCTCTAGTAATAATAGAGATTTTCGCAAAAAAAGAAGCTTGTAACAAATTTCATCAAAGCTTGTTCAGCTATTTAGGCACTTGTCTCACCGCCGGCGATCAGCGAGTGGCGAGTAAAGCTTCAAACTCGAAACAGTTGGCGAGCAGCGAGTAGCGAGTAAAGATTCGATAGTTTTGACGCTCGGCTTTCAGCGAGTGCTTTAGTGCGGCGGGCGATTACTCGCACCGCGCGTCACTCTGCGGGCCGGAGCGAGTAATGCCGTATCATTACTCGCTCCGGCCCGCACTGTAGGTAGAAATTACCGTTGGTTGGTGAGTTCTGAAATCCAAGCGAGCATCGCCGAGCAAGTGTCGCTGAGCGAGTACAATCTTTAATAGCTCTTGTCGCTGCGATCAACTATTGGTAAGAGCCGCTCACCGGCAGTGTGAACAGCCAGCTATCGGCTATGAATGTATGTGTCTCTTTTACTCACACGAGATCTATATCTTTTGTCCCTTTCCTCAGCGAGCAAATAGTCCATAGCTAATCGCTTCCTCGCCGGCGGTGAGACAAGTGTGTGTGTTGCCGTCATTGGTACACGCATGGTTTGCTCAAATATGTCGCTCGCGCACGCTGTGCGCTATACAGGAATAACCCACGACTACCTATGTACAACTGTAGCGCACCACAGTTAGATACGGCTTGTGGAACGGAGCCGTGTGTAGCGTGTACTGCAGTGGAAACCCACGTTGTCAAACGAATGAATCCACGCAGATAAAACGCGCCGCGTGCCTGTCCACCGCATACGCCGCGGTAGGTTTGCGCCTTAAATGAACTGTTTGACGTAACATGAAAATGTGAGGGATCATGCAAAATTTTCGATTCAGGGCAGTATATGTAGGTGGTTCAATGACCGCTATTGCAAATTTATCTGGTGTTTACCTTAGCTTCTGCGATCGGCATCGCCTGTGTGAAAGTCGTTAATTATATCAAGGATACATACTCCTGAATAAAAATATCGTAAATCTTTCTCCAATCTATAATCTATCTATACTAATATATAAAGCTGAAGAGTTTGTTTGTTTGTTTACTTGAACGCGCTAATCTCAGGAACTACTGGTACGATTTGAAAAATTCTTTCAGTGTTAGATAGCTCATTTATCGAGGAAGGCTATAGGCTATATATCATCACGCTAAGATCAATAGGAGCGGAGCAGTAATGAAAATTGTGACGCAAACGAAGTTGCGCGAGTCAACTAGTACTAATATACAAAGCTGAAGAGTTTGTTTGTTTACTTGAGCACGCTAATCTCAGGAACTACTGGTCCGATTTGAAAAATTCTTTCAGTGTTAGATAGCACATTTATCGAGGAAGTCTATATATCATCACGCTCAGGCCAATAGGAGCGGAGCAGACGAAGTTGCGCGGGTCAACTAGTGTTAGGATAACACAAGAATCTTAAAAGACTGACCTTCCAAAATATGATCATCAATATCCAGTATATTACTGTCATGCTCCCTCACGACTTGAGTGACCACATCATAATGCTCACTCTTTACATTCTGTGTCTGACTGCTGATGATGTAGCCCTGTTCTTCCGTGGCGGCAGAGAAATCAAAGTATATCTTGTCATACTCCACTTTAGTCTCCATCTCGAGGCAGGAGAGAGACTGAGACATGTATGTGTGATCCATGCTCTGAGAAAGACAGGAAAAAATTATACAAGAAGAATCAAACTTGTAATGAATAATAATGTATAGTCATGCCCAGCGAAAAGGTACCTTCTCAGACGTCATTAAGTTTGAATCGAACTTTGCTTAGTTTTACCAAGACCGGTTAGATGAGAAGCTCTTTAATTCTTTATTGTTCTCCGTAGCCACTTGGCGTTAAACAACGCTTGCCGAGGTTGGTCGGTGGATGGGTGACAGTCTTAACATACCGAGTTTCCTCCGTGCCTCGCAAAGCATGTTAAGCCGTTGGTCCCAGCTGTCATTTGTACATCTTTGGTAGTTGTTACAGACAGACAGAAGCCAGAAAATCTGATACAAGACTTGCCAAGGAGTACCATGTTACCCAGTTAATGGGTTGTGGAGGTATGGTATGCAGCCGCACCACATAAAATACTGGTATTCAGCTGAATCCCGTTTGACTGACAGCCTACTCAAATATAGTTGGGAAAAGGCTAGGCAGATGATACCTCCATAGCAAGTTATATAGTTTACAGAGACTAAAAGTTCATGTACAAAGACTCAACTCATAGTTGAGTTTTCCCCCAGCAAACCTTTGAGTGATAGAGAGAGATCACAATAGAGAGTAGGAGGCCTACAGTTGAAAAAAGGCTGGACCAAGATTAGGGTACGAACCTCCTGTGTCCGGCTGAGGGCCAAGACCCTCAGATGCTCCTGTGCACTGTGCACCTGCCATTTGAACTTGTGGAACCTCTTCATCAGAGCCAGGCACTCCCAGCAAACAAGCTGGTCTATCTCTGGTACCGACTCGCCAAACTGAAAGGGAACTTATTGATCAGTAGTGGCTAGACGTTGGAAAACTGAAATGGAGTTTGACAGCCATCCACGGACTGAAAGAAGTGTCGGCCGTCCAGTGATGAGATGAGGGGGTCTAAAGAGGCCACTTTAACAGTATCATAATATTAACCACACAACAATCTGTCATATTTCATTTTCATCTTTATTGCTAACGCAGTATGTTTCAGGTTAATCGGGAAAATTTTACATTAACGGGTAGCATGATGTGCTTTCTGATTCTGATAAAATTGCCTTTTTAGAACCTGAGAACTGCTAAAAGGTCATTATTTTGCTTTTCCCCACCATTACCATGTTTATCTTTAAAATGCAATTTTCTCTTTACTATTTTAACCCTACTGGTTTATAAATAAAGTAGAAAAAGTACCACATAACCATCCCCAAGGTCCCATCTATCGTTGTACAAAAATTCCATCAAAAGAAGATTCGTGACTCACTTTCGCTATTTATATTATAATAAGATAGGATTCTCGTGATCTCAGAACTATTTCTATAGATCACACTAAAGATGTCAAGAAACTTTTGGACCGATTCCCGCGACCATTAATAGTAATTTGTAGTAATTAAAATAAACGCCAACTAAGAGTAAAGAGGCTTAATTTTATATCCCAATTTGACCTTAATATTTACGTAACACGAAACAAAAAGCAAGTTTTATGTCAAAAAGCTAAAATATATTTGAAAATTTACCCTGTCACCCGCGAAATCGTACATTAGCAAACGAAATACTTGATAAACTTGTGGTGAATTATTCAAACCAAATAGATCGCGATCACTGCTAAGACAAGCGCAACACACAGTTCTATAACCAGTATCCACGTCTTGCTCCATTTTATTTACTTTAAAACTTTTCAATAACTAAGTCAAAACTATTTATTTGTTGTGATTAATTTTCGTATCACAACAAAAAGTAATACTCCCATGTAAAATAGACGAAAATTGATGAAGAACGATTCTCTGAACTGCGACACCACAAAATGGCTTCCTTATCAAGTGTTGCAATACTAAAAAAAAACCGTTCACGTCAACAGCTGGAACCCAAAAGACTGGTGTTTGACTAAATGCGAGTGATTTTGATCATTAATTTAAAAAAATTAAAAATCGTCATTACAGTTATAGTTGAAGACAACACCTAACAGTCCACTAAAGGAATCTAAATAATTATTATAATGTGAAATTAGTGCTATTTCTGGATGGATTTGGATGAAACTTGCCACTCGGGTAGACTATGTTCTGGATCTGGACAGTTTTTATCCCAGGGCTATGGACTATAGAAACCTTCTTGGCAGCATATATCGCTGGCAGGGTTTGAAGCAGGGATGTTACGGAGCTTACATCGTATTAATATTCTTTACGATTTTTAGGGTTCCTTACCCACAGGGTAACCAACAGAACCCTATTACTACGCCTCCAAGTAAATTTATTAGCATATTTATAGCAAGAAATGGTATCACCGGTTATTCTTTCATTTAATTGATCTCGTTTGTGTCAACAGTTGACTATTATAGAGACGACGCATGAAAGACAATGGTATTTGTCTACCTTTACTTGATTTTAAATTAATGTAGCGGATGTACTAATGCATCCAGATATTAAAGTTTTTACACCTACTACACGCAAAAGAGGACGTCCATTAAATGTAGATAATGTTATAAAAAACAAAAGACGACGACAACGGTTAGAGGTGCCTCCAATTGAAATGGCTGAAGATGGCTTGAATCATTGGCCTGAGTGGAAGTAAGATCGCCAAAGATGTAAACTGGAAGCATGTGGACAAAAATCTTAGTGATGTGCACAAAGTGCAAAGTCTATTTGTGCTTGAACAAGGGCCGCAATTGTTTCACACGATCACATACGTAACTAATTATAAAACTTCGTTGTCAATGTTACTACTCTTGTGTTTTTAAAAAAGAAGCAACTTTTTTACTTTTTTTTTGCGGGATGTACCGAATTTGGAACTTTTACCCTTTGAAGCAAATAGTTTTTATTTATTAACTTTTCCGTTTAGCGTTAAATGTTTTATTTTTTTCGCGTCTTATTTTGGCTTTTAAATGCTTCTTATTTTTTCCGAGTGATTTCATGAAATTGAATTCTTGCGTTTAAACTTGTTAAAAATAACAAAAACCGTCCATGACGCCAATTACAAGCAACACTACACTGATAAGAATAAAATTGTCATTTGTCATGTCACTTGTCAATGTCACTCAAATGAAATGCGTCATGTGTAATGTTTATATATCTGTTAGTCGATCAATAATTAAAAGATTTTAATTAATATCTTTGAAAATTCAAAAAATGAGTCGATGAGGGTTTTCTAAAATGATTTTCACAAGGTGGCAGCACTGAGGGGTCAGGTCCAGCCAAACCTGTCAAAACTTTATAGATAATCGTGATCGGATCGATTATAATACATTCTCCTACTTTATGTAAACTATTCTATTGATTGTTTATTTTATGCTTTCCCAATTGAAATGCCCCAATGTTGCGCAGTGCCTATGTGCTCAAATAAAAAGGGGGGCCACAAGTTTCCAAAAGATAAAACTCGTTTAGAACAATGGCTTAAGGCCATTCGCAGAGATCGATATTCTCCTTCAGTCCACAGTATCGTGTGCAAGAACCACTTTAATGATGATGACTATGAGCTACCGAAAGACTCGGTATTAGAGAAACGTAAGTATTTTTTGCTGTTTCTATGAGAACATTGCGTTAGAATTGGGTTATTGTGTATTAAAACGAGAAAGGTTTATGTAGTTAAATTAAATAAAGGTTAACACATATTAAACAAACTAGTTGACCCGCGCAACTTTGTCTGCTCCGCTCCTATTGGTCTTAGCGTGATGATATATAGCCTATAGCCTTCCTCGATAAATGGGCTATCTAACACTGAAATAATTTTTCAAATTGGACCAGTAGTTCCTGTCATTCAGCTTTATAAATAATTATAGATTTAATTTATTTTTGGTATGCGTCATTCTTGATGCAAATTAACACTTTTTCTTTCTTTCAGGTCAGCTAGTTTGCAATATAATTCAAAATTTAATTTTTTATTAAGAGAATATATAGTAGCCCTCCTCAGCTGCTAAGTCCAAGTGCAACGTGCAACTCTAACCTCATTTAGGATTTATTTCTACATGCTCCTAACTACTTTATTTATTGAACAATTTTCAATGGTAAATCCTAGGGCTAAGAGCTCAAGCCGCCCCCAGAAACCCAAATTTCTTAGGTAATTTACAACCTAAAAACCTTAAAAGTAATCCAAAGAAGTTTGATATGTGTTTAGCAAAATAAAATATAAACTTTGCGTTCAAGTCCCCCTGCACAAGGCAATCATGGAAATTCCCCTGACTACTTAGTGAAACCATTTCTTTTTGTTTCAGCCAGACCGGTATTGAAAAAAGATGCAGTGCCAAGTAAATTTACATGGAATAAAACGCTCTATCAAGAGCCAAATATGAGGGAAAAAAGTGGATTAAAAAGTGCTCAGAACACAATTAAAAAAGAATCAAGTGACATGGATTCTTTAGACTGTACGGAAGTTACAAAAAGATGTTATACCTGCTTACAGCAAGGCAGGAAACTGAGGCCAATGAAAGTTCACGCTAAATATCTTTTTAATATACTTTGTCCAGAAATGTTCCATGAAACTAAGGCAAGTAATTCTGTTTCTGCTACTGCTACTTCGGAAATATATTATGGAAAAAAGTTGCACCCTAAATAATTTTTATGGTTCTGTACCCAGAGAGGGTAACCAACAGAACCCTATTAATAAGTTTCCACTGTCCGTCCGTCTGACTGTCTCACCGTCCATCCGTCCAGTGGTCTGCTTGTCAGCAGGCTGTATCTCAAGAACCCTAACTGTGGGACTCTGTGGAACCAACACTGAAATCGCAAAGAATAAATCGACTGTCCCATTTATGTGCACTTAACTCGACAAAATGTACTGAACAGCTGATTATTGTTTCTCGATTTTGGGTTGCAACCGTTATTAACGTGGTTCATATTGATGAGTTTAATGACCCTCGTTCAGGTACGTCGTTCATTCTGTTACAAGTTATATTTTTCTTTTCCAGGATACTTCTGGGTACCTAATATGCTGGGAGTGTGAGATTATGGCTGATAAGACTACACGATTTCAAAACAAGTTAAAAAAAGCAAATGAAATACTGCAACTGTCTTTAAAAGGAAAAGCGACAGTAAGTATTCACCATTTCAGTTTGTTTATTCATTATTTTACAGCAACTAGTCTGCCATCATAAAAAAGGACGTATCTACACACACACACACAGAAAGAAAGAAAAAGCGTTTATTTGCGCCAAGCATGACGCATACCAAAATAAATTAAATAGAAATTAATTAAAACTAAATTATAAAAATTGGGAAGATATGCGGCATATTCGCGCAAAACGGCCATCGCTCAGCATAATGCTGGGACTCGTGTGCGAGACAGAGCCACAGGGCTGACGAAATAACAAATTTCCGACATTAAGGAAATCATAACAGCCGAAAGATGCCACAGCTGGACATAGGCCTCCCCCAAAAGGGGGGGGGGAATAACTTAATGAAAACAATGATTTATTTGCCATGCCGTTATATGAGATCTTTCTGTTACAGATCGGCGAAGGATTATCCAGTCAAAAAAGAACTAACATAGAAATTATTAGCATAGCTCCACAGACTTCACAAAACCTACCACAAAATCTACCAATTCAACCACAAAAGCTACCAATTCAACAACAAAAGCTACCAATTCAACCACAAAACCTACCGATTCAACCACAAACCATACCAATTCAACCACAAAACCTACCATTCCAACCACAAAACCTACAATTTCAACCACAAAACCTAACAATTCAACCACAAAACCAAATATTTCGATCACAAAACCTACCAATTCGAGCACAAAATCCGCCATTTATTATTAATCCAGAAAACATACTGAAGCTATCGTTAAAAGACATGCTAGAGGCGCCATCGAAACTTCAACCACAGACAAAAATAAAAATAGAGGTGGAAGAGGAAGAGGCTTACAGTAACGACTCAATGGAGGAAGCCAGTTGCAGTAATGATTTTGATAAAGTAATTCAGCCCAGAACTACACAACTTGTTTCCCTTGGTAAGTCTACCTTTTTTAGGGTTCCATACCCAAAGGAACCCTATTACTAAGCCTCCGCTGTCCGTCCGTCCGTCTGTCTGTCTGCGGGCAATTTTCACATATTGTGTCTTTCTATTGTCATTATAAAAAAAAAGTTAAGGTTACGGAACCCTTCGTGTGCGCAGTGCGAGTCAGACTCGCACTTGGCCGGGTTTTTTTTTATTTAGCAATGGGCTTGCTCTTGACCTCGATCACGCCTGATGGATAGCGATAGATGAGGTCTATGATGGAGCGAGCGTGCCCAGAAGATGCCTGTTCACTCGTGCTTTGAAGGCAGGTTGTATGAGGAAGGAAACACAGACTCTCGCAGAGAGTTTCACACTTTGAGCTGTGCGCATAATAAATGTGGAGAAAACTATACATTTGTAATTAAATCATAAAATAAAGGTAGTCTTTCTTTAAAGTAATTTGTGGCTACAAGTTTGTATGGAACCCTCAGTGGGCGAATTCGACTCGCGCGGTAAAAATTTAAAAAATCTGCCATTCCGTCCCTGTGTGCGTAGGCCCTTCATCATCACCATATCAGCCAAAAGACTGAATTCTTATTTCTTTCTTCTTCTTTCTTTCTCGCATCCATCGGCTACCCACGTCCCGAGCCAGGTCATTGGTCCATCTTATAAGATGCCTTCCAAAGCTGCGTCTTCCGGTTCGCGGTCTTCACTCCAGAACTTTTCGGCCCCATCGACCATCTGTTCTGCGAGCAATGTGCCCTGTCCACTGCCACTTCAGGCCCTTAAAACAATCTCTTTACTTCATATTTTCAGATCCACTATTGGTACCAAGACAGGACCAACCGATGTCATGGCCAGAAATCGAAGTGCCTCCACTTCTGCCTACACGTATTAAAAACGAAGACATACCTTCGGCGTCCTTACCCCCGAACACGCTTCTAAACGAGCAAACCTCGCTACGAGGGCTAAGAGAATCCGTCAAAGTTACCGTTAAGGCTCAGAATGTGACAGCAAAAGATACTGGCTTAAGCAAAGACGAAGCTCCAGTAAAATGCCAAAGGAAAAACGACCTCCTGGCTAAGTTGCTTTCTAATCCGCCAAAAGGAGAAGAACTATTTCTGAGGCAAGGGGTTCCGAATGAACCGGAGGGTAGTAAGCAAAACTGTGACGAAGATGAAGCGAAATTGATAGTTTTGAATAGAAAGGAACTTGAAGAGCTTCAAGCTAAGAGGAGGTCGCTTCATTCGTTTATTAATAGTCAATACAAGTGTGAGAAATGTATTGACTTTTATCAAAGTCAGGAGAAGATTGACGAGCATAACTTGAAACATCATGAGGTATGTGTCAAAACTCGTAAGGCTTTTTTTTTACTATTGATAGTTTGACCACTATCTCACCTGATGGTGAGCGATGATGTGGTCGAAGATGGAGCACGCTCGCCATAGGGAAGATGCAAATACAGAATTAATGAGAATGTTGTCAGTAAAATGATAAAAAAGTATAAAATAAAGGCCATTACAAAGTTTTTATTTTGGTTAATATCTATTTTTAACAAAAATAATGAATTAAAGTAACGTGAAACGGAACGTATTTAAAAGTAACAATCAGTGTTTAGTGACGTATCTGCTGTTATGCCAACGAAAAGGCAACCTTATGTCTTTGAGTTAGGACAGTTCTTGACCAGTGATAGACACGAGTGACGTCATCGTCCGTTTTCGCGCGAACCTTTAAACTGTCGGTTTAAAAACGCAATTTTGGCAATAAATTAAAGCGTTTTTCATTTTTTATTTATGTGGTGGTCTATTCTAGATGAGAGTTCTTTAAAATTAAACGAGGAGCTCGTGGCTAGAAAATAACAGCCGCACGGGTCGATCTTTAAGGTTAAGCAACGCTTGCCAAGGTTGGTCTGTGGATGGGTGACCATCTTAACATACCGAGTTTCCTCCGTGCCTCGGAAAGCACGTTAAGCCGTTGGTCCCGGCTGTCATTTGTAGATCTTTGGCAGTCGTTACGGATTGTCAGAAGCCAGTAAATCTGACTCCAGTCTTGCCCAGTAGTACCGTGTTACCCAGTTAATGGGTTGTGGAGGTCTGGTAGGCAGCCGCTCCACGTAAAACACTGGTATTTAGCTGAATCCGGTTTGACTGGAAGCCGACCCCAATATAGTTGGGAAAAGGCTAGGCAGATGATGGCAGATGAGCATGTTCCATAATGTATAGTTAACAAAAATATGTGACGGGGTCTATCCTTATATATATAATACTTCCGTTACTGACTGATTGAGGAACTGACAGACAATGTATAGCTGAAACTGCTGGTCGTAGAAAGCTGATATTGGGCATGAAGTTTCCCGACACGCCGTAAGGGACCACTGAGAGATTATTTCCCGAAATATTTACGGGAAAAAACGGAATACTACGTGAAATACACTTGCGAAGTCGCGGGGAAAAGATGGTCTTTATAAGGTAACTAGTTGACCCGCGCAACTTCGTCTGCATCACAATTTTCATTACTGCTCCGCTCCTATTGGTCTTAGCGTGATGATATATAGCCTATAGCCTTCCTCGATAAATGGGCTATCTAAAACTAAAAAAAAATTTCAAATCGGACCAGTACTTCCTGAGATTAGCGCGTTCAAGCAAACAAATAAACAAACAAACTCTTCAGCTTATATATTAGTATAGATATAGATAGATTCTACTGTACGTGTGTATGTCACTGAACTTCTCCTAAACGGCTGGACCGATTTGAATGAATTCGTATGCGTTTAGGTGGCGCCCTGTATGGTTTAGATTCACAAATCAGTAGGGTAGGTAGGTAGAGTAGCCAGTTGACGAAAGCGAGGCCGCGCGGGTCAGCTAGTACAGTGTATTTTTTCTAATGTTGTCGTATGTTTACTGAAAGCCAAGGAGGTACAAGTGCACCCCTCCCGGCGATCATGATTTTGATCAACTAGTGACGTCACCAGCCCCAAATAAGTAAAAAAACAAAACAATAAAAAAAAAATCGTTTATTTTCTGGCGTCGAAGGACCATAGCGTGTTAGTATTACCAATTAGTAGTAATTAACACAGATGCACACATGAGTACAAAAAAAAAGACAGCATCCACTAACATACAGGCAGATTCATCAAGTGATGAATCTGCCTGTATGTCTGACATGTAGCTTGACAAACCTATCCATTGTAGGCCCTTCTAACCTGTGTCAGCAAACTTTGATGCTTTTTTTATAACATGAAATAATTTTACAGTCTCGAGGCAGTAAAATTTGCGAAATCTGCGAACAAAGATTTGCCGACGAGAACGAACTAAATGATCACTACAAGGCGCATTTCATGTAAGTATTCTTTCTTGAATCAACTAGATTTGATCCTTTTATGGAGCGTTCAGGAACTAGGTAGCAGCACAGAAGTTTCATTGTCTAGTATATTTTACTTATTAATTTTGAAATAGCAACGCTAGATGGCACATGCCCGTTTTCACCAACATCCCCTATACTACCACCTAAGTATGGGGCCCTTTACTTAACAGTACCCCTAAACTAGCCCCTAAATGAAATTTCGTTTCACCATCGTTTTTATCACCTAACTAGGGGACACATAACTATGTGACGTTTTGTTTTCGATAATAGTGAATGATTCGTCTTTAAACTTATCGATACTTTGAAATAATATAGTTTTTTAACAAATTCTCTAAAGTATATACACAAATAGATACAGTTTATAATAAATTATGTTTTAATAGCAATAATCAATATTAATTCCTTCATATTTTTTATTAATTTCATATTTTCTTACATATTTACTCTGTAGATACATTACGAAACTCACGTTTAATCTGTGGTCATATTTGAATTTGACACTTTTCTTTCGTTTGTTTTCGTGAATAGCTTGTTGTGATCGCTTGCTTGCATCTTATTTTGTTTCGTTACGTATTTAGTTACGGTATAATAAAATGGCAGAAAAAAGGAAGCGTTGCTGCAGACACTCTTTTTATTATTCGATTGCAAGTAGCCACACTGATCCCATCCATGTCTGCCACAGCCAAAAAATGATTACCAGTAGCATGAAACCTCAATGCTATTAATAACTGATTTATTGGAGATATAGAATTATTCCTGGAATAAAATAAAAATTATCATGCAAATCAAATAAACACAAGGAAACATTGTCGTATCGTCAACTAAAAAAAAATACCATGCGCATAGTTTTTTGTTATTTTATTTTATGGGCTACATTACGTAGTATAAAAAAATGTGATTAGTTAACATGTACTCACCTATTATCAGGTAATTCTAAAGCGTGTTCAATCTTTTCCAATAAATACAACACTGAAGATTTACGTAACCTATATCTCCGAAAAAAGTCAGTTTCATCAAAAAATTCAAAGAAATTTGGCCGTTTTCGATATACTTTGGTCTACAGCTGTTATTTGCGTCGAATATAGTAGAAACAGTTTCAATATATTCAAAAAAATCATATAAATCACTATCCATCTTCGTTGTTTAAACGATCACATACGTAGGTGCCGGTTTATGGGGCAAAATTTCGACCACCTAAATTTAGCAGACCTTTTAACGTTTAGTTGACCCCTAAACGTTGGTGAAACAGAAACCATCCTCTAACGGCCACCTAAACATGTTTAGGGGATCCCGTAAACTTAGGGGATGTTGGTGAAAACGGGCAACAGTCTGCTTCGCGCAAGTCCCCTTAAAGAGAGCTTGCAGGAACTGTAAGTGGCAGTCATGGGCGTATACAAAGTTGATACGACTGGGGGGCTTTCCTTTAAACTGCCTATACCAGGTACCATTTTCAAGCTCTGTACCAAAAATCAACTAAATAGGAGCAGTAGTTTAGTCGCAAATGATTTTTAAAGATGTTGCACCGTTTGAACACGATGTATGTTACCTAACAGCTGATTGTCTAAGCATAAGTCATGCACCTTACATCGATAAATCTACGATGCGTTGTTGCCGCTCTGACGCATGTCGCAAGTACATTCACTAAAAAGTTGGCAATGCTAACAAGGAAGCAATAAAAACACACACACTTGCACTTTCACTACGAGAGTGACAAATATAGCGCGCGTAAGAGAAACAAAAATAGGTCAGTTTGTTGCATCCTAGTTTTTTGCGATCGGTAAGTGGCCTCTAAAAAACTTGTTTTTTCAGTGCGCCGACGCTGTCCTTTCGGAACGTACGATTTGTCAAATTCGCGCGCTGACAATTGTGATTTTGTTTTGTTATTTGTGATAGGACACTAAATAAGTTTAAGACAGTATTTCTTATTTTTATTGTGACAGGACACGAAACTTGGGATTATTATTATTTAGTATTAGTGGTTTTTTTTTGTGATTGACTGTTTTTATGGTGATAGGACACGCAATTAAACTTTGGTTGTGTGAAATTAAAGTGTTAAACAATGCCTCGTGTAACCTACACGGAGTACTCTGACATGATTTTAATTTACGGCGAAAGCCGTGGAAACGCAGCTTTAGCTCTGCGAACGTACAGATAAAGAAATGGTGACAGCCGCAACTGCCCACAAATGAAAGTGCTTGGCGACGGACAGTGATTTAATTAGAAAAATAAATAACAATATTCTCCGTCAGTACAATTTGTGCATTGATGTGAATGGAGGACACATCGAGAATTTAAAAATTAGTGTGTGTGCCTCGACACGAGATAACGCACACCGCGCTCCGACGCGCGTGCTACGTTGCCATTGTGTTACCTAGATATCTACGATCAGTCTGATAATTATATTTACAAAGGATGGTTGCGTTTTATTCTGATTTGTAAGCTATTTAGTTTGTTTGAAAAAAATATTTTCTCACTTTTGGCGCTTTTTATTTTTGTACCGTATCGAATTAATACTAAACACGTTTAGTATACGTAGTATAATTTAATGCCCCTCTGTCGTATCCACTCTGTATAAAGAGGGGGGGGGGGGGTACAGTGGGTCCAGGATTGTGTTTGAAAGAGCGGCTTGATCCCGCTAAGGGTGGGTTTAAGCTTAGTAAACACTACCAAAGCATATAATAAAGCTAATAATTTTGGCGAGTATAATTGTAAAAAAAACAAATAGTGTATACTTACCTACCTGCTTGTCAATAAATAAAAAAAAATATATAATTTTATTTTGCTAAACGCATAGTAAGCGTCCTTGGATTACTTTTTGTAAATTCCTTAATGACTTCGAGGATATAAACTACCAAAGAAATCTGGTTCTTTTGGAGGGGTCAATTCCACCTCTGTACATTTGTGTGCGTAAAGTACTAAATAGATATTTTTTTACACTTTTTCCAGAGTATACGAATGCATGAAGTGTCCGTACCGCAACAGAAAAAGACTTTACATATCTGAGCATTGCCGTAGAAAACACGTGGAGTCTTCCTTTTACTGCAAAATATGTTTCAAAGAGTTCAAGTAAGTGGCACTACCTGTGTAGTAAAATATACTATAGAGGCTAACCAGTAGCGTAGCTAGAGGGGGTGCACGAGGTGTCTTCCTTCTACTGCAAAATATGATTCAAAGAGTTCAAGTAAGTGGCACTACCTGTGTAGTAAAATATACTATAGAGGCTTAACCAGTAGCGTAGCTAGAGGGGGTGCACGAGGTGTCTTCCTTCTACTGCAAAATATGTTTCAAAGAGTTCAAGTAAGTGGCACTACCTGTGTAGTAAAATATACTATAGAGGCTTAACCAGTAGCGTAGCTAGAGGGGGTGCACGAGGTGTCTTCCTTCTACTGCAAAATATGATTCAAAGAGTTCAAGTAAGTGGCACTACCTGTGTAGTAAAATATACTATAGAGGCTTAACCAGTAGCGTAGCTAGAGGGGGTGCACGAGGTGTCTTCCTTCTACTGCAAAATATGATTCAAAGAGTTCAAGTAAGTGGCACTACCTGTGTAGTAAAATATACTATAGAGGCTTAACCAGTAGCGTAGCTAGAGGGGGTGCACGAGGTGTCTTCCTTCTACTGCAAAATATGATTCAAAGAGTTCAAGTAAGTGGCACTACCTGTGTAGTAAAATATACTATAGAGGCTTAACCAGTAGCGTAGCTAGAGGGGGTGCACGAGGTGTCTTCCTTCTACTGCAAAATATGTTTCAAAGAGTTCAAGTAAGTGGCACTACCTGTGTAGTAAAATATATATAGAGGCTTAACCAGTAGCGTAGCTAGAGGGGGTGCACGAGGTGTCTTCCTTCTACTGCAAAATATGATTCAAAGAGTTCAAGTAAGTGGCGTTACCTGTAGTCCTTTGCGTTGCATAAAGGTTTAATCAATATTAATATATAAAGCTGAAGAGTTTGTTTGCTTGAACGCGCTAATCTCAGGAAATACTGGTCGGATTTGAAAAATTATTTCAGTGTTAGATAGCCCATTTATCGAGGAAGGCTATAGGCTATATATTATAACGCTAAGACCAATAGGAGCGGAGCAGTAATGAAAATTGTGACGCAAACGAAGTTGCGTGGGTCAACTAGTTAGAAAATAAATTTAATTCTAATGTTGAAGACATACAAAGTCTCGCCGGCCATGTTTCCTCTAAAAAAAGGTTTAAACCATTCGTTTCAGGACATTTAAAGAGCGGCGGATGCATATCGACTATGAACACGATCAGAAGCGAGCCTGCAAAGAGTGCGACAAGACGTTCGCTAACTTGTCGCGCTTGAAGGAGCACGTACTGTGAGTATGACTCTTAGGCACTTGTCTCACCGCCGGCGAGCAGCGAGTAGCGAGTAAAGCTTCAAACTCTCACGAATTGAGAATTTTAAAAACGTTGAATCTTCTTCAATTTTGGTTTACGTAACAAAATAAAAAAATTGGTCAAAATATATCATTCAGTGGTAATAATGAACAAAATCTGACATAATAAATAAATTGATTCATCAAATAATTAATTCGTATGGAAATAAATAGTTATATACATAAAAATGTCAAAAGTAATATCACGAAAATAATAATAATAAAAAGAAGACATGTGTCTCTTTTACTCACATGAGATCTATATCTTTTGTCCCTTTCCTCAGCGAGCAAATGGTCAATAGCTACTCGCTTCGTCGCCGGCGGTGAGACAAGTGCCTTATGTATGATTTTGGGGTTTGTACAGTCTGTTGTCAACATTATCTGACCCACCCTAAAAACAAACGAATTTGGACCCTCTGACAGTAACATTAAGGTTTATTCAATTTATACGAGCTTATCAGACAAGTGCTCGAGGACTTGATGAACAAATACAATAATAATACAGACACGCAAATTTGATCTTTAAAACGTTAGCATTAGGTTTTAAGTTATAACTACTTGTTATAATATAATTAGTGTAATAGCTTGTTTTAATAATTGCGTTCAAGTAATTCTGGTCTCGTGGTCTGTGTATAAGACTGAGAAAAACAAGTTGCGAGATCAAATCCTGCGACGAAGATGTTGTTTTGCTTTTAATTAAGAATTTATTCCAAAACTATTTCTTGTATTATTGTAAAGAACTATAGACGGATAACCTTCAAATATAAACTTTCTAAAATGGTAATATTTTCGCATAACTTGTAATAAGTGGGTAGTTGAAAAATAAATATTTGTATTCATTATAAAACTGGTATTCAAATGCTACTAAGGGTATGCAGTGACTACGCGCAAACATATTTTACCTTGCCTTACTAAATTGCAAAAACAACGTCTCTTTACAATTTTTTATTTTCTATTTTATAGGTTGTTTTTTTATTATGATGTCTCAATGGAGTGATTATTTAAAATACAAAATAATCTATTTGCACGAGGAGAAGGTTGGCTGCTTGTGCTGTGCAAGAATAAACTTTATGAAAGTATACTATATGGTTCAAATTGTTTAGAATATTGCGTCTAGAAATTACAACTAAGATCAAATTTTAATGCGCCTTATAAGAGTTGAGTTGGTCTTGCGGTCACTAAGGTAGTGCGATGTTCATCGTTATCTACGTTCGAACCAAGTTTAACCTAAATATAGCTTTTTGCTCAGCTGTTTTTTTTTTTTATTATGTCATAACATTTATTTAACATTTCTTTAATGGACGACGTAGGGTCTTGTCTTTTTAAAAGGGCAGTTTGTATAGAAATAAAACTAAACAATTGCAAGTTTAAAATGTTTATTATTTCATTAAAACACTTAGTTAAGATAAAGTAAATGCTCATACAGAGTTGATTCGACAGAGGGGCATTAAATTAAACTACGTATACTATACGTGTTCAAAATTAATTCGATACGGTACAAAAACAAAAAGCGCCATAAATGAGAAAATATTTTTTTCAAACAAACTAAATAGCTTGCAAATCCGAATAAAACGCAACCACCCTTTGTAAAAAATTGACACTGACCTTAGATACCGCTAGGTAACAAAGCGGCAGCGTCGCGCGCGCGCCGGAGCGCGGTGTGCGGTATCTCGTGTGCTCGGTGGGGGCCGGGCCGGGGTGGCGGCCGGCGACTTAGGCCTCCGCTCGCACTGGCTTTTATGTTAGGTAACGTTTCGAAGTACGCGCACAAAAACAAACACACTAAATTTTTAAATTTTCGATGTGTCCTCCATTCACATTGATGCACAAATTGTACCGACGGAAAATATTGTTATTTATTTTTCTAATTAGATCACTGTCCGTCGCTATGCACTTTAATTTGTGAAATGCTAAAATAATCCTATTTTTTAACTCATCAATTGTATTTACCTCTGAGGCATACACTTCACCCTTAATGTAACCCCACAAAAAGAAATCCATGGGAGTGAGGTCCGGAGATACTAATACTAAATAATAATAATCCCAAGTTACGTGTCCTCTCACAATAACAAAATAAAATTACAATTGTTTGCGCGCGAATTCCACAAACCGTACGTTCCGAAAAACAAGCGTCGGCGCACTGAGGGACTTACCGATCGCAAAAAACAAGGATGCAACAAACTGACCTATCTCTATTTCTTTCGCTCGCTTTATGTTAGTCGCTTTCGTAGTGAAAGTGCAAGTGTATGTGTATTGATTGCTTCCTTGTTTGCATTGCCAATTTTTAGTGAATGTCCTTCGGCATGCGTCAGAGCGGCAACAACGCATCGTAGATTTATCGTTGTAAGGTGCATGACCTATGCTTAGACGATAATCAGCTGTTAGAAAAGATACATCGTGTTCAAACCGTGCAAAAACTTTAAAAATCATTTGCGACTAAACTACTGCTCCTAATTAATTTATTTTTGGTACAGAGCTTGAAAATGGTACCTAGTATAGACAGTATAAAGGAGAGCCCCTCTGTCGTATCAACGTTGTATATTTCCAAATTAATATACATTTTATATTAGTATGCCATAATCAAATCTAACCATTTATAAACATTAAAAAAGGTGTGCTTATGCTTAAATGTTTGCTATCGAGAAAATGAATTCTTCTGTGAAATGCTTTACAGATTTATAGCTGCCTCTATGTAGTGAATAAACATGTTATTTAAATAGAAAAATCTATTTATAACAATAACATCACCACATAATCAGCAACATTTTAATGGTTTAACAGTCAATCCATTGAGCATTTACTTACATGGTGTGTTTAAAAATGCCTAGACACTAGATTAATTAGTAGTGGATTGGCGTACCGTCCCCTGCTATAACTTGCTGTATGCGGCTACGCATACCGCGCACCATATTCCAACACAAATCTTTGCCTCTCATGTGCTCCCAAGTCGATGTCACGATCTCAGCCAAGTTGTATTTGTTTCGCACTTCCGTTGTGTCCCAATTTAAAACCATTTGACCCCATAGATTTTCTATAGGGTTCAAATCAGGACTTTTAGATGGCCAATTAATAACTGTCACACCTTCTTGAGCAGCTAACCAATCCTGCACAATGCCTGCACGGTGGATGGAGCAGTTATCGTGCATGAAATAAATATGTGATGTTGGATAGGCAATTCGCACAGTCGGCAGCATGACGTCACGCAGAATCTCCAAATACAAACTACTATTAAACCTACCACCAACTTCCACCAATTCACTAGGTCCCATAGACGACATCCAGCCCCAGTAGCCCAGGGTTATTCTACCGCTGGTTCTACAAGGTAGCAAGCACTTCTCATTGTAGCGTTCTCCTTTCCTTCGCCATAAAATTTTACGTCCATCTTTGTCCGATTTAAATGATTTTTCATCAGTGAAGATCACAACATTTTCTTTCAATTAAAATTTAAATATTCCTGGCCAAAACGGACCCTTTCTTCGCGATGAGCAGGTGTTAATGCAATTTTCAGTGCCGGTTTATAATTTTTTTTTTTTTTTTTTACTATTGATAGGCACGCGTTTGACCACTATCTCACCTGATGGTAAGCGAGGATGTGGTCGAAGATGGAGCACGCTTGCCTAGAAATAACCTATTCACTCTTGATTTAAAGACTCCCAGGTTGTAGCTATCAGGAAACACAGACTCCGGCAGCCCAGCAGCGTGTAAATGCCTTCTCACTGTTTCCACTGAAATATTGTGGTTTATTGCGGTTACACGAATGGGCAAAAATGGATTATCAACATGCCTGAAACAATAGCCCGGTGGCGTTCGAATTCGGGACTATACTTGATGGCTTTTACTCCTGGACGAATCCGCTGAATATTTCCATTGTCTTCATAACGTCTTAGCCATAGCCTGACCGTATTTCTCTAAAACAAAAAAAAAACATTTTTGGAACCGTGTATGTAACTTGTAAGGAGTAAACTACGCGTTAGTCACAATCAATAAAATAAAATAGGTATAAAAAAAAACACTTACTGCTATATTAAGTCGACGACCAATCTCTCTAATTCCAACATTCTGCTCACGTAAAAATATGATTTTATGTTTGGTATAGTCATCAAGTTGCGACATGATGCTTTTTTACACCAAATTGCTAACGAGTTATGTGGAACGATTTACAAATGAGTGTGCGCAGTCACTGCTATTAATCGTAGTGTAGCAAATGTATGCTTGCTTTACTTCGTATCCAACCATTCTTGGTAAATTTAAATTCTCTAAACTTAAAGTTTTTTTAATTTACCCACCTGTTTACAAGATAAGTTATTAGGCGTAAATCATATTGGTCGTTCTTTAATAATGCAAGCAATATTGTAGTTCGTTTTTTAATTGATTGTCATTACAACTAATTAAAAAAGGAACTAATACTATGTGGAATGTGTTTTCGAACCCACATTTTGTTCGTCGCCAATCCAGCATCAAACCGCTAAGCCTCAAGAACTTGTCGAGAAAGCGAAATTAAAGATTGGGTTGTAATTATATAGAGTTACTTAAAAGCTTTTCAACTTTCAAGTAGCTTAACAAAATGATACATAATGCCGGTGGCTCCGACAATGTTGGGTGGGTTTACCTTAACGTTACGTGTTAAAGATCAAATTTGCGTGTCTGTATTATTATTGTATATGTTCATCGAGTCCTCGAGCACTTGTCTGTTAATTTCATATAAATTGAATGAACCTTAATGTAACTAGCAGAGGGTCCAAATTCGTTTGTTTTTAGGGTGTATCAGATAATGTCGACAACAGACTGTACCAACCTAAAAGTTGTTTATAATGTTGACTACAATGACCCCTTAAGATGTATTACGTTTACTCTGTTATACGTCGTATATGGCTAGCAGACACAACAAACCAAACCTACCTACTTACCTCCAAATATCTCAACAACTTGACACTTTAGGGTACCATATTTCCAAAAAAATATTCGAAGACTTAATTTTTATTTAAAAACAAACTGGCCAAGTGCGAGTCGGACTTGCGTGGTTCCGAACGATTTTTTTTTATTACATGTTATTTTAACACTATAGACTTCTTATAGGTTTTTCCTGTAATCTATTATCTCCTTTATTTTTTTCTAAATTAGGCTCAGTATTTTCGGAGATTAGGGGGGGGGAATGGTAATCTTTCGTCTAATTTTCTATTTATTAAAAAAAATACAATTAAGGTGGATGCTCCAGGGTGGCCCGCGAAATTCAAATATTTTTATGTTTTTTGAAGAAAAAGAATGAATATTTCAGAAATAATCATTATTTCGAACTACATGAACTTAGAGGGCTATATTGATGATTAAAATGGTTATAATTCTTTAGATAAATACGCGTTACGGTCGCAGATCGCATTTGGTCCACATACAGCTTCACACTGACTGGCAAATTGCAAAAAACATAAAAATATTTGAATTTCGCGGGCCACCCTGGAGCATCCACCTTAACACCTTCACAGTAAGCCCTTTCATTTTGATGTCCCTAAAGATTACACGAAAGCCTATAAGAAGTCTTTAGTGTTAAAATAACATATTAAAAAAAAACAATTGGTTCGGAACCCCTTGCACGAATTGAGTAAGCGACAACGGAAGTATTTAAAAAAAATAACTTTATTCCGACAGAGTTACAGCTAAACAGTTCTTGTCATCTAATAAAATATTGATCTTATATACTAACTTTATTGCTAACGTAGTACATGCATGGCGTGATCAGATATGACGCACGTCCTAGATTATTCTGGATGCTGATCAAGCAATGGAATGTTTGGAAATAATATGTCTAATAAATACTTATTGGCTGACAAAGCTAATATTGGTAGGTTGGGGTTCCTTAACTCACGCGAGTTCGAGTCACGTTTGCCAATTTTTTTTTTCCTATTGATAGGCGCGCGTTTGACCACCACACGTTTGTTTTGTTGATAGATAATATAATAAATCTATATAGATAAAAATAATTATTCTATTTACTCCGACGGTTAGATTTTCAAAAATATTCGACACGTATTTTTTGCCAATCGATGAGTGAGAGTGGGGGCTTGTGTCGTCACTATTTTGTAAAAAGCGTACTTACAAGAACTACTGGTTATATTGTACCGAGACTTATTAACAGTCTACCCTCAGAAATTAATAATTGTATAACAGATAAGAATATAAAATTTAAGCTTAAAGAATATTATTTAAGTATTATTTAGCGTTTTGTGTAATATACTGATAGACTCTTAATAGCACGGGTTTAAACCTTAGTGGTTTTTGGTTGCTATTTGATATAAATAATTCTGTAATGTGTTTTGTTTAATTGATAAATAAAGAAAAAAAAAAAAAAAAAAAAAAAGTGACGTCACACTACTTTTCAATGCACTGGTATCGTCTTAATTTTTTTTTACGCGCAAAAATAAAAAATACGTGTCCAATATTTTTACCCGACTGCAAGAGAAGGAGGGTTATGGTTTTCGAGTGTATTTGTATTTACTGTTATTGATACTGGGTATATAAAAATTAAAAAAAAAAATTGCCACTTTTTGGCGCCATATTATGCCTTCAATAATTTTTTAATAAGATTAAGTTCAATCACTGATCTGATGCTACCAACTGCATCAGACTGCTTGAAAAGCGGCTTGTTTCCAATTTTTTAGTTGTTTTTAGCGGTCGGGTTTTTTGACAAAGTCAATTTTATTTTTTTTGAAATCTATCTGACTGATAAATAAGATTATTTTAGTCATCTAAGCTATTAAGCTTAAGCTATCCTGTCGGTGCACTTTCTATAGCAATGCTTTTGTTAACGTCATTTTCAGTAAGATGCATAGACTGGAGCCGGCGGAGTGTCCCATCTGCAAGAAAATGATTAAACCGTATTATTTGAAATATCACTTGAAGACTCATAATGAGGTGAGTTCACATTTCATTTACAAACTTTTTGGGGTCGGACGATGTAGTCACACGACGAGATTAGATACACACATTTCTTTAAAGTGTCCTAAAAGGGTACCTAGTGGACTAAAATTTCAGTACACTTTTTAACGACAAGTGACGTTACACGAGTTTTCAATGCACTTATCATCTGCCTAGCCTTTTCCCAACTACATTGGGGTCGGCTTCCAGTCAAACCGGATTCAGCTGAATACCAGTGTTTTACGTGAAGCAGCTGCCTACCAGACCTCCACAACCCATTAACTGGGTAACACGGTACATCTTGGCAAGACTGGAGTCAGATTTACTGGCTTCTGACAATCCGTAACGACTGCCAAAGATCTACAAATGATGGCCGGGACCAACGGCTTAACGTGCTTTCCGAGGCACGGAGGAAACTCGGTATGTTAAGATGGTCACCCATCCACAGACCAACCTTGGCAAGCGTTGCTTAACCTTCAAAATCGAACCGTGCAGCTGTTATTATTTAGCCACGAGTTTTCAATGCACTGTATCGTCTTAATCGTCCCTCCCGCGAAAACGCTGTTTTCTATGTAATAGCGTTATGGACTCTGACGTCAAACTTCATATCGGACTTCTCTTTCTAATTGTTACCTTTGAAGCTTTATAACTTCATCAAATCAAAACAAATTAGTCCGTCTGATACAGAGAAACGCGTGACGTCATATGGCTTAGTAAAAATGATTTACCAAGCCAGATGACGTCACGCGTGTCTTCAACTCGCTGTATCTCCTGTATTTTTTGTTTACGTGAAAAAAGAAAAAATACGTATCGAATATTTTTTGAAAATCTATCAGACGGACTAATTAGATTTTTGACTAGAGCTAATCAATATTTTGCATATTCCATATTGAGTGCGTTGCTTCAAATGGGATGTTTTAGAGATAATTTGCAACTATTTTGACCACGGTAACCAAATGGACTTTAACTGATGGTTCAATTGATTTACAATTTAAGTTGCGTTTAATTTTTAAATTGAGATTTAAATTAAAAAGATCAAAAAGACACACCAAGATTTCTTACCTTTATTTTACTTCCTAAAACTTCTTTAGTACTGTTTTAAACTTTGTTTGTGTACTTGACAGAAGGATGACAGCTTCTACTGCGTGGAGTGTGATACTTACTACAAAACTAAGCTGTCATACAAGCTTCATCTCAAGACTACCCTCAAACATAACACGCTTGAAAAACTCGGGTATGCATCTAAATCTATCTTATACTTCTTATCTATACTAATATATAAAGCTGAAGAGTTTGTTTGTTTCTTTACTTGAACGCGCTAATCTCAGGAAATACTGGTCCGATTTGAAAAATTATTTCAGTGTTAGATAGCCTATTTATTGAGGAAGGCTATAGGCTATGTATCATCACGCCAAGACAAATAGGAGCGGAGCAGTAATGAAAATTGTGACGCAGACGAAATTGCGCTGGTCAACTAGTGTTTATATATAACGGGGCATGCGTTTTTCCGTTTTTTATGGATGTTCGAACCCTAAGGCTTGTGCCTCGAGTTTTGCGGGCAGCGGGGCGGGCAACGTAGACCCGTTTTCGAAACCAGCGAGCAGGTCGCGCGGCACTATAGCGGCGTAGTGTTGTTTTCGTGGTTGTGTCGTCGAGATATTTGTGTTTATTCGCGAACGAAATGTCTGAACAACGGCGACAACATTTTTTTGATTCAATTTTATTCTTAACGCTCGATTTATTGTGGGCAAAAGAAGAAAATAAATTGTACAACACTGCAATGCAGACGCGCGAGCGGTCACCGCTCGACTGGCGCGCACCGCTCGTGTCCCGCCCTCGCGCTGCTGCCGCGCCGCTGTTTTCGAGGGTCGGTCCATTTGATTTTACACATACCGCCCCGCTGCCCGCAAAACTCGAGGCAGAGGCCTAAAAACTACTCTCAGTGTCGCAAAACGGCAATCCTGGATACGCCCCTGCAGGCAGATGATGATGAAATTAAATAATGTTTTTTAATTTATGTTAATTTTATTGTCCACAGCCTAAAATGCGATCATTGTGACAAATATTTTGCTTCGAGAGAATCTTTGAAAAATCATATTGCAGAATTAGGTGGAGTTCGATATACCTGCGATATTTGTAAGAAGGTGAGTTTGTGATGTAGTATTAAAGGGGCACCGAGGAAATGATGATAGGTATTTGCTCCCTGAGGAAAGGGATAAAAGATATAGATCTCGTGTGAGTAAAAGAGACACATATATTCATATCGATAGCTGGCTGTTCACACTGCCGGCGAACGGCTCTAACGTCTAGTTGATCGCAGCGACAAGCTCTATCAAGTATTGTACTCGCTCAGCGACACTTGCTCGGCGATACTCGCTTGGCGGTCAGGACTCACCAAACAGCGGTAATTTTTTTGTTGATACGTCATAAATCTTAAACCGCAATTTACCTTTCATTCAATCAACTCAAATATAAAAAAAAATAATGTTTATGGTACGGAACCCTTCGTGTGCGAGTCCGACTCGCACTTTGTCGGTTTTTTTCTTTTGTTACGTAAACCAAAATTGACGAAGATTCGACGTTTTTAAAATTCTCAATACGTCACGCCGAATTTTTAGTGCGTTCTGACGTCACTAGCTCCCACTCCCGAGTTTTGATGCGTTGTATCTTTGTCAATATTCACTGATTTACAAAAAAAAACTTTTTTACAAAAAATACAACCGACTTCTAAAAACAAAACACTACAAGGTACAAAATAACTTCGGAAGAAAGAAAAAAACTTTAATTTCTGAAGTCGGTGTTTTTGGTTATTTTTTCGTTTTTTGACACCGACTTCCGAAATTAAAGTTTTTTTCTTTCTTTCGAAGTTACTAGCCTATTGGCGTTCGTTTGATCCCGTGCTGCATCGTTATTTCGTAATCCTATTTTACTGCCTAATTCTAAATTCAAAGTTTGTATTTGTTTTTTTAATTTCAGGTCAGCAAATCAAAGAAGACCCTAACTACGCATATAGCAACCGTTCACAAGAAAATTCAGCGGAAATATAAACCTAAGATATGTGAAGTTTGTGGGAAATCCTTCACCGTAAGTATTCATTTAATCCTTACTTCCTTTCTAATATTATAAATCCGAAAGTAACTCTGTCTGTCTGTCTGTCGCGCTTTCACGCTAAATCTACTGAACCGATTCAAATGAAATTTTGTACAGAGATAGTCTAGAGCCTGAGGAAGGACATAGGCTACTTTTTATTCCATACGTTCCCTAGGGACCATTCGGGCGAAGTCGCTGGCAGAAGCTATTCTACTTTGTTTGTTTACTTGAACGCGCTAATCTCAGGAACTACTGGTCCGATTTGAAAAATTCTTTCAGTTTTAGATAGCTCATTTATCGAGGAAAGCTACAGGCTATATATCATCACGCTAAGACCAATATGAGCGGAGCAGACGATGCTGCGCGGGTGAACTTGACTGCGACTCAGAAAGATTATATATTATCTTTCTACGATCAGTAGCTTCGGCTGTGCCTTGTCTGTCAATCAGTCAGTCACTCAATCACGCAGTCAGTCAGTCACCAGTAACGCAAGAGTTTTATACAAAGTATAACAGAATAAATGCTAATAGCTCGTTATGGGGTCATTGTACTCAACATTATGTTCAACTTTCACCATAGGAAATCGCGAAAAATCGAGTTATCCATAATTTTTATTTTTTTTTAAATAATTACGGGGACCTTAAAAATCGATCACACCTACAATAATTGTCTGCATTCTTGCTTTGGTTTATAGAAAAAAAACCTGCCAAGTGCGAGCTGGACTCACACACGAAGGGTTCCGTACCATAAACCTTAATTTTTATTATTTGTTGTTATAGCGGTAATAGAAATACACAAACTGTGAAAATTTGTACTGTCTATCTATTATTGTTCTTGAGATACAGCCCTCTGACAGACAGACATATTATTATACTAGCTGACCCGCGCGGCTTCGCTCCCGTCATCTGGCTACTCTACCTACCCTACCTACCCTACCTACCCTACCTACCCTACCTACCCTACCTACCCTACCTACCCTACCTACCCTACCTACCCTACCTACCCTACCTACCCTACCTACCCTACCTACCCTACCTACCCTACCTACCCTACCTACCCTACCTACCTACCCTATCTACCCTACCTACCCTACGGGATAAACAGTATCCTATGTCCGTCTCTTGGCTCTAAGCTACCTACCCACCAATTTTCAGCCATATCTGTACAGCCGTTCTTGAGTTATAAATAGTGTAACTAACACGACTTTCTTTTATATATAGATTTTGTATTATTAAATTTTTGCATATTTAATGCAATAAATAAATAAATTGAATTAGACGGACGGACGAACGGACGGACTCGAGGCTTAGTAATAGGGTTCTGTTGCTGACCCTTTAGGTACGGAACCCTAAAAAAACTTATAGAAGTTTAGTAGAAGTCCATTAAACACTTTTTTTATTTCACAGGCTCGGAAATCCCTTGTAGAACATCTGAACAGCCACCTGGGCGTCCGACCCCACGTCTGCGAGGATTGCGGCGCGACTTTCATATACTCAGCCGCTTTGTTCACGCACCGAAGACTTGTACACAAAGTCAAGAGGAAATCCGAACTTACTAGCTAGGACACGAATGAGGGCCCGCTAGGACCAGGGTCTGATAGGCAGTGGCGTAGCTATCATATCAGCCGAAAGACGGCCGCTGCGGGACATAGGCCTCCCCCAAAGGGGGGTTTGCCATAATCGCCACGCTTGGCAGGCGTAGCTAGAAAGGTTTAGGTAGTAAAATGAAGGTAAACAATCTAGATGTGTCTTTTTGAAAGCTTTTCGGGTGGAATCTTGCTACTCAATTTTGAAACAGATATCTTCAACCGATTGAGCTGAAATTTTGTATACACGTTTAGTTTGGATGACAATACACGATAAGCTGTGTGACGTCATTCTAAATCCAATATGGCGGACCATTCAAGATGGCGGAATAGTTATTTAATATGGGTATCAAATGAAAGAGAGTGTTGAGAGTAACTCGAAAAATAATGTGACGTCATTCTAAATCCAATATGGTGGACCATTCAAGATGGCGGAATGATTTCTACAATATGGGTATCAAATAAAAGGCCGTGTTGAGAGTAACTCGAAAAATAATGTGACGTCATTCTAAATCCAATATGGTGGAACATCCAAGATGGCGGAATAGTTATTTTTTATGCACTTCTACAATATGGGTATCAAATGAAAGGACTTGTTGACAATAACTCGAAAAATAAACGTCACATTATTTTTACAAAATAAAATGCAACAAAGAAAAAAGCTTGAGAGGTGTCAAGGGACACCCGGATGGAACGAAGTTCCTACGCCGCATGGCTTACAACTATAGCAAAAAGTGTCGTTACAACTTTTGGTCTTAATGTGTCGTTACAACTTTTATTCCATTCCATTCCATTCCATTCCACTCCATTCCATTCCATTCCATTCCATATTCCGTTCCATTCCAACTTGAGAGGTGTCAAGGGACACCTGCGAAATAGAAATGAAAATATCTGGCTTGCTTTCTATAAGAGAGAGAGACAGACAGAGAAACATGCGACGCCGCACAGCTTACAATAGCTTACTATAGCAAAAAGTGTCGTGACAACTTTTCGTAAGAACTTTTTCCGTCTAGCCCCCTTTCACAACGCGCGATAAGGAACTTCGTACCAAAAAACCAATGTAAATACAACAATAACGATTACTAAATCAATCGAACCACTCGTTTAAGCAGTAGTTTTGTTTAATATGTGTTTACCTTTACTTGCCTATGTCCAGCAGTGGACGTCTTGCAGCTGTTATGATGATGATGATAAACCACCTAAACTTTCTAGTAGTCTCAAAGGGGCTCTGTATCAAACATTTGGCTGGGAAGGCGTTGTTTGAAAACGTCACTGCGGCCCTGGATCGCGGCGGGTATTATGAGGAACACGGATGGGCTTAATTCAGCAAGAGTCTGACACTCCCTTCCGTTCCGCCCAGAGCGGTAGGAGTAATTTGGGTTGGTTCCCAATCTAAACGCATGCAGCTGAGTAACAGTATTTTACGTGGAGCGACTGCCCATGCGACCTCCATAACCCAGTTATTAGGTAACCACGTTACCCTTTGCAATACTCCACTGGTGTCAGATGTTCTGGCTTATGAAAATAGTTAAAGAGTTTGCATTTTTTTTTATATTTGTAATGGGTTTGCTCTTGACTCTAGTCTAGGTCAGAGATGACAGAGACAAAGTCTACGATGGAGGGAGCTTACCCAGAAGGAGCCTGTTCACTCTAACTTTGAAGAGATTAGGGTTGTAAGCGTTTGGAAACACAGACGCAGGCAGAGAGTTCCACTCTTTTTCCTTTTTTTTTTCATTTTGGGGAATGAGCGACAGAATTGCATAATTTAATTCCGCCAAGACCGAACGGCGATGCGCCACATGGTAACATGTTGGACATCCCACCCACACGCACAAAACGTATTGGGAACACATTCATAGTGCGTACAGCTAAGGAGTGGAATTCCCTGCCAGTTTGTTTTTCCTGATAGCTACAACCTGGGAGTCTTGTCAAGAGTGAACAGGTTACAGAAGTAACCTGTTCGCGCAAAGTAACCTGGTAAGCGATGATGTGGTCGAAGATGGAGCACGCTTGCCTAGAAAGGCAAGCGTGCTCCATCTTCGACCATATCATCGCTTACCATCAGGTGAGATAGTGGTCAAGCGCGTGCCTAGCAATAGTGAAGAAAAAAAAACCGGCCAAGTGCGATTTGGACTCGCACACGAAGGGTTCCCTACCATAAACCTTAGTTTTTATTATTTGTTGTTATAGTGGCAATAGATATACACAATCTGTGAAAATTTCAGCTGTCTACCTATCTTGAGATACAGCCCGCTGACAGACAGACGGACGGATGGGTGGACAGCGGAGGCTTAGTAATAGGGTTCCGTTGGAGACCCTTTAGGCTCGAAACCCTAAAAATGAAGAAAGAAACTGTGTTTCTGCTAGAAAAAACGATCAAAATAACAAATAAGTCAATGCCGCCAGTCTTTTGGGCTCACTTCCAGTCGACAGCGATGCGGACGAATTGTTTGACGCCATATTTTAGTTCGGAGGTTTTGTTTTAAGTCTACACAACGTGTAACAGAATTTAACGCAATACCTGTTGAGGGGTCATTGCACTCAACGTTATTCACAACAAACAATTTATTAATTACTAGTTGACCCGCGCAACTTCGTTTGCGTCACAATTTTCATTACTGCTCTGCTGCTATTGGTCTAAGCGTGATGATACGAGTATATAGCCTATAGCCTTCCTCGATAAATGGGCTATCTAACACTGAAATAATTTTTCAAATCGGACCAGTAGTTCCTGAGATTAGCGCGTTCAAGTAAACAAACATACAAACAAACAAACTCATCAGCTTTATATATTAGTATAGAAATAGATTTAATAAGAGTACCTCTTAAGAGATATTGCAGCTATTCTGTTACAGGTTGTAGTTGATTAGTATTTAAAATACAAATTTGTACATATTGCTATAAAATAAATAGAAAAATAAATTCAAAGATCTTCAAATGGCAGCCGGGTCTAGCGGCGTAACGTGCGTTCCGACGCACGAAGGACCTTACCGTTTTATGGTGCTCCCACGCTGCTGTTGGCAATGCTTGGAGTTTCCTTGCGTGATCGTATCAGGAATGATGATATCCGCAAGAGAACCAAGGTTACCGACATAGCCCGAAGGATCGCCAAACTAAAGTAGCAGTGGGCAGGGCAGAACAGTGGGTCTAAAAAGGCCATTGTACTAGAATCGTATTAAGATCATAATTAATTCACACAACAATCTGCCAAACTTCATTTTCATCTTTATCGCTAAAGCATTAGGTTCAAGCTTGACGTGCTTTCTCGTTCTACTAAAGTGGCTGTTTTAGAACCGCAGATGGTCGATGGGGCCGAAATGTTCTGGAGTGGCGACCGCGTATCGGAAGACGCAACGTTGGAAGGCCTCCCACAAGGTGGACCGATGACCTGTGGCCTTAGTGCGAGTTTTTAATGTTCTCGATCACGTTAACTGAATAAGCGCCGTCTGGTGACAATAACGGACAACCTTTTTTTTTTCTATATTTCATTTCATTTACACACAGCCACACGTCATCGGTCCAGCTTGTGGGAGGCCTTCCAACGTTGTGTCTTCCGATACGCGGTCGCCATTCCATGAGCGCCCTCTGGTGAGGGTCGTGGATAGCTGATGGATGCGAGACGCGCAGGACCGGTTGTTGTGGCGAAACTTGTGGGAGACTATGTCCGGCAGTGGGTGTCTTTATGCTGATATAATGATGATGATGATGGCACTGCATTTAAAAATGTTTACAAACATTAATAAACATTTTCCGAACAAACATTTGATCAAAATTTTAAGAAAATGTTTTCATGTCCCTAACATGTTAGTAAAACTTATTAGTGTTACAAAAATGCTTGTGAACATTTTTAACATGCAGTGTGGGAGCACCATTATGCCAATAAAGTAGTAGACAATTAATCTTCCTGAGTGTACAATGAGAGCGAATGTATAAATTAAATGTACAGTCGCGACTTAAAATAGTTTAATTAGAACAATGTTTTAAACTTAGGTAGATTTTGTCAACACGTTATTTGACGTGCTTAAGAGAAATATAAATATACTGTTATTAATAAATGATTACAAATATTATTCTTGTCGTTTTATTATTAAGAGCAGACCCTTGCGACCTTCACGACGCTTATGTCCAGCAGTAGATGATCCGGGGTTGAGCAATTGTTCGAAAGAGTCACCGTGACCCAGGAATGCAAAGGCTAAAGGCATTTGGAGGGACAGAGGTGGGCTTCAGTCAGTAAGAGTCCCACACTTCCGCTCCGACCAAACACAACAGAAGTCATTTGATGATCTCCTAACCACAAAAAAAAACACTTATAAGATGGGTTGAACATGTCTGTAGCCAACGCCTATTTTACCCTCCCAAGAATGCCTTCTTGGGAGGGTAAAATAGGCGTTGGCTAAAATAAGTGACAAAGCCAGAAGTCGAATAACCACTAACGGTTTTTTTATATAGTTGCAAAAGCCTCGAAGCTAAACAAAAAAAATACAGTGACAGTAACAAACGTCAGTGTCATTTCTGATTTCTGGCCTGGAAATTCGGAAATTCGAGGAAAAATGGTAAACAATAGATTTTAATCAAAAATGTATGAAATAGAAAAATTAAAGATCGATTCTGATTATAAAAGTAGTGGTTCGTTTTGCCAAGCTTGTTTAAGCTCTGACCGGACTCTGTCTTCGATCGGCGAATATATCGATGTGTTCAGGAGTATTTCAAATAATGTAAGTTACTATGAACTTAGTAATAAATAGCGGTTGCCCAGTGGTAGAAACTTGACCGTGATTTAGTAATAAAAAGTAATCGTCTTCATTCCTCCCTCTAAGTTTTAACTATGGCAAAAAAATGGGATTAATAGTCTTCGTTTTATTTATGAATGTCTATTTATAACATAGGCTTTTAGATACCTTCTGCCTAAACAGATATTATCTCACAGCCGCTTAACTCGTTGGGCCAAATTAATAAGAAAGTCTCGCTTGCCAATCACAATATTTTTTACTAGTTGACCCGCGCAACTTGGTCTGCTCTGCTCCTATTGGTCTTAGCGTGATGACATCCCAAACCTTCCTCGATAAATGGGTTATCTAATACTGAAGAGTTTTCCAAATCGGACCAGTAGTTCCTGAGATTAGTGCGTTCAAGCAAACAAACAAACTCTTCAGCTATATTAGTTATATTTATTTTGGCTCAAAGACTATAACTTGAACTTTAAATAAAGGAGCACAAGTATTTAGTTGCTTGAAGTAAGTTGGACCTGTATTCAGTCTATAAAGTTCTTAATAACTTACAATAATAAATTAACAAAGCCAGTATACTAGACATCTGCACTTGGTTTATATCCAACTTTAAAAATAAGCAAACTTTACAAAGATTAATAAATACTGTTCTTAACAATTAACAAAAATAAATAATTACGAAGCAATATGAAATAATCATCATACTAAAATTTCTATTGATTGTATTTTAATTTAATATAGTGCACCTATATTAAATTAAATTAAAATACACAGCTCAAAGTTATTTCTTATTTTCAGATATTGCCCCAACCATTATTACTATGTTGGGAGTGCATGGCCATACTGAAGAAAATAAAACTTTTTAAGGAGAAATTAGAGGAAGCACAGAAGATACTGGCTTATCATTACCTTAATAAACAGGTATGTTTCGCTCCCGTTAACTGGCTACCCTACCTACCTACCTACCTCCTTACCTCTCTACCTACCCAACCTACCTCCCTACCTACCTACCCTATCTACCTAACTACTTACTGTTTTTTTTTTTTAAATTTCAATACTTATTATGCTATTCCGGACAAAGACTAATCCAAAAACACAAACATCATGAAAATCGGTCCAGCCGTTCTTTAGTTATAAGTGTTCGAACAAACCCGACTTTGTTTTATATATGTCACAATGCACATCTGCTTCTAAGCTGCCTGGTCACTGGGTAAATTATTATGCACCTTTTTGTTATAAAAATGTCTTAAAAAAATCAGTTCAATGGAATTTGAACTATATAGTAGGCAGCACAAAGCACAAATCTTTTTGTTTTCAGAAATTGTTTCTACAGACCCTGTCAAAATTAACAGAAACATACACAGATCATGCAATAAACATCACACATAATGATGAAGATGACATTTGCATACAGAAACAAGAAATCAAAGAGGAGAATGAACATTCCAATGATTCATACAATAATTTTGATGAAAGTGACTTATGCCTGCAAGAAATTAAAAAAGAAGATGTCATAGACACTAAAGTTCTAAAAAAGAATAAATTGTTGCAATATAGAATAGTCAAAGACAATAATGCCAAAAAGGTTCTGAGAAAACAGCTTGTAATACAACCTGGGGATATAAAAATATGGTTGGATAGAGAG
The DNA here is from genome assembly GCA_950371165.1 of Lacanobia oleracea. Lineage (NCBI taxonomy): Eukaryota > Metazoa > Arthropoda > Insecta > Lepidoptera > Noctuidae > Lacanobia > Lacanobia oleracea. The sequence goes on along the minus strand of OX493411.1, from coordinate 11,243,508 downwards.
AGGAATAGCAAATTCCATAAGAAATTCAAGCATAAATGCAATCTGTGTGTAAATGGATTTAATACTAAGGAGACATTGAAAAGACATATCTTAAAATATCATGATGAAGTAAGTAACTCGTTTATCCTACTGATCTTATTATTATACTAGCTGTTGCCTGCGACTTTGTTCGCGCATATCCCGTTTATCCCGTTCCCGTAAGAATTTCCAGAATCCTCTCTTAGTGCTACACTATCCAAGGAACCTTCATCCCAAATTCCAGTAGTGCTATTCTGTAACAACATTTTCGTGTCTCGACAGCCGCGGAATCCGAGGTGAGTATAAACATTAGACCTTTATGTTATGTAATAAAGTTCACTTTGTGAGCTTTGTCACTGAGGTGAAGCTCGATATCGAAATAGTTACTTACAGAATAGACTAGCTGCTTTCTATAACCAGTACTTTCGGCTGTGTGTTGTCAGTCACACAAATAATTTTATTAAGTATTTTCAATTTATAATTAGGTAGGTATTGGTACGCTGCGACGGCTCCCTTTACTGTCATAATGCCCCTATTTTCCTTTTATTTTTTTTAAATGGCCCCCACGAAATGCTCCACCGCCCGAATACCGCTTTCTTTGGGAACCCATGACCTAGTGTTTTAATATGGAACTTTTGCCTTATAAATACTTGACATTGACACTTCTGTGCTGCCACCTACAGAGGGCTTAGTGTAACTTTTTTAACGCACTCGATCGCGTTGACGTAAACGTTCGCTTATGTCAAATTGTATAGAAAAGAAAAAGTTTCCGTGAGTGTCACCAGACGGCGCTTGTCCAGTTTCAATACAAATTGACGTTTACGCTAACGCGATCGAGAATGTTAGAAAACTAGCACTAAGGCCACAGCTCCTGCTCGCTCCCTGTATGGCTTTTTTTTTCAGTCCTCAGGCTCGTACATATGCCCAACTTGCAGCATTCGGTTTACGAACGAACCTTTGCTACGTGCACATATACAGACGCACGAATTCGCCTGGGAATGTGCGCGCTGCGGTTTCCAATGTTACTCAATAAAGAGATTGAACGCGCATATCAAAACGCACAATGCGGTCCAGTGCGTGAATTGTGACGCCAAGTTTCAGTAAGTTGTGTGTAATTTTTTTTGTTTAATATTTTTGTCATCGCTTTTTCTTTATATAAATCCGACGTTGTGCGTCGCTCAGAAATCGAAGACGTTTTCAGATTTAGGTACTAATTCGCACTGGCCCTGTTTTATACAGTCCAACCGGGACCGCTGAAAACACTACCTGCCGCCGTGAGCGTTGACGGCGGACTGACAGAGCGATGGGTGTGCACTGCCCCCCCGTCTCACCACACACACCTAAAAGTTCGTTTACGGAAACGCGGGGCGTTGGGCATGCGACGCCGCGTGCGTAAATCGCTTTTCTGTGAACGTTCTCATCCAACGCCTTATGTTTGAATTTAGTGCGGGCCCCACGCCGCACGCGACGCTCGAAGCCCCGCGTCTCCGATAACGAGCACTAAGGCGCGGTACAGCGGTCCCGGTAGAACTATAGTCCAGTTCCTCTCACAGAGAGGGCCTGTGTGTGTGTGTTTATAGGCAAGCGTGCTCCATCTTCGACCACATCATCGCTTACCATCAGGTGAGATGGTGGTCAAGCGCGTGCCTATTAATAGTAAAAAAAAAAATCAGAAAGCAAATCTCGCTAACCGTCACTGTCAACTTTTCCCAATCAACCTTGAACCTAATGCGTTACCGATTAAGATGAAAATTAAATTTGACAGATTGTTGTGTGATTAATTATTATGATTCTCCTAAAGGGGCCTGTTTAGCCCCCCAGAAGGGAGTGTCAGGCTGTTAATGACTTAAACCGATCCTTGTACCTCCTAATGCCCTTTGCGTTCCAGGGCCGTGGTGACTCTTTCGAACACGTGACGGCGAGCATTGAATGGCTCGCCGTCCGATCAGAACCAGACCCAGGTTGGCGGCGCGCTGTGTTCCACGCGCGCCTCAAAGAGTTGTCAGCATGGGAGACTGGGCCCACTAGGGCCAGTGCGGCCCTGGAACGCAAAGGACATTAGGAGGAACACGGATGGGTTTTAGTCAGTAAGAGTCTGAATCTCCCTTCTGCTGTGCGCACAGCGGACTAAAAAGACGTGTGGCACTCGGAGACTGCCGCGGTAAAGCTATTGCATAGCATTTTTTATCAACTTATGCAATTATAATTATATATTTATTTTATTTATGCAGTATATTTTTTTTCTTTTCAAGTTACACTTTGAGCTAAAAAAAAAGTAAAAAGTAAAACTAAAAAGTATCACCGCTGTGCCGGTCGGAGTGGGGGGTGTTAGGTTTTTTTCGTTACGGAATTTCTGGATTCGGTCTCCACGCTCAAGGCCCGCGATAGAAGCTATGCAATAGCTTAAAAAAATTGGCAGGCACTGGCCCTAGCGGACCCAACTGACTAATAAGGCCAGTTAAACAGAAGCTTGTATACCTATAGGTACCTTATTATTATTTTCCAGAGACGTAGCCACATTCTACACTCACTACAAATCCTTACATAGTGTATTTCTATGTGATAACTGCGGGAAAAGATGCAAAACTAAACATATGATTGAAAAACATATGAGGTAAGAAATATTTCGTATTATTTATATGGCATTATTTTTTCTATTTTTAATAGGCTTGCTTTTGTCCAAAATCTCACCTTTTGTACTTATCAAGGTGAGATTTTGGACAAAAGCAAGCCTGATGTGGTCGTTATGATTTTATATGTTAGTGTCAGGGAACGTACAACCCCGGTTAAGAGTTAAGTCTTTCGAAGAGGTAAGCCGTTTATGAGGTAACCTTATCATGATGTAACTCCTTGAACGGGTTTTATATTTGAAACCCACTGAAAGGGTTACCCCTTCATTATGATAACCCATTGAATGGGTTCTATACTTGAATCCCACTAAGAGGGTTACGCCTTCATTATGATAACCCATTCGAAAGGGTTACCCATATCGTATGGGTTTTTGATTAAATGCTTATGAAAACCCTATCGAAAACCCCTTCAATGGGGTAACCGAAATGCTCCCTGATTGGTGTACAATCATCACTACATATTAGAGCGAGGCCCCATTAGTGTGTTGCAATTGCGTTGTTCGTTGTTATTTGTACGCAGACGGATGGACAGACTGTCCGACCAAATCGTGTTTGTATCTCGTCGTGAAACATGGACATCAGAGCTCTGCCTTATTAGCACACCACATCGCATCGCAACGCAACGCAGCGCAAGGCACTAATGGGGCTGGGGCCTCGCTCTTTTAAAACAATGTCCTCCGCCGCGTCTGTGTGTCTGTTCGCAATAAACTCAAAAAATACTGCACCGATTTGCATGCTGTTTTCATCAATGAATACAGTGGTTCTCGAGGAAGGTTTAAGTATATAATTTGTCAGGTTTTTGTCTACATTGGCTAAAATATAGTCTCGATAACCGACATCCACGCGGGTGTAGCCGCGGGCATCAGCTAGTAACGTATAAATAAATAGTGCCGTTTCTTTCAGCCGTCACTTAGACACACACGTCTGTCACACTTGCTCGCGTCACTACATGTCGCGCGCAGCCCTCCGCAAGCATGTCCTATTGAAGCACAGCGCATGCGCGGCCGAGGAGGCCTACTGTGTGCTGTGCGACAAACAGTTTACCAGTGCGCACGTGTATAGACGACATGTGCACACCAGCACCGCGCATTCCAACGAGAGGGACAGTCGGTAAGTGACGTATAACCACACGTAGCGTACTGTGTGCTGTGCGACGAACAGTTTACCAACGCGCACGTGTATAGACGACATGTGCACACCAGCACCGCGCATTCCAACGAGAGGGACAGTCGGTAAGTGACATATAACCACACGTAGGGTACTGTGTGCTGTGCGACGAACAGTTTACCAATGCGCACGTGTATAGACGACATGCGCACACCAGCACCGAGCATTCCAATGAGAGGGACAGTTGGTAAGTGACATATAACCACAAGTAGCGTACTGTGTACTGTGTGACAAACAGTTTACCAGCGCGCACGTGTATAGACGACATGTGCACACCAGCACCGCGCATTCCAGCGAGAGGGACAGTTGGTAAGTGACATATAACCACAAGTAGGTGGGTTTTATATTTATCGGTCTACCTGTGTGTTCCGGGTAATCTTCGGACCACAAGACAAACGGCGATGCGCCTCCGGTACATATTGGACGTCCCACCCACACGAACAAAACGTTTTGGGAACACATTCATTATGTGTACAGCTAAGGAGTGGAATTCCCTGCCAGAGTCTGTGTTACCTGCTACAATCTGGGAATCTTTAAGTCAAGAGTGAATAGGTTACTTCTAGGCAAACTCCATCTTCGACCGCATCATCGCTTACCATCAGGTGAGATAGTGGTCAAACATAATGCCAATAAATAGAAAAAAAAAACTGGTAGATAGCGGATGTTACAAGGAGTAACCTTGGCGGCGGGGATCCCTCGCGTCCGGCCCTGGTTCAAGCCATGGTTCGGAGCGACGAGATATGGGAAGCGGTCACCTCTTTCTGCGAAGCAGTAATGCTAACAAAGAAGGAAGCCGAACGCGTGAGAGAGAGGGAAACCTCACGCCCCAGCCGCCGAAACAGAAGATGACGCCCCGGGCGTCGGGAGTCGCAGGACGATTCTCGGCCACCGTAGGCGTGGGACTGCGGACGGCGAGCATTGGGTGGCTCGCCGTCTGATCAAACCAGGCCCGGGTCGGCGGCGCACTGCGATCTCAACGCGCCTCAAGGAGATGTCAGCACGGAAGACGGGGCCTACTAGGGCCAGTGCCTGCTGGGGCTGCGGACTTCGTTCGAAAGAGGCACCGTACCCTGGAACGCAAAGGTCACTAGGAGAAACACGGATGGGTTTTAGTCAGTAAGAGTCTGACACTCCCTCCTGCTGTACCCAGAGCGGGAGGAGTCATTTGATGATCTATCTATCTATCTATCAGGATATGGTTTCCGCACTTAGTCCTGATGTTGGACCATTGTGCGTTATTGGATGATTTCCCATCCTATAAAACTGACTGCTTGAAAAGCGACTTGTTTCGAACTTTTTAGTTGTTTTTAGCATTTTTGACTCTAGTCTAGGTCAGAGATGACAGAGGCAAAGTCGTCTATGGAGCGAGCTTACCCAGAACAAGCCTGTTCACTCTTACTTGGAAGAAATTAGGGTTGTAAGCGCTCGGAAACACTAACGCAGGCAGAGTTCCACTCCTTTGCTGTGCGCATAATAACAGACGTTTGGAAACGCTTAGTGCGAATTGGTGGAATAGCAACAAGGTAGGGATGGTAAGTAGCAGTGCGTCTGGATGTCCGATGGTAGAAGGGGGCCGGTGGGATGAGGTCGTGCAGTTCTTGGGCACGCAAAACACAGTACAATCTGTAGAAGACCGACAAGTTGGCAACCTTGCGGTGATGAACCAAGCTGTGAAGCTTGGCATCCACCAGTTTTACGTCGCCAATGAGCCTCTAAATAAGTTTTTATGTAATTTCAGAGACAAAAAGAAGCATCAATGTCCAGAATGCAACAACATATATTCAAGACGAACGTACATGATGAATCACTACAAACATGTGCATACGAACCAATCGAAGTACTATTGTTCTGAATGTGATCAAGTAAGTACAATCTATTTAAAACTTTGTGTACAGTAGTACATGTACTAACGGAACAAGGCATTCTCTATCAGTCAACCTTTGGGTTGAAAAGAGTAATATCAACCGGTTCATTTCCTGGCCGATTTTTACCAGACTGCGCCAGAAGGAGGGTCATGTTTTTCGAAAGTATGTATGTATAATTGTTTGGCACGCTCTGCGGCCTGAACGGCACGATGGATTTTAGCTTGAGTGGTGTCGTTAGATTTGTATTGATTGTGAGAGTGACACTGGGTATATAAAAATTAACAAAAAAATAAAACAGACTTCCAAAAACAAAACACTACAAAGTAAAAAATAACTTTAATTTCGGAAGTCGGTGTTCTAAAACGAAATAACCAAAAACACCGACTTCCGAAATTAAAGTATTTTTTATTTTTCACTTTTTAGTGGTACTCGTACGTAGGTACCATTCGGAGGTTCCGTTGCCTACCTCCGAAGTTCTTCATCAGATTTAAATGGGACCAGTCCGAGAAAATACTCTTCCAAACAAAAAAAGAATCATCCAAATCGGTTAACATTTGGCGAAAATATCGCTGAACAAACATTTTTCATGGGATCCCATCATCTAATCCTGACTTATACCTTGCATCATCAGCTCAGCAACATGAGATGATGATTACCAGGCACAAATATCTAAATTGCGTTAGAAAGTTTATGAAAAACATTGTATGTGCTTATAAAATTTGAGGGTTTCCCTCGATTTTCATGGGATCCCATCATCAGATTCTGACTTGGTGACAATGGGACCACCTCAGGTGTATAGGCTTTTTTTTTCCAGAATTGGCAGAGAAATCGGTGAAAATACATTAAAAAAAAATACATACAGCCGAAAATCCTCCTTTTTGAAGAAGTCGGTTAAAAATAACCGATTTTTGGCGCCATATAATGCCTTCAAATCATTTTTAATTTCGAGTGGCATACCAAGATAAAGGGCTCCAGGCCTCCAGGAGACGATTCACTCACACACTAAAATGTAGGAAGTAATAAAAAAATACTTTGTCAAAAAAACCGACCGCTAAAAAAAGCTGAAGCAGTTGGTGGCATCAGATCAGTGATTGAACTACATCGGACTGCTTGAAAATCGACTTGTTTCGAACTTTTTTGTCGTTTTTAGCGGTCGGGTTTTTTTTTAAATCCTTATGTTCTTATGTTCAATTTTCATCAAAATCGGGCTCGAGACTCCTTTCAATGTTTTTCGCTATTCCTGAGATAGTTTCGGATTGGGTCGTCCACGGACACGTTAAAGATTCAGCATGTATATTGACAAGTAATATCACTATGTAGTGCCCTTTTTAAGGCTGGGAAATCATCAAATGTATCCTTTCGCTTTGCGCGGAGCAGAAGGGAGTGTCAGAATCTTACTGACTAAGACCCATCAGTGTCCGTGTGTGTCAGTGTCCTCCCTTTGCGTACCAGGGCCGCGGTGACTCTTTCGAACAAATTCCGCAACCATGGGCTATGTAATGCCCTAGCTTTGATGATGAAGCCATTGCAGCTCCTTTTTATTAAACGACCTTCAAAAAGGAGGAGGTTCTATGTTCAGCTGTATATTTTTAACCGATTTTTAATCCCAGGAAAATCGAGGGCAAGCCTCAAATTATATAAGCACATGCAATGTTTTTCATATAATTTCTAACGCAATTCAGATATTTATGCCTGGAAATCATCATTGAATGTTGCTGAGCTGATGAGGGAAGGTCAAGATCTGATGATGGGATCCCAGGAAAAATGTTTATTCAACGATATTTTCGCCAATTGTCAACCGATTTGGATGATTATTTTTTGTTTGGAAGAGTATTTTCCCGGACTGGTTCCATTTCAATTTAGTGAGATCTTCGGAGGTAGGCAACGGAAATCTTCAATAAATGATTGCAAAGCTCCCGGGATTGCTGAAAGTGCATGCCTGTTTATTGTTTACACTAGTTCATTCCATAACATCACGCCAGTAAGCTGTGAAGGGGTATGCAGATACATACAAGTCATCCGGAGTTCCATGTTTTTGGGTATCTCTTCGGGGGTAACTTTATTTTATGTCTTGTGCGAGTCCCAAACAAACATTTTTCTGTCTTTCTTTTCGATCTTGATGATTATTTTTTGCGTTGGGTTTAGTTATAGCTATTGTACGGTGCAACTGCACATGCAATTCAGCAGTTTACGCCGACCATACATTTCCTCTCATAATAAAGTTCAGTTCGCGTTGGGCTATCAAGTCAGCCAGGCGTTCTCGTCAACAAGGGCCGCGTCGCTCACTTCATTTGACACACCATCAGTCAAGCTCATTTTATCTTTAAGTACCTTTGGGACAATACTTGCCTTATTTTATTCCATTCATCTCCCATCTAAAAGTAATGTAGGGTCTAGGAAGGGATCATACAGCTATATTGCATTTGCATTGGACGTTCAATTTCGAAGATAACTTATAAATTCTAGTAAAGTGGCATGACTTTACTTGACTTAAGGTCCTGTGACCCCTAGCTGGGGCAGAGGGCGTCCACAGTAGTCCTCCATCGCGAACGCTCTTGAGCTTCACGTTTCACTTCACTCCACGTCATTCCGACACTCATAGCCTCTGCCAACATCGCCAGGTTTGACGGGGACGGCCACGCTTCCTTTTCCCTTGAGGGTTCCAGTCCATGGTATGTATGGGAATGTGATCGGGATCCCTCAGGAGCGTATGACTAATCTACCTTCCAGAGGCTGATTACCTTCCTCGCGAGCTCAGGAGTTTAATCTCGAATCATTCACTTTGTTCGGGATTCAATATGACGCTCGTGACATAAGACGCTGCTTTAGCCCCGTTGTGTATAATCTACTATTATTTGACAAGGGTTTGTTCTTGACTCTAGTCTACGTCAGCGGTGACAGAGACAAATTCAAAGATCGAGTAAGATTTCCCAGAAGAAGTCACAGTTCACTCTAACTTATTTTATTGTTTCAGCACTTTCTGAACAGAACGAAGTTCGTAGATCACATGAAGTATAAGCACGAAGGAGTTAAAAGGGAGAAGAATAAATTATGCAATATCTGTGGCAGAGGTTTTGCTGTAAGTATGATCCCAATGTGCTGTAATTTTAATATTATTTGTTGTTATAGCATCAATAGAAATACACAATCAGTGATAATTTCAACTGTCTACCCATTACGTGAGATACAACCCGCTGACAGACAGACGGACGGACAGCGGAGGCTTAGTAATAGGGTTCCGTGAAAAACAAAATTAAATATCTGAAATTGTGATATGTACTGTTTTCTCCTAAAACAGTACATATCACAATTTCAGATATGTCGCATCGATAAAGTCGCGGGAAACAGCTAGTGCTTAATTAATACAATTAATACCAAATTCTTCTCGTTTCAGGCAAACCGTACTCTACTAAATCACATGCGGACGCACTCGGGCGAGCGGCCATTCGAGTGCGAATACTGCGCCGCAAAGTTCACTCAGAGGACGTCCATGTTGTCACACGTCAAGTACATTCATATGAAGAGTAAGAGAAGACCGCAGTGGCAGCAGTGAACACGGAGCGACGCTGTCAGATGACTTGTGACGTTGTTAAATAGTTTGTGTCGTCAGAATATTTGTGACGTCCTCAGATGATTTGTGACGTTGTTAAACAGTTTGTGACTTTGTCAGATGATTTGTGACTTAGTCAAATGATTTTTGACGTTGTCTGATGATATATGACGTTGCCTGATGATTTATGACGTCGTCAGATTATTTGTGACGTCCTCAGATGATTTGTGACGTTGTCAGATGGTATGTGACGTTATCAGATGTTATTTGGCGCTGTCTGAAGGCGTGCAATAGTTACTACTGCTTTTGATTCGTATAATGTAATCCCAAAGTGACATGGAGGGTCAAATAAAACGATTACGATAATACGAAATTAATTATTTGTTTTATTTTAAACATTCATATGTCAGGCACACATAAATATAACCAACTGGTGATTACGTAAACACTACACTCTTAACGTGGTAATCACATGCAAACGCACTCGGGCGAGCGGCTGTACGACTGCGAATACTGCCCCACCAAGTTCACTCATAGAACGTCCATGTTCTTACACGTCAAGAACATTCATACGAACCGGCACGAGTTGTGAGCACACTCTCCATTGATCGGTTTGACGACGACGGCTCTGATACTTCACGTTATGGTTCGTCACTCGTCAGTAAATGGTCATCCACTATTACGCTTGAAAGTTTTGTTCGCCCACCGTACATTGGCGAGATCACCCTGGTGCATGCATCTGTGCTCACGACTCGTGCCGGCTACTGTAAGAGTTTTTGATAGTATGTGACAGGTCATTTTTAACGTTGTCAAATAGTATATGACGCTGTCAGATAGTACTATTAATACCCCTACTATCTATATCTATACATATAATAAAATCGTAAACCAACAGTGTCTATACATTGAATATTTTTGCACAAAAATTACATAGAAAAGTTGGGAAAAAGATACAAAACACAACTATGCTATTTTTGAAATTTTTGTCTGTTTGTCTGTTTATCTGTTTGTCTGTGCGTTTGAGGGAGCATCACGCATAAACCACAGATTGGGTTCCAAATCTAGGTACTTAAGAATATTAAGTGATAATCCGAGTAACATTTAGCGTTTATTTCATCAAAATCGACCCACAAAATCAAAAGATATTGAGTTTTTAAGTTTAGTAAGAAACTTCTTATGTGTGAAACTTTTAATACCCTCATGGCAAAATAAAATTGAAAATTTTTACACCTTATCGGTATTTATCATAACAACCGATCCACAAATCAAAATAATTATATTGAATTTTTAAGTTTAGTAGGAAACTTCCTAATGTATTGTGATTAGGCAAAGCACCATCTATTGAGAAAAATAAAATGCCTGAAAACACACATACCCTAAAACACATTGTTGAGTTATTTGTGAAACTTTTATACGTAGCAAAATAAAAGTGAACATTTTAATACCCTAATGTTGTCATACGGGTCCTTATTTTACTTACTTGGTCGATAGATGGCGTTGCACTGATGACGCGTTTTTCTGAATTGCGGTGTTAATATTTTCTGCTGAAGAACGACCCTCACACGATTTACGATCACAGTCTAGGTGTTTGGGTTCGGTCTCTAATAGGTTTTGAAAGTCTTTGTTAAGATCTAAAAAAACAATATCGCTGTTCTCTGTATTGTATTTAATGGTTGTCCGTAAAACCAGTATTTTAATAATAGGTACTTATTATGATATAAAAGACTGGCCGTAGAGTTTCTATCACGTTCTTTTACACAGTGATCTACTAACGTTTAAAAAATCTCAAATAGCTTCATGTTTTTGACAGACTGATCTTAACAATTCAAAAGCCAAACCTGACCTAACATGTAAATAAATGGTTTGAATCTTGAATATCTCCCAAAGTAGGTACTCCCGAGATAAGATGCTTATGTGGTATTCCAGACTAGAATCTACCTCTGTGCGAAATTTCATCCAGATCTGTTCAGCCGTATTGTCGTAATTGAGTAAGAAACATCTAGCTAGCCAAACTTTCGCATTTATTAGTAAACAAAAATTAGAAGTAAGATAATAGGCTGGCATCGACCTAAGCGCACGCGAACGACGTCGCGGGCACAGCTAGTAACTACTATTATGAATATGCAAGTTTGGATGATGTTTTTACTCGATCATACCAGAACGGGTAAACGTATCTGCATCCAGACATAGATTCGAGTCTGTCTAGAATAGCACATAGGATTAGAACTTATATCCCGGGAGCGTGTTTCCGTGGGATACGTCGTCGAAGCCACTATGCAGAAACTACTCAATATCTTTATTGCATTCCACATGAACCCTTAGGTAGTAAAAACAAAATAGTTTAGGTGAACCCTGTCGGCCCTAGCAAGATAAGTAGGAGAGACAACATTTTTATTATATAAAATTACACAGTGTAAACTAGTTTACGCTATACACATGTGTTTCCGTAAATAATGCTTGTAACTAAAACTTCGCTGACATATGTCACATTTGTAAGGTTTTTCACCAGTATGCAATCGAAAATGTTGTTTTAAATTACTTGATCTAGTAAAACTTTGCTGACATGTTTCACATTTGTAAGGTTTTTCACCAGTATGCATACGAATATGTTGCTTTAAATTACTCGATTTAGTAAAGCTACGCAGACATATTTCACATTTAAAGGGTTTTTCACCATTGTGTAAACGAATATGACTTATTAAAGTACTCTTATCATTATAACTTTGCTGACATAAATCACATGTGAATGTTTTTTTATTAAAATGTCTTCTTATATGTTTCCGTATATTTTCTATTTGGCTAAAACTGCGCTGACATATTTCACATTTGTCTAATTTGTCATCAGAATGTGTAAGAGAATGTTTCCTTTGGTTAGTCAATGTAGAAAAACTACGCTGACATATTTCACATTTATAAGGTTTTTCACCAGTGTGAACTCGAATATGTTGCTTTAAACTAGTGCGAATACTAAAACTACGCTGACATATATGACATTTGAAAGGCTTTTCACCAGTATGTGTTCTTATATGTTGCTGCATATTACTCTTAGAACCGAAACAACGCTGACATACATCACATTTAAAGGGTTTCTCACCAGAATGTTTTCTAAAATGTGCTTCTAAATTACCTTTCGTGCCAAAAGTGCACAGACATATTTCACATTTGTAAGGTTTTTCACCAGTGTGTATTCGAATATGGCGTTCTAATTGAGAAGAAAACCAAAAACTATTATGACATACTTCACATTTGTAAGGCTTTTCATCAGTGTGAGCTCGAATATGCTTTTTTAAATTACTCTTATCACTGAAATTGCGCTGACAAATATCACATTTGAAGGGTTTTTCACCAGAATGAATCCTAAAATGTACTTCTAAATTGCTCTTACTACTAAATTTGTTCTGACATACATTACACTTGAAGGGTTTTTCGCCAGAATGTTTTCTAAAATGTATTTTTAAATTACTATTACGACCAAAACTCCGCTGACATATTTCACATTTGTAAGGTTTGTCACCAGTGTGAATTTGATCAAGTTGTTTTGAATGATTCGATCGAACTAAACTACTCTGAGAAGAAGTAGTGAGAGTCTCTTTAAACTTAGCAACAGATTCAGACGTACAAGTTTCAGTTGTCCGGTTAACTGTCGAGTTTGATAGTTCGTTCGTCGTTTGCTCGGCTGAGATAGCGTGTTCTAGTTTTATTTTTCTTGAGTTTAGTTTTGGGTTCTCCGTGACGGCCGCCCCTGTGATGACAATTAATCTGATTAGTTACTTCGAGGTACATTGAGAGATGCACAGGAATCAGAGTTATATAGGGTAACAGTTGATAATTTTTTTAGTTTTTTTTTACTAAAACGATCTTTGACCATTCTGGTAAGGAAACAAAAATATTCAGCATATCTTTTTTGTGGATAGGAAATCATGAAATGACTCCTCCCGCTCTGACCGCACTGAGAGGGAGTGTCATACTATTACTGACTAAAACCCACCCCATCATCATCATAACAGCCGAAAGACGTCCACTGCTGGACACAGGCCTCCCCAAAATGGGGGGTTTGCCATAATCGCCACGCATGATAGGCGGGTTAACGATCGCAGTGCATGGTGTTCCGTTCTACAGAGAACGCTGCTGCCCATTCTCTGGTGAGTCCCTTAGTCGCCTCTTACGACACCCACGGGAAGTGATGGGATGGTATTATTCTTTTACAAAACCCACCTGTATTCCTCCAAATGATCTCTGCGTTCCAGGGCCACATTCTTTAGAACAATTCCGTGACCTTGTCAGGCACTGGCCACAGCGGGCCTCGTCTTCTACCCGTCAACTAAGCTGACATATCTTTGATTCGCGCGTACCATACCTAGTGGTGGTACGTTCGTCAAAAACGTTAAATGCTCATATGCTATGATCAAACTGACTGGGAACGACTCTTAGGCCTCTGCCTCTGGTTTTGCGGGCAGCGGGTCGGCGGCGGCGCGGCGGCGCGGGCGCGGTAAGATCTAAAGTGTATAATCAAATGGACCGACCCTCGGAAAGAGCGGCGTGGCAGCGGCGCGTTAGCGGGCAACGAGCGGAGACCGCCCGCGCCGCCGCCGCCGCCACCCCACTGCCCGCAAAACTCGGGGCGGGAAACGTAGACCCGTTCTCGAAACCAGCGGGCAGATCGCGCGACACTATAGCGGCGTAGAGTTGTGTTCGTGGTTGTGTCGTCGAGAAAATGTCTAAACAGCGACGAAAACATATTTTTTAAAAGTCGGTCGTTAAAATGCAGTGTTTTCATTAGAACAAGCTAGCTGGACAAAATTATTTATTGGGGTGTTTTGCTTCGTACGGCTTTCTTATGATGTTTTAAAGCGGTTTAAGCAAAACACGCAAATAAAAGAAGGCAGGCAGGGTCACATTTACAAAAAAAAGCCTTATGGAGTATTGCCCATACATACACAGGCATAGGTACTTACTTTTCGTCACTCTGGCTCTTCGTGTCTCCTTGGATACCTCTTGAACTTCCTCCGGTTCAATTTTAATCTCCATCAAAGGTACATCTTCCGAATCTGACTCCGAGTGCTGTGCTGGTATGTCTTCAACAACTCGATAGCTTTCGTCTGTTATTTCCAGTTCTAGCTCTGCAAATAAGCAATTACATGATTTATTATTGTTAGTTCGCATCAGACAACCCCGGAAGAATTCAGAATCAGTACTTTTTGAACATCAAAATTTACATGAAGACGGTCGCGGTCCCCCTAATCGCCCAGCCAGCCAGTCACCACTTCCTAGTGACCCCAACAAACTCCCCAGCACAGCAACACAACTGTCTGTTAAGTTTAAAGAACTTGAATTTATGTACCAGTAGCAGCAAACCGGCCAAGTGCAAATAGGACTCTCACACGAAGGGTTTCGTACCATAAACCTTAATTTTTATCATTTTTTGTTATAGCTGCAATAGAAATTTCAACTGTCTACCTTTTTTGGCGGACAGCGGAGGCTTGGTAATAGGGTTCCTTTGGGTGCGGAACCCTAAAAAGGATTGGAGTTCTGAGCAAAAGATATAAACCCAAGTAATAGATGCAGAAGAATTTGCTGGCAGCAGCAGGTAATAAATACTTAGTACATTGTTATCTTAGGGTGAAAGGAACTGATTCAGTCCCGAGATCGTGTCAATAATTCAAGGGACGAAATAAGTCTTTCACCCGAGGTACTGTGCTTTTCATTACGAGTACAAAAAAAGTAAAAATAAAAACACGAATAAGCTAAAGCAAAAATCCATAACTGAATCTGATGAACTCATCGACGCGGCGACGCCGACGTGTCAATACGAATCCCTCGAAAAAACAAATGACGATCGGACTGCCGCTTTCCTGTCTATTTTGTTTTTTTTTTCTGTGATCGGCCAGCTTTTCAACCATTATTTTACATTTTCATCGGTTAAATAATTTGCCCAAATCTATGTTATTTTAAAGAAAGTTAATAATCACGTTTACGTTATTTCAATTTGACATCGCGTTGTAACTGACTGGCTGTATAGAAAGTTGGGACATGGTTCAACAGAAATGTTCAACGAGTTTTTTTATTATTTGACAGCTGTCAGTTGAAAACGATTCTCCCTTGGGCTGAAAAGTAATACTTTCAACCCGCTCCTCAGGCTACTTCAGGCCTACTTTCCGAGTATGAGTAATGAAAAGAATATTTTCTTCTATATTCCTACCTTCATTTAGATGTTCCACCTTCACCTCAACATCGCACTGCTCCTCACACACAGCTGCTAGTTCTTGCTTGATAGTATCGCACTCTTTTTGAGTTTCCTCTACTATACTTATGTTCTCTATGGTCGTTGTTATAAACCCGGCAGCAAATTTTATGAGTTTATTGTTTGTCAAAGGTTTTTGCTGTAACATATTTTTTTCATATTAGACAAAGAATCCATAGGAACACAAACTTGAAAAAAGCCGGCCATGTGCGAGTCGGACTCTTACACGCAGAGTTCCGTATCCAAAACCGAAAAAAAAACACGCTTCTTGTTAATTTTTAGGGTTCCGAACAAAAAACGGGACCCTTATAGGATCACTCGGGTGTCTGTCTGTCTGTCCGTCTATCACAGCCAGCTTTCTCCGGATCCACTAGACCGATTCTGTTGTTTGGAAAGCTGTGACCCAAACACGGTAGTGTTACGTAAATTATTAAATTTTTAGTATGGGGGTCAGTTTTGGGGTTTAAACTAGAAAATTTAAAAAAAAATAAGTTTTTGAACAATATTGTGTGACATATCAAATGAAAGGGCTTACTGTGAGGGTTTTAATTATATTTTCGGAGATAAGGGAGAGGGGGGGGGTTTATCTCCGAAACTACTGAGCCTCAAATTTTTAAAAAAGTGGAGATAATAGATCTTTATTTACAGATTACAGGAAAATTTATAAGAAGTCTATAGTGGTAAAATAACATTAAAAAAAAAAGTTCAGAACCGAACCATGCGAATCCGACTCGCACTTGGCCAGTTTTTATTTTTACGTTACTTTGAGTAAGACATTGAATGAAACCTTCTGATAGGCTTGGGCAAGAAATATCAATAAGTATCAAAAAAGAAGAAAAAAAAGGGAAAGGAATTTGAGTTAAGGGGAAAAAGAGGACAGATTTGTATTTTTGTATGTAATGAATAAACTTAGAAACTACGTATGCTTCCCATGGGAATAGAACTTACAACCACAGGGTCACAAGGCAAACGCCTAAACCACTCGACCACGGAGGCAGTTACAAGGATACAAACAGATGAAGAGATATTGATATTTCAATATTGATTTTAAAGTATCAATTTAAATATATTTTTAATGCAACTCTAATTTCATATTTAGTGTTACTACCTTGTGTGCTGCCCGCTGCGGGTTGACCACAAAGGTACACATATAATTGTTTAAATTCAAGAATACTTAAAAATACATTTTCTTCATGTGTATTACTTTTACGAATTTAGACTACCTTGGGGATATGTATCTAATCATGCCAAAACTGACAATATGTCAATATTTTTCACACAATATTTATCAATATTTGCCCATCCCAACCTTCAGGACTCACGTCTATAAATTCAAGTTATATGTCAAGAGAATAGTTGACTCCCTCACCTCATGGTCCTCACTCAACATCTGAGCTAACAGCTCCTCAGCTTCCAGACACTTGCTCTGCAGTTGGCAGCATTGCTTTAGTTTAGTGCAGCAGAAGAAACAAGCCAGCATCGGTCTATGGTCTTCAGTAACAAACTGAAACAAATATACTTTTACACTATTTGGTGTCTGTTTTCAAGAAATCCAGGTAAATTACTATAGCTTTAATGTTAAATGATCTACTTACGGGAACATCAGTCAGCTTCTCATACACTTGCTGCAGGCTCTTGTTGGTGACCACATACATGCGAACATTTGCCACTAAACATATCCTACACATTGACAGTTTTTCCATTTTTATATAAATGTCCAATAGACTTTCACTACACTTTGACTTTAAGAATTGAGATCATCCTCCTTTTTTTGAACTTGGTTAATAAAAAATATGAATATTTGAAAAAATAATGTTAGTGGACATAGTTGGTATCGTTTGTAATTCCCTTATGGATGCACTGCCATAAGCGAATCTGCTTATCCAAATAAATAACCGGCGATATTAAGTATTATACACTGGTTCTGCTATTTTTAATTATGGTGACTAAAGAAATGACGCTGACAAATAGCGAAGAGTACTTTTCTTAATCTGTCCCTCGGAGTTAGTCCGTATTTATTGTATAGTCCTTCATCTTATCAATAATGTATAATTTTATTTTCGTTTATCTAACATTATCCCATAGCATCATATATCCCACTAACTAAATGTAAATAAGTTTTTCTGTTAAATGTCAAAGTTGTCAAACGTCTAGAGATGAAACGTATTTACTAGAATAGGTTTTTGGAATAGGTATCTGGCAGTCTGGCTGGACGCGTAACTATCTATTCCGTGCGCACCACGTAAACGCGTATCGAGTATTTAGGCGTAAGGAGTTTGATACTATACTCGCGGACTTGCGGTGCGGTTTCGCGTAGATGAGTGTTGCGACTTGCGTTGCGACCTACAAGCTCGGTTAGTTTCGGAGACTCGCTAACTTCGACTCCTGAACGGAACACCGTTCAGGAGTCGAAGAAAGCGAATCGATTTATTTGTTTTGCGTGTCTAAACCTTATTTCCATACAAATAAAATCACTATTGCGTTGCGATAACTTGGTAAGTGCATATCAAAACAAGATTCTGTGAAAATTTTAAGCAGTTTTTTATTGTATTTTAAATCAGTACGTTACTCAACCCGTCACCATCTCGTCATTTCTACGTCACAGGAACGGTGCTGGCTGTGTTATTGTTTTCGTAAACGTATGTTTTAATAATTTTGGTGAAAAGTGACTTTTGGTGTAAGTATAAAGAAAGAAAGAAAAGACGTTTATTTCCCCAAAAGCGACGCACAAAACACAAAATAATTAGGGAATAAATAAAAACTTAACTAAAAACTAAATAACCTAAGAACTGAAGAACTTAGTTTTGTTGAAATGTATTGTGGTGTTTGAGTAATTGTTCATTAATCTAGTTCTGAATTTATATTAATGATGTGATTAGAAAGTGAACAAATGGAGCAAATAGAACCATGAGTTCCAGAACCTTTACCGTACCAAAAATAAAACTTTTTTCCATGTTTCTATCAATAAAAGCTGACAGTCCTAAGCTTGGAAAGTATGAAGGGATATTTTCAGTAAGATTAATTTTAAGTAGGTACTACAAAATATACTAATTTCAACGCGTATTCTAACATACGTTAAAAATCCATTAACTGAAAATACTCCATTACTCCGATTACTCGATCTTGAAGTTACGTTACGAAGACTCGCTAGCTACAGAAACTTCAAAAAACTCGAGACGCCTGAATACTCGTGGACCTAGTATTTGGAATAAGTATTTGGGCGGACGCGTACTTCTAAGACTCAGTGCGCATTTAATTTAATACGTACCACCTCTACAAACGTCAAACAACTATATAAACCATAGATATTATATATCTATGATATAAACAGACCAAATGAGACCAAAGAGCAGCGTGGTCAACACATAGATTTATCAATTTCTCCGAAAATGCATGTTATATTCCCCTATTCGGGGACAAAAAATCTACTCTCTACTGATACTCTACAAACTCACCAATTTTTTTTTAAAGATAATAAACAAGTTTCAACTGATTTTTAAACGATTTATTTTCCTTTAATTTTTTCTTCACAGTTTATAGTTTTATGTTGGTAGTTTACGACCAAAGACCAGAAAAATTAAGCAAAAATAACTTTCAATATTAAAATTGGTCATCATCATCCATTATTTCAGCCAATCGCCGATTCAAAGATATCACGCAGCTTCCCGAATACCGCCCAGCCCAAGTGAATTCTTCTGGTCGCCTCTTTCTCAAAGTTGTGCCACCCCAGTTGTATAATTTGACCTAGATATAGAATTATTTTATATTTTATAGAATTATTTTATGTATTCTTGCACACCCTCGAGGGTAGTGTCATTTTTCGATTACGAGTCTCGGTGTGACATTAAAATTGATCAGCATAGGTAATGTAATTTTTGTAGTGTCTTTGAAGAAAAAAATAATTGCAAAACCACACACATTGATACATAAAATTATCTAACCATTGGTTACAGAAAGAAGATGACGAAATAAATCTGAAATTTAAATTTGGACAATGTGGTGCAATACAGATCGTTAAAAACGTGAGTCATTCGATATTCATTGGTAACTTAACAAAAATGGTAAAACACGTATTTATATTTAGCAAGTTCAAAATACCTGCATTTTACCCACATCTTGTCAATCTATACTAACATACAAGTTGTTGTTTTGCATCCTCGTCAAATTTCAGGAGGTTGTCATAAAATACATAAATAATCAATTGAAAATACGGTAGCGGGCAATAACTAATAAGCGCTACGTTTTTTGTTGTTGAAATTTGACAGTATTTCAGAATTAAACCCTTAATTCAATACAAAGAAAACAGAATCACCCGACTACGCACACAGCGACAATGCAGCTGTGTGCTTGAGTGTCGACGTCTTACCTACGAAACGCTAGCGCGCGAGCGCGACCGAGTAACGACCGGTACAATATTTTGTACATAATTTTACCTAATTTTATTTCGAAAATCACCTACATTATTGTCATAAATTTCGCTTAAAATGGTTGATTTGAAATGTTCCTTCTTACTTAACGGGCTTCAGACCGAATAATAATACCTACCTTATTTGGTGTACCGATCTCCTAAGTCTAAAAATGTTTCTTCGTTTGACGAGAATGGGAAGACGTGTTAGTTAAGTGTAAGTACGTTGTGATACTTTCGACTCTTAGGCATTTTTGACGTAGTTGAAAATTTTAAATCAACTTATTTACACTTATAAAATAAAAAATAAAAGCGGCCCGTCTGTTACTAGCCCTATAACCGCGCTTTCAAACACAAACAAACGCAAACAATACACACACAACGCATACGTTAATGATCATTCGATAAATTCGTAGGTAATCAATTCCACCCCAATTCAAATTCAAATTCAAAGCATTTTATTTCAAATAAACCATTCACAGGCACTTTTGAAACGTCAAGGTCGGTCAGTCAAAAACATGGAAGCTATTTGCACGTTCCAAAGCGTAGATCTCTATGGAGAAGAACGTGCAAGAAACAATCACGGTGCGGGTACTCTTCCGCGCAAGAGCCTAGCCCCGCCCCCGCGGCCCTGGAACTAACAGTGTGTTTGATGTCGCCGAAGCGCGCGTGCGCTTTGCGAATTCCGCTTCTCGGTACATCGTTGAGACGTAGGTACAAAGAGCAAGATGACGGAATTATTCAAATGTCGAGTTGGTAGTGATGGTCCGTCTGTATGCCATCAGTGTAGACAGCCTAAGTGGAGCCATCCAGATGTTCACGGAAATGTTTCCCGATCGGGAACCCCCATCACAGAGCGTCATGCTGGCTGCTACGCAGAGACTGCGGGACCATCGGCAGTTTGACGTTCCCCGGCATGCTCAAGCTCGCGGCAGCGTAGGCCTGCCTGTCGCCTTGCAGGAAGACATTCTGGAATACTTCCAGCGAGACCCACGGGCAAGCACGCGGGAGGCTGGTCAACACTTTGGAGTGCATCACACCACAGTGTATCGCCTACTGAAGCGTGAACTGCAGCACCCGGTCCGCAAGTACTTGACCGAAAGTTTTGGTGAACTCTAGACTTTTATTTGTGGGGAGACGTTAAAAGGTTAGTTTTCACAGAAGAAGTGAAAAGTGTAACAGAATTACGTGCAAAGATCATTAGTGCTTTCGACACTTTAAAAACGAATGTGTGTTACGTAAGCTGAAGGAAAACCAGCTACGTCGTGCCCGATTGTGCGAAGAGTGTGATGGTGGCAACTTTGAACAATACCTCCGGGTAACTAAGAAACACGCGTCAACGTGTAATAGGGAACATGCAAAAATTACCATTTTTGCTTTAATTTTAAAGAACTCCATCTAGAATAGACCACCACATAAAGAAGAAATGAAAACGCTTTAATTTATTGCCAAAATTGCGTTTTGAAACCGACAGTTTAAGCGCTCGTTCAGACACGGCGGGAACCGCGCGATTATAGAATCGCATGGAAATCGCGCGGGTCTTATTTATATGAGTTAGTTAGTAATCGTTCAGACATAACCGCGCGGTTAATCAAGCCGCGCGGTTACCGCAACCCAACCGCCAGAAAATAGAATCGCGCTGCTCCCGCGCGTTTCTATTACAATGGAGTCTTTACTTCGCGTTCAGTTGCGTTGCGGATACCGCGCGGTGAGCACGTCACTGTTCGTGAGTTCGCCATGGATCGTTTCGACACTGAACTATTTATTGATGAGGTGGAGAAGAGACCTGCAATATGGGACATTCAGTGTGATGATTACTCAAATAAAATTATCAAGAACCGAGCTTGGCAAGAGTTGGTGGAGATATTTGGAAATTGCGAAGACACGGTGGAAAAAAAGAATATTTTAAGTAAGTAGGTTTATTCACCAAAAAATAATTGACAGAATTATGTTATAATTATTGTTATGAAGCGTATATTATTTTGAAACTGACGCTAACCCGCACGAAATCGCATACTAACCGCGCGTGTCTGAATAGCTTCACAATTTTGCGGTTTGAAACCGCGCGATTCGTAAACGCACGATTCCCGCATGTCTGAACGCAGGCTTAAGGTTCGCTCGAAAACGGACGATGACGTCACTCGTGTCTATCACTGGTCAAGAACTGTCCTAACTCAAAGACATAAGGGAGCCTTTTCGTTGGCATAACAGCAGATACGTCACCAAACGCTGATTGTTGTTTTTAAATACGTTCCGTTTCACGTTACTTTAATTCATTATTTTTGTTAAAAATCGATACTAACCAAAATAAAAACGTCCCAATGGTCTTTATTTTATACTTTTTTATCATTTTACTGAAAAAATTCTCATAAATTCTGTATTTGCATCTTCCCTATTGCGTCGCAAACGCTTGCCGCCAGTTTCCTTTGATCTGTGTTCAAAAACCGACACTAGTCCGGATCGGCGACAAGCTCACCCAAGCCAAGCCAAACACCACGTTCACACGCTTCTGTTTGTGGACGCTTGCCAAGCCAGCCACGGCAAGTGTGTAAACGTACCATTAGATAATCTATTAGACAATGGTTCAACAAAGGCGTTTTGAAAGGACTTTACTGTTTTAGAATAGAGTATAAAGTCGTCTAATAAAATATTTTTTTTGGAAACAATCGTTGCTAATACCGCATTTACACATTCGTGTGAATCGCGAGGCGAATGGCGAGGCGAATAACGAACACGCATTTGTAAACAGTCCGCTCGCTATTCGCCTCGCGATTCGAGTGTTCGCGATGGGAGCGGTTTTTCGGACGCGAATCAAAGGGCACGAATGGCGAACACGAACTTACTGTTTACACATTCGCCTGCATTCAGTTGATAGCTAGCGCCCGACCCAACAGGAGGTGTAGACAAAATGAAAGGGCTTACTATGAGGGTTTTCATAATATTTATTTCATCATTTTAAAATTAAAGGTTTTGAAGTTTTTCAAGAAATTAGACAAAAAAAGACCATTCCCCCCATATCTCCTAAAATTTTGAAAAAAATGGAGAAACCTATAAGAAATCTATAGTGCTAAAATAACATGTTTTCCAGACGCACTGCATCTTACCATCCCTACCTTGTGGCTATTCCACCAATTCGCACTAAGCGTTTTCAAACGTCTTTTATAATGCGCACAGCAAAGGAGTGGAACTCTCTGCCAGCGTCTGTGTTTCCGAAAGCTTACAACCCTAATCTCTTCAAAGTTAGAGTGAACAGGCTCCTTCTAGGTAGGCTCGCTCCATCGTAGACTTTGTCTCTGTCATCTCTGACATAGACTAGGGTCAAGAGCAAACCCATTACAAATAAAAAAAAAAAAAAAAAAAAAAAAAAAAAATCGTTCGGAACCCTATACATGCGAGTCCGATTCGCACTTGGCCAGTTTTTTTACTTTTCTACGCAGGATATATAAATAACTAGCTCCTGCCAGCGGCTTCGCCCGCGTGGTGCCTAGGGAGCATACTCCCGGGATAAAAATGATTATGTTCTTTCTCAGGATCTAGACTTTCTGTGTACCAAATTTCATTTAAATCGGTTCAGTAGCTTTGGCGTGAAAGCGCGACAGACAAAATTACTTTCGCATTTATAATATTAGTAAGGATTGTATAAACTCAGGTTGCACAACGACACGCTTTGCTTTGCTTTGCTTGGTAGTATAGATGCAGGCCTACCTTGCTGTCTCCTTCAGAGACGGGAAGGTGGCGTGGTCTTGAGGGGGAGCGCAACGGTCGTGTAGATCCTCAAGGCAAGTCCGGTGGATATACCTTCTCGAGGTTGCCACCCCGTTTTTGGTCTAATTCCTTACGAAATAGACGTAACTGAAACCACCGGGCGACCCGCAGAGTGGAGGGCTTTCCACTCAGTCCCATCCCATATCCCACTAAACCCCTTTTCCCCTCTATAACCCCTCCCAACTCCCCTCCTAACTGTGACCCTTCTGTGACGAAGTGGTTGTGGGCTCGGCCGTCACTAAACTCAGCTGACGGCAGGTAGGAGAATTTTGTCACCTGCGCTAGGACCTGCGCAGTCGAGCGCCGTAAGCGGGAATGAAGGAGTCCTGGGGGGTTGAGCCGATCGGCACTGGCGGTAATGTGTCCGTGAGGCAACACGCCCCCTTTGGTCTGGATTTCAAGCAAAACGGTGGCCCTATCTTCTAGCCAAGGGTAGGGAAATGGCCAAAGTGTCCCGTCAGAGGGCCACAGGCGAGGTGCGTGGGGTCCGCTAAGGTCGTCCTTGGGCGGCCGAAGCGGTAGGTAAAGGCCATGCTGACGGTGTAAGTGAGTGTTGATTAGTTGCCAACCCGATCGAGCACCCGATGTCGCGCTGTAAACCAGCCTTGCGCACCTATATCTTCCTGGTAGTCCTAACGTTCGCACTCACAGTAGTGCGACGTTCCCAGGTGCGGGCTCCATGGTGGGTGGGAGCCAGGAAGATGAAGTTCAAAAATTTTTAGTATGGACGGATTGAAGCCAACTAAAAATACCGCAGGAGTGGAGCCGGCGAAAGCTGGCAAAGCTCCTAAGCGAGGTACCTCTGGTGCCTCGCTCGCCCCTGGATGTCCTGCGGCTCACGCCGTGGGTGCCAGCGCGGGCGCTGGTCCGGCTGTGGCGAAAACGGCAGCTAAGACCAAAAAGTCCCACTCCAAGCAAAGGAGAACGGCGCTGCATGGGACCAGTACCGATCCTTTACACACAAAGGCGAAAACGGAGACGGCTAACGCCTCTGCCGGAAGTAGCCTTCCCAAACACCCTCCCGCTCCTCCTGTGGCTCCTCAAGCCGCTTCCCAAGTCGCGGCCGCCTCCGGTCACACGGAGGCGATCAGCAACACCGAGGACGTTTTTACCAGCGCCTGGCACGTGCCTACCCGTAAGGGTAAAGGTAAAGGCAAGGGCAAGGGTAAAAAATCCATTCCACAAGCCCATTGCTCTTGTTCGGGCCCCTCGGGTCCTACAGCTCCTACAAGCCAGGGTAAGAGGAGGGAAAGACTGACGCGTAAGGAGCGGCGTCACGAACGCAGGCGGGGACGCAAAGCCCCCCAAAACAAGCAGGTTGCTGCCACCAGCTCGGTTAAACCGACCAAGCAAGGTAAGCTGAACTTCTCTGAGGGGAAGCGGTCGCAGGCTGAGGCCGGCACTAGCCGACCAACGCCTAGCACACTGCAATCTAAATCCGCAGGAGGTCCGGTCGAGGAGGCAACCACAACGCAGCGATCCGATGGAAGTGACCAGGCTGCGGCCAAGCGGGCTCTCAACGAGACGATTTCGCCCCGTGGAGAGCACAAGCGGCCGCGGCTTGACCAATCCCAGAGGATTGCTAACAGAAGCTACGCCCAAGCTGCCAGTGCGTCCCTAAACGTCGCAATAACCTGCGACCGGAGGGGCATCATAAGCCAGGGAGTATCGGACCAGGTCTTGGCTGCTATCCACAAGCGGATCATCAGCGAGGCCTGCTCTGCTATGCAGGATACACCGGGACCAACCTTCAACGCGAAGCCGCTGTTCACCGGTGGAGTCCTCAAGCTGTGGTGCGGTAACGACTTCACCTTAGCCTGGCTGAAAAAAACAGTCTCCAGCCTGGCTCTCCCGGCTGGCACCTCGCTAGTCGTCAAGAGCCAGACGGAGATCCAGAAGCGGGTGCGCTGCGGCATCGCTATCCCCGACGACCAGGGAGTCTACGAGGACTCAACCTTTATTGGACGAGCCCTCTGGTACCAGAATCGCTGGATCGACGTAAGGAGGTGGGTAGTGCTGCACGCCGAGAAGCAGAAGGCTTGCTGGTTCGTGGTGCTGGGTATCCCCGAGGACCAAGTTCCGACCCTGATGAGCGCCGAGCGCCGTCTCTCAATTGGTTTGGGAGCGGTGTACGTCAAGTTCCAGGGTCCGAACGGCAGGTTCGTCGACGTCCCTCGGGGTTGGGACCCGATCACGAAACAGCCGCTGGAAGACGCAGAGGACACCGATTCTCCGCCAAACAACCCGGAAGCAACTGCGGCCGAACCTTTTTTTTTTTTTTTTTTTTTTTAAGGATGGGAAATCATCAAATGACTCCTTCCGCTCTGGGCGAGGCGGAAGGGAGTGTCAGACTCTTACTGACTAAAACCCATCCGTGCTCCTCCCAATGCCCTTTGCGTTCCAGGGCTGCGGCGTCTCTTTCGAACGGATTCCGCACCCCGGCAGGCATTGGCCCTAGCGGGCCCCGTCTCCCATGCTGACATCTCCTTGAGGCGCGCGTGGAACACAGCGCGCCGCCGACCCGGGCCTGGTTCTGATCGGACGGCGAGCCACCCAATGCTCGCCGTCCGCAGGCCCGCGCCTACGGTGGCCGGAAATCGCCTTGCGACTCCCGACGCCTGGGGCGTCTTCTTCTGTTGCGGCGGCTGGGTCGTGAGGTTTCCCTCTCTCTCACACGTTCGGCATCCTCCTTCGCTAGCATTACTGTTTCGCAGAAGGAGGTGACCGCTTCCCATGCCTCTTCGCTCTGGACCATAGATTGTACTAGGGCCGGTCGCGAGAGGTCGCCGCCGCCGATCGCCTCAACAACAACAAGGACCCGGCGATTCTCCGCCCAAGCAGGGCAGACCTCCACCGTATGCTCCACCGTGTCCTCCGGGCGATCCTCGCAGTGTTGACACCCGGGCGTATCCTCCCGCCGAATCCGAAACAGGTAGCTCCCGAAACAACCGTGTCCGGTGAGTATCTGCGTCAGGCGGAAAGTGAGGACGCCGTGGCGCCGCTCCAGCCACTCCTCAAAGAGGGGACTAATTGCCTGGATTGTGGCATGCCCAGCGCTGGGTTGCGACAGTCGCTGTCTCCATACCGCCATGAGATCCTGCCGGAGCTCCGTCCGCCTTGCTGCAATTTGCCGCGGCAGAGGAGTCTCGCCTTGGCGTTGCGCCTCCACGCGCCACTCGTAAATGTGCGCGAGGGCTCTCGCCTCCAGATCCCATGGTGGCAGTCCAGCAAGAAGGCTCGCCGCCTCGCCAGAGACCGTGCGGTATCCCCGGGCCAGCCGGATGGCCATGACCCTCTGGGACGCGTTGAGGTAACGGGCAGGTCGCTTCCTCAAAGTAGGCGCCCAAACAGGCGCCCCATAAAGGGCCATGGACCGCACAACCCCCGCGTAAAGCCTCCGGCAGGAGCCGTTTGGTCCCCCTAGATTGGGCAGAAGCCGCTTGAAGGCAGCTCCGGCCCGCCCCAGTCTGGGAGCCAAACGTCGGAAATGCTCGACGAAGTTCCACCGGCTATCGAGGACGAGACCCAGGTATGTCATCGTCGACCCGACCTCGATGTGAACTCCTCCTACCATTATTTGGGATCCCGATGGTGGCCTGTTCCGAGGACCATGGAAGCACATGGCTTCGGACTTGTGTAAGGCCACCTCGAGACCCAACTGCTGGATTCGCTCAATTATTGTCGCAACCCCGCGTGTCATAGCGTCGGCCGCCGCCTGGTGCCGGCCGCCGCCTGGAACTGCGGCCGAACCTGCTGTAGCAGCAGACTCAGCTGCCCCTGCCGCCACCGTGGGTGCCGTCTCTTCATCGGGGGGGGAGCCGGACGACGTAATGTTGTCCCCGGCTTCAGACCCGGGAGGGGACGGTTTCGACGAGGGCGACCTGTTTGCCGGGCTGCGACTTGAGGGCGACGAGGAGGGTCTTGCCGGCGATGGCGTCCCTTTTGTCGGCCTGTAAAGTCATGCAGGCTAACCTCCACCACAGCCAGACCGCGACGGCTCAACTCCGCAAGTGGCTGGAGGTTCAACACACGGCCATTGCCCTGATCCAAGAGCCGTGGATTAGGGGTGGCCACATACGAGGACTCTCCAATCTTGGTGGTAAGCTCCTTGTTACTGCGGACCATGATCACCCTAGATCGTGCATCTATGTCACAGGTAACCTTAAAGCACAGCTATTAAACGACTTCTGTTGCAGAGATGTCTCTGCTGCTAGGCTGAACATACAGCGGGGAGCCACTAAGTTGGCTATCGTCTTCGTCTCGGTATATATGCCTGAGGCGGAGGAACCGCCCCCACACGACCTGGTCCGCCTCATCACGCACTGTGAAAACAGCAGGGATGAGATTGTCATTGGGACCGACGCAAACGCACACCATCCACTGTGGGGGATGGAGACGCAAAACGCAAGGGGTAAGACATTAGTTGATTATCTGTTCACTACTAACCTATCCCTACTAAACACGGGTTCGGAACCAACCTTCGTGACCAGACGCAGTCGTACAATCATAGACCTGACTCTGGCTACGGATGGAGCAGCGGAACTAATCACTGGGTGGCAAGTCTCGAATGAGGCTTCCTGCTCAGACCACAGGTGGATCCGCTTCGACATCCAGGTCTGTATACCACCCAAACAACCTAGGCGTAATCCTCGCAACACGGATATATCGGTGTACACGCGCAACCTTACCTCAAGGCTTGTACCATCATGCGATTCGGAGTTGCTTGCGGACACAGCACAGATCGATGCGCAAGTAACACTACTCACCGAATCGCTGATAAACAGCTACCGAATCGCCTGCCCAAAAACGATTCCGCGCGACACACCGGGTAAACAACCCTGGTGGGGTGCAGACCTGGAGCGCAAACGCGGTAAGGTAAGAAAGGCTCTTAACAGAGCCATGAACACATGTAGTGATGAGGACTGGGACGCTTATTACGCGGCCAAATCGAGCTACAAGAGATGCATCAGATTCAGAAGAACTACAGGGTGGCGTAAATTCTGTGGTAACATTGAATCATGCCAACAAGCAAACAGGGTAAGGAAAATACTGGCGCAACAGAACACACCTGAGATCGCCACACTCCGGAAACCCGATAACACGTTGACCACGACACCTGAAGAAGCGCAACGTCTCCTAGTAGAAACTCACTTCCCAGGCAGCGTATTCGCGCAGGTAAATGAATGGCTTGACGTTGTCCAAACACCATCAGATGATGACTGGCTTTATGCAGAAAAGATGATTACGCTGGAAAAACTTCAGTGGGCCATCAAAAGCTTCCAACCTTTCAAGGCACCAGGTCCCGACGGTGTGTTTCCTGCCTTACTACAGTGGGGAGGTACCGCTGTTGCAACAAAACTGGTGCTCTTAATGCGAGCGTGCCTGGCCTTTAGATACGTTCCTAAAGGATGGAGGGAAGTGAAAGTCATATTCATTCCGAAGCCAGGTAAAAGTGACTACACAAACGCTAAATCCTATCGACCTATTAGTCTGACCTCGTTTTCACTAAAGACAATGGAAAGACTGTGTGAAAGGGAACTACGTGATGGCGTTTTAAAAACAATACCACTGCATGGTAACCAACACGCATACAGCTCGGGTAAGTCGACAGAGTCCGCTCTTCATCTGGTGGTGAACCAGATTGAGGAAGCGATTCACCAGAAAGGGTCCTGCCTGGGCACATTCATAGACATCGAAGGAGCCTTCGACAAGACAAACTTTTCCAGCATTAGTGCCGCTCTCTCCCAACACGGCGTGGAACAGGTACTAACTGACTGGATAACTAATATGTTAAGCAAACGAGTTGTTCGCCTTGAGGAAGAGCAGCAGTTGGCTCTGATAGCCAGAGGCTGCCCGCAGGGGGGTGTGCTCTCCCCTCTTCTGTGGAATCTGGTAATTGATGACCTGATCACCAAACTCAACGCACATCGTTACTACACAATAGGTTATGCTGACGACCTCGCAATCCTAGTGTCAGGGAAAGTGACTGGAACGATCTGCAACCTCACTCAACAAGCACTACGCATCGTGGAAAGATGGTGCGACGAATATGATCTGTCGGTAAACCCCACGAAAACTGAATTAGTCATGTTCACTCAAAAGCGAGCACTAGGCCACTACCGGCTACCTATGCTCTTCAACACAGAGCTCCAGCTGTCTAACGAGGTAAAGTATCTAGGCGTCATCCTAGACAGTAAGTTAAGCTGGAGTAATCACCTAGACTACAAACTAAACAGGGCCTGCATTACCTTCTGGCAATGCAGGAAAATGATAGGGAAGAAGTGGGGCCTATCTCCCAAAATAATACTATGGCTGTACAGCGCAGTAATTCGGCCCATGCTAACCTACGGGGCCGTGGTGTGGTGGCCACGCTCAAAGCTAGCTACAGCCTTTTTTTTTTTTTGTGACGGGGGGAAATCCTCATGGATGTCCTCCGCCCTGGGGCGGGCGGAGGGGTCTGTCAGACTCTTACTGACTAAAACCACCCCGGTGCTCCATCTCTCACCAACCGGAGATCGCGAGAACTAATGCGACTTCCGTAATCCCCGGCTGGTGCCAGCCCGTCTCTGCGGGCCACCTCGGGTCAGCGGGGGGAGTGAGGTGTTTGACTCCCCCCACGACGTCAAAGAGGGGCGCACGGGAACACCACGCGCCGCCACCTAGGGGCCGAATGAATGGGGGGCGACGGACATCCCCAATTCCGCCGCCCCTAGACCCAGTTAGGGGGGCCGGAAGAGGGCAGCGTATACCCTCCTCCGACGCCCGGTGCGCCTGCTGCGGGCTGGGAGAGAGGTTGAGATTTCCCTCTCCCTTTCCGCAGCCTCCTTCTGCGCGATAACTGTTTCGCAGAAGACCACCGCGTCCCAGGACTCCTCGCCGTCGACCATAGCACGAACTACAGCCGACAGCGAGAGATCACTGCCTACCACAGAGATGAGGGCACGGCGCGGCTCCTCCCAAGCGGCACACTCTGCCAGCGTATGCCGCGCCGTGTCCTCCCGACAGTCGACGCAGTGGTGACACCGAGCGTCCGGCTCCCTGCCTATGCGACACAAGAACCTCCCGAAGCAGCCATGCCCCGAGAGGACCTGCGTCACACGAAATGTCAAGGAGCCGTGCCTTCTCCCGAGCCACAGCTCGAGCACTGGCCGGATGGTCTCGATAGTGACGAGGCCGGCGGAAGGGCGTGAGAGCCTGTCTCGCCATTCCGCCACCAGAACCTCGCGCAGCTGCGACTGACGCAGCTTCTCAGCAGCACATTAAGCTGCGTCAGTCGCTCGCCGCGCGCCCGCGCCTCCTCACGCCACCGGTGCAGTGACGCGAGGACTTTTGCCTCCAGGTCCCAGGGCGGAGATCCGGCCAGTACGCAAGCCGCCTCGTAGGAGATTGTGCGATAGCCCCTGATGACTCTGACGGCCATCACCCTCTGCGGCTTCCGCAGAACAGTGATGGTGCCGGCCGTCAGGTCAGCCGCCCAGATCGGGGCCCCATACAAGGCCATTGATCGCACGATCCCCACGTACAACCGCCTGCAGGCGGTGCTCGGGTCCCCCAGATTGGGAAGCAGCGTTGACAGCGCCCCAGCCGCGCCCAACAACTTGGGCGCCAGCCGCCGGAAATGGGGGCCGAAATCCCACCGGCTGTCGAGAACCAATCCCAGGTACTTCATGGTGGACTCGACAGCGATACGGGCCCCCCCAACAACTATGTGTGATCCCGCTGGCGGCGCCCGCCGGGGGCCATGAAAGGCTATGGCCTCCGACTTGTTGAGGGCTACCTCCAGGCCAAGGCGCCGTATGCGGCTCACCACTTGTGAGACCGCGGCCGTCGCCAGCAACGCTGCCTCCCTGTACGAGCTCCCCCGGGCAGTGACCAGCGTGTCGTCAGCGTAACACGTCAGGTCCACTCCCGGCGGGAGCTCGCCCCTCAGTACCCAGTCGTAACCGATGTTCCACAGGGGTGGGCCCAAGACCGAGCCCTGCGGAACGCCGCACGACATGGGGTGCTGGTGTCTGCCATCACGTCCCAGATAGGTGACACACCGGTCCGTTAAATAAGCCCCAATGACGCGGCGGAGGTAGGTAGGCACTCGATGATAGCGCAGTGCCTCCCGAATACAACTCCAGGGCAGGGTGTTGAAGGCGTTGGAGATGTCTAAGGACACCGCCAACATCACCCCGCCCCGGGACACTGCTTCCTCCGCCAGGACTCTCACTCGCGATATCGCCGTGATAGTGGAGCGCCCATGCCGAAACCCGAACTGGCATTCGGCCAGGTCCGGCCCCTCTCCGCACAAGTGGCCGACGAGGCGGGCGGCGATTATCCGCTCGAACAACTTTCCCACCTCGTCCAGCAGCACTATAGGCCGGTACGCGGACGGCGAGTCCGCAGGGCGCCCCGCCTTTCTGAGCAGGACCAAACGACCTGATTTCCACTGAACGGGAAACTGGCCCTGCTCCAGGCACGCTGAGTAGAGTCCCCTCAGTTGGGGCTCCAGCTCCTTCAGAGCGAGAGCCAACACGCAGCCGTGAATCCCATCGGGCCCCGGGGCAGTGTTTTTCGCCCGGAGCCGCATCACGGCCGCCCTCAACTCTGCTTCTGTCACCTCTGGGACGCTGGCGTTCTCTTCAGGCTCTGCGGCTGTAGGCAGAACCATCGGCGGCGGAGTATGCTCCGCTCGTGCCGGGAAGAGGGCTGCGACTACGTCCTCCAGCAGCTCAGGTTCGAGACTCTCCGTAAGCGGAGGCGCCCAAGGTCCGAGTTTGCCTCGGACCGAGCGGTATGGACGCCCCCACGGATCCCCGTTGAGAGTCTCCAACATCTCCTCCCTGGCACGCGTCTTCGCCTCGCCGATAGCAAGCCGCAGAGCCTCCTTAGCCGCGCGGTACACTTCATACAGCGCGGCTTCTTCGTCAGGCACCCGACGACGTCTTCTTCGGTATCGGGTGTACCGGCGCCGGACTCGCACGCACGAGACACGCAACTGCTCGATCTCGGCGGACCACCAGTACACCTGGCGCCTTTTGGGTTGTGTGTGGACCCGGGGCATGGACGCGTCGCTGATTTGCGTCATTGCCCCGTGGAACCACTGCGCCCCCTCTTCGACGTCGACGGGTTCGGTCATCGCCGACTCCCGGATCCAGGCCTGCACAATAGCGGCCTCCTCGAGAAGCTCCCTGTCGAGGCGCTTGCGCGCCCAGCGCGGACCGTCCGTTCGCGGGGCCGATGGACTACGGCCGCCCGCGGTCTGGGGGGAGACGTCAAAACGGATGTATCGGTGATCCGATAACGTCTCCACCTCCACGGCGACCTGCCAGTCGCGGAAACGGCTAAGCTAGCTACAGCCTTAAACAAGTTACAACACATGCAAAGGCTGGCCTGCATAGCAACGACGGGCTGCATGAGGACTACTCCAACTGCGGCGCTGGAAGCCATGCTGGGGCTCCCTCCGCTACACTTGTTTATACAACAGGAAGCGACGATGGCAGCAGTACGCCTTAAAACATTAGGTCTCTGGAGTAAGAGAGACACACGACACACCGCTCTGCTCGAGGAGCTCAACAATGAACTCCCCATAACTAAAGCAATCAATGACCGGGTACCCAAGCAATTTATCTTCGATAAAAAATACAAAATCCAATTGCATGAGGATCATCGGTGCGAGGGGCTCTGCCCCGCCGAGCTGCGGATCTTCACCGATGGATCAAAAACAGGTACAGGTGGTGCGGGAATCTTCTCAGAGGATCTCAATATCCACATAGCCTCACCATTGGGGGTCCACAACACAGTGTTCCAGGCTGAATGCATGGGCATTTCTCTGACGGCATCAGCCATCCTAACCAGGGAAGTTAAGGACCACTCAATACGCATACTCTCGGACAGCATGGCTGTCCTGCAAGCTCTGAACAGCCACACAGTGAACTCTGGGTTGATTCTCGAGTGTCACCAACGTCTCAACCAGGTTGGTAGACACAACAAAGTAACCATTCAATGGATCAAGGGACACAGTGAATCTCGAGGCAACGACGCTGCGGATGAACTCGCCCGAAGGGGGTCGAGTTTGTCAGCAATGGGACCTGAGCCCATCGTGCCGCTGCCTTTCGGGTACTTACGCAATCTGGTAAGGAAACGCACCGGATATAAACATCACAAGCTATGGGTTGACCATAGTGAGTGTAGGCAGGCCAAAGAGGCACTTCCCTCTGTAAATGGCCGTTTCACAAAACAAGCCCTAAGACTGACTAAACAACAGTTGCGTTCAGTCACAGCCGTAACAACTGGCCATGGGTCTTTTAATAAACACCTCTATGCTATAGGAGTCACTGACAGCCCGCTATGCAGAGCCTGCATGGAGGAGAATGAGACAGCAGCACACCTGCTTCTAAGCTGCCCGGTAGTTGCGGATTACAGGGCAAAGTACTTCGGAAACCCAGGTACCCTCTGCGAGATAGTTAGTAACACCAAGGCGTTGCTGGCCTTCCTTGGGGAGCTGGGGTGGATCGAATGACGCATTTGTCCCACCTACACGCAAAATACGTGCTTAGTCGTGGAGTTGCGGAAACCAGCCCGATTTACATACATACATACATACGTCATAGTCACGTCCTGCGTGTTCGTGTGCGAATGTCAAAATAATTCACCCCGCGAATGTGTGAACAGTAGTTCGCGACGACACTCGTATACGAATGGTTCGTCGAATGTTTCGTAGAATGCCGAGGCGAATAGCGAACACGATTGTGTAAATGCGGCATAAGAACGAAAATCAAGTTTTTGTTTGATACGTCAGTGGGCAACACTGACTCTCTGAGCTGAGTACTGGAAAAGTATTTGAAGCTGAACGATGTTCCCGTCCGGGCCGGTAAAGAGGTTGATCATTAATTCACATATATAGATTTAAAAGTGCCTTTTCTCATTCTAGATTCTTGAAAACAGACACGAAATAGTGTAAAAGTATATTTGTTTCAGTTTGTAACTGGGAACTGTAGACCGATGCTGGCATCTTCTGCACTAAAGCCATGCTGTCGACTGCAGAGCAAGTGTCTGGAACCTGAGGAGCTGTTAGCTCAGATGTTGAGTTAGGACCATGAGGTGAGGGATTCTAATTTTCTCTTTTTGACTTAGTTCATCTATACTAATATTAGAAAGAGGTACCCGAAAAATACCGCCCAACGAAGTGGGTACGGGCCAGCTAGGAAATTATTAATACATGTTTTGGTAGACTATACTAGCCCACTGCTGGGCAAAGCTTCCTTCCATTCCTTCCGAAGGTCACAATATTGGGCTTCTTACCAATTCTTGCAGAATAAATGATAAACATCAATTTTACATTTTTGCGGGTAGATGAAAAAAAAAAAATATGTTCGGTTTTTTTCGGAATTTTAATTAAACTGATTAAGTTTACTGCAGTACTAAGTCTACAAATGCTATAACAGTAGTACTCACATTTGTGGCACATTTAATTAGCAGACTTCCAAAAAAGGAGGTTCTCAATTTGGTGGGTATTTTTGTTTATGTGTACCCTGATTACTCCGAGGTTTCTGATCAGATTTTTGTGATTCTTTTGTAGTTTGTGCAGTATACCAATTGGTCCTGTAAAAATTTGAGTCAGTTTTTTTTATTAGCATTTTTGCTTATTTAAATCTGCATATTGAAGATTTCGTCTAAGCATAAATAAAGTTAGAGTGAACAGGCTCCTTTTGGGTAGGCTCGCTCCATCGTTTGTCTCTGTCATCTCTGACATAGACTAGAGTCAAGACCAAACTCATTGCAAATAAAAAATACTTTACATTAAAATATAACCAATTTCCAAACAAAACACTATGAAGTATAAAATGACCTTAATTTCGGATGTTATCTTGTTTGTAATATCTAAGCACTTCACAAGCACCACCTGCCAGCTGACCACTGAACTATCATTATTCTATTAGTCAGCACTTTACATATAGAATATTATTTCAAACTGCGACGTGCCCCGGCTTCGCACGGGTGCAAATTATATACTAAAACTTTCCTTGAACTACTCTCATCTGTTAAAAAAACCCGCATCAGAATCCGTAGCATACATAAAGAAAGACAGACAGCGGAAGCGACTTTGTTTTATACTATGTAGTGATAATGTCTCAATACACCAAAGTTGTTGCTGCCCAAAAACCCCTGTGAACCCTTTGAAGAAGATGGGAGAACTTAAGCACAAATCCAGTGCACCAGGCTTGCCAAAGCAAATACATTGCTAAGATAGCCGATGAGTTTCGCACTTTCTGGGAGCAAATTTTTCCATGCTTGGTCTGCTCCAGAACCAGATTAATGAATGTGCCAAAGAAATTGATGAAACCAGGCACCGGCCTAAAGCACTGATTTTCCAAGGACTTGCCGAGGTGGAGAGAGAATAGCACTGCATCATCAATAAAAGCCTGTCACAGGATTGGTGCTCCCAGCAAGAGCAATAAGTGTGGCCATCAAGGCCTCGGTCTATGACGGGATTGATTGAAGGGCTCCAAAATAGCAGTCAAAGTATTTAACGCACTTTGGAATGCGGTCATGTTTGAATCAAGACGGCGTCATATTTGTAAAGGCATCCGATGGACGTCGGCACAAGGTCACATCCACTGACGAGCTCCAACTCTTGATAGCCAAATATCTGAAGACACCAGCGAGTGGTTCCATCTGTGAGTGGAAGAGTTGCGAACGAGTGTTTATTGGTACAATGTCTCTTTTCAATTATTGTGATATTATTTCATTGAATTTATCATAGTAATTGAATACTTCCTTACTCTTGTGTCCCAACTGTTTTGGTATTTTATGATTGGAGGTGGATTTGTTACCCAGTTTGTTAGATATACCCACCCTCCTCAACACAGTTTAAATTTTAATAATAATTCATCCTTGTGTCGATATATTATATTCCTCTATGCTTGTGTCAAAACTGACGTTTGTTATCGTTCTGACACTTTAGTTTTCGTCTAGAAACTTGTCAGCCAATTGCATTTGCATTACAACAGACTTTTTCAATATGGAGAAGGTTCTATGTTCGGCTGTACCTACGTATTTTTTTTTATTTTAGACACGCGCAACTTCGTCTGCGTCACAATTTTCATTGCTGCTCCGCTCCCATTGGTCTTAGCGTGATGATATAGTTCTGTAGTTCCTGAGATTGGCATGTTCAAGCGAACAAACTCTTCAGCTTTTTATATTAGTATAGATATAGACAGACGTATATATTTAAAGTTCCGAAAAAAAAACGGAACCCTTATAGTATCACTCGGGTGTCAGTCTGTCCGTCTGTCACAGCCAGTTTTCTTCGTATAAACTGAAATTTGGCACACATATGGACTGACCCAAATACGGACGTGTTACGTAAATTAATAAATTTTAGTATGGGCTTTGCTTATGGGGGGCCATACCTACTAAACATTTCATCACTTTTGGGGCTCAAACAAGAAAATTAAAAAAAAGTTTTTTGTACAATATGTGACAGTTGTGGTCACAGCCACCCGATAATTACTCAAGTGTGCATTGATGTTTACAAAATATACGACGCACTGACCAAGATTTTTTACAGTGTATAGTTTCACTAGCGCAAAGCCGTGGGGCCGATACTAAAAAGTTAATAAACCTGTAAAATGTTAGTTCGTTCGCACTCGAGAATTACATAATTAATTAAGTATATCTATTTGTTTGTACATCAGTTTCACATAAGGACTAAACCACTGAACTGATTTTGATGAAGTTCTTACATCATCAATAAGCATAAGCATAATCAGCCTATAATGTACCCACTGCTGGGACACAGGCCTCCTCTCGGTGAGAGGGAGTGGTCAGTGGACCGTAATCCACCACGCGGGCCCATTGCGGGTTGGTAGATGTCACATGTCTTCGAATTTTTGGTTCTAGTACATGCCGGTTTCCTCAAGATGTTTTCCTTCACCATTTTGAGAGCAGTGTTGATAAAATAATTTACACATCGTCAAAGGATATCAAATTCAAATAAAAGCTTATACACATTTAATAATTTTATTAAGATGCTTACTTAAGGTGGATGCTCCAGGGTAGCCCGCGAAATTCAAATATTTTTGTTTTTTTGCAATTTGCCGGTCAGTGTGAAGCTGTATGTGGACCAAATACGATTCGCGACCGTAACGCGAACATGAACATGAAATCAACGTTAAATGAGTTGAACTTTATTTCAACTCATTAACCGACTTCTTCAAAAAGGAGGAGGTTCTATGTTCGACTGTATGCATTTTTATTTTTTATTTAACTTGCGTACTCAAGTCGCTAGTGTCAGCCAAAAGGTAACGGGAACGTTGCGGGCCCTGTATCGTTTTAAAAACTTACCGTCAAACACCAAGACAATGCTTGTAAAGACCCTAATTTTTCCTATCATCGATTATGGCGATCTGTGCTACTATGACCTGAATGTAGATCTCAACAAACTTGACTATATTCTGAATTACTGCATTCGACTTGTTTTCAATCTGCGTGTATATGATCATGACTCTGCGCATCGATTGCTTTTAAAGTGGTTGCCCATACGCGAGCGCACAGAGCTAAGAACTAACTACCTTGTTTTCATTTCTTGTCTCTCCCAGTTTTCTAGCCCCTCACTTTCAATACATTTGCGACAGCTACAATCTAAATCTACGCTCATCAAACAACCGTCTCCTTCAATGTCCCACACACTGTGCTGACTTTATTCACTCTTCTTTATTTGTTCAGTCTATTTCTCTGTGGAATGCGCTTCCCGAGATCAGGATGGCTACCAACCGATTAACATTAAAAGTTAAAGTTCGTGAACACATTCGTAAGAAGTTGGCAGTTGTATCATCACAGCGCTAATGTTTAACCTATTCGTATTAATTGTAGTAGTATTTCGTTTTTATGTTTATCTTGTTAATTTGAATATTTATTATCTATTTATTGTATGTATAGTTTATATATATGCATGTATATTTGTCAGCACGCAAAATACGCGCTTAGTCGTGGAGTTGCGGAAACCAGCCCGATTTACATACATACATGCATGTATATTGTTCATTATTGTATTTGATTAATTATCAATCCAATCGCTTTTAATTCGCTTTATTGATTGCACCTACGACTATTCTCTGCACTACCAAAAGGTTGACTGGTAGAGAAGCCTATGGCATTAAATCTGCCTCTGTACTTTTATATGCTGAAAGTTTTAAACAAATACATAAATAAAAATGAATTACAAAATGTAGTGACCATATTATTGTTAGCATTTGAATATCTACAAAAAAAAAAACACATTTTTAAAGTTTGTGTGTATTGCGATTACCAGGATTCTAAACAAAAATTTTGTTACAGCAAAATAAACCTTTGACAAACCAAGAAAACTTTGCGGGAGGGTTTATAATGTCGCAAATAGAGACCATAAATATAGTAGAAGAATGTCAAACAAGAGTGCAATGCTATCAAACAAGCACAGTATATTTGTATATGTAATATGTCGGTGAGCAGTATTGTATGCTGAGCTGAAGTTTGAACACCCAAGTGAAGGTAAATATAAAATATTTATTTACTGTTTCGTGCTGCTTGGCCCATTCAAGTATTATGTAAGCAACAGTTTTTAATGTTCATTGTTCACCCCCTTCCCTTTCCTTTTATCTGCGACTAGATGACCCGCGCAACTTCGTCTGCTCCGCTCCTATTGGTCTTAGCGTGACGATATACAAGACGTCGTTTTGCATCCTTGTCAAATTTCAGGAGGTTGTCATAAAAGACATAAATAATCAATTGAAAGTACGGTAGCGGGCAATAACTAATAAGCGCTGCTTTTATTTGTTGTTGAAATTTAACAGTATTTCAGAATTAAACCCTTAATTCAATACAAAGAAAACAGAATCATCCGACTACGCACACAGCGACAATGCAGCTGAGTGCGTGAGTGTCGACGTCTTACCTACGAAATGCTAGCGCGCGCGCGGGCAATGACCGCTACATAATTTTACCTAATTTTATTTCGAAAATCACCTACATTATTGTCATAAATTTCGCTTGATAATTAACTCATTTTTGAGCATCATTGGATTACGGAAATCTTACTAAAGATACTAGTGCGCCAAAGAAAAGTTCACTGACCTGGTCTCAGATGATTAATAAAATGTTAGTTTTACTTTATCCTTCAACCT
This sequence comes from Lacanobia oleracea, assembly GCA_950371165.1. NCBI lineage: Eukaryota > Metazoa > Arthropoda > Insecta > Lepidoptera > Noctuidae > Lacanobia > Lacanobia oleracea. The sequence goes on along the minus strand of OX493411.1, from coordinate 11,203,716 downwards.
AAAGTTTTCGTAGTGATTTTGTTTTATTTGTGGATTAAATTGGTTGATTTGAAATTTTCCTTACTACTTCAACGGGCTTCGGACCGGCAATAATAACTACCTTAGTTGGTGTACCGATCTACTAAGTCTAAAAATGTTTCCTACGTTTGACGTGAATGTGAAGACGTGTTAGTTAAGTGTAAGTACGTGGTGATACTTTAGTTAGCTAACAACGTATTTAAAAATGTACAAATAAATAAATTACCTACTTGGTCAGTGGTCTGCATGGATACGCGTCGTGGGAGGTATTGTTCAAAGTTGCCACCATCACATCACACTTTTCGCACAATCGAACACAACGTAGCTTGTTTTCCTTTAGCTTACGTAACACTAACACATTCGTTTTTATGGATGGCTCCACGTAGGCTCTCTCCACGATGGCATATAGGCGGACCATCTCTACCAACTCGACATTTGAATAATTGTCCGTCTTCTTGCACCCTACATCTCAACTCTGTACCGAGAGCGGAATTCGCAAAGCGCACGCGCGCTTCGGCGACATCAAACACACTGTTAGTCCGGGGCCGCGGGGGTGGGGGTGCTAGGGCTTGCGCGGGAGAGTACCCGCACCGTGATTGGTTGGGGTGGAATTGATAACCTACGAATTTATTGAATGATCGTTTGCGTATTCGTTGTATATGTATTGTTTACGTTTGTTTGTGTGTGAAAGCACGGTTATAGGGCTAGTAACAGACGGGCCACGTATAAATACGGCTGGTACACACTTAGGGATTTCCGTAAAAAAGAAAAAAAAAAATACCTACCCATTTTATTGTTGATTTGGGTCGAGAATCATTAGCATAATTACGTCCTTGAATTTGACTAGAAACAAACTCTTCAGCTTTATATAGTAGTATAGATTGTAAACGCTTACATACCCCTTACTCCTATGACACATATAATGACTAACTCATATAATGACAAGCAAAACCAATGCTTACATAAGCATTGGTTTTGCTTGTCATTCTTTAACGGTCCCTATCTTACAGAAACGGCTCTTTCTTTCGTAAAAGGAACAGTATGGCATTCAGCAGGAGAGTTTTTCTCTAAATACATAATTTGTAAACAGATTACGGTGCCATCCTCATAGGGAGTGTGTAGGAGCTGTAGATGGCAGCACAGAAGCGCCAATCTCTTTATGAAGTGCAATTACGTAGCGTTTTTAGCGTTTTTCCATATATAAAAATTAATCCCTATTTCCCTTGGTCATCGCATCACGCTTGAACGGCTGGTCTGTATATATAAAAATGAATCCCTATTTCCCTTGGTCATCGCATCACGCTTGAACGGCTGGACCGATTTCTATAATACTTTTTTGTTGTGTCAGGAGAAAGATAAAGGCTATATATTATCACGCTATGTTCCTTGGAGGATGAGCAATATTCAAAAATCTCATTTAGTCAGCAACAGCTTTTATTTTTGTATTTATTTTATATCTTGAACTGTATATTATACCATCATTCTGTAAAAAACATAATAAAATGGGTTTTTGCGCACCTAAAATAACATTTCAGTTTATAATCCACATTTTGTAAGAAGCCACAACATATTACAATATTGCAGAATCTTATGCGTCTAAGTTTAGCAATGTTAATCATCACGCTAGGTATACTTTCAAGGAGCTAAGCAGCGAAAAACCATGACAAAAATAACATCGGCTATTTCAATCATTTGTCAACAGTACTCATAGACCATAGGACTGTTAGACTGCCTTTCAAAAGACTTGGTGTGGGTTCGAGTCCAAACAGTCATGATTATTTTTGAATTTTGTATATATTTTTAAATTATTCATTTCCTTGTGTGGTCGCGATCCTCAGCATTGAAGAAACGACGGAGAAGAAAAATGCGAACATAATATAAGAAGGCCACTCAAATGCGCATTATTTTACGTATTTTGTTAAAAATTCACGATGGCATACACCACAATCAAGTAATGGTTAGGTTATTTTAGAAGTTAGCCTGTGTTGTTCCGTTTCTTAAGCATGAATTCATTACTTCTGTGAACGGGGAGCCCACCGACCAAGCAGACCATCAATACGTATAATATTGTTACAAATGCTTTTGGGAAAAATAAGGAAATTATTTCCATGAACACGCAAAGGAAGAAAATGATAGACACCATCCGATTAAATTTTATGATTTCTATTTAAATACTCGTACGTAATTTCTAAAAAACTTTGCAAAGGCACTCGGTTGAAAGTCACACGTATCCAACAAACTGTCATATTAGCCGAAATAATATTTCAGCTGATTGCTCCGGCATGGCTAAAAACTGTTCGATTCACAATGAAGCAACAGCTTAGGGCACAAATTATCCGTTGCTGGTTTCACCCTCCAGTGGATCATAGGAAACTGTAGATCCCCAAGCAATGACGTCAGAGACGAACTCGCGAAGAGAGTTTCCGAAACGGTACTGCTGGACCTGTACCCACTTCTTCTCTTACCTTTCTTACTTATTCGTACATGAATTTTCCAGAGATCAACTGAACTTCAAGACAACAAATGATCATGGGCTACAAATTACAGGCAGTCAAAAATGGCTATGTTAAGCCTATACATGCGACTTACTAAGCGACTTCACAACCCAAGTAGAAATACCCTCCGAATAATAATAGTTATAATTCCTGTCAATCCCCCCTGAAAAAATATCTTTTCAACATAGGCACTTCGGCACGATGGATCGATGATTTAAAAAAGGTGGCACAAGACCGAGATGGTTGGCGCCTTTTGGGAGGCTTACATTCAACAGTGGACGGCAATTGGCTGGCATCATCATTTGATGATGATAATCGCCATAGACAGCCAACGTGCAAAAATACTCGGAACGATGAGGACGCTCAGCGAAACCTAAATGCGTAGCTTCGCTGGCTAACCTAGCCAGGACTCCTAAGCACAACGGCGCGAATGGGAGCCTAAGTGCGGATAACGTAATCTTAACTTTACTCTCTCCGTTATGGGGGTAGTTTTATCGTCTGGATAGAGTTTCACATTTCAACTTTATGTAGCTCTATCGCGTGTTAACAACCCTAGCAACTTTCTTCAACATATATATAGAAAGAGAAATGTATAGAAAAAGCGTGAAATATATAGAATAATAGAGCGTCAAATATATACGTATAGAAAAAGCGCGTATAGAAAGAAGTGTATAGAAAGAGCGTTATCATCATAACGTTTCTCATTTCGAAAAATTACTAAGGTTGGTCGTTCTTTTGAATAGAAGAGGCCAGGGCCAGGGGGTGGTGATACAGCCAATGCCTTGCATTCTAAGGGGGTCAAGCAATGCTAGAAGTTGACTGTTCGTATATCTTATGTCACAATGTGCTTCATCAGAAGGCTTAAAGTCACTCAAAGGGCAATGGAGAGGGAAATGCTTGGAGTTTCCTTGCGTGATCGGAACAGGAACGATGATATTCGTAGAGAATCAAAGTTACTTACATAGCCCGAAGTATCGCCAAACTAAAGTGGCAGTGGGCAGGGCACATTGCTCGCAGAACAGATGGTCATTGGGTCCGAAAAGTTTTGGAGTGACGACCGCGTATCGGAAGACGCACCGTTGGAAGGCCTCCCACAAGGTGGATCGATGATCTGGTGGAGGTCGCGGGTAGCCGATGGATGCGAGACGCACAGAACCAGTCGTTGTGGCAACGCTTGGGGGAGGCCTATGTCCAGCAGTGGAGGTCTTTCGGCTGATATGATGGTATCTTATCTTAGCGGTCTTACTTAGCGACATCATTTTACTACACGACATACACGCAAACGAAGTCGCGTGCAACAGTTATCTTTTTCTAATCTTCTAATGTGTTAAAATCTCGGATTACAGTGTTTGTTATCGAACTCTTCCGAAATGGCTTGACCGATTTGTATGAAATTTTTGTGTTTATTTATATGGCAAAACAACGTTTGCCGGGTCAGCTAGTACTAATATACAAAGCTGAAGAGTTTGTTTGTTTACTTGAAAGCGCTAATCTTAGGAACTGCTGGTCCGATTTGAAAAGTTCTTCCAGTGTTAGATAGCTCATTTATCGAGGCAGGCTATAGGCATCTTATATCATCACGCTAAGACCAATAGGAGCGGAGCAGTAATGAAAATTGTGACGCAGACGAAGTTGCGCGGGTCAACTATAAAGTATATAATAATTAAAAATAAATAAATTACAATTTACTCTGTATGTTAATTTTTTTAAACTTTTAGGCTCTGTAGTTTCGGAGGTAATGGTAGATTTCAGAATATTTTTTTTGAAATGATTAAAAACACTTAAGAGAGCCTTACAATGAATGGTGACAGACAAACAAACGGACAACTGAGAGGTCTTATAAGGTTTCCGTTATTCCGTACAGAGGTTCAGAACCCAAATAAATTAGGAGGAAAAAATAACTTAAAAAAAGCTTATTTAAGTTTTTTTGTGTAAGTAGGTACCTCTATTCATCTGCCTAGCCTTTTCCCAACTATATTGGGGTCGGCTTCCAGTCAAACCAGATTCAGCTGAATACCAGTGTTTTACGCGGAGCAGCTGCCTACCAGACCTCCACAACCCATTAATTGGGTAACACGGTACTTCATGGCAAGACTGGAGTTAGATTTACTGGCTTCTGACAACCCGTAACGACTGCCAAAGATCTAGAAATGACAGCCGGGACCAACGGCTTAACGTGCTTTCCGAGGCACGGAGGAAACTCGTTATGTTAAGATGGTCACCCATCCACAGACCAACCTTGGCAAGCGTTGCTTAACCTTAAAGATCGACCCGTGTGGCTGTTATTATTTAGCCACGAGCTCCCCCTATTATCGAGTACCTCTATTATAAGTATTTAATTAATCAAACCTTTTGCGAAAAGCTTCGCTTTTATGATCAATTTTAAAGAAAAAAAATATATTTCTTCTTTTTAGAGCATTTAAATAAAAGCTGTTTTAAAAGATTTTTTCCTTTTAATTATTTTAAACTTTTTAGTTACTTCGAGTTACTCTCAACAAGCCCTTTCATTTGGTACCCATATTGTAGAAGTGCATAAAAATAACTATTCCGCATCTTGGATGTTCCGCCATATTGGATTTAGAATGACGTCACACAGCTTATCGTGTATTGTCATCCAAACTAAACGTGTATACAAAATTTCAGATCAATCGGTTGAAAATATTTGCTTCAAAATTAGCAAGATTCCACCCGAACAAACATACATAGGGTGAGGTGTCCAACAGTAAACCAGTGGTACACATTGAGCCACCCTTCTTACTTTGTAAACGCGACGTTGCCAAACCGTGTCGTGGACACGAAAGTACTCAGTTGTAACCGAGCCGCCCGCTCCCCAGTCGCGAGCGAGCTAGCGCCAAAGACGCCCGCTGTTTTTACACGTAACCAGGAAAGAGAATTAAAAGAATACCTTATAGATTGTTCGCTAAAATTTTATGGGCTTACTGCTAAAGATACACGAAGATTAGCTTACCAAATGGCATTTATTAATAAAATAAAAGTTCCTTCTTCATGGGAAGAGAAACATATTGCTGGAAAGGAGTGGTTAAGGTCATTAAAAAAAAAACACACGGATTTAAGTCTCAAGAAACCTGAACCGTGCAGCTTGACACGAGCCTCGGCATTCAACAAATATAATGTTCAAACATTTTTTAAAAACTTAAAAGAAGCCATGCAACGGTCTCCTAACTTAGGTAACGGAACACGTGTCTATAATTTGGATGAAACCTCAACCACGACAGTACAACGACCACAAAAAGTCCTAGCTCTTAAGGGGAGTAACGTATCCAAAGTTACGAGTGGAGAAAGAGGTTTTAGTGACAACTTGCTGCATTTTTGTTTTGCATTTGTGTTTTGTATTTAAGTTTTTCTTTCGTAAAAATAACAATTGTAATCATTAAGACTGATTAGTACAAAGTCGACTGAGCAATTGATCTCTGTGAGCCTAAGATATTTGTTAAATTTTTTATAACAATAAATATTTTAAACACATTGTTAAAAATATTTAGGTTTAATAAAGTTGATTATTTGGTAACATATACAAGACGTATTATTGCTGTACCTACCTTTAGTTTTGTAGCATTAATATGATGGTTGACTGTGTATATGTTAGGTTGGTTCACTGTTGACCTAGCCCCCGGTTCAGAGTGTCCCACGAGGTGGACTCAGTGAGCCATTTCCCATCTTTAAAAAAAAATTAAATATATCCTATCCTGTTACGTTTGGGTCTAAAATTAATATGCTAAATTGAAATCAGATACATGAGAAGTATTTCAGTAAAAAAAAATCTTTATTATGTTTAGAAACACTTCAGTTTTGAATGTGCAACTTTTTCATGGTTCACTGTTGGACACCTCACCCTACATTGCAAGTTCAATAAAAGCTTTTAAAAATACAAATTCTCAATCATGCAACTGTATATTTACAGAGCTTGACCCCGAACATGTGGACATTAGCCATCCAGATGTAGAAGATACACCAGCACTACAGTCTTACATCGGAGTCAGAAGATGAGGAACTTGTTATGATGATTAAAATAGAGAAAGAAGATGAACAAGAGTTGTCTGAGCAGGAACACAGAGTCAGCGAGACGGAGAGTAAGTATTAACAGTAAAGTAGATATAAACTATATGGCACAGCTACTAGCCGCCATTTTCTTTTTTAATCGCGGCTTTTTTTTTTTCGTTTCTTCTATCTGCAATCTTTAATCAGATTTGTACCTATGTCTTTATTAGCGGTTCGAGATTCTTCACATCCCGTGATGTGTCATCTCCATATTTGTTAGAGTTATATTGACTCTATTCGGTTTCTTTTCAGTCTGTAAGTAGACTCTGAGGACTCTAGTAGTGTCACAGCTAGTTTTTTTTTATGTTGTTGGAGTATTTCTTTATAATTCTTGTAGCACTTTTCTATAACCTCCTTAACTGTTGGTATTTGTAGGTACTCATGTAAGTACTTCAGTGTTCCTCGTGAAAGCATATTTTGGAAGCGTTGCATTATTATAATATAAAAATGGCTTGCTGATCCCCAGAGCTCTATTCCAAACGTCCAGATAGGTTTCAGGATCGAGTAATAGATAAGGAAGTTTATTTTCCAAAGTAAGTGATGACTGCCTGCCTATAAGTGAATATCTCAGTTTTCGGTTCGCCTGGTCTCTTTTGGTCTTAATATTATATTCTCGCTAGGTAACCCTTATAAGATCACTTTGTTGTCCGTCTGTCTGTCTGACAAGACTCTTTATCTCGAGAACGAGTGTAGGTATCGAGTTGAAATTTAAACCATTTACTCAGGTCTACGATCCCTTGAACAAATCATAGTAATAAGTTAACATTAAAGAAGATTCGGCCGTTTATGCCGCAAAAAACGAATATTTCGACACTCTCAAGGGAATTAAAATTCATTCACAAGTAATACCGTCTTATACTACAAGTATAGGGAAAAGTCTAAAAACTATGCATTTGTTATTCTACTATCAATCATGAAAAATATAGAGTACGTAATCAATCATCGAGCATAATAAACCACTGATTGGATTCAAAATCTAGGTACTTAAAAAAATTAAGTGTTATCCCAAGTAACACTAAGCGTTTACATCATCAAAATCGACCCACAAAATCAAAAGATATTGAATTTTTAATTTTAGGAACAAAGTTCCTTATGTATTCTAATCAGTCAAAGCGCCATCTATTGAGAAAAAAATAAAATAATTTCATGCATTTAATTTTTTTTAATATATGGCTTTAAAATACGTAATCAATCATCGCGCGTAATAAACCACTGATTTGATTTGAAAATTGACTGTCAAAAAACCTGACCGCTAAAACCGACTACAAAGTTCGAAACAAGACTAAAATGTCTTCCTAAACCGTCGTTGTAGTACGTCTTCCTAAGCCGTCGTTCTAAGACGTCTTCCTAAGGCCTTTTTAAGCATGGGAAATCATCAAATGACTCCTCCCGCTCTGGGTAAAGCAAGAGGGAGTGTCAGACTCTTACTGACTAAAACCCATCCGTGTTCCTCCTGGAACACAAAGGGCAGTGTTCCAAGGCTACGGCACCCCAGAACGCGCGGCACTATAGCGGCGTAGTGTTGTCTTCGTGGTTGTGTCGTCGAGATATTTGTTTTTATTTTCGAACGAAATGTCTGCTAAGAAAATAAATTGCACAACACTGCAATGCAGACGCACGGGCGGTCACCGCTCGACTGGCGTGCACCGCTCGTTGCCCGCCCTCGCGCCGCTGCCGCGCCGCTCTTTTCGATTGTCGGTCCATTTGATTTTACACATTAGATCCTGCCGCTCCCGCGCCGCCGCCGCCGCCGCCCCGCTGCCCGCAAACCTCGAGGCAGAGACTAAATGTCGTTCTAAGGTGTCGTTCTAAGTCTTCCTAAGCCGTCGTTCTAAGACGTGTTCCTAAGACGTCGTTCTAAGATATCTTCCTAATCCGTCGTTCTAAGGCGTCGCCCTAAGAAGTTTTCCTAAGGTGTCGTTCTAATACGTCTTCCTAAGCCGTCGGGGAACCGATCACATTTCTGTTTTTTTTTTATCGAATTTCATTTTACCGAAAACTATTGAGCGACGTCTTATTTGCTATATGCATTAATTGATATATCTTTAGATCATCGAAGTATCATGTGCCATAGGTATTATTTTACCGAACTATATTTTGCCGATTTACATAATAACTTCTTTCTATTGGCCGAAGCTTCTTTTGAACTTTTTTCATTTGCCAAATGATTTATTTGCTATATTTTCACCACACCGAAATAAAATTTCACGGAATACATATCACAAATATATAGCCGGTTTCTTGATAGCATTTCCAATTTTAAATTAAAATAGTGTCATAAAAAATCAATATGTTATGCTACAAAACTTAGTGACAGAAACGAATCGCTGCAAAACCGACTTCACGCAGTCTTGTCTGCCCTACCCCTAGAGTGTAATTTAAACCTGCGTAGGCGTAGAGTGGTGGGGCAGTTGGTTTGAAGGAACGCCGCTGCGGCTGAGGCGATAAAACCATCTGCGACGATAAGCTCGCGTGGGGCCGCCTAAACCCCGCAGCGCCGGAGCCGTGACCGAAACAATACTTGCTGCATGTTGCATGCCTGCTTGCATGTAACGTGCTTGTTTGCACGCTGCATGCTTGCATGCACGCAGCATGCCTGCTTGCATGCTTCTTACTTCTAACAGACCACTTAACACCACTTAAATTAAAACAGTGGTATAATGAATTGTCGGAAACATAATACTTCGAACTAATGTTATTTCGGCTAAGTGTAATTTGTAAAAAGCTTTTCGACCAAATGAAACGTAGAAAAAAAAAACGAATCGATAATAGGTCAATTGCTACAGTGGAAGACGTGACTTCGATGAAGTAAGTAAAAACGAAACGTAGTTGAAAAGTTTTAGATAAAATGAAATTCGGTCAAATGTTTTTCGAACTTATGATAGGTAATCAAGCCGTCGTTCTAATACGTCTTCCTAAGGCGTCGTTCCAAAGCGTCGTTTTAAGACGTTTTCCTAAGGCGTTGTTGTAAGGCGTCGTTCTCAGACGTCTTCCTAAGCCTTCGTGCTAAGTTGTCTTCCTAAGGCGTCGTTGAATACGTCTTCCTAAGGCGTCGTTCTCAGACGTCTTCCTAAGCCTTCTATTCGTTTTTCTAAGTCGTCTTCCTAAGGCGTCGTTGAATACGTCTTCCTAAGGCGTCGTTCTAATACCTACGTCTTCCTAAGGCGTCGTTCTAATACGTCTTCCTAAGGCGTCGTTCTAATACGTTTTCCTAAGGCGTCGTTGAATACGTCTTCCTAAGGCGTCTGTCTAATACGTCTTCCTAAGGCGTCGTTCTAATACGTCTTCCTAAGGCGTCGTTCTAATACGTTTTCCTAAGGCGTCGTTGAATACGTCTTCCTAAGGCGTCATTCTAATACGTCTTCCTAAGGCGTCGTTCTAATACCTACGTCTTCCTAAGGCGTCGTTCTAATACGTCTTCCTAAGGCGTCGTTCTAATACGTTTTCCTAAGGCGTCGTTGAATACGTCTTCCTAAGGCGTCGTTCTAATACGTCTTCCTAAGGCGTCGTTCTAATACCTACGTCTTCCTAAGGCGTCGTTCTAATTTGTCTTCCTAAGGCGTCGTTCTAATACGTTTTCCTAAGGCGTCGTTCTAATACGTCTTCCTAAGGCGTCGTTCTAATACGTCTTCCTAAGGCGTCGTTCTAATACGTCTTCCTAAGGCGTCGTTCTAATACGTCTTCCTAAGGCGTCCTTCTAATACGTCTTCCTAAGGCGTCCTTCTAATACGTCTTCCTAAGGCGTCGTTCTAATACGTCTTCCTAAGGCGTCCTTCTAATACATCTTCCTAAGGCGTCGTTCTAATACGTCTTCCTAAGGCGTCGTTCTAATACGTCTTCCTAAGGCGTCGTTCTACGTTGTGCAAAGTTAAGGCGCGCTCTTCGATGGTTTGCAGTTAATTTCGGCCCATTTGATGGCTTGTGCGATACCAGTCCACGTTCCTTCAACCTTCTTCAAATTGTAGAGTCACTTACAGCCACCCTTCGTACAACATGAAACTGCTGCTGCACTTGAAAAGCATTAAGGCGTCGATTTCGTAAAAAAGTTGTTAAATAAATTGATCATCTCTCTCAAAACTGACCCGATTCCTGGCAACGACGAACGTATTCGTAAGGAACCAGCAGCCGTCGGGCACACGAGGAGGTTCTCTGCACGCACCCCAACGACTTACCTACCTAATCTGACTTATGGGTATAAAGTTAATTAAGTTGTGGGTTATCTGCACAACAAAGTGGAAACTAAACTTTTTTTTTGCAAAAAAATACAACCGTCTTCCAAATAAAAAACTACAAAGTATAAAATAACTACATACATATACTTAGTCGGTGTTGAAAAACGAAACACTAGAACTAAAAAAATCGAAACAAAATTAAAGTTATGTTATATTTTGTAGTGTTTTTTCTACATGAACCAACTTAAGTTATTTAATTCCATGTCCAATGTCCATCTATTAATCTATTTCGACGTTACTCATTAGATTTATTGTAATCCCAGGGGCAGGCGCCACGAAGAAAGCAAAACTAAACTCAAGAAAACGAAAACTAGAACACACTATTCCAGCGGAGCAAACGATGAATGAACTATCAAATTCGACAATTATCCGGAAAACTAAAACTCGTACGTCTGAATCTGTTGCTATGTTCAAAGAGTCTATCACTGCCACATCTCCGAGTAGTTTAGTTTGATCGATTGATTCAAATTAACTAAATCAAATTCGCAATGGTGAAAAACCTTACAAATGTGAAGTATGTCAGCAAAGTTTTGTTTAAAATAGCAATTTAGTAGTATATTTTAGTAAACATTCTGGTGAAAAAACCTTCAAATGTGATGTATGTCAGCGTAGTTTTAGTGATAAGAGTATTTTAAGATTAAATTCGAATACACACAGGTGAAAAATATTTAAATGCGAAATATGTCAGCGCATTTTTATATAAAGGGTATGACGAATGTAAATGACGAAAGTGTCTAAGACACTATCGTCATTTACATTCAGGTCCAAACCCTTTTAAATGTGGTACTTTTCAACGCAGTTAGTAAAGATATTTTAGGAAAGCATAATCCAATTCGCACTGGTGAAAATCCTTACAAGCGTAAAATATGGCAGCAAACTTGTGGTAAAAATAGTAATTTAGTAGTACATTTAAGAAAAAGACCTGGTGAAAAATCCTTCAAATGTGATGTATGTCCGCGCAGTTTTAGTATAAAGAGTACTTTAAGAAAGAAAACATATTCGTAAACACACTGGTGAAAAACCCTTCAAATGTGATGTATGTCAGAGAATACTTTAAGAAAACATATTCGTAAACACACTGGTGAAAAACCCTTCAAATGTGATGTATGTCAGAGAATACTTTAAGACAACATATTCGGATACACACTGGTGAAAAACCCTTCGAATGTGATGTATGTCAGCGCAGCTTTAGTATAAAGAGTACTTTAAGAGAACATATTCGTAAACACACTGGTGAAAAACCCTTCAAATGTGATGTATGTCAGAGAATACTTTAAGAAAACATATTCGTAAACACACTGTTGAAAAACCCTTCAAATGTGATGTATGTCAGAGAATACTTTAAGACAACATATTCGGATACACACTGGTGAAAAACCCTTCGAATGTGATGTATGTCAGCGCAGCTTTAGTATAAAGAGTACTTTAAGAGAACATATTCGTAAACACACTGGTGAAAAACCCTTCAAATGTGATGTATGTCAGAGAATACTTTAAGAAAACATATTCGTAAACACACTGGTGAAAAACCCTTCAAATGTGATGTATGTCAGAGAATACTTTAAGACAACATATTCGGATACACACTGGTGAAAAACCCTTCGAATGTGATGTATGTCAGCGCAGCTTTAGTATAAAGAGTACTTTAAGAGAACATATTCGTAAACACACTCGTGAAAACCCCTTCAAATGTGATGTATGTCAGCGTAGTTTTAGTGTAAAGAATACTTTAAGAAAGAATATTCAAATTCGCATTGGTCCATCCTTATAAGTGTCAAATTTGTAAGAGTGGTTTAAAAATATAATTTCGAAAAAATTCGAATGACAAACCCTTTCAGGGTTTGTTTCCTTGTGATATTTGTTACTGCATTTTTAGCGTTAAGAGTTGTTTATATATCCTCGAAATCTTCCCGAAGGCATCCATGGCCCGTTGGCCGGCCAAGCTTAGCATGCGGCTCGTAGGGGCCCGCTTCGTCGATAACAACGCCCAGCAACCTGGCAACAGTCATGTGTGCAATCGAGGCACCGTCCATGCCGATGGTACGTCCCCCACGTTTGAATTTCCCCTTCTGTATAAGGACTGCGACTTCCGTGTTAAGAAACCGAAGCGGTTCCACTTTCCTCAAGCGCCCGACTCGGTGCCTTGATTACGATCGTGACGTCATCCGCGTAGGCTATAGTCCTCACCCCCTCCGGCCACGGCAGCTTTAGGATGATAGATCATCTAGCACGAGGTTCTGGAGCGCCGGTCCAAGCACCGACCACTGGGGGCAGCCCATAGTGGCCCGCTTCCACACCGCCTCTGGTCGCCCACGGACAGACCATACGCCTTGCCGTGAAGTAGCTTGTTGTTACTGTCACCAACGTCTTGTCATAAACTTATTAACTAAAAACAAAAGAGTCAATGTCACTAAAAGCGTCTCTTTCGCCCAACGTCGCGCTGGAGAACCGTCAATAGGCTTCGCCCGAGCTTCGCGCGAACAGGCTCTAATAGTAATATAGCCGTGGGTCTTAGTGCAATTTGCTATGAGCGAGACAAGGAGGGACTTAGCTTCCGCACTTTCCAATCACTTAAAAAACGCGGAGCAACCAAGCGCACGTCCGCTCTCAACGAACGCTGCCAGCGAAGTAGATAGGGACAGTGGGAATCTCGTGAATCCATTCATGTGCGTCACTAATTAGATGACGAGGCATTTGGCTATTTTAGCTCGACATGTTGCATCGTCTATAGTGACTACAGTTGTAATCACCATGGATTGTTGTGGCGGGACTCCCACGCCCCCCTACCGTCATCTATCAGTCGAAATTTCGCCGGTGGGATCTTAGGCGAGGACGAAAATGTTACACAAATTAACGGGAAAGCCCTTTGGTGGGAGTTCGTTTTCTAAGGTCCATTGCAGTCCAGACTTTCGGCTTCTTCACAACAATCCACCCCTTGTCTGCCATAGCAAACGACGTCGGAAACAAAGTAATGGCGCTCAATACGGCCGCCGTGTGTTCTGTGACACTGTTGGATTTTGTGTGCCGTCGTCTCCCTCACCATGCAAACTGCACGGCAGTTCAAACTCCGACTCCACACCAGTCAAGCGCCCCGTGTATTGCGTACTCGCGACGGGAGCGCGTTTTTATGAGTGTGCACGAACTGCACGAAGTCTTTGCCAGTATGCTGCATGCTTTGCTCCCGTGGACACTCCCGCAATTCGTGACTAGCCACGGTAGTATGCAAGGCTTCACTTCAATACAATGCCGTCGTTCGCTTACCAGATCAGGGTTCTCCGTCATGAATTTCCGGAGTAGCCTGTCGGCCCACTGCAACTTCCTTCGGATTATTTCAGTTTTTTTTTTTTTTTTTTTTTTTCGGATTTTTATTTTTATAAATGAGGTACGGCACACAAGTCCTTAACGACGAGATCGCTAAGCCACCATTCGTTGTTGCTGCGTGGAAGTACCCGACACAACCTTCGGAAGCCTCAGCCATAGCTGCACTGCACTCCGGATCTGGACGTCGAGTATTCTCAACCTGTCCTCCGAAATTACTCCTAGCACGAGACTGTGCAGGAATCTAGGGATCAGGTGTATCCTTACAATTTCAAGCCGCTGCCGCGGCTTAAGGGGGAACTTGGTGATATTATTTAAGGCCTCTTTTATAATAATAATAAATCTTGCGGACCATACAAGATCCATATAGATAAATAAAATTAAAATATGTATAAAAAAATAGAACCAACCATATCATGCTCTATATATGCTCTTAATATCATGCTCTAACGTCACGCATCCAGATGCCTTGAAGTCCACTCCAAGATAGCGCCAACGTTCAACGCAGGTGACTTGCCGCAACCACCGTGATCCTACCTTAAAGGTGCGGTCGGTCAGATAATGCACCTTCTTGCGCTTCCCGTCGCGCACAGCACTTTTTGCATGACTGATAAAAAGACCCATCATCCTTCCGGTGTGCCAGACACAATCAATGGAGGACTACATACCTTTGAACCTGCAAGCAGGACTAGGTCGTCATCATAAGCCAAGGCCGAGACACTCGCCCTCTAGCCTATAGCCAACTACCCTCGATTGAGCCGCTAAAATCGCATCCATCGCCATGTTGAACAACAACGGCGACAACGAGTCGTCCTTTAGAAATCCCTGACCCAATCTTGCGAGACCGCATTCTCATCCGAGACAGTCTCGGACGTGGCATACAACCTCGCAACGTAATTGCAGAACCCCTCAGGCAGGCCTCTTCCTCATCAGACCGATCAGTGCTGCATGCGACACCGTGTCGTACGCCTAACGCAAAACCTAGCACCGCAACATGGCATACATGCAACATCTTCCCACAGTCTTCAAGCAAAGCGTCCAGCACAGCCGAATTATCGAATGAGCTGTCGGCGCAAATAAATCCACGCTGTCGTGCATCTGGAGGTAAGCATGCCTCGTGCCTCTTCGCCAAAACAGAGTGCATGTGTCTGAGAGGCACCGATGCGATAGAAATCGGCCGGTACTCCCCAGGACCCACAGGAGTCTCCGTCTTAGGCACAAATACCGTTCGGCAGCCGCGGAGCTTATCGGGGACCTCGCCAGCCATCAGCCACGCCTTGAATATTTCCGCCTGAGTTGCAGACAAAGTATTCCAGAACCCTGGGAGAATTCCCTCAGGAGCCGGAGTTGACCTACTGTCGATCCTGCACACTTTCACCTTCTCTGGGGTGAACGGCGTCCACAGCTCGGTCATCCCGTACTGCTCCGAGTGTTGAAACACGCCCAGAACTTCTGGTATGAGCCCCGGGGCATCAGAAACGGCCTCCAAGACCGGTCGCCAGTAGGTTTCCAGCTCAGCAAGGTTATGCCTGACACCCGGAGTTTGACCGACAGTCACTTCAGCAGCCGCTCGGGACCTACAGGTCTCATACAGCTTCTGCACCCTCGCGTACTCCATTCTTCGCCGTTTTTGATAACTTGGCTAAGACAGTTTCTGGAGATTGTCTTACTTGCTTTGGAGCTCGAAAGGAGATCCTCCACAATTCTGACGTGGTCTAGTACCTGTGACAAGTCCGGGCTTTGCAGGTTTACGGGGTCAGTCATGACTTTAGAGGGGCTCTCCACCGTAGGGGTGGAGGGTTCTGGCCGCTCTGGTGTCGAACTTTTGGTAGTGCCAACGATAGGGGTTCCCCTGTTAGGCAAATTTGCCTCCCCTTGGGCACTCGGAGGAGTCTGAGCTCTTGTACCCGGCTCTTGTAGGACTCTTTCCTCCGGTACCCTTTTATCGCTTCTAGGGAGTGCCCAAAATTGGGTAATTCCCTTATAATCCTGGTTTATTGAATTGGCACTACTTCCAGCTCTAACCAGACATGCCTCCGTCTGAGCTAAGAGCGCACCCTCTTCTTCTCGCCGTCTCCGCTTCACCTGCGGTGGAGCTGCTGAGGCGTTTGTCGTCTCAGGGTGGGCGCGCCGCTTGTGCACACCCAACCATATTTTGGTGCAGAAATTAACTCGACACTTCGGGCAAGTCCCCTTGCTTTCCTCCCGCCCCGAACGAGGCTGAGAACGCGCTCTAATAACAATATAGCCGCGGGCCTAAGTGCAATTTGCTATGAGCGAGACAAGGAGGGACTTAGTTTCGGCACTGTCCAATCACTTAAAGAACGCGGAGCAACCAAGCGCACGTCCGTTTTCAACGAACGCTGACAGCGAAGTAGATAGGACAGTGGGAATCTCGTGAATCCATTCATGTGCGTCACTAATTAGATGACGAGGCATTTGGCTATTTTAGCTCGACATAATGCATCGTCTATAGTGACTACAGTTGTAATCATCATGGATTGTTGTGACAGGACTCCCACGTCCCCCTACCGTCACCTATCAGTCGAAATTTTATCGACCGCGGACGCTCGGGAATGAGGATTAAACGAGATGCGCGCCCGTCGCCGCGTTAGCGTGCGTGGCGCGCGCGTCCGTTGATCTCTTGTAACGAAGCTCCCTGGTTGATCCTGCCAGTAGTTATATGCTTGTCTCAAAGATTAAGCCATGCATGTCTCAGTGCAAGCCGTATTAAGGCGATACCGCGAATGGCTCAATATATCAGTTTTGGTTCCTTAGATCTTACTCAGTTACTTGGATAACTGTGGTAATTCTAGAGCTAATACATGCAATCAGAACTCTGACCAGTGATGGGATGAGTGCTTTTATTAGATCAATACCAATCGACGGAGGGCCTCGCGTCCGAAGTCGTTAATTTTGATGAATCTGGATAACTTTTGCCGATCGCATGGTCCAGTACTGGCGACGCATCTTTCAAATGTCTGCTTTATCAACTTTCGATGGTAGTTTCTGCGACTACCATGGTTGTCACGGGTAATGGGGAATCAGGGTTCGATTCCGGAGAGGGAGCCTGAGAAACGGCTACCACATCCAAGGAAGGCAGCAGGCGCGCAAATTACCCACTCCCGGCACGGGGAGGTAGTGACGAAAAATAACGATACGGGACTCTTACGAGGCCTCGTAATCGGAATGAGTACACTTTAAATATTTTAACGAGGAACAATTGGAGGGCAAGTCTGGTGCCAGCAGCCGCGGTAATTCCAGCTCCAATAGCGTATACTAAAATTGTTGCGGTTAAAAAGCTCGTAGTTGCATTTGTGCGCCGAGCTGTCGGTGCACCGCATCCGCGGTGATACTGACACGTCTGCGGAGCATATCGTCGGTGAGCCGTCGGTCAAACGTCGGTTCAATATCAAAATCCTATCGCGGTGCTTTTCAATGAGTGTCGAGGTGGGCCGACAATTTTACTTTGAACAAATTAGAGTGCTCAAAGCGGGCTCAAAATGCTGCTTGAATATTTCGTGCATGGAATAATAGAAAATGATCTCGGTTCTATTTTGTTGGTTTTCAGAACTCCGAGGTAATGATTAATAGGGATAACTGGGGGCATTCGATTTATTGCGACGTTAGAGGTGAAATTCTTGGATCGTCGCAAGACGAACATCAGCGAAAGCATTTGCCAAAGGTGTTTTCATCAATCAAGAACGAAAGTTAGAGGTTCGAAGACGATTAGATACCGCCCTAGTTCTAACCGTAAATATGTCATCTAGCGATCCGCCGACGTTACTACAATGGCTCGGCGGGCAGCTTCCGGGAAACCAAAGATTTTGGACTCCGGGGGGAGTATGGTTGCAAAGCTGAAACTTAAAGGAATTGACGGAAGGGCACCACCAGGAGTGGAGCCTGCGGCTTAATTTGACTCAACACGGGAAATCTCACCAGGCCCGGACACCGGAAGGATTGACAGATTAACAGCTCTTTCTTGATTCGGTGGTTGGTGGTGCATGGCCGTTCTTAGTTGGTGGAGCGATTTGTCTGGTTAATTCCGGTAACGAACGAGACTCTAGCCTGCTAAATAGGCGTCGTCATTTAGGTGTGCGTGGCTCCGTCACGCAACTCACTGGCGACGTATTAAAATTCTTATAGGGACCGGCGGCTTCGAGCCGCACGAGATTGAGCAATAACAGGTCTGTGATGCCCTTAGATGTCCTGGGCCGCACGCGCGCTACACTGAAGGAATCGGCATGTTCTCCCTGGCCTAGAGGCCCGGGCAACACGCTGAAACTCCTTCGTGCTGGGGATTGGGGTTTGCAATTATCCCCCATAAACGAGGAATTCCTAGTAAGCGCGAGTCATAAGCTCGCGTTGATTACGTCCCTGCCCTTTGTACACACCGCCCGTCGCTACTACCGATTGAATGATTTAGTGAGGTCTTCGGACCGATACGCGGTGGCTTCACGGCCGTCGGTGTTGCTGGGAAGTTGACCAAACTTGATCATTTAGAGGAAGTAAAAGTCGTAACAAGGTTTCCGTAGGGGAACCTGCGGAAGGATCTTAACGTGTAACGCTAAGCGTGTACTTGAAAAATGCACGATGCGCGTAAACGTAAATACAATCCTAAAACAAAACACTATATACTATACACACATCCGTGTGCGTATATGAGACAGAGTATCGAAACGCGCGCGCGCGCTCGTCGCCCCTTCGGTCGCGAGCCTCTTTTCGAGGCTTGCGCGGAAGTTGCACTTGTGCGCTGCGCGCGTCGTACTCGCGTCGCGTCCTAAAGCGGTGCGTAGACTGGTAAAACAAAACCGCATCACGAGTACCGCTGGACGCGTTCGTGAACACGAACGTCCCTCATACCGCGGTGGGATATATTTTTTTTTTATATATTATTTTCGTAACAGACGAAACTACTCGTATATTATATTAATCTATGTAACATTACAAAATAAATCATCCATGTGGTAAATGTGTTTGATTGATTTTAAACTATTACCCTGGACGGTGGATCACTTGGCTCGCGGGTCGATGAAGAACGCAGTTAACTGCGCGTCATAGTGTGAACTGCAGGACACATTTGAACATCGACATTTCGAACGCACATTGCGGTCCGTGGAGACACATCCAGGACCACTCCTGTCTGAGGGCCGGCTGTATAAAATACAAATGCCACATTGCGTTTCGACGCATATGACGGTTCTGCGCGTTGTGTCGCCCGTATGACGCGTGAGCGTTTTCGGGCCCTTCGCGTTGTCCGTTCAAATATAACGATCAAACATTATTGTCGTGCAATAAGACATTTTGTCGTACGACGCGTGTCGCGCTTCAGCGTGTTTCGCGTACGGGCGTACAAAAGAAAGGGCGACGGACGTGTGAAAACACGTGCGCTCGCGACTCTTCGGTCGGTGATAACAACGTCCGAAGAGCGCATCGGCGCCGTCGTCGTTCTCGATCAACTCGAGTTCGATTGCGTCGTCGTAACGCTGACGGATATCGCGTCTGCCTCATTTTTTTATCGTTGGCCTCAGATCAGGGAGGATCACCCGCCGAATTTAAGCATATTAGTAAGCGGAGGAAAAGAAACTAACCAGGATTTCCTTAGTAGCGGCGAGCGAACAGGAAAGAAGCCCAGCACTGAATCCCGCCGTTGTTCAGGCGGCGGGAGATGTGGTGTTCGGGAGGTTCCGCTTTCTCGTCGCGGTCACTCCTGTCCAAGTTCGTCTTGAACGGGGCCGTTTTCCCGTAAAGGGTGCCAGGCCCGTAGCGACGGAGGATCGCGGCGAGAGGGACTCTCCTTAGAGTCGGGTTGCTTGAGAGTGCAGCCCTAAGTGGGTGGTAAACTCCATCTAAGGCTAAATATTACCGCGAGACCGATAGCGAACAAGTACTGTGAGGGAAAGTTGAAAAGAACTTTGAAGAGAGAGTTCAAGAGTACATGAAACCGTTCAGGGGTAAACCTGCGAAACTCGAATGAACGAACGGAGAGATTCATCGTCATTCCGCGGCGTACGGACGCGCGCCTCGATGCCGTCGGCTTCGGTCGGTAGGCACGGGTCGCGTCCGTCGACGTCCGCGGACGGCGTGCACTTCTCTCTTAGTAAATACATCGCGACCCGTTCGATGTCGGTCTAAGCGCCGTACGGGAGCCCCGTTGCCCCTACACGGGGGTAGTGGGACCGCGACGGTGGCCGACCGGCCGTCGGACGGTAGTTTTGACGAATCGCGCACGCGTTTTAGACGCGTCCGGCCCGACGCAAGTCAACGTCGTATCCTATGTCTACGCCTTAGTGCGGACGTAGGTGCGGCGCGTCTGTTGTCGCCGCCGTGTTGTCTCGGACTGTGCGCGTCTCTGTCTGCGATGATTCAGTTTCGGGCACTCGCAGGACCCGTCTTGAAACACGGACCAAGGAGTCTAGCATGTATGCGAGTCATTGAGATAATAAAACTGAAAGGCGCAACGAAAGTGAAGGCGCGCGCTAGCCGCGTGCTCAGGGAGGATGGAGCGTCGATCTAGGTCGATCCCTCGCACTCCCGAGGCGTCTCGTTTCCAATCCGTGAATGCAGGCGCGCTCTGAGCATAAATGCTGCGACCCGAAAGATGGTGAACTATGCCTGGTCAGGTCGAAGTCAGGGGAAACCCTGATGGAGGACCGTAGCGATTCTGACGTGCAAATCGATCGTCGGAACTGGGTATAGGGGAGAAAGACTAATCGAACCATCTAGTAGCTGGTTCCGTCCGAAGTTTCCCTCAGGATAGCTGGCGTCGATTTGAACAGTCTCATCCGGTAAAGCGAATGATTAGAGGCATTGGGGCCGAAACGACCTCAACCTATTCTCAAACTTTAAATGGGTGAGTACTCCGGCTTACTCGAACGATGAAGCCGGAGATCTGATGACGGTGCCAAGTGGGCCAATTTTGGTAAGCAGAACTGGCGCTGTGGGATGAACCAAACGTAGTGTTAAGGCGCCTAAAAAACGCTCATGGGACACCATGAAAGGCGTTGGTCGCTCATGACAGCAGGACGGTGGCCATGAAAGTCGGAATCCGCTAAGGAGTGTGCAACGACTCACCTGCCGAAGCAACCAGTCCTGAAAATGGATGGCGCTGAAGCGTTTTGCCTATACACTACCGTTACGGGCATGTGCGACGTTCTTTGTAACGTCATTAAGCCGTAACGAGTAGGACGTGCGCGGCGGAGAGCGCAGAAGGGTCTGGGCGTGAGCCCGTTTGGAGCCTCCGTCGGTGCAGATCTTGGTGGTAGTAGCAAATACTCCAGCGAGGCCCTGGAGGACTGACGTGGAGAAGGGTTTCGCGTGAACAGTAGTTGCTCGCGAGTCAGTCGATCCTAAGCTCAAGGAGAAATCTCATGTCGATGTGGCGTGGTTTTTCAAATATGATATATTTAACGTATATTATTATGATAAATAACGCCCTTTGAGCGAAAGGGAATCCGGTTCCTATTCCGGAACCCGGCAGCGGAACCGTTTCAATAATCGTTCCCTCGTTTTTACAGCGAGTGTTCGACGGGGTAACCCAAAGTGGCCTGAAGACGCCGCCGAGAGGTCCGGGAAGAGTTTTTTTTTCTGCCTGAGCGTTCGAGTTCCATGGAATCCTATAGAAGGGAGATATGGTTCGGAACGCGAAGAGCACCGCATTTGCGGAGGTCTCCGGATACTCTCTGCGGACCTTGAAAATTCAGGTGAGGGATGTACGTGGAGATGTCGCGCCGGTTCGTACCCATATCCGCAGCAGGTCTCCAAGGTGAAGAGCCTCTAGTCGATAGAATAATGTAGGTAAGGGAAGTCGGCAAATTGGATCCGTAACTTCGGAATAAGGATTGGCTCTGAGGACCGGGGCGTGTCGGGTTTGGACGGGAAGCGGATGCGGCCGGTGCCGGGCCTGGTCGATGCTCTAGCGTCTCTCGGGGCGCGAGGGCGGAATCCGGACCCGCGTTCCGGCCTTCCGCGGATCTTCCTAGCCGTAAGGCCGTGTCGGTTTCGTCTCGTGCGCGATCGGCGCGGTTCTGTACGACCGCCGTTCAACGGTCAGCTCAGAACTGGCACGGACAAGGGGAATCCGACTGTCTAATTAAAACAAAGCATTGCGATGGCCCTCGCGGGTGTTGACGCAATGTGATTTCTGCCCAGTGCTCTGAATAATAATAATAATATAATAATAAAATATTTTTATTGACTCAAAGAAAAAAATTTACATTCCATTTGAAGCCCTGGCTCCTGTGCTAGGTGAAACCTGTGTTACAGGAGTCAGTGTCTTCACCCGTTTTTGGTACTAGGGTTCACATTATAAGTATCAGAAGTTAAATAAAAAAGGAAAATTAAAAAAAAAAAAAAAAGAATATTATTAAATGCATGCATGCTCTTGTGAAATACGTGTTGTGTGGTGTGTGAGAGTGAGTGTGTGTGTGTGTGTATGTGTGAGTGTATATATGAGTGGATGTGTGTGGCATGTGGCATGAGTAATCGTAGTGGTAGCTTAACATGGGTAATAGAGATATAGGTATATAAGTTTCCTAATCTAACAGTTATTCTTTCGAGTATTATTCTTTAATTAGGTTTTCCGTCTGTTGATAATGTAGTGTTTGAAGCCAAGAATTTAGTTTCATCTTTGTTTTATGTTTTGTTAGTGGGTTGAAGTTAAGGATGATATTTATTTTATTATATAAATAGGACGATAAATAAAGACGTTGTCGTCGAGCAGATGTGGTCTTACATTTAACTGTGCTACATGCATTACCGATAGTTCTCTTTCGTTTGGTTGCGAGATTTTTTTGGTGTCTTTTCATGCTGCTTCAATATAACATTGAGTAAATATAATTGTCTCACTGTAAGTACTTGGCAATGTTCATACAGAGTACGTGTAGGGAACCGGTATGGCTTGAATGTCATGACTTTTAACAGAGAACGTTGGGCTCTCTCGAGGCGTATCATGTAGGTTTTACAAGCACCTCCCCAAGCAGTAATGCAATACCCTATAATTGATTGTGCCAGTGCCATACAGCGTGTATCTGACATCGACGCACAAACGATTTCCAGGGGTCCAGGACATGATTCTGGACACCCCTGCTTTGGAATTTTTCGTCGGCTTTTTCCTCATTTTTTCATTTTTTTCAGGAGTTTTTTTTACTTTAGACTGCTCATAATCGTAATTCTGACCTAACCCAATAAGATTTTTAATTAAAAAGTCATTAATTCACTATTTTCACAAAAAAAAGCAATGTAAATAAAACTTCAAATTAGGTAGCTATCAGCTGTGCAAAGTTCAAACGAAAGGTCAACGCATGCCAAGTAGGTACCTGCGAGTGAGCATGTCAAAGGCACCGCTCAAAAATACCGTCTAAAGACTGCCGTCATTAGAAAATAATACGTATCACAACAAATTAAAGTAAGCGATTTCCAACATTAAAATAATTGCTTAAAGACGCAAATCGGTTATTTTGTTGTGTGTCGCCAAATCGTATTTTCTTATAGCGGCAATACGTAGCGCGCTCTTTGACATGCCGACAATCGAGCCGATCTAGGTATTCTGTTGAACAGAGTGTAAGGGGCGGTTCAGTGTCTCGCTTAGTGGTGATGGTGACACCTGACCGAGATTTTTTTTTTAAGTGAAAGCTTCTTTAGCGACGTTGTGCACTTTTTTTTTGTGATGGGTAAAAAAATGTTAAGCTCGCGTCAAGACACGTGACCCTGGTGAAAATGCGTGAGATGGTGACCTGATCGAAAATTCGTAAGACGGAGGGAGAGAAGCACGTATTCAAGTTTTCACTTCTGCCGGCACTCCCGGAGTTTTTACTATTAATAGGCACACGTTTCACAAATCATAATAAGGCTTAATTTAAAATAAGTAATGTTACGCTTATCTCAATTGGTTCGGTTTCTTGCAGCTTCTCTTAGATCTTAATTTTTTTTTTAAGGCGATCAAGTAACTACATGGTTAAGTATTTCAACAAAAAAAAATCATTTAATGCATAAATAGCCACCCATGATAGTTCCGCCACTGTACTGCACGTAGGTATGTCGGCGAAATCAAAAGAGAGTTCGAAAAGAACATTTCGTGATGGATTTTTGCCAGTTTCTTGTTGACGTTGATCGCGAACGAGTGTGCTTTTTGTGAAAGTCTGTTTTCGGAACGTTAGAGAAGATAAGTTTTAGTTTGATCCCAAAACTAATTTTCTCTCTGTGTTTGTGTGTCTGATTTGAAAATGTCACCTGGACTTGTGGAATCGGTGGATCGGTAGATTCGGCCCGCCCGGAGCCATTGCCAGCTCACTCACCAGACTCGACCCCATTCGATTTTTTCTTTGGGGTTACGTCAAGGACAAGTGTTTGTGTCCGAGTGCGCTTCCGCAGCCGAGATGAGGAATCGCGTCGTGCATGTGTTTGCGACGTTGCGTGAGGAGTGTGCTCAGGACCCAAAGTTTCTGCTCCGTGTCCACGTTGAAACTCTGGGCCGTGCTCAGATATGCGAGCGTGCTGGCGGCGGCCACTTCAAACCCAGGGGTGAGCGACCTTAAGGTGAGTTAGTAGTAGGTACTTACATTATCGGATCTCAATGTAGGTAGGCCGAAGCGTAACCAACGAAACTAAGCCTAAGCCTAACTATTACTAAGCCTCCGCTGTCCGTCCGTCCATAGGACTAGGTAATTTACGGGGGCTCGCATACAAGAAGCGTGTTTTTTGAGTTAAGGTACTTACAGAACCCTTTGTTTGAGAGTCCGACTCGAACATGGCCGGCTTTGTTATCAATTCTTATCAGAATCGCGTTCGTGATTTTAAGAGAGCATGTTCCACAAGGATGTATTCCAGCGACCCATCCAAGGTGACCTTGTTTGGGTGAATTCATAGGTACAAAATTCGCGGATGGAAACCAAGCTCCAACCAAGGTCACCTTGGATTGGACATTGGATTCGGTAAGTACATCATTGTGGAACATGCTTAAGCTTATGACTCCCTAACTTCTGCGTAAACATGTCAGTTGTTGTCGGCTACGGGTGTTATTCGTCGGTACTTAGGTACTTTCTAAGTGAGTGAGGCGGTTCGGTAGTTACCTACGATACCGGATCTCAATGTAGGTACTTCAAGCTTATTTTTTATAATCAATCCTTATCTGAATCATTATTTTAAGAGATTAATCTTATGGCTCCCTTCTCTTATTTCTTCAAAAACAAGTTCTTACCATCAGCAGGTTAGTATTTCTGAGCGATAAAAATGATTCATTTTATGAGATAGGTATTATTGTTGTCGGCGAAACGCGATATTGGTAGGTACAATCAAAGTGACTTAGATAGTTCATTAGTTTATACCTACGTGAACGGATCTCAATGTAGGTACCTACTTACAAGTTTTCTTTTTTATTATCTTATCAATCCTTATCGGAATCGTGATTTTATGAGACTAAAGACATAGCTTGTCGATGCTTTTCTTCTCTTGAATTCTGCATAAACATGTTCCTACCATCATTAGATACCGTAGGTATTTCTGAGTGATTAAAAATGATTTTATGTGATATTGTGGTCGGCGATAGGTAGGCGATATTCTTAGGTAAGTACATTTAACGACAAAAGCTCGCGCGGCATCGCAGCTTTGAGTGTGTTCAAGAAGTGTAGGTACGTACTCCGTACAACGCTCTCGCGCGTTTGGATCGCGTTGTTCACAATACATTGCGCGCTCGAAAATGACAATTTCTGTAACCGATCATTAGCGAGATTAATGACTTCCACAATTTGATTAGTGGCATCAGGTGTAGCCTTTTCGCGAAGTTTGCGTTACGATGTCCCGGACACCCTGTATATATCGTGCGGAGAAGTTTGAACTCGGCTACCTGTCTTGGTTTTTTAAATGCCCATATAAGTTTCCTAACACGGGAAGAGGTCTGATCAATGTGGGGACGCCAGCTAAGTCCCTCGTCCAGAATCACTCCCAGGTACTTCATTGTTTTTTGTTGTGTGATTGGAAGACACGTACATGGAGTTCTGTTGTTTGCATCGTCACAAGAGTGTGCTTTGAGAGTAATAACTGCTGGTTTTGTTTTGGCGAATGTAAATTGCAAAAATGAGGTTTTCAAGACGTTAAGGGTAAGTAAGTTAGCTTCCAGCCAGTGGATCACTTTACGTAAGCCTGTTTCAGCAGCTTTCTGTGTCGTGTCCCAACACTCACCATGGAATATTAGTACGGTATCATCTGCATAACTAAAAATTTTGCCATAACTTAGAGACTGCTGGCACAGGTCATTCACATAGACTAGGAAAAGACTAGGGGATAGGCAGCTACCTTGAGGTACACCGTAATCAATACTGGCTTCGCTGCTAATGATATCACCTATTTTTACTTTTTGTGTCCGGTCATTAAGAAAGTCTGTAAAAATTGCAAGAGCCCTTCCCCGGATCCCAGAATGCTCTAGCTTGGTCACAAGGGTTGGAATACAGACGGTGTCGAACGCCTTGGCTAGGTCCAGGAAGACACCGAGACATTTCTGCTTTGCATCCAGTTTTCCAGTCACGTAATCAACGAGCTGATTAACTGCATCTGCGGTGCTTTTCCCGCGCCTAAATCCGAATTGGGAATCAATGGAAATTATTTTGTTGTGCTCTAAGTATTTCATGAGTCTACGATTCAACAACTTTTCCAATATTTTAGATAGAGTGGACAAAACAGAGATGGGTCTATAATTTTTTACATTGTCCTCGCTTCCCCCCTTGTGTACAGGTGTGACTACAGATTTCTTAAAGATACGCGGGAAAACACCTTGTTCAAAGCAGACTTCAATGAGTTTTGTGATAGGTGGAACTAGTACTTCTTTTCCTAGCTTGAATAGTTTAGCCGGAATAGAGTCCCATCCTGTGGCACAATCGTTTTTTAGGTTGATGATGACTGCCTCTACTTCGGCCTCGTCCGGAGCAAGTAGGACCATAGAGTCTCGTGCAGGGGCTGTATTAATGGCGTATGGGGGCCGAGAGGAATTTTGTTTTCTTTTAATAGTGTCTGCCAACAGCTTTCCAATGTTCGAGAAATAATGGTTTACTTGTTCAATGGCATCAGGCGTATCCGCAGTTTCAGTGGGAGGTAGAAGATTGGAAGCTGATTTTTGTTTTCCGGTTTGATTAGTTATAGATTTTATAATATTCCATGTTTCTTTACTGTCCTTTGCAGATTTCAAAGCGGAGCTTTCGTGGGCGTTCCTTAGTTTCCTGAGAAGCAGATTACAGTGATTACGATATCGTTTGTATGATAACGCGATAATTGTGTTTTTTGGTTCTGCTAAGGATTTCCTGTGGAGGTTATCCCTGTGTCGAATACACCGTAAGAGGCCAGGTGTGATCCAAGGCTTAAGGGCTACTTTACGGTTAGGAGTATTCACTACTGTGGAGTGTTGGGAAACCGTGGACATTAGACATTCGACAAATCTCGTTGCGGTTTCATTTGCGTCACAATTTTGCGTAATAAAAGTAAAATCTGTAGTTTTTAATTGTTCAACAGCACTCTCATAGTTTATTCTTGTAATTTTCCTTGGTTTATTTTTTTTTTGCGGGAACTCTATCTAGACATATCATTACAGAGGCGTGGTCACTGACTATGGAGTCCATAACTATAACTGTTGCAGAGGTAGTGGTTTTTATTAACAGGTGGTCGAGACAATTATGCAGTCTAGTAGGAAATGTATGTCCAGGTAAGAGGCCCATTTCCGCAGTTAGATTAAGATAGGGTGGACTATTTCTATCTACAGGGTGTAAGGAGAACGCTTCCGAAGCCAGAACGTAGATTATATACAACCTAAATGCAAACGGATACCAATAACCTATCGCTTTATGTTGATTATTTTCAAGACTTCATATTTCGTAAACACGCAATGGAAACCGTACAAAACGTGAGGTCACTGACACGCAAGGCAACTTCGCGCCACCGCGCGCCTCTCCGTACGGCCCGGCCGAGTCACGGGATTTATACGGAATTTACAAACATCACTTTCAAAATGCCTAGGCCGCACCCCTACAACACTTCACAAAATTATTAATTTTAATCGCAATTGTAGTCCACTGTTAAAAAGCTGACAGAGGCATTTTACGTACCTGTCTAAATCCTTTGCGACCTTATGAGGTTTGGTTCAAACTGCGCTCCATCCATTTCAATACAAAGCCGGGCCCGTCGCTGTGTCGACCCGTGAATACGAGGCATTAGTGTTGGATCCTCAACACATTCTTCACGTAGTTTATTAAAAACGCTCACTATTCTGCCCCGCATTTCATCAGCACTGTCACATTCCCGATCAAACACTCTTTCTTTCACATACCCCCACAAAAAGAAGTCCAACGGCGTTAAGTCGGGCGAACGAGCCGGCCAGGCGTGCGGCCCCAGTCTTCCGATCCAGCGGTCATCAAAAAGCTCAGTGAGACGCTCGCGGACGGGACGCGTAACATGCGGTGGAGCGCCATCGTGCTGGAACCATGCTCGACGAAACTCAGCCAGCGACACATTGTCTAGCATATCATTTAAATGTCCATTTATAAAATTAAGATATGCTGATCCATTGAGGCGCTGCGGTAGAAACACTGGTCCTAGAATTCGTCCATTAAAAACACCAGCCCATACGTTGACGGACCATCTGGTCTGATGGCCGGTTTCTTGAGTGGTGTACGGGTTCCCGTCTGACCATACATGGGCATTCCTCCTGTTCCACATCCCGTTTCTCGTGAATGTGGACTCGTCCGTCCAGATAATGTACTCAATGAAGCCAGGCGCACGTTGTTGTTGATCTAGCAGCCAACGACAGTACGCACGACGACGAACGTGATCATTGGGCAGCAAAGCTTGTACTTTGTGTATTTTGTAGGGCCGCATTCTGTTCCGGCGCAAGACTTTGTGAACTGTCCAGAGAGCGACTGTCGGAAATCTGTTTCGGTAAATTCTCAACGCTAGAGAAGCATTGCCAAGGGCTTCTCCTAAACACATCAGCATGTTGTCGTATTCACGAGCACTGTACACGTATGCCTCAGGCATTGTTTAAAACAACAAAAAGTAATAAAAAAAAAACAATAAAACAGCACTAAAAACGTACAATACCTATCGATCGATTAAACGTAACGCACGTTAGCTCACGAACCGAGTCGGAAAGGAACTGACTAGATTATTATTATTTACTAAAGAAGTACCTACTATGAAGATCAAACATGTGCCTATTTACCGACAAACGCTACCGCCGCTCGGCGGTACGCATCAAACGAAGGCGGCACGTTTGATCTTCATGGCGGCATGTCCGCGGACTCCGCGGAGTCACATAGCGGTGTCTTTTGATGTGCAAAGATCAACAATTTACAGAGGCGAAAATGTTAAAAGAATAATTATGAAATCAGAAACCAATTTATTTTAATTGTTAGGAAATTGTGCTTATGCTTTATTTCAAACTGTTTTCATTTTCTAACTTTTAAATAAGATTTAACGGGTTTCTTAGATTAAATTAATTTAATTATCCACTTAAATTGATTGGGTTTACTTACTAAATGAAGGATCCAGTTGACTTTAAATAATTAAGTTCAAATTCAATTGATTCACGCGCGCTTTAAACTGTACATGCGATGAACATTTTTTAGTCAATCACAGCTGATGTCGGCGATCTTTTACTTTATTTCATTTTCTATCGATTATCGACTTAATACAAAACTGTTATTAAATGCACGACACAGTGCATCAATTTAAAACTGTTGACGCCTCTGTAATGTTTCTTTTTATTTATTTTGGCGGCGCTTTACAAAGGATACTTATGGCCACAGCCGCGCCGTGCCAGCAGTAGCGGCGCAGCCGACGCGACGCATCTCTCTCAAACTAGGTGGCCCGGGTTCAAACCTCGGCCTATACCAATGAGTTTTGTGGTGATTTACCGTGATTATCAGAATTCGAACGAAGGTTATTAGTACTAACTTGAGCACGTCGTGCAGAGTTCAGACAGCTACAACACGGTCACAATTATCTCTGTACCTCGCTGGAATGCGATACCCATCTCGCTTCCATCTTCACCTCCCCACGTACCTACCCGTCGCGCGCAGCGTCGCGTCGGGCTTGCGGACAGCGAGCAATGGGTAGCTCACTGTCCGACCGTCCGGTAACCGTCCGGACCGAGTCCAAGTCTTCGACGGCGGGTATTGTTCCACGCGCGCCTCAAGGAGATGTCAGCAAATCGTAGGGGCCCAGCAGGGTCGAAGCCTACTGGGGCCATGGGTAATGTGAAAATGAAACCCGGGGCCCTGGAATGAAGGCAAAGAAGGAACAGGAGTGGGTTTTTAGTCAGTACGGTGAGCCTCTTCATTGCTTAAAGGCGTCTCGTTATTTTTGTTTCGATATTTATTGTTAAGTTTGTTGATATGAAGTCATCGACGCCAGGTCTAGAGATAATGTGACCGGGATGTAGGTAGGTAAGCATTTCAGTTTTATTGCTATGCAAAATTTTAGTGACCGAATTAACAGTTGCTTGTAAAGTCAATGTCTTTGCACATAATCAACTTTTGTACGTTTCTTTCCCAATCACAGTAGTGAGTAGGTATCTAAGTACCTTCGATATGGGCCTCAAGGTTAAGCAAAGTAAACTGGATTTTTCAGATTTGTAAGTATTTGCGAACATTCAGATTAAAATAAAATTGTAACCCTGTTCAAGGGGAAAATCATTACGATCCTTGCACGAATGGAACCCGAAAGCAGATATCCCACAACTAGGTAGAAGTGAACTGAAAAGACATTTGCTTCAGGCGATCGAGTAAAGGTTAGTACCTAGTTTAGGAGGTAGGATCACATAGCACCGCCGCACTAGGTACATAGCCAGCCGTCAGCTGTCGCGTCGCGCCGTCGCGCGTCACGTGGACTTGGGGTCGTCGGCCGCGCGGCTGTCGGCGAGCGCGCGCGCACTTTGACCCCGAGGTCATGTGCGAGCGTCAGATGATATTTATTTACGAATACATTGCTTGTTAGAGTTGTAAAGAAAAAAAAATTGTTTAATCGCAAATAATGGTTTCATTTAACTGTTCCCACAGCATAGTGTACGAAAAATGCTAAAAAAAATAGGTAAAATTGTTAATTTTTTTTTTTTCAGATTTTTTGATGGTATCGTATCGAGAATCACTAGCCCTATCACCTGTCTTCGTTTTCGGAAGCGTTTCCCTTACACCCTGTATATTATTAGGTTTTATGTCTATATTAATATCTCCTACCAGTATTATGTTATTCGCTTTTAATTTATTTAAAATGATTTCTAGGGAGTTAAGGAAGCTATCAATGCAATAAATTGATGGTGATCTAAAGGAAGCTAAAATACAAGTGTCAGAATCGATTTTTAACAAAAGAAAATTAGCACCTAACGGGTCTGGTTCTTCAACTGTACATTTGATATTGTTTTTAACATATATAACAATACCGTCGTTTTGGTTAAGGCATTTTTTGCTAGAGTATGTAACGTAGTTTTCTATAGTCGGTATCGGTTTGTCAGCATTTAACCAGCACTCTGTCAATATTATGATGTCTATTTCTAACGATAGCCTAGCCAATTGAGCCTGGAAATTAT
The DNA here is from genome assembly GCA_950371165.1 of Lacanobia oleracea. Taxonomy (NCBI): domain Eukaryota; kingdom Metazoa; phylum Arthropoda; class Insecta; order Lepidoptera; family Noctuidae; genus Lacanobia; species Lacanobia oleracea. The sequence continues at coordinate 11,172,031 of OX493411.1, read as the reverse complement.
CTAGATTTTTATAAATACTTCGGATGTTTTGTGTTATAATTTTTAGAGAAGAGTTGGATCTTTTTATGATTTCGTTACAGGCGTCCGTATCACACTTATGAGAAGAATGTCAACGTGAAGAAATTCAAGCAAGCGCGGGTAAACGGCGGGAGTAACTATGACTCTCTTCGCTTAGGCGTAAGCTCTCTCGAAGAGTTGAGCTCTCTTGTTGCCGGAGACCAGCTAGTCTGGTTGCTCACAACTGTGGGTATGTGCCCTCATGCCTGACGCTGTCAGCTTATTGGGAAGTGCAACTCGCGGTCGTCAGATCCTAGCGTCAGCAACAGCTGACGATGCTGGGTTCGACTTCCACCCTTGACCTCTTGAGGCGCCGCTATCTGATAGCTAACAAGGAGGGAGGGAGCGGCTATGACTGTCTTTCTTAGGCGCAAGCTCTCTCAGGTGGGGTTGAGCTCTCTTACTGCCGGAGCCAGAGGTGGTTGCTCACGCTTGTGGATATGTACCCTTTTGGCTGCTGCTATCAGCTGACTGGAAAAATGCAGTCCATAAGCGTCAAGGGTCCTAGTGGTACGTCAATAACATCCGACGTTGCTAGGATCAACTCCTATCCTTGGCCTGCTCGTGGCGCCGCTGCTAAGCCAACAAGGGGGGGGGGGACTACTCGCCAACGGTGGACTGGATAGCTAGGACAGTTCACCAGAAATGGCATCCCATGGCGGGTTAGCCCTTCGAACGATTGTGGGGTGTCGCGCATACCTTCCCGAATTTACCAGTAAATGGTCCAGGGGTACGGTGAGCCTGGAGACCCTGGTCACAAGAACTGACCAGGGTGCGCAAACACATGCATTGAGCATAGTAAATCCAGGTGTGGCTCTGGGGGAGGTTCCCAGAGTAGTCCCGATGGGGGTCTTTGACCCCAAATCTAGCAGCTCGCAAGGCTGGGGCGTACGAGAGCTGTGGGTGAACCTGTGGTAGGGCTAGCCCTCCTGCCACAAAAGGTTATAAGGGTTTGCTTTTGATCATACAATGGAAACGTATGGTCGAACCTCCGGCCTCCCACAGGAGCCGGAGGCGTCGACCCTTAAACCTTTAATTCCGACAGCTCGATCTCCGCCTCGTTCGGGGCGGGAGAAAAGCGGTTGGACCTGCCCAATGTGTCATGTTGATTTTTGTACCAAGATCGGGTTGGATGTGCACAAGCGGCGCGCCCACCCAGAGATGGCAAACACCTCAGCAGCCCCACCGCAGGTGAAGCGGAGATGGCGTGAGGAAGAGGGTGAGCTTTTAGCTCAGACGGAGGCGCGTCTGGTTAGAGCCGGAAACAGTGCCAAGTCCATCAACCAGGACATAATGAGGGAGTTGCCCAATCTTGGGCGCTCCCTGGAGGCGATAAAGGGGTACCGGAGGAAGGAGTCGTACAAGCACCGGGTACAAGAGTGCCTGGTCGAACTGGCTGAGGCTCCTACTCCGAGTACCCCAGGGGAGGCAAATTTGCCTGAAAGGGGCACCCCAATCGCTGGCACTGCGGAAAGTTCGACACCAGAGCGGCCTTCGTAGGGGTGGAGAGCCCCTCTGAAGTCATGCCAGACCCCGTAAACCGGCAAAGCCCGGACTTGTCACAAGCACCAGACCACGCCAGAATTGTGGAGGATCTCTTGTCGAGCGCCAAAGCAAGCATGGCGCGGGGTGCACGTGATGGGAAAAGGCGGGGGCTGCCTAAGCAAGTAAGCCGATCTCCAGAAGAGACCCAAACTGTCTCAGCCAGGTTATTTGCGCGAAAGCGGCGCAGAATGGAGTACGCGAGGGTGCAGAAATTGTATAAGACCTGTCGATCCCGAGCGGCTGCTGAGGTGATTGATGGCCAAACTCGGGGTGTCGGCCACAGCCTTGCGGAACTGGAAGCCTACGCCCGACCGGTGATGGAGGCTGTGTCTGATGCCCCGGGGCTCACACCGGAAGTTCTGAGCGCCTTAGAACGCTCGGAGCAGTACGGGGGTAGGCGCGATTACACGCAGCTGTGGACGCCGTTCACCCCAGAGGAGGTGAAGGCGTTTAGGGTCGACAATAGGTCGTCTCCGGGCCCTGAGGGAATTCTCCCAGGGGCTTGGAATACGCTGTCTTCTGCAACTCAGGCGGAAATATTCAACGCGTGGTTTATGGCTGGAGAGGTCCCCGATAAGCTCCGCGGCTGCCGAATGGTCTTTTTGCCTAAGACGGAGACTCCTGCAGGTCCTGGGGAGTACCGGCCGATTTCGATCGCGTCGGTGCCCCTCAGGCATATGCACTCTGTTTTGGCTAAGAGGCTGGAGGCATGCTGCCCTCCTGATGCACGACAGCGTGGATTTATCTACGCCGACGGCACACTCGAGAATTCGGCTGTGCTGGACGCTGTGCTGGGAGACTGCGGGAAGAAGTTGCGTGAATGCCATGTTGCGGTGCTAGACTTTGCCAAGGCGTTCGATACGGTGTCGCATGCGGCACTGATTGATCTGCTGAGGAAAAGAGGCCTGCCTGAGGGGTTCTGTAACTACGTTGCGAGGCTGTATGCCACGTCCGAGACTGTCTTGGATGTGAATGGAGCCCGCAGCGGTCCCGCAAGAGTGGGTCAGGGAGTTCGACAGGGAGACCCGTTGTCACCGTTGCTGTTCAACATGGCGATGGATGCGATTTTGGCGGCCCTACCGAAGGGAGTTGGTTATAGGCTTGAGGGCGAGAGTGTCTCGGCCTTGGCTTATGCTGACGACCTAGTCCTGCTTGCAGGCTCAAAGGTGGGCATGCAGTCCTCCATTGACCGGGTTTGGCACACCGGAAGGATGATGGGCCTCTTCATTAGCCATGCGAAAAGCGCTGTGCTTTCGATGGTACCTGACGGGAAACGCAAGAAGGTGCATTACCTGACCGACCGTACCTTTAAGGTGGGGTCGCGATGGCTGAGGCAAGTCACTTGTGTTGAACGTTGGAGCTATCTCGGAGTAGATTTCAAGGCGTCTGGATGCGTGACGTTAGAGCATGATATCAAAGAGGCCTTAAACAACATCACAAAGGCCCCCCTTAAGCCGCAGCAGCGGCTAGAAATCGTAAGGGTACACCTGATCCCCAGATTCCTGCACGGCTTCGTGCTAGGAGTCATTTCAGAGGACAGGCTAAGAATGCTCGACGTCCAGATACGGAGAGCAGTGCGGTCATGGTTGAGGTTACCGAAGAATGTGCCTTTCGGGTACTTCCACGCAGCGACCACGGACGGTGGCTTGGCGATCCCATCGCTGAGAACTTGTGTGCTGGACCTCATTTATAAGAGGTTCGGCCGCTTGGACTCATCGCGGTGGCCAGTGGCCAAAGCCGCCGCCAGATCCGAAAGGATCCGAAGGAAGTTGCAGTGGGCCGATAGGCAACTCCGAAAATTCACAATGGAAAACCCCGAGTCTGGTGAGCGAACAACAGCAATGTATTGGCGTGAAGCCCTGCATGCTACCGTGGATGGTCACGAAATGCGGGAGTGTCCACCGGTTCCTGCGTCCACGAAGTGGATGAGGGAGCAAAGCATGCAGCACACTGGCCGGGACTTCGTGCAGTTCGTGCACACTCAAATAAACGCGCTCCCGTCGCGAGTACGCAATACACGGGGGCGCAGGACTGGTGTGGAGTCGGAGTTGAACTGCCGTGCAGGTTGCATGGTCAGGGAGACGACGGCACACACCATCCAACAGTGTCACAGAACGCACGGCGGCCGTATTGAACGCCATAACTATGTTCCGGATGTTGTTTGCTCGGCTATGACAGAAAAGGGGTGGACCGAGGTGAAGGAGCCAAAAATCAAGACTGCAGTGGGCCTCAGAAAGCCCGACATCATCGCCTCTAGGAATGGTGTAGGGGTGATTGTAGATGCGCAGGTGGTCTCAGGTCAGCGACCGCTCGACGAGCTCCATCGTGAGAAACGTAACAAATACGGGAATCACGAGGAGCTTGTCGTGAAGGTGGCAGACATACTGGGACTGCCTTGTAAGCAGAGCGTCCATTCGACGTCCTGCACCATTTCTTGGAGGGGCGTATGGAGCCTAGCCTCTTACAGAGAGCTGAAAAGGTTCGTCGGGCTGGATGAGGGAGTTTTGGCGAGATTGCCATCTATGGTATTGAGAGGATCGCACATGAATTGGAGCAGGTTCAACCGCATGACGACCCGAATCGACTGA